>JASDDO010000004.1:72203199-74603199 GCA_030015575.1 Agapanthus africanus | reverse complement strand
ATAGCAACGAAACCGGCGATATCACATATTACACTTACGGTCACAGAAAAGAAAGTGTAAAACTACAACAGTTGGAATCCGCAATCTCTTCAGACATCACATGCCTGACCAAATGAATTACTTAGACATCGCATGCCTAACAATTATAAACCCCGCATTTTAGTCTCTATATCAAAAACACTTTTCAATATCAAGTCGGGCAATTCAACAAGATTCCCGAAATACTGATCGAATGCTCGTCGCAAACTTTAGTAGACGGCCGCACCCCCGATGCCGTCGACGAAGTGCACCAAGGTGGAACACCGCTGCCGCGAGCACCCGAACGGATGCTTTCGGCGACGGGGTTCTCCTACAGTCACTTGGTCGGGGCTATGGGGTGTAGCTGTCTAATAAGTTTACCCAGCGAGTATCCGCGTACGCTACGTGATTGCGACGGACTTTTGATCACATCAAAATTTCGTGGCAACCGATCAAGTGAGACTAAACTGCTATGTTTATAACATTCATTCAGTTATCTCATAACTCTTTGTGAATTCCAATTATTGTATCCCATTCCGGATAAATAGAAAATGTCAAACTTTCCGATCGAACAATCGAACACCCAAGTTTTCCCGATACTGATCAACACATGAAACAAGTCTAAAAACATTCAGTTCGTGCCTCAGTACCAACGGTCCAGCCGTAGAAGGGTCAAGCCAACGCCTCACATGTGGCACGCCGTACTGCCCCAAACCCGAAGGTTCAAAGGGCAGTTCAAGACGGTCACATAATCGAGTTAAGGTTTGTTGTCTTCTAGAGGGTCCATCGCGTTACATGCACTACTTAGAACGTCTTTAAACTACGGAAAAATCCAACACTTGGAAATTTCCCGACAGGGGAAAAAGTGGGTATTTATATCCGGTCGAACTTTTTAACATATTCTAAAATTTATCTGGAAAGCCACATAGACAAAGTTTGACAATCCGATCGAAACACCGAGTCCCCAAAACAACCCAGAAAATTCAAATCTTGAAAAAATATTAAAAATTCCCAGAAAAAGAAGCACTGTAAATTAAGAATTACTGTGCAAAAAACATTAACTAATTCGGCCGTACGGCCGCGGAACCGCCGCATGAGCCTTGCTCATGCCGCGGAACCGCGGTGGGATAGTTGAATTGGGCCTCCGAATTTCACAGTAACTCTTAGATATTCCTGATGTGTTTTCTGCATATTTTTAATGTGGAAAAATCCCAGAATTTGGAAGAAGTCTAGAGAGCTATTTTGGGTTCTAGTTTTCGGTTCGATCGGACTTCAAACTCCGTCTAGACTTTGCCTAAGGCTCTAGCTAGGCTCTGATACCACTGTAGGGTTCCTAGGCACACACTAGAGGTCTCACAAGGCATCAACCATGCCAATTTCAAAAAATCTAGGTGCCGAGAAACCCGACTACGGATCGTTGGCTAGAAATCTAGGCGAAAATGAAATCTAGTTAACACTTAACTACAAGAATACGGAAATACAACCTTTGTAGATCCGGTCCTCCACCTCCACGGCTCCGTGATGAAGTCCTCTCCGCTGTCCTCATGCAATCCCGGGCTCTAGCGTCGGCTTCATCGGAGAAGAAGCGGGCTAGGTCATCGACGACGTGCCGAAGATGATCTACGTCGAGGCATCACTAGATCAAGCTCCACCTTCACCAAGCCATGAAAACTTGTGAAGGAAACACACTCTACTACTTGGCAAGAGGTAGAGGATGAAGAAATAGGAAGTGGGTAGACTTTAGAATTGGATTTCTCACTTGTTTTCATCAATCACCATTGATGAAGAATGGTTTTCTTCAAGTGAAGAAGATGAAGAAGAAGAAGATAATGATATGATAAGTTAATTAGAATAATAAAGAAAAAGAATACTTATCATAACATTAATTATAGTTAGGTGTAGAGAATTGACTAAGGTTAAAAGAATGGTTAGGGTTAAGCTTGAAGACAAAATGGTCATATGGTCAAAACTTCATGAAGCTTCATCAAGCTTCATGAAAGAAAGAAAGAAAGAACAAAACCATTTTGTTTTCTTTTGTCATTTCATTTTCTTCCAAAATAAAAAGATAAATGAATGGACAAATAAATAGAAACCTTAACCATTTACTTAACCTAGGTTTAATTCTTTACACAAACCAATTTTGTATGCATCATCAAACATGATACAATCGAGTGCACAAAAGTATATCACATATACAATGTGTACACCCGAGTGAGAAAATCCATCTTAAGTAAACCGATACTAGTTAATGCAAACTTATATATCAAATATATAATTATGCATTAAATCATTAAATCAACACTTGATTTAATGATCCGGTCATGTCGCATATTACCGGCTAATATCATCAGTAACAACTTATCGAATCAACACTTGATCCGATAACCCGGCTATATCGTATATAACCGATCAATGTCACATATCGCGAGAATTGAATACAGTGTCACATACTGGTATCATTCTTGGTCCCGCACACATCTCATATGTGCTCCTATTTCGTTTCGCTTGAGCCAGGAAACCTCTGTGTAGGACTCTAAAGACTCGTCAATACGCCGGCAGCAGATGATGATCATATCAAGCACCCACAAGCCGCAAGCGGTCTGCTAAACGTAACGGCCACCCGGGTATTGAGCGATCTGAAGATCGACGAGCAAGCCCGCTCACACTCTAGTGAATCCAACCAGTAACACTACCGTACAGTCCGGTCTGATCGTCTGATATGTCGCATATCTTGCCTAGGGGTGGTAAACGTCAGACCCCAATAGCTCGATAAGTCGTGTCGATATGAGGCTCATAACGGGTCGAGAAACTACTGGTAACACTTACCAGCAATTCTCTGATCAGCCCTGGCCAGGGACTTCCTGTTATAGCCAATCGAACACAGTGCAACATCAACTCCCTCTACCGGGAGAGACGAATCCCCTTCTATCGCTCATTGCCTCCATGTGACTCGGGACTGTACCCAAAAACCACCATTTTGCACGCCCTCTTGGACGTGGTAAGATGGAAATCAAAGCACAGTGGGAACCACACAAGACTCTATGACGATCTCGGGTCAACAGACTACTCTGTACCAGTGTTACCAGAGAACTGCCATCTGACGTAAGGTATAATACCATCTGGGAGTTCTCGGCGAGTCCGTCCAGTGAACCCAGTCTCTACTGAGCACCCGTATATCATCTCTGATGTCAAACACCAATGGATATGGGATCATCCATCGCCCATCTGTATGGGTCGAGAAGGTACACGCTAGTCTACTCTGGTATATCGATGCCCCGTCTCGATACACCCACGACTATGGACTTTGAAGGATGTACTTATGGACTACCATGTCCCCACTAGTATGATCCGCATCATAGTCCAGGTAGTCAAGTACACATCCTAAGGGCTTTACCAACATGTAACAGAGAGACAATCAGTGTACACGTTAAGGTAAAGGGTAACCAGATAGCATACTATCATGTCGAGCAAGAAAGTCCTCCCTATATATGTCCCAGCATCTACTACAATATACATCATATTGACAGTAATGGCCTCTAGGGCATACATATAACTAACAGTTTCCTGATATTTTGCGTTTCTTTATGCTCTTTTCTTGATATTGCTATTATATTGCATGTGGTTGTGATCCGCCTTGGGCGAAGAGCTAGCTCCCGCTTGGGGATGCCATTTTATGATTACATGTTTATTATCTTGCTGTACCCATTTTGGGGAATAGAAAATACAGGGGAGACTCTGCCGAAATTTTTAGAAATTTATGATGTTTTAAAAAAAAACAAAAGGGATTCTTTGCAACTTAGTTGATTTGAAAATCGTTTTCATTAAAGGTTTTCCTTCACTCTCTTTTGATTTTGGTTTATATTTTTCTGGGCTTTGGCTAACTTAGGTTACGGTACGCCTTTAGACGTCTCGTAATCTAAGTGCCAGTCACGTTCTGTACCTTCGAGTCATGACAGATATCATCGACGAGACATGTTATGAGTGACCATGATAGTTGGCCGGAGATCTTTAGAGGATGTGCCAGAGCGGAATTGTTTCCGTCATCATTTCTATATTGGGCTGTTGAGCCGAGGAGTTATGTAGCTGGAAATCCGCAGTGAGAGACAATGGCCTAAGGGCACAAGAGGCATGTAGACATTTTGCTCTGCTAGCTTTGGATGCACCGACACCTTCTCGACTTTGAAGGAAGGACACATCGACGACAGTGTTTACGATTTGCGATTTGGTGATTCGAATATCACGTGCCCGTCATTTTGGATTTCGGTGTTTTGGGTGATTTATTTGCATGATTGAGATTTGTGCACCATAGTTGCACTCGACTTCGATTTGATGTCGTTCGAGATGGTTGATTTTGATTTTATGCTTACGGAATGTAGGTGATTTTACTTATGCCTTCGATGTAGTTTTCATGCACTTTTAGTACTTGGATTCGATTTTGTGCACGCTGATGCATGTAGTTGTGAGATTATATACCACGGTATACCTGATTTGGATTGAGGCATGTTGTATACCGTCGATTTCGATTGTGATATTCGATATTTGTTTTCTTACACCTTATGCACTTGATTTGGATTCTTGCGCATACTTGGCGCGCTTGATGCGATTTTTGGTGCACACTAGATGCACTAAATCGGGATTCTTTGTGCATATTAAATGCACCCGATATTTTTGTCAGGCACACCGTTGCCCATGACAGGTGTTTTCGTGCACACCCGTTGCACTTAGGTTTGTTTCTGTGCACATGTATGACACATTCATTGATTTCGATTTCTGTGCGCACCAGATGTACGTAGCATTACTACATATACTATTGAGTATGAATTCCTTTGAGCAGTACGTTTTCATGATATTTACTATTTGGTTAGTAACCGAGCATGACTGTTCTGAGAACAGTACTTAGATGTTTTTGCATGCATCGATAGTTACCGAAGGGATTTCCAAAAAGGATCTACAGTCTCAATATTTTTCCTATGTGTCCGAGATGACACGAAACATTTTACAAAAGAAACCCTCCTAAATTATTTTCAAAATGGCGGGATGTGTATGTTAAACAAAGGATATTTGTATATAGTTATTTTTCTTACAATAAACGTCCTCTACTTGTGACGTGATACGCGCATCGCACAACGACTTGAAAAAGATTTGGCATGTATTTCTTTTCAGATGTTTTGACGAGTTTACAACGATGTGTACTATGTACATGTTATAGTTTTGATGTATATCATGTTGGTTTCGTATTGGACTTTGACATTGGTATCTTCACCACAACTCCGATGATTGCGTGATTCTTGACGGAGTTTTGATTTTGAGTTATATACTCATTTTCATACGCATGCATTGCGTTAAGATGAGTTTTAAGTATTGATGATTTCGGAGCCCTGACGACTTGATTGTTTTGCTGAAATGTTTTAGTATTTGGGGGGATTAAATTTAAATTCGGGGACCGAATTTATTTAAGAGGGGAAGACTGTAACATTTCAGGAAATAAAATATTATTTTAGAATTTAAATAATTAAAATAATAAGTTTCAGGAATTTTATTAAGTACAAGGATTTGTTTTGATGAAAGGGTATAACTATATACCGATAATTTTGAAAATGTTCTGAAAATTAATAAGAATTTCTGATTTGAAGGTGTTTATGTGATTTAGACATTCTATGAATTAGTATACAATTAATTGTATATAAGTTTGTATTACTAAACTTTATTAGTACTTAATCATGCATTGATTTTGTTTTGTGCATGTGACATGCACCATGTCATATTGCTAACAGTTGTTACATTTTTTAAATTGATTGAAAAACCACACTTCATTATTTAATTACTTGGGTTTTTGTTTTCTTGATAGAAATTAAAAGAAAAGAAAAGAAAAAGGATAAAAGAAAATTATAAAGAATGGAGGTATGGGCAAGGGAGATAGAGGGTGAGGTTTTTTTTGACCATGGCATTGTTTCTTCACTTCATCATCTTCATCATTTCTTCTCCTCTTCTTCCTCCATGGCTGCCCTCTTCCATCCACCTCCTCTACCTCCTCACAACACCCCCATTTCCACATCAAAACCTTGCATTCTTTTCATTAAAAATGTGCACAAACTCACTACAAGCATGGTGGATCAAGAAAGTTAGGATTTTGAGCACTTGGGGCAACTCAAGAAAATTCTTGAGTTGCCAAATGAGGTATCTCCTACACTATTAGTTTAGTAATTCTATTTCATTAGCTTCTATTCTAGTTTAGAATTGATTATGTGTAGATTAGTGAGCTTTGAAAATTCCAGGATGAGGGTTAGGGCTTTTCATGTGTTGTGATGGTGCAATTGGGTGTAATTGGTAACTACAAACCCCCCCATAGTGTTAAAAACCTAGATCAAATAGAGCCGAGACCCTGAAAATTTCAATGTCGGTTTTTGTGAATGTTTTATGCCTACAAGGAATCTGGAGTGACCTGAGATCATTACTAGAAAAACTAGCAACACCGTTAACCTATTTAAGACACTAGGAGACCACCCTGTAAATACGAGCCCAATCCAAGCACCTCAGGCCGAGCTGGCCGGATTTTTGGGTAATGTGGCCGGCCAAATTGTGGATAATGGTGTCTTGGTTGGTTCTGTAGCTCAAAAACCCCATATACTAACCCCCTATACTGCTTGTTTATCCCCATTTTACCTGAACCAAAATCTAGAGCAAGTTTTCTTGAGTTGCTGTATTGTTTCATAACTTTCCATGACTTGAAGTTTTGATATTGTGTTTTGTATTGATCACTTGACGTTTGGACGTCGATATCGGGAACTATTTGGTTCTTTTGCATGAGTAGACCATAGGTTTTAACCTATGTGTGATTCGTGTGCCGTTTTGGTTTTCGCGCGCGATTTTTCTATTTACGATACTATGTGTTATATGTGTAGGCACCCTCGTGTGGACTTCGGATGACAAGGAGGGGCACGACGACAACGATTTCGGCAAGTAAGGATCAAGTAAGTAGATGTATATCTACGGGGGAAGTCGGGTGGATGGCTTATAGCACCCCCACAGTTTCGTAGTGTAGTATGTGAATATGATATATATATATATATATATATATATATATATATATATATAAATATGTGTATTGTGATACGTGGATGATTAGCAAGAAGGCTTTAGGTGATCATGGGTTAGTTTTAGCGTAATTAGAAGATAGTGCCTTTAGTTTAGTTTCTTGTTGCGAAACCCTAGAGTAAAGGTTCATACACACACGTGATATGTTTGGGTGTATATGGTTATATGTATGTATATATATATGTGTGTGTGTGTGTGTGTGTGTGTGTGTGTGTGTGGATGCGTTAGTACATATATATAAATATATATACGTATACACGGATGATGAGGATAGTATATGATACTTGGAGATGAGCCGATATGATCGGGCATGATGCCGTGAGATTGTGATATGTGTTTGGGTGTCACGGCCCAAAATTTCGCACGTGACGGCCCTAAAACTACGTAACGTCTCCAGGCATAACGTAATTCAAGTAAGCCAAAAACCCAGCAATCTAAATCATCAAAAGTAGTAAGTGATAATAATATTGTTAAAACTTTTGAAATCTCAATCAAATTTTTTAAAGTCCCAATTTATTTCCTTTAAAAATTTGGCAGCACCTCCTTTGTAAAACAAGCCCCTAAAAAGGGTACAACATAAATATATAAGTAAAGCATCCCCAAAAGGAAGCAAATCCACGCCCAAAGGCGGAAAACAACCACCACAAGCAAACATACGACGCCGTAGCGAAGAAAAAGACGATATAAAGTGAAACTGCATAAAAGACCTCCAAGTCACCAAATAATATACAATATCGTCCTCACAGCTCGTCTCTAAGTCAATACATAATAATGGTAGATGGAGAGTACATGGTACAAAGATATACAATGAGCAACATCGGATAACCGCAAAACCCACCTATAGCAAAACTGTACACAGTCAGCCGTAGCGGTATCTGCAGCAAAAGATGATACGATAGATGAAAGCTCTGCCTCGACTACTCTGAGGAACAACCTGCAAACCCTGTGGCACAACGGGGGTGAGTTGCCAACTCGTGAATAGTAAATAATATATGCAGGTAATCGCAAGTATGCACGTACTTCGCGAATCTATCACATGCAAGCTAATAGCAATAAATGGCCATATGTATGCAACATTCATGAAAGGTACTCTATCAGGTACAACTAATACATGAAGCAATAATATGCCAATATGTATATGCAACAGTCATGAAAGGTACTCTATCAGGTACTACTGATACATGAAGCAATGCATATAAAATAAATGTGGAATATAGGATAAAACATGTCATCCTCACGGAATCCTCATCGTGGCAGGACCGGTGTCCATCTAGACAATCCAAATCCCAAATATCCTCATATCGTCCTTCGGATCGGCCCTCATATCGGCCATGATCGACCCTCATATCGGCTCACAGATCGGCACTCATATCGGCCCTCATATCGGCCCACATATCGGCCCTTAACATCAAGTAATGAATAAGAATACATGCACAAATCATTATGATGATATAAATTATAAATATATATATATATATTTATATATTTATATATATATATATATAACAGCGTCCCATACCACTGATATATATATATATATACGTACATATATAACAGCGTCCCATACCACTGATATATATACTTAGAGGTAAAATATCATGAAAACTAGTGTCTAGCATCGACACATAAATACTCATCTATCAGGCGTCATCACCCCGACTGCCCCTGATTTGTACGTATCATACGTTCATCGGAAACCCGAGTGCCCCAACTGTCGGCACTCGAATTCCCCGTATGCATACGTACATGACTCCAGTCGATATCTCTACGATCATCGCCAAGTCCAAATACTGTCACCGGTAGGTATGATTCCCCTGCTAGGCTCATCGGCGTGAACCTTCGTCATACCTTTCTTGCCCCGGGGTACCTCCAGGCTCCACCATGTACTCGCACACGGCCCACGACATCTCCTCGCAAGGGGTATATATCAGAACAGAGAAATCTCATGGTGGATGCTGAAATATCATATCAAGAGAAACCGGGTTTTTCAAATAATGCATAATTTCATGAAAATATCACGGTCCTCAAATCCAGTAACATCATGTGAAATCCATATATCAAGGCGAAATCCATGAAATATAATATATGCAACATGAAACAGTAACATGAGCATATAAAGGAAATCCGCTATTTAACTGGAACAAGTTAATGAATATATCATGCGGTTCCTAATTTCTCCGAAACCAAACGCAACATCATATAAAGGTGAACATGTAGCTATAGCCAGGTATGCATAACCATGTCGGTTTAGCAAAATATGTATATCTACCAATCTATAATGATGTAATACCCTCCAAGTATATATGTAGCTATATCAAACTAAGTATGTGTATATGTAAGTGTTAGTGTATATACCCTAGAGGCTATTATTGTATCATACTTGTATGTATATTACTTAATGGACGCTTGGGATATTCACAGTTGTATATACAGTCTTGTTAAAAATGGTAGTATGCTACTTGGTTTGTGTCTACTTTAATATGTGCATATGTTTCTTGTAACGTAACACTTATACATATTAGTAGAGCACATAGGATCTTTGCTAGATTACCAGCGTTGTAATGGCAGTCACACTAGTGGGGGCTGGGTAGTCTATAAGCAACATCCTATACTTGTCCCTAGTCGTAGGATTATCGAGACTAGGCATCGATACTCCAGAGTAGACTAGTGTGTACGCTTCTCATCCCAGTTGGGGAGATGGTCTGTTCCACAGCTCTCAGTTCGTCGTACTGGAGATAGTATACAGGTGCTCGTTAGGTTACGGGTACACCGGACAGGACTCGCAGGGAAATTGTTGGTTGGTATTATACCCGTCGTCAGTTAACAGTTCCCAGGTGACATGAGTACAGCATAGTCCACAGACTTGACACTGCTACTTTGCCTCAAGTGTGTCCCACTGTTCTTAGATTGCTACCCTACCACGGCTCAAAGGAGTCGTGCAAACAAGTAGCAGTTGGGTGCAGTCCCGAGCACTTGGAGGCAGTGGCGGTTAGAAAGGATTCGTCTCTCCCTGTATTGGGAGTTAATATCGTGCCGTGTCAGAGAGCCATTACGCAAAGTCCTTGGCCAGGGCAAGAGAGATTTACTGGTAGGTTCCAGTAGTTTCTCAAGGTGTAATGGGCTACGCTCCGACACGACTTATACCGCTATTAGGGGACTGACGCTTGCCGCACCCTAGGCTCTATATGCGATAGTCTTAGACGAACAGACCGGACTGTACAGAGATTGTCACATCAGGCTCAGTAGCAGTTCGGATGGGTTTCCTCATCGGCCTTCTTATCGACATCTACCTGGGGACCGTTACGTACAGCTAGTGCCGCTTGCGGTCTGTGGTTAAACCCACTGCCAGCATAATGTCGAGTCTTCAGAGTCCCACACAGAGAGTTTCCCTGCTCCAGGCGAAACGATATAGAGGTTGTATGGTTTTACGACAAGGGTTCGGACGCGTACGTGTGTTTACGCACGTACGACGTTCGGAAAGTTTTTGCTAGCCGGCTTTGGTTTAAGCCAGATTCTAGTATCGGTTTATTGGATTTATACAGTCTAAAGTTTTTCCGTATTTTCACGGATAGGAGGGGCGTTCTCGTAATTTGTCAGGAAGCTTCTAGAAGGATGATGACATGGAGGGTAAGGTGGCATTAGCATTTAATGCATTTGTGACTCACTTAGATGAATCATTCAAGTGAGTTAATGAAGCATTTATTGCTTAATGACTCACTTGATGATTCATTGCACATATTTAATGAAGCATGATGATAATGCATTTTGATTTATTCTTTTTGATTTTCTTATGCTTCATAATATATTAGAAGTGAGAAGCTTTTTCATTAATAACTTATGCTCACCTTCCATCTCCTCAAGCTCTCTTTTGAAACCCTAATCCTCCCATCTCATGTGTTGAGATCAAGGATTAGATAGACTAATACATCCATAACCTCACTCTATATCCCCTAGGTAGCTTAGATTAGCACTTTGAGCAACCTAGTTATCTCAGGTTAGAGATCAAGCTTGGCGTAGGAGCTCTCGGGTGGATCGTCTTTGACTCGAGGAGGCCGTTGTGGTGCCGATGTTCCAAGGAGCCTACGAGGAGTGGAGGACAACGATGAAGACCCGAAGGACAAGTAACGTGAGGTATAACTTCGAATCCGAGTAGTTAAACCTCTCGTAGTTTGCTAGTAACGGTTTAGACACAATTCATGCGCTCAAGTCCGTGTTACGAAGCTTTGATAATCGTTTTTCATATATTCCGCCTCCCAGCAAGTTCGTGGGGTGCGTGACATGGACTTACAGTGGCATTAGCATTTACTAGCTTGTATATTACTTAGTTGCCTTAGCATTTAATGCATTTGTGACTCACTTAGATGAATCATTCAAGTGAGTTAATGAAGAATTTATTGCTTAATGACTCACTTGATGATTCATTGCATATATTTAATGAAGCATGATGATTATGCATTTTGATTTATTCTTTTTGATTTTCTTATGCTTCATAATATATTAGAAATGAGAAGCTTGTTCATTAATAACTTATGCTCACCATCCCTCTCCTCAAGCTCTCTCTTGAAACCCTAATCCTCCCCTCTCATGTGTTGAGATCAAGGATTAGATAGACTAATACATCCATAACCTCACTCTATATCCCCTAGGTAGCTTAGATTAGCACTTTGAGCAACCTAGTTATCTCAAGTTAGAATCAAGCTTGGAGTAAGAGCTCTCGGGTGGATCGTCTTTGACTCGAGGAGGCCGTTGAGGTGTCGATGTTCCAAGGAGCCTACAAGGAGTGGAGGACAGCGATGAAGAACCGAAGGACAAATAACGTGAGGTATAACTTCGAATCCGAGTAGTTAAACCTCTCGTAGTTTGCTAGTAACGGTTTAGACACGATTCATGCGCTCAAGTCCGTGTTACGAAGCTTTGATAATCGTTTTTCATATATTCCGCCTCCCTGCAAGTTCGTTGGGTGCGTGACATGGACTTACAGCAGTATCAGAGCCAACTAAACCATTACTAGCTTGTTAGCAACTAATTAGAACTTCGATCGTCGGAAAACAAGAAAACGAAACCCCGGAAACCCCAAGTTTCTGTTAATTTTAAACGTGTCGAAAAAAAATAATTGATATGCCTTAAAATTCACAGCAGGGAAATATAAGAATTCTAGGAAAATACGAGATTGCAACTCGGTTAGATGGCCGCGGATCCACGGCAAAATGGTGCTTTAGGCCGCAGATCCGTCGCCGAGTCAACTCCGAGTTGACTCGGATTTGCGCAGTAATTCATTTTTTTTTGGTGTTTTGTTTTCCAGTATATTCTGTTTCTGCCCAGGTTACTTCTGTGCTGGTTTGCTTTTGGGGTAGACACGGAAAAATGGTTGTCGATCGATGTTCTAAATTATTTGCTAATCGGGTTTTTATCTGTAATGTTTAATGTGTTCGTAAACCTCCCCTAACTGCTATTATGTCGGTTGGTAGGGGGTTGCACATTTCTGTAATGATTCTACTGTTTGTGTATGTGAACTTGATCGGATCGTTGTGATGATTAGCCGGGCTTTGAGATGGGTTTTATATTCGTTCATTCGATGTAAATTGTAATATGATGTAATATTCTTTTGCGGAGCACATCCAGGTTGCGGTTGTAGCCACCGTTGTATTATTTCATTTTTACAGTTTTTGCTCCTCGGATAGACCCAAGGTGGGGTGCACAAACTACCGGGTATTTTGAAGTGTTTAGTGGCATACTCACGTTGTTGAGGGAGACCGCTTCGCTTCGGGTATTTGGCGGATAGTTTGCCGTACCCGTAGGGGTCTAGGGTGGGGTAATGGCTATTCATCACAACTGTGTAATCCATCTTTTGTTGCAGGCTCAAAGCAAACGCGGATTGCTTGCATATCCAATAATGTTCATCTGTGATCTGGAATGCCTATTATTGCATCTGACGAATGTACAATATCTATATATGATAGATATTAGACGTCACTTATGTTTTGCACCCGCGCTAGCCCAGCCCCCGCTCTGTCGTTAGTTAAGTAACCTAACGGGTGATGACGGGACCCCGTGGCGAATGCAGATGGCATAAGAGGACGTGGTATTTTCGTTGTTTTCTGCATTGATAGGATAAATGATGGGACGCATTATTATAATGCAAAGAAAATAAACCAAAGTTAAGTCGTTGGAACAAATGTAAAAGAAACCACTCGGTTATTTTAAAAAAGCAGAATTTTTAATTGCGGAGCTTTAACCACTCCTTTTAAAAAGCTATCAGGTTCCTTCGATTATATCAAGTTCACCATGTTCATGGTTTCGCCAAAACTAGTCGTAGCCCTCCGTCATTTCATATGGATGATCATTAGTATTCAAGCTATGTTTGTTGGCTTTCATCAAGGCATAGTGTTTGGTAGCTGCTGGGGTATTCATTTGTTGCATAGATAGATAGGTTGTTTTGGGACAGTCGTATTCCCTTGTTAGCTTTCGTTAAGGATATGTACGGGTGGGTTCAAATTAACAAGACAATGATGGGCATAACTTGACATGTGACTTATGATTTGTTGGCTTTTGTCAAGGTCATAAGAACATGGGGCAAAAATCCACATCGGGGGTTTCTAAAGAAACTGAAACATGCTAGTGTTGCATACCATTTGGAGTTTGATGAATGTTGGTAAGAGTCCTTGAACATTACCATACGATGATATTTGGATCCCGATCCTACTGTGTGTATAAGCTACTTATCAGGAGATTCGTCACTTAACGATCAATGCTATAAACCAAGTAGGTGTCGAGAAAGGTGTCAGCGGGGCTACGCCCCCAGAGAAAAGAGGTTATTTAATTAAGGAACTTCGCGAAAGCGTTGGAAAACCTCCCTCGAAGTACCGACACTGGCCTGGCTGAACGGTTAAGCAAGTATTGTACGGTGAGAATAGTCCTGGCTAATTCTTCTTTTATGGTTTGAGAAAGGATTCGAGAAACAGTGGGAGCCATCCTGTTTAGATAAATTTAAAAACCACTCTAAACATGCAAGAGCATCATGCTAAAGTGTTTTCTTCTCTTTCTCTTAATTGCAGCGACCTTGTGACCACGACTAGGTTACATCTAGATAACATATTGAATGAATCTGACTTATATGACTGGCAAAGGTCTGTCCTGATGTCCATTACCTATGACAAGATGGACCACCCTATTACTACTCAAGATCCCGCCGTCCCAGGTCCAGTTTCCACCATCGCGGATATGGATATCCGTCAGACAAGGGAAAAGGATAAAGCGAAAGCCATGTGCCTCGTGTTGGCTTCAGTTGATGGTGTATACCAGAAGCAGCACGAGAAGATGGACTTAGTTTCCATCTTTCTCCATAACAAAGATTTATATGGAGAGTAATCTCATATCGCAAGATATGAGACCTCGACCGAATTAATTCAAGCGAGGTTGGCCGTCGGGTCATATATAGAGGACAACGTCCTTACATTGACTAGCTACATTGATGAGCTCAAGGACCAGGAGACCACGTTGGGAAACAGGTCAGAAGCTGACTTGGTTTTTCAGTCTCTGCCTTCTACCCTGAAGGAAACCAGGAAAGTAGAAGGAAAGAGAAAGGCAATAGTTTCAGGACTGAATGTAGTAAAATAGGGACGTTCCTATTGTTATGGGATTGAGCATTGGCAGAAGGATTGCAGGGCTTTAGAAGCCAGTAGCCAGGATATGAAGCATGTTGTGGCTTCGGCCTCAAGTGTATTTGTAATTGAGAACTGTTTGTCAATTAACTCTACTTCCTGGGTACTAGATACCGGAGCAGGATCTCATATCTGTAATTCATTAAATGCTTTGAAAAACCGCAGGGTTATAAAGGTAGGTGATTGGTCTCTCACAGTTGCAAACGGAATGACTGTGAACGCTGAATCCGTGGGAGAATATCGCCTAGGTTTAACAAGTGGGCATATATTGATTCTACGTAACTGTTTGTATGTACCTAGTACGACTTGTAATAGTATATCAGTATCCTCACTTTCGTGAGAGGGATATGATTTTACATTCGTAAGCGATGTAGTTTACATCCACCTAAATCAAGTTCTGATTGGGTCCGGTACATAAGATAACGGTATATACGTATTGAGTCAAGCTCAAGTTTTCAATATCCAGAACACACTTAAAAGAAAGTCTCCAGAAATAAATCAGGCTTTCTTATGGCATTGTAGACTAGGTCACATCAATGAAACACGATTAACTAAGTTACATAGAGAAGGATATTTGAATCCGTTCGAATATCAATCTTATGCTACTTGTGAATCTTGTCTCATGGGAAAGATGACAAAGACTCCGTTTACTGGACACGGAGAAAGAGCGAGTGAGCTCTTGGGACTCGTACACAGTGATGTGTGCGGTCCAATGTCTACACATGCGCGAGGTGATTATTCCTACTTCATTACTTTTATGGATGATTTCTCTAGGTATGGACATGTCTTCTTAATGAAGCATAAATCCGAGGCCTTTGAGAAATTCCAAGAATACAAGAATGAAGTGGAAAACCAAACAGGCAAAAGTATCAAGACACTGAGATCTGATCGAGGTGGTGAATACTTAAGTGCCGAGTTCCTGGGTTACTTAAAAGAGAATGTAATTCTCTCTCAACTTACTCCTCCATACACACCACAACACAACGGTGTATCAGAAAGGAGGAATCGAACCCTATTAGATGTGGTTCGTTCCATGATGAGTAAGGCTGAGTTACCACGATCTTTCTGGGGTTATGCGCTAGAATCAGCTGCATATCTTTTGAACAGGTTCCAACCAAGACTGTGTCTACCACACCATATCAGATGTGGAGTGGGAAGAAACCCTGTCTTCAGTACCTGAAGGCATGGGGATGTCCAGCTTTTGTAAAAAGGCGGCATCCGGACAAGCTCGAGGCACACTCAGTACAGTGTAAGTTTGTGGGATATCCAAAGAACTCCATGGGATATTGTTTCTATTACGCAGTGGAACAAAAGGTTTTTGTTTCTCGTCATGCCCACTTCTTAGAAACTGAATTTTTAGAAAATCAGAAGAGTGGGAGCGCAGTAGAACTGGAAGAAATTCCAGAACCACAAGCTGTTACTGAAAGTATGGTAGAACTAGAAGTTTCAGAAGAAAGGGACATACCAGCGCCTATCCGCAGAAGTAGTAGGCAGTCTCATCCGCCCGATAGATACTACGGTTTTCTCATAGACGGGGATAGAGAGGATTGCGTCATTGATGATGATCACCCTACTAGCTTCCAGCAAGCCATTCAGAGCAGTGACTCGGTAAAATGGCTGGATGCAATGCGGACCGAAATGGAGTCCATGTACACTAACAAAGTATGGACTTTGGACATTGCTCCAGATGGGGTAAAACCCGTAGGATTGTAGCGTTTTGAAAATCGTTTCGGTGAAATTTCGGAAAATCGGTAAAATGAGGGGGTTTTCTGTAAAAAGTCAAAATACAAATATCTTATTATAAAAATTAAATATACATATTCTAGCTATGTAATTGCTGTTATTTGGTGTTTATTGAGCCGCTGGTGAAATTTCAAATTTTCTGAAAAAAATATTATTTTATTATTATTTTAAGCCGTCACTAATACATTTAATTAGGGAAAATTACAAATTGGAATGAGTTGAAAAAAATTTGTGCACCATAAAACATTAAATAAAAATTTATCATGTGCTTTTTGGAACGAAATCATTTGCCAAAATGGTATAGAAATTATTGATGAAAAAAGGCTTTTTTTAGCGTAAGTGGATGTTTGGGGTATTGTATTTATCATTTTTCATCACCCCACACCCGTGCCCACACCCACACACACCCACTTACTCCTCCCCATGGCTGAATTCAGCACCCACCATATTTTTTCCCCACTTGATTTTCAAGGAAAAAGAAATGAAAGAAAAGAAAAGAAAATGAGTGAAGTAGTTAGACTTTTGACTCTGTTTGACCTTGACCTTGCCCTCCCCCCATTTTCCTCACCTCCCTCTCTCTCCCCCACCCACTTTTCTGGCCGAAAATTACTTCTCCCCACAGCAGCCCCCCCTCCATTTTCCCTTCTCTTTTCCCTTCAAAACTTCATGAAAAATGGCGTCAAAATCCCACCAAAAATCCCACAAAATCAAAATCAAAGTCCTACCCATTTTAGCTTAGCCCGTTTAGCCTGGATCCTTGTAAAAAGAGAGCATTTTGGGAGGCCATGGAGTCTTGTGGACCTTCATATATTTTTGGGTATAATTCTAAAACTTTTTGTTGCTTAAATTGTTACTAATTTCTTAAGCTAATTTAATTAAGTGTTATTTGGATATGTGAGTTTAATTGCAAGTTTTGGAATTCAAGTTGTGAAATTGAATGCAAGTTAGGGTTTATAAAATTGGTGTATGGTTGTGTGTTATAATTAGGCTTTGTTGTCATGTTAATACAAGTTTAGTAGCTAGTGCTAATGGCTAGCTTAAATTTTTTTGTTATTTTGCTAATTTGCTTACTAGGTTTTTGAAATTTGCTAAATTCTTGGGATTAAAAATGTGATTAGGTTTTTTTTGGCTTCATTAACTTTATTAAGTGTGGTTTAATGCTTTGGATCTTGCAATTCTAAGCTAGATTGTAGTTTGTGTATTTTGCTTTGAAATTGTTAAAAAGGGTATTTTTGGTAAACTAGAATATTAGGATTTTTGGAATTTAATGAGATTAAATTACGGAAATTGTTTATACGACTTATTTAAGATATTTAATAAATATATTGGCCGCTACATTCATTTAAACATCGTGTTTTGTACAAAAACGGCGAATTGTGCTTGCTAGATTTTCGGAAAAATGACTTTTTATGTGAAATTGGCGTTTTTGTGAGTTTTAACCTAGTTTATATTAAAATTAGTGTTCGTGAATGTGAAAATGAGTGTGATTGGATTTTCTCGGTGGTTTGACGTTCGTACATCGACATCGAGGGTTGGTTTGACTATTCCTGCATGCGTGGGTGATAGGTTTGGACCTATGCGTGATACGCGTTCCGATTTGATTTTCGTATGCCGTTTCGATTTCGAATTTAGTTTTAATGCGATATGGTACGTTATGATATGTAGGTACCCCCATGTGGACTTAGAGACGACAAGCAAGCGCGTGGCGACGTCGGCACCGGCTAGCGAGAACCAGGTGAGTAGATTTATATCTACGTGGAGAAGTCGGGTGGATGGCGTATAGCACCCCCGCAGTCCGTGGTGGTGTATACGGATGCGTATACACACCAACAATCATTATATGTTATTTAGAATTAATAACGATGCTTAGGATGGATATTGGTGTGTTGGATTACTTTAGTGTTGCGAACCCTAGGGTAGTGTTACACACACATACACACATACATACTTGCATACATTCCTATTGATATGTGCTCATGGGATTCTTTATAGTTATGTGTTCACATGGGTATGGGACTATGTGTTCACATACGGACTGAGGATGATACTTGGGATTGAGCTGAGTCGATGAGATTTGATTTGAGGCCGTGAGATCGGTGATATAGCAGGGTTCGTATCTTAGATACGACATGATGTTGTAGCGGGTCCTTGACGTAGTGTTTCACACACGTCCATGCATACGTAGGCGGTATCAGTATGGTACTAGACGTAGGTCAGTACCCCGATCATGATATTTGATAAAGAGGATACCAGGTGAATAGTATGATGAATGTGATATTGACCCGTACCCAGATTGGGATGTCGTACGACGGATTTACATACGAGCTATATTGATGATTGATCCGCACTCTTGACTAGGGATGCCTGATTATAGATATGGTATTGGATATGATATTATTGAGGCGGGATCACCGACTATACATATACATGTATGTATATTTATCGACTCAGATGATAGGCGGTTTCCTTACCTGTAGTTCAGCTTGTTAGTTCAGCCGTATAGTTTAGTGTAGTTTTTAGATTAGATTAGAGTTCTTACCTATTTCAAAAACTAACGAATCGTGGGCATTTTTAAAGACAGCTCATGAGAATCTACGGATATTTCAAAAACGACGTATCTTTTCATAAAAACACCGTAGCCCCTATTTTCAAAACCCCATGATTCGTGTTATTTCAAAAGGCACCATTCGTAGGACTTATATTAGATTATTGCAGATTAGTTACCGTTGTGTCTAGTATTCAGCTCCCGCACATTATTGCTGTTCGCTCTGCCTCATATATTTATTTTGCTGCATATTCCATTATTGATATCATGCTGTTAGGACACCAGCACCATTACCGATGATGCGTATGTACCACGTACACCTACTTGCCGGCTCACACACATCTTCATCGGTAATTGCCATGTCACGTACACTTTAGAGAATATAATTGCTCGACTTAGATTGTTAGCTGGTAGTGTTGACATGATATTAGTGTACTTCCCTTATATGCCATATTAGACATTGTAGTTATTACCTACCACTTCATGCATACTGTTATTCAGTTGTTCATGCCTAGTTCATTATCATTGACATATGCACTTGTGATGATTTCTTGAGATTTATGATATTTCTGGATTTCGGGGAAAGCCGCAAAATTTACAACTTATGATCTTTTAAAATATAAAATGTTGCGGTTTTCTAGTGATGTAAAGTGTCGTCCACCATGAGTTTGCTGTGGTTTTGGAGATCCGTGTCGAGGAGTGGAGGAACCGTCACGGGTACATGGTGGGCCCGGTATGGTACCCCGGGGCAAGAGGAATGTGGTGTTGACGTTGAGCCTGGCTGGGGAGCACTACCTACCGGTGATATTACCCGACGCGTCGGATATCCGGAGGATACCGTCGTGGTCTTGAGATGGATGGTATGGGCCGGTCCGGACTGACGGCGCCCTAGATATTGAGCTTGAGACATTGATATTTCGAGACAGTGAGATTTATGTTTTGTGTCGATACTTGACACTGTTGATACTGATTTCATTATGATACCTCAGTTTAAAAATACGAAGGAAATCTCACTAATTTATGAAAACAGTTTCTTCATTTACATGTATTCTGTTTCATGCATTCATACCCCATTCATATGATATATTGCTACCTGAGGCACTGACACGGGCACATGAAATTATACTCGGGTTAGATATTACCCTAGTCATTGTTATAGGCTGCCTGTTATACTTATATTTGAGGATATATTATGATCTTTGACCTAGGTTGCGTTATTTATGCGATTTCTGTGCGTAGATGTTTTTCTATTCACGAGTTGGCAACTCACCCCCGTTGTGCCCCAGTTTCTTGCAGATTTGCCGTACAGGTTTCATTACGGCTTGCGGGCTCAGTTTCATTCGGGTGATTTGCTAGTAGGTGGGTTTACTTGTATCATACCCCCATTATATATCTTGTATAATATTATTCTGTTGTATCTAGAAGTTCCATCAACCAAACATGTATTTATTTTGAGATAGAGACCGGTGCTGTTTATTCTTCGACCTTAGAGTCGCTCGTTATATTTCTGGTGGTTTTGAGTTCCTTTTGAGTTTTGATCCTCGCCGTTGGCGTTGTATATTATATTGCTTGTGTGGTTGTGACCGTCGATTGACGAAGCGCTAGCTCCCGCTTGGGGATGCCTTTTTATTGATTTCGTATACTATTCATGTTGTATCCCGTTTGGGAGCCAGTTTTTACAAAGGAGACTCTGCCGAAATTTTCAGTAAATTTTGATGTTCTTAAAAACCGCATAATTCGGCTTATGCTATTAAAACTACTTGTTTTAAATTGGTTTTCCTGCACTCTACTACTTTTCTTGTTTTGGATTTCTAGGTTTTCGGTTTACTTAGATTACTTACGCCTCGAGACGTTCGTAGTTTAAGTGCCGGTCATGTTCCGTACTTTCGGGTCGTGACAAAGTTGGTATCAGAGCGTTAGGTTTTAACCTTCGGAGCGTAGGATGACCCTTGGTTGATGGAATAGGTGACTAAAGTAGAGTGACGTACCGTTGGTATGTTCCGCGGCATATTTACGACACGCCACTCCACTTATGAAGCCTTAGGATGTACATTTCCTTGTTCAGTATTATATTCCTTCCTGATCTAGCCTCATCGGTACCAATTTGGTTTTGCTGCTACGGTTACCGGCAGGGAGAGCTACTGCTAGAGTTGCGATCAGCACAAGCTCGTCACGAACGAGGACTGACCAGGACGAAATTCCGGCGACACACGATTGCAGAGATGTGTCTTTTTACTGTGTTTCCGCGCCGCGAGCGTTTGGCGGATCGCCTTTATGAGGTTACTCGGATGTGCTGATCGACACTAGAGGATTAAGGCACTGACAGAGGCCAGCCAGATTTTGATGACCGTTGGTGTGTTGCTTACTCCTGATGATTGAGGCACTGTTCAGCGTGCAGACGAGCGAGCCAGTTGTTGCTGCGAGCGACGAGATATCGCCCCATATGTTGGAACTATGGCGGGGCGAGTTGTACGAATAGATGATAGAAGGTCGCTAGTCACCCGATGATGAATGACTAGGACAGGTGGTTCGTTCGCTTACCCCGATGCGAGGTCATCAGATAGATTGATTCCAGCTAGAGACGACTTCACGCGGAGGCGTTGGGGGCCGACAGAGACGATCGAATGTCAGAAACCTATTTATCCAAGTTTAAAGTAGTCGGAAAGACATGCAGGCAATTCTATGGTCCCTCTAGAAGAATGAAACCCTAACTCGACTTAATGACCGTGTGAAAGCCTTTGAACCTTCGGGTTTGCGGCAGTTCTACGGCACCATTAGTGAGGCTTGGGTTTGCCCTTCTACGGCTGGACCACCGATGCTGTGGTATGTATTCGATACTATTAAACTGTGCCCAAGAGGTTGAGCTCTTGGGGGATTATGAGGTTTTGACGAATCGATCGAATGGTTCGACTTCAATCGGATGCTAGGTGGTGAGACGCATTCTTGGGAGACTCCAGATACGAGGATAGTCGTTGGAGCTCAGTCCATGCAGCCGCGACGAGACGAGTCCAAAGCAGACGACATTAGAGAAAAGTGGAGTAAGAGGTTTGCACCAGATCTAGATGAGATGACGTTCCACTCCGCCGACATCAGAGATGCGATACGCATGCCGAGGCAGAGTACTGGATATACCTTCCAGAAGAGGTCGCGATGGGTATGCAGCCATTCCGGAGCAAGATGCAGATATATGAAAGGATGATGACTTCCGGACAGTTGGCAGAGACGAGATATGGAAGAGACCGTGAGCAGGATTTCTTCCAGGACACTGCTGCTATGATACTTGCACCCAGGGTCAGATGTGTCATGTACATTCAGAGAGCCAGAGGCCGACGCCAGTGATATGCTGTCTTATGAGTGGTCGCGATGATTGACCAAGAGATGACCAGAGAAGTGCCAGATCGGAATCGTCCTCGTTAGCACACCTGACAGGGCCGATGAGCCGATGGACCGAAAGATTGGTAATTCACAGTGAAGACCTTGACCCAGGAGTGGTCATGGTTACGCACACCAGCAGGCCAGAGTTCATGATCATCGACGAGACGTCCCATTAGTAACCGCGACAGTTGGCCCGAGATTCTTAGAGGATGTACTTGAACGATACTATTCCGCCATTATTGATTTCGATGTTTTGGGTGATTTATTCGTATGATTTGATTTTGATGATTGAGGATTTACGATCTTTGCACTGTGTTGCACTTGATATCATTTTCGTGCTTTAGTTTCACATGTTTGTGATTTTACGGTTTTAAACAGTTGAGTTGATTTTGTGCGTATGCACGCACGCGATTTGGTTCCTACACTCTGTATAGTTTATATATGCTGGCAGTGCAGTGACATATATTTTGTGCACTTGGATACACTGGATTTCGATTTCGAGGGTGATGCTCGACATTTGTTTTGTGCATTTTATGCACCGGATTGGATTTTTAGCGCCTGTTGGGCGCCTGTTACGAGATGCGATTTGGTGCACACCAGATGCACGAAATCGAGATTTTTTTTTTGTGCATGCCAGATGCACCTGATTTTGCTGTCAGGCATACCTGTTGCCTACGACAGATGTTTCGTGCACACCCGATGCACTTAGATGTTGTTTCTGTGCGCATGTATGGCACATTCATGGATTTTGATTTCCGTGCGCACCAGACGCACGTAGTATTCATGTGCATATTTTGGGATTGATTTCTTATAGAGTAGTACGTTTTTATGATATTGCTATGTGTTTTCGTACTGAGCAGGACTAGTCAGAGGACTGTACCTGAATATATTTTGCATGCATTGATAGTTATTGAATGGATTTCCAAAAAGCGAGCTATAGCCTCAGTATTTACCTACGTGTCTGATATGACACGAAATGTTTAAAACAAGGAGACCCTTCTAAATTGTTTCCAAAACGGTGGAACGTACATTTCAAACAAAGGTATATATGTATATAGTTATTTTCTTATGGTAGACGTCCGCCACTGTGCAGTGTTATACGCGTTGCACAGTGACTTCAGATACTTACAGATATAGATTCGATATTTACATTTATAGTTTCGAGTTATATCATATTGGTTTTGATTTGGATTTGGCATTGATGTCTTCTCCACGACTCCGATGATCGCGGGATGCTTGACGGAGTTTTGATTTGAGTTATATACTCATTTTTCAAGCGCATGCTCTGCGCTACGATTTGTTTTATGTATTTACAATTTCGGAGCCCCGATGACTTGATGGTTTTTTTTAGATGTTTTAGTAATTGGGGGAGTTTGAATTTAAATTCGGGGACCGAATTTCTTTAAGGGGGGAAGATTGTAGCGTTTTGAAAATCGTTTCGGTGAAATTTCGGAAAATCGGTAAAATGAGGGGGTTTTCTGTAAAAAGTCAAAATACAAATATCTTATTATAAAAATTAAATATACATATTCTAGCTATGTAATTGCTATTATTTGGTGTTTATTGAGCCGCTGGTGAAATTTCAAATTTTCTGAAAAAAATATTATTTTATTATTATTTTAAGCCGTCACTAATACATTTAATTAGGGAAAATTACAAATTGGAATGAGTTGAAAAAAAATTTGAGCATCATAAAACATTAAATAAAAATTTATCATGTGGTTTTTGGAACGAAATCATTTGCCAAAATGGTTTAGAAATTATTGAAGAAAAAAGGCTTTTTTTTAGCGTAAATGGATGTTTGGGGTATTGTATTTATCATTTTTCATCACCCCACACCCGTTCCCACACCCACACACCCCCACGTACTCCTCCCCATGGCTGGATTCAGCCCCCACCATATTTTTTTCCCACTTGATTTTCAAGGAAAAAGAAATGAAAGAAAAGAAAAGAAAATGAGTGAAGTAGTTAGACTTTTGACTTTGTTTGACCTTGACCTTGTCCCCCCCATTTTCCTCACCTCCCTCTCTCTCCCCCACCCACTTTTCTGGCCGAAAATTCCTTCCCCCCACAGCCCCCTCCATTTTCCCCTCTCTTTTCCCTTCAAAACTTCATGAAAAATTGCATCAAAAATCCACCAAAAATCCCACAAAATCAAAATCAAAGTCCTACCCATTTTAGCTTAGCCCGTTTAGCATGGAACCTTGTGAAAAGAGAGCATTTTGGGAGGCCATGGAGTCTTGTGGACCTTCATATATTTTTGGGTATAATTCTAAAACTTTTTGTTGCTTAAATTGTTTCTAATTTCTTAAGCTAATTTAATTAAGTGTTATTTGGATATGTGAGTTTAATTGCAAGTTTTGGAATTCAAGTTGTGAAATTGAATGCAAGTTAGGGTTTATAAAATTGGTGTATGGTTGTGTGTTATAATTAGGCTTTGTTGTCATGTTAATACAAGTTTAGTAGCTAGTGCTAATGGCTAGCTTAAAATTTTTTGTTATTTTGCTAATTTGCTTACTAGGTTTTTGAAATTTGCTAAATTCTTGGGATTAAAAATATGATTAGGTTTTTCTTGGCTTCATTAACTTTATTAAGTGTGGTTTAATGCTTTGGATCATGCAATTCTAAGCTAGATTGTAGTTTGTGTATTTTGCTTTGAAATTGTTAAAAAGGGTATTTTTGGTAAACTAGAATATTAGGATTTTTGGAATTTAATGAGATTAAATTCCGGAAATTGTTTATACGACTTATTTAAGATATTTAATAAATATATTGGCCGCTACATTCATTTAAACATCGTGTTTTGTACAAAAACGGCGAATTGTGCTTTCTAGATTTTCGGAAAAATGACTTTTTAAGTGAAATTGACGTTTTTGTGAGTTTTAACCTAGTTTATATTAAAATTAGTGTTCGTGAATGTGCAAATGAGTGTGATTGGATTTTCTCGATGGTTTGACGTTCGTACATCGACATCGAGGGTTGGTTTGACTATTCCTGCATGCGTGGGCGATATGTTTGGACCTATGCGTGATACGCGTGCCGATTTGATTTTCGTATGCCATTTCGATTTCGAATTTAGTTTTAATGTGATATGGTACGTTATGATATGTAGGTACCCCCATGTGGACTTCGAGACGACAAGCAAGCGCGTGGCAACGTCGGCACCGGCTAGCGAGGACCAGGTGAGTAGATTTATATCTACGGGGAGAAGTCGGGTGGATGGCGTACAGCACCCCCGCAGTCCGTGGTGGTGTATACGGATGCGTATACACACCAACAATCATTATATGTTATTTGGGATTAATAACGATGCTTAGGATGGATATTGGTGTGTTGGATTACTTTAGTGTTGCGAACCTTAGGGTAGTGTTACACACACATACACACATACATACTTGCATACATTCCTATTGATATGTGCTCATGGGATTCTTTATAGTTATGTGTTCACATGGGTATGGGACTATGTGTTCACATACGGACTGAGGATGATACTTGGGATTGAGCTGAATTGATGAGATTTGATTTGAGGCCGTGAGATCGGTGATATAGCAGGGTTCGTATCTTAGATACGACATGATGTTGTAGCGGGTCCTTGACGTAGTGTTTCACACACGTCCATGCATACGTAGGCGGTATCAGTATGGTACTAGACGTAGATTAGTGCCCCGATCATGATATTTGATAAAGAGGATACCAGGTGAATAGTATGATGAATGTGATATTGACCCGTACCCAGATTGGGATGCCGTACAACGGGTTTACGTACGAGCTATATTGATGATTGATCCGCACTCTTGACTTGGGATGCCTGATTATAGATATGGTATTGGATATGATATTATTGAGGCGGGATCACCGACTATACATATACAGGTATGTATATGTATCGACTCAGATGATAGGCGGTTTCCTTACCTGTAGTTCAGCTTGTTAGTTCAGCCGTATAGTTTAGTGTAGTTGTTAGATTAGATTAGACTTCTTACCTATTTCAAAAACTAACGAATCGTGGGCATTTTTAAAGACAGCTCAAGGGAATCTATGGATATTTCAAAAACGACGTATCTTTTCATAAAAACACCGTAGCCCCTATTTTCAAAACCCCATGATTCGTGTTATTTCAAAAGGCACCATTCGTAGGACTTATATTAGATTATTGCAGATTAGTTATCGTTGTGTCTAGTATTCAGCTCCCGCACATTATTGCTGTTCGCTCTGCCTCGCATATTTATTTTGCTGCATATTCCATTATTGATATCATGCTGTTAGGACACCAGCACCATTACCGATGATGCGTATGTACCACGTACACCTACTTGCCGGCTCACACACATCTTCATCGGTAATTGCCATGTCACGTACACTTTAGAGAATATAATTGCTTGACTTAGATTGTTAGCTGGTAGTTTTGACATGATATTAGTGTACTTCCCTTATATGCCAAATTAGACATTGTAGTTATTTCCTACCACTTCATGCATACTGTTATTCAGTTGTTCATGCCTAGTTCATTATCATTGACATATGCACTTGTGATGATTTCTTGAGATTTATGATATTTCTGGATTTCGGGGAAAGCCGCAAAATTTACAACTTATGATCTTTTAAAATATAAAATGTTGCGGTTTTCTAGTGATGTAAAGTGTCGTCCACCATGAGTTTGCTGTGGTTTTGGAGATCCGTGTCGAGGAGTGGAGGAACCGTCACGGGTACATGGTGGGCCCGGTATGGTACCCCGGGGCAAGAGGAATGTGGTGTTGACGTTGAGCCTGGCTGGGGAGCACTACCTACCGGTGATATTACCCGACACGTCGGATATCCGAAAGATACCGTCGTGGTCTTGAGATGGATGGTAGGGGCCGGTCCGGACTGACGGCGTCCTAGATATTGAGCTTGAGACATTGATATTTCGAGACAGTGAGATTTATGTTTTGTGTCGATGCTAGACACTGTTGATACTGATTTCATTATGATACCTCAGTTTAAAAATACGAAGGAAATCTCACTAATTTATGAAAACAATTTCTTCATTTACATGTATTCTGTTTCATGCATTCATACCTCATTCATATGATATATTGCTACCTGAGGCACTGACACGGGCACATGAAATTATACTCGGGTTAGATATTACCCTAGTCATTGTTATAGGCTGCCTGTTATACTTATATTTGAGGATATATTATGATCTTTGACCTAGGTTGCGTTATTTATGCGATTTCTGTGCGTAGATGTTTTTCTATTCACGTGTTGGCAACTCACCCCCGTTGTGCCCCAGTTTCTTGCAGATTTGCCGTACAGGTTTCATTACGGCTTGCGGGCTCAGTTTCATTCGGGTGATTTGCTAGTAGGTGGGTTTACTTGTATCATACCCCCATTATATATCTTGTATATTATTATTCTGTTGTATCTAGAAGTTCCATCAACCAAACATGTATTTATTTTGAGATAGAGACTAGTGCTGTTTATTCTTTCGACCTTAGAGTCGCTCGTTATATTTCCGGTGGTTTTGAGTTCCTTTTGAGTTTTGATCCTCGCCGTTGGCGTTGTATATTATATTGCTTGTGTGGTTGTGACCGTCGATTGACGAAGAGCTAGCTCCCGCTTGGGGATGCCTTTTTATTGATTTCGTATACTATTCATGTTGTATCCCGTTTGGGAGCCAGTTTTTACAAAGGAGACTCTGCCGAAATTTTCAGTAAATTTTGATGTTCTTAAAATCCGCATAATTCGGCTTATGCTATTAAAACTACTTATTTTAAATAGGTTTTCCTGCACTCTATTACTTTTCTTGGTTTGGATTTCTGGGTTTTCGGTTTACATAGATTACTTACGCCTCGAGACGTTCGTAGTTTAAGTGTCGGTCATGTTCCGTACTTTCGGGTCGTGACAAGGATGCAAATGGATCTTCAAAAATAAGATTGGTGTAGATAGACAGGTTGAAACCTATAAGGCTAGACTTGTTGCAAAGAGTTTCCGTCAAAGACCTGGTTTGGACTATGACGAAAACTTTTCTCCAGTGGCTATGCTCAAATCCATTAGGGTCTTTCTTCCTATTGCTGCCTTCTATGATTATGAGATCTGGTAGTTGGATGTAAAGACGGCCTTTCTAAATGGTAATTTGGAAGAGTGCATCTATATAGATCAGCCAGAGGGATTCATTCAGAGTGGGAGCAGCGGTAAAGTATGCAAGTTGCTTAAGTTCATTTATGGACTAAAGCAGGCATCGCGGAGTTGGAACATCTGTTTTGATGATGCTGTCAAATAATTCGACTTTATCAAAAATCCAGATGAACCATGCATATACAGTAAGATTGTAGGGAGAGCTGTAGTATTCCTCGTCTTGTATGTGGATGACATTCTCCTAATACGAAATGATATTCCTATGTTACAGTCAGTCAAAAGATTCTTATCACAGAAATTCTCCATGAAATACCTGGGTGATGCCACCTACATTCTGGGGATCCTGATCTATCGTGATAGATCAAAGAGGATGTTGGGACTTTCGCAGTCCAGGTACATAGACACCATAGTCAAGAGATTCAATATGGATGATTCTAAGCGCGGTAACCTACCGGCTTGTCATGGAATCACCCTCTCCAAAGAGATATCTCCCAAGACTGATTTGGAAAGGGATCGCATGTCGATTATACCCTACGCTTCTGCGGTAGGCACTATAATGTATGCGATGTTATGTACCAGACCGGATGTAGTATACGCATTGAGCGTTGTAAGCCGGCATCAGGCAAACCCAGGGGAGAAGCACTGGATAGCAGCAAAGAACATTCTCAAGTACCTGAGGAGGACTAAGGAGATGTTCTTGGTGTATGGCAGAAAAGACCTCCAGATGGAGGCCTTTGCCGACTCCGGCTTCCAGAGTGACAAGGATGACTCCAAATCCATGTCGGGTTATGTCTTTACCCTCAATGGTGGGGCGGTCTGTTGGAAGAGTTCCAAGCAGGAGATCGTTGCTGACTCAACAATGGAAGCGGAGTACATAGCTTCTTGCGATGCCGCAAAAGAAGCTGTCTGGATGAAGAAGTTCCGCACAGAACTTCAGGTGGTTCCTACCAGTGTTGATCCAATACCTCTGTATTGTGACAACAACGGTGCTATAGATTTAGCGAAGGAACCCAGGTCCCATCAGAAACCCAGACACAACTTAAGGCGGTATCACCTGATCAGGGAGATCGTAGATCGCTGGGAGATCGAGGTGAAAAGAGTAGAGACGGAGAATAACATTGCTGATCCATTCACAAAGGCCATTCCTCAGACGCAGTTCGAGAGGCTATTCGATATGATAGGTCTACGATATGCCAGCTCATGGCCCTAGTGCAAGTGGGAGATTGTTAGTGTATATGCCCTAGGGGCCATTATTGTATCATACTTGTATGTATATTACTTAATGGAAGCTTGGGATATTCACAGTTGTATATACAGTCTTGTTAAAAATGGTAGTATGCTACTTGGTTTGTGTCTACTTTAATATGTGCATATGTTTCTTGTAACATATCACTTATACATATTAGTAGAGCCCATAGGATCTTTGCTTGATTACCAGCGTTGTGATGGCAGTCACACTAGTGGGGGCTGGGTAGTCTATAAGCAACATCCTATACTTATCCCTAGTCGTAGGATTATCGAGACTGGGCATCGATACTCCAGAGTAGACTAGTGTGTACGCTTCTCATCCCAGTTGGGGAGATGGTCTGTCCCACAGCCATCAGTACGTCGTACTGGAGATAGTATACAGGTGCTCGTTAGGTTATGGGTACACTGGACAGGACTCGCAGGGGAACTGTTGGTTGGTATTATACCCGTCGTCAGTTAACAGTTCCCAGGTGACATGAGTACAGCAAAGTCCGCAGACTTGGCACAGCTACTTCGCCTCGAGTATGTCCCACTGTTCTCAGATTGCTACCCTACCACGGCTCAAAGGAGTTGTGCAAACAGGTAGCAGTTGGGTGCAATCCCGAGCACTTGGAGGCAGTGGCGGTTAGAAAGGATCCGTCTCTCCCGGTATTGGGAGTTGATATCGCGCTGTGTCAGAGAGCCATTACGCAAAGTCCCTGTCCAAGGCAAGAGAGATTTACTGGTAAGTTCCAGTAGTTTCCCAGGGTGTAATGGGCTACGCTCCGACACGACTTATACAGCTATTAGAGGACTAACGCTTGCCGCCCCCTAAGCTATATATGCGATAGTCTTAGACGAACAGACCAGACTGTACGGAGATTGTCACATCAGGCTCAGTAGGAGTTCGGATGGGTTTCCTCATCGGCCTTCTTATCGACATCTACCTGGGGACCGTTACGTACGGCTAGTGCCGCTTGCGGTCTGTGGTTAAACCCACTGCCAGCATAGTGTCGAGACTTTAGAGTCCCACACAGAGAGTTTCCCTGCTCCAGGCGAAACGATATAGAGGTCATACGGTTTTACGACAAGGATTCGGACGCGTACGTGTGTTTACGCACGTACGACGTTCGGACAGTTTTTGCTAGCCGGCTTTGGTTTAAGCCAGATTCTAGTATCGGGTTATTGGATTTATACAGTCTAAAGTTTTTCCGTGTTTTCACGAATACGAGAGGCGTTCTCGTAATTTGCCGGGAAGCTTCTAGAAGGATGATTACATGGAGGGTAAGGTGGCATTAGCATTTAATGCATTTGTGACCCACTTAGATGAATCATTCAAGTGAGTTAATGAAAGATTTATTGCTTAATGACTCACTTGATGATTCATTGCATATATTTAATGAAGCATAATGATAATGCATTTTGATTTATTCTTTTTGATTTTCTTATTCTTCATAATATATTAGAAGTGAGAAGCTTTTTCATTAATAACTTGTGGTCACCTTCCATCTCCTCAAGCTCTCTCTTGAAACCCTAATCCTCCCCTCTCATGTGTTGAGATCAAGGATTAGATAGACTAATACATCCATAACTTCTCTCTATATCCCATAGGTAGCTTAGATTAGCACTTTGAGCAACCTAGTTATCTCAAGTTAGAGATCAAGCTTGGCGTAGGAGCTCTCGGGTGGATCGTCTTTGACTCGAGGAGGCCGTTGAGGTGCCAATGTTCCAAGGAGCCTACGAGGAGTGGAGGACAACGATGAAGACCCGAAGGACAAGTAACGTGAGGTATAACTTCAAATCCGTGTAGTTAAACCTCTCTTAGTTTGCTAGTAATGGTTTAGACACGATTCATGCAATCAAGTCCGTGTTACAAAGCTTTGATAATAGTTTTTCATATATTCCGCCTCCCCGCAAGTTCGTGGGGTGCGTGACATGGACTTACAGAAAGTATGTATACAAAATGTACATGTAGCTATGTCTCATATGTGTATATACCTATCTCTAATTGTACAATACCATATAGGTATAAGGGTAGCTAACATGCAGGCATGGCAAGGCATATTTGTAAGCATGTAGGTATACAGGTATGCTATATGTCATGCATAAAGGAATATGAATCAATGTCTCAATGTCCCTAACCAACACAATATCACAAAGTATAGGTGTTGTGTGTTAGTGTATATGCCCTAGGGGCCATTATTGTATCATACTAGTTTGTATATTACTTAATGGAAGCTTGGGATATTCACATGTATATAACAGTCTTGCTAAACATGGTAGTATGCTACTTGGTTTTTCTATCTTAATATGTAAGTATACGTATTGATAGAGCTCTTAGGATCTTGTTTGACTACCAGCGTTGTGATGGCAGTCACACTAGTGGGGGCTGGGTAGTCTACAACACATCCTTATTCAGGTCCCTAGTCGTAGTATTATCGAGACAGGGCATCGATACTCCGGAGTAGACTAGTGTGTACGCTTCTCATCCCATTTGGAAAGATGGTCTGTCCCACAGCCGTCAGTACGTCGTACTGGAGATAGTATGCAGGTGCTCGTTAGGTTACGGGTACACCGGACAGGACTCGCAGGGAATTGTTGGTTGGTTTTATACCAGTCGTCAGTGAACAGTTCCCAGGTGACATGAGTACAGCATAGTCCGCAGACTTGACACTGCTACTTCGCCTCGAGTGTGTCCCACTGTTCTTAGATTGCTACCCTACCACGGCTCAAAGGAGTCGTGCAAACAGGTAGCAGTTGGGTGCAGTCCCGAGCACTTGGAGGCAGTGGCGGTTAGACTGGATTCGTCTCTCCCGGTATTGGGGGTTGATATCGCGCTGTGTCAGAGAGCCATTACGCAAAGTCCCTGACCAGGGCAAGCGAGATTTGCTGGTGGGTTCCAGAAGTTTCTCAGGGTGTAATTGGCTTCGCTCCGACATGACTTATACCGCTATTAGGGGACTGACGCTTGCCGCCCCCTAGGCCCGATATGCGATAGTCTTAGACGAACAGACCGGACTGTATGGAGATTGTCACATCAGACTCAGTAGGAGTTCGGATGGGTTTCCTCATCGGCCTTCTTATCGACATCTACCTAGGGACCATTACGTACAGCTAGTGCCGCTTGCGGTCTGTGGTTAAACCCACTGCCAGCGTAGTAGTCGAGTCTCTAGAGTCCCACACTGAGTGAAAGGTTCCTAGGCACCCTAATAAGGTCTCACAAGTCATCAACCATGCCTATTTCAAATTTTAACGGTGCCGAGAAACCCTAACAAGATCGTTGGCTAGAAGTTTAGGTGACAAAGCAAACTAGTTAACACTTAACTACTAGAATACGGAAATACAACCTTTGTAGATCCGGTCCTCCACCTCCACGGCTCCGTGATGAAGTCCTCTCCGCTGTCCAAATCAAATCCTGGGCTCTAGCGTCGGCTTCATCGGAGAAAAAGCGGGCTAGGTCATCGACGACGTGCCGAAGATGATCTACGTCGAGGCATCACTAGATCAAGCTCCAACTTCACCAAGTGATGACACTTGTGAAGAAAACACACTATACTACTTGGCAAGAGGTAGAGGATGAAGAAATAGGAAGTGGGTTCACTTTAGAATTGGATTTCTCACTCATTTTCATCAATCACCATTGATGAAGAAAGGTTTTCTTCAAGTGAAGAAGAAGAAGAAGAAGATGAATATTATGATAAGTGTTAATTGAATAGAATAGAAAATCAAATCTTATCGTAATACTAACTATAGTTATGTGTAGAGAATTGACCAAGGTTAAAGGAATGGTTAGGGTTAAGCATGAAGACAAGAGTGGTTACAAAGTCAAAGCTTCATGAAGCTTCAACTAGAAACAAAGAAAGCCACCATTCTCTTTATGCATATTATTTTCCAAAAAGAATAGATAAATAAATAATTGAATAAAACAAAACCCTAACCATTATCATGTAACCATGGTTTGATCTTTACACAAAAACCCTAGCAAACGTGTATCATCAAACATGATACAATCAAGTGCACAAAAGTATATCACATATACAATGTGTATATCCGAGTGAGAATATCCATTTAAATGAACCTATATTAGTTAATGTAAAGTGATATATCAAATATATAATTATACATTAAATCACTAAATCAACACTTGATTTAACGATCCGGTCATATCGCATATAACCGACTAATATCAATAGTAACAACTTATCGAATCAACACTTGATCCGATAACCCGGCTATAACTCATATAACCGATCAATGTTACAAATCGCGAGAATCGAATACAGTATCACATACTGGTATTATTCTCGGTCCCGCACATATCTCATATGCGCTCCTATTTCGTTTCGCTTGAGCCAGGAAACCTCTGTGTAGGACTCTAAAGACTCGTCAATACGCCGGCAGCAGATGATGATCATATCAATCACCCACAAGCCGCAAGCGGTATGCTAAACGTAACGGCCACCCGGGTATTGAGCGATCAGAAGATTGACGAGCAAGCCCGCTCACACTCCAGTGAATCCAACCAGTAACACTACCGTACAGTCCGGTCTCGTCGTCTGATATGTCGCATATCTTGCCTAGGGGTGGTAAACGTCAGACCCCAATAGCTCGATAAGTCGTGTCGATATGAGGTCTATAACAATTCGAGAAACTACTGGTAACACTTACCAGTATATCTCAGCAACCCTGGCCAGGGATTTCCTGTTATAGCCAATCGAACACAGCGCAACATCAACCCCCTATACCGGGAGAGACGAATCCCCTCCTATCGCTCATTGCCTCCATGTGACTCGGGACTGTACCCAAAAACCACCGTTTTGCACGCCCTCTTGGATGTGGTAAGATGGAAATCAAAGCACAGTGGGAACCACACAAGACACTATGACGATCTCGGGTCAACAGACTACTCTGTACCAGTGTCACCAGAGAACTGCCATATGACGTAAGATATAATACCATCTGGGAGTTCTCGGCGAGTCCGTCCAGTGTACCCAGTCTCTACTGAGCACCCGTATATCATCTCTGATGTCAAACACCGATGGATATGGGATCATCCATCGCCCATCTGTATGGGTCGAGAAGGTACACGCTAGTCTACTCTGGTATATCGATGCCCCATCTCGATACACCCACGACTAAGGACTTTCAAGGATGCACTTATGGACTACCATGTCCCCACTAGTATGATCCGCATCATAGTACAGGTAGTCAAGTACACATCCTAAGGGCTTTACCAACTTGTAATAGAGAGACAATCTGTGTACACGTTAAGGTAAAGAGCAACCAGATAGCATACTATCATGTCGAGCAAGAAAGTCCTCCCTATATATGTCCCATCATCCACTACAATATACATCCAATGTACAGTAATGGCCTCTAGGGCATACATATAACTAACATAGAGAGTTTCCTTACTCCAGGCGAAACGATATAGAGGTCGTATGGTTTTACGACAAGGGTTCGGACGCATACGTGTGTTTACGCACGTACGACATCCGGACAGTTTTTACTAGTCGGCTTTGGTTTAAGCCAGTTTCTAGTATCCGGTTATTGGATTTATACAGTCTAAAGTTTTTCCATGTTTTCACGGATCGGAGGGGCGTTCTCGTAATTGTGCGACAAGCTTCTAGAAGATGGTGACTTGGGGGTTAAGGTGGCATATGCATTAAATGAGATTAGTGACTCATTTGAGTGATTCATCCATGTCATTAATGCATCATAAATGCTTAATGACTCACGGAGATGAATCACCCATTAGATATTTATGGAGCATGGTTGTTAAATTATTTATGTGATTTATCTTGATTTTGTTTATGCTTCATATATATTATGAGAGTTCATTATCTCATTTCATTCTCTTGCTCACTTTCTCTCTTCTCAAGCTCTCCCTCTTCAAACCCCAATCCTCCCCTCTCATGTGTTGAGTACAAGGATTAGATTAGACTACTTAATCCTTAACCATTCTCTATATCACCTAGGTTGCTTAGATTAGCGATTTAAGAAACCTAGTTACCTCTAGTTTGAGGTGAAGCTTGTAGTAAAGCTCTCGGGTGGATCTTCTACTACTTAGAGAAGGCCGGAGAGGACATGGAGAACGACCAGACGAAGGACTCGGTTCTACAGGTATAATTACTTTTCATAGTAGTTGTTAACTCCTATGTTTGTTGGTAGTTATTATTTATGCAAAGATTCTCGGTTAGTCGATGTCTACGCTTTAAACAAGATCGTTTTTCATCATTCCGCCTCCCCGCAAGTCGTGGGGTGTTGTACATCGACTTACATTGGTATCAGAGCCTCGCTAAACAATAATTAACTCATTAGCAAAGTCGTAAGTATTTCGAACGCAAAAAGAACCGGAAAGATCATCGTTTTAACACAGTTTCTGTCGAATTTAAAACAAGCCTTAAAAATTTTTCAGGGACCTGCAGTATAACAAGCATGAAATTATAGGGCTACTGAAGAAATTTGGACTCCCAACTCGGCTAACTCACCGCGGAACCGCGGCGGATCCATGCGATCCGCCGCGGATCCGCGGCCGAGTTAGGGCCGAGTCGGCCCAAATTTTTCCAGTAACCCCTTTGTGTTAACAGTGATATTTCTTGATATTTTATTTTCTGTTAAGATCTCAGGTGCACAGAGAAGTTTTGCAGTAGAATCTAAAGTGTTTTGCTCGATCGAAATTTTACGATGTTTGCTAATATGATTATATCTGTGATTGTATAATGTGTTCGTAAACCTCCCCTAACTGCTAGTATGCCGGTTGGCAGGGGGTTGCACATTTCTGTAATGGTTTTTACTGTTTGTGGAAGTGAACTGTATTGGACTGTTGTGATGATTAGCCGGGTTTTGTGATGGGTTATTATTTTAATTCATTCAATGTAATTGTAATATGTTGTAATATTATTTTGTGGGGCGCATCCAGGTTGCGGTTGTAGCCACCGTTGTATTATTTCCTTTTACTGTTTTTTGCTCCTAGGATAGACCCAAGATGGGGTGCACAAACTACCGGGTACTTTGAAGTGTTTAGTGGCCTACTAACTTTGTTGAGGGAGACCGCTTCACTTCGGGTATTTGACGGGTAGTTTGTCGTACCCGTAGGGGTCTACGGTGGGGTAATGGCTATTCATCACAACTGTGTAATCCGTCTTTTGTTGCAGGCTCTAAACAAACACGGATTGCTTGCAAATCCAATAAAGTTCATATGAGATTTGGAATGCCTATTATTGCGTCTGACGAATGTACAATATCTATATATGATAGCTATTTAGACGTCACTTATGTTTTACACCCGCACTAGCCCAGCCCCCGCTCTGTCGTTAGTTAAGTAACCTAACGGGTGATGATGGGACCCCGTGGCGAATGCTGATGGCATAAGAGGACGTTGTATTTTCGTTGTTTTCTGCAATGATAGGTTAAATGATGGGACAAATTATTTTATAATGCAAAGAAAATAAACCAAAAAGATGAATCGTTGGAAAAATTTAAAAGAAACCAATCGGTTATTTTAAAACAGATGATATTTTTAATTGCGGAGCTTTAGCCACTCCTTTTAAAAGCTATCAGGTTCCTTCGGTCACATCAAGTTCACTACGTTCACGGTTTCGCCAAAACCGTTCGTAGCCCACCGTCATTTCATTTGGGTATTCAGTAGTATTCAAGCTATACATTTTGGCCAAAGTCAAGGCATAGTATTTGGTAGCTGCTGGGTATTCATTTGTTGCATAGATAGATGAGTTAGTTTGGGACAGTCGTATTATCATTTGACCAAAGTCAGGGGTATGTACGGATGGGTTCAAATTGACAAGATAATGACGGGTAGAACTTGACATGTGACTTATGAAATTTTGACCAAAGCCAAGGTCATAAGAGCATGGGGTAAAAACTTATATCGGGAATTTCTAAAGAAACTGAAATTTGCAAAGAGATGCATACCATTTGGAGTTTGATGAATGTTGGTAGCATTCCTTCAACATTATCATACGATGACATTTGGATCCCGATCCTACTGTGAGCATATGCTACTCATCAGGATATTCGTCGCTTAACGATCAATGCTATAAACCAAGTAGGTGTCAAGAAAGGTGTCAGCGGGGTTACGCCCAGAGAGAAAAGATGTTATTTAATTAAGGAACTTCGCGAAAGCGTTGGAAAACCTCCCTCGAAGTACCGACACCAGCCTGGCTGAACGGTTAAGCAAGTATTGTACAGTGAGAATAGTCCTGGCTAATTCTTCTTTTATGGTTTGAGGAAGGATTCGAGAAACAGTGGGAGCCATCCAGTTTAGATAAATTAAAAGCCATTCTAAACTTGCAAGAGATTCATGCTAAAGAGTTTTCTTCTCTCTCTCCTAATTGCAGCGACCCTGAAAATGACTGGACTTAAGTTACTTTTACAGAAAAATATACTGACAGGGCCAAAATATAAAGATTTCCTGCGGAATGTCAAAATGGCCTTGACTTATGACAAATTGGGATATGTCCTCACCACTACGACACCTGAAGTCCCAGTTCCAAAATCAGTAATGCGGATAAGGAAATCCGCAAAACCTGCGATTTAGATTGCGCGAAAGCCAAGTGCATCGTGCTTGCCTCGATAAACAATGAACATCAGAGGAGGCACGAGGATATGGATCTTGACTCCATATTTCTCCATACAAAAGATTTGTATGGAGAGCAATCTCGTATAGCAAGATACGGGACCTCAAAGAAGCTGTTTCAAGCGAGGTAGGCCATCGGATCATCGGTAGGAGAACATGTCCTAAAGATGATTGGCTATATAGAAGAGCTCGCAGACCTTGGGACGACTTTGGATAATGAGCTCTATACAGACCTTATTCTCCAGTCCCTCCCTCCCACCTACGCCCAGTTTATTCTGAACTTCAACATTCAAAGAAAAGAAGTTGAACTTTCAGAACTCCTTAACATGTTGAGGAGTGCAGAGGGCACCTTGCAGAAGGCAAGGGAAACACCCGCTATGTTTGTTCGCGGTACTTCTTCTTCCGGGTCCAAGGCTAAAACCAAAGGAAGGAAGAATAAGGCCCCCAACAGACCTAGAGGAGGTGTTAGTAAAGTGGCAGGGAAGGGCAAGAAAAAGTTTACGGTACCGGTAGTGGCCCAGGATGAGTGCTTCCATTGTCACAGGAAAGGGCACTGGAAAAAGGATTGCAAAGCGTGGAACGCCAAGAACCAGGGACCGAAGCAAGCTGTGGCTTCGACTTCAGGTGTGTTTGTAATTGAGAATTGTCTGTCAATCAACTCTACTTCCTGGGTATTGGATACCGGATCAGGATCTCATATTTGCAATTCATTGCAGGCACTGAGAAACCGTAGAGTGCTGAAGGAAGGTGATATGACCCTGATGGTTGCTAATAGAGCTAGCATGGGAGCTGTGTCCGTAGGGGATTATCACCTGGGATTGACGAGTGGACACATTTTTGTTTTACATAACTGTTTTTGTGTACCCAGCTTAACGTGTAATATCATATCTGTTTCCTTGTTATCAAATAAAGGTTATGATTTCACGTTTGGAAGTGGTGTTGTTAAAATCCACCTTAATCATGGTTTGATTGGGTCCGGTACACTGGATAACGGTATATATGTGTTAAACCAAGTCCAAATTTTCAATGTCCAGAACACACTAAAAAGAAAGTCTCCAGATTTAAATAAAGCTTTCTTATGGCATTGTAGACCGGGTAACATCAATGAGAGAAGGTTGACTAAGAAACATAGAGAAGGATATTTGGACTCGTTCGAATATCAAACTTATGCCACTTGTCAATCTTGTCTCAAAGGAAAGATGACAAAGACTCCGTTTACTGGACATGGAGTAAGAGCGAGCGAGCTCTTAGGACTCATACACAGCGATGTATGTGGTCCAATGTCTACACATGCAAGAGGTGGTTTTTCCTATTTCATTACTTTCACAGATGATTACTCAAGGTACGGATTCATTTATCTGATGAAACATAAATCCGAGGCTTTTGAGAAATTCAAAGAGTATAAGAATGAAGTAGAAAACCAAACCGGCAAAAGTATCAAGACACTAAGATCTGATCGAGGTGGTGAATACTTGAGTGCCGAGTTCCTAGTTTACCTAAAAGAGAAAGGAATTCTCTCTCAGCTTACTCCTCCATACACTCCATAGCATAACGGTGTATCGGAGAGACGGAATCGAACCCTATTGGATATGGTACGTTCCATGATGAGTAATGCTGAGTTACCGCGATCTTTTTAGGGTTATGCCCTAGATTCAGCGGCATATCTTCTGAACAGGGCTCCTACCAAGACTGTGCCTACCACCCCATATCAGATGTGGAGTGGGAAGAAACCCCATCTTCAGCATATGAAGATGGGGGATGTCCAGCTTTTGTTAAAAAGCAGCATGTGGACAAGCTCGAGGCACGATCAGTAAAGTGTAAGTTTGTAGGATATCCAAAGAACTCCAAGGGATATTATTTCTATTACGCAAAGGAACAAAAGGTTTTTGTTTCTCGTAATGCCCATTTTCTAGAACAGCAGTTTTTGGAAAAGGAAATAAGTGGGAGCGAAATAGAACTGGAAGAAATTCCAGAACCACAAACTAATACTGAAAGTTTGGTAGAACAAGTAGTTCAAGAAGAACAGGACATTCCCTCACCCCTCCGCAGGAGTAGTAGGCCGTCTCATCCGCTTGAGAGATACTACGATTTTCGCATGGATGGGGATAGAGAGGATTGCATCATAGATGATGATGAACTTACTGGCTTCCAGCAGGCCATCCAGAGCGGCGACTCGGTACGATGGCTAGATGCAATGCGGACCGAAATGGAGTCCATGTACACCAACAAAGTATGGACTTTGGACTTTGCTCCAGATGGGGTAAAATCCATAGGATGCAAATGGATCTTCAAGAAAAAGATTGGTGTAGATGGACAGGTGGAAACCTATAAGGCTAGACTTGTTGCAAATGGTTATCGTCAAAGACCGGTTTGGACTATGACGGAACTTTTTCTCCAGTGGATTTGCTCAAAACCATTCGGGTCCTTCTTGCTATTGCTACCTTCCATGATTATGAAATCTGGCAGATGGACGTAAAGACGGCTTTTCTGAATGGAAATTCAGAAGAGTGCGTCTATATGGATCAGCCAGAGGGTTTCAATCAGAGTGGGAGAAGCGGGAAAGTATGCAAGTTGCTTAAGTCCATTTATGGACTAAAGCAGGCATCGCGGAGTTGGAACATCTGTTTTGATGAAACAGTCAAAGAATATGACTTTATCAAAAATCCAGATGAACCGTGCATATATAGTAAAGTTGTAGCAAGAACTGTCGTATTCCTCGTCTTGTACGTGGATGACATTCTATTGATAGGAAATGATGTTCCTATGCTACAATCTGTCAAAGGATTCTTGTCACACAGGTTCTCCATCAGAGACCTGGGTGATGCCTCTTACATTCTGGGGATCCGGATCTATCGTGATAGATCTAAGAGGATGTTGGGACTTTCGCAGTCCAGGTATATCGACACTGTACTGAAAAGATTCAGTATGGAAGATTCTAAGCGCGGTAATCTACCGGCTTGTCACGGAATCACCCTATCCAAAGAGATGTCTCCCAAGACTGATTTGGAAAGGGAACGCATGTCTATTATACCCTACGCTTCTGCGGTAGGCTCTATAATGTATGCGATGTTGTGCACCAGACCAGATGTAGCTTACGCACTGAGCGTGGTAAGCCGGTATCAGTCAGACCCAGGGGAGAAGCACTGGATAGCAGTAAAGAACATTCTCAAGTACCTGAGGAGGACTAAGGAGATGTTCTTGGTTTACGGCGGAAAAGACCTCAGGATGGAGGCCTATGCTGATTCCGGCTTCCAGAGTGATACGGACGATTCCAAGTCCATGTCAGGTTATGTCTTTACCCTCAATGGAGGGGCGGTATGCTGGAAGAGCTCCAAGCAGGACACCGTTGCTGACTCGACGATGGAAGCGGAGTATATAGTTGCTTGCGATGCCGCAAAAGAAGCAGTCTGGATGAAGAAGTTCCTAACAGAACTTCAGGTGGTTCCTACCATTGTTGATCCAAGACCTCTCTATTGCGACAACAACGGAGCTATAAATTTAGCGAAGGAACCAAGGTCCCATCAGAAGTCCAGACACATCTTAAGGCGGTATCACCGGATCCGGGAGAACATTGATCATCGGGAGATCGAGGTTCGGAGAGTTGCTACTGAAGAGAACATTGCTGATCCATTCACAAAGGCCCTACCTCAGATTCAGTTCGAGAGGCTAGTCGAGATCATCGGTCTTCGATATGCCAGTTCATGGCCCTAGTGCAAGTGGGAGATTGTTAGTGTATATGCCCTATGGGCCATTATTGTATCATATTAGTTTGTATATTACTTAATGGAAGCTTGGGATATTCACATGTATATAACAGTCTTGCGAAACATGGTAGTATGCTACTTGGTTTTTCTATCTTAATATGTGAGTATATGTATTGATAGAGCTCTTAGGATTTTGCTTGACTACCAGCGTTGTGATGGCAGTCACACTAGTGGGGGCTGGGTAGTCTACAAGCACATCCTTATTCAGGTCCCTAGTCGTAGGATTATCGAGACAGGGCATCGATACTCCGGAGTAGACTAGTGTGTACGCTTCTCATCCCAGTTGGGGAGATGGCCTGTCCCACAGCCGTCAGTACGTCGTACTGGAGATAGTATGCAGGTGCTCGTTAGGTTACGGGTACACCGGACAGGACTCGCAGGGAACTGTTGGTTGGTTTTATACCAGTCGTCAGTGAACGGTTCCCAGGTGACATTAGTACAGCATAGTCTGCAGACTTGACACTGCTACTTCGCCTCGAGTGTGTCCCACTGTTCTTAGATTGCTACCCTACCACGGCTCAAAGGAGTCGTGCAAACAGGTAGCAGTTGGGTGCAGTCCCGAGCACTTGGAGGCAGTGGCGGTTAGACAGGATTCATCTCTCCCGGTATTGGAGGTTGATATTGCACTGTGTCAGAGAGCCATTACGCAAAGTCCCTGGCAAGGGCAAGCGAGATTTGCTGGTAGGTTCCAGTAGTTTCTCAGGGTGTATTGGGCTTCGATCCGACACGACTTATACCGCTATTAGGAGACTGACGCTTGCCGCCCCCTAGGCCCGATATGCGATAGTCTTAGATGAACAGACCGGACTGTATGGAGATTGTCACATCAGACTCAGTAGGAGTTCAGATGGGTTTCCTCATCGGCCTTCTTATCGACATCTACCTGGGGACCATTACGTACAGCTAGTGCCGCTTGCGGTCTGTAGTTAAACCCACTGCCAGTGTAGTAGTCGAGTCTCTAGAGTCCCACACAGAGAGTTTCCCTACTCCAGGCGAAACGATATAGAGGTCGTATGGTTTTACGACAAGGGTTCGGACGCATACGTGTGTTTACGCACGTACGACATCCGGACAGTTTTTACTAGTCGGCTTTGGTTTAAGCCAGTTTCTAGTATCCGGTTATTGGATTTATACAGTCTAAAGTTTTTCCATGTTTTCACGGATCGGAGGGGCGTTCTCGTAATTGTGCGACAAGCTTCTAGAAGATGGTGACTTGGGGGTTAAGGTGGCATATGCATTAAATGAGATTAGTGACTCATTTGAGTGATTCATCCATGTCATTAATGCATCATAAATGCTTAATGACTCATGGAGATGAATCACCCATTAGATATTTATGGAGCATGGTTGTTAAATCATTTATTTGATTTATCTTGATTTTGTTTATGCTTCATATATATTATGCGAGTTCATTATCTCATTTCATTCTCTTGCTCACTTTCTCTCTTCTCAAGTTCTCCCTCTTCAAACCCTAATCCTCCCCTCTCATATGTTGAGTACAAGGATTAGATTAGACAACTTAATCCTTAACCATTCTTTATATCACCTAGGTTGCTTAGATTAGCGATTTAAGAAACCTAGTTATCTCTAGTTTGAGGTGAAGCTTGTAGTAAAGCTCTCGGGTGGATCTTCTACTACTTAGAGAAGGCCGGAGAGGACGTGGAGATCGACCAGACGAAGGACTCGGTTCTACAGGTATAATCACTTTTCATAGTAGTTGTTAACTCCTATGTTTGTTGTTAGTTATTGTTTATGCAAAGATTATCGGTTAGTCGATGTCTACGCTTTAAATAAGATCGATTTTCATTATTCCGCCTCCCCGCAAGTCGTGGGGTGTTGTACATCGACTTACATTGTGTGTGTACTGGCAATTATTGATGGTGTGAGTGGCATACAATCAGTGTTCATGCAACGTGAGCTGTCAATAATAGTGTCCAAAGGCTACAAGTCCTAGTACAACAAGTAATAATATGCAATGATGCGTTTGCGCAAACTCTATATATGCAATAGAATATGAGACTAATATCATATCATCTCTAGCCCAGACGCATAACGCCATACGGGCGATTCCCCTGTAGATGTTAAATCTACTCACCGAAGGTCCTGGCTTTGTAAAGACAGCCACTCGCTTCCCCTTCTTCGCAGAGTCCGAAGTCCCCGCCTGCGATCCTAAAATCAAAAACAGCAATAAAAAGTGTATATTAGCTATCGACCAATAACACGTACAAACTACGTTTGACCGACGCACCAACTCCAAATATACTCTCAAGTGTTCGTCTAGTGGCTAACGCACGTAGCGATGCAACGAAACCAACTCAAGAGCAACAGATAGACAAAGACACAAACCGTATCAGATAACGTAACGCGCGTAATCGAAACACTAGAAACATGCAAAATGATCCTAGATTTTTCTACACAAATAATTTGTAAAAGTTGCACATACCACAAGACCACACACAACCCAGAGACCCCTACACCAAAACTCAACCCCCCAGCCCCTACTCTTGCCGCAAATTGCGGCCAGAACCAATAAACCTGCGGCCTGATCTTGAGGGAATGGGCTTGTATTTTGAGGGTAGCTTCTAGGTCACAACACTAGGTCACTGTGATGGGAACTTTTCCTAGTGTTAGTTATGTATATGCCCTAGAGGCCATTGTTGTACATATGATGTATATTATGGATGCTTAGATATATACAGAGAGGACTTTCTTGCTCGTCATGATAGTATGCTATTTGGTTTCACTTTATCTTAACATGTTGACTTGTATTGGTTTACTGTTTTACTCTCACATGTTGATGAAGCCCTTAGGATCTGTACTCGACTACTGGGACTATGATGAGATCATACTAGTGGGGCCGCGGTAGTCGATGAGTACAGCCTATAACTGTTCCTAGTCGAGGGTATATCGAGACAGGGCATCGATACACCAGAGTAGATGTAACACCTTAGAATGTGTTTTATAGCTAATTATATATTTATATATAGTTTTTAACAAAAAGTTTACCAAACTAAGTTTTAAATATTTTATCCTATTTATTGTGTTTTTTATTAGAATTTTGTTAGGCACACACACACTTGTGCATGTAAACTAGGATATAAATTGTGGTTTAACCATTGCTTAATCTAGTGTTAAGTTTGGTTTAGGTGTTATGGGTTGTTAAGTGTCATGGTTGTTTTTAATTAAATGAATTTTAAAAGGGTTTTATTATTTGTTTAATGTGTTGACTTTGGGAGAGAGAGGGAGAAGGAAAGCAAGGGCATCATGGCTCATGCCATGCTCATTAAATGAGAGAAGAGGAAGAGAGTGGAGGGGTTTTTTGCATGTTCTCTCATTTCTCTCTTTGTTCTCTCTTTTCATTCACTCTCTCACCCTCACACACACACTCTCATACATCAGCAGAAAGCAGCAGTGGCAGTAGCAGCAAAAACAACTAGAACAACAGCAACAATGGAAGCAGCAGCAAGCAGCACCAAGCAACACCATTAACAGCAGCAACTTCATCACACACACACACACTCACCTGTAGCAAGCAGCAGCAGAGAGAAGCAGCAGCAGCAGCAAAGCAAGCAGCAGGAGCAGCATCATCAGCATCAGTAGCAGCAGTGGCAGCAACTGCATCAGCAGCAGTTCTGGCAGCAGCAGCAGAAGCCAAGCAGTGTAGCAAGCTCTCTTCCTCCCCCATTCACTCAATCTCCTGCTTCCTAGGGTTGCATTGGGTATACTTCCTGAACCCCAATCCCTAGTTTGCTTATTTGTGTGTGGTTTTGTTTCGATTAGTGTTAAATTGCAAGTTTAGTGCTAGATTACGGTGTTTAAGTGGAATTTTGGTAAATTGTTGATTGTGTTAGCTACTTTAGCTTATTTAAGTGCTAATAAGGCCACTTCAACTGAGAGATACCCCAGATTACACTAAAATACCATAGGGTTTCTAAATTATGCAAAATTGTCGTTTTTAAGCGATATTTGTGATATCTGTGATCTGCTTGTGACCCGATGCCTACAGAATAAAATTGAGGAGACTGGGACATGCTACCTAGGTATAGAGCACACCACTTGAAAACGAACCCACCACCCCCAGTTCAGGCCGCCGATTTCATCATTCTGGCCGCAATTTGCGGCCAGGAAGGTGAGTTGGGTGTTGGGGTTTGGTGTGGGGTTCCCTGCTGTGTAGTGTAGTGTTTTGGTATGTCTAGTTTTGTAAGTTTTGGCCTGTAGGAAAATCTGGGATCATATGTCGTTTTGGTGTTAGTTGTGTTTGCGCGATACGCGCGATACGTGAGAGGGTTCTGTGATCCAGCGTATCGCGGCGTGTCGCGATGGTTTTAGACGCGTACACACACGATTCAGCGTATCGTGCACACGTGCGTTTAGTTCGCGACGCGAGTTTCTCGTTTCGATTCGATATCGCGTTTCGCGGAATATTTTGGCTTATATGATTTCCATGTCGTATTTGCAGGTTTGCAGACAAGGGCTACGGACACGGCTACAGGGGGAGCAGATTGTAGGATTCACCTAGCGTGGAGTGTAGGTGAGTAGATTTAACATCTACAGGGGAATCGCCCGCATGGCGTTATGCGTCTGGGCTAGGATTCAATTACCTATCACACATTCTACGTCATTTTAGAATTGCGCCTTACTGCATTTCCTTGATATAGTTATATACTGTGACTAGCAGCCGTAGGACACTGCACACATTATTGACGGTTCATGTTGCACGAGCACGGATTGTATGCAACACACACACCGTCAATAATTGCTATGTCACACACTACCCCTTATAGCTACTATTGCTTGCCACACATGATATCTAGCTTATCGGTATATCTATAGTGTATCATACCTTTAATGATAGGTATATTTTCACCGTGCGATACAGCTACAGGTATACCTCCTACATATTTTACTTATACCGGGGGGATATCTTATTCATATTCTTCTTATACCCAGGGGGTATACGACCTCATTTCCTATAGGTAGATACCTTTGCATTGCTACACCTGTATGTTACACACATATTCAGTTGCAGATACCTATTTACTTTTACTGATGTCACTTAGCTGTATCATCTTGATTTCGCATACATCTGGTTCAGCTATATACTTTTGTTTACCTGCTCGCATTCAGATATATCGCATATATTCATTCCTGGATTTGAGCATTGTTTATTTGGACTTTATATGATGTTTTCGGGATTTGGGAACCGCGGGAGATCATGAAATTATGCATACATGGAACAACCCGGTTTCCTTGATATGATATTTGAGGGTCCCCCATGAGTTTTATCGGTGCTGATTATATACTCCATACGAGGTGTGGTTGCCGTATGAGAGTACATGGTGGGGCCCGGTATGTTTCCCCTCGGCAAGAAGATCGATGGGTTTGCCGATTGAGCCTGGAGGCGGGCGAGTACCTACCGGTGATTGGTTGGACCTGGCAGTTGTCCGGAGGATACTGGCCAGAGTCGAGAAATGGATGCGGGATGATCTGTACTGCCGGGGCCGAGGGCCGATACCGCAGACGGACCCCGTGGGCCGATCCGGACTGACGGAGCCCGATATACGAGGATTTCTGTGTCGATGCTTGGCACACTGTTTTCATGATATTCTTTAACCCCCTTTTGTATATATAACAGGGGATTTAGCCGTTGTTATATATACCCTTACACCAATATTAGTGGAATGGGACGCTAATATATGTGTATTGCCCCCATCATACTTATTTCTATGTATTTACCTTTAGGATGTTAGATTACTACTTGAGATTTGACTTGGGATACTAGGTGATTCATTGGGATTGGATATTGGACATACCTATGTGATTGCTGATTTGTACATTCGGGGTATAGGAGATTACTCGATATTGTACATTGGGGAGATGTGAGACTTATATGCTGTGAGTGCCCAATGTGAGGGCTGATTTGAGGATTTGGGATTGGAGTATCTTGATGGATTGTGATTCTGCCACGACGTCAGGTTTCCGTGGGAAATGACATATTCCACCCTATACCTCACCCTTAACTACCTTATGCACATATTCATATATTGGTAGTACTTGTTGTGTACCCTTATGATAGTTGCATAGTTGCTTTCTCATATCTCTATTGCATAGTTATTGCATACTATTATCATGCCATCATTGCTTCACATATTGATTGTACCTGCTAGGGTATTTTCCACTATTCTGCATTTACATGACATATTATTATAGTAATCGTATATCTTAGATTCATGCTGTACGTGCATTCCTGCGATTACCTGTATATGTTTTATACTATTCACGAGTTGGCAAGTCACCCCCGTTGTGCCACAGGTGTTTCAGGTTGTTCCCCAGAGTAGTCGAGGCAGGCTATTCCTCTATTCAGCTATCCAGCTACCATCTTTTGCTACAGATACCACATCAGCTTATAGTACCATTTTGCTTAGGTGGGTTAGATGGTTATCTGTATTTCGTATTGTACATTCGTGTATTTGTACTCTCCATCTACTATTGTATTTGTGGACATAGAGACTTGGTGAGGACGTTATGTGTATTATTGTGGATTTGATGTCCTTTATATACAGCTTTTTCTCTACTGTCATTATTTTTGTGTTGCATTCATCTTGACTTGTCTTTACAAAAAGGGGGTGTTGCTAAAATTTTAAAGAAAGAAAGTAAGACTTTTAAAGAATTTGGGTTGCGATTTCAATTGTTTCAAAACTTATATTATCTTTTCCGTATTTTTCATGGTTTAGATTTCTGGGTTTGGCTTTCTTTTACTACGTTGCGTCTTTAGACATTGCGTAGTATTAGGGCCGTCGCAGGCCAATTTTGGGTCGTGACAAAGTTGGTATCAGAGCGTTATGTTTTACCTTTCGGAGTGTAGGATGACCTTAGTATGATCGAGTAGGTAGCTTAAGCAGAGTAACGTAGTGTGTATATGTCTGCAGCATACCCACAGCGCGGTACTTTGCATTAAGTGACCTAAGTACAATTTGCTTGACATTCCTTCCTTGATGATTCATATCCTTGAGATTCGATTTCCTTATTCTTATCGAATCTCATCTTATATCTATTTATAGCCTTGCCGCCGATGACTATGGGGACTCAGAGTGATGCAGCGAGGACCGAGGTCAGAGTTAGCTCGGGTGAGACGAGTACTGACCAGGATGGCACTCTAGTTGCACAGATGCAGACGGATCAGCCTACGACCTATACTATGGATAGACTTTTGGTAGAGATGCAGGAATTCCGCCAGACGATGAGTTCTTTGGTTGATATCGTTCGGGAGCTACGACAGGAGGTTGTTACCCCTGTCACTCAGTTGTCGCTTACGATCAGTATGCAGCAGTCCGTCACCTACATAGCACCATTGGTTGCAGCTTCAGTTGACGAGGCACATATTCCAGGACAGTGGAGGACTCGTACCAGCGTACCAGCCCAGAGACAGAGGTTTGGTCGTCGAGACAGATTTCGTGGCCGTCGCGGGAGTAGCAGAGGCTTAGGACGAGGACAGTCGTTCAGCTCTCATCCCCAGGATGGTCAGCAGACAGCACGTGGATGTTTTCCATGCGGGAGCCTTCAGCACTTCGTCAGAGATTGTTCCTTGGCACCTCGTCATGATCGTTGTCAGAGAGGCCGTGGACGTGGAAGATTCGCTCAGAGGGCTCAGTCTACCAGAGGAGCTCATCCAGCTGCGAGTAGAGGGCAGACGCAGGAGCTTGCTTCTACTCATCGGGACGCACAGACGTCCAATGTGGAGTTTTCAGGTATCTTTTATTTATATGTTCTTGTGATGTATTCATTGTTCTCTTGCTTGTACCGTGGTTGGGTAGATTAGTCGTAGTGGTGTTAACTTCTGTCAGCGATTCTTTTGTTGCGCGACACGTATTCAGTTGTGTGCCAATCGGATAGGAGATAGAGATTCGTCCGTCGTCTTGATCCTTCTTGAGATGTTGGATTTGACGTTCTCCTGGGCACGGACTGGTTAATTACGTGCTAGGCGTCTGTGGACTACCGTGAGGAAACAAGTTAGGTTTGTTTTCCCGGCAAGTCAGTTCTTGTTGTGTAGGTGGATAGTTGTGCTGCCTCTCACAGCTTGAATTCAGCCTTTTTCGCTAGTCGGCTACGGAGGAGATGTCGTGGATTCTTGGTGTTCATTCGTGATACCGGAGCCACAATGGGATTGTTGGACCGGGTTCTTTTCGTGCGAGAGTTTTTCCGACGTTGTTCCGGATGGGCCGGCGAAGCTGAGGGAGCTTAAAGGATCAGCTGCAGAGTTGTGGTTTGGGGAGTTTTGTGCGTCTGAGTGTTTCGCTTTTGGAAGCTCCTATTTCTGTTCGTCAGGAGAAAGACGGCAGTTTAGGGTTGTGTATCGACGGATCGTCAATTGAACCGGTTTATGGTGCGGATAGGTATCCTTCACCTCGCCGTGACGATTTCTTCGATCAGCTCCAGAGTGCGAGACATTTTCTAAGTGTGCTTGGGATCAGGTCATCATTATCACGGATTCGAGATGATGGCATTCCGAAGACTGCCTTTTGCGTGCTACGGGCTTTGTGTGTATCGGTGAGTCGTTGGATTCCCTGATGCCCTAGCAGCATTCGTAGATACGATGAACCAGATTTCTGCAGGCCGTTCCTCGACCAGTTTTTGTTGTGTTATTTACGACACTCTGGTCTACTTAATGTGTCTTAAGGGACAGGAGTAGCACTTGAGAATTTGTTATGCAGACACTGGGAGAGTACCAGCAGTTGCTAAATTCTCAGAGTGTTTCTTCAGGCTTGTTTGTGTTGACTCCTAGGTCTTGTAGTCACGGGAGACGGTTCCGTATGGTTCGGAGGGAGATCGTGGCTGCACAGCTTAGGCCCAGACTTGTGTGCAGGACGGAGATCCGCAGATTCTTGGACTTAGCGGGTTTTTACCGCCGTTTCGTGCAGGATTGCTAGAGTAATGCTGCACCGTTGACTGAATTGACCAAAAGGAGGTTTCTTTTCTGTGGACTGAGGCATGTGTACGGAGTTTTCGGCAGTTGAACATTCTGTTAACAACCGCATCAGTCTTTCTTGCTTTTGGTTCGGGCGACTTTGTTGTTTAACTGTAATGTTTCTTGAGTGGGCTCGAGGGTGTACTGAGATGACACTATAGAGATATCGCTTTTGCTTTCCCTACATTTGGAGGAAGTACGAGGAGGATATTCCACTCATGATCTGGAGATGGCCGCGGTGGTTTTGCGTTGGAGATTTGGAGACACTACCTGCTTGAAAGTCGTGTCAGATTTTCACGGACCACTAGAGCTTAACGTACATCTTCCTGCAGCGGACTTTATTGTTGTGTTAGTCTTCTGCAGATTTACAGTTTTGTGTGACCGTTGAGTATAGCTTAGTTCGTCTCTACGGAGAGGACAACTTGCTCATGTCCGCGCCCGACCACTTCCCTTAAATCGTTTCACGAGACACTGCCCGCCGATACTCGTTCGTCAGTGATACTTGAGCATACTCGGCTGGGCAATGATTCGGAGACCTTGAATTGTGACAATGGTGTGCTAAGTTAGGGACGCGTCGGTGTACCTGGTTTCATCGGGTAGAGATTTGAAACCCTAAAGTATGCACATCTGTCAATTCTCTATATGCATTCAGGTTCCACCAACATTTAGCGTGACTTGTGAGATAGTTATGGGTGGGCCGGGATGTAAAGGGATGTTTCAGGTTTGGTTTCAAGGTGTCTGTCTTGTTGTGTGCTTAAGTCGAGCGTCTGAGGCCGGCTGGAGAGTTGCAATCTTTTACCGTTCCGAAGTAGGGATGGGAGCAGATCTCCATAAATTTCGTTATGGTTTCTACCCAAGTTTGGTCAGGGTGTGACTCCATTCGGATTCTTGTCGTCCGGTTTTACTCAGATTGCTCAGTTGTTCTTTGTTAAGTTGGGTGTTTGTGTTGGTTGTCGTCAGCAGCTTGGGATCGTCACTCGCCATTGTTAGGGTTCTCCTTCGATAGCTGTTATCAGGAGACACTCCAATTGGCCACCCTTAGGCTTAGGGGTTAGGTCGTGTCGACCACCAGCCTGCTGTTTTTCTGACTCTGCGTAAGTAGGATTTTGGACCCCAGCTATGTCTAGAGAATTCGGAGATAGTCCAGTTGTGTTCAGGTAAGGATGAGAACTGTCCATTGCAAACAGATGTCTTATGCGACTGTGCTGGTCGCAGGCTTGAGTGCGCAGTGGCACATCATGTATTCCTACGGACTTTCCGATGAATGACGTGTTGGATTTGGGGAAGCTTATCCCAGGATTTAGGTCCTTCTGAGATTCTATTAGAGAGTTAGTTTCGTTGCCTTTAAATTGGCACTTCCGCCCAGATTATTGGATTTTCTCCCCGTATTCCTTGTGATGATACTCTACAATTACCTTCTTGACCTTTCTCACATGATTTGGCACCAGACCATTTAGCTGGACGCGATCTTCCGTTCACCAGCAGCCATGTATGTTAATGGCTCGGCAGGTGGAGGTACATCGGTCAAGGGTCTTGCCATCTGTGAAGGGTTTCCTTGGACGTAGCCGTATAGTGAGTTAGTCACTTGGGAGGCAGAGAGTGGGATTTGAGGATTTTAATCTTCTCTTTGAAGGTACGCGTACCAGTATATTTTAAATTCGGGGACGAATTTCTTTTAAGGGGGGGAGATTGTAACACCTTAGAATGTGTTTTATAGCTAAATATATTTTTATATATAGTTTTTAACAAAAAGTTTACCAAACTAAGTTTTAAATATTTTATCCTATTTATTGTGTTTTTTATTAGAATTTTTTTAGGCACACACACACTTGTGCATGTAAACTAGGATGTAAATTGTGGTTTAACCATTGCTTAATCTAGTGTTAAGTTTGGTTTAGGTGTTATGGGTTGTTAAGTGTCATGGTTGTTTTTAATTAAATGAATTTTAAAAGGGTTTTATTATTTGTTTAATGTGTTGACTTTGGGAGAGGGAGGGAGAAGGAAAGCATGGGCATCATGGCTCATGCCATGCTCATTAAATGAGAGAAAAGGAAGAGAGTGGAGGGCGTTTTTGCATGTTCTCTCATTTCTCTCTTTGTTCTCTCTTTTCATTCACTCTCTCACCCTCACACATACACTCTCATACATCAGCAGAAAGCAGCAGTGGCAGTAGCAGCAAAAACAACTAGAACAACAGCAACAATGGAAGCAGCAGCAAGCAGCAGCAAGCAACACCATTAACAGCAGCAACTTCATCACACACACACACACTCACCTGTAGCAAGCAGCAGCAGAGAGAAGCAGCAGCAGCAGCAAAGCAAGCAGCAGGAGCAGCATCATCAGCATCAGTAGCAGCAGTGGCAGCAACTGCATCAGCAGCAGTTCTGGCAGCAGCAACAGAAGCCAAGCAGTGTAGCAAGCTCTCTTCCTCCCCCATTCACTCAATCTCCTGCTTCCTAGGGTTGCATTGGGTATACTTCCTGAACCCCAATCCCTAGTTTGCTTATTTGTGTGTGGTTTTGTTTCGATTAGTGTTAAATTGCTAGTTTAGTGCTAGATTATGGTGTTTAAGTGGAATTTTGGTAAATTGTTGATTGTGTTAGCAACTTTAGCTTATTTAAGTGCTAATAAGGCCGCTTCAACTGAGAGATACCCCAGATTACACTAAAATACCATAGGGTTTCTAAATTGTGCAAAATTGTCGTTTTTAAGCGATATTTGTGATATCTGTGATCTGCTTGTGACCCGATGCCTACAGAATAAAATTGAGGAGACTGGGACATGCTACCTAGGTATAGAGCACACCACTTGAACACGAACCCACCACCCCCAGTTCAGGCCGCCGATTTCATCATTCTGGCGGCAATTTGCGGCCAGGAAGGTGAGTTGTGTGTTGGGGTTTGGTGTGGGGTTCCCTGCTGTGTAGTGTAGTGTTTTGGTATGTCTAGTTTTGTAAGTTTTGGCCTGTAGAAAAATCTGGGATCATATGTCGTTTGGTGTTAGCTGTGTTTGCGCGATACGTGAGAGGGTTCTGTGATCCAGCGTATCGCGGCGTGTCGCGATGGTTTTAGACGCGTACACACACGATTCAGCGTATCGTGCACACGCGCGTTTAGTTCGCGACGCGAGTTTCTCGTTTCGGTTCGATATCGCGTTTCGCGGAATATTTTGGCTTATATGATTTCCATGTCGTATTTGCAGTTTTGTAGACTGGGGCTACGGACACGGCTACAGGGGGAGCAGATTGTACTATTCACCTAGCGTGGAGTGTAGGTGAGTAGATTTAACATCTACAAGGGAATCGCCAGCATGGCGTTATGCGTCTGGGCTAGGATTCAATTACCTATCGCACATTCTACGTCATTGTAGAATTGAGCCTTACTGCATTTCCTTGATATAGTTATATACTGTGACTAGCAGCCGTAGGACACTGCACACATTATTGACGGTTCATGTTGCACGAGCACGGATTGTATGCTACACACACACCGTCAATAATTGCTATGTCACACACTACCCCTTATAGCTACTATTGCTTGCCACACATGACATCTAGCTTATCGGTATACCTATAGTGTATCATACCTTTAGTGACAGGTATATTTTCACCTTGCGATACAGCTACAGGTATACCTCCTACATATTTTACTTATACCGGGGGGATATCTTATTCATATTCTTCTTATACCCAGGGGGTATACGACATCAGTTCCTATAGGTAGATATCTGTGCATTGCTACACCTGTATGTTACATACATATTCAGTTGCAGATACCTATTTACTTTTACTGATGTCACTTAGCTGTATCATCTTGATTTCGCATACATCTGGTTCAGCTATATACTTTTGTTTACCTGCTCGCATTCAGATATATCGCATATATTCATTCCTGGATTTGAGCATTGTTTATTTGGACTTTATATGATGTTTTCGGGATTTGGGAACCGCGGGAGTTCATGAAATTATGCATACATGGAACAACCCGGTTTCCTTGATATGATATTTGAGCGTCCCCCATGAGTTTTATCGGTGCTGATTATGTACTCCATACGAGGTGTGGTTGCCGTAAGAGAGTACATGGTGTGGCCCGGTATGTTTCCCCTCGGCAAGAAGATCGATGGGTTTGCCGATTGAGCCTGGAGGCGGGCGAGTACCTACCGGTGATTGGTTGGACCTGGCAGTTGTCCGGAGGATACTGGCCAGAGTCGAGAGATGGATGCGGGATGATCTGTACTGCCGGGGCCGAGGGCCGATACCGCAGACGGACCCCGTGGGCCGATCCGGATTGACGGAGCCCGATATACGAGGATTTCTGTGTCGATGCTTGGCACACTGTTTTCATGATATTCTTTAACCCCCTTTTGTATATATAACAGGGGATTTAGCCGTTGTTATATATACCCTTACACCAATATTAGTGGAATGAGACGCTAATATATGTGTATTGCCCCCATCATACTTATTTCTATGTATCTACCTTTAGGATGTTAGATTACTACTTGAGATTTGACTTGGGATACTAAGTGATTCATTGGGATTGGATATTAGACATACCTATGTGATTGCTGATTTGTACATTCGGGGTATAGGAGATTACTCGATATTGTACATTGGGGAGATGTGAGACTTATATGCTGTGAGTTCCCAATGTGAGGGCTGATTTGAGGATTTGGGATTGGAGTATTTTGATGGATTGTGATTCTGCCACGACGTCAGGTTTCCGTAGGAAATGACATATTCCACCCTATACCTCACCCTTACCTACCTTATGCACATATTCATATATTGGTAGTACTTGTAGTGTACCCTTATGATAGTTGCATAGTTGCTTTCTCATATCTCTATTGCATAGTTATTGCATACTATTATCATGCCATCATTGCTTCACATATTGATTGTACCTGCTAGGGTATTTTCCACTATTCTGCATTTAAATGACATATTATTATGGTAATCGCATATCTTAGATTCATGTTGTACGTGCATTCCTGCGATTACCTGTATATGTTTTATACTATTCATGAGTTGGCAAGTCACCCCCGTTGTGCCACAGGTGTTTCAGGTTGTTCCCCAGAGTAGTCGAGGCAGGCTATTCCTCTATTCAGCTATCCAGCTACCATCTTTTGCTACAGATACCGCATCAGCTCACAGTACCATTTTGCTTAGGTGGGTTAGATGGTTATCTGTATTTTGTATTGTACATTCGTGTATTTGTACTCTCCATCTACTATTGTATTTGTGGACATAGAGACTTGGTGAGGACGTTATGTGTATTATTGTGGATTTGATGTCCTTTATATACAGCTTTTTCTCTACTGTCATTATTTTTGTGTTGCATTCATCTTGACTTGTCTTTACAAAAAGGGGGTGTTGCTAAAATTTTAAAGAAAGAAAGTAAGACTTTTAAAGAATTTGGGTTGCGATTTCAATTGTTTCAAAACTTATATTATCTTTTACGTATTTTTCATGGTTTAGATTTCTGGGTTTGGCTTTCTTTTACTACGTTGCGTCTTTAGGCGTTGCGTAGTATTAGGGCCGTCGCGGGCCAATTTTGGGTCGTGACAGTAGACTAGCGTATACGCATCTTGACCCATATGATGGGCGATGGATGATCCCATATCCATCGGTGTTTGACATCAGAGATGGTGTACGGGTGCTCAGTGGAGATTGGGTACACTGGACGGACTCGCCGAGAACTCCCAGATGGTGATATACCACACGTCAGATGGCAGTTCTCCGGTGACACTGGTACAGGGTAGTCTGTAGACCCGAGATCGTCATAGAGTCTTGTGTGATTCCCACTGTGCTTTGATTTCCACCTTACCACGTCCAAGTGGGCGTGCAAAACGGTGGCTTTTGGGTACAGTCCCGAATCACATGGAGGCAATGAGCGATAGGAGGGGATTCGTCTCTCCCGGTATAGGGAGTTGATGTTGTGCTGTTTTCGATTGGCTATAACTGGAAGTCCCTGGCTAGGGCTGATATAGAGAATTACTGGTAAGTGTTACTAGTAGTTTCTCGACCCGTTATGAGCCACACATCGACACGACTTATCGGTTACTGGGGTCTGACGTATACCACCCCTAGACTTGATATGCGACATATCAGACGAACAGACCGGACTGTACGGGAGTGTTACTGATCGGATTCACAGGAGAACGCACAGGCTAGCTTGTTGATCTTCTGGTCGCTCAATACCTGGGTGGCTGTTACGTTTTGCTGACCGCTTGCAGCTTGTGGGTGTTTGATATGATCATCACCTGCTACCGGCGTATTGACGATTCTTTCGAGTCCTACACAGAGGTTTCTTGGCTCAGGCGAAACGGAGTAGAGGCACATATGTGATAGGACCGAGAATAATGCGATATGAGATACCGTATTATATTCTCGCGATATTTAGATATGAACCGGGACATCGGATCAAGTGTTGATTCGATGAATCGGTACATGATATATTAGTCGGTAATATTCGATATAGCCGGATCGTCGGATCAAGTGTTGATTCGATGATTTAATGTATAATAATATATATGATATATTATTACATTATCTAATATTGGCTCGCTTTATTATTTCATTTTCTTATTGGATGATACATTGATATATATGCGATATATGTTAATTGTATTATTTTCTTTTGTTGCAAATATATAATATATATGTGATATATATTATTGTGACATGATATGATTAATTGTTAAACATGTTTAAGGATGATTAATTGAGGTTAGGGTTTGATTAGGGTTAGTTGCTTCATGCACCTTCTAGAAGCATTTTATTTTGTCATGGTTTAGATATTTTGTGATGACACATTTCTAAACCTAACCAAACCCTAACTCTAGTTGTTTCTCTACACATTCTTATCCAATCATCCTTAACCATGGTTTATATATCAATCATATACACTTCTTTCTATTCATCACAAAAGAATTAATTCATTATCTTTTTCCATTATCATCATCTTCTTGCATGTTAAACCCTAATAATCTAGCAAAGATCCCGGCTTTGGGTTGTTCGGCACGTCTAAATTTTTATCCGAGCATGTTTGATGCCTTTTATACCTTCACAAGAGTGCCTAGGAACCCTATAGTGGTATCAGAGCCTAGCTAGAGCATTAGGCGATGTGTTTACGTAGTTAAAACTCCGATCGAACCCGAAACGACGAAACTAGACCCCTCTCTGGAAATTTTTTAAATTTTGGGATTTTTCTGAATTAAAAATATGTTAAAATATCAGCAGGGAATTCTAAGAATTACCATAAAACCCGAGCCCCCAATTCGATCAAACGGCGGCAGAACCGCGGCGTAAGCATGCTTACGCGGCGGTTCCGCGGCGGATTGATAGGATTGTGACACGTGGATTTTCTGGTAATGTCCGTAGGTTCTTGTTGATGCTTCAGGATATTTTTAACAGTGATTCCAGTGTTGTAAAAATCTGTGGTTTATTTTGTAATCGTAGATTCGATCGGAATATTTAAACTCGTATTTCTTTCCGGATATTTAGAAATTGTTAAACTATTTGAACGGATATCATTAACTCACTGTTTCCCGGTACGGCAAACTTTCAAGTGTTGAAATTTCTTCGGGTTTAAATCTTTCGGAAAAATTGTACAAGTTAAGCGGTGGACCCTCTAGAAGACAACAAACCTTAACTCGATTATGTGACCGTCTTGAACTGCCTTTTGAACCTTCGGGTTTGGGGCAGTACGGCGTGCCACATGTGAGGCGTTGGCTTGACCCTTCTACGGCTGGATCACCGGTACTGTGACATATTCTGGGATTATTTGAACTCCGCTCAAGAGTTGAGCACTTTAGGAAATTTTGGGTATTTGATTATCTGTTCGGAAAGTTTAATACTGTCTATTTATCTGGAATGTGATACAATATGTGGTATTCATAGAGTTAGGCATGAAATGCGGAGTATGTGATATTTCGGATTTACGATGTCTAAAGTGATTGTGGATTCCAAATATTGTAGTTTTACACTTTCTTTTCTGTGACCGTAAGTGTAATATGTGATATCGCCGGTTTCGTTGCTATATGTCAACGACAATTGGGATGCGCATATTTACTTACGTTGATGATATGAGATATTATGTGCTGCTGTGATATGTTATATTGGATCGTCGCGATCAGAATAGCCGGGTGTTTTATGTGAGATGAGGGTTTTTATTTTCATTCATGTAAAATTCATTTGTAATGTAATATTCTTTTATTTGGGGCACTTCCCGGTTGCGGTTGATGTCACCAGTGTATATTATTTACTTTTCCGCATTAGGTAGACCCAAGGAGGGGAGCACAAGTAACCGGGTTCTAGGGTCCAGTGGGAGGCCATCTCGAGGAGTCGAGACCGGGTCTCCTAACACTAGAATTGGCAGTGTTACTTGCCGCTCTCGTAGGGGTCTTGGGATGTGGGTTTGGCTATTCGTCGCGACCGTGGAATCCGTGTTTTATACAGGCTCGTATTGAAAACACGGACGTCCTAGTATATCCAATATTTCATATATGTTCTTCTGCTGCAATGTTCTGTGATGAGATCATATTACTGCCTGAGAAGAATGCTTATACTATATATATAAGCTGATATATAAATATTACTGCTTTCGTTTCTTCTGTGATGCTTAGGAAGCATAAGCTGATGGGATTTTTATTAATGAGATTAATAAAAGAAAAGAAACCTAAAGATGTTGTAGAATCAAAACTTTATAAAAAGGGTAGCTACAGTTTTGCTTTGCACAGTGACATATATGATATGTCCTGCACCTTATTCGATGAGGAAAGGACCGAGATCCCTTCACCGGGAGTGACTCCTTTAGCAAAACTGGCAGATGCTACAAAACGCGGTTTGTCTTTTGATTGCTTTAAGTGTTTTGCTTTGCACAGCGGTATATATGATATATCCTGCACCTTATTCGATGAGGAAAGGGCCGACGATCCCTTCACCGGGAGTGACCCCTTTAGCGAAACTAAGAAAAGCCTCAAAAACACTCCTTTTCAAAAACACATGATTCTACGACGATATCAAGTTCATTACGCTCAGGGTTTTCTGAAAAACCTGCGTAGCCCTCCGTCATTTCAGATAGATATTATTTAGTATTCGTGCTACGCTTGTTGGCCTGCCTCAAGGCGTAGTGTGCGGTAGCTAACTAGTATATATCTGTTTATGCATATGATGCAGATTGGATTAGGGTAGTCGTGCGACTTTGTTGGCCTGCGTCAAGGGTCGTGCGGGTGGGTTTAATTCAATCAAGAAATGACGGGTTGAACTTGACTAGCGCACTATGGTTTGTTGGCCTGCGTCAAGGTCATAGGATGCTAGGGGTAAAAATATTATCGGGAATTTCAAGTGTTGAAATTTGCAATGAGATTGCATACCTCCTATGAGATAGTTGGATCCCGATACCCACCGCGAGTAAGTGTTACATCTGGGAGAGTTTTACACAGGACAATTAGTCATTCAAGTAGGTGTCTAGAAAAGTGTTAACGGGGTTATGCCTCTGGGAAAACGAGGTTTACTTTAATTAGGTCCGTGCGAAAGCACGGGGAACCTCCCTCAAAGTACCGACACTGATCTGGCTGAAAGATTGACGAAATTGTAGGGTGTAATTAATCCCGGCTATTTTTACCTTTTAGGGTTTTAAGGTAGATTTGATAAAAACAGTGGGAGACATCCTGATTAGATAAGATTATAACCAATCTAATCTTGCAATAGCATACGCTAAAGTGTTTTCTTCTCTCTCTCTCCAGGTAGCGACCATGTCAGGCCATAATCAAGATAATAATATTGATGTATTGACTGAACCCGCTTATTATACTGAGCAGGGGAACGTTGGACCCGTTTTTTCTTATAAGAGTTATAAGACTGAACAGGAAACAGGAGAATATCTGGATTCTCACGCCGCCCAAAAGAACATGCATGTTGATGCATCTTCTTCGGGTGTGTTAGTTATTGAGAACTGTTTCTCAGTTCACCCTACGTCCTGGGTATTAGATACCGGATCAGGATCCCACATATGTAAATTGTTACATGGGCTACGAAAAGGTAGAGAACTGGGAAAATGTGATCATTCCGTTCAAGTAGGGAACGATGCAAATGTTGCAGCCAAAGCAGTTGGCGAATATCACCTGGTATTACCAAGTCGTAATACACTGATTCTAAATGAGTGCTATTATATACCGAACATGATGTGCAACATTATATCAGTTTCTTTATTAAGTAAAGAAGGATATAATTTTGTAGTAAAGGATAATGTTATGAACATATTCCTAGATCAAAAGTTGATTGCATCAGGCTCGTTACATAATGGCATATTCATTCTAAATCAGAATACAGTCCTAAATATACAAAACACACACAAGAGGAAAAGTTCAGATATGAACGAATCCTACTTGTGGCATTGTAGACTTGGTCATATCAATGCGACACGACTGGCTAAGTTACATAAGGATGGTTGTTTAAATCCGTTCGAATTATCATCTTATGATACTTGCCATTCATGTCTCAAAGGAAAAATGACCAAAGCTCCGTTAAGTGGACACGGAGAAAGAGTTACTGAACTCTTAGGACTAATACATAGTGATGTATGTGGTGCCATGTCTACGCATGCTAGGAACGGTTCTTCCTACTTCATTACATTCACTGACGATCTCTCTAGATACGGACATGTGTTTCTGATGAAACACAAGTCTGAAGCTTTTGAGAAATTTAGAGAATATAAGCACGAAGTAGAGAACCAAACGGGCAAAAGTATTAAGATTCTTCGATCTGATCGAGGAGGTGAATACTTAAGCGGTGAGTTTTTAGATTATCTAAAAGAGAATGGGATTCTCTCTCAGCTTACTCCTCCTTATACACCACAGCACAACGGTGTATCGGAACGAAGGAATCGGACCCTATTAGATATGGTGCGATCTATGATGAGCGATGCTAGGTTACCTATTTCCTTCTGGGGGTATGCGCTTGAGACAACCATATACATATTGAATCTAGTTCCGTCTAAATCTGTACCTACCACACCATATGAGATATGGAGCGGGAAGAGACCATATTTTAAACGAGTTAAGATATGGGGTTATCCGGCCTATGTCAAAAGACAAAATCCGGACAAACTCGAGGCACGATCATTCTTTTGCAAATTTGTGGGATATCCAAAGAATTCTCAAGGATATTTTTTCTACCACGCTGAGGAACAAAAAGTGTTTGTTGCTCAACATGCCACCTTTTTGGAAAGGGAATTTCTTGATAAAGAAATTAGTGGCAGAGAGGTAGAACTGGAAGAGGTTCCAGCACCACAAACCGCAACTGATGATTTGATGGAACCAGAAGATTCAATTGTACCCGACGAACCCCAGCCTCTCCGCCGATCTAGTTGGGTTTCTCGTCCACCTGAGAGATACTACGGTTTTCTCATTGATGGTGGAAGCGAGGATTGCATCATGGATGATGATGAACCCACTAGTTTCTTGCAGGCCATCACGAGTGGTGACTCTATGAAATGGCTGGATGCAATGCGATCTGAGATGGAATCCATGTACACCAATAAAGTATGGATTTTAGAAAATGCTCCTGAAGGGGTAAAACCCATTTGGAGCAAGTGGATTTTTAAAAAGAAATTTGGTGTAGATGGAAAAGTTGTGACTTTCAAAGCTAGACTTGTAGCAAAGGGTTTTCGTCAACGACCAGGTGTGGATTATGACGAAACCTTTTCTCCAGTGGATATGCTTAAGTCCATCTGGATCTTACTTGCCATTGCTGCATACCATGACTACGAAATCTGGCAAATGGATATTAAGACCGCCTTTCTAAACGGTGATTTAGAAGAAAGCGTGTACATGACTCAGCCAGAGGGTTTCGTAGATAGTGGGAGCAGCGGAAAGGTGTGCAAGCTGCTTAAATCCATTTATGGGTTAAAGCAAGCATCGCGGAGTTGGAACATCTGTTTTGATGTTGTAGTCAAAGAGTTTGACTTCATCAAAAATATAGATGAACCTTGTATCTATAAGAAGGTAGCAGAGGGTAAGGTTGTCTTCCTCGTATTGTACGTGGATGACATACTCTTGATAGAAAATGATATTCCTATGCTGCAATCAGTCAAGCTCTTCTGATCACAAAGATTCTCAATGAAAGTTCTAGGTGATGCCTCCTGCATATTGGGAATCATGATCTATAGAGATAGATCTAAACGGATACTGGGATTGTCCCAATCCAGGTACATTGACACCATACTAAAGAGGTTTAGTATGGAAGAATCCAAGCGTGGGAACCAACCTACGATCTCTGGACTCACTCTCTCCAAAGAGATGTCTCCCAAGACTGATTTGGAGAGAGCTCGCATGCAAGGGATACCCTATGCTTCGGCAGTAGGCTCTATCATGTATGCGATGCTATGTACCAGACCCGATGTAACATACTCACTAAGTGTAGTGAGTCGGTATCAAGCAGATCCTGGAGAGAGTCATTGGACACCTGTAAAGAACATTCTCAAGTACTTGCGAAGGACTAAGGAGATGTTCTTGGTGTATGGTAACGGAGAACTCCAGGTGGAGTCCTTTACCGATTCCAGCTTCCAAAGTGATAAGGACGACTCTAAGTCGCATTCGGGTTTTGTCTTTACCCTCAATGGAGGGGCGGTATGTTGGAAGAGTTCCAAACAGGATACCGTTGCAGACTCGACGATGGAGGCTGAATACATCGCTGCCAACGATGCTGCCAAAGAGGCTGTCTGGATCAAGAATTTCATTAGTGAACTTGGTGTGGTTCCATCCATTGAGCATCCAATACCTCTGTATTGCGATAACAATGGAGCTGTGGCGTTAGCCAAGGAACCCAGGTCCCATCAGAAGTCCAGACATATTCTGAGGCGGTATCACCTGATCAGGGAGATAGTTGATCGCCGGGAGATCGAGGTCAGGAGAGTAGATACGAAGGACAACACTGCGGATCCATTCACGAAGGCTATTCCCCAGATACAGTTTGAGAGATTATTCGGGATGCTAGGTATGCGATACTACAGCAGCTGGCCTTAGTGCAAGTGGGAGATTGTTAGTTATGTATATGCCCTAGAGGCCATTGTTGTACATATGATGTATATTATGGATGCTTAGATATATACAGAGAGGACTTTCTTGCTCGTCATGATAGTATGCTATTTGGTTTCACTTTATCTTAACATGTTGACTTGTATTGGTTTACTGTTTTACTCTCACATGTTGATGAAGCCCTTAGGATCTGTACTCGACTACTGGGACTATGATGAGATCATACTAGTGGGGCCGCGGTAGTCGATGAGTACAGCCTATAACTGTTCCTAGTCGAGGGTATATCGAGACAGGGCATCGATACACCAGGTAGACTAGCGTATACGCATCTTGACCCATATGATGGGCGATGGATGATCCCATATCCATCGGTGTTTGACATCAGAGATGGTGTACGGGTGCTCAGTGGAGACTGGGTACACTGGACGGACTCGCCGAGAACTCCCAGATGGTGATATACCACACGTCAGATGGCCGTTCTCCGGTGACACTAGTACAGGGTAGTCTATAGACCCGAGATCGTCATAGAGTCTTGTGTGATTCCCACTGTGCTTTGATTTCCAACTTACCACGTCCAAGAGGGCGTGCAAAACGGTGGCTTTTGGGTACAGTCCCGAATCACATGGAGGCAATGAGCGATAGGAGGGGATTCGTCTCTCCCGGTATAGGGAGTTGATGTTGTGCTGTGTTCGATTGGCTATAACTGGAAGTCCCTGGCCAGGGCTGATATAGAGATTTACTGGTAAGTGTTACTAGTAGTTTCTCGACCCGTTATGAGCCACACATCGACACGACTTATCGGTTACTGGGGTCTGACGTATACCACCCCTAGACTTGATATGCGACATATCAGACGAACAGACCGGACTGTACGGGAGTGTTACTGATCGGATTCACAGGAGAACGCACAGGCTAGCCTGTTGATCTTCTGGTCGCTCAATACCTGGGTGGCTGTTACGTTTAGCTGACCCCTTGCAGCTTGTGGGTGTTTGATATGATCATCACCAGCTACCGGCGTATTGACGATTCTTTAGAGTCCTACACAGAGGTTTCTTGGCTCAGGCGAAACTGAGTAGAGGCACATATGTGATATGTGCAGGACCGAGAATAATGCGATATGAGATACCGTATTATATTCTCGCGATATTTAGATATGAACCGGGACATCGGATCAAGTGTTGATTTGATGAATCGGTACATGATATATTAGTCGGTAATATTCGATATAGCCGGATCGTCGGATCAAGTGTTGATTCGATGATTTAATGTATAATAATATATATGATATATTATTACATTATCTAATGTTGGCTCGCTTTATTATTTCATTTTCTCATTGGATGATACATTGATATATATGCGATATATGTTAATTGTATTATTTTCTTTTGTTGCAAATATATAATATATATGTGATATATATTATTGTGACATGATATGATTAATTGTTAAACATGTTTAAGGATGATTAATTGAGGTTAGGGTTTGATTAGGGTTAGTTGCTTCATGCACCTTCTAGAAGCATTTTATTTTGTCATGGTTTAGATATTTTGTGATGACACATTTCTAAACCTAACCAAACCCTAACTCTAGTTGTTTCTCTACACATTCTTATCCACTCATCCTTAACCATGGTTTATATATCAATCATATACACTTCTTTCTATTCATCACAAAAGAATTAATTCGTTATCTTTTTCCATTATCATCATCTTCATGCATGTTAAACCCTAATAATCTAGCAAAGATCCCGGCTTTGGGTTGTTCGGCACGTCTAAATTTTTATCCGAGCATGTTTGATGCCTTTTAAACCTTCACAAGAGTGCCTAGGAACCCTACACCTACAAATACCTGGTTTGATAGCAGATCATCCGAGACACCAAACTACACTAAAAATACGATATTTACCCGAAACGAAACTTTACGCGTTCTAAACTGAAACTAACAAGCTACGCAACATTAAAAAGACTTACTTAACAGAAAGAGATCATTACCTACTCCCACAAGCTCAAAGATCCTAGCTTTCTTAGCTCCAAGGCATCCAAGAGGCAAAACAAGGCTTAAGATGTGATTTTTGTGAAGAATTAGTGAAAGAGATATGAGTGTTCAGTTGAGAGTGAATGAAAGATGAAAGAAATGAGAAACAGATGAAGTGAGAGCGAATGAGAGAGGTGTGAAGAAAAGAGAGAGAGAGAGGTGAGTGTAAGAGGGTGAGTGCACCATTGCAATAACTTCACATTAATGCATCCATTAATGCCCACCATGTCACCATGCCACCTCCTCTCCAAAACAAAACCCAAAGGAAATATCTCTCTCAAAATATCAAGGGATTAGGGTTAAGGTTAAAGCAAGGATTATGATTAGGTTAAGTTATCATGTTCACTAAACTAGTTTAGCACAAACAAACCCTCACATTAACGTGCACACGTGCATGCAAGCCATAAAAAATAATAATAAAACATTATTTAAATGTTATAAAATGTGAGGAACCCGAATTGGTAAACTTTTTACCAAAAACCCTCACTACCGCTTAATTAACACTAATCGAAAACTAAGGCGTTACAATCCCCCCTAAAGAAAATTCGTCCCTGAATTAAAATTCTCACTCTGCATACCTTCAAAATGATGAGTACAAAACTCCTCGCTCGCAGCCTCCCAAGAGATCACCTCACTATACGGCTACGCCAAAGAAATCTCCACAGATGGCAAGACCCTTGACCGAAGTTTCTCCACCTGCCGATCCACTAACACTATCGGCTACCGGTGAATGAAAAGATCGCGTCCAAGCTAAATGGTCTGGTGCTAAATCATGTGAGAAAGGTCATAAAGGTATTTGCAAAGCATCAACACAAGGAATACGGGATGAATACTCAAAAATCTGGGCGGAAGTGCCATATTATAGGCAACGCTACTAACTTGCTAAAAGATTTCAAAAGGACCTACAATCTGGGACTAAGCTTCCCAAAACTCAACACGCCATTTCATAGGAAAAATCTGTAGGAATACATGATCTCCCCCTGCGAACTCAATTCTGCGACAACCACGGTCGGCATAAGACTTCTGTCTGCACTGGGCTACTCTCATCCTGACCAGAACCATCTGGATCTTCTTCGAAGCCTCTCGACTAGCTGGTGTCCAAAAATCCTGCTTTCGCGGAGTCAGTAAAACAAACTGGCGATCGACACAACCTACACACAAGGCCTAAAAGTTGCCAATTGAAACGTCTCCTGATAACTGTCATCATAGGAGAACTCAATCAATGACAAGTGACGATCCCACAGCCAACAACCAAATAGTACGTACGCACAATCATGTCCTCCAGAGTCTGTATAGTCCGCTCTGTCTGACCATCGGCCTTCAGATGGAAAAGCGGAGCTAATGCTCAACCAGTACCCTAGGCTTCCTGAAGTTTCTGCCAACGACGGCTAGCGAACTGGATGCCTGTATTGGATACAACGCATGAAGGAATCCCGTGCAAACACACAAACCTAAAAAAGAACAACAGAGAAAACTGAGCATAACAACAAACACCCAAATGGATTCATACCCTCGACTAGACCTGGGTAGACACCACAACGAAATTCATAGAGATCTGCTCCCATTCCCACTCTGGAACGGTAAAACGGTTGCAACTCTCCAGCCGGCCTCAAATGCTCAACCTTAGCTCGCTGACAAACCAAGCACCTCGAAACGAAATCCGAAACTTCACTCATCATCCCTGCCGATCCGTAACTATCTCATAAGTCACGTCACATCTCGGTGGAACTTGGATGAACAGAAGAAGCTGATTGATGTGCCTACTCTAAGACCTCACGTCTCAACCCATCAATATCGATATACGCCAATGCGTCCCTAACACAACACACCCTGGTCATAAATCAAGAACTCTGAATCTTTACCCAGCCGAACATGCTCAAGAATCTCCGACAACGAGCATCGGCGGGTTATGCCTCACGAAAACGATTTAGTAAAAGTGGACGGGCGCGGACATGAGCAAGCTGTCCCCTCAGTAGAGGCGAACCTAAGCCGTACTCAATGGTTACACAAGAACTATAAATCTGCAGAAGACTGTCTCTGAACTGCACACAACTAGAACAACTACCCCGGGCGTATGACTCAAGCATCAGCTACCACAATCGTCTTGCCACGGGTAATAAAGAATCTCACAATCACAATCTTTCATAAGCTCCATCTTCTGCAGGAAGATATACACAAAGCTCTGGTGGTCCGTGAAAATCTGACACGACTCTCCAAACAAGTAGTATCCCCAAATTTCTAGCGCAAAACCACCGTGGCCATCTCCAGATCGTGAGTGGGATAAATCCTGCTCATACTTCCTGTTAGTTATATGCATGCCCTAGAGGCCATTACTGTACATACGATGTATATTGTAGTGGATGCTTGGACATATATAGGGAGGACTTTCTTGCTCGACATGATAGTATGCTATCTGGTCACACTTTATCTTAACATGTACTCTGATTGTCTTTATGTTACATGTTGATAAAGCCCTTAGGATGAGTACTTGACTACCGGGACTATGATGCGACAGAGTAGTCGCCAAGTACATCCTTCAAATGTTCCTAGTCGTCGGAGTACTGAGACAGGGCATCGATATTCTAGAGTAGACTAGCGTATGCGCTTCTTGACCCATATGATGGGTAATGGATGATCCCATATCCATTGGTGTTTGACATCAGAGAAGGTATAAGGGTGCTCAGTGGAGACTGGGTATACTGGACGGACTCGCCGAGAACTCCCAGATGGTTTTATACCTCACGTCAGATGGAAGTTCTCTGGTGACACTGGTACAGGTTAGTCTGTAGACCCGAGATCGTCATAGAGTCTTGTGTGATTCCCACTTTGCTTTGATTTCCATCATACCATGTCCAAGAGGGCGTGCAAAAAGGTGGCTTTTGGGTACATTCCCGAATCACATGGAGGCAATGGGCGATAGGAGGGGTTTCGTCTCTCCCGGTATAGGGAGTTGATGTTGCGCTGTGTTCGATTGGCTATAACTGAAAATCCCTGGCCAGGGTTGCTGAGATTTACTGGTAAGTGTTATCAGTAGTTTATCGAACTGTTATAGACCTCATATCGATACGACTTATCAAACTACTGGGGTCTGACGTTTACCACCCCTAGGCGAGATATGCGACATATCAGACGAAGAGACCGGACTGTACGGGAGTGTTACTGGTTGGATTCACGGGAGAAAGTACAGGCTTGCTTGTTGATCTTCTGATTGCTCAATACCTAGGTGGCTGTTATGTTTAGCTGACCACTTGCAGCTTGTGGGTGTTTGATATGATCATCATATACTACCGGCGTATTGACGATTCTTTAGAGTCCTACACAGAGGTTTCCTGGCTCAGGCAAAACGGAGTAGGAGCACATATGTGATATGTGCGGGACCGAGAATAATGCGTGTATGTGATATCGTATTAGATTCTCGCGATATGAGATATCGGTGTAAGTCCACGTTGCCCACCCCGGTGGTTACGGGGAGGCGGAAACGGTATAAAAATTCAATTTTTACAACTCTAGGCAACATGGACTAACTAAAGGAGGATCTTTGCTAAACATAAACTAACAACCAAGACAAAAGAGTTAGCTACCCGGTTAAAAGGGTTATACCTAAGTCTTGAAGTCCTTCTCTTCTTGCTCCTTGGAGTGGGATAAACGGGTCGTCCTCGTCGCCTTCTCTTGCCGAAGAAAGATCCACCCGAGAGCCTCTACCTTTGGCTCCTACCTCAAACTAGAAGTAACTAAGGTGCTTGGTGTGCTAAACCTAGAACCTTAGAAAGAGTAGAGAGTATTTTTGAAGGTTTTATCTTAAAGCTTAATGGTTCTCAACTCATGAGAGGGGAGTGCTTTGAGAGAGAGGAAGAGGATGAGAGAGAATGAGAATGATAGAATGAGAAGATAATGCCAACCTTCTCACATATATATGAATTATGATAATTAAATAATTAACAAAATATAATTGTGATGGTTAACTTGAAATGACCATTATCATTTCACATTAATTACTTTTGCAAGAATCAAAGAGCATCTTTCATATGAAATGATGATGGTCAATTTGTCAACATAGGTCAACATGTCAACCATAGTCAAATGGTCAACAACCCTAACCAAAACACAATTATAATTAATTAACATTAATAATCATATTTCACATATAAACATTAGGGTTAAGAAAAAGACAACGGTCATCAACCCTAGTGAAAGTCCTCTGCCTCTGCTTCAGTCAACTCTGCATACACACCCGTATCCGCGTTCCGAGGAACACGAATACAATGAGATAAAACCAATCCAAAACATATACTATAATCTGGCTTAAACCAAAGCCCGCTAGTATAAGCTGTCCGGACACCAAACGTGCAAAAGTACGCGGATGTGAACGAACCCCGTCGCAAAACCATGCGACCTCTACTCGTTTTGCCTAAAGGCGAATAACCCTCTGTGTGGGACTCTATAGACTCGACACAACGCTGGCAGTGGGTTTAACCACAGACCGCAAGCGGCACTAGCTATACGTAACGGTCTCCAGGTATATGCCGATAAGAAGACTGATGAGGTAAACCCATCTGAACTCCTACCGAGCCTGAATGTGACAATCTCTGTACAGTCCGGTTTGTTCGTCTAAGAGTATCGCATGGCGGCCCAAGGGGGGTGGTAAACGTCAGTCCCCTAATAGCGGTACAAGTCGTGTCGGAGTGTAGCCCAGAACACCCTGATATAACACTGGAAACCTACCAGTATATCTCGCTTGCCCTGGCCAGGGACTTTGTGTAATAGCTCTTCTAGACACAGCGCAATATCAACCCCCAATACCGGGAGAGACGAATCCTGTCTAACCGTCACTGCCTCCAAGTGCTTCGGGACTGCACCCAACTGCTACATGTTTGCACGACTCCTTGGAGCCGTGGTAGGGTAGCAATCGAAGAACAGTGGGAACACACTCGAGGCGAAGTGACAGTGTCAAGTCAACGGACTAAGCTGTACTCATGTCACCAGGGAACTGATAACTGACGATAGGTATAATACCAACCAACAGTTCCCGACGAGTCCTGTCCAGTGTACTCGTAACCTAATGAGCACCCGCATACTATTTCAAGTACGACGTACTGACGGCTGTGGGACAGACCGTCTCCAAAGCTGGGATAAGAAGCGCATACGCTAGTCTACTCCGGAGTATCGATGCTCTGTCTCGATAGTCCTACGACTAGGGACCTGCATAAGGATGTGCTTGTGGATTACCCAGCCCCCACAAGTGTGACTGCCATCACAACGCTGGTAATCAAGCAAAGATCCTAAGGGCTCCACTAATGTGTAAAGGCGATATGCTATAAAAAACACATGCACACATTAAAGTAGAAACAAACCAAGTAGCATACTACTATTTTGAGCAAGATTGTCTATACAACTGTGAATATCCCAAGCTTCCATCAAGTAATATACAAACTAGTATGATACAGTAATGGCCTCTAGGGTATATACACTAACAATCTCCCACTTGCACTAAGGCCATGTACTGGCGTATCAAAGACCTATCATCTCGATCAGCCGCTCGAGCTGAGTCTGGGGTAAGGCCTTCGTGAATGGATTAGCAGTGTTATCTTCCGTAGCAACTCTCCGAACCTCGATCTCCTGGCGACCCACGATCTCCCTGATCAGGTGATACCGCCTTAAGATGTATCTGGACTTCTGATGGGACCTGGGTTCTTTTGCTAAAGCTATAGCCCCGTTGTTGTCGCAATACAGAGGTACTGGATCAACAATGGACGGAACCACCTAAAGTTTTGTCAGGAACTTTCTTATCCAGACGGCTTCTTTTGCTGCATCAGCAGCAGCGATATATTCCGCTTCCATCATCGAGTCAGCAACGGTTTCCTGTTTGTAACTCTTCCAACTCACCGCCCCTCTATTGAGGGTAAAGACATAACCCGAAATGGACTTGGAATCATCCTTGTCTTTCTGGTAGCTGGAGTCAGCAAAGGCCTCGATCTGGAGGTCTTTTCCGCCATACACAAAGAACATCTCCTTAGTCCTTCTCAGGTACATGAGAATGTTCATTACCGCTATCCAGTGTTTCTCCCCAGGGTTTGACTGATACCGGCTTACCACACTCAGTGCATAAGCTACATCTGGTCTGGTACACAACATCGCATACATTATAGAGCCTACCGCAGAAGCGTAGAGTATAATGGACATGCGATCCCTTTCCAAATCAGTCTTGGGAGACATCTCTTTGGAGAGGGTGATCCTGTGACAAGCCGGTAGATTACCGTGCTTGGAATCTTCCATACTGAATCTTTTCAGTATGGTGTCGATGTACCTGGACTGTGAAAGTCCTAATATCCTCTTGGATCTATCACGATAGATCCGGATCCCCAGAATGTAAGAGGCATCACCCACGTTTTTCATGGAGAACCTGTGTGACAAGAACCCTTTGACAGATTGTAGCATAGGAATGTCATTTCCTATTAAGAAAATGTCATCCACGTACAAAACGAGGAATACGACAGTTCTTGCTACAAATCTACTATAGATGCATGGTTCATCTGGATTTTTGATAAAGCCAAATTCTTTGACCGTCTCATCAAAACAGATGTTCCAACTCCACGATGCCTGCTTTAGTCCATAGATGGACTTAAGCAACTTGCACACCTTTCCGCTGCTCCCACTCTGAATGAAACCCTCTGGCTGGTCCATATAGACACACTCCTCTAAATTTCCATTTAGAAAAGCGGTCTTTACGTCCATCTGCCAAATCTCATAATCGTGGAAGGCAGCAATGGCAAGAAGGATCCGAATGGATTTCAGCATAGCCACTGGAGAAAAGGTTTCGTCATAGTCTAAACCAGGTCTTTGACGAAAACCCTTTGCAACAAGTCTAGCCTTATAGGTCTCAACCTGTCCATCTACACCAATCTTCCTTTTGAAGATCCACTTGCATCCTACGGGTTTTACCCCATCTGGAGCAACGTCCAACGTCCATACTTTGTTGGTGTACATGGACTCCATTTCGGTCCACATTGCATCCAGCCATGTTACCGAGTCAACGCTCTGAATGGCCTGCTGGAAGCTAGTCGGCTCATCACTATCAATGATGCAATCCTCTCTATTCCAGTCTATGAGAAAACCGTAGTATCTCTCGGGCGGATGAGACTGCCTACTACTCCTGCGGAGCGGCGCAGGAATGTCCTGATCTTTCGAACCCTCTGGTTCTACTAAGCTTTCAGTAATAGTCTGTGGTTCTGGAATTTCTTCCAGTTCTATTGCGCTCCCACTTATTTTCTTTTCTAAGAACTGGTGTTCCAGAAAGTGGGCATTACGAGAAACAAAGACCTTTTGTTCCTCTGCGTAATAGAAAAGATACCCCTTGGAGTTCTTTGGGTATCCCACAAACTTGCACAGTACTGAGCGTGTCTCGAGTTTGTCTGCATGCTGATTTTTGACAAAAGCTGGACATCCCCAGATTTTCAGATATTGAAAATAGGGTTTCTTCCCACTCCATATCTCATATGGTGTGGTAGGCATAGTCTTAGTTGGAACACGATTCAAAAGGTATGCAGCTGATTCTAGCGCATATCCCCAGAATGATCGTGGCAACTCAGCGTTACTCATCATGGTCCGTACCATATCTAATAGGGTTCGGTTCCGTCTCTCCGATACACCGTTATGTTGCGGGGTGTATGGAGGAGTAAGCTGAGAGAGAATTCCATTCTCTTTTAAGTAATCCAGGAACTCGGCACTTAAGTATTCACCACCTCGATCAGATCTTAGTGTTTTGATACTTTTGCCTGTTTGTTTTTCTACTTCATTCTTATATTCCTGGAATTTTCCAAAGGCTTCGGATTTATGTTTCATTAAGAAGACATATCCGTACCTTGAAAAGTCATCCGTAAAAGTAATGAAGTCAGAATAACTGCTTCGTGCATGCGTAGACATTGGACTGCACACGTCGCTGTGTACGAGTCCCAAGAGCTCGCTCGCTCTTACTCCGTGTCCAGTGAACGGAGTCTTTGTCATCTTTCCTTTGAGACAGGATTGACAAGTTGCATATGATTGATATTCGAACGGATCCAAATATCCTGCTGTATGTAACTTCGTCAACTTTCTCTAATTGATGTGACCCGGTCTACAATTCCATAAGAAAGCCTGATTTGTTTCAGGAGACTTTCTTTTGTGTGTATTCTGGATATTGAAAATCTGTGGTTGGTTTAGTACGTATACACCTTTGCTTAATGTACCTGACCCAATCAGAACTTCATTAAAGTGAATGTTTACAACATTACTTACAAATGCAAATTCATAACCTTCTTTAGATATTAAAGATACAGAAATGATATTACAAGTTGCATTGGGTACAAAATAACAATTACGTAAAACCAAAACATGTCCATCTGACATTCCCAGGTGATAGTCCCCCATGGCCTCAACATCCATGCTAGCTCCGTTTGCAACTTTGAGGGTCATATTACCTGCCTTCAAAACCCTACGCTTTCTCAACGCCTGCAAAGAATTACAGATATGAGATCCTGACCCGGTATCCAATACCCAGGAAGTAGAGTTTATTGATAGACAATTTTCAATAACATACACATCTGAAGCTGAAGCCGGAACTTGCTTCAGATCCTGGTTTCTGGCCTTCCAAGCCCTGCAATCCTTTTTCCAGTGTCCACTCTTGTGACAGTAAAAGCACTCTTCCTTCCCCAAAATCTTTCCCGCTACCTTTGTTGCTTTTGCCTTTCCCTTCGTATCCACTTTATTAACAACGCCCCTTAGTTTGGTTCGTGTTTCCTTCTTCTTTCCCTTGGCTTTTTCCTTGGACCTAGAAGAGGAAGATCATCCTAAAAACAAAGTGGATGTATCCCTACCTTTCGGTAGGGTGCCCTCTGCACTCCTCAGCATGTTGAGGAGTTCTGAAAGTTCAACTTCCTTTTCTTGCAAGTTGAAGTTCAGGATAAACTGGGTGTAAGTGGAAGGAAGGGACTGGAGAGTCAAGTCCCTATAGAGCTCATTCTACAACGTAGTCCCAAGGTCCGCGAGCTCTTTTATGTAGCCAATCATCTTAAGCACATATTCCTCTACCGATGATCCGACAACCAATCTCGCCGAAAATAGCTTTTTCGAGACTTCGTATCTGGCGATACGGGATTGCTCTCCATACAGTTCTTTTGTATGGAGAAATATGGATTCGAGGTCCATATTCTCGTGCCTCCTCTGATGTTCATTGTCCATAGAGGCAAGCACGATGCACTTGGCCTTCGCGCAGTTGATTTCCCAGGTCTTACGGATTTCCCTATCCGCGACGCTGGTTTTGGGACCTGGGACAGAGGGAGCTTTGGTGGTAAGGAGATACCCCAACTTGTCATAAGTGATTGCCATTTTGATATTCCTGAGCCAATCTTTGTAGTTTGGCCCTGTCAGTTTGTTTTTATCTAGTAGTAACTTAAGTCCAGTCATGATGTTTGGTCGCTGCAATTAGGAGAGAGAGAAGAAACACTTTAGCATGATGCTCTTGCAAGTTTAGAGTGGTTTTTAATTTGTTTAAACAGGATGGCTCCTACTGTATCTCGAATCCTTCCTCAAACAATAAAGGAAGAATTAGTCGGGATCAATCTCACCGTACAATTCTTGCTTAACCGTTCGGCCAGGACGGTGTCGGTACTTCGAGAGAGGTTTTCCAACGCTTTCACGAAGTTCCTTAATTAAATAACCTCTTTTCCCTGTGGGCGTAGCCCAGCTAACACCTTTCTAGACACCTACTTGGTTTATAGCAATGACCGTCAGGTAAGAAAGTTCCGGAGGAGTAGCATATACTCACAGTAAGATCGGGATCCAAATATCATCGTGTGACAAAACTGAAGGATTCCTACCAGAATCATCACACTCCAAATGGTATGCAGCGCTAGCAAGTTTCAATTTCTTTTGAAACTCCCGATGTGGATTTTTGCCCCATGCTTTTATGACCTTGGCGAGAGGTCAAAATGTCATAAGTCACATGTCATGTTCTACCCATCATTATCCAGGTTAATTTGAACCCACCCGTACATACCCTTGACGTAGGCCAAAACGGCAGTACGACTGTCTCAAACCAACGCATTCTATCTATGCAACAGATAAATATCCGGCAGCTACCAATCACTATGCCTTGGCGTGAGGTCAAAATACATAGCTTGAATACTACCGAATATTTAACTGAAATGATGGAGGGCTACGAATGGTTTTGGCGAAACCGTGAATGTAGTGAACTTGATATAATCGATGGAACTATATAGCTTTTCAAATGAGTGGTTCAAGCTCCGCATTTAAAAGTTGGTTTTTGAAAAGAACCGAGTGGTTTTGAAAATGTTCAAACGACTTTTACTTGGTTTATTTTCTTGCGTTAATTTTAATGCGTCCCATCAATTAATCCTACCATTGCAGAAAACAACGAAAATGTGACGTACGCTTATGCCATCCGCATTCGCCACGGGGTCCCGTCATCACCCGTTAGGTTACTTAACTAACAACAGAGCGGGGGCTGGACTAGCGCGGATGCAAAACATAAGCAACACCTAAATAGATATCATATATACATTCGTCACATGCAATGATAGCCATTCCAGATCACAGATGAACACATTGGATATACTAAGAATCCGCATTCCGTACGAGCCTGTAACGAAGAGCTGATTACACGGTCGCGATGAATAGCCAAACCCCACCCTAGACCCCTACGGGTGCGGCAAACTACCCTCCAAGTACCCGAAGCGAAGCAACCTCCCTCAACACCGTGAGTAGGCCACTCGGCACTTCGAGATACCCGGTAGTTTGTGCACCCCACCTTGGGTCTATCCTAGGAGAAAAACAGTAAAAGAAATTATACAATGATGGCTACTACCCCATCCCGGTTGTGCGGCCATATAAATAATATTACATCAATTTACAAATTACATGAATTGAAAGAATAAGAAAACTCTCATCTCACAACCCCCCGGCTATTCATCCGCGACAATCCAACGAATTCATATACACAAACCATCAACATTACAGATCACACCTATGTATACCCCCCACTAATCGAGGTATAGCGATTAGCAGACGTTCAATACATATATCACATCACAGATACAACCCATTAGCCAAAGTCTATAGAAAATCGATCAAAATACGGATTTGTAACCATCCCAAAAACAAACTTGTTCTTTGGAAATTCTGGATAGAAACAAACCATCTCAAAAATCACAAAACACCAGCAGAAGAAAACTGCAGGAGAAACGATCCACGGCCGAGTCAACTCGGCCGTGGATCCGCGGCAGGAGTAAGCTCGTGCCGCGGATCCGCGGTGAGTTGGTCGACTCACTGGATCGTTTTTCTTGCACGTTCTATAAAAAGCCTGAGCCGATTTTTAGTACATGATTTATTATTTTTTGAGCAGAAATAAAAATCGGCAGGAACTTGAATTTTACAGGGTGTTTTGCGGTTTTTTGTCCGATCGAAATTCTAGATACTTTGCTAACTTGTTAGTTTGTGTTTAGCTAGGTTCTGATACCACTGTAAGTCCATGTTGCCCACCCCGGTGCTTACGGGGAGGCGGAAACGGTATAAAAATTCGATTTTTACAACTCTAGGCAACATGGACTAACTAAAGGAGGATCTTTGCTAAACATAAACTAACAATCAAGCCAAAAGAGTTAGATACTCGGTTAAAAGGGTTATACCTAAGTCTTGAAGTCCTTCTCTTCTTGCTCCTTGGAGTGGGATGAACGGTTCGTCCTCGTCGCCTTCTCTTGCCGAAGAAAGAACCACCCGAGGGCCTCTACATTTGGCTCCTACCTCAAACTAGAAGTAACTAAGGTGCTTTGTCACGACCCGAGAATTTCGACTCGTGACCGGCACTTAACCATGCAACGTCTACAAGCGTAACGCGGCTAAGTAAGCCGAACCCAGAAATCAAAACCAATAAATATAGAGTGATTTAAAACATTTTCGTAAAAACAGTCATGCATGTCCGAAAAACATCTTATTAATTTAGTAGAAATCCTTTTAAGTTCAAGAGTTATAACTTTTATAATTTTGGCAACATTTCCTTTTTAAACATTTGTCCCGTAAGTCGGGTAAAAGCAAGGTGTAGCAGAAATAACAAGTGAAATAAATAAAGCATCCCAATATGATATACGTCGCCGTAGCGAAGAATACACAATAAGGTAAGGACAATATCACAAAAGGTAAGACTGCATATAATAAAGCCGGCTTACATGCGAGCTCGACACCAGAGTACAAAATCATACACATCGTCCTCACACTATCTCTAAGTCAATACAGAATGGTAGATGGAGAGTACTAGATACATCAATATACAACTGAAAGATAACAGATACCGTACAAAAACCCACCTAACAGCAAAAGGCTAACTCGCCTCAGCAATGGTATCTGTGCCAAAAGATGCGGTAAACAGCCAGCCGCGACTACTCCCAAGGGCAACCTGCAAATACTGTGGCACAACGGGGGTGAGTTGCCAACTCGTGAATAGAGATAACATATAAAGGTGATCGCGAGCATGCACATATAGCGTGGCTCTACTAATGCCAGCAGATGATATCAATGCATGCCAAACAGTGGATGCAATAGTAATGCAAGTGCTCTATCAGTTAAATACTACAGGATGAGATACATAGCAATCAATACTGAGCATGGGATACATAACATCTATATGGAATATGTCAACATGGAAAACAATAGGCGGTGCCTCAGGCTGCACCCAAATCCAAAATATACTCAGGCGCCGGCACTCCCATCTGCCCTCGAATCCTGTACAACTCTGAGAAATCACGAGTGCCCAACATCGGCACCCAAAATATTATAAAATACTCGCGTCCAACATCGACACGCAAATCCTCATATATCGGGCTCCGTCAGTCCGGATCGGCCCACGGGGTCCGTCTGCGGTATCGGCCTTCGGCCCCGGCAGTATGGATCATCCCGCATCCATCTCTCGACTCTGGCCAGTATCCTCCGGACAACTGCCAGGTCCAACCAATCACCGGTAGGTACTCGCCCGCCTCCAGGCTCAATCGGCAAAACCCATCGATCATCTCGCCGAGGGGAACCATACCGGGCCCACCACGAACACGCAAACGGAACATCCTGTCACGACCCGAAAGTACGGAACATGACCGGCACTTAAACTACGAACGTCTCGAGGCGTACGTAATCTAAACCCACAAATCCAAACCAAGAAAAGTAGTAGAGTGCAGGAAAAACCAAATTAAAGCAAGTAGTTTCAATAGCATAAGCCAAATTATGCGGTTTTTAAAAGCATCAAAAATTTACTGAAAATTTCGGCAGAGTCTCCTTTGTAAATACTGGCCCCCAAACAGGATACAACATGAATAGTATACGAAATTAAGAAAAAGGCATCCCCAAGCGGGAGCTAGCTCTTCGTCAATCGACGGTCACAACCACACAAGAAATATAATATACAACGCCAACGGCGAGGATCAAAAACTCAAAAGGGAACTCAAAACCACCAGAAATATAACGAGCGACTCTAAGGTCGAAAGAATAAACAACACTGGTCTCTATCTCAATAAATACATGTTTGGTTGATGGAACTTCTAAATACAACTGAATAATAATATACAAGATATAAGGATGGGTGAGATACAAATAACCCACCTACTAGCAAGCCACCCGGAATGGAAATAGTGCCAGCAAAGCCGTAATGAAACCTGTACGGCAAAACTGCAAGAAACTGGGGCACAACGGGGGTGAGTTGCCAACTCGTGAATAGAAAAACATCTACGCACAGAAATCGCATAAATAACACAACCTAGGTCAATGATCATAATATATCCTCAAATATATGTATAACAGGCAGCCTATGACAATGTCTAGGGTAATATCTAACCCGAGTGTAATCACATGTGCCCGTGTCAGTGCCTCAGGTAGCAATATATCATATGAGTGAGGTATGAATGCATGAAAACAGCATACAAGTAAATGAAGAAACTGTTTTCATAAATTAGTGAGATTGCCTTTGTATTTTTTTCAAATGAGGTATCATAACTGAAATCAACACCAACGGTGTCTAGCATCGACACAAAACATAAATCTCAATGTCTAAATCACAATATCTAGGGCGTCGCCGGTCCAGACCGGCCCCTACCATCTATCTCAAGACCACGACGGTATCCTCCGGATATCCGACGCGTCGAGTAATATCACCGGTAAGTAGTCTCCCCCTGCCAGGCTCATCGTCATCACCACGAGCTTCTTGCCCCGGGGTACCTTACCGGGTCCACCATGTACCCGAAACGGTTCCTCCACTCCTCGAACTCGGGTCTCACATGTCGCTCTCAGCACCGAGAAAACACATGGTGGACGCAATGAAATATCATATCCAGGGTAACCGGGTTTTAAACAATTACATATTCTCTTTTGAAATCACCACGGTTCCCAAATCCAGAAATATCAAGGAAATCCTAGTCCAAAACCTCAATAGCACATAAACTAGTGAATAAAGGCATGAGAATCCATGCATGCGGTATAACAATGAATAACAATATGCATAAAGTAGCAAGTAATAACTGAAATGTCTAATATGGCATATAAGGAAAGTACACTAATATCATGTCAAAACTACTAGCTAACAAGCTAAGTCAAGAAAATATATTCTCTAAAGTGTACGCGACATGGCAATTACCGATGAAGATGTGTGTGAGCCGGCAAGTAAGTGTACGTGGTACATACACATCATCGGTAATGGTGCTGGTGTCCTAACAGCATGATATCAATAATGGAATATGCAGCAAAATAAATATGCGAGGCGGAGCGAACAATAATAATGTGCGGGAGCTGAATACTAGACACAACGATAACTAATCTGCAATAATCTAATATAAGTCCTACGAATGGTGCCTTTTGAAATAACACGAATCATGGGGTTTTGAAAATAAGGGCTACGGTGTTTTTATGAAAAGATACGTCGTTTTTGAAATATCCGTAGATTCCCTTGAGCTGTCTTTAAAAATGCCCACGATTCGTTAGTTTTATAAATAGGTAAGAAGTCTAATCTAATCTAACAACTACACTAAACTATACGGCTGAACTAACAAGCTGAACTACAGGTAAGGAAACCGCCTATCATCTGAGTCGATACATATACATACCTGTATATGTATAGTCGGTGATCCCGCCTCAATAATATCATATCCGATACCATATCTATAATCAGGCATCCCAAGTCAAGAGTGCGGATCAATCATCAATATAGCTCGTACGTAAATCCGTCGTACGGCATCCCAATCTGGGTACGGGTCAATATCACATTCATCATACTATTCACCCGGTATCCTCTTTATCAAATATCATGATCGGGGTACTGATCTACGTCTAGTATCATACTGATACCGCCTACGTATGCATGGACGTGTGTGAAACACTACGTCAAGGACCCGCTACAACGTCATGTCGTATCTAAGATACGAACCCTGCTATATCACCGATCTCACGGCCTCAAATCAAATCTCATCGACTCAGCTCAATCCCAAGTATCATCCTCAATCCGTATGTGAACACATAGTCCCATACCCATGTGAACACATAACTATAAAGAATCCCATGAGCACATATCAATAGGAATGTATGCAAGTATGTATGTGTGTATGTGTGTAACACTACCCTAGGGTTCGCAACACTAAAGTAATCCAACACACCAATATCCATCCTAAGCATCGTTATTAATCCCAAATAACATATAATAATTGTTGGTGTGTATACGCATCCGTATACACCACCACGGACTGCGGGGGTGCTATACGCCATCCACCCGACTTCTCTCCGTAGATATAAATCTACTCACCTGGTCCTCGCTAGCCGGTGCCGACGTCGCCACGCGCTTGCTTGTCGTCTCGAAGTCCACAAGGGGTACCTACATATCATAATTTACCATATCACATTAAAACTAAATTCGAAATCGAAACGGCATACGAAAATCAAATCGGCACGCGTATCACGCATAGGTCCAAACCTATCGCCCACGCATGCAGGAATAGTCAAACCAACCCTCGATGTCGATGTACGAACGTCAAACCATCGAGAAAATCCAATCACACTCATTTGCACATTCACGAACACTAATTTTAATATAAACTAGGTTAGAACTCACAAAAACGCCAATTTCACTTAAAAAGTCATTTTTCCGAAAATCTAGCAAGCACAATTCGCCGTTTTTGTACAAAATAGGATGTTTAAATGAATGTAGCGGCCAATATATTTATTAAATATCTTAAATAAGTCATAGAAAAAAAATTCCGGAATTTAATCTCATTAAATTCCAAAAACCCTAATATTCTAGTTTACAAAATACCCTTTTTTAACAATTTTCAAAATAACAATTCACAAATCATCAACTTGACTAGGTTTTGCATGAACTAAGGTGGTAAACTACAACTTATAAAATTAATGATATCATGAAGAACCTAATTAGATTTTTAATCTTACAATTTGATTTAATTTTAAAACCAAGTTTGCAATATAGCTTAATTATTACAATTTTAAGTTAACAATTTGCAACTAGAAACTAGATTAGGTTTTAACATGTCTTAAGATGTTAAATACATCACACAACCATAATTCCACTACTCAAAACCCTAACTTGAAATCAACCTCATTCTTGAATTTTTCAATCATGCAATTAGAACCAATCTAAAACCAAATTAAACACTTAATAAGCTAACATAAAGCAATTAAACAACAATTTCACTAAAGGGTTAAAATTTATACCTCCCAATTGAGTTCTAGCATGCAAATCCTAGCCTCCAAAAGTAGCTTCCATTCTCCTAGATCCATGCTAGATAGGCAAGAAATAATCGGTAGGAGTTTGATTTTGATTTTGTGGGATTTTTGGTGGATTTTGATGCAAAATTGATGAAATTTGGAGGTGAAATGAGGTGGGAATTTTTTGGGCTGAAGCTAGGGGAAGGCTCGGCCAGAAAAGTGGGTGGGGGAGAGAGAGGGAGGTGAGGAAAATGGGGGGGGGACAAGGTCAAGATCAAACAAAGTCAAAAGTCTAACTACTTCACTCATTTTCTTTTCTTTTCTTTCATTTCTTTTTCCTTGAAAATCAAGTGGGGAAAAATATGGTGGGTGCTGAATTCAGCCATGGGGAGGAGTAAGTGGGGGTGTGTGGGTGTGGGCACGGGTGTGGGGTGATGAAAAATGATAAATACAATACCCCAAACATCCATTTACGCTAAAAAAAAATCCTTTTTTCTTCAATAATTTCTAAACCGTTTTGGCAAATGATTTCGTTCCAAAAACCACATGATAAATTTTTATTTAATGTTTTATGATGCACAAAATTTGTTTCAACTCATTCCAATTTGTAATTTTCCCTAATTAAATGTATTAGTGACGGCTTAAAATAATAATAAAATAATATTTTTTTCCAGAAAATTTGAAATTTCACCAGCGGCTCAATAAACACCAAATAATAGAAATTACATAGCTAGAATATGTATATTTAATTTTTATAATAAGATATTTGCATTTTGACTTTTTACAGAAAACCTCTTATTTTACCGATTTTTTCGAAATTTCACCGAAATGATTTTAAAGCGTTACAATCTTCCCCCCTTAAAGAAATTCGGTCCCCGAATTTAAATTCAAACTCCCCCAAATACTAAAACATCTAAGAAAACCCATCAAGTCGTCGGGGCTCCGAAACTGTAAATACATAAAACAAATCGTAGCGCAGCGCATGCGCTTGAAAAATGAGTATATAACTCAAATCAAAACTCCGTCAAGCATCCCGCGATCATCGGAGTCGTGGAGAAGACATCAATGCTAAATCCAAATCAAAACCAATATGATATAACTCGAAACTATAAATGTAAATATCGAATCTATATCTGTAAGTATCTGAAGGAAATGCATGCCAAATCTCTTTAAGTCGCTGTGCAACGCGTATAATACTGCACTGTGGCGGACGTCTACCATAAGAAAATAACTATATACATATATACCTTTGTTTGAAATGTACGTTCCGCCGTTTTGGAAACAATTTAGAAGGGTCTCCTTGTTTTAAACATTTCGTGTCATATCAGACACGTAGATAAATTCTGAGGCTATAGCTCGCTTTTTGGAAATCCCTTCAAAAACTATCAATGCATGCAAAATGTATTCAGGTATTGTCCTCTGACTAGTCCTGCTCAGTACGAAAACACATAGCAATATCATAAAAACGTACTGCTCTATAAGAAATCATGAAATCCAATATCAAGCGCCGAACGTGCGCAAAAGCAATCAGGTGCACAAGGTGCACAAAACAAATATCGAGTATCACAATCAAAATCGTAGTCCAGTGCATCTAAGTGCACAAAAGGCGTATCACTGCACTGCAAGCATATATAAACTATACCGAGTGCAGGAACGAAATCGTGTGCATGCATACGCACAAAACCAACTCAATTGTTTAAAACCGTAAAATCACAAACATGTGAAACTAAAGAACGAAAACGATATCAAGTGCAACACTGTGCAAAGATCGTAAATCCTTAATCATCAAAATCAAATCATACGAATAAATCACCCAAAACATCGTAATCAATAATGGCGGAATAGTACTGCTCAAGCGCATCCTCTAAGAATCTCGGCAACTGTCGCGGTCACTAGTGGGACGTCTCGTCGATGATCATGAACTCTGTCCTGCTCGCGTGCGTAACCATGACCACTCCTGGGTCAAGGTCTTCACTGTGAATTACCAATCTTTCGGTCCATCGGCTCATCGGCCCTGTCAGGTGTGCTAACGGGGACGATTCCGTTCTGGCACTCCTCTGGTTATCTCTTGGTCAATCATCGCGACCACTCGTAAGACAGCATATCACTGGCGTCGGCCTCTGGATCTCTGAATGTACGTGACACATCTGATCCTGGGTGCAAGTATCATTGCAGCAGTGTCCGGGAAGGAATCCTTCTCACGGTCTCTTCCATGTCTCGTCTCTGCCAACTGTCCGGAAGTCATTGTCCTTTCCTATATCTGCATCTTGCTTTGGAACGACTGCATACTCATCATGACTCCTTCTGGAAGGTAAGTCCAAGTACCATGCCTCGGCATGCGCATCGCATCTCTAATGTCGGCGGAGTGGAATGTCATCTCATCTAGATCTGGTGCGAACCTCTTACTCCACTTTTCTCTAATGTCGTCTGCTTTGGACTCGTCTCGTCGCGGCTGCATGGATTGAGCTCCAACGACTATCCTCGTATCTGGAGTCTCCCAAGAATGCGTCTCACCACCGAGCATCCGATTGAAGTCGAACCATTCGATCGATTCATCAAAACCTCATAATCCCCCAAGAGCTCAACCTCTTGGGCACAGTTTAATAGTATCGAATACATACCACAGCATCGGTGGTCCAGCCGTAGAAGGGCAAACCCAAGCCTCACTAATGGCGCCGTAGAACTGCCGCAAACCCGAAGGTTCAAAGGCTTTCACACGGTCATTAAGTCGAGTTAGGGTTTCATTCTTCTAGAGGGACCATAGAATTGCCTGCATGTCTTTCCGACTACTTTAAACTTGGAATAATAGGTTTCCGACATTCGATCGTCTCTGTCGACTCCCAACGCCTCCGCTTGAAGTCGTCTCTAGCTGGAATCAATCTATCTGATGACCTCGCATCGGGGTAAGCGAACGAACCAGCTGTCCTAGTCATTCATCATCGGGTGACTAGCGACCTTCTATCATCTATTCGTACAACTCGCCCCGCCATAGTTCCAACATATGGGGCGATATCTCGTCGCTCGCAGCAACAACTGGCTCGCTCGTCTGCACGCTGAACAGTGCCTCAATCATCTGGAGTAAGCAACACACCAACGGTTATCAAAATCTGGCTGGCCTCCGTCAGTGGCTCAATCCTCTAGTGTCGATCAGCACATCCGAGTAACCTCATAAAGGCGATCCGCCAAACGCTCGCGGCGCGGAAACACAGTAAAAAGACACATCTCTGCAATCGTGTGTCGCCGGAATTTCTCCCTGGTCAGTCCTCGTTCGTGACGAGCTTGTGCTGACCGCAACTCTAGCCGTAGCTCTCCCTGCCGGTAACCGTAGCAGCAAAACCAAACTGGTAACGATGAGGCTAGATCAGGAAGGAATATAATACTGAACAAGGAAATGTACATCCTAAGGCTTCATAAGTGGAGTGGCGTGTCGTAAATATGCCGCGGAACATACCAACGGTACGTCACTCTACTTTAGTCACCTATTCCATCAACCAAGGGTCATCCTACGCTCCGAAGGTTAAAACCTAACGCTCTGATACCAACTTTGTCACGACCCGAAAGTACGGAACATGACCGGCACTTAAACGACGAATGTCTCGAGGCGTACGTAATCTAAGTAAACCGAAAACCCAGAAATCCAAACCAAGAAAAGTAGTAGAGTGCAGGAAAAACCAAATTAAAGCAAGTAGTTTCAATAGCATAAGCCGAATTATGCGGTTTTTAAAAGCATCAAAAATTTACTGAAAATTTCGGCAGAGTCTCCTTTGTAAATACTGGCCCCCAAACGGGATACAACATGAATAGTATACGAAATTAAGAAAAAGGCATCCCCAAGCGGGAGCTAGCTCTTCGTCAATCGACGGTCACAACCACACAAGAAATATAATATACAACGCCAACGGCGAGGATCAAAAACTCAAAAGGGAACTCAAAACCACCAGAAATATAACGAGCGACTCTAAGGTCGAAAGAATAAACAACACTGGTCTCTATCTCAATAAATACATGTTTGGTTGATGGAACTTCTAGATACAACTGAATAATAATATACAAGATATAAGGATGGGTGAGACACAAATAACCCACCTACTAGCAAGCCACCCGGAATGGAAATAGTGCCAGCAAAGCCGTAATGAAACCTGTACGGCAAACCTGCAAGAAACTGGGGCACAACGGGGGTGAGTTGCCAACTCGTGAATAGAAAAACATCTACGCACAGAAATCGCATAAATAACACAACCTAGGTCAATGATCATAATATATCCTCAAATATATGTATAACAGGCAGCCTATGACAATGTCTAGGGTAATATCTAACCCGAGTGTAATCACATGTGCCCGTGTCAGTGCCTCAGGTAGCAATATATCATATGAGTGAGGTATGAATACATGAAAACAACATACATGTAAATGAAGAAACTGTTTTCATAAATTAGTGAGATTGCCTTTGTATTTTTTTCAAATGAGGTATCATAACTGAAATCAACACCAACGGTGTCTAGCATCGACACAAAACATAAATCTCAATGTCTAAATCACAATATCTAGGGCGTCGCCGGTCCAGACCGGCCCCTACCATCTATCTCAAGACCACGACGGTATCCTCCGGATATCCGACGCGTCGAGTAATATCACCGGTAGGTAGTCTCCCCCTGCCAGGCTCATCGTCATCACCACGAGCTTCTTGCCCCGGGGTACCTTACCGGGTCCACCATGTACCCGAAACGGTTCCTCCACTCCTCGAACTCGGGTCTCACATGTCGCTCTCAGCACCGAGAAAACACATGGTGGACGCACTGAAATATCATATCCAGGGTAACCGGGTTTTAAACAATTACATATTCTCTTTTGAAATCTCCACGGTTCCCAAATCCAGAAATATCAAGGAAATCCGAGTCCAAAACCTCAATAACACATAAACTAGTGAATAAAGGCATGAGAATCCATGCATGCGGTATAACAATGAATAACAATATGCATAAAGTAGCAAGTAATAACTGAAATGTCTAATATGGCATATAAGGAAAGTACACTAATATCATGTCAAAACTACTAGCTAACAAGCTAAATCAAGCAAATATATTCTCTAAAGTGTACGTGACATTGCAATTACCGATGAAGATGTGTGTGAGCCGGCAAGTAAGTGTACGTGGTACATACGCATCATCGGTAATGGTGCTGGTGTCCTAACAGCATGATATCAATAATGGAATATGTAGCAAAATAAATATGCGAGGCAGAGCGAACAGCAATAATGTGCGGGAGCTGAATACTAGACACAACGATAACTAATCTGCAATAATCTAATATAAGTCCTACGAATGGTGCCTTTTGAAATAACACGAATCATGGGGTTTTGAAAATAGGGGCTACGGTGTTTTTATGAAAAGATACGTCATTTTTGAAATATCCGTAGATTCCCTTGAGCTGTCTTTAAAAATGCCCACGATTCGTTAGTTTTATAAATAGGTAAGAAGTCTAATCTAATCTAACAACTACACTAAACTATACGGCTGAACTAACAAGCTGAACTACAGGTAAGAAACCGCCTATCATCTGAGTCGATACATATACATACCTGTATATGTATAGTCGGTGATCCCGCCTCAATAATATCATATCCGATACCATATCTATAATCAGGCATCCCAAGTCAAGAGTGCGGATCAATCATCAATATAGCTCGTACGTAAATCCGTCGTACGGCATCCCAATCTGGGTACGGGTCAATATCACATTCATCATACTATTCACCCGGTATCCTCTTTATCAAATATCATGATCGGGGTACTGATCTACGTCTAGTACCATACTGATACCGCCTACGTATGCATGGACGTGTGTGAAACACTACGTCAAGGACCCGCTACAACGTCATGTCGTATCTAAGATACGAACCCTGCTATATCACCGATCTCACGGCCTCAAATCAAATCTCATCGACTCAGCTCAATCCCAAGTATCATCCTCAATCCGTATGTGAACACATAGTCCCATACCCATGTGAACACATAACTATAAAGAATCCCATGAGCACATATCAATAGGAATGTATGCAAGTATGTATGTGTGTATGTGTGTAACACTACCCTAGGGTTCGCAACACTAAAGTAATCCAACACACCAATATCCATCCTAAGCATCGTTATTAATCCCAAATAACATATAATAATTGTTGGTGTGTATACGCATCCGTATACACCACCACGGACTGCGGGGGTGCTATACGCCATCCACCCGACTTCTCCCCGTAGATATAAATCTACTCACCTGGTCCTCGCTAGCCGGTGCCCACATCGCCACGCGCTTGCTTGTCGTCTCGAAATCCACAAGGGGTACCTACATATCATAATTTACCATATCGCATTAAAACTAAATTCAAAATCGAAACGGCATACGAAAATCAAATCGGCACGCGTATCACGCATAGGTCCAAACCTATCGCCCACGCATGCAGAAAATAGTCAAACCAACCCTCGATGTCGATGTACGAACGTCAAACCATCGAGAAAATCCAATCACACTCATTTGCACATTCACGAACACTAATTTTAATATAAACTAGGTTAAAGCTCACAAAAACGCCAATTTCACTTAAAAAGTCATTTTTCCGAAAATCTAGCAAGCACAATTCGCCGTTTTTGTACAAAACAGGATGTTTAAATGAATGTAGCGGCCAATATATTTATTAAATATCTTAAATAAGTCATAGAAAAAAAATTCCGGAATTTAATCTCATTAAATTCCAAAAACCCTAATATTCTAGTTTACAAAATACCCTTTTTTAACAATTTTCAAAATAACAATTCACAAATCATCAACTTGACTAGGTTTTGCATGAACTAAGGTGGTAAACTACAACTTATAAAATTAATGATATCATGAAGAACCTAATTAGATTTTTAATCTTACAATTTGATTTAATTTTAAAACCTAGTTTGCAATATAGCTTAATTATTACAATTTTAAGTTAACAATTTGCAACTAGCAACTAGATTAGGTTTTAACATGTCTTAAGATGTTAAATACATCACACAACCATAATTCCACTACTCAAAACCCTAACTTGAAATCAACCTCATTCTTGAATTTCTCAATCATGCAATTAGAACCAATCTAAAACCAAATTAAACACTTAATAAGCTAACATAAAGCAATTAAACAACAATTTCACTAAAGGGTTAAAATTTATACCTCCCAATTGAGTTCTAGCATGCAAATCCTAGCCTCCAAAAGTAGCTTCCATTCTCCTAGATCCATGCTAGATAGGCAAGAAATAATGGGTAGGAGTTTGATTTTGATTTTGTGGGATTTTTGGTGCATTTTGATGCAAAATTAATGAAATTTGGAGGTGAAATGAGGTGGAATTTTTTTGGGCTGAAGCTAGGGGAAGGCTCGGCCAGAAAAGTGGGTGGGGGAGAGAGAGGGAGGTGAGGAAAATGGGGGGGGGACAAGGTCAAGATCAAACAAAGTCAAAAGTCTAACTACTTCACTCATTTTCTTTTCTTTTCTTTCATTTCTTTTTCCTTGAAAATCAAGTGGGGAAAAATATGGTGGGTGCTGAATTCAGCCATGGGGAGGAGTAAGTGGGGGTGTGTGGGTGTGGGCACGGGTGTGGGGTGATGAAAAATGATAAATACAATACCCCAAACATCCATTTACGCTAAAAAAAAAGCCTTTTTTCTTCAATAATTTCTAAACCGTTTTGGCAAATGATTTCGTTCCAAAAACCACATGATAAATTTTTATTTAATGTTTTATGATGCACAAAATTTGTTTCAACTCATTCCAATTTGTAATTTTCCCTAATTAAATGTATTAGTGACGGCTTAAAATAATAATAAAATAATATTTTTTTTTCAGAAAATTTGAAATTTCACCAGCGGCTCAATAAACACCAAATAATAGCAATTACATAGCTAGAATATGTATATTTAATTTTTATAATAAGATATTTGCATTTTGACTTTTTACAGAAAACCCCCTTATTTTACCGATTTTTTCGAAATTTCACCGAAACGATTTTAAAGCGTTACACATCCACTCCTCGAATCGGGTTTTAAGCACACGTCTCAGCACAGAGAAAACGCGTGGTGGACGCACCAAAATATCATATCACGAGGTACCGGGTTTTTCAAAATAGTGCATCTTTTCTTAAATAATTCCACGGTCCTCAAAACCAGAAATCACATGAAAATCCATCGCTAATAAATAAATCCACTGCGAGGTACAATGTAATAAATCCATGGTAGGTGTATAAGGGAAAAGCCGCTTTTTAAAATAGTTTCCGTTTTTAAAGATGTCAGGCGGCTCCCAATTTCCAGGAAATCATAACCAATCACATGTAAGATGATCTACAGCAATATACATCAATATAATCATGGCAGCTCTACAGTGAGTGTGGCATGTGAATTACTAACGGTGTGTGTGTAGCATGCAAAATAGTGCCCGTGCAACATAAACCGTTAGTAATAGTGCGGTGTTCTATCAGTTCTAAGCATATATATATATATATATATATATATATATATATATATATATATATATATATATATAGCAGGGAATGCAATATGCGATGACAGTCTATAGGGCACATGCAACATATAACAATAAGGCCCTATCAGCCCTGACGCATAACGCCATGCGGGCGATATCCCCGTAGATGTGAAATCTACTCACCGAAGTCCCGCGCTAAGTGTATCCAACAACTTGCTTGCCCTTCTTTGTAGCGTCCGCCTCACTGGCCTGCGAACCTAGAATCACATAACATATATCACACATAAGCTCAATTTCACAGAAACGCGACATTACAGTCCAGCTAGAACCCCGTGTCGCAAACCAATCGCCCGTGTGCGCGATATGCTAAAACGTGTGATCACGCGCCTTAAACTACCCCGACGCGTCGCGATACGCAGAAACCCAAACCTACTCACGTATCACGCGTGTCGCGAAGGTTTAGAAAAACGGCAAAACAGGTATTTGGTCCCAGATTTTTATACATAGCTAAACTTACAAAAATATATATATCACAGAACCCTACACACTAGCAGACACCTACAGGACCAAACCCCAACCCAAACCCTACCCATCTGGCCGCAAATTGCGGCCAGAATGAAATAATTGGCGGCCTACTGTAGCAGTTAGGGGGTCGGGTTAAATCTAGGGTATCAGCACATCACCACTATACTGCTGTCTTCTCAAATTCATTCTAAACTCACCGGGTCAATAGCAGTTCCAGAAAACTCAGATTTTGCACAAATACGATAAATTGCATCAAATAGGGAAACTGGTTGTATTTTAGTGCAATTGGGGTTAAACTAGGTTAATATGGTCTCAACAACCCACTAACACCCTACTGAAACCAACCCACACCACAATAGCATGAAATTCCGATTAAACACCTCATATCGCACTAAAACGCACAAAAAAACCACTAACCGACGCAAATCTACACTAACCAAGCAAACTAGGGAAACAAGTTAGGAATTATACCTCACACTTAACCCTAGGGAGCTGAAGGAAGCATAAGAAATGAAGGGAAGAGGCTGTTGCTACTGATGACTGCTGCTACTGGTGCTGTTGCTGCTGCTGAATTGCTTGCTGTTGTTGCTGCTGCTGTGCTGCTGGTTCTGGAGCTGTGGTAAGTGTGCGTGTTGTGTATGTGTGTGGGTGTGTGAGACTTGAGAGAAAGGCAAAGAAATGAGAGGAAAACAACCATGACCCAATTGTCAACCCTCCTCTCTCTCTGTTCATTAATGGCAAGTATGGCTTGAGCCATGATGCCTACTCCCTCTCTCTCACAAGTCAACACCTAACCAATTCAAATTAAAGTAACTTTTAATTAACTAATCAAACCCACTTAAAAACCCATAAAACTTAATCCTCAAGATTAACCCACCATGGCTACTAATTATGGTAAAAACTCATTTAAAAACCCTAGTCTACATGCACATGTGTGTGCAAGCCTAGGAAAATTTTAGAAAAATATTTATTAAATTTGGAAAAATATTTCAAACACAATTTGGTAAACTTTGTTGCGCCACGGCAGCGCCCCGGCCGTCTATCCGAGGCCAAAATGCGGAATCAAAATTTTCTTAACTTTAAACTGGCGCTACCGCGGACAATATACCCGGATCGTAACCATTAACCAACACTAGCTAACAAGAGAAAGGGTGAGAGATATACCGAGTGATCCGAGTCCTCCGGTCTTCTCGTCATCGTCCCGATCTCCCGCGGAAACTCCGGTCGTCGCCTCCTTGCCGGAAGGGCACCACATCGTATGCATCTTTTACGGGCTCCCACCTCAATACCAAGGCAACTCGGGCACGAAGCTGGCTAGTCGACGTGCCCAAGGTTTGCTGTAGAATGTAGTGTAGATGATGCTTGTCTCATATGGGGTAATGAAGTTGCCATTGGATGGAGGGAAGTGAAGAACAAAATGGAGATGAACTTTGGTGTATCCAAATGAGATGATAATTTTCCCACTCTACAAAATGAAAATCCCTCATCTCCTTCTCCCAAAGTGGCCGGCCTATAAGTGTGTAAAATGGTGGAGAGAAATCACAAAACAAGAAGGAAGGTAAGTGTAAGAAAAAGGAATGGGTGACCACACCCAAAAAGGTAAACCTCTCATCAATCTAAATCCTTTCTAATCTCATCCAATCACAATAAAGCAAAGAAAAAGACTAAGAGAGCATCTCATGATTAATAACTATCATGATGCCACCAATATGCAAGAAACCCCTCCTCAAAAAGTTATTTGCAAACTTGCAAATAACCACCTCCATCGGAAAAGTCCGGCCGGGAAAGAACAAAGGAAAACCGGCCGGAACGGAATGCAAACTGGCAACTCCAGAAAACTGGTCACGTAATAAATTACAGGAAAAACCCCGATACTGTGCATACACACCCGCATCTGTATTCCGACCGGATACAAATGCAATGAGACAAAATCTACACTGCACTAAACTAGGATCCGGCTTAAACCAAAGCCGGCTAGTAATATCCGTCCGATCCTGATCCGTGCAATACCGCACGTATCAGATCGAACCCTGCCATATATCCATACGGCCACAACAGCGTTTCGCCCGAAAGCTTGAGTAACTGAAAGTGTGGCGGACTCTAAAGACTCGTCAATACTATGGCTGTGGATTTAACCACCAGCACGTCAGAGGTATAAGCCAATACGTGACGGGCCACCAGCTATTGACCAAAAGGGACGTCGATGAGCGAACTCATCCTGACACCCTACTGAGCTTGTCAGTGACAATATCCGTACAGTCCTGTCCGTTCGTCTATGAGCATCGCATGTCGGGCCTAGGGGGTTGGTAAAAGTCAACCCCCAAAAGCGGTACAAGTCGTGTCGGAGTGTAGCCCAGAACGCCCTGAGATACTACTGGAATACCTACCAGTAAATCTCCTGCCTCGGCGGAGGGCTTTGCGTAATGGCTCTCCTAAACACAGCGCGACCTCACCCCCAATACCGGGAGAGACGAACCCCTGAAGATCCGCTCACTGCCTCCATGTGGCTCGGGACTGTACCCAACTAAAACCTGTTTGCACGACCCCGTTGAGCCATGGTAGGGTAGTAATCAAAGTACAGTGGGAACTCACACGAGACAAATGACGATCCCCAGGTCGATGAACTAACCTGTACACATGTCACCAGGGAACTGCTATCTGACGTCAGGTATAAGACCAACTAGCATGTTCCCGGGGAGTCCTGTCCGGTGTACTCATAACCCAATGAGCACCAGTATACATCTTAGGTGAACCAACTGACACCAGTGGCTTGTGAGACCGGCCACCGCCCCTCGTCGGGGTCTCGACTGTATACACTAGTCTACTCTGGAGAATCGATGCCCTGTCTCGAAACTCCCACGACTAGGGACCTTTTAAGGATGTGCTTATAGACCACCAGCTCTCACGTATATGATCGCCATCATACTGCTGGAAGTCAAGCAAGAATCCTATGGGCTCTATCAGCGTGTAATAGCGACCTGTAAGGTCACCTGAAGCATTACACGATGATAAAGGTAAACCAGATAGCATACTATCATCTCGAGTAAGACTGTCCTACCGGGATAGGTCCTCCCTCAATCATTGCAATCACGTGCTTGTGATCCAATAATTGACTCTGAGGGCACTATCTCCAACAATCTCCCACTTGCACTCAAGGCTAATTATTACGATGTCGCATACTCACAGCCCGTATGATACCGAACACCCAACTCCTCTACTAGTCAGTCTCACAAAGCTCGTTTGCGAAACTATTGCGTTCGAGGAATAGCCTCAGTGAGTGGATCCGCTGTGATGTTTCTTTCTATGTCTCTCTATATCTCAAGTTCGCAGAGAAAACCATCTCCCGAAATGAGCAATACCTGTCTAAGAGTATGTCTGGATATCTGATGGGACCTAGCTCATAAATGAACTCCAAATCCAAACTTCTTAGATTGTATCGATAACTGAACTTAATCAGTACCCAGCGCCAAGCCTCCCTCAGTATTGCCTTGGACCACCTGTCCAAAATACTGCCCCTCGTCAGGAGGAGAAACTATAACTCTGACAGCCACTCTGCCATCCATGTCACCTTGGAAGCCTGGAATGATAACCGTCTCCTAAAAGAGGCCGTCGTTATCACATCCCTAGAACATCAACTTATGTTCTAAAACTGCTTCCGACTGTTTCTCCAGGATTGGAATAATATCAACTTATTGCACCTACTGCAAGAACAACATCTGGTGTGGTACCTGACATCTCATGATTGACTCAATTGCCTAAGCAAGTGATCTGTCAATCATGCGTATCCCTCTCCCCTTTAGTCTGTAAGACACCTATAGAGAGGGTGACTCCATTACCTGCAGGTACACTACCATGCCAGGAGTCGTCCATTCTAAATACTCATAGAATGCTGTCAAGGTACCCAGATTAGGAAACCACCCGAATCTAGATCTAAAACCATAGATCTAGTAACCAGAATGTCTGATATAATATCCAAGTCCTTTGTGGAGAAAACACTGTGTGACAACCAAAGTATAACCGATCGTAGTATAGGAATATCACTTCCTACTCTGTGTATGTCATCAAATACCAGGACATCACACCCTACTACCTTCTTAACAGATCCATCCCCTATTCTGATGAAGTCAAACCTATGACTTCACATCAGAAATAGATGATCTATCTCCGCTATATCTGCTTTAGTCTATAAATAGACATAAGCCAACTGTCCACCAATGCTTCCGCTGCTCCCACTGACTACGACAACCCTCTGGCAGAGTCATATAGACGTACACTTCTGAAGCAAGTTGAGAACGACGCTATACTCATCCTCCTGCCGGGTTTCACAATCTGGAACAACAGCAATGGCAAGTCTGGGTAAACAAGAACCTCCCTGCTACCGTCCTTGAGCATACCGTAGTACCTTTCGAGTGCCTGAGGTTACCCACCATATCTGCGGAGTGGCTAATGGAATGTCAAGCTAGATTGAATCTTTAGGTTCTTATGAAATCTTCAGTAATCGTTTGCGGTTCTTGAATCACTTCCAGTTCTACCATACTCCCACTACAGTTTTCTGAAAAATCCATTTCTTTTAAAAATGTTGCGAGTTAAGAACAATATCACTATTGATCTTCCAGATGGTAGAAAGTCAACCCTCGTCATAGCCTGGGTCAACCCACAAACAGCCATTACAAAAACGTGCCTTGAGTTTTCCAGTGTCTGGTTTTAAGCATAAGCCGGACAACTCCATGTATCTTAACAATGTCGAGATATGAACTGTTCTATATCCAATATAGAAACAGAGGCACTGATTTAATTGAACCAGATTCAAATCATGCAACTGTCACCAGTGCATGTCAACTGAATGGAAGGAGGCCGATCAGCGTTACTCAACTTAGGAATACTTCCAATTATGAGTAACCTGAAAGAGAAGCAAGTTCTCTTAATCATTACTATCAACTGAATACCATATACAAGTATCTACATCTTTGATCACCTTGAAGAATCCCGATACTTGCAATACCCGGTTCTCTACTTTATTCATATACCTATAACTTCTCAAAACTTGGACCCTGTGTTTCTACGAAACACCTGTCTAAGAACTAGAGAAGTTATGAGTAAGCAGAATATAGTACGAGGACCAACCTCTCTGTCCTAATGGATACTGGACAATACACAAAACTCTGTATAAGTCCCCTGAGTCTAATAACTCCTTCACTGCGCGTCGTAGTTTGAAAACTGTACTTATGGTTAAGAAGAATTACACCGCTGTTGAATGCTCCTTACCTAACCATCCACTGATATAGGTAAATGTCATATATATAATTTCAAAAAGGTACATCTCACTCTATAAAAATAGATGTACAGATATATCAATTTGAAATTGGTGCATAACAATGGATATTCAAAACCAAATATTTGCCGATCGGCAAACAACCAAGGTGGCTTCCTCAAATATCACCAATTACAACGAATCCCGATATAATGAGGATGGTCACCTAATTCCCAATAACTTACTCCCACTCATCATCTGTAAAACCATACAGATGTGAGAATCCAACCTGGTAAATACATACCCTGGAGCAAGTGTCTAATCGTGAAATCAGTTTTCTTTTAACAGTACACAGTGAAACTGAAACATTGAAATGTTTCGATGGGGTATCCTGGTATTCCTAGCAATGCCTCTACCATTATCCAGATTCATAACTGTAACCGTATATCTCTTTGCCATCTGTCCAAATCCCTTTATATGTCTTTAGTCATTACCGTCTGCACACCCCTTTAGGCTAAATGGTTTTCTTCCTTCCCTACCATTCGGCTCCAGCCTATGGTTTGGAAGAAGACTATCCAATAAGCATAATGGGTGTACTGTCCTAATCCTAGGAGCACTCTCAACGCGAGAGAAGGTGAAGATAAAAGACACCTGAATGAACTTTATTCCTATTTCTCCTGAACCAGGATCCATCCCCGAACTGGAAAAAGTTCCTTTCGAGTTCGTACATAACCATACGATGGAATATCCAAATAAACTGTGGATCTTCTTAGTGTCCTGGAGAAATACAAAGGTGATTTTGGATTGGCGAAGAAATACTTGGTTTGGTCGTGAATAGCAGTCGCAGTTTACTTTGCCCTCTTACTAATCCCTTGCTTTGTCTTAACTTAATACCTTCTGTACACCATCGTTATGCTAATTGGTTTTCTTCATTCCCCACCGTTCGGCACCAGCCTAAGGTTTGGAAGAAGACTATCCAATTTGCATAATAGGTGTACTATCTCCTAAACTAAGGAGTACTCGCAACCTGAGAGAAGGTAAAAGGAAAAGACAACTGAATAGTCCTATTCGTTTTCTCCAGAACCGGAAACCATCCTCGAATTCCTTCATGTTCGTATATAACCATACGATGGTTTTGTCCAATGGAAGTGGACGTTCGTAGTAATACGGGGTGTCCTGGAGAAAAGAGTAAAAGTAGGAGAGGCAATGAGGTTTGCAACTCTGACAATCCAAAAGCCTGTGTTAAGAAGGTTCGGTCAACTTGGTCACTGAGTCATAGTCCAGGGTCGGGTCAATGGTCGCTGCCAAAGAGAGAGAGAAAAGAAACACTCAGCGTGCACTCTAACCTAGATCTGAATGGTTATCACTTTGTCTAATCTGGAAACCTCCCACTGTAACCTCAAATTCTCCTCCAAACCTGAAAGAAGAATTAGTCGGGATCACCCGAGGAGTAAACCAACTCATCAGTGGGAATCGGGATCCAACTATCATCGCATGATAACTTGACGGAATCCACTCAAGTCACCACACTCCAGAAGGTATGCGCATGCCTGGCAAGTTTCAGTTCTTTTGAAACTCCCGATGTGTGTTTTTACCCCTAGGACTCAAGTGACCTTGACAGAGTCAACAAATCAAAGAGTCCTAGTCAAGTTCAACCCGTCATTATCTGGACTGCATTAAACCCACCCGTACGTGTCCTTGACGGAGTCAACACGGCCGCACGACTGTCCTAACCAATCCCATTTATGCAACAAACAAGCACCACTTAGCTACCGTACACTACGCCTTGACGGAGTCAACAAACGCAGCACGAATACTAAATAATACCCATAAGAAATGACGGAGGGCTACGAATGGTTTTTGGCGAAAAACCTTTAACGTAAAGAACTTGATATCGTTGAAGGAACTGCATAGCCTTTTATAAAAATATAGTGACGAAAACCTTTGCTAAAGAGGTCACTCCCGGTGAAGGGATCTCGGCTCTTTCCCCGTAGAATGAGGTGCAGGATATTCCAACTGAATACCACGATGCAAAGCAAAAGTAATCGGCTATAGTGAAGTTAATGCCCTGACGCAAACTTCTGTCCAAGGGGTCACTCCCGGTGAAGGGATCTCGGCCCTTGCCTCGTCGACTGAGGAGCAGGATATTCCAAATGAATACCACGATGCAAAACAAAAGTGAACGTCCTTGCAATAACAGCTTTTTGAAAAGTGTTCCAACAACATCAGAATAGGTTTGTTTATCTTGCATTGATCCGAATCAACGCAGTCCCATCAATTGATCACACCACAAAGAACGAAAATATACTGATGTACGTATATGCCATCCGCATTCGCCACTGGGTCCCGTCATCACCCGTTAGGTTACTTAACTAACGACAGAGCGGGGACTGAACTAGCGCGGATGCAAAACATATACAACATCTACTAATATATATACCAATATATTATATTCACTCAAGGCGTGATAAAATGCAACATTACAGAAATATACAGCATCACAGAACAATACAGATATCTGGAAGCCCCGGGTTTCACAGAGCCGCTGCTGAAACCCGACGTTCCCCTGGTCGTGTGGATAGCCTGTGCAATGAAAACCTAGACCCCTACGGGCGCGGCAAGTCACCCGCCAAAACCTGAAGTGAGGCAGCCCCCTTCAGCACCGTGAATGGACCACCCAGCACTTCACGGAATCCGGTAACTTGGGCACCCCTCCTGGGTCAACCTGTATCCCCTATGAGTGCGACGAATAGCCCGCCAATCCTAGAGTGAAGCCCCCTCCGTCTCAATGCCATGAGATGCGGGCCCGTTGCCCTCTAGAACCCGGCTATCCGTGCACCCCTCCGCGGGGTAATCCTAGTATAGAAAGTAAAATATACATACAACAGGTACATCGACCGCAACCAGGTCGTGCCCCAAAAGAATAATACAAACAGGCAGTGACGGCAGTCCACATGTCGGACGCTCGCCCCGCAATATCAAATGTACATAATAAAACAAAACTGTACTAACATTGCATCCAGGCTATCCCCCACGACCGATCCGCAACAACACAGCATAAACACAGAACATCAACGTGAAAGTCACGTTCGCAAATCCGTCTAACCGGGCTATAGCAGTTAGACGGGATTTACCTATCAAGTGACATTCACGGTCGCAGATATAATGTAAATACTGTGAAATAATGTGTTTAAAATATCCGATCGATCAAAAATTAACAAGTGGGCCCCAAAGCAATACTGTAGCACTCACAGAAATTCTGGGCCCAAACAAAATATACCAAAACCCTTATTTTCAGCCCACAAGCCCACTGTAAAAATATGGCGAAGTGATCCTAACTTCCTGCGGCGGAACCGCGGCCAAAGTGGGGTTAAGGCCGCGGTTCCGCGGTCGTACGGAAGAATTGGGTTACCAAATTTTTCCAGTATTCTTAGGATTCTCTGTACATCATTCTGCAATAACCTGAAAAATTTTTAGAGCTCGGAAAAAATCGACAGAAAACTGATGCACACGAAATGTGGTTTTTGGGATTTTGTTCGATCGGAAATGTAAAACACACTAGAACAAGCTAGGCAAGGTTAATGGCGTGGCTCTGATACCATGTTGTGCCACGGCAGCGCCCCGGCCGTCTATCCGAGGCCAAAATGCGGAATCAAAATTTTCTTAACTTGAAACTGGCGCTACCGCGGACAATATACCCGGATCGTAACCATTAACCAACACTAGCTAACAAGAGAAAGGGTGAGAGATATACCGAGTGATCCGAGTCCTCCGGTCTTCTCGTCATCGTCCCGATCTCCCGCAGAAACTCCGGTCGTCACCTCCTTACCGGAAGGGCACCACATCGTCTGCATCTTTTACGGGCTCCCACCTCAATACCGAGGCAACTCGGGCACGAAGCTGGCTAGTCGACGTGCCCAAGGTTTGCTGTAGAATGTTGTGTAGATGATGCTTGTCTCATATGGGGTAATGAAGTTGCCATTGGATGGAGGGAAGTGAAGAACAAAATGGAGATGAACTTTGGTGTATCCAAATGAGATGATAATTTTCCCAATCTACAAAATGAAAATCCCTCATCTCCTTACCCAAAGTGGCCGGCCTATAAGTGTGGAAAATGGTGGAGAGAAATCACAAAACAAGAAGGAAGGTAAGTGTAGGAAAAAGGAATGGGTGACCACACCCAAAAAGGTAAACCTCTCATCAATCTAAATCCTTTCTAATCTCATCCAATCACAATAAAGCAAAGGAAAAGACTAAGAAAGCATCTCATGAATAATAACTATCATGATGCCACCAATATGCAAGAAACCCCTCTTCAAAAAGTTATTTGCAAACTTGCAAATAACCCCCTCCATCGGAAAAGTCCGGCCGGGAAAGAACAAAGGAAAACCGGCCGAAACGGAATGCAAACTGGCAACTCCAGAAAACTGGTCCCGTAATAAATTACAGGAAAAACCCCGATACTGTGCATACACACCCGCATCTGTATTCCGACCGGATACAAATGCAATGAGACAAAATCTACACTGCACTAAACTAGGATCCGGCTTAAACCAAAGCCGGCTAGTAATATCCGTCCGATCCTGATCCGTGCAATACCGCACGTATCAGATCGAACCCTGCCATATATCCATACGGCCACAACAGCGTTTCGCCCGAAAGCTTGAGTAACTGAAAGTGTGGCGGACTCTAAAGACTCGTCAATACTATGGCTGTGGATTTAACCACCAGCACGTCAGAGGTATAAGCCAATACGTGAAGGGCCACCAGCTATTTACCAAAAGGGACGTCGATGAGCGAACTCATCCTGACACCCTACTGAGCCTGTCAGTGACAATATCCGTACAGTCCGGTCCGTTCGTCTATGAGCATCGCATGTCGGGCCTAGGGGTTGGTAAAAGTCAGACCCCCGAAAGCGGTACAAGTCGTGTCGGAGTGTAGCCCAGAACGCCCTGAGATACTACTGGAATACCTACCAGTAAATCTCCTGCCTCGGCCGAGGGCTTTGAGTAATGGCTCTCCTAAACACTGCGCGACCTCACCTCCAATACCGGGAGAGACGAACCCCTGAAGATCCGCTCACTGCCTCCATATGGCTCGGGACTGTACCCAAATAAAACCTGTTTGCACGACCCCTTTGAGCCGTGGTAGGGTAGTAATCAAAGTACAGTGGGAACTCACACGAGACAAATGACGATCCCCAGGTCGATGAACTAACCTGTACACATGTCACCAGGGAACTGCTATCTGACGTCAGGTATAAGACCAACTAGCATGTTCCCGGCGAGTCCTGTCCGGTGTACTCATAACCCAATGAGCACCAGTATACATCTTAGGTGAACCAACTGACACCAGTGGCTTGTGAGACCGGCCACCGCCCCTCGTCGGGGTCTCGACTGTATACACTAGTCTACTCTGGAGAATCGATGCCCTGTCTCGAAACTCCCACGACTAGGGACCTTTTAAGGATATGCTTATAGACCACCAGCTCTCACGTATATGATCGCCATCATACTGCTGGCAGTCAAGCAAGAATCGTAGGGGCTCTATCAGCGTGTAATAGCGACCTGTAAGGTCACCTGAAGCAGTACACGATGATAAAGGTAAACCAGATAGCATACTATCATCTTGAGTAAGACTGTCCTACCGGGATAGGTCCTCCCTCAATCATTGCAATCACGTGCCTGTGATCCAATAATTGACTCTGAGGGCACTATCTCCAACAAACTTTTTATTAAAACCCATTATTTAAATATATTTAGTCACTAAACAAATCCTAAGGTGTTACAATCTCTCCCCCTTAAAGAAATTCGTCCCCGAATTTCAAAAATCTAACTACACATACCTTCAAAAAGATGGGGATACGTCTTCATCATCTCGCTTTCGGTCTCCCAAGTGACCTCCTCACGGTTCTGACCACGCCAAAGTACCTTAACTGATGCGATGTCCTTCGATCTCAATTTCTTCACTTGTCGATCCAAGATCATCACCGGCTGCTCTGCATAGGAAAGGTCGCGCTCCAGCTGGATCGTCGGGTGCTGAATCGCGTGCGAAGTATCATGAAGATATCTGCGGAGCATCGAGACATGAAATACGGGGTGCACATCTGGAAAGCTGGGCGGAAGGGATAAACGGTAGGGTACTACACCAACACGCTCGAGGATCTCGAAGGGGCCCACATACCTGGGACTAAGCTTCCCCTTCTTCCCAAACCTCATCACACCTTTCATCGGGGAGACCCTCAAGAAAACATGATCACCAACAGAAAACTCAAGCCGGCGCCACCGACGGTCCGCATAAGATCTATGCCTACTCTGCGCTGCTCTCATCCTATCGCGAATCAACTGGATCTTCGCGGTCGTCTCCTCAACAATCTGTGGCCCTAAGATACTGCCCTCACTGAGCTCTGTCCAACAGGCGGGCGACCTGCATCTCCTCCCATAAAGTGCCTCAAACGGTGCCATCTGAATGGTCTCCTGGTAGCTGTTATTGTAGGAGAACTCTACTAAGGGTAAGTGATGATCCCAGCTACCACCGAAATCCAATACACAAGCTCTGAGCATGTCCTCGAGAGTCTGAATGGTCCGCTCTGACTGTCCGTCGGTCTGCGGATGAAATGCTGTACTGAAACTCAAGCGAGTGCCCAAAGCCTCTTGGAGCCGCTGCCATAATCGGCTGGTAAACTGGGTGCCTCTGTCGGACACAATACATGTCGGAACCCCGTGCAGTCGCACTATCTCGTCAATGTAGATCTGGGCATACTGAGTAAATCCGAAAGTCGTCTTCACCGGTAGGAAGTGAGCCGCTTTAGTCAAACGATCCACGATCACCCAGATGGAGTCATACCCCCGACTAGTCCTGGGTAGACCCACCAAGAAATCCATCGAAATCTGTTCCCATTTCCACTCCGGATTGGGTAACGGCTGTAGCTCTCCTGCGGGCCTCTAGTGCTCAGCCTTGACTTGCTGACAAGTCAGGCATCTCGACACGAAATCTACGATGTCCCTCTTCATTCCGTCCCACCAATAACCATCTCTCATATCATGATACATCTTGGTGGAACCGGGATGGACGCTATTTACCGATCGATGTGCCTCCTCAAGAATCTCGCGCCTCAGTCCCTCAGCATCTGGTACGCACAGTCTGACTCCAAATCGTAATACCCCCTGATCATCGATCACGAACTCGGAAAATCTGCCCTGTCCAATCTGTGCCATGATCTCTGAACATCGGTCATCTCTGAGCTGTGCCTCACTTATACGATCGATCATCTGTGGGCGAGCACGGACATGTGCTATCTGTCCTCCAATCGGCGTGAACTCGAATTGTACTCGGCTGTCGCATAATATCTGCCAATCTGCCGACGACTGTCCCTGTATTGCGCTCAAACAAGATAGACTACTCCCGGGCCTCCTGCTTAAAGCATCCGCCACCACATTTGCCTTGCCCGGGTGATATAAGATCTCGCAGTCGTAATCCTTCACTAACTCCATCCATCGGCGCTGTAGAAGGTTCAGGTCCCGCTGCTGGAATATGTATTTCAGACTCTTGTGATCCGTAAATATCTGGCACGACTCGCCGTATAGGTAATGTCGCCAGATCTTAAGTGCGAAGACCACTGCAGCCATCTACAAATCGTGAGTGGGGTAGTTCTGCTCATGTTTCTTCAATTGTCGCGAAGCATACGCGATCACCCTATCATGCTGCATCAGTACGCATCCCAGCCCCACTCGAGAAGCATCACAAAAGACCACAAATCCGCCCGATCCGGAAGGTAAAGATAACACCGGTGCCGTCGTCAGCCGAGTCCGCAACTGCTGGAAACTGTGCTCGCACTCCTCCGTCCAATCGAAAGGAACTCCCTTCCGGGTCAACCCGGTCAGCGGTGTAGCAATACGTGAGAAGTCCTGCACAAAACGCCTGTAGTAACCGGCCAACCCCAAAAAGCTGCGAACCTCCGTCACCGATGTGGGTCTGGGCCAACGCTGAACGGCCTCGATCTTCCTCGGGTCTACACATATACCGTCTCGTGAAATCACGTGTCCCAAGAAGTCTACGCTGTCCAACCAAAAAGCACACTTGGAGAATTTCGCATAAAGCTGGTGCTCCCTCAAGGTCTGCAATGTAATCCGCAGGTGCTGCTCGTGCTCCTCACTACACCGGGAATACACCAAGATATCATCAATGAAGACTATGATAAACAGATCCAAGTATGGCCGGAAAATACGGTTCATCAAGTCCATGAATGCTGCTGGCGCATTGGTGAGTCCGAACGACATCACCAAAAACTCATAATGGCCGTAGCGTGTACGGAAAGCAGTCCTGGGAATGTCCTCCTGTCGAACCCGCAGCTGATGATAGCCCGATCGTAAATCGATCCTCGAAAAGTACCCTGCCCCCTGAAGCTGGTCGAACAAATCGTCGATGCGCGGCAAAGGATACCTGTTCCGCACTGTCACCCTGTTCAGCTGGCGGTAGTCGATACACAGACGCAAACTGCCGTCCTTCTTCTTGACAAACAGGACTGGAGCACCCCAAGGAGAAACACTGGGTCAAATAAGTCCCTATCCAGCAAATCTTGCAACTGACCCTTCAACTCTTGAAGTTCCGCCGGGGCCATCCGATAAGGCGGTATGGAAATAGGCCCCGAGCCAGGAACCAAATCAATACAGAAAGAAATGTCGCGCTCGGGCGGCAACCCAGGAAGCTCGTCAGGGAACACATCAGGAAACTCGCTAACAACCGGAACCTGGTCCAATGGAACCTGTGTAGCACTAGCATCGCAAATATATGCGAGAAATCCCTGACATCCCTTCCTCAAAAGCTGTCCAGCGCGAAAAGAAGAAATCACATTATGAGGGGCGTCACCACGGTCCCCCAACACAACAAAAACCGACTCACCAGGAAAGCAGAATCTAACTATCTTCTCACGGCATTCCACAGAAGCATAGCACGTGGCTAACCAATCCATGCCCAGAAGAACGTCGAAGTCCAACATCTCAAGAAGGATCAAGTCGACAGGCAACTCCCTCTCGCCAATACAGACGGTACAGGATCGGAACACGTGCCTAGCTACAAACGACTCTCCCACAGGAGTGGTCACCACAAGCGGCTGATCAAGCAAAACGGACTCTCTACCAAAACTCGGCACAAAGTGCGTGGATACGTACGAGTGTGTGGATCCGGGATCGAACAATACATGTGCATCAACTGTTGGAGATAGTGCCCTCATAGTCAATTATTGGATCGCAGGTACGTGATTGCAATGATTGCGGAGGACCTATACCGGTAGGACAGTCTTACTCGAGATGATAGTATGCTATCTGGTTTGCCTTTATCAGTCGTGTACATGTTCAGGTGACTGATTACATGTTACACTTTGATAGAGCCCTTAGGATCTTGCTTTACTACCAACAGTATGATGGCGATCATATACGTGAGAGTTGGGTAGTTTATATGCATATCCTTAATTGTGGTCCCTAGTCGTGGGAGTTTCGAGACAGGGCATCGATACTCCGGAGTAGACTAGTGTATACAGTCGAGACCCCGACGAGGGGCTGTGGCCGGTCTCACAAGCCACTGGTGTCAGATGGATCACCTAAGATGTATACAGGTGCTCATTGGGTTATGAGTACACCGGACAGGACTCGCCGGGAATCTGCTAGTTAGTACTATATCTATCTTCAGATAGCAGTTTCCTGGTGACATGTGTACAGGTTAGTTCATCGACCTGAGGTCGTCATTTGTCTCGTGTGAGTTCCCACTGTGCTTTGATTTCTACCCTACCACGGCTCAAAGGAGTCGTGCAAACAGGTAGTTTTTGGGTACAGTCCCGATCCATATAGAGGCACGTGAGCGGATCGGCAGGGGATTCGTCTCTCCCGATATTGGGGGCGAGATCGTGCTGTGTCTAGGAGAGCCATTACACAAAGCCCACGGCCGTGGCAGGAGATTTACTGGTAGGTACTCCAGTAGTATCTCAGGGTGTTGTTGGGCTTCACTCCGACACGACTTATACTGCTATTGGGGGTCTGACGTTACTAGCCCCCTAGGCAGATATGCGATACTCATAGACGAACGGACCGGACTGTATATACATTGTCACTGTTAGGCTCAGTAGGGTTTCTGGATGAGTTCGCTCATCAGCCTCCCTTGAGGTCAGTCCATGGGAAGCCGTTACGCATTGCTAGTGCCGCTGACGGTTTGTGGTTAAACCCACTGCCAGGGTACTGACGAGTCATTAGAGTCCCCCACAGACAGTTTCCCAAGTTCGGGCGAAACGTTGTAGAGGCCGTATAGTTTTATGGCAGGGTTCGGAAAATGCACGTGCGTTTACGCACGTGCTATTTTTCGGGCAGATGATACTGGTCGGCTTTGGTTTAAGCCGGATCCGAGTATTATATTGAGTGGGTATAATATCTTTGTCTCAGTTGCATTTGTATTCGGTCGTAATATAAATGCGGGTATATTTATACAGTTTCAGGGTTATCCTGAAAGTCGTTTCAGGATCACTTTTGGAAGTTGCCAGTTTCCAGTTTTCTATCTGCCGTCTTTTAACATTCGGTTAAAGGAGGATTTATCTTTTCTTGAGATGAGGTGAGTCATCATTCTAGAAGGTTCTAGAAGTGATGAGGTGGCTAATGACTCATCTTGACATTGATTGGTGCATTAAAGGCTTGATGATGTGTATTAGTGACTCATGCATTATCATTAAAGCTTCTTGTTTTTCTTAAGGATATTTTGTGAGAAGCTTTCTTTTATGGTCACCCCCTTGATTGCTCCTACCATCACCTCCCTCTTTGATAAATAGTGGCCGGCCATTCTTTGTGAGGGAGAGAGAGATTGATTTCTTTTTAGAGAGAAAAGACTATGGTTTTAGGTGTATGGAAATTTCATATCTCGTTTTGTTCCATCACCCGATTAAAATGGCAACTTCATTAACCGATCGTCCACGGACTTGGACGAAGTGAGACAAAGTCATCTACTCATTCTCTACATCATTCTTGGTCGTCTCTTTTGGCAAACTTGACGACCGAGTTACCTCAAGTAAGAGGCGGGAGCCCGTTTAAAGAATCGTCGACGTGGTACCACCTCGACGAGGATATCGGAGATCGACGAGATCGGAGCAGCCGCAACGGAGCGTGGGATGATGGTTAAAGAACGAAGGACTCGGATCGTTCGGTATAACCTTTCTACACTCTTTACAGTTTGTTAGTTTAGCAATAATGGCAGATCCGGGTTAAAGTATACGATAGAGCCAGTTAAAAGTTTTTTGTTCCGCATTTGGCGTCTGTAGACGGCCGGGGCGCTAGCGTAGACTTACAGTGGTATCAGAGCCTAACCATTTTGCTATGCTAACTTGTGCTAACGCGTTTAAAACATCGATCGAACAAGAAATCAAAAACCGCATTTTTCCAAGCTCGCAGTTTCTGTCAATTTTAAATGGCTTCCTAAAATTTTTCTACATGTCTTAAAAATCTGTGCAGGCTTTTCTAAGAACCACGACCAAATTTGGGCACGTGACTCCACCAAACCGCCGCTGAAACGCGGCCAAACCCATGGTTTGGCCGCGCATCCGCGGCCACTAGGTGAGCTCATGCTCCCAAATTTGTACAGTGGGTTCTCTGTTAGATTTTGGGGTTTTTGGTATATATCTTTTGGGCCCAGGTTTTGTTACTGTTCACCAGTAAGTCGTGGGGCCCACTTCTTGATATTTGGTCGATCGAAATTTAAACATGTTAGTTTACAGTGCTTACATTATATCTCCAACCGGGAATGTCATTTGATCGGTAAACCGCGTCTGATTGCTATAGTTCTTTTAGACGGGTTTGCGAACGTGACATTCGCGTTGATGTTCTGTGTTGTGCTGTGATGTTGCGGATTTGTCGTGATGGATAGCAGTGTGCAATGGTAGTACAGTTTGTGTTTATTTGTACATTTATATTGCGGGGCGAGCGTCCAACTTGTGGACTGCCGTCACTGCCTGTTGTAAAATATTCTTTTGGGGCACGACCAGGTTGCGGTCGATGTACCTGTTGTACTATTTTTCATTACTGCACTAGGTTTTGCCCCGAGACGGAGTGCACGGATAGCCGGGTTCTGAGAAGCAACGGGTCCGCATCTCATGGCTTTGAGAGGCAGAGGGGCCCCACTCTAGAATTGGCAGACTATTCGCCATACTCGTAGGGGGTACAGGTTGACCCAAGGAGGGGTGCCCAAGATTACCGGATTCCGTGGAGTGCTGGGTGGTCCATTCACTATGCTGTAGGGGGCTGCCTCGGTTCAGGTTTTGGCGGGTAACTTGCCGCACCCGTAGGGGTCAAGGTTTCATTGCACAGGCTATCCACACGACATGGGGAACGTCGGGTTTCAGCAGCGGCTCTGTGAAACCCGGGGATCCCAGATTATCTGTATTGTTCTGTAATGCTTATTACTTTTCTGTAATGTTGCATATTATCACGCCTGGACCGATTATTGTATATTGGTTTATATACTATTAGATGTTGTATATGTTTTACACCCGCGCTAGTCCAGTCCCCGCTCTGCCGTTAGTTAAGTAACCTAACGGGTGATGACGGGACCCAGTGACGAATGCGGATGGCATATACGTACATTTTATTTTCGTTCTTTTCTGGTGTGATTAAATGATGGGACTGTGTTGATTCTGATCAACGCAAAGTAAAACAAACCTGTTTACAGTTGTTGGAACAAATTTAAAAAGTGTTATTGCAAAGATGTTTTCTTTTGTTATGCATAGCGGTATTCAGTGGAATATCCTGCACCTCATTCGACGGGGCAAGGGCCGATATCCCTTCACCGGGATTGACCCCTTGGGCAGAAGTTTGCGTCAGCGTAATAACTTCACTATAGTCGATTACAAGTTGCTTTGCATAGCGGTATTCAGTGGAATATCCTGCACCTCATTCCACGAGGAAAGAGCCGAGATCCCTTTACCGGGAGTGACCGCTTTAGCAAAAGGTTTTCGCCACTATATTTTAAAAAGCTATCAGGTTCTTTCAGCGATATCAAGTTCACTACGTTAAAGGTTTTTCGCCAAAAACCAGCCGTAGCCCTCCGTCACTTCTTTTGAGTATTTAGTAGTATTCAAGCTATGTATTTTAGCCAAAGTTAAGGCATAGTGTTTGGTAGCTGCTGGGTATTCAATTGTTGCATAGATAGATGAGTTAGTTTGGGACAGTCGTTCTGCCGATTGACCAAAGTCAGGGGCATGTGCGGGTGTGTTCAAATTGACAAGATAGTGACGGGTAGAACTTGGCATGTGACTTATGACACTTTGACCAAAGCCAAGGTTATAAGAGCATGGGGCAAAAATCATATCGGGAGTTTCTAAAGAAACTGAAACTTGCCAAGTATGCGCATACCTTCTGGAGTATGAGTAACGTGGATGCATTCCATCACGTTATCATGCGATGAGAGTTGGATCCCGATTCCCACTGATGAGTTGGTTTACTCTTCGGGTGATCCCGATTGATTCTTCTTTAGGTTTGGAGGAGAATTTGACAGGACAGTGGGAGGTTTCCGGATTGGATAAAGTGATGACCATTCTGATCTAGGTTAGAGTGCACGCAGAGTGTTTCTTTTCTCTCTCTCTCTTTGGCAGCGACCTTTGACCGACCCTAGACTATGACTCAGTGACCAGGTTGACCGAACCTTCTTAAAATACTGGCTTTTTGATTGTCTGAGTTGCATAAGTCATTGCCACTCCTTCTTTTACCCTTTGAATTTCTCAGAACACCCGTATTACTACGGATATCCACTTCCATTGGATAGATCCATCGTCTGGTTATATACGAACTTGAAGGGACTTCTTCGAGGATGGATCCAGGTTCAGGAGAAATAGAATTGGTTTATTCAGTTGTCTTTTATTATCACCTTCTCTCAGGTTGCGAGGGCTCCTTGGTTTAGGAGAGTACACCTATTACGCTGATTGGATAGTCTTATTCCAAACCATAGGCTGGTGCCGAAAGGTAAGGAATGAAGAAAACCAATTAGCCTAAGTAGGGTGTGCAGAAGGTAATATGTAAAGACAAAATAAAGGGATTAGAAAGAGGGCAATGTAAATTGCGACTGTTATCATTCACGACCAAAACCGCGTACTTCATCGCCACTCCTATTTCACCTTTAAAGGAATAAGGTATTATTCAGTTGTCTTTTATCATCACCTTCTCTCAAGATACGAGTACTCCTTGGTTTAGGAGGGTACACCTATTATGCTTACTGGATAGTCTTCTTCCAAACCATAGGCAGGTGCCGAACGGTAGGGAAGGAAGAAAACCATTTAGCCTAACGATGGTGTATAGAAGATAATGACTTAAGACAAATAAAGGGATTTAGAGATATGGCAATAAAATATACGGTTGAAGTCATGAATTGGATTATGGAAGAGGCATTACTATGAATACCAGGATACCCCTACGAAACATTTTCATGTTTCAGTGCATTGTTAAAGAAAAACTGTTTTCCCAATTAGACACTTACTCCAAGGGTATGTATTTACCAGGTTTCATTCTCATATCTGTATGGTTTTACAGATGATGAGTGGGAGTAAGTTATTGGGAATTAGGTGATTATCCTCATTATATCGGAATTCGTTGTAATTGGTGATATTTGAGGAAATCGCCAGGGTACAGTTTTCTACCTACGACGCACAGGTTTTGAGTTGTTTAACTCAGCGGACTTATACAGAGTATTGTATGTTGTCCAAGTGTCCTTCAGGACAAAGGGGTAGGTCCTCGTACTTTGTTCTGTTTACTTATAACTTCTCTAGTTTTTAGACAAGTGTTTCGTAGAAATACATGGTCTAAATTTTGAGAAGTTGTGGGTATAAGAATAAAGTAGAGAACCAGGTATCACAAGTATCGGGATTCTTCAAAGAGATCGAAGATGTAGATTCTTGTGATTGGTATTCAGATGATAGTGATGGTTTTGAGAAACGTGTTTCTCTTTCAGGTTACTCATAATTGGATAGGATTCCTAAGTTGAGTAATGTTGATTAGCCTCTTTTCCATTAAGTTGATATGCACTGGAGACAGCTGCATGGTTTGAATATGGTTCCAATTAAATAAGTGCCAAAGTTTCTATATTGGATATAGAATAGTTCGTACCTTAAAAGATATTAAGGTACGGGGAGCTGTCCAGCTTATGCTTAAAACCAGACTCTGGATAACTCAGAGCACGTTTCTGTAATGGCTGTTTGTGGGTTGACCCTAGCTATGACGAGGGTTGATATTCTACCATTTGGAAGATCAATAGTGATATTGTTCTTGACTCGCCACAGTTTTAGTAAAATGGATTTTTTCAAAAAACAGTAGTGGGAGTATGGTAGAACTGGAAGTGATTCCAGAACCGCGAACGATTACGGAAAATTTAATAGGACCTATATATTCAATCAGGTTTGACATTCCAATAGCCACTCCGCAGATATGGTAGGTAACCTCAGACACCCGAGAGGTACTTCGGTAGGCTCAAGGACGGTGACAGGGAGGTTCTTATCTACCCAGACTTGACACTACTGTTGTTCCAGGCTATGAGACCCGGTAGGAGGGTTGTCGTAGTCAGTGGGAGCATCGGAAGCAAAGTGGGAAAGTAGCTTATGTCAATTTATAGACTAGAGCAGTTATAGCGGAGATAGATCATCTAATTTTGATATGACAGTCATGGGTTTGACTTCAATCAGAATAGGGGATGGATCTGTTAAGAAGGTAGTAGGGTGTGATGTCATGGTATCTGGATGACATACACAGAGTAGGAAGTAAAATTCCTATACTACGATCGGTTGTATTGTGGTCGTCATACAGTTGTTTCTCCAAACATGATATGGATATAATATTTGACATTCTGGTTTCTAGATCTATGGTTTTAGATCTGGATTTAGGTAGTTTCCCAATGTAGGTACTTTAACAGTATTCTAATGGTTTTTAGAATAGATGACTCCTAGCATGGTGGTGTACCTGCAGGTGATGGAGTCACCCTCTCTAAAGGTGTCTTACAGACTAAAGGGGAGAGGGATGTGCATGATTGGCAGATCACTTGCTTAGGCAATTGAGTCAATCATGAGATGTCAAGTACCACACCAAATGTTGGTTTTGCACTAGATGCAATAAGTTTGTATTAATCCAATCCTGGAGAAACATAAGGAAGCAGTTTTAGAACATAAGTACATGTTCTACGGATTTGATGACGGCAGCCTCCTTCGGGAGACGGTTATCATTCCAAGCTTCAAAGGTGACATGGTTGACAGAGTGACTGTCAGAGTTATAGTTTTCCCTCTGACAAGGGACAGTATTATGGACAGGTGGTCCAAGAGAATACTGTGGGAAGCATGGTGCCGGATACTGATTAGGTTCAGTTATCGATACAGTCTAAGAAGTTTGGATTTGGAGTTCATTTATGAACTAGGTCCCATCAGATATCCAGACATATTCTAAGACAGGTGTTACTCAATTCGGGAGATGGCTTTCTCCGCGAACTTGAGATTAAGAGAGATATAGAAAGAAACTTCTGGGCGGATCCACTCACTGAGGCTATTTCTCGAACACAATAGTTTTACAAACGGGCTTTGTGAAACTGATTAGTAGAGGAGTTGGATGTTCGGTTTCACACGGACTGTGAGTAATCGACATTGCAATAATTAGCCTTGAGTGCTAGTAGGAGATTGTTGGAGATAGTGCCCTCATAGTCAATTATTGGATCGCAGGTACGTGATTGCAATGATTGCGGAGGACCTATACCGGTAGGACAGTCTTACTCGAGATGATTGTATGCTATCTGGTTTGCCTTTATCAGTCGTGTACATGTTCAGGTGACTGATTACATGTTACACTTTGATAGAGCCCTTAGGATCTTGCTTTACTACCAACAGTATGATGGCGATCATATACGTGAGAGTTGGGTAGTTTATATGCATATCCTTAATTGTGGTCCCTAGTCGTGGGAGTTTCGAGACAGGGCATCGATACTCCGGAGTAGACAAGTGTATACAGTCGAGACCCCGACGAGGGGCGGTGGCCGGTCTCACAAGCCACTGGTGTCAGTTGGATCACCTAAGATGTATACAGGTGCTCATTGGGTTATGAGTACACCGGACAGGACTCGCCGGGAATCTGCTAGTTAGTACTATATCTATCGTCAGATAGCAGTTCCCTGTGACATGTGTACAGGTTAGTTCATCGACCTGAGGTCGTCATTTGTCTCGTGTGAGTTCCCACAGTGCTTTGATTTCTACCCTACCACGGCTCAAAGGAGTCGTGCAAACAGGTAGTTTTTGGGTACAGTCCCGAGCCATATGGAGGCACGTGAGCGGATCGGCAGGGGATTCGTCTCTCCCGGTATTGGGGGCGAGATCGTGCTGTGTCTAGGAGAGCCATTACACAAAGCCCACGGCCGTGGCAGGAGATTTACTGGTAGGTACTCCAGTAGTATCTCAGGGTGTTATTGGGCTTCACTCCAACACGACTTATACTGCTATTGGGGGTCTGACGTTACTAGCCCCCTAGGCAGATATGCGATACTCATAGACGAACGGACCGGACTGTATATACATTATCACTGTTAGGCTCAGTAGGGTTTCTGGATGAGTTCGCTCATCAGCCTCCCTTGAGGTCAGTCCATGGGCAACCGTTACGCATTGCTAGTGCCGCTGACGGTTTGTGGTTAAACCCACTGCCAGGGTACTGACGAGTCATTAGAGTCCCCCACAGACAGTTTCCCAAGTTCGGGCGAAACATTGTAGAGACCGTATAGTTTTATGGCAGGGTTCGGAAAATGCACGTGCGTTTACGCACGTGTTATTTTTCGGGCAGATGATACTGGTCGGCTTGGGTTTAAAGCCGGATCCGAGTATTATATTGAGTAGGTATAATATCTTTGTCTCAGTTGCATTTGTATTCGGTCGTAATACAAATGCGGGTATATTTATACAGTTTCGGGGTTATCCTGAAAGTCGTTTCAGGATCACTTTTGGAAGTTGCCAGTTTCCAGTTTTCTATCAGCCGTCTTTTAACATTCGGTTAAAGGCGGATTTATCTTTTCTTAAGATGAGGTGAGTCATCATTCTAGAAGGTTCTAGAAGTGATGAGGTGGCTAATGACTCATCTTGACATTGATTGGTGCATTAAAGGCTTGATGATGTGTATTAGTGACTCATGCATTATCATTAAAGCTTCTTGTTTATCTTAAGGATATTTTGTGAGAAGCTTTCTTTCATGGTCACCCCCTTGATTGCTCCTAACATCACCACCCTCTTTGATAAATAGTGGCCGGCCATTCTTTGTGAGGGAGAGAGAGATTGATTTCATTTTAGAGAGAAAAGACTATGGTTTTAGGTGTGGAAATTTCATATCTCGTTTTGTTCCATCACCCGATTAAAATGGCAACTTCATTAACCGATCGTCCACGGACTTGGACGAAGTGAGACAAAGTCATCTACTCATTCTCTACATCATTCTTGGTCATCTCTTTTGGCAAACTTGACGACCGAGTTTCCTCAAGTCAGAGGCGGGAGCCCGTTTAAAGAATCGTCGACGTGGTGCCACCTCGACGAGGATATCGGAGATCGACGAGATCGGAGCAGCCGCAACGGAGCGTGGGATGTTGGTTAAAGAACGAAGGACTCGGATCGTTCGGTATAACCTTTCTACACTCTTTACAGTTTGTTAGTTTAGCAATAATGGCAGATCCGGGTTAAAGTATACGATAGCGCCAGTTAAAAGTTTTTTGTTCCGCATTTGGCGTCTGTAGACGGCCGGGGCGCTAGCGTAGACTTACAGTGGTATAAGAGCCTAACCATTTTGCTATGCTAACTTGTGCTAACGCGTTTAAAACATCGATCGAACCGGAAATCAAAAACCGCATTTTTCCAAGCTCGCAGTTTCTGTCAATTTTAAATGGCTTCCTAAAATTTTTCTACATGTCTTAAAAATCTGTGCAGGCTTTTCTAAGAACCACGACCAAATTTGGGCACGTGACTCCACGAAACCGCCGCGGAAACGCGGCCAAACCCATGGTTTGGCCGCGCATCCGCGGCCACTAAGTGAGCTCATGCTCCCAAATTTGTACAGTGGGTTCTCTGTTGGATTTTGGGGTTTTTGGTATATATCTTTTGGGCCCAGGTTTTGTTACCGTTCACCAGTAAGTCGTGGGGCCCACTTCTTGATATTTGGTCGATCGATATTTAAACATGTTAGTTTACAATGCTTACATTATATCTCCGACCGGGAATGTCATTTGATCGGTAAACCGCGTCTGATTGCTATAGTTCTTTTAGACGGGTTTGCGAACGTGACATTCGCGTTGATGTTCTGTGTTGTGCTATGATGTTGCGGATTTGTCGTGATGGATAGCAGTGTGCAATGGTAGTACTGTTTGTGTTTATTTGTACATTTGATATTGCGGGGCGAACGTCCAACTTGTGGACTGCCGTCACTGCCTGTTGTATAATATTCTTTTGGGGCGCGACCAGGTTGCGGTCGATGTACCTGTTGTACTATTTTTCATTACTGCACTAGGTTTTTCCCCGAGACGGAGTGCACGGATAGCCGGGTTCTGAGAAGCAACGGGTCCGCATCTCATGGCTTTGAGAGGCAGAGGGGCCCCACTCTAGAATTGGCAGACTATTCGCCGCACTCGTAGGGGGTACAGGTTGACCCAAGGAGGGGTGCCCAAGATTACCGGATTCCGTGGAGTGCTTGGTGGTCCATTCACTATGCTGTAGGGGGCTGCCTCTCTTCAGGTTTTGGCGGGTAACTTGCCGCACCCGTAGGGGTCTAGGTTTCATTGCACAGGCTATCCACACGACATGGGGAACGTCGGGTTTCAGCAGCGGCTCTGTGAAACCCGGGGATCCTAGATTATCTGTATTGTTCTGTAATGCTTATTACTTTTCTGTAATGTTGCATATTATCACGCCTGGAGCGATTATTGTATATTGGTTTATATACTATTAGATGTTGTATATGTTTTACACCCGCGCTAGTCCAGTCCCCGCTGTATCGGTGCCTGTGAAGACCGGAGGCTTCAGCCTCATGAACTCTGATAGCGATACTGTAATCACCTCCGTGACTGCAGGGGCAACTGGCTGTGCGGTAGGTACCATCGCGGTCTCTGGAACAGGTGGAGCTAGCTCTGGTCGCTGGGCTCGAAGCGTCTCAACTAGCGATCCTATCATCTGGCGCATCTCCTGCATGCTAGATCCCACCGTCTGGCGCATCTCCTGCATACCAGCCCCTAGCGTGGCGATCTGATCTGTCACGGAAGGAACAGCCTGCTCGGGTACAACCGGCGTACTGCCCGGATCAGTCCTCGTCTCGGACGAGTCAACTCGAATCTCGGCCCTCGCGGCCGCACTCTGCGCCCTCGTAGTCTTAGGCGGCATAATGGCTGAAAGAAAATTAGGATTCGATAAGAACACGGAAATCGAATCGCAGGAATGTATGCATTCGAGAAGGAATTTAAATCAACAAGTCCTAAGGTCGCGTAGGTGGAGTACCGTGTCGTGAGTATGCCGCGGAACATACGCACGCTACGCTACCCTACTGCAGCTACCTACTCCATCATACCAGGGCCATCCTACACTCCGTAGGTAAAACCTACGCTCTGATACCAACTTTGTCACGACCCGAGAATTTCGACTCGGGACCGGCACTTAACCACGCAACGTCTACAGGCGTACCGCGGCTAAGTAAGCCGAACCCAGAAATCAAAACCAATAAATATAGAGTGATTTAAAACATTTTCGTAAAAACAGTCATGCATGTCCGAAAAACATCTTATTAATTTAGTAGAAATCCTTTTAAGTTCAAGAGTTATAACTTTTAGAATTTTGGCAACATTTCCTTTTTAAACATTTGTCCCGTAAGTCGGGTAAAAGCAAGGTGTAGCAGAAATAACAAGTGAAATAAATAATGCATCCCAATATTATATACGTCGCCGTAGCGAAGAATACACAGTAAGGTAAGGACAATATCACAAAAGGTAAGACTGCATATAATAAAGCCGGCTCACATGCGAGCTCGACACCAGAGTACAAAATCATACACATCGTCCTCACACTGTCTCTAAGTCAATACAGAAAGGTAGATGGAGAGTACTAGATACATCAATATACAACTGAAAGATAACAGATACCGTACAAAAACCCACCTAACAACAAAAGGCTAACTCGCCTCAGTAATGGTATCTGTGCCAAAAGATGCGGTAAACAGCCAGCCGCGACTACTCCCAAGGGCAACCTGCAAATACTGTGGCACAACGGGGGTGAGTTGCCAACTCGTGAATAGAGATAACATATAAAGGTGATCGCGAGCATGCACATATAGCGTGGCTCTACTAATGCCAGCAGATGATATCAATGCATGCCAAACAGTGGATGCAATAGTAATCCAAGTGCTCTATCAGTTAAATACTACAGGATGAGATACATAGCAATCAATACTTAGCATGGGATACATAACATCTATATGGAATATGTCAACATGGAAAACAATAGGCGGTGCCTCAGGCTGCACCCAAATCCCAAATATACTCAGGCGCCGGCACTCCCATCGGCCCTCGAATCCTGTACAACTCTGAGAAATCACGAGTGCCCAACATCGGACCCAAAATATCATAAAATACTAGCGTCCAACATCGACACGTAAATCCTCATATATCGGGCTCCGTCAGTCCGGATCGGCCCACGGGGTCCGTCTGCGGTATTGGCCCTCGGCCCCGGCAGTACGGATCATCCCGCATCCATCTTTCGACTCTGGCCAGTATCCTCCGGACAACTGCCAGGTTCAACCAATCACCGGTAGGTACTCGCCCGCCTCCAGGCTCAATCGGCAAAACCCATCGATCATCTCGCCGAGGGGAACCATACCGGGCCCACCACGAACCCGCAAACGGAACATCCACTCCTCGAATCGGGTTTCAAGCACACGTCTCAGCACCGAGAAAACGCGTGGTGGACGCACCAAAATATCATATCACGAGGTACCCGGTTTTTCAAAATAGTGCTTCTTTTCTTAAATATTTCCACGGTCCTCAAAACCAGAAATCACATGAAAATCCTTCGCTAATAAATAAATCCAATGCAAGGTACAATGTAATAAATCCATGGTAGATGTATAAGGGAAAAACCGCTTTTTAAAATAGTTTCCGTTTTTAAAGATGTCATGCGGCTCCCAATTTCCAGGAGATCATAACCAATCACATGTAAGATGATCTACAGCAATATACATCAATATAAACATGGCAGCTCTACAGTGAGTGTGACATGGCAATTACTAACGGTGTGTGTGTAGCATGCAAAATAGTGCCCGTGCAACATAAACCGTTAGTAATAGTGCGGTGTTCTATCAGTTCTAAGCATATATATATATATAGCAGGGAATGCAATATGCGATGACAGTCTATGGGGCTCATGCAACATATAACAATAAGGCCCTATCAGCCCTGACGCATAACGCCATGCGGGCGATATCCCCGTAGATGTGAAATCTACTCACCGAAGTCCCGCGCTAAGTGTATCCAACAACTTGCTTGCCCTTCTTTGCAGCGTCCGCCTCACTGGCATGCGAACCTAGAATCACATAACATATATCACACATAAGCTCAATTTCACAGAAACACGACATTACAGTCCAACTAGAAACCCGTGTCGCAAACCAATCGCGCGTGTGCGCGATACGCTAAAACATGTGATCACGCGCCTGAAACAACCCCGACGCGTCGCGATACGTAGAAACCCAAACCTACTCACGTATCACGCGTGTCGCGAAGGTTTAGAAAAATGGCAAAACAGGTATTTGGTCCCAGATTTTTATACAGAGCTAAACTTACAAAAATATATATATCACAGAACCCTACACACTAGCAGACACCTACAGGACCAACCCCAACCCAAACCCTACCCATCTGGCCGCAAATTGCGGCCAGAATGAAATAATTGGCGGCCTACTGTAGCAGTTAGGGGGTCGGGTTAAATCTAGGGTATCAACACATCACCACTATACTGCAGTCTTCTCAAATTCATTCTAAACTCACCGGGTCAATAGCAGTTCCAGAATACTCAGATTTTGCACAAATACGATAAATTGCATCAAATAGGGAAACTGGTGGTATTTTAGTGCAATTGGGGTTAAACTAGGTTAATATGGTCTCAACAACCCACTAACACCCTACTGAAACCAACCCACACCACAATAGCACGAAATTCCTATTAAACACCTCATATCGCACTAAAACGCACAAAAAAACCACTAACCGACGCAAATCTACACTAACCAAGCAAACTAGGGAAACAAGTTAGGAATTATACCTCACACTTAACCCTAGGGAGCTAAAGGAAGCAGAAGAAATGAAGGGAAGAGGCTGTTGCTACTGATGACTGCTGCTACTGGTGCTGTTGCTGCTGCTGAATTGCTTGCTGTTGCTGCTGCTGAATGCCTGCTGCTGTTGCTCCTGCTATGCTTGCTGCTGTGCTGCTGGTTCTGGAGCTGAGGTAAGTATGTGTGTTGTGTAAGTGTGCGGGTGTGTGAGACTTGAGAGAAAGGCAAAGAAATGAGAGGAAAACAACCATGACCCAATTGTCAACCCTCTTCTCTCTCTCTTCATTAATGGCAAGCATGGCTTGAGCCATGATGCCTACTCCCTCTCTCTCACAAGTCAACACCTAACCAATTCAAATTAAAGTAACTTTTAATTAACTAATTAAACCCACTTAAAAACCCATAAAACTTAATCCTCAAGATTAATCCACCATGGCTACTAATCATGGTAAAAACTCATTTAAAAACCCTAGTTTACATGCACATGTGTGTGCAAGCCTAGGAAAATTTTAGAAAAATATTTATTAAATTAGGAAAAATATTTGAAACACAATTTGGTAAACTTTTTATTAAAACCCATTATTTAAATTTATTTAGTCACTAAACAAATCCTAAGGTGTTATATGCTTGGTGTGCTAAACCTAGAACCTTAGAAAGAGTAGAGAGTGTTTTTGAAGGTTTTATCTCAAAGCTTAATGGTTCTCAACTCATGAGAGGGGAGAGCTTTGAGAGAGGGGAAGAGGATGAGAGAGAATGAGAATAATAGAATGAGAAGATAATGTCAACCTTCTCATATATATGTGAATTACGATAATTAAATAATTAACTAAAGATAATTATGATGGTTAACTTGAAATGACCATTATCAATTCACATTAATTACTTTTGCAAGAATCAAAGAGCATCTTTCATATGAAATGATGATGGTCAATTTGTCAACATAGGTCAACATGTCAACCATAGTCAAATGGTCAACAACCCTAACCATAACACAATTATAATTAATTAACATTAATAATCATATTTCATATATAAATATTAGGGTTAAGAAAAAGTCAACGGTCATCAAACCTAATGAAAGTCCTCTGCCTCTGCCTCAGTCAACTGTGCATACACACCCGTATCGGTGTTCCGAGGAACACGAATACAATGAGATAAAACCAATCCAAAACATATACTAGAATCTGGCTTAAACCAACGCCCGCTAGTATAAGCTATCCGGACACCAAACGTGCACAAGTGCGCGGATGTGAACGAACCCCGTCGCAAAACCATGTGACCTCTACTCGTTTTGCCTAAAGGCGAATAACTCTCTGTGTGGGACTCTAAATACTCGACACTACGCTGGCAGTGGGTTTAACCACAGACCGCAAGCGGCACAAGCTGTACGTAACGGTCCCCAGGTAGATGCCGATAAGAAGACTGATGAGGTAAACCCATCTGAACTCCTACCGAGCCTGGACGTGACAATCTCCGTACAGTCCGGTCTGTTCGTGTAAGAGTATCGCATGGAGGGCCTAGAGGGCGGTAAACGTCAGTCCCCTAATAGCGGTACAAGTCGTGTCGGAGTGTAGCCCAGAACACCCTGAGATAACACTGGAAACCTACCAGTATATCTCGTTTGCCATGGCCAGGGACTTTATGTTATGGCTCTCCTAGACACAGCGTGATATCAACCCCCAATACCGGGAGAGACGAATCCTGTCTAACCGTCACTGCCTCCAAGTGCTTCAGGACTGCACCCAACTGCTACCTGTTTGCACGACTCCTTTGAGCCGTGGTAGGGTAGCAATCTAAGAACAGTGGGAACACACTCGAGGCGAAGTGACAGTGTCAAGTCAACGGACTAAGCTGTCCTCATGTCACCTGGGAACTGATAACTGACGATAGGTATAATACCAACCAACAGTTCCCGACGAGTTATGTCCAGTGTACTCGTAACCTAACGAGCACCCGCATACTATTTCAAGTACGACGTACTGACGGCTGTGGGACAGACCGTCTCCCAAGCTGGGATGAGAAGCGCATACGCTAGTCTACTTCGGAGTATTGATGCCCTGTCTCGATAGTCCTACGACTAGGGACCTGCATAACGATGTGATTGTGGATTACCCAGCCCCCACAAGTGTGACTGCCATCAAAACGCTGGTAATCAAGCAAAGATCCTAAGGGCTCCACTAATGTGTAAAGGCGATATGCTATAAAAAACACATGCACACATTAAAGTAGAAACAAACCAAGTAGCATACTACTATTTTGAGCAAGATTGTCTATACAACTGTGAATATCCCAAGCTTCCATCAAGTAATATACAAACTAGTATGATACAGTAATGGCCTCTAGGGCATATACACTAACAATCGGCCGGGAATATGTGATATAGCCGGGTCATCGGATCAAGTGTTGATTCCATGAACTGATACAGATTATAGTAGTCGGTTATTTGTGAAATAGCCGGATTATCGGATCAAGTGTTGATTCGATAATTTAATGTATAATTATATATTTGATATATTAAATTACATTAACTAATATAAGCTCACTAAAAGATTTTTTTTTCACTTGGGTAATACATTGATATATATGTGATATATGTTAATTGTATTATTTTATTTTGTTACAATAAATATTGTATATGTGATATATAATATTGTAACAAGTTAGGGTTATAAATGCAACATGTTTTGTGGAGTTTAAATTTGGTTAAGGTTTGGATTAGGGTTAAGTTTGCATGAAGCTTTCAAGAAGCTTCTTGAAGCTTTGACTTTGGATATTTTGTGTAGATATTTGCTTAACTCAACCCAACCTTTCACCATAGTAATTCTCTACATGGGTTAAGACTTCATACTTAACCCATGATTGCATTTCTAACCTCACTAGAGATTCATTATGTTAGGTCCACGTTACCTCTCCCGGTACTTTCGGGGTTGCGGAAACGGTAAAACAAATTTTTTTCTACACTTTGTAACATGGACCGTAAAAGCCGGATCTTTGCTAAACAATACACTAGCAACCTAAGTTGAGATGTTATCTACTCGGTTAGGGGTTATACCTCAACTTGAACTCCTTCTCTTCTTGTTGTTCTTCACTCCTTGTTGTTCTTCACTTCTTGTTGCTCTTCTCTTTTCTTGCTCAATGGTTGATCCGGACTTTGGTCACCTCCGCGGCCTCCTTGAGTCGAAGATGATCCACCCGAGAGATGTACACCGAGCTCCACCTCAATCCGAGGTAACTAGGGCAAGGAGATTGCTAATCTAGAAGCCCTAGGATGTGTAGAGAAGATGTATGGATGTGTTTGTCAAGTGAAATCCTTTTTCTCTCAACACATGAGATCAAAGGAGAAATCAAGAGGAGGAAGAAGAAGGAGGAAGGTTAGCAGCCATGGAGCTTCTCATTTTCAAGAGAGAGAATGAGAATAAAATTATGATCAAAAGAAAAACAACCATGGTTGCAAATAATGCAAAACAACATCATTACTAATCCCATCAAGATAAAGTTGATGGCTACTTTTGAAATGACCATTATCATAATCCAAAAGAAAAAGGAAAAGAAAAGAAGAGTGTGGAACCCTCTTGAAAGTCAATGGTCAACCCGGTCAACCGGTCAACAAAGTCAAGAGAGGTCAACGTGGTCAAATGGTCAATGCAATTAGCCATCATAAGATTATCACTAATAGGATTAGTAAATGATGTTCCCGGCTCATAATGGTTTTGACCAAACGAACTGTCAAAACCCTAATGAGTCCGCCTCAAAATGGTTTTGACCGAATCAAATGTCAAAACCCTAATGAACCTGCCACATAACGGTTTTGGCCGAAACAACTGCCAAAAACCCTAATGAGGCACCTCCTCCTTCATCACTCCGAAAAACTGTGCATACACACCTGCATCCGTATTCCGTAGAATGCGGATGCACAGAAGACAAAACAAATCCATCTGTGCAATACTAGGATCCGGCTTAAACCAAAGCCTACTAGTACTCCCTGCCCGAACACCATACGCACTCAAGTGTACGTAAGTGATCGCAGCCCTGCCGTAAAACAATACGGCCTCTACACGTTTCGCTCGATGCAGGGAAACTCTCTGTGTGGGACTCTAAATACTCGACACTACGCTGGCAGTGGGTTTAACCACAGACCGCAAGCGGCACTAGCTATACGTAACGGTCCCCAGGTAGATGTCGATAAGAAGGCCGATGAGGTAAACCCATCCGAACTCCTACTGAGTCTATATGTGACAATCTCCGTACAGTCCGGTCTGTTCGTCTGATACATCGCATGTCGGGCCTAGGGGGTGGCAAGCGTCAGACCCCTAATAGCGGTACAAGTCATGTCGGAGTGAAGCCCAGAACACTCTGAGATAACACTGGAACCTACCAGTATATCTCGCTTGCTCTGGCCAGGGACTACTTGTGTAATGGCTCTCCGAGACACAGCGCGATGTCAACCCCCAATACAGGGAGAGACGAATCCTGTCTAACCGTCACAACCTCCAAGTGCTTCGGGACTGCTCCCAACTACTACCTGTTTGCACGACTCAGTAGAGCCGTGGTAGGGTAGTAATCAAAGAACAGTGGGAACACACTCGAGGCGAAGTGACAGTGTTAAGTCAGCGGACTAAGCTGTACTCATGTCACCTGGGAACTGATAACTGACGATAGGTATAATACCAACCATCAGTTCCCGACGAGTCCTGTCCAGTGTACTCGTAACCTAACGAGCACCCGCATACTATCTCAAGTACGACGTACCGATGGCTATGGGACAGACCGTCTCCCGTGCTGGGATGAGAAGCGCATACGCTAGTCTACTCCGAAGCATCGATGCCCTATCCCGATACTCCCACGACTAGGGACGTGTATAAGGATGTGCTTGTAGATTACCCAGCCCCCACGAGTGTGATCGCCATCACAACGCCGGTAATCAAGCAAAGATCCTAAGGGCTCTACTAATGCGTATAGGTGATATAATAAATAAACACACATGTACACATTAAAGCAGAGACAAACGAAGTAGCATACTACTATATTGAGCAAGATTGTCTGTACAACTGTGAATATCCCAAGCTTCCATCAAGTAATATACATACTAGTATGATACAATAATGGCATCTAGGGCATATGCACTAACAATCTCCCACTTGCACTTAGGCCATGTACTGGCGTATCGAAGACCTATCATCTCGATCAGCCGCTCGAACTGAGTCTGGGGTAAAGCCTTCGTGAATGGGTCCGCAGTGTTGTCCTTTGTGTCCACTCTCCGTACCTCGATCTCCTGGCGATCAATGATCTCCCTGATCAGGTGATACCGCCTTAAGATGTGCCTGGATTTCTGATGGGACCTTGGTTCCTTCGCTAAAGCTATAGCCCCATTGTTATCGCAATACAAAGGTATTGGGTCAACAATGGACGGAACCACCTGAAGTTCACTAATGAACTTCTTTATCCAGACCGCCTCTTTTGCGGCATCGCTTGCAGCAATGTATTCAGCCTCCATCGTCGAGTCTGCGACGGTATCCTGCTTGGAACTCCTCCAACATACCGCCCCTCTGTTGAGGGTAAACACAAAACCCGAGACGGACTTACTGTCATCTTTGTCACTCTGGAAGCTTGAATCGGTAAAGGACTCGACCCTGAGGTCTCCATTACCGTAAACCAGGAACATCTCCTTAGTCCTTCTCAGGTACTTGAGAATGTTCTTCACTGCTGTCCAGTGGTCCTCCCCTGGGTCTGACTGATACCGGCTTACCGCGCTCAACGCGTAAGCAACATCTGGTCTTGTACATAGCATCGCATACATTATAGATCCTACCGCCGAAGCGTAGGGTATATTGCTCATGTGAACCCTCTCCTCATCAGTCTTAGGAGACATCTTCTTGGAGAGGGTAATTCCGTGCAATGCGGGTATGTTACCGCGCTTGGAACCCTCCATACTAAATCTCTTTAGTACGGTCTCTATGTATCTGGACTGCGAAAGTCCCAATAGTCTCTTGGATCTATCTCTATAGATCTTGATCCCTAGAATGTACGTGGCATCACCCAGGTCCTTCATGGAGAACCTTTGTGACAAAAACAGCTTGACCAATTGTAGCATAGGAATATCATTTCCTATCAAAAGAATGTCGTCCACGTACAAGACTAGGAATACGACAGTTCGTCCTACAATCTTCTTATATACACAGGGTTCATCTTCGTTCTTGATGAAATCAAATTCATTGATTGCCTCATCAAAACAGATGTTCCAGCTCCGCGATGCCTGCTTTAAACCATAAATGGATTTAAGCAACTTGCACACCCTTCCGCTGCTCCCACTGTCTACGAAACCTTCTGGTTGATCCATGTAAACGCACTCTTCCAAACAACCGTTTAGGAAAGCCGTCTTAACATCCATCTGCCAGATTTCATAGTCATGGAAGGCAGCAATGGCAAGTAGGATCCGAATGGATTTGAGCATAGCCACTGGAGAAAAAGTCTCGTCATAGTCCAAACCAGGTCTTTGACGAAAACCTTTTGCAACGAGTCTAGCTTTATAGGTTTCCACCTGCCCATCTACACCAAGTTTCCTTTTGTAGATCCATTTGCATCCAACGGGTTTTACCCCAGGTGGAGCAATATCCAAGGTCCACACTTTATTGGCGTACATGGACTCCATTTCGGATTGCATTGCTTCCTGCCACTTATCAGAGTCCCTACTGATAATGGCCTGCCTGAAACTGGTAGGGTCATCTTCTTCCAAGATGCAATCCTCTCGATCCCCGTCTATGAGAAAACCGTAGTATCTCTCGGGCGGATGAGAAATCCTACCAGATCTGCGGAGTGGCTGAGGTTCGTTTGGGGTCATTGAATCTAGCGGTTCCTCCAAATTTTCTGTTACATTTTGTGGTCGCTGAATTTCTTCTAGTTCTACCGAACTCCCACTAGCTTCTTTTGCAAGAAACTCCCTTTCGAGAAGGTAGCGTGGCGAGATACAAACACCTTCTGTTCCTCAGTGTGGTAGAACAGATATCCTAGTGAGTTTTTAGGATATCCCACAAATTTACACAGAACTGATCGTGCCTCTAGCTTGTCCGGTTTCTGTGTTTTCACATAGGCCGGAGAACCCCATATCTTAATAAACTTCAGACATGGTTTCTTACTGCTCCATATTTCATACGGAGTTTTAGGCACAGATTTGGACGGAACTTGATTCAAAAGGTATGCCGCTGTCTGAAGCGCATGTCCCCAAATTGAAAGAGGCAACTCAGCACTACTCATCATGGAGCGAACCATATCCAATAGGGTACGATTCCTCCGCTCCGAAACACCGTTGTGCTGTGGTGTATAAGGAGGAGTAAGCTGAGAGAGAATACCATTCTCTTTTAAGTAATCTAGGAATTCCGTGCTTAAGTACTCCCCTCCGCTGTCAGACCGGAGGATCTTGATACTTTTGCCAATCTGGTTCTCTACTTCCTTTCTGAATTCCTTGAATTTCTCAAAAGTTTCAGATTTGTGTTTCATCAGATACACATATCCGAACCTAGAGAGATCGTCAGTGAATGTGATGAAGTATGAGAACCCACCCCTTGCATGTATAGACATCGGACCACACACATCACTGTGTATGAGTCCCAAGAGCTCTCTTGCTCTTTCTCCATGTCCGGTGAACGGAGATTTGGTCATCTTTCCTTTGAGACAAGACTGACAAGTTTCATAAGATGAAAACTCGAACGTATTCAAGAGTCCATCTTTATGCAACTTACTCAGTCTTTTCTCTCCGATATGACCAAGCCTACAATGCCACAAGTAGGATTCATTCGTATCTGAATTCTTCCTCTTGCGTGTGTTTTGTATATTGAGAACTGTATTCTGATTTAGAACGTAGATACCATTACACAGTGTACCCTCTGCAACCAGTACCTTATAAAGGCAAATGTTCATGATATTCTTTTCAAGAACAAAGTTATATCCATCTTTATCGAGTAAAGAAACTTATATGACGTTGCAAACCATGGAGGGTACATAGTAACAATCGTTCAAAATCATAGTCTTGCCATTTGGCAATACTAGGTGATATTCACCGACGGCTGCCGCATTAACTTGTGCTCCGTTCGCTACTCTGAGCGACATATCACCCGGTGCAACTTTCCTACTTTTTCTCAGTCCCTGCAATAAATTACAGATATGAGATCCTGATCCGGTATCAAGTATCCAGGAGGTAGGGCTGACCGTAAAACTGTTCTCAATTAGAAGAACACCTGAAGTAGATGCAAAACCATGCTTCTTCTTCGACTGGGTATCCTGGAAATCCATACAATCCCCTTTCCCATTCTCATACTCATGACTGTTATCACAAGTTAGAGCTGAACCAACTTTCCCCAGTCCCGAATAAGAATTCAGATCGGTCAAGCGATACATTTTATTATCTTGATTAGGGCGTGAAAAGGTTGCTGCCTGGAGAGAGAGAAAAGAAACACTCAGCCTATGCTCTTGCAAGATTAGATTGGTTTATTAATTTATCTAACCAGGATGTCTCCCACTGTTTACTCAAATTCTTCTTAAAACCTTTTAAAAGAAGAACTAGTCAGGATTTTAATTCACGTCACAATACTTGCTTAACCTTTCAGCCTGGCTAGTGTCGGTACTTCGAGGGAGGTTTTCCAACGCTTTCGCGAAGTTCCTTAATTCAAGAATCTCTTTTCCCTGGGGGCGTAGCCCCGCTAACACCTTTCTAGACACCTACTAGGTTTATAGCATTGATCGTTTAGTGAAATAATCTCCCAAGAGTAATCCAACTCATCAGAGGGATCGGGATCCAACCATCATTGTGTGATGACCTAGATGGAATCCACTCTAGTCACCACACTCCAGAAGGTATGCTAAATCTGCAAGTTTCGGTACTTTTGAAACTCCCGATGTGGTTTTTGCCCCTAGGACCCAAGTGACCTTGACGAATAATCAACAAATCAAAAGGTCCTAGTCAAGTTCAACCCGTCGTTATTCAGGATTGCATTAGACCCGCCAGCATGATCCTTGACGAATAATCAACAAAATCATGCGACCGTCCTAACCAATCGCATCTATCAGTGCAACAGAGAATTATTACTCAGCTACCGTTCACTGTGTCTTGACGAATAATCAACAAACGCTGCACGAATACTAAGTATTAATTATCCGAAACGACGGAGGGCTACGGCTGGGTTTTTGGCGAAAAACCCGTTAACGTAATGAACTTGATATCGTTGAAGGAACCTGGTAATCTTTTTGAAAATATAGTGGCGAAAACTTTTGCTAAAGATGTCACTCCCTGCGAAGGGATCTCGGCTCTTTCCTCGTCGAATGAGGTGCAGGATATTCCAAACTGAATACCTCGATGCAAAGCAAGAATAATCGACTATAGTGAAGTTATTACCATGACGCAAACTTTTGTCCATGGGGTCACTCCCGATGAAGGGATCTCGGCCCTTGCCTCGTCGACTGAGGTGCTGGCCATTCACAACCGAATACCGCGATGCAAAACAAAAATGAACGTCCTTGCAATAACAGCTTTTTGAAAAATTGTTCCAACAACGTCTTTTAGGTTTATTTTCTTGCATTAGTTCTTTTAATGCGTCCCATCATTTAAATCCTACCATTGCAGAAAACAACCAAAATATGGCGTACGCTTATGCCATTCGCATTCGCCACTGGGCCCCGTCATCACCCGTTAGGTTACTTAACTAACGATAGAGCGGGGGCTGGGCTAGCGCGACTGTAAAATATAAGCAACGCCTAAATAGTTATTATATATAGATATACTGCAACGATAGCTAATCCAGATCATAGATGAACACTTTGGATATACTAGGAACCCGCGATTCGTTCAAGCCTGCAACGAAAAACGGATTACACGGTCGCGATGAATAGCCAAAACCCCATCCAAGACCCCTACGGGTGCGGCAAACTACCCGCCAAGTACCCGAAGCGAAGCAACCTCCCTCAACGCCATGAGTAGGCCACTAGGCACTTCGAGATACCCGGTAGTTTGTGCACCCCCTCCATGGGTCTATCCTAGGAGCAAAAACAGTAAAAAGAATTATACAATGACGGCTACAACCCCGACCCGGTTGTGCGGCCATACAAATAATATTACATCAATTTACAAATTTATTACATGAATGAAAGAAAAAGAAAACCTCATCTCACATCCACCCCGGCTATTCATCCGCGACAATCCAACGAGTTCATATACACAAACCATCAACAACAATCACAGATCAACCTTTATAGTCAAAGTACATTAAAGTTCGGAAAAATACGGATTTATAGGCCGCCAAAAACAAATTTCTATTCTGGCAAATCTGGGCACATTTAAACCATCTTAAAAATCCTAAAACCAAGTCAGAAACACTCTGCACCAAAATGACCCAGTAACTCACCAAGATGGCCGCGGTTCCGCGGCAATAGCTTGCTATTGCCGTGGAAACACGGCGCTTTGGTCGAGTTGCTGGCTCGTTTTTGGTGGCTTTCTTCTAAAAACCCTGAGATGATTTTTGGAGTATAACAAATTTTGTTTTGACCAGGAAAAATTTTAACAGAAACTCAGGTTTTTATAACTCGGTTTTTTCGATTTTTCCGTTTCGAACTTCGATACACTTCACTACCAAGCTAGTTTATGTTTAGTTAGGCTCTGATACCACTGTTAGGTCCACGTTACCTCTCCCGGTACTTTCGGGGTTGCGGAAACGGTAACACAAAAATTTTTCTAAACTTTGTAACATGGACCGTAAAAGCCGGATCTTTGCTAAACAATACACTAGCAACCTAACTTGAGATGTTATCTACTCGGTTAGGGGTTATACCTCAACTTGAACTCCTTCTCTTCTTGTTGTTCTTCACTCCTTGTTGTTCTTCACTTCTTGTTGCTCTTCTCTTTGCTTGCTCAATGGTTGATCCGGACTTTGGTCACCTCCGCGGCCTCCTTGAGCCGAAGACGATCCACCCGAGAGATGTACACCGAGCTCCACCTCAAGACGAGGTAACTAGGGCAAGGAGATTGCTAATCTAGAGCCCTAGGATGTGTAGAGGAGATGTATGGATGTGTTTGTCAAGTGAAATTCTTTTTCTCTCAATACATGAGTTCAATGGAGAAATCAAGAGGAGGAAGAAGAAGGAGGAAGGTTAGCAACCATGGAGCTTCTCATTTTCAAGAGAGAGAATGAGAATAAAATTATGATCAAAAGAAAAACAACCATGGTTGCAAATAATGCAAAACATCATTACTAATCCCATCAAGATAAAGTTGATGGCTACTTTTGAAATGACCATTATCATAATCCATAAGAAAAAGGAAAAGAAAAGAAGAGTGTGGAACCCTCTTGAAAGTCAATGGTCAACCCGGTCAACCGGTCAACAAAGTCATGAGAGGTCAACGGGGTCAAATGGTCAATGCAATTAGCCATCATAAGATTATCACTAATAGGATTAGTAAATGATGTTCGCGGCTCATAATGGTTTTGACCAAACGAACTGTCAAAACCCTAATGAGTCCGCCTCAAAATGGTTTTGACCGAATCAACTGTCAAAACCCTAATGAGCCTGCCACATAACGGTTTTGGCCGAAACAACTGCCAAAAACCCTAATGAGGCACCTCCTCCTTCATCACTCCGAAAAACTCTGCATACACACCTGCATCTGTATTCCGTAGAATGCGGTTGCACAGAAGACAAAACAAATCCATCCGTGCAATATTAGGATCTGGCTTAAACCAAAGCCTACTAGTATTGCCTACCCGAACACCATACGCACACAAGTGTACGTAAGTGATCGCAGCCCTGCCGTAAAACCATACGGCCTCTACACGTTTCGCTCAGTGCAGGGAAACTCTATGTGTTGGACTCTAAAGACTCGACACTACGCTGGCAGTGGGTTTAACCACAGACCGCAAGCGGCACTAGCTGTACGTAACGGTCCCCAGGTAGATGTCGATAAGAAGGCCGATGAGGTAAACCCATCCGAACTCCTACTGAGTCTGTATGTGACAATCATCGTACAGTCCGGTCTGTTCGTCTGATACATCGCATATCGGGCCTAGGGGGGCGGCAAGCGTCAGACCCCTAATAGCGGTACTAGTCGTGTCGGAGTGTAGCCCAGAACACCCTGAGATAACATTGGAACCTACCAGTATATCTCGCTTGCCCTGGCCAGGGACTACTTATGTAATGGCTCTCCTAGACACAGCGCGATGTCAACCCCCAATACCGGGAGAGACGAATCCTGTCTAACCGTCACTGCCTCCAAGTGCTTCGGGACTGCTCCCAACTACTACCTGTTTGCATGACTCAGTAGAGCCGTGGTTGGGTAGTAATCAAAGAACAGTGGGAACACACTCGAGGCGAAGTGACAGTGTCAAGTCAGCGGACTAAGGTGTACTCATGTCACCTGGGAACTGATAACTGACGATAGGTATAATACCAACCATCAGTTCCCGACGAGTCCTGTCCAGTGTACTCGTAACCTAACGAGCACCCGCATACTATCTCAAGTACGACGTAAGGACGGCTATGGGACAGACCGTCTCCTGTGCTGGGATGAGAAGCGCATACGCTAGTCTACTCCGGAGCATCGATTCCCTATCTCGATACTCCCACGACTAGGGACGTGTATAAGGATGTGCTTGTAGATTACCCAGCCCCCACGAGTCTGATCGCCATCACAACGCCGATAATCAAGCAAAGATCCTAAGGGCTCTACTAATGCGTATAGGTGATATAATAAATAAACACACATGTACACATTAAATCAGAGACAAACCAAGTAGCATACTACTATATTGAGCAAGATTGTCTGTACAACTGTGAATATCCCAAGCTTCCATCAAGTAATATACATATTTGTATGATACAGTAATGGCCTCTAGGGCATAGACACTAACACATTATTCATCACAAAAGGTTTTGATTATTCTTATTCTTCTTCCTTGGTGAAAGCATTCTAGCTTTTTCCTTTGTGATGAAAATGAGTGAGATTAAGACAACAAATGATAGCTAAATTCCTACTTAGATTAGGGTGTTTGCATTGCTAATACTTGATTAGCAAAGCAAGAGCTTGGGTTTGAGTTTCTTTAAGGTAGATCATCTTTGTTATCGAAGATCGGAAGCAAGCTTGCATCTTTCTTTCATGGAGCCTCTCTAGAGTCCGGATATTCGATGATCACAGCGAAGGGACCTCAACACGGAGCTTTAGTAGTGAAGGACCGGACTACAAAGGTTGTAATCCCAAACTCTTAGAAGTAAAATTGTTTACTTGCTTTGTTTCGCCTAATCTCTAGTCTAAGATCTTGGTTAGGGTTGTTCGGCACGCCTAAATTTTAAATCGGGCAAGGTTGATGCTATATAGACCCTTGTGAGAGTGCCTAGTAACCCTACAGTGGTATCAGAGCCAAGCCAGAGCTTTAGGAGAAGTCTAGACGAAGTTTAAAGTCCGATCGAACCCCGAAACCCTGACATGAACCCCTTCTCTGGAAATTTTTTTAAAATGTTGATTTTTTCGTATTAAAAATACTCAGAAAAATAAGCAGGGAAATCTAAGAATTACTGTGAAGTACGGACACCAGCTCACCAATATAACCGTGGAACCACGGCCAAACCACGCGTTTGGCGGCGGTTCCGCGGCCAAACAGTGCAGATGGGGCCCACTACTTCAGGTATAGATTCTTGGGTACTTTTTCATGCTTCTGGGAATTTTTAATTTTACTCAAGTGCAAAGTTTTTTGGAGATCTTTTGTATTCGTTGATTCGATCGAAAAGTTTAAGTTCGTTTAATATTTTTCCAGATTATTTAGAACGTGTTAAAAAGTTCGACCGGATATCAATAACTCAATTTTTCCCCTGTCGGAAAATTTTCAAGTGTTGGATTTTTCCTCGAGTTTGAAACTTCCAGAAAATAATGCAAGTAACGCGGTGGACCCTCTAGAAGAACACAAACCTTAACTCTATTATGTGACCGTCTGAACCGCCTCTAAACTTAGGGTTTGGGGCAGTACAGCGTTGCCACATGTGAGGCGTTGGTTTGACCCTTCTACGGCTGGACCAATTGTACTGTGGCATATGATGGATACTTTTTGAACTCCGCTCAAGTGTTGAGCTATTTGGGAAATCTTGGGTGTTTGTTTATTCGATCGAAAAGTTTAACATTGTCTATTTATCCGGAATGTGATACAATATTTGGAATCCACAAGTAGTTATGAGATAACTAATTTGAATGTTATAAATCTAGCAGTTCAGTCTCAGATGATCGGTTGCCACTGGATTTTGATGCGACCAAAAGTCCGTCGCAATCACGTAGCGTACGCGGATACTCACCGGGTAAACTTAATAGACAGCCATGCCCCATAACCCCGACCAAGTGACTGTAGGAGAACCCCATCGCCAAAAGCATCCGTTCGGGTGCTCGCGGCAGCGGTGTTCCGCCTTAGTGCACTTCGTCGACGGCATCCGGGGGTGCGGCCGTCTACTAAAGTTTGCGACGAGCATTCGATCAGGATGTCGGGAATCTTGTTGAATTGCCCGACTTGATATTGAAAAGAGTTTTCGATAATGAGACTAAAATGCGGGGTTTATAATTGTTAGGCATGAGATGTCTAAAGAATTCATTTGGTTAGGCATGCGATGTCTAAGGAGGTTGCGGATTCCAACTGTTGTAGTTTTACACTTTCTTTTCTGTGATCGTAAGTGTAATATGTGGTGTATCGCCGGTTTGGTTGCTATACATCAATGACAATTGGGATACGCATATTTACTTACGTTGATGATATGTGATATTATGTGCTGCTGTGATATGTTATATTGGATCGTCGTGTTTTGAATAGCCGGGGTTTTATGTGAGATGAGAATTTTTCTTTTTCATTCATGTAAAATTCATTTGTATGTAATATTCTTTTATTAGGGCACTTCCGGGCTGAGGATGATGTCACTATTGTATATTATTTACTTTTCCGCATTACGTTGACCCAAGGCGGGGAGCACAAGTAACCGGGTTCTAGGGTCCAGTGGGAGACCATCTCGAGGATCGAGACCGGGTCTCCTAACCCTAGAATTGGCAGTGTTGCTTGCTGCTCTCGTAAGGGTCTAGGGATGTGGGTTTTGCTATTCATTGCGACCGTGGAATCCATGTTTTATGCAGGCTCGATATAAAACACGGACATCCTAGTATATCCAATATTTCATATGTTATCTTCTGCTGCAATGTTCTTTGATGAGATCATATTACTTCCTGAGACGAATGTTTATGTTATATATATATGAGATATATGTTATATTGCTGATTTCGTTTCAAACGTGATGCTTGTGAAGCATAATAAAATGAGACTTCATTATTGAGATTAATGAAATAAAAGAAACCTAAAGATGTTGTAGAAACTTGTTTAAAAAAAATGGTAGCTCTAGTTCTTGCTTTGCGTAGCGGTATTCCTTGTAGAATATCCAGCACCTTATTCGATAAGGAAAGAGCCGAGATCCCTTCACCGGGAGTGACCTCTTTAGCAAAACTGGCAGATGCTACAAACTCATTTTGTCTTTTGATTGCTTTTATAGTTTTTGCTTTGCATGGTGATATTTGTGAAATATCCTGCACCTTATTCGATAAGGAAAGAGCCGACGATCCCTTCACTGGGAGTGACCCTTTAGCAAAACTAGAAAAGGCCTAAAAAACATTCCATTTAAATATACTCGATTCTACAACGATATAAACTTCATTACGCAAATGGTTTTCTTAAAAAAACTTGTTGTAGCCCTCCGTCATTTCAGATAAGCAGTCTTTAGTATTCATGCTGCGTTTGTTGACTTAGTCAAGGCGTAGTGTGCGGTAGCTTATTAGTGCTTATCTGCAAAGCATATGATGCGATTGGATTAGGGTAGTCGTGCGGCCTTGTTGACTTAGTCAAGGGTCATGCGGGTGGGTTTAATTCAATCGGGAAATGACGGGTTGAACTTTACTTACGGACTATGGTTTGTTGACTTAGTCAAGGTCATAGATCGCTTGGGGCAAAATATTGTTGGGAATTTCAAGAGTTGAAATTTGCATTGAGATTGCATAACTTCTATGAGATAGTTGGATTCCGATACCCGCTGTGAGTAAGAGTTACTTCTGGGAGAGTTTTACACATTACAATTAGCCGATCAAGTTGGTGTCTAGAAAGGTGTCAATGGGGTTATGCCTCTGGGAAAACGAGGTTTATTTTAATTAGGTCCGTGCAAAAGGAAGGGGAACCTCCCTCAAAGTACCGGCACTGGCCTGGCTGAAAGATTGGCGAACTTGTAAGGTGCAATTAATCCCGGCTAGTCATTCCTTTTAGGGTTTGAAGGAAGATTTGACTAAAACAGTGGGAGACATCCTGATTAGATATATTAATAACCAATCTAATCTTGCAAGAGCATACGCTGAGTGTTTTCTTCTCTCTCTCTCCAGGTAGCGATCATGTCACGCCTTAAATCAAGATAATAATACGTATGTATTAACCGAACCCGCTTGTTATACTGCGCTAGGGAACGTAGGTCCCGCTCCAACTTATAATTGTTATAAGACAGAGCAGGAAATAGGGGATTACCAGAATTCCCGTGCCACCCAAACGAAGAAAGTGCATGCTGATGCATCTTCTTCGGGTGTGATCATTACCGAGAACTGTTTCTCAGTATCCTTTACATCCTGGGTATGAGATACCAGATCAAGATCCCACAAATGTAATTTGTTACATGGGCTACAGAAAGGTAGAGAACTGAGAACGGGTGATAAGTTTCAAGAGTTAAAAATGATGCAAGTGTTGCAGCCAAATCTGTTGGCAGTTATCACCCTGTATTATCAGAATACATTGATTCTGAACGAATGTTATTAGATACCGAACCTGATATACAACATCATATCAGTCTCTTTATTAGTAAAGAAGGATATAATTTTATATTGTTGGATAATGTTTTGAACATTTCGTATATCAAGTGTTGATCGGTTCAGGCATGTTATCTAAAAGTATAGACGTTCTAAATCAAACTACAGTTCTTAACGTATAGAACACACACAAGAGGATGAGTTCAGAAACGAACGAATCCTTCTTGAGGCATTATAGACTAGGTCATATCAATGTGACCCGACTAGATGCATATTTAAATTAGTTTGAATTTACATCTTGTGAAACTTGCCGGTCATGTCATAAAGATAGGATGGCCACAGCCCTGTTTATTGGAAACAGAGAAAGAGTTAGTGAACTCTTGGGATTGATACATGATGATGTATGTAAGTTCCCTGTCTACACATGCCAGGACCGGTTCTTTGTACTTCATTACATTCACTGATGATCTCTCAAGATTCAGACATATGTTCCTGATGAAACACAAGTCCGAATATTTTGAGATATTCACAGAATATAAGTTAGAAGTAGTGAACCAAAACGGGTATAAGTATTATGTCCTTTGATGTGATCAGGGAGGAGAATACTTGAGCACGGGATTCCTGGACTATTCTAAATGAGAATGAGATTCTCTCTCGGCATTACTCCTCCGTATACACCACAGCACGTCGGTGTATCGGGGCAGAGCAATCACACCCTATTTGACACACCCTATTTGATATGGTGCGCTCTATGATGAGTACTACTGAGTTTCCTATTTTCCTTTTGGGAGTTATGCACTTATGAAGCTGCATACCTATTGAATAGGGTTCCAATCAAATCAATTGCCTATCACTCCATATGTGATATGGTATGGAAGGAGCCCATATCTTAAGTAAGTTAAGATTTGGGGTTGTCCGGCCTATGTCTAAAAATATAATCCAGACAAGCTCAAGGCAAGGTCAGTTCTGTGGAAGTTTGTTAGATATCCCAAGCATTCGCAAGGGAATATCTTCTACCAAACCAAGGAACAAAAGATGTTTTGTTTCTCAGCATGCCGCCTTTGTGAAAGGAAATTTCTTGTGAAGAAATTAGTGGTCATGAGGTAGAACTGGAAAGAGTTCCAGCTATACAAACTACAGCTGATGATTTGGTAGAACAGGAGGATTCAATTGTTTCTAACGAACCTCAGCCTCTCCGCCGATCTAGTAGGGTTCCTCATCCACCTGAGAGATACTTCAGTTTCTCTATGACAGTGGGAGCGAGGATTGCATCATGAGATGATAACCCAACTAGTTTTGAGCAGGCAATCAGGAGTGGGACTCTGTGAAAATGGATGGATGCATAGCGATCTGAGATGGAATCCTTAGACACCAACAAAGTATGGACATTGGTTGCTTTATCTGAAGGATTAATCCCCATCAGGAGAAAGTATATCTTGAGAAGATTACTTGGTGTACATGGAAAAGTTGAGACTTTCAAAGCTATGCTTAAGTCCATCCAGATCCTACTTGCCACGGCTACATACTATGACTATGATATCTGGCGGTTGGGTGTCATGACTGATTTTCTAAATGATGATTTGGAAGAGAGCGTCTATAAGTACACAGCCAGAGGGCTTCGTAGACAGTGGGAGCAGCGGAAACGTGAGCATGATGTTTTATGTGATAAATCAGGCATTGCGGAGTTGGAACGTCTGTTTTGATGTGGTAGTCAAAGAGTTTGACTTCATCAAAATGGTAGATGAACCTTGTATATGCAAAAAGGTAGTAGGGAGTATGGTGATGATCCTCGTATAGACATACTCTTGATAGGGAAGGAGTTTCCTATGCTACGCTCGGTCAATCTCCGCTTATCACAAGGATTCTCCATATAGGATCAAGGTGATGCCTCCTAAATCCTAGGTTTTATATCTATGTGATAGATCTAATTGGATGTTAGGATTCTCACTAGTTGTAGTGAGATGGTATCAATCGATCCTGGGGAGAATCACTGGAAAGGTTCCAGGGTGTTAAGGACGACTGAATGTCAGTCATAGGCATTGTCTTTACCCTCAGTGGAGGGACGGTATGTTGGAAGAGTTCCAAACTAGATACCGTGACTTACTAGACGATTAAAGGCAAGATACATCGTTACCAATGATGCTACTAAAGAGGCGGTCTGGATATATTTTCGTTCCTGCCGTTGTATGACAATGGAGTTATGGCTTATGCCAAGGAACCCCCGTCTCATCAGAGATCCAGACATATTCTTAGGCAGTATCGCCTGATCATGGAGATGGTTGATCTCAAAGGAGATCGAGGTTAGGAGAGTAGACATAGAGGACAACAGCATGGATCCACTCACAAAGGCCTATTTCCTTGTAGAGACTTTTATGGGATGGTTGAGTATGAGATATTTCAACTACAGCTGATTGTTGGGTTTGCGATACCACAACAGATGGCCCTAGTACAAGTGGGAGATTGTTAGTTATATGTATGCCCTAGAGGCCATTACTATACATACGATGTATATTGTAGTGGATGCTTGGACATATATAGAGACGACTTTCTTGCTTGACCTGATAGTATGCTATCTGGTTACACTTTATCTTAACATGTACTTTGATTGTCTCTATGTTACATGTTGATAAAGCCCTTAGGATGAGTACTTGACTACCAGGACTATGATGCGACAGAGTAGTCGCCAAGTACATCCTTCAAATGTTCTTAGTCGTGGGAGTACCGAGACAGGGCATCGATACACTAGAGTAGACTAGGGCATGCGCTTCTTGACCCATATGATGGGCGATGGATGATCCCATATCCATTGGTGTTTGACATCAGAGAAGGTATACGGGTGCTCAATGGAGACTGGGTATACTGGACGGACTCGCCAAGAACTCCCAGATGGTTTTATACCTCACGTCAGATGGCAGTTCTCTGGTGACACTGGTACAGGTTAGTCTGTAGACCCGAGATCGTCATAGAGTCTTGTGTGATTCCCACCGTGCTTTGATTTCCATCATACCACGTCCAAGAAGGCGTGCAAAAAGGTGGCTTTTGGGTACAGTCCCGAATCACATGGAGGCAATGAGCGACAGGAGGGGTTTCGTCTCTCCCGGTATAGGGAGTTGATGTTGCGCTGTGTTCGATTGGCTATAACTGGAAATCCCTGGCCAGGGTTGCTGAGATTTACTGGTAAGTGTTATCAGTATTTTCTCGAACTGTTATAGACCTCATATCGATACGACTTATCAAGCTACTAAGGTCTGACGTTTACCACCCCTAGGCAGGATATGCGACATATCAGACGAAGAGATCAGACTGTACGGGAGTGTTACTGGTTGGATTCACGGGAGAAAGTACTGGCTTGCTTGTTGATCTTATGATTGCTCAATACCTGGGTGGCTGTTACGTTTAGCTGACCACTTGCAGCTTGTGGGTGTTTGATATGATCATCACCTACTACCGGCGTATTGACGATTCTTTAGAGTCCTACACAGAGGTTTCCTGGCTCAGGCAAAACGGAGTAGGAGCACATATGTGATATGTGCGGGACCGAGAACAATACGTGTATGTGTTATCGTATTAGATTCTCGCGATATGAGATATCGGCCGGGTATATGTGATATAGCCAGGTCATCGGATCAATTGTTGATTCAATGAATTGATACAGATTATATTAGTCGGTTATTTGTGAAATAGCCGGATTATCGGATCAAGTGTTGATTCGATAATTTAATGTAAAATTATATATTTGATATATTAAATTACATTAACTAATATAAGCTCAATAAAAGATTCTTTTTCTCACTCGGGTAATACATTGATATATATGTGATATATGTTAATTGTATTATTTTATTTTGTTACAATAAATATTGTATATGTGATATATAATATTGTAACAAATTAGGGTTATAAATGCAACATGTTCTGTGTAGTTTAAATGCGGTTAAGGTTTGGATTAGGGTTAAGCTTGCATGAAGCTTTCAAGAAGCTTCTTGAAGCTTTGACTTTGACTTTGGATATTTTGTGTAGATATTTGCTTAACCCAACCCAACCCTTCACCATAGTTAATTCTCTACATGGGTTAATTCTTCATACTTAACCCATGGTTGCATTTCTAACCTCACTAGAGATTCATTATTCATCACAAAAGGTTTTGATTATTCTTCTTCTTCCTCCTTGGTGAAAAGCTTTCTAGCTTTTTCCTTTGTAATGAAAATGAGTGAGATTAAGAAAACAAATGAGAGCTAAATTCCTACTTCATCATCCTCATCTATTCTTGCCACTTAAATTAGGGTGTTTTCTTTGCTAATACTTGATTAGCAAAGAAAGAGCTTGGGTTTGAGTTTCTTCAAGGTAGATCATCTTTGTTATCAAAGATCGGAAGCAAGCTTGCATCTTTCTTTTATGGAGCCTCTTTAGAGTCTGGATATTCGATGATCGCAGCGAAGGGACCTCAACACGGAGCTTTAGAAGTGAAGGACCAGACTACAAAGGTTGTAATCCCAAACTCTTAGAACTAAAGTTGTTTACTTGCTTTATTTCGCCTAATCTCTAGTCTAAGATCTTGGTTAGGGTTGTTCGGCACGCCTAAATTTTAAATCGGGCATGGTTGATGCCTTATAGACCTTTGTGAGAGTGCCTTGTAACCCTACACTTCCTCCAATTGTCGGGAAGCATAAGCGATAACTCTATCATGCTACATCAGTACATAATCGAGCCCAACTCGTGAAACATCACAGTAAACAATAAAGTAACCCGATCCAGAAAGCAAAGATAGTTTTGATGCAGTCGTTACCCGAGTCTTCAACTACTGAAAACTCTGCATGCATGCCACAGTCTAAAGAAAAGGAACCCCTTCCTTGTTAGTACGGTCAACGGTGCAGCGATACTCAAGAAATGCTGCACGAAACGGCGGTAAAAACCGGTTAAGCCCAAAAGCTGCGGACCTCTGTCCCTGAACAATTCTGGGCCAAAGCTGTACGGCCTCGATCTCCCTCGGGTCCATACGAAAACCGTCCCCCGTAACCCCATGACCAAGGAAGTTCAACACTATCAAGCCTGAAGGAACACTCCGAGAATCTAGCAAACAGCTGGCGCTCTCCCAATGTCTGCAAAGAAAATCCTCAAGTGCTGCTCACGTTCCTCACGACTCTTGGAATAGACCAGAATGTCATCTATAACACAACAATACACTGGTCGAGGAACGGCCTGAGAAACCCGGTTCATCACATCCATGAATGCTGCTAGGGCACTGGTGAGTCCAACGACACCACCAAAACTCATAAAGCCCGTAGCACGCACAAAAGCAGTTTTCGGAATGTCATCACCCTGAACCCACAACTAATGATGACCTGATCCCAGAAAAACTTAGAAAAATTTCTCGCACCCTGGAGCTGATCGAACAAATCGTCAATGCGAGGTAAAGGATACCTACCCGCAACATAACTCGGTTCAATTGACGATCAATCAATACAAAACCTCAAACTGTCGTCCTTCTCTTGACGAACAGAGTAGGAGCTCCCCAAAGCGAAAACTTGGATGCACAAGTCCCCTTATCTAGCAACTCTGCAGCAGATCCTTAAGCTCCCAAAGCTCTGCCGGCTCATCTGGAACAACGTTGGAAAACTCCAGCACGATAGGAATCCGGTCCAACGAACCCATTGTGGCTCCGTATCACTGATTGATCGTTTCTTCGTGTGTCGGTTTAAGAAAATGTATAGAATCACAATCAAAGAATTATTTGACCGCAATCAACTACGGTGTCGGATGTAGATTGTAAGTGAGTGCGGATCATCCACATGGACAGTGTAATAGTTCAACTTTTGAATTAGATGAATCAAAACTTTAAGGAAAAGAAAACAAACAATTCATGATTTATATTTTGAAGTTCAAGAATTAGAAAATATAGATCCAATAACAAGAAAAAGATAGAATCAAGAATTGATAGTTTGATAATTTTTCCAAACCAAATATCAAGAATCGAAATGTGGCTCGTAGGAATCGATCGGATCTATAGATGTGATGTAATCTTACGATTACGTATTCTTATCCTTCGATGAATTGATACTAGATCGATGATGATCGACGAGAATTAGGGATTTCTTGTGAAACTAAGGTTTCATCTTATCCTTTGTTCTTTCGTCGATATCATTCACATTCTAGCCTCTAGTAAATTCAAGAAACGATCGTAAATCCCTAATTTCGAGCGATAACAATCAAGAAAGCATCGCAACGAAACTAGGTCATCGATTCTTGAACTTGCTAGGGTTTACAAAACTCGCAGGACTCAAGAAGCGTATTAAGATTTGTTACATCATCATTCTATTGATCGTCTCGACTCCTTAACGAGCGGAGTTTTACTCAAACATCACAACAAGAACAACAATTACAAATTGAGATCTAATCATGATGCAAGAATTAAAAGAAAGCAAGATTAAAGAATTTCACCTTTTATTTATATCAACAATTTCATTACATTCGCTCAAGAACTACAATAGGAAGAACTCGATCGTCGATTTGGCTTCGCTCGGCTCCGTGGGTCGCGGATCGGCTTGGATCACTTGCCCGATTGAAGATCGGCTCGGCTCATAAAAGGTTGAAGGCTTCTCACTTGATTGGTACTCGGGATCTTGAATTTGGAGTGGAATTAGGGTTAGGGTTTCGCACAAGCCTTGTCACTAGACTTGTGGAAGAAGATGAAGAAAGAGGTAAAGATTAATGAAGATTATTGAACAACCTCAACCCTTAGATCTAGGTTCCTATTTATAGCCATCAAAACCCTAGATCTAGGATTTCAAATTCTAAGTTTCCCTCCAAAAGTTTGTTGAGGAAATTTGAATTTCCCTCCAAAACGTTGTTGAGGAGAAGCTTCTAGATGTGATTAGTTAGGAGGGAGCTTCTAGAAATAGTTTGTTAGAAGCTTAATTAAGATTAGCCTTGCTTAATGATCTTTGCTGATCTGGAAGAAGAATATGGAGAATTCTGGAATTTGACGTGTCAAAATGAGGTGTGGGCCCTGAGATACAAATTATGGACTAAAAATGGAAGGATGATCTGACCAAACCGCCGCGGAACCGCGGCGCAAGCCGGCTCCCGCCACGGTTCCACGGCGCTTTAGAGGCTTTAGGGCTTCAAACTTCTGGTGATGATTTGGGCTGACTTGTGGGCCTTTCTTTGATATGTTGATTTTTATATTGCCTTTTGAATTGCTACCAGATCTGAAAATATGGGGTTGGTGTATTTTTGATCAGCTTCTTTTGACTTTGCTCCTGCAATTTCCTGCACAAATCTCGACACAAGTGTTGCGCATGTACAGAGATGATGCGATGCCATGAAATGCTGTCAATTTTCCTTAAAGTACCGGTTTAAAAGTCTAACACATGCAATCTGATATTTTATGAATGATTTGCTAATATGTGAAATATGAATACCGAATACTTCTAAATGAGTGCAAATGATAGGGAAATTGCCGTGTTAAAAATACATTATTTTCGACTGATCAAATACCCCCAAACTTATTTTCGATCGTCTCGAGCGAATTGTTTTATTAAAAAGAGAAGGAGAAAATAAAGAAAGAGAAAAAACTAACTAGCACACTTTCGTAGGCAACACGATTGCACTGAGAAAGTGCAACAAGCCTTTAAATCTCTAGGTGTCCCTAGTAGGAGGAGTGTTGTCTCCTGAGGGTTTTCAGCGGATTGCACCAACAAAATCCAATAATAAAAGAAAGATCATGAATATTACATTTAAAGAAAAGAATTGTTAAAGAAAAGTTTTGAAAATTAGGGTTTCCAACTAATCTAGCTTTTCGGTTGTCATGAGCCCTATCTTAATGGACATGAAAAGATGTTAGAAATCACGCCCTCCCTCAATAAAACATCGTCTTATTCTTCATTCCTATCTTTCTTCCAAATATCGATCATATAACCCTGCGTGTGTGTAAAGACATCCCTACACCAGGAGAATTCAATTCAAGCTATCATACTCTTGCCCATCAGCCTCAGTACTTTTTAATTAATGAATATTTAGATGAGATTGCTCACACACTTTCATGCGACCGTTAATACTTCTTGAGGTACTAACCGACCGATTACTCATGTGCTTACTTATTTGGTGTATTTTCCTCGTCTTGCACCACCTCAGGCATAGCAGTGACTCCCAGACCAGTTGGCCTTAGGGCATTAGGTGAAGAGGCACCCTCGCTATATATTTTTTATTGCCCTTGGTGATAACAAAACCAGTGTCCATTTTTCTCACCACTTTATATTTTCTTCATTTTTTTTATAGTTTTATTTCCTTCATACTTTTGGCTTTAAGACAAGAGCATTTCAAGGTATCCTCTACTATCCCAGGCTTCAAGACGTGTGTAAGTGCGAATAGCAGGGTATCAACGTTCAAAATGTTTGGCTTCTAGAATAGAAACTATTTTTCAGACTTATTTTTATCCTCAGATTACTGACGTCCTTCATCTTACTAACTCTTGGGACAACGGCTCATAACTACTTATTACTAGTTCGTATAAGAAAACTTCTAATTTTCTTGGTTTTCTTAAATTTTTCTAATCTCATGGATGTAATTTTTCACTATCTAAACTTTCATTATCTTATTTATGTACAAAAAATTATTTTTATAATTTTGAAAATTTTTAAATTTTTATAGGTTTTCAAAAAAATGTTTTGTGCTTATGCAAAGTGATATGCAAATGATGCGAAAATAAGCACAAACCTCCCCCAAACTTGTTTTCAACAGTGTCCTCACTGTTGCCTTCCGCTAAATCTCGAAAAACCTGTAAGCTTGGGAGGAATTTAATAGTGGGGGCAAAATATTTAAGTGAAGAACCTCCCCCAAACTTATTTTTGGCTCATCATTTTGTAAAAATTCTTTTTTTAAGAGCCAGAAAAATTGCCCCCCCAAACTTGAGTTATGCAATGTTAAACTTTGAAAATCACATGAGGGGGTCAAAAATCAGTGGTCGATGCCAAGCTTTGCAAAGACCAAATGTCAACACCAACCATTCGAAAATTTTATCAATGCAGTGCTCGGGTTGGTGGAAGAAGAAGTGGGGAAAGGGTAAGTGGTGGAATAGAATGTGTGTGCGTCTCATTTTGGAGAGACAATGCAGTGAATGTGATGGATTACTCGCATTCTTTTTACAAGTCAAAAGAAGGGGTGGAGGTTCAATTTCATTGATTGGGAGATGATTCATCTCAACACCCGTGTCATTTAAAAATACGAGTTCATCAGCGAAGATTTCCTCAAAAGTTCCATCTATACCCCGATGAATAATGTCATCACAAAGTGCGGGGTGATCTTCAGACTCTAAGAACAGTTCATAATCAGTGTTAATTGTTGACCCGGACGTCTTGGTGGAAGAGTCCGTATGTGTATGATACATAGTTGAGTCAAACAATAACGTATGAAAAGAGTCAAGATCAGTATAAAGAGGATCATCAAATTCGCTGCTGTCGACATCCATTAAGTCGACAGAACAAACCTGAGCAGTAGGCTCGGAGGGTACACTTCCCAACTTGTAAATGTTCAGCTCTATTGACCTATTCCCGAAGGATAGGGTCATAAAACCATTACGACAGTTGATTATTGCATTGGAAGTGGCCAAAAAGGGGCGACCTAAAATCACCGGAATTTGATTCCGTGGGTTCGCTACAGGCTGTGTATCAATTACAATAAAGTCCACAGGGAATATAAATTCCCCGATTTTTATTAACACATCCTCCAGTTCACCCCTAGGTTTAGTGATTGATCGGTCAGCCATCAGGAGAGTTATGCTCGAAGGCTTTAACACTCCGATACCCAGTTGCTCGTAAACCGAATATGGAAGCAAGTTAACACTAGCGCCAAGGTCTGGTAGAGCATGGTTAATGTGATTTTCCCCAATAGAAATGGAAATAGTAGAATATCCAGGATCCTTACGTTTCTTCGGTAATTGTTGGGGGAAAGCCGTGTCTGCTGTTTTTGCCATGAAAATCTTCTTGGGCACTTGAGTCTTCCTCTTCCTAGTGCACAAGTTCTTAAGAGTTTTCGCATAGGACGGAACTTGTTGGATAGCATCTAGGAGAGGGATGTTGGTGTTAACTTGCTTAAAAATGTTCATAATCTTCTCCATATGTGGACTCGGTGTGTTAGCCCTTAACCGATTAGGATAAGGCGCTTTAGCAATAAGCGCTGGGTCCATCATAGGAGAAGGAAGTGTGTGAGGAACCGATCCCAGAATAGAAGTGGGGATCGTTCGTGGAGGAGTAAAAGAGGTGGACTGAGGTGGCGAGCCTTTTGGGAAATGAAGAATAGGCTCGGAAGAAGGTAGTGGGGTAGAAGAACAAGGATCGGAACTAGAAGTGTATGTGTGAGGAAAGGTCTCAGCCGGGGTAACATTGATTGATTTATCAATATCATCAAACTCTTCCCCAACATGATTGTCAAGCACTCTTCCAGATCTCAACGTGATTGCATCCACATGATGTGAATAGCCAGGATTGGATAAGGGTTGAGCTGGAAGTTTCCCTTTCTCTCTTGCACTCATTTCGGCTTTTAGTTGTGCAATTTGTTCTTCCATCGATTTGATGTTCTCATTTTGAGAGATAATGATCTTCATCACATTCTCGACGGAAGATTGCAAACTTGCCGTCCCTTGGATGGATTGTTTCATGAAAGTATCCAAGGTTTGTGCTAGTGCAGAGGTATTATCTGTACCGGTCAATTGCAAAGGACAAGACGGTGCAAAAGTGTTGGCCGGATTTTGAAAGTTTTGTGCTTGGAATGGGTGCTGACTCAACTGAAGTGGTGGCTGCTGTTGTGGTGGAGGGACCCTTTGGAAATTGTTTTGGGTTGGAACCGTGTTTTGAGATTGTGATTGGTTCCAAGCAAAGTTAGGGTGATTCCTCCAACCCTGATTATATGTGGAGGAAAATGGATCGTTTCTAGGTCTTTGAAATGCGGCATTGGTATGCTCATGACCTTGAAACGGACATTCTTCCGTCAAGTGAGACGGATCAGAACAACAGCCACATACAGTTTTGGAGAGTGATATTTGACTTAGGGCGGCTAAAAATTTGTTTTCCATAGTCTCAAGTTTCTTTTGCATAGCTGAAATGTCAGCTCTAACTCCTATGGAAAATCATTGCCTTCCCTAGACGATTGACTCACACCCTCCCACTGTAACGATTTTTCAGCGAAATCTTCTAAAAATTTCCATGCTTCCCCATCATCTTTGGTCATAAAATTGCCTTGACACATGGATTCCAGGGACTGTCTTGTGTAAGGAGTAATGCCCTCATAAATGATTCGGCACAGATCCCATCTCGGGATGCCGTGATGTGGACATTGGACTAACAGATCCTTGAAACGTTCAAGACATTTTGAAAATGTTTCATTTGGAAGCTGGGTGAATTGATAGATTTCGCTACGGACTCGAGCTGTTTTGTGATGTGGGTAAAATTTCTTAAGGAATGCTTTAACGAATTCGTCCCAATTTGAAATGGAATGTGCGGTAGTGTTATATAGCCACTTCTCGGCTAAATCGCACAAAGTGAATGGGAGAAGACGAAGACGTAAAGCATCCACAGAAAGCTGTGAAGTACCCATCATTGCGCATACATTTTCAAATTTGGTGATAAATGCGTATGCGTCCTCAGACTCGAGACCGTGAAACTTTGGTAGAAGGTTGATGTATTGGGGTTTTATTTGAAAATTTTCCCCGTTGGCTGGTGGAATGGAAAGACAGGTGGAAAGGGGACCTCGTGTAGGATAGCACCTCTCTTGGAGAGAGATGCGAGGTGGATTCTGCGCACCAACGGACGGCGGCAGAGTAGTGGTAAAGAAGTTCGATGGAGACGGATCCATCGATGTGGGTGTGGTGGTGGGTAAAAGAAAGGGTAAATGTAGAAATATCGACTTTTGGGTCGATCAAGGAAACGCGGACATAACGGGCACTAGAATCCCGTGTCCAGCCTATCTTGCACTAAAAAGGGTTAGTACAAGTGGCAGCGTGAATTTATAATTAGGGGAATGATTGAATGCGGTGTTTGTTTTGAAAAAGGGACGGATTTTTGAAAAATGATGTAACACAACAAATGCAACACACAAAACCCTAGAATCTAGTGGTCACCTAGGTCAAACTTTAGAACGCTCCTAACTGCCAAAAGACAAGTCGCAGGATAGAATCCTCCACTGCCTCTTTGTCCTCCTGTTGCCGGATAAGTGCCAGGTAAGTGGGAAGGTACTCCACTACGTAAGTAGTGGGCCTAATTAAAAACCACTAGCCTTAGACACACTCGCCTTAGGCACCACAAGAAGACGCAGATAAGCAATGAATTACCCACGGCCTTCTCTTGTCCTAATTGAGCGCGACGGTCCTTAGAGTCATCTCTAGATATTTTTTAGTTAATGTGGGTCAATGCGGATGCAAGTTTGTGATTTTTGGGGCTTAGGAAGGGTAATGAACTCCCCACCTAATCTGGATTTGGTCGTGCCCCTTAATTTCCGTATTAATATGCAAACAACCAAGAATCAAAAACATGCACAAATTTTTTTTTGCTTTTGCGGCGCAGCGATTATTTGCAAAGAAACCTGCAAGAAATTGTTATTTGGAGCAGATGAGGTAAGAGATAAGAAAGATAGAGACTCACAGAGCAAAATGTGCACAGAGCGGAGGTAGTCCCACCGCGGAAGCGCGGCAATTAGTGCCTTATACCGCGGAAACGCGGTCCGATCAAGGGATCACTGCACCAAACTTTCAGGATCGGTTTCTGTTCACCTCAGGAGCTCTCTGGATTATACAGAAAAATTTCTCCACAGCTCCAATGATTCCAGATTTCCTCGCACAGATCACAACAACTCGTATTAGTGTTTGCGCAGATTTTGATCTAAAAATTATAATGGAATAAAATTTTTCAACTCAAATTTCAAAATACGAACAATTAGCGCACTATCCCCAGCAACGGCGCCATTTGATTGATCGTTTCTTTGTGTGTCGGTTTAAGAAAATGTATAGAATCACAATCAAAGAATTATTTGACCGCAATCAACTACGGTGTCGGATGTAGATTGTAAGTGAGTGCGGATCGTCCACAAGGACAGTGTAATAGTTCATCTTTCGAATTAGATGAATCAAAACTTTAAGGAAAAGAAAACAAACAATTCATGATTTATATTTTTAAGTTCAAGAATTAGAAAATATAGATCTAATAACAAGAAAAAGATAGAATCAAGAATTGATAGTTTGATAATTTTTCCAAACCAAATATCAAGAATCGAAATGAGGCTCGTAGGAATCGATCGGATCTATAGATGTGATGTAATCTTACAATTACGTATTCTTATCCTTCGATGAATTGATACTAGATCGATGATGATCGACGAGAATTAGGGATTTCTTGTGAAACTAAGGCTTCATCTTATCCTTTGTTCTTTCGTCGATATCATTCACATTCTAGCCTCTAGTAAATTCAAGAAACGATCGTAAATCCCTAATTTCGAGCGATAACAATCAAGAAAGCATCGCAATGAAACTAGGTCATCGATTCTTGAACTTGCTAGGGTTTACAAAACTCGTAGGACTCAAGAAGCGTATTAAGATTTGTTATATCATCATTCTATTGATCGCCTCGACTCCTTAACGAGCGGAGTTTTACTCAAATATCACAACAAGAACAACAATTACAAATTGAGATATAATCATGATGCAAGAATTAAAAGAAAGCAAGATTAAAGAATTTCACCTTTTATTTATATCAACAATTTCATTACATTCGCTCAAGAACTACAAGAGGAAGAACTCGATCGTCGATTTGGCTTCGCTCGGCTCCGTGGGTCGCGGATCGGCTTGGATCACTTGCCCGATTGAAGATCGGCTCGGCTCATAAAAGGTTGAAGGCTTCTCGCTTGATTGGTACTCGGGATCTTGAATTTGGAGTGGAATTAGGGTTAGGGTTTCGCACAAGCCTTGTCACTAGACTTGTGGAAGAAGATGAAGAAAGAGGTAAAGATTAATGAAGATTATTGAACAACCTCAACCCTTAGATCTAGGTTCCTATTTATAGCCATCAAAACCCTAGATCTGGGATTTCAAATTCTAAGTTTCCCTCCAAAAGTTTGTTGAGGAAATTTGAATTTCCCTCCAAAAGGTTGTTGAGGAGAAGCTTCTAGATGTGATTAGTTAGGAGGGAGCTTCTAGAAATAGTTTGTTAGGAGCTTAATTAAGATTAACCTTGCTTAATGATCTTTGCTGATCTGGAAGAAGAATCTGGAGAATTCTGGAATTTGACGTGTCAAAATGAGGTGTGGGCCCTGAGATACAAATTGTGGACTAAAAATGGAAGGATGAACTGAAGAAACCGCCGCGGAACCGCGGCTCAAGCCGGCTCCCGCCGCGGTACCGCGGCGCTTTAGAGGCTTTAGGGCTTCAAACATCTGGTGATGATTTGGGCTGACTTGTGGGCCTTTCTTTGATATGTTGATTTTTATATTGCCTTTTGAATTGCTACCAGATCTGAAAATATGGAGTTGGTGTATTTTTGATCAGCTTCTTTTGACTTTGCTCCTGCAATTTCCTGCGCAAATCTCGACACAAGTGTTGCGCAAATACAGAGATGATGCGATGCCATGAAATGCTGTCAATTTCCCTTAAAGTGCCGGTTTAAAAGCCTAACACATTCAATCTGATATTTTATGAATGATTTGCTAATATGTGAAATATGAATACCAAACACTTCTAAATGAGTGCAAATGATAGGTAATTGCCGTGTTAAAAATACATTATTTTCGACTGATCAATCACAAATGAAAGCCAAGAATCCACGACATCCTCTCCTCTAAAGCCGACAAGCGAAAAAAGCTGAAATCAAGTTGTGAAAGGCGGCACCACTGTCCCCCTGCACAACAAGAACTGACTTGCCGGGAAAACAAAGCCTGATTGTCTTCTCGCGGCAGTCCACAGACGCCTAGCACGTAGCTAACCAGTCCGTGCCCAGGAGAACAAAGTCCAACATCTCTAGAAGGATCAAATCGACGGACGAATCTTTATCTCCTGCCCAACTGGCACATGACCGAAACACGTGTCGCGTAACCAAAGGATCGCTAACAGGAGTTAACACAAAAAATGGCTGATCTAGCATACACAACTCTCGGCCCAACCACGGCACTAAGTGTGTAGAACAAATGAGTGCATAGATCCCGAATTGAACATACAAGTGTAATAAGAAAACATACAAATAAGATTACCTGAAAACTCTGCACTGGACGCCCGCGCGTCCCGATGAGTAGAAGCAAACGCTTGTGTCTGCGCTCTACCCGCAACTGGAAATCCTCCTCTATCATCCTGTACACTCGGAACAAATCCTCTGCGACTACGAACTCTCTACGGTGCAACTACCCCGCGCTCATGTGGCTCTATACAATCTCGAACCCGATGACCAAAACTCCCGCACCGGCAATATCCAGATAAAAACGGTTGCCTCTCCTGTGGATGAAAGCTAAACCACTGTCCTCGTCCCACACCTCTGCTACTCCCGCGACATGCACAAAACCTGCCACGGCGACTGAACTTCTGTCTCTGGGCTGGTACACCTGCACGAGCCCTCCTCGGTCTCGGAACTCCCAAAGTCTCGGGATGACGCTCCTCAGCTAAACGAGCTACATCCACTGATGATGTATACGTGACACAATGCTGTGTGCTGATAGCAAGGAATAACTGGGTAACAGGGGTGGCAACCTCCTGTCGATGCACTCGAATGGCCTCAACCGACGACCTCATCATCTGGCGCAAGTCCTGCATATCTGCCTCAAGCCTAGCGATACGATCTATCGAAGGCGGATCAATTTGCTCCTGTGCAACGAGCGTACCGTCCTGGTCAGTCCTCGTCCCAAACGTGTCAACTCCGACCTCGGCTCTCGCTGCATCAATCTGAGCGCTCATAGTCATCGACGGCAAAAGGCTATAAACGGAAAAGGATTTGATAAGAACACGGAAATCGAATCACAATTATATGTATCATCATGGAAGGAATTTCAAGAAATTAGTACTTAGGTCACTTAGGTGGAGTACCGTGTCGTAAGTATGCCGCGGACATACACACACTACGCTACTCTGCTTCAGTTACCTACTCCATCATACCAAGGTCATCCTACACTCCGAAAGGTAAAACTTAGCGCCCTGATACCAATTTTGTCACGACCCAAAATTTAGCACGTGACGGCCCTTAAACTACATAACGTCTCCAGGCGTAACGTAATTCAAGTAAGCCAAAAACCCAGCAATCTAAATCATCAAAAGTAGTAGTTGATAATAACATTGTTAAAACTTTTGAAATCTCAATCAAATTCTTTAAAGTCCCAATTTATTTCCTTTAAAAATTTGGCAGTAGCTCCTTTGTAAAACAAGCCTCCAAAAAGGGTACAACATAAATTTATAAGTAAAGCATCCCCAAACGGGAGCAAATCCACGCCCAAAGGCGGAAAACAACCACCACAAGCAAATATACTACGTCGTAGCGAAGAAAAAGACGATATAAAGTGAAACTGCATAAAAGACCTCTAAGTCACCAAATAATATACAATATCGTCCTCACAACTTGTCTCTAAGTCAATACATGATAATGGTAGATGGAGAGTACATGGTACAAAGATATACAATGAGCAATATCGGATAACCGCAAAACCCACCTATAGCAAAACTGCACACAGTCAGCCGTAGCGGTATCCGCAGCAAAAGATGATACGATAGATGAAAGACCTGCCTCGACTACTCTGAGAAACAACCTGCAAACCCTGTGGCACAACGGGGGTGAGTTGCCAACTCGTGAATAGTAAATAACATTTGCAGGTAATTGCAAGTATGCACGTACTGCACGAATCTATCTGTAACGTTTTGAAAATCGTTTCGGTGAAATTTCGAAAAAACGGTAAAATAAGGGGGTTTTTTGTAAAAAGTCAAAATACAAATATATTATTATAAAAATTAAATATACATATTCTAGCTATGTAATTGCTAGTATTTGGTGTTTATTGAGCCACTGGTGAAATTTCAAATTTTCTGATTTTTTTTTATTTATTATTATTTTAAGCCGTCACTAATACATTTAATTAGGGAAAATTACAAATTGGAATGAGTTGAAACAAATTTTGTGCATCATAAAACTTTAAAAAAAAATTTAACATGTTGTTTTTGAAATGAAATGATGTTGTTAAACGGTGTTAGAAATATCGAAGAAAAAAGGCTTAAATAGTGAATTTAGTGTAAATGGATATTTGGGGTATAGTATTTATCATTTTCCATCACCCCACACCCATACCCACACTCACACACACCCATTTTTCCTCCTCATTACTGCTGAATTCAGCAGCCCTCCCCAAAGTTTTCCCCCACTTCTTTTGGTAAAAGAAAAGAAAAGAAAAGAAAAGAATAAAGAGAGAAGGGTTGTGTGTTGACTTGGGGTATCTTTTCTTGACTTAGACTTTCTTTCCCCACTCCCACACACCCCACACTCCCTCCCCATCCTTGCTGGCCGAGCCCCCCTCAATCAGCACCATTTTTTTAACCCCATTTTCACTTCAAAAACCCTCACAAAATCCTTCCAAAATCAACACAAAAATCAAGCTAAATCAAAATCCAACTCCTACCCATTTTAGCTTACCCTAACATGCATGGATTGGGGTGACAAGAGAGCATTTTGGATGGCTAGATTTCAAATGAGATCTACAAAATTGTGGAGGTATAAAGTTAACCTTGTAGTTAAATTGTTGATTATTGCTTATGTTAGCTTAGTTAAGTGTTAATTGGGTTTTATAGGAGTTCAAATTACATGGTTAAGGAATTCAAGTTAGGGTTTTGTTTTGGAAATGGGGTTGTGATCAATCGTGCATGGTTATGTGGTGTGGATTAGCATCTTAAGACTTGTTGAAAGCTAATCTAGTTGTTAATTACAAATCGTTAATTGTAAAATGTCCAAATTAAGCTTTTATGCAAACTAGGTTTTTGGTTTAATATAATTTAGCAAGATAAAAATCTAGTAAATGTTTATATGGCCTATTCAAGCTAATTAGTGAATATTGTAACCACTGTTTTGCTAAAACATCAAGATATTTATTAAAACGGTTAGCGACCGCTAACTAGGTTTTTGGAAAATAAAACGATTTCTTTAAATTTATGGTTTTGATGAATTTAACCATATTTCTTATACGGTTAGCGAGTTTTGAAACCATGATTGGTATGTTTGGTGTTTTTCTTGATCAATCGACGTTTGTACGCCGATGTCGAGGGTTTTGGGGTTGATTTGTGAAAGCAACCATAGGTTTTGACTTATGTGGGATTCGTGTGTCGTTTTGGTCATGAGTCGGATTTTAATGTGATACGGTGCATTATGATATGTAGGTACCCCATGTGGACTTCGAGATGACATGCAAGAGCGTGGCGACGTCGGCACCGGCGAGCGAGGACCAGGTGAGTAGATTTATATCTACGGGGAGAAGTCGGGTGGATGGCGTATAGCACTCCCGCAGTCCGTGGTGGTGTATACGGATGCGTATACACACCAACAATTATTATATGTTATTTGGGATTAATAACGATGTTAGGATGGATATTGGTGTGTTGGATTATTTTAGTGTTGCGAACCCTAGGGTAGTGTTGCACTACACATACACACATACATACTTGCATACATTACTATTTATATGTGCTCATGGGATTCTTTATAGTTATGTGTTCACATGGGTATGGGACTATGTGTTCACATACGAATTTGAGGATGATACTTGGGATTGAGCTGAGTCGATGAGATTTGTTTTGTGGTTGTGATATCGGTGATATGGTAGGATTCGTACTTGAGGTACATCCTGGTGTTATAGCGGATCTTGGGGCGGCGATACGGGTGAATAGTGTTATAAATAAAATGGTCGACATGTGATCGTGATATGAGGCATGATATGCTAGGATTTTGATATTAGGCCGTATCGGGCGATGTATACCCCTTGATGATGATATGTGCTGACGATATCGGTTTGTACGAGATTGTCGATCAGTAGTCAGATCATGAGTATATTGAGGATATTAGTATTATACTAGACATAGGTCAGTACCCTAGACTATGATCTTGGATAAAGAGGATACCAGAGGAATAGTGTGAGGAATATGATACTGAACCGTACCCAGATTTGGGGATGTCGTACGACGGATTTACGTACGAGCTATATCTTGATGATTGATCCGCACTCTTGACTTGGGATGTCTAATTATAGATATGGTATCGGATATGATATTATTGAGGCGGGATCACCGACTAATATGTATACAGGTATGTATATGTATCGACTCAGATGTTAGGCGGTTTCCTTACCTATAGTCTAGCTTGTAGCTTAGCCCTTTAGTTTAGTTAGTTGTTAGATTAGATTCGGTTCCTACCTATTTCAAAGCTTACGAATCGTGCGTATTTTAAAAGACAGGTCAAGGGATTCTACGGATATTTCAAAAACGTATCTTTTCTTAAAAACACCGTAGCCCCTATTTTCAAACCCCACGATTCGTGTTATTTCAAAAGGAACCATTGTAGGACTTATATTAGGTTAATGCAGATTAGTTATCGTTGCGTCTAGTATTCAGCTCCCGCTCATTATTGTTGTTCGCTCCGCATCACATGCTTATATTATGCTTCATATTCTACTGTTGATATCTTGTAGTTAGGACACCAGCACCATTACCGATGATGCGTATGTACTACGTACACTTACTTGCCGGCTCACACACATCTTCATCGGTAATTGCCATGTCACGTACACCTTAGAAAATATTATTGCTTGACATAGCCTGTTAGCTAAGTTTAGACATGATATTAGTGTACTTGCCTTATATATTAGTTTAGACATTGTAGTTATTACCTGCTACTTCATGCATACTGTTATTCATTGTTATGCCGCATTCATGGATTCTCATGCATATATTCACTTTTTACGTGCTATTGAGGTTTTGGATTCGGATTTCCATGAGATTTTCTGGATTTGGGGAAAACCGCAAAACATATACAAACTTCTTCTTTCTCTTTTTAAATGAAAAGCGAGGTTTTTCCTATGATGTATGAGTCGTCCACCATGAGTTTGCTGATGGATTTCGAGACCCGATTCGAGGAGTTGGATGAACCGTTTCGGGTACATGGTGGACCCGGTAAGGTATCCCGGGGCAAGAAGCTCGTGGTGATGACGATGTGCCTGGCAGGGGGAGACTACCTACCGGTGATTTTACCCGACGCGTCGGATATCCGGAGGATACCGTCGTGGTCTTGAGATGGATGGTAGGGGCCGGTCTGGACTGACGGCGCCCTAGAGATTGAGATTGAGACATTGAGATTTCGAGATATTGAGGTACTGAGATTTGATGATACGGGCCAGTCCGGATAGCCGGAGCCTGAGGCTTTGAGACATTGAGATTTATGTTTTGTGTCGATGCTAGACACTGTTGATGCTGATTTCATTTATGATACCTCATTTTAAAAATACAAAGGAAATCTCACTAATTTATGAAAACAGTTCTTCATTTACATGTATTCTGTTTTCATGCATTCATACCTCATTCATATGATATATTGCTACCTGAGGCACTGACACGGGCACATGAGATCACACTCGGGTTAGATATTACCCTAGCCATTGTTATAGGCTGCATGTTATTCATATATTTGAGGATATATTATGATCATTGACCTAGGTTGCGTTATTTATGCGATTTCTGTGCGTAGATGTTTTTCTACTCACGAGTTGGCAACTCACCCCCGTTGTGCCACAGTTCTTGCAGGTTTCGCAGTACATGTTTCATTACGGCTTTGCTGGCACTATTTCCATTTCCGGGTGACTTGCTAGTAGGTGGGTTTATTTGTATCGTACCCATCATTACATCTTGTATATTATTATTCTGTTGTATCTAGAAGTTCCATCAACCAAACATGTATTTATTTTTGAGATAGAGACCAGTGATGTTATTCTTTCGACTTTAGAGTCGCGCGTATATTTCTGCGGATTTCTCGTGGTTTTGAGTTTCCTTTTGAGTTTTTGATCCTCGCCGTTGGCGTTGTATATTTTATTGCTTGTGTGGTTGTGACCGTCGATTGACGAAGAGCTAGCTCCCGCTTGGGGATGCCTTTTATTGATTTCGTATACTATTCATGTTTTATCCCGTTTCGGAGCCAGTATTTACAGAGGAGACTCTGCCGAAATTTTCAGGAAATTTTTGATGTTTTTAAAATCTGCATAATTCGGCTTATGCTATTGAAACTACTTGCTTTAAGTTGGTTTTTCCTGCACTCTACATCTTTTCTTGGTTTGGATTTCTGGGTTTTCGGTTTACTTAGATTACGTACGCCTCGAGACGTTCGTAGTTTAAGTGCCGGTCATGTTCCGTACTTCGGGTCGTGAAAAAGTTGGTATCAGAGCGTTAGGTTTTACCTTCGGAGCGTAGGATGACCCTTGGTTGATGGAATAGGTGACTAAAGTAGAGTGACGTACCGTTGGTATGTTCCGCGGAATATTTACGACACGCCACTCCACTTAAGAAGCCTTAGGATGTACATTTCCTTGTTCAGTATTATATTCCTTCCTGATTTAGCCTCATCGGTACCAGTTTGGTTTTGCTGCCACGATTACGGGCAGGGAGAGCTACGGCTAGAGTTGCGGTCAGCACGAGCTCGTCATGAACGAGGACTGGCCAGGGCGTGATTCCGGCGACACCCGATTGTAGTGAGGTGTCTTTTGATTATGTTTTGCGCCACGAGCGTTGGATGGATCGCCGTATGAGATTGCTCGGACGTGCAGATTAGCATCCGAGGATTGAGCCACCGGTAGAGGCCAGCCATACTTAGATGACCATTGAAGTGATTGAGGCACGGTTCAGCGTGCAGATGAGCGAACCAGTTTTTGCTGTGAACGACGAGATATCGCCCCAGATGTGGGAGCTATTGCAGTACGAGGTTGTACTAAGAGATTATAGAAGGCCGCTAGTCACCAAGGAAGAATGACTAGGACGTGTGGATCGTTCTCTTACCGATGCGAGGTCATCAGATAAATTGATTCCATCTAGAGACGACTTCACGCGGAGACGTTGACAGTCGACAGAGACGATCGAATATCAGAATCCTACTATTCCAAGTTTAAAGTACTCGGAAAGACATGCAGGCAATTCTATGGTCCCTCTAGAAGAATGAAACCCTAACTCGACTTAATGACCGTGTGAAAGCCTTTGAACCTTAGGGTTTGCGGCAGTTCCGCGGCGCCATTAGTGAGGCTTGGGTTTGCCTTTCTACGGCTGGACCATCGATGTTGTGGTATGTACTCGATACTGTTAAACTGTACCCAAGATGTTGAGCTCTTGGGGGATTATGAGGTTTTGACGAATCGATCGGGTGGTTCGACTTCATTCGGATGCTAGGTGGTGAGATGCATTTCTTGGGAGACTCCAGATACGAGGATAGCCGTTGGCGCTCAGTCCATGCAGCCACGACGAGACGAGTCCGAAGCAGTCGACATTAGAGAAAAGTGGAGTAAAGAGGTCCGTACAAGATCTGGATAAGATGACGTTCCACTCCGCCGACATCAGAGATGCGATACACATGCCGAGGCATTGTGCTTGGATATACCTTCCTAAAAGAGTCGCAATGAGTATGCAGCCGTTCCGGAACAAGAAACAGATATAGGAAAGGACGATGACTTCCGAACAGTTCGGCAGAGACATGATTTAGGAGAGACCTCGACAGGACCTTTCTGGAATAAATTACGAGAAGACTTGGACCCAGGAGTGGTCATGTTACGCACGCCGGCAGGCCAGAGTTCAGGATCGTCGACGAGACATGCTATGAGTGACCACGACAGTTGGCCAGAGATTCTTGGAGGATGTGCTTGAGCGGGACTATTCCGCCATACATAATTTTGGGTATTTTGGGCGATCTATTCGCATGATTGATTTTGATGATTGAGTTTCATGATATTTGTTTTCATGGACCATGGTTGCACCTACTGAGTATTTACAATTTTGCACAGTTGTTGCACTTGACATCATTTTCGTTCCTTGGTTTCTCATGTTTATGATTTTATGGGTTTCATACAGTTGAGTTGATTTTGTGCATATGTACGCACACGATTTGGTTCTTGCACTCGGTATAGTTCACATATGCTTGCAGTGCAGTGATTCGCATTTTGTGCACTTAGATGCACTGGACTTCGATTTCGATTGTGATACTCGATATTGTTTTGTGCACTTTGTGCACCTGATAAGATTTTGCGCATGTTCGGCACTTGATATTGGATTTCATGATTTCATGCATGATGGATGCACTAGATTTGGGCGCCTGTTATGAGATGCGATTTGGTGCACACCAGATGCACTGAATCGGGATTTTTCGTGCATGTCAGATGCACCTGATTTTGCTGTCAGGCACACACGTTGCCTATGACTGATGTTGTGTGCACACCCGTTGCACCTAGATGTTGTTTCTGTGCACATGTATGGCACATTTATAGATTTTGATTTCCGTGCGCACCTGACGCACGTAGTATTCATATATATTTATGATTGATTTCTTATGGAGCAGTACGTTTTTATGATATTCGCTATGTGTTCTCGTACTGAGCAGGACTAGTCAGAGGACAGTACCTGAATATATTTTGCATGCATTGATAGTTATCGAAGGGATTTCCAAAAAGCGAGCTATAGTCTCAGTATTTACCTACGTGTCCGAGATGACACGAAACATTTTATAAAGGAAACCCTTCTGAAATTGCTTCCAAAACGGCGGGACGTGCATATTAAACAAAGGATATATATATATATATATATATATATATATATATATATGTAGTTATTTTTTTACAATAAACGTCCGCCACTGTGAAGTGCTGCGAGTATCGCACAACGATTTGAAGAAGATTTGGCATGCATTGCTTCCAGATGTTTTAATGATGTATATCATATTGATTTTCATTTTGGATTTGGACATTGTTTCGTCACCATGACTTCGATGATTGCTGTATGCTGGATGGAGTTTTGATTTGAGTTATATGCTTATTTTTCATGCGCATGCGCTGCGCTACGATTTGTTTTATGTATTTATGATTTTGGAGCCCCGACGACTTGATGGTTTTGTTTAGATGTTTTAGTATTTGGGGGGAGTTTTAATTTAAATTCGGGGACCGAATTTCTTTAAGGGGGGAAGATTGTAACGTTTTGAAAATCGTTTCGGTGAAATTTCGAGAAAACGGTAAAATAAGGGGGTTTTCTGTAAAAATTCAAAATACAAATATATTATTATAAAAATTAAATATACATATTCTAGCTATGTAATTGCTAGTATTTGGTGTTTATTGAGCCACTGGTGAAATTTCAAATTTTCTGATTTTTTTTTTATTATTATTTTAAGCCGTCACTAATACATTTAATTAGGGAAACTTACAAATTGGAATGAGTTGAAACAAATTTTGTGCATCATAAAACTTTAAACAAAATTTTAACATGTTGTTTTTGAAATGAAATGATGTTGTTAAACGGTGTTAGAAATATCGAAGAAAAAAGGCTTAAATAGTGAATTTAGTGTAAATGGATGTTTGGGGTATAGTATTTATCATTTTCCATCACCCCACACCCATACCCACACTCACACACACCCATTTTTCCTCCTCATTACTGCTGAATTCAGCAGTCCTCCCCAAAGTTTTCCCCCACTTCTTTTGGTAAAAGAAAAGAAAAGAAAAGAAAAGAATAAAGAGAGAAGGGTTGCGTGTTGACTTGGGGTATCTTTTCTTGACTTAGACTTTCTTTCCCCACTCCCACACACCCCACACTCCCTCCCCATCCTTGCTGGCCGAGCCCCCCTCAATCAGCCCCATTTTTTTTAACCCCATTTTCACTTCAAAAACCCTCACAAAATCCTTCCAAAATCAACACAAAAATCAAGCTAAATCAAAATCCAACTCCTACCCATTCTAGCTTACCCTAACATGCATGGATTGGGGTGACAAGAGAGCATTTTGGATGGCTAGATTTGAAATGAGATCTACAAAATTGTGGAGGTATAATGTTAACCATGTAGTTAAATTGTTGATTAATGCTTATGTTAGCTTAGTTAAGTGTTAATTGGGTTTTATAGGAGTTCAAATTACATGGTTAAGGAATTCAAGTTAGGGTTTTGTTTTGAAAATGGGGTTGTGATCAATTGTGCATGGTTATGTGGTGTGGATTGCATCTTAAGACTTGTTGAAAGCTAATCTAGTTGTTAATTACAAATCGTTAATTGTAAAATGTCCAAATTAAGCTTTTATGCAAACTAGGTTTTTGGTTTAATATAATTTAGCAAGATAAAAATCTAGTAAATGTTTATATGGCCTATTTAAGCTAATTAGTGAATATTGTAACCACTGTTTTGCTAAAACATCAAGATATTTATTAAAACGGTTAGCGACCGCTAACTAGGTTTTTGGAAAATAAAACGATTTCTTTAAATTTATGGTTTTGATGAATTTAACCATATTTCTTATACAGTTAGCGAGTTTTGAAACCATGATTGGTATGTTTGGTGTTTTTCTTGATCAATCGACGTTTGTACGCCGATGTCGAGGGTTTTGGGGTTGATTTGTGAAAGCAACCATAGGTTTTGACTTATGTGGGATTCGTGTGTCGTTTTGGTCATGAGTCGGATTTTAATGTGATACGGTGCATTATGATATGTAGGTACCCCATGTGGACTTCGAGACGACATGCAAGAGCGTGGCGACGTCGGCACCGGCGAGCGAGGACCAGGTGAGTAGATTTATATCTACGGGGAGAAGTCGGGTGGATGGCGTATAGCACCCCCGCAGTCCGTGGTGGTGTATACGGATGCGTATACACACCAACAATTATTATATGTTATTTGGGATTAATAACGATGTTAGGATGGATATTGGTGTGTTGGATTATTTTAGTGTTGCGAACCCTAGGGTAGTGTTGCACTACACATACACACATACATACTTGCATACATTACTATTTATATGTGCTCATGGGATTCTTTATAGTTATGTGTTCACATGGGTATGGGACTATGTGTTCACATACGGATTTGAGGATGATACTTGGGATTGAGCCGAGTCGACAAGATTTGTTTTTTGGTTGTGATATCGGTGATATGGTAGGATTCGTACTTGAGGTACATCCTTGTGTTATAGCGGATCTTGGGGCGGCGATACGGGTGAATAGTGTTATAAATAAAATGGTCGACATGTGATCGTGATATGAGGCATGATATGCTAGGATTTTGATAATAGGCCGTATCGGGCGATGTATACCCCTTGATGATGATATGTGCTGACGATATCGGTTTGTACGAGATTGTCGATCAGTAGTCAGATCATGAGTATATTGAGGATATTAGTATTGTACTAGACATAGGTCAGTACCCTAGACTATGATCTTGGATAAAGAGGATACCAGAGGAATAGTGTGAGGAATATGATACTGACCCGTACCCAGATTTGGGGATGCCGTACGACGGATTTACGTACGAGCTATATCTTGATGATTGATCTGCACTCTTGACTTGGGATGTCTAATTATAGATATGGTATCGGATATGATATTATTGAGGCGGGATCACCGACTAATATGTATACAGGTATGTATATGTATCGACTCAGATATTAGGCGGTTTCCTTACCTATAGTCTAGCTTGTAGCTTAGCCCTTTAGTTTAGTTAGTTGTTAGATTAGATTCGGTTCCTACCTATTTCAAAGCTTACGAATCGTGCGTATTTTAAAAGACAGGTCAAGGGATTCTACGGATATTTCAAAAACGTATCTTTTCTTAAAAACACCGTAGCCCCTATTTTCAAACCCCACGATTCGTGTTATTTCAAAAGGCACCATTGTAGGACTTATATTAGGTTAATGCAGATTAGTTATCGTTGCGTCTAGTATTCAGCTCCCGCTCATTATTGTTGTTCGCTCCACATCACATGCTTATATTATGCTTCATATTCTACTGTTGATATCTTGTGGTTAGGACACCAGCACCATTACCGATGATGCGTATGTACTACGTACACTTACTTGCCGGCTCACACACATCTTCATCGGTAATTGCCATGTCATGTACACCTTAGAAAATATTATTGCTTGACATAGCCTGTTAGCTAAGTTTAGACATGATATTAGTGTACTTGCCTTATATATTAGTTTAGACATTGTAGTTATTACCTGCTACTTCATGCATACTGTTATTCATTGTTATGCCGCATTCATGGATTCTCATGCATATATTCACTTTTTACGTGCTATTGAGGTTTTGGATTCGGATTTCCATGAGATTTTCTGGATTTGGGGAAAACCGCAAAACATATACAAACTTCTTCTTTCTCTTTTTAAATGAAAAGCGCGGTTTTTCCTATGATGTATGAGTCGTCCACCATGAGTTTGCTGATGGATTTCGAGACCTGATTCGAGGAGTTGGATGAACCGTTTCGGGTACATGGTGGACCCGGTAAGGTACCCCGGGGCAAGAAGCTCGTGGTGATGACGATGAGCCTGGCAGGGGAGACTACCTACCGGTGATTTTACCCGACGCGTCGGATATCCGGAGGATACCGTCGTGGTCTTGAGATAGATGGTAGGGGCCGGTCTGGACTGACGGCGCCCTAGAGATTGAGATTGAGACATTGAGATTTCGAGATATTGAGGTACTGAGATTTGATGATACAGGCCTGTCCGGATAGCCGGAGCCTGAGGCTTTGAGACATTGAGATTTATGTTTTGTGTCGATGCTAGACACTGTTGATGCTGATTTCATTTATGATACCTCATTTTAAAAATACAAAGGAAATCTCACTAATTTATGAAAACAGTTCTTCATTTACATGTATTCTGTTTTCATGCATTCATACCTCATTCATATGATATATTGCTACCTGAGGCACTGACACGGGCACATGAGATCACACTCGGGTTAGATATTACCCTAGCCATTGTTATAGGCTGCATGTTATTCATATATTTGAGGATATATTATGATCATTGACCTAGGTTGCGTTATTTATGCGATTTCTGTGCGTAGATGGTTTTCTACTCACGAGTTGGCAACTCACCCCCGTTGTGCCACAGTTCTTGCAGGTTTCGCCGTACAGGTTTCATTACGGCTTTGCTGGCACTATTTCCATTTCCGGGTGACTTGCTAGTAGGTGGGTTTATTTGTATCGTACTCATCATTACATCTTGTATATTATTATTCTGTTGTATCTAGAAATTCCATCAACCAAACATGTATTTATTTTTGAGATAGAGACCAGTGATGTTATTCTTTCGACTTTAGAGTCGCGCGTATATTTCTGCGGATTTCTCGTGGTTTTGAGTTTCCTTTTGAGTTTTTGATCCTCGCCGTTGGCGTTGTATATTATATTGCTTGTGTGGTTGTGACCGTCGATTGACGAAGAGCTAGCTCCCGCTTGGGGATGCCTTTTATTGATTTCGTATACTATTCATGTTGTATCCCGTTTGGGAGCCAATATTTACAGAGGAGACTCTGCCGAAATTTTCAGGAAATTTTTGATGTTTTTAAAAACCGCATAATTCGGCTTATGCTATTGAAACTACTTGCTTCAAGTTGGTTTTTCCTGCACTCTACATCTTTTCTTGGTTTGGATTTCTGGGTTTTCGGTTTACTTAGATTACGTACGCCTCGAGACGTTCGTAGTTTAAGTGCCGGTCATGTTCCGTACTTCGGGTCGTGACACTATCACATGCAAGTTAATAGCAATAAATGACCATATGCATGCAACAGTCATGAAAAGTACTCTATCAGGTACAACTAATAAATGAAGCAATAATATGGCAATATGTATATGCAACAGTCATGAAAGGTACTCTATCAGGTACTACTGATACATGAAGCAATGCATATAAAATAAATGCGGAATATGGGATAAAACATGTCATCCTCACGTAATCCTCATCGTGGCAGGACCAGTGTCCATCTAGACAATCCAAATCCCAAATATCCTCAAATCGGACCTCGGATCGGCCCTCATATCGGCCATCAGGTCGGCCCTCATATTGGCCATCAACATCAAGTAATGAATAACAAAACATGCAGAGATCATTATGATGATATATATTATAAATATATATATAAAACAGCGTCTCATAACATTGATATATATATATATAAATACGTGCATATATAACAGCGTCCCATACTACCGATATATATACTTAGAGGTAAAATATCATGAAAACTAGTGTCTAGCATCGACACATAAATACTCATATATCAGGCGTCATCACCCCGACTGCTCCTGATATGTACGTATCATACGTTCATCGAAAACTCAAGTGCCCCAACTATCGGCATTAGAATTCCCCGTATGCATACGTACATGACTCCGGTCGATATCTCCACGATCATCGCCGAGTCCAAATACTGTCACCGGTAGGTATGATTCCCCTGCCATGCTCATCGGCATGAACCTTCGACATACCTTTCTTTCCACAGGGTATCTCCGGGCTCCACCATGTACCAGCACACGACCCACGACGCGTCCTCGCATAGGGTATATATCAGAACCGAGAAATCTCATGGTGGATGCTGAAATATCATATCAAGAGAAACCGGGTTTTTCAAATAATGCATAATTTCATGAAAATACCACGGTCCTCAAATCCAGAAAACATCATTTAAAATCCATATATCAATGCGAAATCCATGAAATATAATATATGCAACATGAAACAGTAATATGAGCATATAAAGGAAATCCGCTATTTAACTGCAACAAGTTATTGAATATATCATGCGGTTCCTAATTTCTCTGAAACCAAACGCAACATCATATAAAGGTGAACATATAGCTATAACCAGGTATTCATAACCATGTTGGTATAGCAAGATATGTATATCTACCTATCAGTAATGATGTAATACCCGTCAGGTATATGTATAGCTATATCAAGCTAGGTATGTGTATATGTAAGTATGTATACAAGATGTATATGTAGCTATATCTCATATGTGTATATACCTATCTCTAATGGTACAATACCATATAGGTATAAGGGTAGCTAACATGTAGGCATGGCAAGGCATATGTGTAAGCATGTAGGTATACGGGTATGCTATATGTCATATGCATAAAGGAATATGAATCAATGTCTCAATGTCCCTAACCAACACAATATCACAAAGTATAAGTGTTGTGCGTGTCTTGGCAATTATTGACGGTGTGAGTGGCATACAATCAGTGTTCATGCAACATGAGCCGTCAATAATAGTGTCCAAAGTGTTAGTGTATATGCCCTTGGGGCCATTATTGTATCATACTAGCTTGTATATTACTTAATGGAAGTTTGGGATATTCACAGTTATATTAACAGTCTCGCTCAACATAGTAGTATGCTACTTGGTTTATATCTATCTTAATATGTGTTTATGATTCTTTTAGCATATCACGAATACATATTGATAGAGCCCTTAGGATCTTGCTTGACTACCAGCGTTGTGATGGCAGTCACACTAGAGGGGGCTGGGTAGTCTACAAGCACATCCTTTTTCAAGTCCCTAGTCGTAGGATTATCGAGACAAGGCATCGATACTCCAGAGTAGACTAGTGTGTATGCTTCTCATCCCAGTTGGGGAAATGTTCTGTCCCACAGCCATCAGTACGTCGTACTAGAAATAGTATGCAGGTGCTCATTGGGTTACGGGTACACCGGACAGGACTCCCAGGGAACTGTTTGTTGGTATTATACCCGTCGTCAGTTAACAGTTCCCAGGTGACATGAGTACAGCATAGTCCGTAGACTTGACACTGCTGCTTCGCCTCGAGTGTATTCCCACTGTTCTTAGATTGCTACCCTACTACGACTCAAAGGAGTCGTGCAAACATGTAGCAGTTGGGTGCAGTCCCGAAGCACTTAGAGGCAGTGGCGGTTAGATACGATTCGTCTCTCCCGGCATTGAGAGTTGATATCGTGCTGTGTTTGGAGAGCCATTACGCAAGGTCCCTGTCCAGGGCAAGCGAGATTTACTAGTAAGTTTTCCAGTAGTTTCTCAAGGTGTAATGGGCTTCACTCCAACACAGCTTATACCGCTTTTAGGGGACTGACGCTTGCCGCCCCCTAGGCCCGATATGTGATAGTCATAGACGAACAGACCGGACTGTACGGAGATTGTCACATCAGGCTCATTAGGAGTTCGGATGGGTTTCCTCATCGACTTTCTTATCGACATCTACCTGGGGACCGTTACGTACAGCTAGTACCACTTGCGGCCTATAGTTAAACCCACTGCCAGCGTAGTGTCGAGTCTTTAGAGTCCCATACAGAGAGTTTCCCTGCTTCAGGAGAAACGATATAGAGGTCGTATGGTTTTACGATAGGGTTCGGACATATACGTGTATTTATGCACGTATTATATTCAGGCTGTTTATACTAGCAGGCTTTGGTTTAAGCCAGATTCTAGTATTGGATTATTGGATTTATGCAGTTTCAGTATATCCGTGTTTTTCATAAATACGGATGGGAGGGCCATTCTCGTAATTAGTCGAGAAGCTTCTATAAGAAAGGTGACTCATTAGTTTTAATTCATTTGTGAATTAAAACTTAATGAGGTGGAGAGCTTATGTGTTATTATCATTAATTGCACCATGACTCATGAGATGATTCATCTCAAGAATTAAATGAAGTATGGATGATATTTGTGCAAGATATTTTGTGCAAGATATTTTTTTATGCTTCATATTATTCAAAGTGAGAAGGGTTCAATTCATTATAACAAACACACTCTCTCTCCTCAAGCTCTCCTCTTCTAAAACCTTACCCTAATTCTCACATGTGTTGAGATCCCAAGGGTTAGCAAGACTAATAGATCCTTAATCCACTTCTATATCTTCTAGGTCACTTGGATTAGCAATCCTAACCACTTAGTTACCTCAAGTTAGAGGTTAAAGCTTGAAGGAGGAACTCTCGGGTGGATCTTCTATTACATCGAGGAGGCCGACGAGGAGGTGAACAACAAGAACAAGAAGGACTAGTATCTTGAGGTATAATAATCTATCATAGTAGTTTAGCACTTCTAGATAGTTTGTTAGTTAGGGTTTAGCAAAGATCCGTAATGTTAGTCGATATTACCTTGAACAAAATGATTGTTTTACCTGTTCCGCCTCCCCGCATCTTGTGGGGTGTGTAACGTTGACTTACAGTGGTATCAGAGCCTAGGTAAACCATAACTAACATGTTAGCAAAGTCTTTAGAAATTCGATCGCAAAATAATCCCGAAAAAACGACGTTTTCACCTAGGTTCTGCCGATTTTAAATTGGGGTCTAAAAATTTTTCAGGGACTCTTAAAAATACAAGCAGGGTTTTTTAAGAATTGTGAATAAATTTGGGATCGTGACTCATCCAAACCACCACGGAACTGCGGCCGATCAAAGCGATCCGCCGCGGATCCACGACGAGTTGACAACGAGTCAACCCAAATTTTCTCAGTTATTCTTCTGTGTTGATGTTGTGTTTTCTAGGATGTTTGTTTCTGCTCAGGTTTTATGTGCACAGAGAATTGTTTGGAGTAGATTCATATGTGTTGCTTGATCGAAATTCTAAGAATTTTGGCTAACTGAATTATATCTGTGTTGTGTTTAATGTGTTCGTAAATCTCCCCTAACTGCTAGTATGTCGGTTAGCAGGGGGTTGCATATTTCTGTAATGTTTTTTACTGGTTTGGATTGTCGTGAATGGATAGCCAGGGATGTGAGACGAGTGATTCTTTCATTCAAATGTAAATTGAAATTTTTTGTAATATTCTTTTGCGGGGCACATCCGGGTTGAGGTTGTATCCACCGTTGTATTATTTCATTTACTGTTTTCTGCTCCTAGGATAGACCCATGGTGGGGTGCACAAACTACCGGGTAGTTTGAAGTGCTTAGTAGCCTACTCACGTCGTTGAGGGAGACCGCTTCACTTCGGGTACTTGGCGGGTAGTTTGTCGTACCCGTAAGGGTCTAGGGTGGGGGTTTGGCTATTCATCGCGACTGTGTAATCCGTCTTTCATTGCAGGCTCAAAAGAAATGCGGATTGCTTGTATATCCAATATGTTCATCTGTGATCTGGAATGCCTATTATTGCGTATGACGAATGTACAATATCTATATATGATATCTAGCAGGCATTACTTATGTTTCACATCCGCGCTAGCCCAGCCCCCGCTCTGTCGTTAGTTAAGTAACCTAACGGGTGAATGACGAGGCCCAGTGGGGAATGCGGATGGCATAAGAGGACGTTGTATTTTCGTTGTTTTCTGCAATGATAGGTTAATTGATGGGACACATTATTTTAATGCAAAGAAAATAAACCAAAGTTAAATCGTTGGAACAGTTTAAAAGAAACCACTCGGTTATTTTAAAAACAACAGATTTTTTAATTGCGGAGCTTAAACCACTCCTTTTAAAAGCTATCAGGTTCCTTCGATCATATCAAGTTCACTACGTTCATGGTTTCTCCAAAACCATTCGTAGACCTCCGTCATTTCATTTGGGTATTCAGTAGTATTCAAGCTATGTATTTTGACCAACGCCAAGGCATAGTGTTTGGTAGCTGCAGGGTATTCATCTGTTGTATAGATAGATGCGTTGGTTTAGGACAGTCGTACTGCCATTTGGCCAACATCAGGGGTATGTACGGGCGGGTTCAAATTAACAAGATAATGATGGGTAGAACTTGACATGTGACTTATGACATTTTGACCAACGCAGTGGTCATAAGAGCATGGGGCAAAAATCCACATTGGGAATTTCTAAAGAAATTGAAATTTTCTAGAAATGCATACTATTTGGAGTGTGATAATTTTGGTAGGATTCCTTCAGTTTTATCACACGATGATATTTGGATCCCGATCCTACTGTGAGTATATGCTACTCATCGGGATATTCTTTCACTTAAACAATCAATGCTATAAAGCAAGTTGGTGTCGAGAAAGGTGTCGGCGGGGCTACGCCCTCAGGGAAAAGAGGTTATTTAATTAAGGAATTTCGCGAAAGCGTCGTAAAACCTCCCTCAAAGTACCGACACTTGCCTGGATGAACGGTTAATCAATTATTGCACGGTGAGAATAATCCTGTCTTGTTCTTCTTTTTTGGTTTGAGGTAGGATTCGAGAAACAGTGGGAGCCATCCTGTTTTGATAAACTAAAAACCACTCTAAACTTGCAAGATCATCATGCTAAAGTGTTTCCTCTCTCTCTCTTAATTGCAGCGACCCAGAACATGACAGGCCTTAAGTTATTATTAGATAAAAATATTTTGACAGGGCCAAACTATAAAGATTGGTTTCGGAATGTCAAGATGGCAATTACCAATGACAAATTGGGGTATGTCCTTACTACTAAGGCCCTGCCATCCCAGGTCCTCAATCCAGAGTCCCGATAAGGAAATTCGCAAGACCTGGGAGATAGCCCGCGCGAAAGCCAAATGCATCGTGCTTGCCTATATGAATAATGAACATCAGAGGAGGCCCGAGAATATCGACCTTGAATCTATATTTCTCCACACCAAGGAACTGTATGGATAGCAATCTTGTATAGCTATATATGAGACCTCGAAGAACTTGTATCAGTCGAGGCTGGCCATCGGATCATCTGTAGGGGAACATGTCCTTAAGATGATTGGCTATATTGAAGAGCCCGCAGACCTCGGGACAACATTAGAGAATGAGCTGTATACAGACTTGATTCTCCAGTCCCTTCCTTCCACCTACGCCCAGTTTATCTTGAATTTCAACATTCAAGGTAAAGAAGTTGAACTTCCAGAACTCCTTAACATGTTGATGTTAGTGTATAAGGGGCCATTATTGTATCATACTAGCTTGTATATTACTTAATGGAAGCTTGAGATATTCACAGTTATATTAACAGTCTTGCTAAACAAGGTAGTATGCTACTTAGTTTATATCTATCTTAATATGTGTGTACGTATTGATAGAGCCTTTAGGATCTTGCTTGACTACCGGCGTTGTGATGGCAGTCACACTAGTGGGGGCTGGGTAGTCTACAAGCACATCCTTTTTCAGGTCCCTAGTCATAGGATTATTGAGACATGACATCGATACTCCGGAGTAGACTAGTATGTACGCTTCTCATCCCAGTTGCGGAGATGGTCTATCCTACAGCCATCGGTACGTCATACTGGAGATAGTATACAGGTGCTCGTTGGGTTACGGGTACACCGGACAAGACTCGCAGGGAACTGTTGGTTGGTATTATACCCGTCGTCAGTTAACAGTTCCCAGGTGACATGAGTACAGTATAGTCCGTAGACTTGACACTGCTGCTTCGCCTCGAGTGTGTTCCCACTGTTCTTAGATTGCTACCCTACCACGGCTCAAAGGAGTCATGCAAACAGGTAGCAGTTGGGTGCAGTCCCGAAGCACTTGGAGGCAGTGGAAGTTAGATAGGATTCGTCTCTCCCGGTATTGGGAGTTGATATCGCGGTGTGTCTGGGAGCCATTACGCAAAGTCCCTGGCCAGGGCAAGAGAGATTTACTGGTAGGTTTTCCAGTAGTTTATCAAGGTGTAATGGGCTTCGCTCCGACACGACTTATACCGCTTTTAGGGGACTGACGCTTCCCGCCCCTAGGCCCGATATGCGATAGTCCTAGACGAACAGACTGGACTGTACGGAGATTGTCACATCAGGCTCAGTAGGAGTTCGGATGGGTTTCCTCATCGGCCTTATCGACATCTACCTGGGGACCGTTACGTACAGCTAGTGCCGCTTGCGGTCTGTGGTTAAACCCACTGTCTGCGTAGTAGTCGAGTCTTTAGAGTCCCACACAGAGAGTTTCCCTGCTTCGGGAGAAACGATATAGATGTCGTATGGTTTTACGACAGGGTTCGGACGCATACGTGTTTTTACGCACGTACGATGTTCGGACTGTTTTTACTAGCAGGTTTTGGTTTAAGCCAGATTCTAGTATTGGATTATTGGATTTATACAGTCTTAGTATTTCCGTGTTTTCACGGAAGGGAGGGGCATTCTCTTAATTTGTCGAGAAGCTTCTAGAAGATTCATGAGTTGGAGGCTTAGGTAGCATTTGCATTAATTGGTTTAATGACTCATGGTGTGATTCATCCATAGAGTTAATGATGCATTTATTGTTTAAATGGCTCATGAGATGAATCACAAGGAGAGTTAATGATGCATGTTGATAATTGTTATTTGTTATTCATTTGATAAATATCTTATGCTTCATATATTCACAATGATTCATTATTCCAAGATCATTCTCATTCTCACCTTCTCTCTCCTCAAGCTCTCTCTCTTCAAACCCTAACCCTAACCTCTCATGTGTTGAGATCAAGGGTTATCAAGACTAATTGATCCCTAATCCTATTCTATATCATCTAGGTTGCTTTGATTAGCACTCTTAGTTACCTAGTTACCTCAAGTTATAGGTCATGCTTGGAGTAGTAGTTCTCGGGTGGATCTTCTATCACAAAGAGGAGGCCGACGAGGAGGTGGTCAACGAGAACAAGAAGGACTTGGTTCATTAGGTATAATCTTCTTTCATAGTAGCTAATCTCTCCTATGATGTTTTTAGTTAGGGTTTGGCAACGATCTATAAGTTAGTCGATGTTTGTTTTAAACAAAATGATTGTTTTACCTATTCCGCCTTCCCGCAACTCGTGGGGTGTCTAACGTCGACTTACAGTGGTATCAGAGCCTCGCTAAACTATAACTAACTTGTTATCAAAGACGTTAAAAATTCGATCGCTAAACGAACCCGAAAAAACATCATTTTCACATAGTTTCTGTCGATTTTAAAACGGGGTCTAAAAATTTTTCAGGGACCCTTAAAATTACATGCAAGGAATTATAAGGTTACTAGAGAAATTTGGGATCCTAACTCGGCCAAACCGCCGTGGATCCGCGGCCGATCCAAGCGATCCGCAGTGAATCCGCGGCCGAGTTGGGGCCGAGTCAACCCAAAATTCCTCAGTAACTCTTCTGTGTTGATTTTGTTTTTTCTGGGATGTTTTGTTTCTACTCAAGTTTCAGGTGCATAGAGAATTTTTTGGAGTAGAATCATTTGCGTTTGCTTGATCAAAATTCTAAGATGTTTGGCTAATTTGATTATATCTGTGATTTGTTTAATGTGTTCGTAAACCTCCCCTAACTGCTAGTATGTCGGTTAGCAGGGGGTTGCACATTTCTGTAATGGTTTGTGTTTGTGGACTTGTTGGATTGTCGTGAATGGATTGCCAGGGATGTGAGACGAGTGTTTCTTTCATTCAAATGTAATTTGTAAATTATTGTAATATTCTTTTGCTGGGAACTTCCGGGATGAGGTTGTAGTCACCGTTGTATTATTTCATTTACTGATTTTTGCTCCTAGGATAGACCCAAGGTGGGGTACAGAAACTACCGGGTACATTGAAGTGTTTAGTGGCCTACTCACGTTGTTGAGGGAGACCGCTTCACTTCGGGTACTAGGCGGGTAGTTTGCCGTACCCGTAGGGGTCTAGGGTGGGTTTTTGTCTATTCATCGCGACTGTGTGATCCGTCTTTCTTTGTAGGCTCAAAAGAAATGCGGATTCGTAGAAAATCCAATATGTTCATCTGTGATCTGGAATGCCTATTATTGCGTCATACGAATGTACAATATATATATATGATAGCTATTAGACATCACTTATGTTTTACACCCGCGCTAGCCCAGCCCCCGCTCTGTCGTTAGTTAAGTAACCTAACGGGTGAATGACGGGAGACAGTGGCGAATGCGGGTGGCATAAGAGGACGTTGTAATTTTGTTGTTTTCTGCAATGATAGGTTAATTGATGGGACGCATTATTTTAGTGCAAAGAAAATAAACCAAAGTTGAATCATTAGAACAGTTTAAAAGAAACCACTCGGTTATTTTTAAAACAGAAGATATTTTTAATTGCGGAGCTTTAACCACTCCTTTTAAAAGCTATCAGGTTCCTTCGATCATATCAAGTTCACTATGTTCACGGTTTCGCCAAAACCATTCGTAGCCCTCCGTCATTTCATTTGGGTATTCAGTAGTATTCAAGCTATGTATTTTGACCAAACGCCAATGAATAGTGTTTGGTAGCTGCTGGGTATTCATTTGTTGCATAGATAGATGAGTTAGTTTGGGACGGTCGTATTATCAATTGGCCAACGTCGGGGGTATGTACGGATGGATTCAAATTAACAAGAAAATGATGGGTAGAACTTGACATGTGACTTATGACATTTTGACCAAACGCCAAGGTCATAAGAGCATGGGGCAAAAATTTATATCGGGAATTTCTAAATAAACTGAAATTTGCAAAGAGATGCATACCATTTGGAGTATGATAATTTTGGTAGGATACCTTCAGCTTTATCACACGATGATATTTGGATCCCGATCCTACTGTGAGTATCCGCTACTCATCAGGAGATTCGTCACTTAACGATCAATGCTATAAACCAAGTAGGTGTCGAGAAAGGTGTCAGCGGGGTTATGCCCCAGATAAAAGAGGTTATTTAATTAAGGAACTTCGCGAAAGCGTCGTAAAACCTCCCTCGAAGTACCGACACCGGCCTAGCTGAACGGTTAAGAAAGTATTGTACGGTGAGAATAGTCCAGGCTAGTTCTTCCTTTTTGGTTTGAGGAGGGATTCGAGAAACAGTGGGAGCCATCCAGTTTAGATAAAATAAAAACCACTCTGAACTTGCAAGAGCATCATGTTAAAGTGTTCCCTCTCTCTCATTGCAGCGACCAAAAACATGACAAGCCTTAAGTTACTATCAGAAAAAAATATATTGACAGGGCCAAACTATAAAGATTGGTTGCGGGATGTCAAGATGGCTTTGACTTATGACAAATTGGGGTATGTCCTTACTGCTAAGGCACCTGCTGTCCTTGGTCCAAAATCTAGTCTTGCGGATAAGGAAATCCACAAGACCTGGGAGTTAGATTGCGCGAAGGCCAAATGCATCGTGCTTGCCTCTATGAATAATGAACATCAGAGGAGGCATGAGGATATGGATCTTGAATCCATATTTCTCCATACAAAAGATCTGTATGGAGAGCAATCTCGTATAGCAAGATACGAGACCTCGAAGAACTTTTTTCAGTCGAGGATGGCCGTCGAATCATCTGTAAGAGAACATGTCGTAAAGATGATTGGCTATATAGAAGGGCTCGCGGACCTCGGGACGACTTTGGAGAACGAGCTCTATACAGACTTGATTCTTCAGTCCCTTCCTTCCACCTACGCCCAGTTTATTCTGAATTTCAACAATCAAAGAAAAGAAGTTGAACTTCCAGAACTCCTTAACATGTTGAGGAGTGCAGAGGGCACCTTGTAGAAGGCAAGGGAAACACCTGCTATGTTTGTTCGTGGTGCTTCTTCTTCCAGGTCCAAGGCTAGGGCCAAAGGAAGGAAGATGAAGGCCGCTACCAAACCAAGAGGTGATGTTAGTAAGATGGGAGCTAAGGGAAAGACAAAGATTGCAGTGCCAGTAGTGGCAAAGGACGAGTGCTTCCACTGTCGTAGGAAAGGGCACTGGAAGAAAGATTGCAAAGCTTGAATGCCAAGAACCAGGAACTGAAGCAAGCTGTGTCTTTGACTTCAGGTGTGTTTGTAATTGAAAATTGTCTGTCAATCAACTCTACTTCCCGGGTATTGGATACCGGATCAGGATCTCATATATGCAATTCATTGCAGGCACTGAGAAACTGTAGTGTGCTGAAAGTTGGTGATATGACCCTCCAGGTTGCTAACGGAGCTAGCGTGGGTGCTGTGTCCGTAGGGGATTATCACCTTTAATTGACGAGTGGACATATTTTGGTTTTGCATAACTGTTTTTGTGTACCCAGTTTAACGTGTAATATCATATCAGTTTCGTTGTTATCAAAAGAAGGTTATGATTTCACGTTTGTAAGCGATGTTATTAACATCCATCTTAATCATAGTTTGATTGGGTCCGGTACACTAGATAACGGTATATATGTCTTAAACCAATTACATATTTTCAATGTCCAGAACACACTAAAAAGAAAGTCTCCAGATACAAATAAGGCTTTCTTATGGCATTGTAGACTAGGTCACATCAATGAGACAAGGTTAATTAAGTTACATAGAGAAGGATATTTGGATCCGTTCGAATATCAATCTTATGCCACTTGTCAATCATGTCTCAAAGGAAAGATGACAAAGACTCCATTCACTGGACATGGAGTAAGAGCGAGCGAGCTCTTAGGACTCATACACAGCGATGTATGTGGTCCAATGTCTACACATGCAAGAGATTGTTTTTCATATTTCATTACTTTTACGGATGATTACTCTAGGTACGGATTCATTACCTTGATGAAACATAAATCCGAGGCTTTTGAGAAATTCCAAGATTATAAGAATGAAGTAGAAAACCAAACCGGCAAAAGTAACAAGACACTGAGATCTGATCGAGGTGGTGAATACTTAAGTGCCGAGTTCCTAGGTTACCTAAAAGAGAAAGGAATTCTCTCTCAGCTTACTCCTCCATACACTCCACAGCATAACGGTGTATCGGAGAGACGGAATCGAACCCTATTGGATATGGTACGTTCCATGATGTGTAATGATGAGTTACCGCCATCTTTCTGGGGTTATGCGCTAGAATCAGCAACATATCTTTTGAACAGGGCTCCTACCAAAACTGTGCCTACCACGCCATATCAGATGTGGAGTGGGAAGAAACCCTATCTTCAGTATCTAAAGATATGGGGATGTCCAGCTTTTGTTAAAAAGCAGCATGCAGACAAACTCGAGGTACGATCAGTACAGTGTAAGTTTGTGGGATATCCAAAGAACTCCAGGGGGTATTTTTTCTATTACACAGAGGAACAAAAGGTTTTTGTTTCTCGTAATGCCCATTTTCTAGAACATCTGTTTTTAGAAAAGGAAACAAATGGGAGCGCAATAGAACTGGAAGAAATTCCAGAACCACAAACTACTACTGAAAGTTTGGTAGAACCAGTAGTTCAAGAAGAACAGGACATTCCCGCAACCCTCCGCAGAAGTAGTAGGCCATCCCATTCGCCTGAGAGATACTATTGTTTTCTCATAGATGGGGATAGATAGGATTGTTAGTGTTTATGCCCTAGAAGGCCATTACTGTATCATACTAGCTTGTATATTACTTAATGGAAGCTTGGGATATTCACATGTATATAACAGTCTTGCTAAACATGGTAGTATGCTACTTGGTTTTTTCTATCTTAATATGTGAGTGTACGTATTGATAGAGCTCTTAGGATCTTGCTTGCCTACCAGCGTTGTGATGGCAGTCACACTTGTGGGGGCTGGGTAGTCTACAAGCACATCCTTATTCAGGTCCCTGGTCGTTGGATTATCGAGACAGAGCATCGATACTCCGGAGTAGACTGGTGTGTACGCTTCTCATCCCAGTTAGGGAGATGGTCTGTCCCACAGCTGTCAGTACGTCGTACTGGAGATAGTATACAGGTGCTCGTTAGGTTACGGGTACACCGGACAGGACTCACAGGGAACTGTTGGTTGGTTTGATACCAGTCGTCAGTGAACAGTTCCCAGGTGACATGAGTACAGCGTAGTCCGCAGACTTGACACTGCTACTTCGCCTCGAGTGTGTCCCACTGTTCTTAGATTGCTACCCTACCGCGGCTCAAAGGAGTCGTGCAAACAGGTAGCAGTTGGGTGCAGTCCCGAGCACTTGGAGGCAGTGGCGGTTAGACAGGATTCGTCCCTCCCGGTATTGGGAGTAGATATCGTGCTGTGTCAGAGAGCCATTACGCAAAGTCCCTGGCCAGGGCAAGCGAGATTTGCTGGTAGGTTCCAGTAGTTTCTCAGGGTGTAATGGGCTTCACTCCGACACGACTTATACCGCTATTAGGGGACTGACGCTTGCCGCCCCCCTAGGCCCGATATGCGATAGTCTTGGACGAATGGACCGGACTGTATGGAGATTGTCACATCAGACTCAGTAGGAGTTCGGATGGGTTTACTCATCGGCCTTCTTATCGACAACTACCTGGGGACCGTTACGTACAGCTAGTGCCGCTTGCGGTCTGTGGTTAAACCCACTGCCAGCGTAGTAGTCGAGTCTCTAGAGTCCCACACAGAGAGTTTCCTACTCCAGGCGAAACGATATAGAGGTTGCATGGTTTTGCGACAAAGGGTTCGGACGCATACGTGCGTTTACGCGCGTACGACTTTCGGACAGTTTTTGCCAGTCGGCTTTGGTTTAAGCCAGTTACTGTTATCCGGTTATTGGATTTTTACAGTCTAAAGTTTTTCCGTATTTTTGCGGATTGGAGGGGCGTTCTCGTAATTGTACGAGAAGCTTCTAGAAGATGTGACTAAGGAGGTTTCTTTTGGAAAGAAAGTGAGTCATGGTGGTGATTCATTCATTTCATTAATGCACATTTATTGCTTAATGACTCATGCTAATGAATCACCACTAGATATTTTATGAAGCATGCTTATTCATTTCCTTTATTCTTTATTCTTAAAAAGAAATGCTTCATAATATATTATGATACACTCTCTCTCTTCTCATGATCTTATCTCACATTCTCTCTCCTCAAGCTCTCATCTTCAAACCCTAATCCTTAATCCTCATGTGTTGAGATCAAAGGATTAGTTAGACTAAACAATCCATAACCTTCACTCTACATCATCCTTTCATCTTTGATTAGCAATCAAAGTTGATTAGTTATCTCAAGTTAGAGGTTTAGCTTGGAGTTTCGCTCTCGGGTGGATCGTCTACTACCTAGAGAAGGTCGAGGAGAACAAAGGAGGACACAAAGACGAAGGACTAGTTTCGATCGGTATAATCCCTTAACACTATAGTTTAGTTTAGCCATGTGTTTGGTTATTATTTGTTTAGCTTCGATTTAAGCGGTTAGTCGATGTTCGTTGTTTAAACTTGATCGTTTTTGAAAATTCCGCCTCCCCATAAGTACTGGGGTGTACTACATCGACTTACAGTGGTATCAGAGCCTCGCTAAACAATAAATAACTTAATTGCAAATTTGTACGAATTTCGAACGGAAAAACAAAGCCGCAAAACCCTAATTCTGTCAAGTTTCTGTCGAAGTTAAAATCAAGTCAGAAAATTTTTCAGGTGTGTTCAGAGAGCTTGACATGACCACAGGAGAACACCCAAAAAATTTGGGCTTCTGATTCGTCTAAAGTGCCGCGGAAGGGCGGCGGATCCCACCGATCCGCCGCGCAACCGCGGCCGAGTTGACGAGTCAGGAACTCGTTTTTTTTGGGTGGGTCCCCTGTGGTGTTTTGGGTTTTCTGGAATATTTAATTATTGCTCAGGTTACTGTTTAACAGAGCAGATTTTGGAGCAATATTGAAGTTGTTTATTCGATCGAATTGTACAGTATTTGCGTATTGGATTATATCTGTGTTTGTTTAATGTGTTCGTAAACCTCCCATAACTGCTAGTATGTCGGTTGGCAGGGGGTTGCACATTTCTGAAATGGTTATATCTGTTTGTGCATATAAACTGTATTGGACTGTTGTGGTGTATAGCCGGGGTTAGCAATGGGTTATAGTTTAATTCATTTGTTGTAAATGTAATTTGTTGTAATATTATTTTCGCGGGGCACTTCTAGGTTGCGGTTGTAGCCACCGTTGTATTATTTCATTTTACTGTTTTTGCTCCTAGGACTGACCCAAGGTGGGGTACACAGACTGCCGGGTGGGTAGTTTGCCGTACCCGTAGGGGTCGAGGGTGGGGTAACGGCTATTCATCACAACTGTGTAATCTGTCTTTTCTTGCAGGCTCAAAAGAAATACAGATTGCTTGCAAATCCAATATTGTTTATCTGTGTTCTGGAATGAATATCATTGCGTCAGACGAATGTAAAATATCTATATTTATTGTAGCTATTTAGACGTCACTTATGTTTTACACCCGCGCTAGCCCAGCCCCCGCTCTGTCGTTAGTTAAGTAACCTAACGGGTGATGACGGGACCCAGTGGCGAATGCGGATGGCATAAGAGGACGTTGTATTTTCGTTGTTTTCTGCAATGATAGGTTAATGATGGGACGCATTATCTATAATGCAAAGTAAAACAAACCAAAGTTTAAATCGTTGGAACAATTTAAAAGAAACCACTCGGTTATTTTTAAAACAGATATTTTTAAATGCGGAGATTTAACCACTCCTTTTAAAAGCTATCAGGTTCCTTCGGTTATATCAAGTTCACTACGTTCACGGTTTCGCCAAAACCAGTCGTAGCCCTCCGTCATTTCTTATGAATGGTCAGTAGTATTCAAGCTATGTTTGTTTGGCCCTTAGTCAAGACATAGTGTTTGGTAGCTGCTGGGGTATTCATTTGTTGCATAGATAGATGAGTTGGTTTGGGACAGTCGTATTACTTTGTTTGGCCCTTAGTCAAGAGTATACGGATGGGTTCAAATCAACAGGATAATGATGGGCAGAACTTGACATGTGACTTATGATTTGTTGGCCCTTAGTCAAGATCATAAGAGCATGGGGCAAAAATCCATATCGGGAATTTCTAAAGAAACTGAAATTTGCAAAGAGATGCATACCATTTGGAGTTTGATGAATGTTGGTAGGATTCCTTCAACATTATCATACGATGATATTTCGATCCCGATCCTACTGTGAGTATATGCTACTTATCAGGATATTCGTCACTTAACGATCAATGCTATAAACCTAGTAGGTGTCCAGAAAAGTGTCAGCGGGGTTACGCCCCCAGAGAAAAGAGGTTACTTAATTAAGGAACTTCGCGAAAGCGTTGGAAAACCTCCCTCGAAGTATCGACACCGGCCTGGCTGAACGGTTAAGCAAGTATTGTACGGTGAGAATAGTCTTGGCTAATTCTTCTTTTATGGTTTGAGGAAGGATTCGAGAAACAGTGGGAGCCATCCAGTTTAGATAAACTAAAAACCACTCTAAACTTGCAAGAGCATCATGCTAAAGAGTTTTCTTCTCTCTCTCCTAATTGCAGCAACCCTGAAAATGACTGGACTTAAGTTACTTTTAGAGAAAAATATACTGACGGGGCCAAACTATAAAGATTGGCTGCGGAATGTCAAGATGGCTTTGACCTATGACAAACTGGGGTACGTCCTCACCGCTACGGCACCTGCTGTCCCTGGTCCTAAATCCGGCAATGCGGATAAGGAAATCCGCAAAACCTGGGATTTAGATTGCGCGAGAGCCAAGTGCATCGTGCTTGCCTCGATGAATAATGAACATCAGAGGAGGCACGAGGATATGTCCCTAGATGGCATATTTCTCCATACAAAGGAACTTTATGGAGAGCAATCTCGTATAGCAAGATACGAGACCTCTAAGAAATTGTTTCGAGCGAGGTTGGCTGTCGGGTCATCTGTAGGTGAACATGTCCTACAGATGATTGGCTATATAGAAGAGCTCGCAGACCTTGGGACGACTTTGGATAATGAGCTCTATACAGACCTTGTTCTCCAGTCCCTTCCTCCCACCTACGCCCAGTTTATCCTCAACTTCAATCTTCAAGGAAAAGAAGTTGAACTTGCAGAACTCCTGAACATGTTAAGGAGTGCAGAGGGCACCTTGCAGAAGGCAAGGGAAACACCCGCTATGTTTGTTGGCGGTTCATCTTCTTCCGGGTCCAAGGCTAGGGCCAAAGGAAGGAAGAAGAAGGCCGCACCCAGACCTAGAGGAGGTGTTAGTAAGGTGGGAAAGAAGGGAAAGAAAAAGTTTACAGCACCGGTAGTTGACCTGGATGAGTGCTTCCATTGTCACAGGAAAGGGCACTGGAAGAAGGATTGCAAGGCGTGGAACGCCAAGAACCAGGAACCGAAGCAGGCTGTGGCTTCGACTTCAGGTGTGTTTGTAATTGAGAATTGTCTGTCGATCAACTCTACTTCCTGGGTATTGGATACCGGGTCAGGATCTCATATTTGCAATTCATTGCAGGCACTGAGAAACCGTAGAGTGCTGAAGGAAGGTGATATGATCCTCAGGGTTGCTAACGGAGCTAGCGTGGGAGCTGCGTCCGTCGGGGATTATCACCTAGGATTGACGAGTGGACACATTTTAGTTTTACATAACTGTTATTTTGTACCCAGCTTAACGTGTAATATCATATCAGTTTCCTTGTTATCAGATAAAGGTTATGATTTCACGTTTGTAAGAGATGTTGTCAACATCCACCTTAATCATGGTTTGATTGGGTCCGGTACTCTAAATAACGGCATATATGTGTTAAACCAACTCCAAATTTTCAATGTCCAGAACACACTAAAAAGAAAGTCTCCAGATTTAAATAAAGCTTTCTTATGGCATTGTAGACTGGGTCACATCAATGAGAGAAGGTTGACTAAGTTGCATACAGAAGGATATTTGGACACGTTCGAATATCAAACTTATGACACTTGTCAATCTTGTCTTAAAGGAAAGATGACAAAGACTCCATTCACTGGACAAGGAGTGAGAGCGAGCGAGCTCTTAGGACTCATACACAGTGATGTATGCGGTCCAATGTCTACACATGTGAGAGGTGGTTATTCCTACTTCATTACTTTTACAGATGATTTCTCTAGGTATGGATATGTTTTCTTAATGAAGCATAAATCAGAGGCCTTTGAGAAATTCCTGGAATTTAAGAGTGAAGCGGAAAACCAAACAGGCAAAAGTATTAAAACACTAAGATCTGATCGAGGTGGAGAATACTTAAGTGCCGAGTTCCTAGGTTACCTAAAAGAGAAAGGAATTCTCTCTCAGCTTACTCTTCCATACACTCCACAGCACAACGGTGTATCGGAGAGACGGAATCGAACCCTATTGGATATGGTACGATCCATGATGAGTAATGCTGAGTTACCGCGATCTTTCTGGGGTTATGCGCTAGAATCAGCGGCATATCTTTTGAACCAGGTTCCAACCAAGACTGTGCCTACCACACCATATCAGATGTGGAGTGGGAAGAAACCCTGTCTAAAACATTTTAGGACATGGGGGTGTCCAGCTTTTGTAAAAAAGCAGCATGTGGACAAGCTCGAGGCACGCTTAGTACTGTGTAAGCTTGTGGGATATCCAAAGAACTCCAAGGGATATTATTTCTATTACGCAGAGGAACAAAAGGTTTTTGTTTCTCGTCATGCCCACTTCTTAGAAACTGAATTTTTAGAAAATCAGAAGAGTGGGAGCGAAGTAGAACTAGAAGAAATTCCAGAACCACAAGCTGTTACTGAAAGTTTGGTAGAACCAGAGGTTCAAGAAGAACAGAACATTCCCGCACCCCTCCGTAGGAGTAGTAGGCCGTCTCGTCCGCCTGAGAGATACTACGGTTTTCTCATAGACGAGGATAGAGAGGATTGCATCATTGATGATGATGAACCTACTGACTTCCAGCAGGCCATCCAGAGCGGCGACTCGGTAAGATGGGTAGATGCAATGCGGACCGAGATGGAGTTACTGACTTCCAGCAGGCCATCCAGAGCGGCGACTCGGTAAGATGGCTAGATGCAATGCGGACCGAGATGGAGTCCATGTACACCAACAAAGTATGGACTTTGGACTTTGCTCCAGATGGGGTAAAACCCATAGGATGCAAATGGATCTTCAAGAAAATGATTGGTGTAGATGGACAGGTGGAAACCTATAAGGCTAGACTTGTTGCAAAGGGTTTTCGTCAAAGACCTAGTTTGGACTATGACGAAACTTTTTCTCCAGTGGCTATGCTCAAATCCATTCGGGTCCTTCTTGCTATTGCTGCCTTCCATGATTATGAAATCTGGCAGATGGACGTAAAGACGGCTTTTCTGAATGGAAATTTAGAAGAGAGCGTCTATATGGATCAGCCAGAGGGTTTCAATCAGAGTGGGAGCAGCGGGAAAGTATGCAAGCTGCTTAAGTCTATTTATGGACTAAAGCAGGCATCGCGGAGTTGGAACATCTGTTTTGATGAGACAGTCAAAGAATATGACTTTATCAAAAATCCAGATGAACCGTGCATATATAGTAAAGTTGTGGCCACAAGTGTCGTATTCCTCGTCTTGTACGTGGATGACATTCTATTGATAGGAAATGACATTCCTATGCTACAATCTGTCAAAGGATTCTTGTCACACAGGTTCTCCATGAAAGACCTGGGTAATGCCTCTTACATTCTGGGGATCCGGATCTATCGTGATAGATCCAAGAGGATGTTGGGACTTTCGCAGTCCAGGTATATCGACACTATACTGAAAAGATTCAGTATGGAAGATTCTAAGCGTGGTAATCTACCGGCTTGTCACGGAATCACCCTCTCCAAAGAGATGTCTCCCAAGACTGATTTGGAAAGGGAACGCATGTCTATTATACCCTACGCTTCTGCGGTAGGCTCTATAATGTATGCGATGTTGTGTACCAGACCAGATGTAGCTTACGCACTAAGCGTGGTAAGCCGGTATCAGTCAGACCCAGGGGAGAAACACTGGATAGCAGTAAAGAACATTCTCAAGTACCTGAGGAGGACTAAGGAGATGTTCTTGGTTTACGGCGGAAAAGACCTCAGGTTGGAGGCCTTTGCTGATTCCGGCTTCCAGAGTGATAAGGACGATTCCAAGTCCATGTCGGGTTATGTCTTTACCCTCAATGGAGGGGCGGTGTGCTGGAAGAGCTCCAAGCAGGACACCGTTGCTGACTCGACGATGGAAGCGGAGTATATAGCTGCTTGCGATGCCGCAAAAGAAGCAGTCTGGATGAAGAAGTTCCTAACAGAACTTCAGGTGGTTCCTACCATAGTTGATCCAATACCTCTGTATTGCGACAACAACGGAGCTATAGCTTTAGCGAAGGAACCAAGGTCCCATCAGAAGTCCAGACACATCTTGAGGCGGTATCACCTGATCAGGGAGATCATTGATCGTCAGGAGATCGAGGTTCGGAGAGTTGCTTCAGAAGAGAACATTGCTGATCCATTCACGAAGGCCCTTCCTCAGATTCAGTTCGAGAGGCTGCTCGAGTTCATTGGTCTGCGATATGCCAGTACATGGCCCTAGTGCAAGTGGGAGATTGTTAGTGTTTATGCCCTAGAAGGCCATTACTGTATCATACTAGCTTGTATATTACTTAATGGAAGCTTGGGATATTCACATGTATATAACAGTCTTGCTAAACATGGTAGTATGCTACTTGGTTTTTTCTATCTTAATATGTGAGTGTACGTATTGATAGAGCTCTTAGGATCTTGCTTGCCTACCAGCGTTGTGATGGCAGTCACACTTGTGGGGGCTGGGTAGTCTACAAGCACATCCTTATTCAGGTCCCTGGTCGTTGGATTATCGAGACAGAGCATCGATACTCCGGAGTAGACTGGTGTGTACGCTTCTCATCCCAGTTGGGGAGATGGTCTGTCCCACAGCCGTCAGTACGTCGTACTGGAGATAGTATACAGGTGCTCGTTAGGTTACGGGTACACCGGACAGGACTCACAGGGAACTGTTGGTTGGTTTGATACCAGTCGTCAGTGAACAGTTCCCAGGTGACATGAGTACAGCGTAGTCCGCAGACTTGACACTGCTACTTCGCCTCGAGTGTGTCCCACTGTTCTTAGATTGCTACCCTACCGCGGCTCAAAGGAGTCGTGCAAACAGGTAGCAGTTGGGTGCAGTCCCGAGCACTTGGAGGCAGTGGCGGTTAGACAGGATTCGTCCCTCCCGGTATTGGGAGTAGATATCGTGCTGTGTCAGAGAGCCATTACGCAAAGTCCCTGGCCAGGGCAAGCGAGATTTGCTGGTAGGTTCCAGTAGTTTCTCAGGGTGTAATGGGCTTCACTCCGACACGACTTATACCGCTATTAGGGGACTGACGCTTGCCGCCCCCCTAGGCCCGATATGCGATAGTCTTGGACGAACGGACCGGACTGTATGGAGATTGTCACATCAGACTCAGTAGGAGTTCGGATGGGTTTACTCATCGGCCTTCTTATCGACAACTACCTGGGGACCGTTACGTACAGCTAGTGCCGCTTGCGGTCTGTGGTTAAACCCACTGCCAGCGTAGTAGTCGAGTCTCTAGAGTCCCACACAGAGAGTTTCCTACTCCAGGCGAAACGATATAGAGGTTGCATGGTTTTGCGACAAAGGGTTCGGACGCATACGTGCGTTTACGCACGTACGACTTTCGGACAGTTTTTACCAGTCGGCTTTGGTTTAAGCCAGTTACTGGTATCCGGTTATTGGATTTTTACAGTCTAAAGTTTTTCCGTATTTTTGCGGATTGGAGGGGCGTTCTCGTAATTGTACGAGAAGCTTCTAGAAGATGTGACTAAGGAGGTTTCTTTTGGAAAGAAAGTGAGTCATGGTGGTGATTCATTCATTTCATTAATGCACATTTATTGCTTAATGACTCATGCTAATGAATCACCACTAGATATTTTATGAAGCATGCTTATTCATTTCCTTTATTCTTTATTCTTAAAAAGAAATGCTTCATAATATATTATGATACACTCTCTCTCTTCTCATGATCTTATCTCACATTCTCTCTCCTCAAGCTCTCATCTTCAAACCCTAATCCTTAATCCTCATGTGTTGAGATCAAAGGATTAGTTAGACTAAACAATCCATAACCTTCACTCTACATCATCCTTTCATCTTTGATTAGAAATCAAAGTTGATTAGTTACCTCAAGTTAGAGGTTTAGCTTGGAGTTTCGCTCTCGGGTGGATCGTCTACTACCTAGAGAAGGTCGAGGAGAACAAAGGAGGACACAAAGACGAAGGACTAGTTTCGATCGGTATAATCCCTTAACACTATAGTTTAGTTTAGCTATGTGTTTGGTTATTATTTGTTTAGCTTCGATTTAAGCGGTTAGTCGATGTTCGTTGTTTAAACTTGATCGTTTTTGAAAATTCCGCCTCCCCATAAGTACTGGGGTGTACTACATCGACTTACAAGGATTACGTCATTGATGATGATGAACCTACTAGCTTCCAGCAGGCCATCCAGAGCGGTGACTCGGTAAGATGGCTAGATGCAATGCGGACCGAGATGGAGTCCATGTACACCAACAAAGTATGCACTTTGGACATTGCTCCAGGTGGGGTAAAACCCATAGGATGCAAATGGATCTTCAAGAAAAAGATTGGTGTAGATGGACAGGTAGAAACCTATAAGGCTAGACTTGTTGCAAAGGGTTTTCGTCAAAGACCTGGTTTGGACTATGATGAATTTTTTTCTCCATTGGCTATGCTCAAATCCATTCGGATCCTTCTTGCCTTTGCCGCCTTCCATGATTATGAGATCTGGCAAATGGACGTAAAGACAGCTTTTCTAAATGGTAATTTAGAAGAGTGCGTTTATATGGATCATCCAGAAGGCTTCAATCAGAGTTGGAGCAGCGGGAAAGTGTACAAGTTGCTTAAGTCCATTTATGGACTAAAGCAGGCATCGTGGAGTTGGAACATCTGTTTTGATGAAACGGTCAAAGAATATGACTTTATCAAAAATCCAGATGAACCATGTATATATAGTAAAATTATAGCACGAACTGATAGGAAATGACATTCCTATGCTACAATCTGTCAATAGATTCTTGTCACGCTGGTTCTCCATGAAAGACCTGGGTGATGCCTCTTACATTCTGGGGATCCGGATCTATCGTGTTAGATCCAAGAGGATGTTGGGACTTTCACAGTCCAGGTATATCAACACTATACTGAAAAGATTCAGTATTGAAGATTCGAAGCGCGGTAGTTTACCGGTTGTCACGGAATCACCCTTTCTAAAGAGATGTCTCCCAAGACTGATTTGGAAAGGGATCGCATGTCTATTATACCCTACGCTTCTGCGGTAGGCTCTATAATGTATGCGATATTGTGCACCGGACCAGATGTAGCTTACGCACTGAGCGTGGTAAGCAGGTATCAGTCAGACCCAGGGGAGAAGCACTGGATAGCAGTAAAGAACATTCTCAAGTACCTGAGAAGGACTAAGGAGATATTCTTGGTTTACGGCGGAAAAGAGCTCAAGATCGAGGCCTTTGCTGATTCCAGCTTCCAGAGTGACAAGGATGACTACAAGTCCATGTCAGGTTATGTCTTTACCCTCAATGGAGGGGCGGTGTGCTGGAAGAGTTCCAAGCAGGACACCGTTGCTGACTCGACGATGGAAGCGGAGTATATTGCTGCTTGCGATGCCGCAAAAGAAGCGGTCTGTATGAAGAAGTTCCTAACAGAACATCAGGTGGTTCCTATCATTGTTGATCCAATACCGCTGTATTGCGACAACAACGGAGCTATAGCTTTAGTTAAGGAACCCAGGTCCCATCAGAAGTCCAGACACGTCTTAAGGCGGTATCACCTGATCAGGGAGATCATAGATCGCCGGGAGATCGAGGTCCGGTGGGTTGCTATAGAGGAGAACACTGTTGATCCATTCATAAAGGCCTTACCTCAGATTCAGTTCGAGAGGCTACTCGAGATGATCGGTCTTCGATACGCCAGTAAATGGCCCTAGTGCAAGTGGGAGATTGTTAGTGTATATGCCCTGGGCCATTATTGTATCATACTAGCTTGTATATTACTTAATAGAAGCTTGGGATATTCACAGTTATATTAACAGTCTTGCTAAACATGGTAGTATGCTACTTGGTTTATATCTATCTTAATATGTGTGTACGTATTGATGGAGCCCTTAGGATCTTGCTGGACTACCAGCGTTGTGATGGCAGTCACACTAGTAGGGGCTGGGTAGTCTACAAACACATCCTTTTTCAGGTCCCTAGTCATAAGATTATCGAGACAGGGCATCGATACTCCGGAGTAGAATAGTGTGTACGCTTCTCATCCCAGTTGGGGAGATGGTCTATCCGACAGCCATCAGTACGTCGTACTGGGGATAGTATACAGGAGCTCGTTGGGTTACGGGTACACCGGACAGGACTCACAGGGAACTGTTGGTTGGTATTATACCCGTCGTCAGTTAACAGTTCCCAGGTGACATGAGTACAGCATAGTCCGCAGACTTAACATTACTGCTTCGCCTCGAGTGTGTTCCCAGTGTTCTTAGATTGCTACCCTACCACGGCTCAAAGGAGTCGTGCAAACAGGTAGCAGTTGGGTGCAGTCCCGAAGCACTTGGAGGCAGTAGCAGTTAGACAGGATTCTGTTAGTTATATGTATGCCCTAGAGGCCATTACTGTACATTGGATGTATATTGTAGTGGATGCTGGGACATATATAGGGAGGACTTTCTTGCTCGACATGATAGTATGCTATCTGGTTACTCTTTACCTTAACGTGTACACTGATTGTCTCTCTGTTACATGTTGGTAAAGCCCTTAGGATGTGTGCTTGACTACCTGGACTGTGATGCGGATCATACTAGTGGGGACATGGTAGTCCATAAGTACATCCTTCAAAGTCCCTAGTCGTGGGTGTATCGAGACGGGGCATCGATATACCAGAGTAGACTAGCGTGTACCTTCTCGACCCATACAGATGGGCGATGGATGATCCCATATCCATCGGTGTTTGACATCAGAGATGATATACGGGTGCTCAGTGGAGACTGGGTACACTGGACGGACTCGCCGAGAACTCCCAGATGGTATTATACCTCACGTCAGATGGCAGTTCTCTGGTGACACTGGTACAGAGTAGTCTGTTGACCCGAGATCGTCATAGAGTCTTGTGTGGTTCCCACTGTGCTTTGATTTCCATCTTACCACGTCCAAGAGGGCGTGCAAAACGGTGGTTTTTGGGTACAGTCCCGAGTCACATGGAGGCAATGAGCGATAGGAGGGGATTCGTCTCTCCCGGTATAGGGAGTTGATGTTGCGCTGTGTTCGATTGGCTATAACAGGAAATCCCTGGCCAGGGTTGCTGAGATTTACTGGTAAGTGTTACCAGTAGTTTCTCGAACAGTTATAGACCTCGTATCGACACGACTTATCGAGCTATTGGGGTCTGACGTTTACCACCCCTAGGCGAGATATGCGACAGATCAGACGATCAGACCGGACTGTACGGTAGTGTTACTGGTTGGATTCACTGGAGTGTGAGCGGGCTTGCTCGTCGATCTTCAGATCGCTCAATACCCGGGTGGACGTTACGTTTAGCAGACCGCTTGCGGCTTGTAGGTGCTTGATATGATCATCACCTGCTGCCGGCGTATTGACGAGTCTTTAGAGTCCTACACAGAGGTTTCCTGGGTCAAGCGAAACGAAATAGGAGCGCATATGAGATATGTGCGGGACCGAGAATAATACCAGTATGTGATACTGTATTCGATTCTCGCGATGAATGTATCGAATGGTTGTATGCGATATAACCTACTTATCGATTCAAGCGTTGATTCGATAAGCCGATACATTGTATACTAGACGGTTGTGTGCGACATGACCGAATCATTGAATCAAGTATTGATTTAATGATTTAATGCATAATTATATATTTGATATATTACTTTGCATTAACTAGTATCGGTTCAGTTTAAATGGATTTTCTCACTCGGGTGTGCGCATTGCATATGCGATATGATTTTGTGCACTTGCTTGTATCATGTTTGATGATACATGCAATACTTGGTTAAATGTATGTTTAAACCTTAGTTAGTTAATGGTTAAGGATTTTAAATGATTTATTTATTGTTTTATTTATTTTTGGCAAAAGGAAAATGGTGGATTTATTTATTTCTTTTGTTGAAGTTTCTTGAACTTTTGAAAAGTCCACCATTTTTGTTTTATGCCAAACCCTAACCACTTACTAACTTTGGTTAACTCTCTACACTTAACTATGGTAAGTGTTATGATAAGATTGAATTTTCTTTTCTATTAATTTGAACTTATCATAATATTTATCATATCATTTTCTTCTTCTTCTTCCTTTCTTCAAGTGAAGAAAACCAAACTTCATCAATGGTGGATTGATGAAGAGTGTGAGAAATCCAAAACCAATGTCTACCCACTTCCTATTTCTTCATCCTCTACCTCTTGCCAAGTAGTAGAGTGTGTTTCCTTCACAAGTTTTTAGGGCTTGGTGAAGGTGGAGCTTGATTTAGCGATGCCTCGACGTAGATCATCTTCGGCATGGACATCGACGACCTAGCTCGCTTTTTCTCCGACGAAGCCGACTCTACAGCTCGGATTCCTTTTGGACAGCGGAGACGACTTCGTTGGGGAGCTATGGAGGTGGAGCACCAGATCTACAAAGGTTGTATTTTCGATATCCCATTAGTTAAGTGTTAACTAGTTTTGTTTCGCCTAGAAATCTAGTCTACGATCCGTAGTCGGGTCTCTCGGCACCCGTAATTTTTGAAAATGGCATGTTCGATGCCTTGTATAACCTCATTAGGGTGCCTAGGAACCCTACAGTGGTATCAGAGCTTAGCTAGAGCCTTAGGCGAAATCCAGACGCAATTTGAAGTCCGAACGAACCCGAAACCCAATTCCAAACATGCTCTCTGTCCAGATTTTAAAACTGTGGATTTTTAAAGATTAAAAATATCCATAAAATCAAGCAGGGTTTTCTAAGAATTACTGTAAATTTCGAGGACCTAATTCCACTTTTCCACCGTGCTTCCGCGGCATGAGCAAGGCTCATGCGGCGGATCCGCGGCCGTACGACCACAATATTTAAATTATTTTGTACAGTAATTCTTAGTTTCCAGTGGTGATGTTTCTGGGAATTTTTAATAATTTTTCAAGAGTTGAATTTTCTGCAGTTGTTTTGGGGATTCGTATGTTCGATCGGATTATCAAATTTTGTCTGTGTGGCTTTCCGGATAAATTTTAGAATATGTTAGAAAGTTTGACCGGATATAAATACCCAATTTTTCCCCTGTCGGGAAATTTCCAAGTGTTGGATTTTTCCGTAGTTTAACGACGTTCTAAGTAGTGCAAGTAACTCGATGGACCCTCTAGAAGACAACAAACCTTAACTCGATTATGTGACCGTCTTGAACTGCCCTTTGAACCATCGGGTTTGGGGCAGTACGGCGTGCCACATGTGAGGCGTTGGCTTGACCCTTCTACGGCTGGACCGTTGGTACTGAGGCACGAACTGAATGTTGTTAGACTTATTTCATGTGTTGGACTGTATCGGGAAAACTTGGGTGTTCGATTGTTCGATCGGAAAGTTTAACATTTTCTATTTATCCGGAATGGGATACAATAATTGGAATTCACAATAAGTTATGTGATAACTGAATGAATGTTATAAACATAGCAGTTTAGTCTCACTTGATCGGTTGCCACGGAATTTTGATGTGATCAAAAGTCCGTCGCAATCACGTAGCGTACGCGGATACTCTCCGGGTAAACTTAATAGACAGCCTCACTCCATAGCCCCGACCAAGTGACTGTAGGAGAACCCCGTCGCCGAAAGCATCCGTTCGAGTGCTCGCGGTAGCGGTGTTCCGCCTTGGTGCACTTCGTCGACGGTATCGGGGGTGCGGCCGCCTACTGAAGTTTGCGACGAGTATTCGATCAGACTGTCGGGAATCTTGTTGAATTGCCCGACTTGATATTGAAAAGAGTTTTCGATAATGAGACGAAAATGCGGGGTTTATAGTTGTTAGGCATGCGATGTCTAAGTAATTCAATAGATTAGGCATGCGATGTCTATGCAGATTGCGGATTCCAACTGTTGTAGTTTTACACTTTCTTTTCTGTGACCGTAAGTGTAATATGTGATATCGCCGGTTTCGTTGCTATATGTCAACGACAATTGGGATGCGCATATTTACTTACGTTGATGACATGTGATGTTATGTGTTGCTGGATATGTTATATTGGATCGTCGTGTTTGAATAGCCGGGGGTTTTTATGTGAGATGAGTGTTTTTCATTTTCATTCATGTAAAAACTTGTATGTAATATTCTTTTTATTGGGGCACTTCCAGGTAGCGGAAGTTGTCACCGTTGATGTATATTATTTACTTTTCCGCACTAGGATAGACCCAAGGAGGAGGGCACAAGTAACCGGGTTCTGGAGTCCAGTGGGAGACCAACTCGAGGAGTCGAGTCCGGGTCTCCTAACTCCAGAATTGGTAGGGTTGCTTGCCGCTCTCGTAGGGGTCTAGGGGTGTGGGTTTGGCTATTCATCACGACCGTGGAATCCGTGTTTTATACTGGCTCGTATTGAAAACACGGACGTCCTAGTATATCCAATATTTCCTATGATTCTTCTGCTGCGATATCTGTGATGTGATCATGTGATATTCTGTGATAGATACAGTATATAGTATATATGATATATTATATAGCCGTTACTTATGTTTTACACCCGCGCTAGCCCTGTCCCGCTCTGTCGTTAGTTACCTAACCAACGGTGCACGAGGGGACATCGAGGCGAATGCGGATGGCATAAGTGTACGTCGTATTTATCTGTGATGTTTAGGTATTTAAATGATGGGACTTCATTAATGTGATTAATGAAATAAAAGAAACCTAAGATGTTGTAGAATCGAATTTCAAAATAAAACAGGTAGCTACAGTTCTTGCTTTGCATAGCGGTATATATGATATATCCTGCACCTTATTCGATAAGGAAAGGACCGAGATCCCTTCACCGGGAGTGACTCCTTTAGCAATAACTGGAAGATGCTACAAACTCAGTTTGTCTTTTGATTGCTTTTAAGTGGTTTTGCTTTGCACAGTGATATATATGATATATCCCGCACCTCATTCGACGAGGAAAGGACCGACGATCCCTTCACCGGGAGTGACTCCTTTAGCATAACAAGAAAAGCCTCAAAAGCACTCCATTTCAAAAATTCATTCGATCCTACAACGATATCAAGTTCATTACGCAATAGGTTTTCATAAAAACCTGTCGTAGCCCTCCGTCATTTCAGATAAGTGTTGTTTAGTATTCGTGCTGCGTTTGTTGGCCTCCGTCAAGGCGCAGTGTGCGGTAGCTAACCAGTATTTATCTGCTTATGCATATGATGCAGATTGAGTTAGGGTAGTCGTGCGACCTTGTTGGCCTCCGTCAAGGGTCGTGCGGGTGGGTTTGATTCGATCAAGAAATGACGGGTTGAACTTGACTAGTAGCCTATGGTTTGTTGGCCTCCGTCAAGGTCATAGGGTGCTAGGGGCAAAATATTATCGGGAATTTCAAGTGTTGAAATTTGCAATGAGATTGCATACCTTCTATGAGATAGTTGGATCCCGATACCCGCTGCGAGTAAAAGTTACTCCTGGGAGAGTTTTATACATTACAATTAGCCGATCAAGTAGGTGTCTAGAAAGGTGTTAACGAGGTTACGCCTCTGGGAAAACGAGGTTTACATTAATTAGGTTCGTGCGAAAGCACGGGGGACCTCCCTCAAAGTACCGACACTGGCCTGGCTGAAAGATTGGCGAACTTGTAGTGTGTAATTAATCCCGGCTAGTCTTTCCTTTTTGGGTTTGAAGGAAGATTTGATAAAAAGCAGTGGGAGCCATCCTGATTAGATAAAATTATAACCAATCTATTCTTTCAAGAGCGCACGCTGAGTGTTTTCTTCTCTCTCTCTCCTGGTAGCGACTATATCACGCCTTAATCAAGATAATAAAACGGATTATTGACCGAACCCGCTTGTTATACTGAGCTGGGGAACGTTGGTCCCGCTCCAACTTATAATAGTTATAAGACAGAGCAGGAAATTGGGGAATACCAGATTTCCCGTGCCGCCCAAACGAAGAGAGTGCATGCTGATGCATCATCTTCGGGTGTGTTCTTTATACAGAACTGTTTCTCAGTATCCTCCGCATCCTGGGTATATGATACCGGATCAGGATCCCAGATATGTAATCTGTTACATAGGGCTACAAAAGGGTAGAAAAACTAAGAACGGGTGATAAGTTTCATGAGGCAGAAAACGGGGCAATTGTTGCAGCCAAGTCTGTTGGTCACTGTCACCCTGTATTGTAATACATTGATTCTGAAAGAATGTTATTAGATACCGAACCTGATATACAAAATCATATCTGTCTCTTTATAAGTAAATAAACGATAAAATTTCGTATTGTTGGATAATGTTTTGAACATTTCCTATATCAAAAGTTGATCGGTTCAGGCACGTTGTCTAAAAGCATTGACGTTCTAAATCAAACTACAGTTCTTAGTATATGGAACACACATAAGAGGAAGAGTTCAGAAATGAACGAATTCTTCTTGAGGTATTGTAGACTAGGTCATATCAATGCGACCCGACTGGCTAGAGTTACATAAAGATGCATATTTAAATTAGTTTGAACTTACATCTTGTGAAACTCGCCAGTCATGTCACAAAGATAAGATGACCATAGCTCCGTTTACTGGAAACAGAGAAAGAGTTAGTGAACTCTTGGGACTGATACATGATGATGTATGTAGGTCTCCTGTCTACACATACCAGGATTGGTTCTTTATACTTCATTACGTTCTCTGATGATCTCTTTAGATTCAGACATATGTTCTTGTTGAAACACAAGTACGAACCTTTTGAGATATTCACAGAATATAAGTTAGAAGTAGAGAACCAAAATATGGGTATAAGTATTATGTCCTTTGATGTGATCAAGGAGGAGAATACTTGTGCATGGAATTCCTGGACTATTCTAAAGGAGAATGAGATTCTCTCTCAGCATTACTCCTCCGTATACACCATTGCACGATGGTATGTCGGGGCGGAGCAATTGCACCCTATTCGATATGGTGTGCTCTATGATGAGTAATACTGAGTTACCTTTTTCCTTAAGGGGGTTATGCACTTGAGAAGCTGCATACCTATTGAATAGGGTTCTAATCAAATCAGTAGCCTACCATTTCATATGTGATATGGAATGGGAAGAGCCCATATCTTAAATTAGTTAAGATTTGGGGTTGTCCAGCCTATGTCTAAAACCAAAATCCGGACAAGCTCGAGGCAAGGTCTGTTATGTAGAACTGGAAAGGTTCCAGTTATACAAACTACAGCAGATGATTTGGTACAACCAGAGGATTCAGTACATACCAACGAACCTCAGCCTCTCCGCCGATCTAGTAGGGTTCCTCACCCTCCTGAGAGATACTTTGGTTTCTCTATGACAGTGGGAGCGAGGATTGCATCATGAGATGATGACCCAACTAGCTTCGAGCTGGCCATCAGGAGTAAGACTCTGTCAGAATGGCTGGATGCTTAGCGATCTGAGATGGAATCCTTATACACCAACAAAGTATGGACTTTGGTTGCTATATCTGAAGGGTTAAATCCCCATCAGGAGCAAGTAAATCTTGAGAAGATTACTTGGTGTATATGGAAAGGTTGAGACTTTCAAAGCTAGACTTGTTAAAGGTTTGCATCATTGACCAGGCGTGGATAATGATGAAACCTTTTCCAGTACCTATGCTTAAGTCCATCCAGATCCTACTTGCCACAGCTACATACCATGACTACGATATCTGGTGGTTTGGTGTCATGACAGCTCTTCTAAAATGATGAGTTGGAAGAAAGCGTCTATAAGTACACAGCCAGAGGGCTTCGTAGACAGTGGGAGCAGCGGAAACGTGTGTAAGATGCTTTATATGATAAAGCAGGCATCGCGGAGTTGGAACATCTGTTTTGATGAATTAGTCAAAGAGTTTGACATCATCAAAATGGTAGATGAACCTTGTATAAACAAAAAGGTAGTATGGAGTATGGTGGCGATCCTCGTAGAGTACGTGGATGACATACTCTTGATAAGAAAGAAGTTTCTTATGCTACGCTCGATCAATCTCCGTTTATCACAAAGATTCTCGAAATAGGATCAAAATGATACCTACTAAATCCGGGGTTTTGGATCTATAAGATAGATCTAATTGGATGTTAGGAATCTCACTAGTAGTAGTGAGATGGTATCAATCGATCCTGGGGAGAATCACTGGAAGTGTTCCAGGGTGATAAAGACGACTGAATGTCAGTCGCAGGCATTGTCTTTACCCTCAGTAAAGGGACGGTATGTTGGAAGAGTTCCAAGCTAGATACCGTGACATACTAGACGATAAAGGCAGGATACATCGCTACTTAAGATGCTACCAAAGAGGCTGTTTGGGTGTATATAGGTTCATGAGATGAACCAGGTTCCTACCATTGTGTGACAATGGAGTTGTGGTTTTGGCCCGGGAACCCCTGTCCCATCAGTGATCCAGACATAGTCTAAGGCAGTATCACCTGATCGTGGAGATGGTTGATCTCCATGGTGATCAAGGTTAGGAGAGCAGACTAAGAGGACAACACGGAGGATCCACTCACGAAGGCCTATTCCCAGAGAGAGACTTTTATGGGATGGTTGAGTATGAGATACTACAACCACTGCTACAGATGGCCCTAGTGCAAGTGGGAGATTGTTAGTTATATGTATGCCCTAGAGGCCATTACTGTACATTGGATGTATATTGTAGTGGATGCTGGGACATATATAGGGAGGACTTTCTTGCTCGACATGATAGTATGCTATCTGGTTACTCTTTACCTTAATGTGTACACTGATTGTCTCTCTGTTACATGTTGGTAAAGCCCTTAGGATGTGTGCTTGACAACCTGGACTGTGATGCGGATCATACTAGTGGGGACATGGTAGTCCATAAGTACATCCTTCAAAGTCCCTAGTCGTGGGTGTATCGAGATGGGGCATCGATATACCAGAGTAGACTAGCGTGTACCTTCTCGACCCATACAGATGGGTGATGGATGATCCCATATCCATCGGTGTTTGACATCAGAGATGATATACGGGTGCTCAGTGGAGACTGGGTACACTGGACGGACTCGCCGAGAACTCCCAGATGGTATTATACCTCACGTCAGATGGCAGTTCTCTGGTGACACTGGTACAGAGTAGTCTGTTGACCCGAGATCGTCATAGAGTCTTGTGTGGTTCCCACTGTGCTTTGATTTCCATCTTACCACGTCCAAGAGGGCGTGTAAAACGGTGGTTTTTGGGTACAGTCCCGAGTCACATGGAGGCAATGAGCGATATGAGGGGATTCGTCTCTCCCGGTATAGGGAGTTGATGTTGCGCTGTGTTCGATTGGCTATAACAGGAAATCCCTGGCCAGGGTTGCTGAAATTTACTGGTAAGTATTACCAGTAGTTTCTCGAACAGTTATAGACCTCGTATCGACACGACTTATCGAGCTATTGGGGTCTGACGTTTACCACCCCTAGGCGAGATATGCGACAGATCAGACGATCAGACCGGACTGTACGGTAGTGTTACTGGTTGGATTCACTGGAGTGTGAGCGGGCTTGCTCGTCGATCTTCAGATCGCTCAATACCCGGGTGGCCGTTACGTTTAGCAGACCGCTTGCGGCTTGTGGGTGCTTGATATGATCATCACCTGCTGCCGGCGTATTGACGAGTCTTTAGAGTCCTACACAGAGGTTTCCTTGGTCAAGCGAAACGAAATAGGAGCGCATATGAGATATGTGCGGGACCGAGAATAATACCAGTATGTGATACTGTATTCGATTCTCGCGATGAATGTATCGAATGGTTGTATGCGATATAACCTAGTTATCGATTCAAGCGTTGATTCGATAAGCCGATACATTGTATACTAGACGGTTGTGTGCGACATGACCGAATCATTGAATCAAGTGTTGATTTAATGATTTAATGCATAATTATATATTTGATATATTACTTTGCATTAACTAGTATCGGTTCACTTTAAATGGATTTTCTCACTCGGGTGTGCGCATTGCATATGCGATATGATTTTGTGCACTTGCTTGTATCATGTTTGATGATACACGCAATACTTGGTTAAATGTATGTTTAAACCTTAGTTAGTTAATGGTTAAGGGTTTTAAATGATTTATTTATTGTTTTATTTATTTTTGGCAAAAGGAAAATGGTGGCTTTATTTATTTCTTTTGTTGAAGTTTCTTGAACTTTTGAAAAGTCCACCATTTTTGTTTTTTGCCAAACCCTAACCACTCACTAACTTTGGTTAACTCTCTACACTTAACTATGGTAAGTGTTATGATAAGATTGAATTTTCTTTTCTATTAATTTGAACTTATGATAATATTTATCATATCATTTTCTTCTTCTTCTTCCTTTCTTCAAGTGAAGAAAACCAAACTTCATCAATGGTGGATTGATGAAGAGTGTGAGAAATCCAAAACCAAAGTCTACCCACTTCCTATTTCTTCATCCTCTACCTCTTGCCAAGTAGTAGAGTGTGTTTCCTTCACAAGTTTTTAGGGCTTGGTGAAGGTGGAGCTTGATTTAGCGATGCCTCGACGTAGATCATCTTCGGCATGGACATCGACGACCTAGCTCGCTTTTTCTCCGACGAAGCCGACTCTAGAGCCCGGATTCCTTTTGGACAGCGGAGACGACTTCGTTGCGGAGCTATGGAGGTGGAGCACCGGATCTACAAAGGTTGTATTTTCGATATCCCATTAGTTAAGTGTTAACTAGTTTTGTTTCGCCTAGAAATCTAGTCTACGATCCGTAGTCGGGTCTCTCGGCACCCGTAATTTTTGAAAATGGCATGTTCGATGCCTTGTATAACCTCATTAGGGTGCCTAGGAACCCTACGGATTCGTCTCTCCCGGTATTGGGAGTTGATATCGCTCTGTGTCTGAAGAGCCAATACACAAAGTCCCTGGCCAGGTTAAGCGAGATTTACTCGTAGGTTTTCCAGTAGTTTCTCAAGGTGTAATAGGCTTCACTCCGACACGACTTATACCACTTTTAGGGGACTGACGCTTGCCGCCCCTAGGCCCGATATGCGATAGTCCTAGACGATCAGACCGGACTGTACGGAGGTTGTCACATCAGGCTGAGTAGGAGTTCGGATGGGTTTCCTCATCGGCCTTCTTATCGACATCTATCTGGGGACCATAACGTACAGCTAGTGCCGCTTGCGGTCTGTGGTTAAACCCACTGCCAGCGTAGTAGTCGAGTCTTTAGAGTCCCACACAGAGAGTTTTCCTGCTTCGGGCGGAGCGATATAGAGGTCGTATGGTTTTACGACAGGGTTCGGACGCATACGTGTTTTTACGCACGTACGATGTTCAGACAGTTTTTACTAGCAGGCTTTGGTTTAAGCCATATTCTAGTATTGGATTATTGGATTTATACAGTCTCAGTATTTTCGTGTTTTCACGAATGGGAGGGGCGTTCTCGTAATATTTCGAGAAGCTTCTAGAAGATTGATGAGTTGGAGGCTTAGGTAGCATTTGCATTAAGTGGATTAATGACTCATGGTGTGATTCATCCATAGAGTTAATGATGCATTTATTGTTTAAATGACTCATGAGATGAATCACAAGGTGAGTTAATGAAGCTTGATGATAATTTTTATTTGTTATTCATTTAATAAATATTTTATGCTTCATATATTCATAATGATTCATTATTCCAAGATCATTCTCATTCTCACCTTCTCTCTCCTCAAGCTCTCTCTCTCTCTCTCTTCAAACTCTAACCCTAACCACTCATGTGTTGAGATCACGGGTTAGCAAGACTAATTGATCCCTAGTTTTCTAGCCAACGATCCGTAGTCGGGTCTCTCGGCACCTAGATTTTTTGAAATTGGCATGTTCGATGCCTTGTGAGACCTCACTAGAGTGCCTAGGAACCCTACAAGCACAACATCAACCCCCTATACCGGGAGAGACGAATCCCCTCCTATCGCTCATTGCCTCCATGTGACTCGGGACTGTACCCAAAAACCACCGTTTTGCACGCCCTCTTAGACATGGTAAGATGGAAATCAAAGCCACACAAGACTCTATGACGATCTCGGGTCAACAGACTACTCTGTACCAGTGTCACCAGAGAACTGCCATCTGACGTGAGGTATAATACCATCTGGGAGTCCTCGGCGAGTCCGTCCAGTGTACCCAGTCTCTACTGAGCACCCGTATATCATCTCTGATGTCAAACACCAATGGATATGGGATCATCCATCGCCCATCTGTATGGGTCGAGAAGGTATACGCTAGTCTACTCTGGTATATCGATGCCCCATCTCGATACACCCACGACTAGGGACTTTCAAGGATGTACTTATGGACTACCATGTCCCCACTAGTATGATCCGCATCATAGTCCAGGTAGTCAAGTACACATCCTAAGGGCTTTACCAACATGTAACAGAGAGACAATCAGTATACACGTTAAGGTAAAGAGTAACCAGATAGCATACTATCATGTCGAGCAAGAAAGTCCTCCCTATATATGTCCCAGCATCCACTACAATATACATCCAATGTACAGTAATGGCCTCTAGGGCATACATATAACTAACAAATTCCTCCTTTATGGTTTGAGGAGGGATTCGAGAGACAGTGGGAGCCATCCTGTTTATATAAATTAAAAACCAATCTAAACATGCAAGAGCATCATGCTAAAGTGTTTTCTTCTCTCTCTCTTAATTGAAGCGACCCAGTGACCAGACATAGGTTACATCTAGATAATAAAATGACTGAATCTGACTGTTATGACTGGCAAAGGTCTGTCCAGATGTCCATTCCCCATGACAAGCTGGGACACCTCTTAACTAATCCAACCCCTGCCGTCTCAGGTCCAGTTTCCCCTGTCACGGATATTGATATCCGTAGGATATCGGAAGAAGTCTGTGCGAAAGCCAAGTGCCTCGTGTTGGCCTCAGTTGATGGTGCAAACCAGAGGCAGCACGAGAAGATGGACTTAGTTTCTATCTTCCTCCATAACAAAGATTTATATGGAGAGCAATTTCGTATCGCAAGATATGAGACCTCGAACGAATTGCTTCCAGCGAGGTTGGCTATCGGGTCATCTGTAGGGGGCAACGTCCTTACAGAGACCAGCTCTTTTGAGCTCTCGGACCTGAAGACCACGTTGAAGAACGGGTCAGATGCTGACTTAGTTCAACAATCTCTACCTACTACCCTGAAGGAAACCAGGGAAGTAGAAAGAAAGGGAAGGGCAGAAGTTTCGGGACTGGATGTAGCAAGAGAAGGATGTTCCTATTGTTACAGGAATGAACATTGGCAGAAGGATTGCAGGGCTTGCAAAGCCAGTAGCCAGAATTCGAAGCATGTTGTGGCTTCGGCTTCGGGTGTGTTTTTGATAGAGAACTGTATGTCAGTTAACCCTACTTCCTGGGTATTGGATACCGGATCAGGATCTCATATCTGTAATTCATTACAGGCTCTGAGAAACCGTAGGGTTATCAGTAAAGGTGATATGATTCTCAGGGTTGCTAACGGAATGAGCATGTATGCAGAATCCGTAGGGGAATATCATCTTGGACGGACAACTGGGCAGATATTGATTCTGCGTGACTGTTTTTATGTACCAGGTGCGACTTGTAATATCATATCTGTATCCTTACTTTCTAAGGAAGGATATGATTTTACTTTTGTAAGCGATGTAGTCAACATCCACCTAAATCAAGTTCTGATTGGGTCAGTTACATTACAAAACGGAATATACGTATTGAATCAAGCTCAGATCTTCAGTGTCCAGAACACAATTAAAAGAAAGTCTCCGGAATTAATTCAGGCTTTCTTATGCCATTGTAGACTGGGTCACATTAATGAGACACGGTTGACAAAGTTACATGAAGAAGGATACTTGGATCCGTTCGAGTACCAGTCTTATGCCACTTGTGAATCTTGTCTCATGGGAAAGATGACAAAGACTCCGTTCAATGGACACGGAGAAAGAGCAAGTGAGCTCTTGGGACTCATACACAGTGATGTATGTGGTCCAATGTCTACAAATGCGCGAAGTGGTTATTCATACTTCATTACTTTCACAGATGATTTCTCTAGGTATGGGCATGTCTTCTTGATGAAGCACAAATCCGAGGCTTTTGAGAAATTTCGGGAATACAAGAATGAAGTTGAAAAACAAACAGGAAAAAGTATCAAGACACTGAGATCTGATCGAGGTGGTGAATACTTGAGTGCCGAGTTTCTAGGCTACTTAAAAGAGAATGGAATCTCTCTCAGCTTACTCCTCCATACACACCACAACACAACGGTATATCGGAAAGGAGGAATCGAACCCTATTGGATATGGTTCGTTCCATGATGAGTAAGGCAGAGTTGCCGCGATCCTTCTGGGGTTATGCACTAGAATCAGCTGCATATCTCTTGAACAAGGTTTCCTCCAAGACTGTACCTACCACACCATATCAGATGTGGTGTGGGAAGAAACCCCATCTTCAATATCTGAAGATATGGGGATGTCCAGCTTTTGTAAAAAAGCAGCATGCAGACAAGCTCGAGGCACGCTCAGTACTGTGTAAGTTTGTTGGATACCCAAAGAACTCCAGGGGGTATTTTTTCTATTACTTAGAGGAACAAAAGGTTTTTGTTTCTCGTCATGCCCACTTTTTGGAACATCAGTTTTTAGAAAAAGAAGCAAGTGGGAGCGTAATAGAACTGGAAGAAATCCAGAACCACAAGTTATTACTGAAAGCTTGGAAGAACCAGAAGTTTCAAGAGAACCGGACATCCCAGCGCCACTCCGCAAGAGTAGTAGGCAGTCTCATCCGCCCGAGAGATACTACGGTTTTCTCATAGACGGGGATAAAGAGGATTGCACTATGGATTATGGTGAGCCCAGTAGCTTCCAGCAAGCCATTAAGAGCGGTGACTCGGTAAAATGGCTGGATGCAATGCGGACCGAGATGGAGTCCATGTACACCAACAAAGTTTGGACTTTGGACTTTGCTCCAGAAGGGGTAAAACCCGTAAGCTGCAAATGGATCTTCAGAATGATGATTGGTGTAAATGGGCAGGTTGAAACCTATAAAGCTGGACTTTTAGCAAAGGGTTTTCATCAAAGACCTAGTTTGGACTATGACGAGACCTTTTCTCCAGTGGCTATGCTCAAATCCATTCGGATCCTTCTTGCCATTGCTGCCTTCTACGATTATGAGATCTGGCAGATGGACGTAAAGACGGCTTTCCTAAATGGAAATTTGGAAGAGTGCGTTTTTATGGATCAGCCAGAGGGATTCATTCAGAGTGGGAGCAGCGGTAATGTGTGCAAGTTGCTTAAGTCCATCTATGGACTGAAGCAGGCATCGCGGAGTTGGAACATCTGCTTTGATGATACTGTCAAGGAATTCGACTTTATCAAAAACCCAGATGAACCATGCATTTACAGTAAGATTGTAGGGAGAACTGTGGTATTCCTCGTCTTGTACGTGGATGACATTCTCCTAATAGGAAATGATATTCCTATGCTACAGTCAGTCAAAAGATTCTTGTCACAGAGGTTCTCCATGAAGGACCTGGGCGATGCCAACTACATTCTGGGGATCCAGATCTATCGTGAAAGATCTAAGAGGATGTTGGGACTTTCACAGTCAAGGTACATAGACACCATACTGAAAAGGTTCAGTATGGAAGATTCCAAGCGCGGTAATTTACCGGCTTGTCACGAGATCACCCTCTCCAAAGAGATGTCTCCCAAGACTGATTTGGAAAGGGATCGCATGTCTATTATACCCTACACTTTTGCGGTAGGCTCTATAATGTATGCGATGTTATGTACCAGACCAGATGTAGCATACGCATTGAGCGTTGTATGCCGGTATCAGTCGAACCCAGGGGAGAAACATTGGATAGCAGTAAAGAACATTCTCAAGTACCTGAGAAGGACTAAGGAGATGTTCTTGGTGTATGGCGGAAAAGACCTCCAAATCGAGGCCTTTGCTGACTCCAGCTTCTAGAGTGACAAGGATGACTCCAAGTCCATGTCGGGTTATGTCTTTACCCTTAATGGAGGGGCGGTTTGCTGGAAGAGTTCCAAGCAGGAGACCGTTGCTGATTCAACAATGGAAGCGGAGTACATAGCTGCTTGCGATGCCGCAAAGGAAGCTGTCTGGATGAAGAAGTTCCTCACGGAGCTTCAGGTGGTTCCAACCATTGTTGATCCAATACCGCTGTATTGCGACAACAACGGCGCTATAGCTTTAGCGATGGAACCCAGGTCCCATCAGAAGTCCAGGCACATTTTGAGGCGGTACCACTATCACGTCCCGAAAGTACGGAACATGACCGGCACTTAAACTACGAACGTCTCGAGGCGTACGTAATCTAAGAAAACCGAAAACCCAGAAATACAAACCAAGAAAAGTAGTAGAGTGAAGGAAAACCAATTTAAAACAAGTAGTTTTAATAGCATAAGCCGAATTATGCGGTTTTAAAAAAACATCAAATATTTCCTGAAAATTTCGGCAGAGTCTCCTTTGTAAATACTGGCCCCCAAACAGGATACAACATGAATAGTATACGAAATCAAAAAAAAAGGCATCCCCAAGCGGGAGCTACCTCTTCGTCAATCGACGGTCACAACCACACAAGCAATATAATATACAACGCCAACGGCGAGGATCAAAAACTCAAAAGGAAACTCAAAACCACAAGAAATCCGCAGAAATATAACGCACGACTCTAAGGTCGAAAGAATAACATCACTGGTCTCTATCTCAGAAATAAATACATGTTTGGTTGATGGAACTTCTAGATACAACAGAATAATAATACACAAGATATATAATGGGGGTACGATACAAGTAAACCCACCTACTAGCAAATCACCCGAAGGAAACTATGCCCGCAAGCCGTAATGAAACCTGTACGGCAAACCTGGAAGAAACTGGGGTACAACGGGGGTGAGTTGCCAACTCGTGAATAGAAAAACATCTACGCACAGAAATCGCAAAAATAAAGCAACCTAGGTCAATGATCATAATATATCCTCAAATATATGAATAACATGCAGCCTATAACAATGGCTAGGGTAATATCTAACCCGAGTGTGATCTCATGTTCCCGTGTCAGTGCCTCAGGTAGCAATATATCATATGAATGAGGTATGAATGCATGATAACAGAATACATGTAAATGAAGAAACTGTTTTCATAAATTAGTGAGATTTCCTTTGTATTTTTAAAATAAGGTATCATAAATGAAATCAGCATCAACAGTGTCTAGCATCGACATAAAACATGAATCTCAATGTCTCAAAGCCTCAGGCTCCGGCTATCCGGACTGGCTTGTATCATCAAATCTCAGTACCTCAATATCTCGTAATCTCAATGTCTCAATCTCAATATCTAGGGCGCCGTCAGTCCAGACTGGCCCGTACCATCCATCTCAAGACCACGACGGTATCCTCCGGATATCCGATGCGTCGGGTAAAATCACCGGTAGGTAGTCTCCCCCTGCCAGGCTCATCGTCATCACCACGAGCTTCTTGCCCCGGGGTACCTTACCGGGTCTACCATGTACCCGAAACGGTTCATCCAACTCCTCGAATCGGGTCTCGAAATCCATCAACAAACTCATGGTGGACGACTCATACATCATGGGAAAAACCGCGCTTTTCATTTAAAAAGAGAAAGAAGAAGTTTGTATATGTTTTGCGGTTTTCCCCAAATCTAGAAAATCTCATGGAATCCGAATCCAAAACCTTAATAGCACGTAAAAAGTGAATATATGCATGAGAATCCATGAATGCGGCATAACAATGAATAACAGTATGCATGAAGTAGCAGGTAATAACTACAATGTCTAAACTAACATATAAGGCAAGTACACTAATATCATGTCTAAACTATTAGCTAACAGGCTATGTCAAGCAATAATATTTTCTAAGGTGTACGTGACATGGCAATTACCGATGAAGATGTGTGTGAGCCGGCAAGTAAGTGTACGTGGTACATACGCATCATCGGTAATGGTGTTGGTGTCCTAACCACAAGATATCAACAGTAGAATATGAAGCATAATATAAGCATGTGATGCGGAGCGAACGACAATAATGAGCGGGAGCTGAATACTAGACGACACGATAACTAATCCGCATTAACCTAATATAAGTCCTACAATGGTGCCTTTTGAAATAACACGAATCGTGGGGTTCTGAAAATAGGGGCTACGGTGTTTTTTTAAGAAAAAATACGTTTTTTGAAATATCCGTAGAATCCCTTGACTTGTCTTTTAAAATACGCACGATTCGTAAGCTTTGAAATAGGTAGGAACCGAATCTAATCTAACAACTAACTAAACTAAAGGGCTAAGCTACAAGCTAGGCTACAGGTAAGGAAACCGCCTAACATCTGAGCCGATTCATGTACATACCTGTATATATATTAGTCGGTGATCCCGCCTCAATAATATCATATCCGATACCATATCTATAATCAGACATCCCAAGTCAAGAGTGCGGATCAATCATCAAGATATAGGTCGTACGTAAATCCGTCGTACGGCATCCCCAAATCAGGGTACGGGTCAATATCATATTCCTCACACTATTCCTCTGGTATCCTCTTTATCCAAGATCATAGTCTAGGGTACTGACCTATGTCTAGTACAATACTAATATCCTCAATATACTCATGATCTGACTTCTGATCGACAATCTCGTACAAACCGATATCGTCAGCACATATCATCATTAAGGGGTATACATCGCCCGATACGGCCTAATATCAATATCCTAGCATAACATGCCTCATATCACGATCACATGTCGATCATTTTATTTATAACACTATTCACCCGTATCGCCGCCCTAAGATCCGCTATAACACCAGGACGTACCTCAAGTACGAATCCTGCCATATCACCGATATCACAACCTCAACACAAATCTCATCGACTCATCTCAATCCCAATAACTATCCTCATAATCCGTGTGTATGTATACGTATATATATATACACATTCCCATATACACACATGCAAATAAAAGTATGCAAGTGTGTGTGTGCGTGTGGGTGTAAACCTTTTCTAGGGTTCGCGACTAAGAAGCTACGCTCATTTACTTCTAATTACCCTAAACTAAACCATGAACATAATCATATCTTGATAATCATCCACGTATCATAAACCACATATATATCCATTTATATATATAAGCTATACTACGAACTGCGGGGGTGTTATACGCCATCCACCCGACTTCCTACGTAGATATATATCTACTCACCTTGATCCTTACTTGCCGAAGTCGATGACGCCACGCTCGTCCTTGTCGTTCATGTCCACTCGAGGGTACCTACATATGTACACATATAGCATCGTAAACAGAAATCACGCACAAAATCCAAAACGTCACACGAATCACACATAGGTCAGAACCTATAGTTTACGCATGCAAGAATAATCATACAACTCCCGATATCGATGTAAAAACGTCAAGTAATCAAGATAAAACACAAATATCAAATTCCAATTCATTAAAAACAGCAAAACGAATTCAGAAACTTCGTAAAACACTTTCATATTTTACCCTAGATGCAATTAGCCAATTTTACATATGGGAAGGGTCTAGTTTACTGATGAATGAGCCATGAACCAAACACCACCCTAAACCTTTCTACCCTGGCCACAAATTGCGGCCAGATGGAATATATTTGCGGCCAAGAAGTAACATGGACGTCTCGAGTCTTGGGGTTTTCTACTAATCGCATGCACATCTCTCTGTGGTCGCTAAATATTCTTAGAGTCTCCGAGTTATAGCGAAACCTAATTTATCATCACATTTTCCCCAAAACTCGATATCGGAAAATTCTAAGTTCATCTTTAAACTTTCTAAACTACGATTTGAAAATTTACAAACACAACAATTACAGCTAGCTATACCAAAAACCATTCTTTACAAGGTTTAATCACATAAAAACATGACTTTTGTGTAAAGGTAACTTCCTTTTTTTTTCATGCAAGAACTCTAAACTTGATAAAAAGATTAATAATTTACCTATTAAAATGGGATGAAAAGACGATCCATGCTTTAATGAATTTGATGGTGGCTTCAAATTGAAATCTTGACCCATTTCTCTTCCCTTTTTCATGTCTTTGAATATTAAGAAGATGAAGAACAATTCGAATGATAATGAAAAGGACAAAATTGAAGATGAAGCTCCCTCTCAAAAGTGCTCTCGGTTCTTTTCAAGAGCCACCAAATTAATGTGTACACTACACCGTCAATATTTTTTTTTTCTTTGCAAGGAATTAGCCACTACCTTTTTCTCTCCAATCTATCCCTCTCACTTCAACAGAGAATAAGAAAAAAGGAATGTGAGCCCATGCCACCCATGTCTTTTTCTCTCTCCATTCTATTAAAAAAAAAGCATGTCTTATCTAACTCTATCAAATGCCCAAGCCTCATCTCTCTCTCTCATATACATCACCCTTGGGAAAATCAACCAAATTTTCACTTAGACATAATTAGGGAAAACATAACTATCATGATATGCTTAACATGAAATAATAAAACCTTTGCTAGAAAAGAATGTAGTGGTTTTATTAATGGAATTATATACACACGCGCGCGAACACACCAAATTATAAAAAGCCAATTCAATAATTGTCATCATATTAATATAACATATTATTTTATTATTTAAATTTTAAAATAATCTATACAATTTTCTGAAATGTTACAATATTCCCCCCTTAAATAAATTCGGTCCCCGAATTTAAATTTTAACCACCAAATCTTAAAACATTTCAGTAAATCAAATCAAATCAACGGGACTCCGAATATCATGAATATATAAATATAACTTAGAGCAAAGCATGTACATAAAAATGTGTGCAAAACTCAAATCGAAACTCCGTCATGCGTCGCGCAATCTTCGGCGTTATGACAAAAATACAAATGTCAAAATCCAATACGAAAACCAACATAATATATATCAAACTACACATGTAAACGTCATTAAAATATCTTGAAGCAATGCATGCCAAACCTTTTTCATATCGCTGTGACGTCCATTGTGAGAAAATAACTATATAGATATATATATCCCTTTTTTAACATAAACGTTCCGCCGTTTTGAAATTAATTTAGAAGGGTTTCCCTTGTAAAATTTTTTGTGTCATCACGGATACGTAGGTAAATACTGAGACTATAGCTCCTCTTTGGATATCCCTTCGATAGCTATCAATGCATGCAAAATACATTCAGGTACTGTCCTCTGACTAGTCCTGCTTAGTACGAAAACACATCGCAATTATCATAAATAAATGTACTGCTCTATAAGAAATCAATCCCAAAATACGCGTATGAATACTACGTGCATCTGGTGCACACGACAATCAAAATCCATATACGTGCCATACAAGTGCACAGAAACAAGATCTAAGTTCATTGGGTGTGCACAAAGCATCTGTCGTAGGCAACGTGTGTGCCTGACAGCAAAATCAGATGCATCTGACATGCACGAAAAATCTCGATTTAGTGCATCTGGTGTGCACCAAAATCGCACATCAAAACATGCGCCCGACATGCGCGAAAATCCAAATCAGGTGCATCCATCGTGCACGAAATCATGAAATCCAATATCAAGCGCCGAATATGCACAAAATCAAATTAGGTGCATAAGGTGCACAAAACAAATATCGAGTATCACAATCGAAATCGAAGTCCAGTACATCTAAGTGCACAAAAGGCGTATCACTGCACTGCAAGCATATGTGAATCATACCGAGTGCAAAAACCAAATCATATGCGTATATACGCACAAATCAACTCAATTGTATGAAATCCACATAATCACAACATGAGAAACCAAGGCACGAAAACTATCTCAAGTGCAACAACTGTGCAAAAATCGTAAATACTCAGTAGGTGCAACCATGGTCCATGAAAACAAATATCATGAAACTCAATCATCAAAATCAATCATGCGAATAGATCGCCCAAAATACGCAAAATCAAGTATGGCGGAATAGTCCCGCTGAAGCACATCATCCAAGAATCTCTGGCCAACTGCCGTGGTCACTCATAGCATGTCTCGTCGACGATCCTGAACTCTGCCCTGCTGGTGTGCATAACATGACTACTCCTGGGTCCAGGTCTTCTCGTAATTTTTTCCAGAAAGGTCCCGTCGAGATCTCTCCCAAATCTTGCCTCTGGCAAACTGCCCGAAAGTCATCGTCCCTTACTAGATCTGTGCTCGTTCCAGAACGGCTGCATACTCATCGCGACTCCTTCTGGAAGGTATATTCAAGTACAATGCCTCGGCATGCGTATCGCATCTCTGATGTCGGCGGAGTGGAACGTCGTCTCATCAAGATCTCGTATGAACCTCTTACTCCACTTCCTCTAATGTCGACTGCTTCGGACTCATCTCGTCGTGGCTGCATGGACTGAGCTCCTACGGCTATACTCGTATCTGGAGTCTCCCAAGAAATGCATCTCACCACCTGGCATCCGAATGAAGTCGATCCATCCGATCGATTTGTCAAAACCTTATAATCCACCAAGAGCTCAAAATCTTGGGTACAGTTTAACAGTATCGAGTACGTACCACAGCATCGATGGTCCAGCCGTAGAAGGGAAAACCCAAGCCTCACTAATCGCGCCGCGGAACTGCCGCAAACCCTAAGGTTCAAAGGCTTTCACACGGTCATTAAGTCGAGTTAGGGTTTCATTCTTCTAGAGGGTTTATAGAATTTCTTGCATGTCTTTCCGAATACTTTAAACTTGGAGTAATAGGTTGCTGACATTCGATCGTCTCTGTCGACTCTCAACGTCTCTGCGTGAAGTCGTCTCTAACTGGAATCAATCTATCTGATGACCTCGCATCGGGGTAGGCGAACAAACCACATGTCCTAGTCATTCATCCTCGGGTGACTAGCGACCTTCTATCATCTCTTAGTACAACCTGTACTGCAATAGTTCCAACATCTAGGGCGATATCTCGTCATTAGCAGCAATGACTGGCTCACTCGTCTGCACACTGAACAGTGCCTCAATCATCAGGAATAAGCAATACCTCAACGGTCATCAAAATCTGGCTGGCCTCTATCAGTGGCTCAATCTTCTGGTACTCATCGGCACGTCCGAGTAACCTCATACAGCAATCCACCCAACGCTCGTGGCGCGAAAACACAATGAAAAGAAACATCTCCGCAATCGTGTGTCGCCGAAATTACGCCCTGGTCAGTCCTCGTTCGTGACGAGCTCGTGCTGACCGCAACTCTAGCCGTAGCTCTCCCTGCCCGTAATCATGGCAGCAAAACCATAACTGGTACGGATGAGGCTAGATCGGAATGAATATAATAGTGAGCAAAGAAATGTACATCCTAAGGCTTCTTAAGTGGAGTAGCGTATCGTAAGTATGCCGCGGAACATACCCACGGTACGTCACTCTACTTTAGTCACCTATTCCATCAACTATGGGTCATCCTACGCTCCGAAGGTAAAACCTAACGCTCTGATACCAACTTTGTCACGTCCCGAAAGTACGGAACAAGACCGGCACTTAAACTACGAACGTCTCGAGGCGTACGTAATCTAAGTAAACCGAAAACCCAGAAATCCAAACCAAGAAAAGTAGTAGAGTGAAGGAAAACCAATTTAAAACAAGTATTTTTAATAGCATAAGCCGAATTATGCGGTTTTAAAAAAAACATCAAATATTTCCTGAAAATTTCGGAAGAGTCTCCTTTGTAAATACTGGCCCCCAAACGGGATACAACATGAATAGTATACGAAATCAAAAAAAAAGGCATCCCCAACCGGGAGCTAGCTCTTCGTCAATCGACGGTCACAACCACACAAGCAATATAATATACAACACCAACGGCGAGGATCAAAACCTCAAAAGGAAACTCAAAACCACAAGAAATCCGCAGAAATATAATGCGCGACTCTAAGGTCGAAAGAATAACATCACTGGTCTCTATCTCAAAAATAAATACAAGTTTGGTTGATGGAACTTCTAGATACAACAGAATAATAATATACAAGATATATAATGGGGGTATGATACAAGTAAACCCACCTAATAGCAAATCACCCGAAGGAAACTATGCCCGCAAGCCGTAATGAAACCTGTACGGCAAACCTGCAAGAAACTGGGGCACAACGGGGGTGAGTTGCCAACTCGTGAATAGAAAAACATCTACGCACAGAAATCGCATAAATAACGCAACCTAGGTCAATGATCATAATATATCCTCAAATATATGAATAACATGCAGCCTATAACAATGGCTAGGGTAATATCTAACCCGAGTGTGATCTCATGTTCCCGTGTCAGTGCCTCACGTAGCAATATATCATATGAATGAGGTATGAATGCATGAAAACAGAATACATGTAAATGAAGAAACTGTTTTCATAAATTAGTGAGATTTCCTTTGTATTTTTAAAATGAGGTATCATAAATGAAATCAGCATCAACAGTGTCTAGCATCGACATAAAACATGAATCTCAATGTCTCAAAGCCTCAGTCTCCGGCTATCCGGACTGGCCTGTATCATCAAATCTCAGTACCTCAATATCTCAAAATCTCAATGTCTCAATCTCAATATCTAGGGCGCCGTCAGTCCAGACCGGCCCTTACCATCCATCTCAAGACCACGACGGTATCCTCCGGATATCCGACGCGTCGGGTAAAATCACCGGTAGGTAGTCTCCCCCTGCCAGGCTCATCGTCATCACCACGAGCTTCTTGCCCCGGGGTACCTTACCGGGTCCACCATGTACCCGAAACGGTTCATACAACTCCTCGAATCGGGTCTCGAAATCCATCAGCAAACTCATGGTGGACGACTCATACATCATGGGAAAAACCGCGCTTTTCATTTAAAAAGAGAAAGAAGAAGTTTGTATATGTTTTGCGGTTTTCCCCAAATCTAGAAAATCTCATGGAATCCAAATCCAAAACCTCAATAGCACGTAAAAAGTGAATATATGCATGAGAATCCATGAATGCGGCATAACAATGAATAACAGTATGCATGAAGTAGCAGGTAATAACAACATTGTCTAAACTACCATATAAGGCAAGTTTACTAATATCATGTCTAAACTATTAGCTAACAGGCTATGTCAAGCAATAATATTTTCTAAAGTGTACGTGACATGGCAATTACCGATGAAGATGTGTGTGAGCCGGCAAGTAAGTGTACGTGGTACATACGCATCATCGGTAATGGTGTTGGTGTCCTAACCACAAGATATCAACAGTAGAATATGAAGCATAATATAAGCAAGTGATGCGGAGCGAACAACAATAATGAGCGGGAGCTGAATACTAGACGCAACGATAACTAATCTGCATTAACCTAATATAAGTCCTACAATGGTGCCTTTTGAAATAACACGAATCGTGGTGTTTTGAAAATAGGGGCTACGGTGTTTTTTAAGAAAAAATACGTTTTTTGAAATATCCGTAGAATCCCTTGACTTGTCTTTTAAAATACGCACGATTCGTAAGCTTTGAAATAGGTAGGAACCGAATCTAATATAACAACTAACTAAACCAAAGGGCTAAGCTACAAGCTAGGCTACAGGTAAGGAAACCGCCTAACATCTGAGTCGATACATGTACATACCTGTATATATATTAGTCGGTGATCCCGCCTCAATAATATCATATCCGATACCATATCTATAATCAGACATCCCAAGTCAAGAGTGCGGATCAATCATCAAGATATAGGTCGTACGTAAATCTGTCGTACGGCATCCCCAAATCTGGGTACGGGTCAATATCATATTCCTCACACTATTCCTCTGTTATCCTCTTTATCCAAGATCATAGTCTAGGGTACTGACCTATGTCTAGTACAATACTAATATCCTCAATATACTCATGATATGACTTCTGATCGACAATCTCGTACAAACCGATATCGTCAGCACATATCATCATCAAGGGGTATACATCGCCCGATACGGCCTAATATCAATATCCTAGCATAACATGCCTCATATCACGATCACATGTCGACCATTTTATTTATAACACTATTCACCCGTATCGCCGCCCCAAGATCCGCTATAACACCAGGACGTACCTCAAGTACGAATCCTGCCATATCACCGATATCACAACCTCAATACAAATCTCATCGACACATCTCAATCCCAATAACTATCCTCATAATCCGTGTGTATGTATACGTATATATATATACACATCCCCATATACACACATGCAAATAAAAGTATGCAAGTGTGTGAGTGTGTCACGACCCGCAGGGTACGGAACGTGACTGGCACTTAAGTTAACGAAACGTCTAAAGGCGTCCGTAAAATAAGTAAGCCAAAGCCCAGAAAACAAAACCCATTAAGCAAAGAGTGAAGAAAACCCAATCATTTGAAAGCAAGTTTATCAAATAAGTCATGAAAAACACTTTTAAAAACAATACCAATTTTTCCCGAAAATTTCGGCAGAGTCTCCTTTGTAAATACTGGCCCCCCAAAAATGGGTACAACAAAATATATACATGAATCCAACAAAATAGGGCATCCCCAAGCGGGAGCTAGCTCTTCGCCATACGGCGGTCACAAATCCCACGCAATGTAAATGACAACAAGCATAATAAAGCATAAGGAAGCATGAAAAAGTAGCATGTCGGCTCAAGTGAGCTCGACCCCAAATACAGTATAAAATCCACAAACCTCACAGTCTCATCTCTAGGTCAATATACAATAATCTGGTAGAACAGTAGATGGAGTACACTAGATACAAGAATATACAAGGTGGTACAAAAAAATAACATAACCCACCTATGAGCAAATCTCGAGCTCAGGCAAAAGAGACAAATGAACAAGTGCGCCCGCCGCTACTGAACTGACGGAGCGGACCTGCAAAAGACTGTGGCACAACGGGGGTGAGTTGCCAACTCGTGAGTAATAAATAACATCTACAAAGGCTATCGTATGCATGCACACAAGCATCCTAGCATCTAAAATACAGGTATGACTGGATGCACTAGCAGGTGTGTATACAATATCAGTGTGCTAATATGTATGCAACATGAAAATCTGAGGTCTCAATAGGTATATATAAGAAATATTTTCTCTCTTTTTGTTTTTGAAACTCTTTTAGAATGCCAGCATAATATCAAGGAATCGACGAGAACCGGTGTCCAGCAACGACACCTAAAAGCTGTCTCAAACCTCATAAATGTATCTCTGGCCTCAGCCGTCCGGCTGACCCATCTCAAATATCAATATCTCATCATCTAGCGGCCACGGTCGGTATCCTCTGGATATCCGCCGTCCCAAACAGTCACCGGTAGGTAATCCGTCCCCTGCCAGGCTCAACGTCATCACCACATTCCTCTTGCCCCGGGGTACCTTACCGGGCCCACCATGTACCCGTGCCGGTTCCTCCACTCCTCGACACGGATTTCCAAAGCCACAGCAAACTCATGGTGGACGACACTTACATCACTAGAAAACCGCAATTTGCATAATTTAAAAATATAATAATTTTAGAAATTTTGCGGCTTTCCCCCGAAATCCAGCAATATCATAAAATCTCATGAAATCCTCATAAGTGCATATATCAGTGATAATGAATGCATATGGTATCAATAATCAAGTTGCGATGTTTGATTAATGTATTAAGCATGAACAATGAATATGATGAAGTACATGCACATGAATAGCAATACTACGGTTTCATTTTAAGGAAATAGCACAATTTAAGTATCAATTAGTAAAAGGTTTCAATTAAAGGTCATCTAGTGTGGTGGCATGGCAATTACCAGGGTGTGTGTGTAGGCATGAATAGTGCTCGTACTGCATATAAAAACCTGGTAATGGTGTATGTGTCCTACAATTGAGTTTGCGTATATGGGTATAACATATTGATCTAATTGCAGCAATTATCATGCCAGTAATATTATTCTAATGTCACAAGTGGTTATCCAATTTACTATTTTCCAGTTTACTAAATCTATCGGGCGACTTGCGCCATCCAAACGATCGTCCCCCGTAGATGTTAAATCTACTCACCGGGATCCCTGGCTAGCTGTGTCCAATCACCGCCTTTCCCATTCGCGCCGCGTCTGACGTCTCCGCGACCGAACCAGGAATTTACATCAATACCCAACATAAGGTTACCTATCAAGAACGACGCAAAACCCCAACGAAACTACTAAAGTTCGCTAGCTAAGTACAACGTGCACAAAGTGCGCGGAACACACGCGAAAATCGCAAAAACTGCCGAAAAACGCCGATTTGGGTCACCCGGCAAAACTAAAACCCGACTACCCAAAACCGCACTCACGCATCCTAAAAGTTGTAGGACAAGCCATACAATCAACAAGATACTAAAAATAATTCATCACATAACTTTTATAAAAATCTAGTAAGCATTTCAATCCAAAATCGGTGCAAAAAAATCGCCGATTTGCGACAAAACGACAACAATATAGCACAATCACCCAACCACACTACAAGCAATCTACAAACACTAATTATATCACAACAACAATGATTCCAATCCTAATTTCCATAAACAACCAATTCTTGATTTTTGTAATTAGCAAACATAAACCAAACTATATATGAAAAACCTTAATTTAACACTAGATTTTAGCCTAATAAGCAAATTAACCACTTAGATTAAGGTTAGCAAAACACTAGATAGCAAATTAGGTTTAATCAATTAGATAATGTTTTCTAAAACTTAATCAACTCACTAATCATGTTTCAAATACCATTTCCATACAAAAACCTTTTCTTGAAAATCCTAAAAAGCAATTTCACACTTCTAAATTTAACCAAATTAGCATAATTGGAAACTATATAAACAAGTTAACCATATAAATTAGTTAATTAACAACTAGATTAACCAAAAAACAACTTAATTAATTATCATGGCTTCAAAACCCTAATTTAAACAAACTACTCTTTTAAACTAGATTAGAAATAAGCTAACTTTTAACACTAACCATACAATTAAAGGAATTTTTAGCAAAAGAAAGCAACTTGATGAGAATTATACCTCTTGATCAATGGATCAAGCAAGAGAATTTGCTCCAATTGATGGCCTCAACACCAAGGTCCAAGCAAGAATGGCAAAGGATAATGATAGCATAAGGATTTTTGTTTGGATTTTTGAATTAAATCATGGATTTTGATGTATTTCTTGAAGAAATTGAAGAAAAATGAAAAGAAAAGAGAGGAAGAAGAGGGTGTGCAGGAATTTCGGCCAGAATGAGGTATGGGGGAGGGTGTGGGCAAGTGGGGAAAGTCATGGTCAAGTCCACAAAAGTCAATGTATCATACATTATCCATTTTAATTAAAATAATACCATAAACTATCAAATTAACTCAAGAAAGAAACCAAGAAGAGAGAGGCCAGAAATTTCTGGTCTCACACAAGGTGGGGCTGTCCTAGTACTGAGGAAAAAGAGAGAGGGGTTTTACAAAAGAAATTTTATGCAAAAAGGCCCCCTACAACTCAAAAATTGCAAGTTTTAGCCCAAAATTCAATAATTTCGTTTCAAATCATAAAAATTTGTTAAAAATCAAAATAAATTACTAAAAATTCATGTTATCACTAGATTATAATTATCATAATTTTAGAGATTAAAATTAGCCCGGAAAAATTTGTATTTATCGCTTATTTAATGTATTTTCTTACCGGCTTAAAATAATATTAAAAAATTGAAAAATAGGGAAAATTTTTTAAATGACCAAAATTTCATAATTAACTCATTAGCTACTAAAAACAAGTAATTACCTATCCATTTAAGGTATAATTAGCCCTAAACTGCAAAATATCGAGAAAGACGGTTTTCGGAAAAATACCGAATTTTCACCGAATTTCAAGAAAACACCAAAACGACTTTTCAAGACGCTACAATCTTCCCCCCTTAAAGAAATTCGGTCCCCGAATTTAAAAATATAGCTACGCGTACCTTCAAAGAGATGGGGATACTTCTTCCTCATCTCGCCCTCGGTCTCCCAGGTAACCTCCTCGCTGCTCGGGCTACGCCAAAGGACCTTGACGGTTGGTATAATCTTCGACCTCAACTTCTTCACCTGCCGATCCAGGATGGCCACCGGCTGCTCTGCAAAAGAAAGGTCGCGCTCTAGCTGGACTGTCGGGTGCTGAATCGCATGCGAAGGGTCGTGAAGGTACTTGCGGAGCATCGAAACATGGAAGACGGGGTGAACATCGGGAAAGCTGGGAGGAAGAGCCAAACGATATGCAACAGCGCCGACACGCTCGAGGATCTCGAAGGGACCTACGAATCTAGGGCTAAGCTTCCCCTTTCGCCCAAAACGCATCACGCCCTTCATCGGAGAGACCCTCAGAAAAACATGGTCGCCAACTGCGAACTCTAAACTGCGACGGCGCCTGTCTGCATAGGATTTCTGTCTGCTCTGAGCCGCTCTCATCCGGTCTCGAATCAACTGTATCTTCGCTGTCGTCTCCTCAACAAGCTGCGGCCCCAAAATGCTGCTCTCGCTGAGCTCTGTCCAACAAACGGGCGATCTGCATCTCCTCCCATACTATGCCTCGAAAGGTGCCATCTGAATAGTATCCTGGAAGCTGTTGTTGTAGGAGAACTCCACTAGAGGTAAATGACGATCCCAGCTACCACCAAAGTCTAAAACGCACGCTCTGAGCATGTCCTCGAGTGTCTGAATGGTCCGCTCTGACTGTCCGTCTGTCTGCGGATGAAACGCTGTACTGAAGCTCAAACGAGTGCCCAAAGCCTCCTGAAGTCTCTGCCAAAGTCGGCTGGTGAACTGAGTGCCTCGATCTGACACGATACAAGTCGGTACGCCATGTAGTCGCACGATCTCGTCAATATAGAGCTGAGCATACTGAGCGAAGCTGAAAGTCGTCTTCACTGGCAGGAAGTGAGCCGCTTTCGTCAATCTATCCACGATCACCCAGATGGAGTCGTACCCTCGACTGGTCCTGGGTAGACCCACAACGAAATCCATCGAAATCTGCTCCCATTTCCACTCTGGAATGGGTAACGGCTGCAGCTCTCCTGCGGGCCTCTGGTGCTCGGCCTTGACTTGCTGACAAGTCAGGCATCTCGAAACGAACTCCGCAATGTCCCTCTTCATCCCGTCCCACCAGTAGGTCTCTCTCATATCATGGTACATCTTGGTGGAACCGGGGTGGACACTATACACTGATCGGTGTGCCTCCTCAAGAATGTCGCGCCGTAATCCATCAGCATCTGGTACGCACAGTCTAGATCCATATCGTAAAATCCCCTGATCGTCAACCACGAACTCGGAAAATCTGCCCTGTCCCATCTGTGCCATGATCTCTGAGCAACGGTCGTCACTGCGCTGCGCCTCATATATACGGTCAAGCAACTGTGGGCGTGCACGAACATGCGCGAGCTGTCCCCCTGCCTGAGTGAACTCGAACTCAACTCGGCTGTCGCATAACATCTGCCAATCTGCTGACGACTGCCTCTGCACTGCGCGCAAAAAGGATAGAGTACCCCCGGGCCTCCTACTCAACGCATCTGCCACCACATTCGCCTTGCCGGGGTGATATAAGATCTCGCAGTCATAGTCTTTCACCAACTCCATCCAACGACGCTGTCTGAGGTTCAGGTCTCGCTGCTGAAATATGTACTTTAAGCTCTTGTGATCGGTGAATATCTGACATGACTCGCCGTAAAGGTAATGTCGCCAAATCTTCAGTGCAAAGACCACTGCAGCCATCTCCAAATCATGAGTGGGGTAGTTCTGTTCATGCTTCTTCAACTGCCGAGAAGCGTAAGCGATCACCCGACCATGCTGCATCAATACGCATCCTAATCCCACTCGCGAAGCATCACAGTAGACAATAAATCCGCCTGATCCCGAAGGTAAAGATAATACCGGTGCCGTAGTCAAACATGTCCGCAGCTGCTGAAAACTGCGCTCGCACTCCTCCGTCCAGACGAAAGGAACTCCCTTCCGGGTCAAACCGGTCAACGGTGCAGCTATACGGGAGAAGTCCTGAACAAAACGCCTGTAGTAGCCCGCCAAGCCTAGAAAACTACGGATCTCAGTAACCGATGTATGTCGGGGCCACAGCTGAACAGCCTCAATCTTCTTCGGGTCCATACAAATGCCGTCTCTCGTAACCACGTGACCCAAGAATCCGACGCTGTCCAGCCAGAAGGCACACTTGGAGAACTTCGCGAACAGCTGGTGCTCCCTCAGAGTCTGTAACGTAATCCGCAAGTGCTGCTCGTGCTCCTCTCTGCTCCGGGAGTACACCAAGATATCGTCGATAAACACGATGATGAACAAGTCAAGATACGGCCTGAATGTACGGTTCATCAAATCCATAAATGCTGCTGGGGCGTTGGTGAGTCCGAACGACATCACCAAAAACTCGTAGTGGCCATAGCGTGTACGGAAAGCTGTCCTCGGTATATCCTCATGTCGAACTCGCAGCTGATGGTATCCTGACCGCAAGTCGATCCTCGAAAAATACCCCGCACCCTGAAGCTGGTCGAACAAATTATCAATGCGCGGCAACGGATATCTGTTCCGAACGGTAACTTTGTTCAGCTGGCGGTAGTCGATACATAAGCGCAAACTTCCATCCTTCTTCTTGACAAACAGGACCGGAGCACCCCACGGAGAAACACTCGGTCGAATAAGCCCCTTGTCCAACAAATCCTGCAACTGATCCTTCAGCTCTCGAAGCTCTGCCGGGGCCATCCGATAAGGCGGTATAGAAATAGGCCCCGAGCCGGGAATCAAATCAATGCAGAACTCAACATCGCGCTCAGGCGGTAGCCCGGGTAGCTCATCAGGGAAAACATCAGGGAACTCACAAACTACCGGGACCTGGTCCAACGGAACCTCTGTAGCTCGAGTATCACAAACAAACGCTAAGAATCCCTGACATCCCTTCCGCAAGAGCTGACCAGCGCGAAGAGACGAAATTAAGCTGGGAAGGGCGACACTGCGGTCTCCCTGAATAACAAGGACTGGCTCTCCCGGAAAGCTAAATCTGACTGCCTTCTCACGGCAGTCCACCGAAGCATAACAAGTGGCTAGCCAATCCATGCCCAGAAGCACATCAAAGTCCAACATATCGAGGAGTATCAAATCAACTGATGAATCCCTCTCCCCGATACGAACGGAACACAAACGAAATACAAACCGAGCGACAAACGACTCGCCTACCGGAGTAACAACAACAAGCGGCTGATCTAACGACGACGACTCACGGCCCAACATCGGTGCAAAGTGTGTAGATACGCATGAATGTGTGGAACCTGGGTCGAATAATACCCGTGCGTCGAAAGAACAAACTGGCAAGGTACCTGTCACAACGGCATTGGATGCCTGCGCATCCTGCGGTGTCAAAGCAAATACTCGGGCCTGTCCTCCACCGATAGCGGGCTGACCTCGACCTCGGCCTCTGCCTCCTCTTCCTCTCTGAACAGGACCGCCGCGTCCACGGCCTCTCGGTGCACCTAACTGGCGTGGAGCATCGCCTGGGGTAGGAAGTAAGGCTCTCTGGGGAGGGGGTGGTGATGGTGGTAGGGTCATGTGCGGAACTGTCGCTGCTCCCTGTCGTCTCACCGGGCAGTCTCTGACAAGATGGTGCAAACTCCCGCACCCAAAACATCCTGGCGACGGCTGCTGCCCCTGGGGATAAGAACCATATAACTGTCCCCGCTCAAATCTTCTGCCAGGCCTATCTCTCGGAAAGAATCTGGCGCTGTGTCTCTGAGACGGTACATCGGTGCGAATCCTCTTCGGCCCAGAAACGGCCGAAGTCCGCGATATGCGTGCCTCCATCCACAATGCTGTATCCATAGCAGCTGAATAAGTGTCGTAGTGCTGGGCGCCAATGGCAAGATATAGCTGGGCATCAAGTCCCTGTACGAACCTCTTCACCATCTTCTCCTCGGTATCCACCAAATACTGAGCATATCGGGATAACTGTGTAAACTGGATGTCATACTCAGACACCGTCATCCTAGGTGTCTTGACTAAGGCCTCGAAGCTACGAGCTCTGGCGTCACGAACGCTCTCTGGAAGGAAACGGGCTAGAAAGACCGCTGTAAACTCGGCCCAAGTCATAGGCGGTAGGTCTGCAGCTCGACCTCTCAAGACTGACTCCCACCATGTCTGCGCGAGACCCTCTAGTCGGAAACTCGCAAGCTCTACCCATCGATCATCCGAACATCTCAGCGAACGGCAGATCCTGGCTAAACTGTCAAGGAACGTCTGTGGGTCCTCTGCTGCCTCGGTGCCGGTGAATACTGGAGGTCTCAGCCTCATGAAATCCTGTAGTGAAACCGGAATGGCCACGGTGGTAGTAGTAGGAGCAGGTATCATGGTCGTCTGTGAGGTAGTAGGTACGTCATCCGGCCTCAGTGTACGACTGGCTGCAACTAGGGATCCTACCATCTGACGCAGCTCCTGCATGCCTCCCATCATCTGTCGCAACTCCTCCATACCGGTCTCGAGCCTATCCATACGGCCTGGGGAAAGTGGATCGGTCTGTCCCTGTGGCGTAGGCATACCACCCTGCTCAGTCCTAGTCTCGGACGAGCCAGCTCGAATCTCGTCTCTGGCGGCAGCCCTTTGTGCCCTCGTAGCCTTCGGCGGCATAGTGGCTGTTACAGGAAAACGGATAGTAAGGACAGTGCAATAAGATCATAGGATACACGGAATTGAAGAAGGAATTTTCAAGCAAGTATATCCTAAAGTCACTTAGGCGGAGTACCGTATCGTAAGTATGCCGCGGACATACGCACGCTACGTTACCCTGCTTAAGTCACTTACTCCATCTACCAAGGGTCATCCTACACTCACAAAGGTAAAACCTATCGCTCTGATACCAACTTTGTCAGAGACTGCCCGGTGAGACGACAGGGAGCAGCGACAGTTCCGCACATCACCCTACCACCATCACCACCCCCTCCTCAGAGAGCCTTACTTCCTATCCCAGGCGATGCTCCACGCCAGTTAGGTGCACCGAGAGGCCGTGGACGCGGCGGTCCTGTTCAGAGAGGAAGAGGAGGTAGAGGCCGAGGTCGAGGCCAGCCCGCTATCGGTGGAGGACAGGCCCGAGTATTTGCTTTGACACCGCAGGATGCGCAGGCATCCAATGCCGTTGTGACAGGCACCTTGCCAGTTTGTTCTTTCGACGCACGGGTATTATTCGACCCAGGTTCCACACATTCGTACGTATCTACACACTTTGCACCGATGTTGGGCCGTGAGTCGTCGTCGTTAGATCAGCCGCTTGTTGTTGTTACTCCGGTAGGCGAGTCGTTTGTCGCTCGGTTTGTATTTCGTTTGTGTTCCGTTCGTATCGGGGAGAGGGATTCATCAGTTGATTTGATACTCCTCGATATGTTGGACTTTGATGTGCTTCTGGGCATGGATTGGCTAGCCACTTGTTATGCTTCGGTGGACTGCCGTGAGAAGGCAGTCAGATTTAGCTTTCCGGGAGAGCCAGTCCTTGTTATTCAGGGAGACCGCAGTGTCGCCCTTCCCAGCTTAATTTCGTCTCTTCGCGCTGGTCAGCTCTTGCGGAAGGGATGTCAGGGATTCTTAGCGTTTGTTTGTGATACTCGAGCTACAGAGGTTCCGTTGGACCAGGTCCCGGTAGTTTGTGAGTTCCCTGATGTTTTCCCTGATGAGCTACCTGGGCTACCGCCTGAGCGCGATGTTGAGTTCTACATTGATTTGATTCCCGGCTCGGGGCCTATTTCTATACCGCCTTATCGGATGGCCCCGGCAGAGCTTCGAGAGCTGAAGGATCAGTTGCAGGATTTGTTGGACAAGGGGCTTATTCGACCGAGTGTTTCTCCGTGGGGTGCTCCGGTCCTGTTTGTCAAGAAGAAGGATGGAAGTTTGCGCTTATGTATCGACTACCGCCAGCTGAACAAAGTTACCGTTCGGAACAGATATCCGTTGCCGCGCATTGATGATTTGTTCGACCAGCTTCAGGGTGCGGGGTATTTTTCGAGGATCGACTTGCGGTCAGGATACCATCAGCTGCGAGTTCGACATGAGGATATACCGAGGACAGCTTTCCGTACACGCTATGGCCACTACGAGTTTTTGGTGATGTCGTTCGGACTCACCAACGCCCCAGCAGCATTTATGGATTTGATGAACCGTACATTCAGGCCGTATCTTGACTTGTTCATCATCGTGTTTATCGACGATATCTTGGTGTACTCCCGGAGCAGAGAGGAGCACGAGCAGCACTTGCGGATTACGTTACAGACTCTGAGGGAGCACCAGCTGTTCGCGAAGTTCTCTAAGTGTGCCTTCTGGCTGGACAGCGTCGGATTCTTGGGTCACGTGGTTACGAGAGACGGCATTTGTGTGGACCCGAAGAAGATTGAGGCTGTTCAGCTGTGGCCCCGACCTACATCGGTTTCTGAGATCCGTAGTTTTCTAGGCTTGGCGGGCTACTACAGGCGTTTTGTTCAGGACTTCTCCCGTATAGCTGCACCGTTGACCGGTTTGACCCGGAAGGGAGTTCCTTTCGTCTGGACGGAGGAGTGCGAGCGCAGTTTTCAGCAGCTGCGGACATGTTTGACTACGGCACCGGTATTATCTTTACCTTCGGGATCAGGCGGATTTATTGTCTACTGTGATGCTTCGCGAGTGGGATTAGGATGCGTATTGATGCAGCATGGTCGGGTGATCGCTTACGCTTCTCGGCAGTTGAAGAAGCATGAACAGAACTACCCCACTCATGATTTGGAGATGGCTGCAGTGGTCTTTGCACTGAAGATTTGGGTCACCCGGCAAAACTAAAACCCGACTACCCAAAACCGCACTCACGCATCCTAAAAGTTGTAGGACAAGCCATACAATCAACAAGATACTAAAAATAATTCATCACATAACTTTTATAAAAATCTAGTAAGCATTTCAATCCAAAATCGGTGCAAAAAAATCGCCGATTTGCGACAAAACGACAACAATATAGCACAATCACCCAACCACACTACAAGCAATCTACAAACACTAATTATAACACAACAACAATGATTCCAATCCTAATTTCCATAAACAACCAATTCTTGATTTTTGTAATTAGCAAACATAAACCAAACTATATATGAAAAACCTTAATTTAACACTAGATTTTAGCCTAATAAGCAAATTAACCACTTAGATTAAGGTTAGCAAAACACTAGATAGCAAATTAGGTTTAATCAATTAGATAATGTTTTCTAAAACTTAATCAACTCACTAATCATGTTTCAAATACCATTTCCATACAAAAACCTTTTCTTGAAAATCCTAAAAAGCAATTTCACACTTCTAAATTTAACCAAATTAGCATAATTGGAAACTATATAAACAAGTTAACCATATAAATTAGTTAATTAACAACTAGATTAACTACAAAACAACTTAATTAATTATCATGGCTTCAAAACCCTAATTTAAACAAACTACTCTTTTAAACTAGATTAGAAATAAGCTAACTTTTAACACTAACCATACAATTAAAGGAATTTTTAGCAAAAGAAAGCAACTTGATGAGAATTATACCTCTTGATCAATGGATCAAGCAAGAGAATTTGCTCCAATTGATGGCCTCAACACCAAGGTCCAAGCAAGAATGGCAAAGGATAATGATAGCATAAGGATTTTTGTTTGGATTTTTGAATTAAATCATGGATTTTGATGTATTTCTTGAAGAAATTGAAGAAAAATGAAAAGAAAAGAGAGGAAGAAGAGGGTGTGCAGGAATTTCGGCCAGAATGAGGTATGGGGGAGGGTGTGGGCAAGTGGGGAAAGTCATGGTCAAGTCCACAAAAGTCAATGTATCATACATTATCCATTTTAATTAAAATAATACCATAAACTATCAAATTAACTCAAGAAAGAAACCAAGAAGAGAGAGGCCAGAAATTTCTGGTCTCACACAAGGTGGGGCTGTCCTAGGACTGAGGAAAAAGAGAGAGGGGTTTTACAAAAGAAATTTTATGCAAAAAGGCCCCCTACAACTCAAAAATTGCAAGTTTTAGCCCAAAATTCAATAATTTCGTTTCAAATCATAAAAATTTGTTAAAAATCAAAATAAATTACTAAAAATTCATGTTATCACTAGATTATAATTATCATAATTTTAGAGATTAAAATTAGCCCGGAAAAATTTGTATTTATCGCTTATTTAATGTATTTTCTTACCGGCTTAAAATAATATTAAAAAATTGAAAAATAGGGAAAATTTTTTAAATGACCAAAATTTCATAATTAACTCATTAGCTACTAAAAACAAGTAATTACCTATCCATTTAAGGTATAATTAGCCCTAAACTGCAAAATATCGAGAAAGACGGTTTTCGGAAAAATACCGAATTTTCACCGAATTTCAAGAAAACACCAAAACGACTTTTCAAGACGCTACAGAGTGCGTGTGGGTGTAAACCTTTTCTAGGGTTCGTGACTAAGAAGCTACGCTCATTTACTTCTAATTACCCTAAACTAAACCATGAACATAATCATATCTTGATAATCATCCACGTATCATAAACCACATATATATCCATTTATATATATAAGCTATAGTACGAACTGCGGGGGTGCTATACGCCATCCACCCGACTTCCCCCGTAGATATATATCTACTCACTTTGATCCTTACTTGCCGAAGTCGATGACGCCACGCTCGTCCTTGTCGTTCATGTCCACTTGAGGGTACCTACATATGTACACATATAGCATCGTAAACAGAAATCACGCACAAAAACAAAAACGTCGCACTAATCACACATAGGTCAGAACCTATAGTTTACGCATGCAAGAATAATCATACAACTCTCGATATCGATGTAAAAACGTCAAGTAATTAAGATAAAACACAAATATCAAATTCCAATTCATTAAAAACGGCAAAACGAATTCAGAAACTTCGTAAAACACTTTCATATTTTACCCTAGATGCAATTAGCGAATTTTACATATGGGAGGGGTCTAGTTTACTGATGAATGAGCCATGAACCTAACACCACCCTAAACCATTCTACCCTGGCCACAAATTGCGGCCAGATGGAATATATTTGCGGCCAAGAAGTAACATGGACGTCTCGAGTCTTGGGGTTTTCTACTAATCACATGCACATCTTTCTGTGGTCGCTAAATATTCTTAGAGTCTCCGAGTTATAGCGAAACCTAATTTATCATCACATTTTCCCCAAAACCCGATACCGGAAAATTGTAAGTTCATCTTTAAACTTTCTAAACTACGATTTGAAAATTCACAAACACAACAATTACAGCTAGCTATACCAAAAACCATTCTTTACAAGGTTTAATCACATAAAAACATGACTTTTGTGTAAAGGTAACTTCCTTTTTTTTCATGCAAGAACTCTAAGCTTGATAAAAAGATGAATAATTTACCTATTAAAATGGGATGCAAAGACGATCCATGCTTTAATGAATTTGATGGTGGCTTCAAATTGAAATCTTGACCCATTTCTCTTCCCTTTTTCATGTCTTTGAATATTAAGAAGATGAAGAAGAATTTGAATGATAATGAAAAGGACAAAATTGAAGATGAAGCTCCCTCTCAAAAGTGCTCTCGGTTCTTTTCAAGAGCCACCAAATTAATGTGTACACTACACCCTCAATATATTTTTTTTCTTTGCAGGGAATTAGCCACTACCTTTTTCTCTCAAATCTATCCCTTTCACTTCAACAGAGAATAAGAAAAATGGAATGTGAGCCCATGCCACCCATGTCTTTTTCTCTCTCCATTCTATTAAAAAAAACATGTCTTATTCAACTCTATCAAATGCCCATGCCTCATCTCTCTCTCTCATATACATCACCCATGGGAAAATCAACCAAATTTTCACTTAGACAAAATTAGGCAAAACATAACTATCATGATATGCTAAACACGAAATAATAAAACCTTTGCTAGAAAAGAATGTAGTGGTTTTATTAATGGAATTATATACACACGGGCGCGAACACACCAAATTATAAAAAGCCAATTCAATAATTGTCATCATATTAATATAACATATTATTTTATTATTTAAATTTTAAAATAATCTTTACAATTTTCTGAAATGTTACAACCACCTGATCAGGGAGATCGTAGATCACCGGGAGATCAAGATGAAGAGAGTAAATACGGAAGATAACACAGCTGATCTATTCACGAAGGCCATACCCCAGACTCAGTTCGAGCGGCTGATCGAGATGATAGGTTTTCAATACGCCAGTACATGGCCCTAGTGCAAGTGGGAGATTGTTAGTGTATATGCCCTAGAGGCCATTACTGTATCATACTAGCTTGTTTATTACTTAATGGAAGCTTGGGATATTCACAGTTGTATAGACAATCTTGCTCAATATGGTAGTATGCTACTTGGTTTATTTCTACTTCAATATGTGCATGTGTTTCTTTTAACATATCGTTTATACATATTAGTAAAGCCCTTAGGATCTTTGCTTGATTACCAGCGTTGTGATGGCAGTCACACTAGTGGGGGCTGGGTAATCTACAAGCACATCCTTATACAGGTCCCTAGTCGTAGGACTATCGAGACGGGGCATCGATACTCCGGAGTAGACTAGCGTATACGCTTCTCATCCCAGCTCGGGAGGTGGTCTGTCACACAGCCATCAGTGCGTCGTACTGGAGATAGTATGCGGGTGCTCATTAGGTTACGAGTACACTGGACAGGACTCGTCGGGAACTGTTGGATGGTATTATACCTATCGTCAGTTATCAGTTCCCAGGTGACATGAGTACAGCTTAGTCCGTTGACTTGACACTGTCACATCGCCTCGAGTGTGTTCCCACTGTACTTAGATTACTACCCAACCACGGCTCAAAAGAGTCGTGCAAACAGGTAATAGTTGGGTGCAGTCCCGAAGCACTTGGAGGCAGTGACGGTTAGATAGGATTCGTCTCTCCCGGTATTGGGGGTTGAAATCGCGCTGTGTCTAGGAGAGCCATTACACGAGTAGTCCCTGGCCAGGGCAAGCGAGATATACTGGTAGGTTTCCTGTGTTATCTCAGGCTGTTCTGGGCTTCACTCCGACACGACTTGTACCGCTATTGGGGTACTGACGTTCACCACCCCCTAGGCCCGCCATGCGATGTATCCGACGAACAGACCGGACTGTACAGAGATTGTCACATACAGGCTCAGTAGGAGTTCGGATGGGTTTACCTCATCGGCCTTCTTATCGACATCTACCTGGGGACCGTTACGTACAGCTAGTGCCGCTTGCGGTCTGTGGTTAAACCAACTGCCAGCATAGTGTCGAGTCTTTAGAGTCCCACACAGAGAGCTTACCTGCTCTGAGCGAAACGTGTAGAGGCTGTATGGTTTTACGGCAGGGCTGCGATCACTTACGTGCACTTGTGTGCGTATGCTGTTCGGCAGGCAATACTAGTAGGCTTCGGTTTAAGCCGGATCCTAGTATTGCACGGATGGATTTGTTTTGTCTACCGTGCATTCGCATTCTACGGAATGCGGATGCAGGTTTGTATGCACAGTTTTGAGGAGCGATGAAGGAGGAGGTGCCTCATTAGGGTTTTGGCAGATGGTTCGGCCAAAACCGCTATGTGGAAGGCTCATTAGGGTTTTGACAATTCGTTCGGTCAAAACCATTATGAGCCGGAGACATTATTTTACTAATCATTTTTGTGATAATTTGTGATGGCTAATTGCATTGACCATTTGACCACCTTGACCACTCTTGACTTTGTTGACCCGTTGACCAAAGTTGACCTTGACCTTCATGAAAGGTCTACACTCTTCTTTGGTTTTCTTTTTCATTTTGGATTATGATAATGGTTATGTTAATGTAGCCATCAACTTTATCATGATAGGATTTGTAATGATGTTGTTTAGTATTATTGCAACCATGGTGCCTTTTTTCTTTAGTTAATAAATTCATTTCTCTTTTCTCATTCTCTCTCTTGCAAATGAGAAGAAAGAAAGAGAGCTCCATGGTTGCTTGATCTCCTTCATCTTCCTCTTCTTGAAATATTCTATTGATCTCATGTGTTGAGAGAAAAATAATCCACATAGACAAATACTTCCATCAACCTCCTCTACATAACCTAGGACATCAAGACTAGCGATCTTGTTGCCCTAGTTGCCTCGGCTTGAGGTTGAGCTCGGTGTACATCTCTCGGGTATATCGTCTTCGACTCAAGAAGGCTGCGGAGGTGACCAAGATCCGGATCGACCCTCGAAGCGTGGATGGGTGAGCCGGACAGCGGAGAGAAGATCCGAAGGACCGATTTCGTGAGGTTTAATTTCTACGGCATAGTAGTTAACGCCTCTTGTAGTTTGTTAGTTTCTAGTTTAGCAAAGATCCGGCTTTTAGTCCATGTTGCCTTTGCGCCAAAAATTGTTTTTCTCCATTTCCGCATTCCCGTAAGTACCGGGGTGAGCAACATGGACTTACAATACTGCCCTTCGTCAGAGGGAAAACTATAACTCTGACTGCCACTCTGTCATCCAAGTCACCTTGGAAGCCTGGAATGATAACTGTCTCCCGAAGGAAGCTGCCGTTATCATTTCCTTAGAACATCCACTTATGTTCTAAAACTGCTTCCGAAAGTTTCTCCAGGATTGGATCAATATCAACTTATTGCACTTACTGCAAAAACAACATCTGGTGTGGCACTTGACATCTCATGATTGATTCAATTGCCTAAGCAAGTGATCTGCCAATCATGCACATCCCTCTTCCCTTTAGTCTGTAAGACTCATTTAGAGAGGGTGACTCCATCACCTGCAGGTATACTACCGTGCCAGGAGTCGTCCATTCTAAAAACTCTTAGAATGCTATCTAAGTACCCTGATTGGGAAACCACCCAAATCTAGATCTATAGATCTAGTAACCAGAATGTCTTGATATTAGTATAACCGATCGTAGTATAGGAATATCACTTCCTACTCTGTGTATGTCATCCAAATACCAGGACATCACACCCTACTACCTTCTAAACAGATCCATCCCCTATTCTGATGAAGTCAAACCTATGACTGTCACATCAGAAATAGATGATCTATCTCTGCTATATTTGCTTAAGTCTATAAATAGACATAAGCCACTTGTCCACTATGCTTCCGCTGCTCCCACTGACTACGACAACCCTCTGGCAGAGTCATATAGACGTACACTTCTAAAGCTAGTTCAGAACGACGCTATACTCATTCTCCTACCGGGTCTCACAGCCTGGAACAACAGCAATGGCAAGTCTGGGTAAACAAGAACCACCCTGTCACCGTCCTTGAGGCTACCGGAGTACCTCTCGGGTGTCTGAGGTCACCCACCATATCTGCGGAATGGCCAATGGAATGTCAAACCAGATTGAATCTTTAGGTTCTTATCAAATCTTCAGTAATCGTTTGCGGCTCTGGAATCACTTCCAGTTCTACCATACTCCCACTACTGTTTTCTGAAAAAATCCATTTTTATTAAAACTATGGCGAGTCAAGAACAATATCACTATTGATCTTCCAGATGGTAGAAAGTCAACCCTCGTCATAGCCTAGGTCAACCCACAAACAACCATTACAGAAACGTGCCTTGAGTTATCCAGAGTCTGGTTTTAAGCATAAGCTGGACAACTCCCCGTACCTTAACATCGTCAAGGTATGAACTGTTCTATATCCAATACAGAAACAGAGGCACTGATTTAATTGGAACCAGATTCAAATCATGCAGCTGTCTCTAGTGCATGTCAACTAAATGGAAGGAGGCCGATCAGCGTTACTCAACTTAGGAACGCTTCCAATTATGAGCAACCTGAAAGAGAAGCAAGTTCTCTTAATCATTACTGTTAACTGAATACCACACACAAGTATCTACATCTTCGACCACCTTGAAGAATCCTGATACTTGCGATACCTGGTCCTCTACTTTATTCATATACCTATAACCTCTCAAAACTTGGACCTTGTGTTTTTACGAAACACATGCCTAAGAACTAGAGAAGTCATAAGTGAACAGAATAATGTACGAGTACCAACCCCTCTGTCCTAATGGACACTGGACAATATACAATGCTCTGTATAAGTCCCCTGAGTCTAATAACTCATTCACTGTGTCGTAGGTTGAAAACTGTACTTATGGTTAAGAAGAATTACACCGCTGTTTAATGCTCCTTACCTAACCATCCACTAATATAGGTAAATGTCACCGACATAATTTCAAAAAGTTATATCTCACTCTATAAAAATAGATGTACAGATGTATCAATTTGAAATTGGTGCATAACAGCGGATATTCAAAACCAAATATTTGTCGTCCGGCAAACAGCCCAGGCAATTTCCACAGATATCACCAATTACAACGAATTCCGATATAATGAGGACAATCACCTAATTCCCAATAACTTACTCCCACTCATCATCTGTAAAACCATACAGATGTGAGAATCAAACCTGGTAAATACATACCCTGGAGCAAGTGTCTAATTGGGAAATCAGTTTTCTTTTAACAGTACACAGTGAAACTGAAACATTGAAATGTTTCGATGGGGTATCCGGGTATTCCTAGTAATGCCTCTTCCATTATCCAGATTCACAACTGTAACCGTATATTTCTATGCCATCTCTCCAAATCCCTTTATATGTCTTTAGTCATTACCTTCTGTACACCCTCTTAGGCTAAATGGTTTTCTTCCTTCCTTACCGTTCGGCACCAGCCTATGGTTTGGAAGAAGACTATCCAATAAGCATAATGGGTGTACTGTCGTAATCCTAGGAGCACAAACAATGCGAGAGAAGGAGAAGATAAAAGACAACCGAATAAACCTTATTCCTATTTCTCCCGAACCAGAATCCATCCCCGAACTGGAACAAGTTCCTTCGAGTTCATATATAACCATACGATGGAGTATCCAAATAACTCTGGATCTTCGTAGTGATACGGAGTGTCCTGGAGAAATACAAAGGTGATTTAGGATTGGCGAAGAAATACTTGGTTTGGTCGTGAATAGCAGTCACAATTTACTTTGCCCTCTTACTGATCCCTTGATATGTCTTTACTCAATACCTTCTGTACACCTTTTAGGATAAATGGTTTTCTTCATTCCCTACCGGTCGACACCTGCCTATGGTTTGGAAGAAGACTATCCAATTTGCGTAATAGGTGTATTATCTCCTAAACCAAGGAGTACTCGCAACCTGAGAGAAGGTAAAAGAAAAAGACAACTGAATAGTCCTATTCGTTTTCTCCAGAACCGGAAACCATCCTCGAATAAATTCCTTCGAGTTCGTATATAACCATACGATGGTTTTATCCAATGTAAGTGGACGTTCGTAGTAATACGGGGTGTCCTGGAGAAAATGGTGAATGTAGGAGTGGCAATGAGGTATGCAACTCTGACAATCCAAAAGCTAGTGTTTAAGAAGGTTCGGTTAATTTTGGTCACTGAGTCATAGTCTAGGGTCGGGTCATGGTCGCTGCCAAAGAGAGAGAGAAAAGAGACACTCAACGTGCACTCTAACCTAGTTCAGAATGGTTATCACTTTATCTAATCAGGAAACCTCCCACTGTAAAGTCAAATTCTTCCCCAAACCTGAAAGAAGAATTAGTCGGGATAACCTGAGGAGTAAACCAACTCATCAGTGGGAATCGGGATCCAACTATCATCGCATGATAACGTGATGGAATCCGCTCACGTTATCACACTCCAGAAGGTATGCGCATATCTGGCAAGTTTCAGTTTCTTTAGAAACACCCGATGTGATTTTTGCCCCATGCTCTTATGACCTCGACTAAGGCCAACAAATCATAAGTCACATGTCAAGTTCTACCCGTCATTGTCCAGGTTAATTTGAACCCACCCGTACAAGCCCTTGACTAGGGCCAACAAGGCTATACGACTGTCCCAAACCAACGCATCTATCTATGCAGCAGAAAGGTAACAAGCAGCTACCATACACTATGCCTTGAATATGGCGAACAAACATAGCATGAATACTACGTGCTACCCATCTGAAATGACGGAGGGCTACGAATGGTTTTTGGCGAAAAACCTTTAACGTAATGAACTTGATATCGTTGAAGAAACTGGATAGCTTTATAAAAAATATAGTGGCGAAAACCTTTGCTAAAGAGGTCACTCCCGATGAAGGGATCTCGGCTCTTTCCCCGTAGAATGAGGTGCAGGATATTCCAACTGAATACCACGATGCAATGCAAAAGTAATCGACTATAGTGAAGTTATTGCCCTGACGCAAACTTCTGTCCAAAGGGTCACTCCCGGTGAAGGGATCTCGGCCTTTGCCTCGTCGACTGAGGTGCTGGATATTCATAATCGCATACCACTGTGCAAAACAAAAGAGAACGCCCTTGCAATAACAGCTTTTTGAAAAATATTCCAACAGCATCAGAATAGGTTTGTTTAGCTTGCATTGATCCGAATCAACGCAGTCCCATCAATTAATCACACCACAAAAGAACAAAAATAATGATGTACGTATATGCCATCCGTATTTGCCACTGGGTCCCGTCATCACCCGTTAGGTTACTTAACTAACGACAGAGCGGGGACTGGACTAGCACGGATGCAAAACATATACAACATCTACTAGTATATATATTAATATATAATAATTGCTCAAGGCGTGATAAAATGCAACATCACAGAAATGTAATAAGCATCACAGAACAGTACAGATATCTGGGATCCCCGGGTTTCATAGAGCCGCTACTGAAACCCGACGTTCCCCTGGTCGTGTGGATAGCCTGTGCAATGAAATCCTAGACCCCTACGGGCGCGGAAAGTCACCCGCCTAAACCTGAAGCGAGGCAGCCCCCTTCGGCAACGTGAATGGACCACCAAGCACTTCACGGAATCCGGTAACTTGGGCACCCCTCCTTGGGTCAACCTGTACCCCCTACGAGTGCGGCGAATAGCATGCTAATTCTAGAGTGAAGCCCCCCTCCGTCTCAAAGCCATGAGATGCGGGCTGTTGCCCTCTAGAACCCGGCTATCCATGCACCCCACCTTGGGGTAATCCTAGTATAGAAAGTAAAATATACATACAACGGGTACATCGACCTCAGCCCGGTCGTGCCCCAAAAGAATAATATACAAACAAGCAGTGACGGCAGTCCACATGTCGGACGCTCGCCCCGCAATGTCAAATGTACATAAAAAACCAAACTGTACTACCATTGCATCCAGGCTATCCAACACGACAAATCCGCAACCTCACAGCACAACACAGAACATCAACGTGAATGTCACGTTCGCAAATCCGTCTAAAAGGGGTATAGCAGTTAGATAGGATTTACCGATCAAATGACATTCACGGTCACAGATATAATGTAAATACTGTGACTAACATGTTTAAAATATTCGATCGACTAAATTTACCGAAGTGGGCCCCAAGCACAACTGTAGCACTCAAATAAAATCTGGGCCCAAAAAGAATATACCATAAACCCTATTTCCATGTCCAAAGAGCACTGTAGAAATTTGGCACTATGAAGAGTTAAAATGGCGGCGGAACCGCGGCCAATGAATGGGTTTGGCCGCGGTTCCGTGGTAGAACAGTAACTTCACGCGACCAAATTTTCACAGAATGCTTCAAAAAACCCTGCACGTATTTTTATAATGTACCAAATAATTTTTTGACCACTGCAAAAATTCGACAGAAACTGATGCTTGAAAATACGGTTTTTGGAAAATCTGATCGATCGAACTTGTAAATACGTTAGAGCAAGCTAGACTAGGTTAATGGCGTGGCTCTGATACCAATGTAAGTGCACGACAGTGCCCCGGCCGTCAGAACGAGGCCGAAATGCGGAAACGAAACTTTTACAAAACTTGTAAACCGGCACTACCGCGCACTATAACACCCAGATCGGGCCATTAACCTAATGCTAGCAAACTAGAAAATGGGAAGGAAGCTATACCGAGCGATCTGTGTCCTTCGGTCTTCGGCCTCCACTCCGTTCTCCTCGTGGAATCTCCGGTCTTCATCTCCTCGTCGGAACGGGCACCACATCGCCGGGTTCTTTTAGGGGCTCCCACCTCTAGACCGAGGTAACTCGGGCACGAAGTTGGCGAGTCGACGTGTCCAAGAATACAGTAGGCGAAGTGTAGGATGTTTTGTCTCTTGGGGTTTGAAGTTGCCATTTGATGGAGGTGGAACGAACTTTGAAATGAACTTGGGATTTTTTTGGTGTAAGTAAAGAATGAGATGAAGAATTTTCACTCACAAAATGAACCTCTCACCTTTCCCAAATTGTGGCCAGCCCCTATCAAGAATGAGGAGAGAAAAAACCAAAACCATGAAGGGAGGTGAGTGTAGTAAAAGCAAAATGGTGACCATAACCAATGTGATGATAATAATGTCACTTCTATTTCTAATCCCATCCTTTCAAAACTAATCACCATAAATGCTAGCCATCATGAAAGAAGAAAAGCAAAGATGCTAGATTTATCATAATCCTCCATTTACAAGAAACCCCCTCCACAATGCTGATTTGCACAACTGCAAATTAGCCCCTCCATCAGAAAAATCCGGCCAAGAAGGAACAAAGGAAGACTGGCCGAAACGGAATGCAAACTTGCAACTTCAAAAAAACTGATTCCGTAATAAATTACAGAAAAACCCCGCAACTGTATATATAAATACCCGCATTTGTATTCCCACTGAATACAAATGCAATGAAACAAAATCTACACTGTATAATATTAGGATCCGGCTTAAACCAAAGCCCGCTAGTAAAATCCGTCCGATCACGATCCGTGCAATACCGCACGTATAAGATCGAACCCTGCCATATCTCCATACGGCCTCTACAGTGTTTCGCCCAAAACTTGAGAAAACGGTCTGTGGGGGACTCTAAAGACTCGTCAATACTTTGGCTGTGGATTTAACCACTAGCACGTCAGAGGTATTAGCCATACGCGACGGTCTACCAGGTATTGACCAAAAGTGACGTCGATGAGCGAACTCATCCTGACACCCTACTGAGCCTGTCAGTGACAATATCCTTACAGTCCGGTTCGTTCGTCTATAAGCATCGCATGGCGGGCCTAGGGGGTTGGTAAAAGTCAGACCCCCAAATGCGGTACAAGTCGTGTCGGAGTGTAGCCCAGAACACCCTGAGATATTACTGGAATACCTACCAGTAAATCTCCTGCCATGGCCAAGGACTTCTTGTAATGGCTCTCCTAGACATAGCGCGACCTCACCCCCAATACCGGGATAGACGAACCCCTGAAGATCCGCTCACTGCTTCCATGTGGCTCGGGACTGTACCCAACTAAAACCTGTTTGCACGACTCCTTTGAGCGTGGTAGGGTAGTAATCAAAGTATAGTGGGAACTCACACGAGACAAATGACGATCTCAGGTCGATGAACTAATCTGTACACATGTCACCAGGGAACTTCTATCTGACATCTGGTATAAGACCAACTAGCATATTCCCGGTGAGTCCTGTCCGGTGTACTCATAACCCAATGAGCACCTGTATACATCTTTGGTGAACCAACTGACACCAGTGGCTTATGAGACCAGCCACCGCCCATCGTCGGGGTCTCGACTGTATACACTAGTCTACTCTGGAGTATCGATGCCTTGTCTCGAAACTCCCACGACTAGGGACCTTTTAAGGATTTGCTTATAGACCCCATCTCCCACGTATAGGATGGCCCTCATACTGCTGGCAGTCAAGCAAGAATCCTAGGGGCTCTATCAACGCGCAATAGTGACCTGTAAGGTCATCTAAAACAGTACACGATGATGAAGGTAAACCAGATAGCATACTATCATCTTGAGTAAGACTGTTCTAACGGTATAGGTCCTCTCTCAATCATTGTAATCACGTGCCTGTGATCCAATAGCTGACTCTGAGAGCACTATCTCCAACACTTGCAAGATTAGATTGGTTATCTAATATATCTAATCAGGATGTCTCCCATTGTTTTAATCAAATCTTCCTTCAAAACCTAAAAGGTAAGACTAGCCGGGATTAATTACACCCTACAAGTTCGCCAATCTTTCGGCCATGCCAGTGTCGGTAATTTGAAGGAGGTTCCCCGTGTTTTCACACGGACCTAATTAAAATAAACCTCGTTTTCCCAGGGGCGTAACCCCGTTAACACCTTCATAGACACCTACTTGATCGGCTAATTGTAATGTGCAAAACTCTCCCAGGAGTAACTCTTACTCGCAGTGGGTATAGGGATCGAACTATCTCATAGAAGTTTTGCAATCTCATTGCAAATTTCAACATTTGAAATTCTCGATAATATTTTTACCCTTAGTGACTTATGACCTTAACTTTGGTCAACAAACCATAAGCACTAGTCAAGTTCATCCTGTTATTTCGTGATTAAATAGACCCACCTACATGACCTTTAACTATGGTCAATAAAGTCACATGACTGTCCTAATTAATCGCATCATATGCTGTGTAGAAAGACATCACTTTGCTACCGCACACTACGCCTTAACTATGGTCAACAAACTTAACACGAATACTAAGTACTCTACTTCCTAAAATGACGGAGGATTATGACAGGTTTTTAAGAAAACCTTTTGCATAATGAACTTAATATCATTGTAGAAACGAGTGATTTGAAAAGTAGTGTTTTTGAGGCTTTTACTAGGTTTTCTAAAGAGGTCACTCCCGGTGTAGGGATCTCGGCTCTTTCCTCATCGAATGAGGTGCTGGATATTTCACAAATACCACTATGCAAAACAAGAACTAGAGAAGCAATCAAAAACAAAACTGAGTTGGTTGTAGCATCTGCCAGTTTTGCTAAAGAGATCACTCCCGGTGAAGGGATCTCAGCTCTTTCCTTATTGAATAAGGTGCTGGATATTCTACAAGGAATACCGCTATGCAAAGCAAAAACTAGAACTACCAATTTTTAAAACAAGATTCTACAACATCTTTTAGGTTTCTTTTATTTCATTAATCTCATTAATGAAGTCCCATCATTTATGCTTCCTAAGCATCACAAAAGAAACGAAATCAGCAATAGTTATTATATATCACATATATAATATAAGCATTCGTCTCAACATATAAAGTGATCACATCACAGAATATCAGCAGCAGAAGAACACATATGAAATATTGGATATACTAAGAATTCCGTGTTTTAAATTAAGCCGGTATAAAACACGGATTCCACGGTCGCGATGAATAGCCAAACCCACATCCTTAGACCCCTACGACAGCGGCAAGCAACCCTTCCAATTCTAGAGTTAGGAGACCTGGTCTCAACTCCTCGAGATGGTCTCCCAGTGGACTCTAGAACCCAGTTACTTGTGCTCTCCTCCTTAGGTCTATCTTAATGCGGAAAAGTAAATAATATACATCAATGGTGACATCATGCTCAACCCAGAAGTGCCCCAATAAAAGAATATTACATACAAGTTTTTGCATGAATGAAAATGAAAAACTCTCATCTCACATAAAAAAAACCGGCTATTCAAAACACGACGATCCAATATAACATATCACAGCAACACATAATATCACATGTCATCAACGTAAGTAAATATGTGCATCCCAATTGTCGTTGACATATAGTAACGAAACCGGCGATACACAACATATTACACTTACGGTCGCAGGAAAGAAATTGAAAAACTACAACAATTGGAATCCACAATCACCTTAGACATCATAAACCCAATGTATCACATACTTTGGATTTCATGCCTAACAAATGAATTCCTTAGACATCACATGCCTAACAATTATAAACCCCATATTTTTCCCTCGATATTGAAAACACTTTCCAATAACCAGTCGGGTAATTCAACAAGATTCCCGATAACCTGATCGAATGCTCGTTGGAAACATTAGTAGACGGCCGCATCCCCGATGCCGTCGACAAAGAGCACTTAGGCGGAACACCTCGGCCGTGAGCACCTAAACGGATGCTTTTAGCGACGGGGTTCTCCTACAGCCACTTGGTCGGGCTATGGGGCGGGGCTATCCAGTAAGGTTACCCGGAGAGTATCCGCGTACACTACGTAATTGCGACGGACTTTTGATCCATATCAAAATTCCGTGGTTTCACGACCCAAAGTTTGGATGTGACCAACACTTAGAATGTATAATATCTAAAGATGTCGACACAATCTGAGTAAGCAAAAAACCAAGATCAAAAACCCTTTTTGCGGAATTTAGAAAATTTTAGTTTTTAAGTTAAAAATGAAGTAGCATGCCGAATGGTTTTTAAATAATAGAAGTTTAAACAACCGGTTTTGAAACTTCGGCAGTACTTACTTTTTTGTTATTAATTAAGCAGTTATAGGATGTGTGAGAAGGTTGCATCCCTAGTTGGGAGCAAAACGATGCCAGATATCGTAAATCATACACAATAGTAATACGACACTCAAAATGAAGAATCTCACGCATAAGTAAAAGGAATATAATTTAACACTACTAAATGATCTTAACAGTCAAAATACGATACATACAACCACATCTCGTTCTAAGTCAACTATACAGGGTCTGATGGAGTAATATTAGATCCAATATACAAAACCAAAATAAGAGGTTACTACGTATGTAACCCACCTAGCAGAAAGCAGCGACAAAAGCTGATAAGTGGATCCGCATTGCTGCTACGCGTCCACACGACTCCTGCAAGAAACTATGGCACAACGGGGGTGAGTTGCCAACTCAGTGAATAAAACTAACATATATCGGCTGATAATGTAAGTATGCCGAAGTAGAACTAATATCAACAATGATGAATGTGATGCATAATAACAGGTGGAAGCATGAATATGTACTACTAAATATATAAATCAAAACTGAAATCTCATCAATTATTTTCCAAATAAGGTTCATTTTCTTCCCGTGTCCAACATCGACACAAATCTTCGGTGTTTCATCAGGCATCATTCCCCGAACGATCCTGTGAATCAAATAACACCAGTCGGCATCATCTAGATATCCACCGTGTTTACCACTGACTCCGGTATCGAGTATCCTCGTTAGGCTCCCCGCCTATAATGCTGCTCTCCTGCCCCTCGACCTCGACCGGGTCCACCATGAATCCGGCTGCATAGCTACCCCACCCAGCCCGGATATACGTAAGAAATTCCGCAACCGTATAGCTACCCCACCCGGTTTGGAACAAAACCAAATCAAAAAATGACATTTCATGGTGGACATGTCACATCAATCATGAAAATCATTGAATCCTTTCAAGTGTATAAGACTTAAAACCATAATCAGTAGTAATCCAATGCATCTTATATCAGAACTACAAATAATTGGAGATAAAACATGATAACATTTATGAAAAATAACTACCATTCTTGATGTTTAAGGTATGATGGGAATCATATTTCAATATTAACATGTCACAAGTACTAAGTGTATATGTGACATGTTAATATCGACGATGTGTAGTGTAACATGTAGATATATGCATGTGCAACATGACTCATCGATAATTTGTGCAGTGTTCTAGCAATTATTAACATGATAATATATATATATATATATATATATATATATATATATATATATATATATATTAATGCGTACGATCAAACTTTATAAACGAAGGAACGATTGTAATTTAAAATTAAACCGCGGGCGTATCACGCCATCCATACAAAATCCCCCGATAGATGTTTAGTCTACTTACCGGAATACATCGAATCAACTCAGATCACCAATCATTTTCCTTTCTTTGCGGCCTTCGAAGTTTCCGTATTCGAATCTAATATTGAAATTAACATGTATAAGAACGGCGAACTCCGATACGGCGAAAACATGATATTATAAGTGCTATGTACTAACTATACTGTGTACGACCATTCTAAACTATCTAACACTTATACTAACTGAATTTAATCCGATCGCTGTTCGTATCAGAAAACAGAATCGCTTTACGAAACGTCCATGTCGCGTTTTAAACGTTTTAACCCCATTTCAGATATTAACTCCCAGATTTCATATACTACTAAATTAACTTAAATAAACAATACCAAAACTCCTAACACACAAACACAGAGCTACCCTAAAAACCACCAAACCCAAATCCCTCAAAAATCCGGCGACACCGGATTTTCCTTATGCTTCGCCGGCCAAAATCCGAGCAAAAAAGGTTCGTACTCCTGGGGTTTATTCTAGGTCCAATATATAATATTAAGGCAGTGTTTGGTTAAGTTAGTTATTATCTAAATTATAGAAGATCTTCACAGAACCTATATTTTCCTAAAATACCAAATTTTCGATATCCGATTTCTACAATTTAATGTTTACAGAACTAAAATTCTACAGTGTTTAAAGATTATACCTACAGAAGATTGTTGAAAGACTTCCTCTAAGATGCCCAAGTCCTTAGCTCCTAACTTGATGGTGAAAATTCTTAACACCTAGTTCTTCTTCTCTTCTCTTTTTTTTTTCTATTTTCTTTTGTGAGTTCTGAATGGTTTCCTTTTCTTTCCTTTGTAAATTTCTGGTTTTAAATTGTTTAGGTGAACTGAACAATTGATATATGATAAAGAAAAATGAGTGAGGTTTGTAGGAAGAGATGTCACCAAAGGAGTTGTGGTGTTTTCATGCAAGGGTGAGGTGGGGTGCATGAGATGTGCATGCAAGAAGGAGGTGTTTGTGCATGGTCGTTTCTAAGTTGTGGTGTCTTGAGGAAATTTCTGAACTTAAACATTATCCAACCCTTTTACACATACACCCTCAACATTTCCAAGTTTTCACAATTACCTAAACTTTACACAAAACCCCTCATTACATATGTTATTATGTAAACACCATTTTTTTTTATTAAAATGAAGCTAAATCTCACACTAAAACCCTTGTAATTTACAAATGTTACAAACTAAAATTTAACTTTAATTAGTTTCACACACTACTTATGAAAATGTCTTATTTTGTTTTAATAACTTTTTTAAATTAACATTTTATTATTTAATTAATTAAATTTATTTATTTTCTAAAATTTTTAAAATATTACAATATTCCCCCCTTAAGAAAATTCGATTCCTGAATTTAAAACCGAACTATACGTACCTTCAAAAAGATGTGGAAATTTCTTTCGCATCTCATCTTCGGTCTCCCAAGTGATCTCCTCGTGATTCGTTCTTCGCCAAAGAACATTTACAGATGGAAGTACCCTTGATCTCAGTTTCTTTGCTTGTCGGTCTAGAATAGCTATTGGCTATACTGTGTAGGATAAATCCGGCTCAAGCTGTAAGCTCTGACGCTGGATCGCGTGGTAGGGATCGTGAAGATACTTGCGAAGCATAGACACGTAAAACACCGGATGCACAACGGGAAAACTAGGAGGAAATGCTAAACGATAAACTACAGCACCCACTCTCTCCAGAATCTCGTAGGGTCCGACATATCTGGGGCTGAGCTTCCCCTTTTCCCAAAACGCATCACAGCCTTCATCGGAGATACACGAAGGAACACATGATCTCCTACATCAAACTCGAGTCTACGAAGGCGTCGATCGGCATATGATTTCTGTCTGCACTGGACCGCTCTTATTCTGTCCCGTATCAACTGGATCTTTTCCATAGTCTCCTGTACTATCTGTGGTCCCAAAATGCTACTCTCGCTCAGTTCTGTCCAGCAAACGGGTGATCGACATTTTCTCCCATACAAAGCTTCAAATAGTGCCATCTGGATCGTCTCCTGAAAACTGTTGTTGTAAGAGAATTCTATCAAAGGTAAGTGACGATCCTAACTGCCACCGAAGTCAAGACTGCAAGCTCGAAGCATATCCTCTAGAGTCTGTATGGTCCGCTCTGACCGACCATCTGTCTGTGGGTGAAAAGCTGTATTAAAACTTAATCGTGTACCTAGAGCCTTTTGAAGTTTTTGCCATAGCCGGCTGGTAAACTGCGTACCCCTATTGGACACTATACACATCGGAACCCAATGTAATCGTACAATCTTGTCAATGTAGATCTGAGCATACTGTGAATACCCAAATGTCGTCTTCACCGAAAGAAAGTGAGCTGTCTTTTTCAATCTATCTACATTCACCGAGATAGAATCATACCCTCTGCCAGTCCTGGGTAGACCCACAATGAAATACATGGAAATCTGCTCCCACTTCCACTCCGGAATGGGCAAGTGGTGCAACTCTCCTGCCGGCCTCTGGTGCTCGGCCTTGACTTGCTGACAAGTCAAGCATCTCGAAACAAATTCCGCAATATCTCTCTTCATTCCTTCCCACCAATAAACATCCTTCAAGTCATGATATATCTTGGTGGAACCAGGATGAATACTATATGCTGATCGATGGGCCTCCTCTGAGATCTCACGTCTCAGTCCCTCCGAATCCAGCACACAATGATGAGTCCCAAAACGTAATACTCCATGGTCATCTATCACGAACTCAGACTCCCTGCCCTACCTAACCTGATCCATAATCTCCGACATACGAGCATCTGCGGGCTGTATCTCTCGAATACGATCCAGTAACTGAGGACGTTTGCGAATATGTGCTAACTGTCCTCCTGTCGATGTGAACTCAAACTGTACACGGCTATCACATAGAATCTGCTAGTCCGCAGAAGACTATCTCTGCAAGGTGCTCAAATGATATAATCTACTTCTTGGCCTCCGACTCAAGGCATCTGCTACAACATTCGCTTTGCCCGGATGATAAAGAATCTCGCAATCGTAATCCTTAACGAGTTCCATCCATCGACGCTACCTTAGATTCAGATCCTGCTTCTGAAAAATATACTTCAAGCTCTTATGATCAGTGAAAATCTTGCACGACTCACCATATAAGTAATGCCTCCAAATATTTAGTGCGAAAACCACCGCAGCCATCTCTAAGTCATGAGTGGGGTAGTTCTGCTCGTGCCTCTTCAGCTGCCAAGAAGCATAAGCTACAACCCAGCCGTGCTGGATCAACACACAGCCTAAGCCCACTCGAGAGGCGTCACGATACACTATAAAACCACCTGATCCAGAAGGTAAAGATAAGACTGGTGCAGTTGTCAAGCGAGTCTTCAACTGCTGGAAACTCTGCTCCCATGCATCTGTCCAAAGAAATGGAACTTCCTTTCTAGTCAATCCGGTCAACGGTGCAGCGATCCAAGAAAAATCTTGCAGAAAGCGTCGGTAATAACTGGCCAGACCCAAGAAACTTCGAATCTCTGTAACTGACACAGGTCTGGGCCAGTGTTGTACTGCTTCGATCTTCTTTGGGTCCACACGTATACCATCTCTCGTCACCACGTGACCCAAGAAATCCACATTATCCAGCCAGAAAGCACACTTGGATAATTTAGTGTCACGCCCCGTTTCTCAAAATACGGAAAACGAGGGATGACTGGGCCAGCCATGCTCCTACGGTCAATGAATCATCCTGCCGTAGTCACACTTCGGCTTCTAGCATTACATGGTAATCAGTAAATAAAGCACAATATTAAAGGAATCACATTACTAATTTATTACATTGAAATTCCATTGTTCACAAATTACAGATAATAAGAACAATAACTAACCAAGTTCAATCTCACGATCACTCTATGGAAAGCAGTAAAGGTAGGGAGTACACCAGACAATATCTCTGTGAACTCGAAGGGTAGATCCGTCTCCTGTGCTGGTCCTCCCGCGGGATCTGAGCATGCATACTCAGGTCGTCAGAGCGACACAATAACAATATTATTATAATAAGATGAAACAGGTAAATGAGGTAATGCTGGTATAAGAACAATGCAAGTAATCACTGTGTCACTATATGATGCAGAATATATTATGTGTCCCTATCGGTCTCGAGGTCATGTTTGAAATCACATAGTGGAAGGAGGATCATGTTTAACAGGAGTCTCGTACATACCCGAGACAACGGCCCACAAGCCCGGGACATAACCCTGTCAGCCGGATCGCTAGATCCTACCCTACACGTATGAGTATCACGGTTCAAATGATCATCCTCTAAACATGGTCCCGCTAAATACGATACTCTTTCCACTTTGATTTCCCCTTTTTCCCCAGGTTTACACTATTTATGATCTTGATCTAGTTGTGTACAAGTATACCAATGGCACGGTTTTATCACTGTTCACTGTATCAATCACTGTCACGAATATTCACTTTCCATTGGTGTACTCGTCACTCCTAAACCAACATCTATCACGCATGATAATGCAATGTCCACACGCACTAACACTGAATATATGGCAAGGGTATGATATATGTATTGTATGCTACCAATAAGCTCTATATGTTATGAATCAACATGCATGTCATTAACTAAAATAATTTGCATAAATTAATATGTTAAGAATTCAGCAAAATGATACAAGTAAGATAATTAGAACACTCAGTCAGCCATTCATCAAAATTTGTTTCAGGTCAATTGGGATTCCGTTTTTCAAGATATAGCTATTTCATTTTAAGTGCTCGCGGCTGGAAATTCAGTTTCAGAACTGAACGTCCGTTTCGCGACACGAATTGCACCCGATTAGGCTCAGAATTTAGCGATGTTACAGTTAAATGAAATCTAGGGTTTTCAATTGAGTATTCAACGCAACATACGTATCCTCAATCGTATCTGTACGTTGAAAGTTATACACAGTTTAATGTCAGTATATCACTTCTGAATCTGTTCTGGACAGCTATACGTTCTGCCCTTTTTAATACAGTTTAAAATAGCAAACGACAATGAAACGGAATGGAACCACTTGTTTTGTTTGTATAACAGAATTATCTTTAATCTACGGTAGAGTTCCGTAACATAAGATTTCAGGAAACACAGTGACACAAGTCTTGGGACAGAACACAATAATCAGAAACGCTCTGGACTGCAGTCCAGAGTCGCATTCCGATCTAATTATCTTCACAGTTACAGAACAGAAATCATTAGAATTTTTACATAAGGTTAAAGTTCGTCGAGTCGTCTTCGATTTAAGCCCTCGAACATATCATTCCAGTATGTATATGATTTATGGTGATTTTATTCGTTTTCAGGTACGAGAGAATTCTAGTTTTAACGGCATATATGGGGGTATCAATTTTTGTCACTAACAATCGTATTTTCCAGCGAGATTCATACACTATATTCATCATTATAAGGGCCAACAGAAAGTATAGGTTTCCGTCAAATTAAACAATTATTTCCATTGGGATCTTGCATCGAACACTTAGGTCATGATATATATCGGTAATCGGTAAGTTTAATAACTATATGATTTAGGTTTGTAATACAACTATATTAGCATGAAGAAAGTAAATACTTGCCTGGAAACGTCTCGGCGTTGTACGGCAGCAGTGGTGTCACGGACGCGTGACGTACGCCGTGTAACAGATTCTCGCAAGCTTGGTTCGAAACACGGGTTTTACGTCTGAGTTTCCCGGAGTCGTCTTGTGCGCGCTGGAAGTGTAGAGTTGGCTCTGTGGATCTCTTGAGTAGTGCTGAGATTGACGATGGTCGGCGACGGCGCTCCGGCGAAGTGCAACAGTGAAATGTTTGGAAAAGGGTTTGGGTGATTTTTGAAGAGAGGGAAAGGTTGAGCAGTGGGGCTAGGGAATTATGGTGATGGTGACGATGCTGAGGAGGTGGAGGTCGACGACGTGGTTCAGGTGCAGTGGGGGGGCTCGTCGGCGTCGAGGGTGTAAGGTGGCGGTTGGCTCGGGTGAAATGGGTTTGTGTGCAGGGGAGTGGGTGCAGAGGATCTCGAGTTGGTGGGGGTGTGAAGTCGTAGAGGGAGAAGGAGGGTGAATGAGGAGTGATCGAGAGTTGCCGAGGGGGTTGTCTTCGTCGGAGTCGAGGGGGTTAAGAGGTGTAGTGGGTGCTCGAGTTTGGGGCTCGGTGAATGTAGAGGGAGAGAGATGAGAAGTGAGTTGGAGAGGGAGAGTGACGAGAGGAGTTGGAGACGAGGTTGAAATCGTGGGTGTAACGGCAGGAGCGGGGGCGTGGGCATGGACGTGAGGCGCGGCGGGGAAATGGGATCGCGCGCGATAATTACGGGAGGTTACCGTTGGGAAAAATTCGAAGAAGATGAACAGGGGAGCGGGTCGGGTAAGAGGAAGCGGCTAAAGAAGTGGGCCGGGCTCGCAAGAAAAATTCCCTTAAAAAATAAAACAGAAGTGGGCTGCAGGGGGAGGAACGGGCCGGACGATAAAATAATTGAAGGATTATTTAAAAAAATGAGATGTGGGCTGGTGAGATTGGAATGAGAAGGGCCGGGCCAAAAATAATTGAAGAATTCATTTAGAATTCGTAAGTGGGCTGAGGGAATGCTAACGGGCTAAGGGTTAAATTTATTTAGGGATTTTTTTAAAAATGTGTGGACTGGGGTTTTGTAAAATAGTTTGTTTGTTTTTAACTTTAGGTTTGAGTTTGGTTTTTTTTTTTTTTCAAATTAGTTTTAAATCTTGGGTTTTAACTTTTAGGGTTTGGAAAAATATAAATATTAGGCTTAAACAACCAATTCAAACTATGAAGGAAAAAGAAAAGAAACCACTGGAAATCAGAGGATAGGGGCGCTCCGGCGAAGTGCAACAGTGAAATTTTTGGAAATGGGTTTGGGTGATCTTGGGTTTTGTGTGGTTTTGGAGAGAGGGAGAGATTAGCAGTGGGGCTTGGGAATTGTGATGAGGGTGATGATGCTGAGGAGGTGGAGGTCGACGACGTGGTGGGGGTCGCCGGCGTCGAGGAGGCGTGCAGGGGTGACTCGACTCGGTTGCACTGGGTTGGTGTGCAGGAGAGTGGGTGTGAAGGGGAGCTCAAGTTGATGGAGGTGTGAGTCATAGGGGAGAAGGTTGGTGGAGGAAGAGTGAGCGAGGGTTGTCGATGGGTTATTGAAGAGGTGGGTGATCGCCGTCGGTGGGGTGCAGTGGGTTCGAGGAAAGTTTGGGTGCTCGGGTTTGGGGCTCGAAGAATGTAGAGAGAGAGATGAGGAGTGAGTTGGAGACGGGGTTGAAAACGTGGGGGTAACGGCAGGAGCGGTGGCGTGGGCGTGGGCGCGAGGCACGGCGGGGAAATGGGATCGCGCGCGAGAATTACGGGAGGTTACCGTTGGGAAAAATTCGAAGAAGATGAACAGGAGTAGCGGGTCGGGTCAGATGGAGGCGGGCTGAAGGGATTGGGCCGGAGAAAAAAAAAACAATTCCCATTAAAACTTCGTGGGCTGCAGGGGGAAACGGGACGGCTCAAATTCAAAAAATAATTTTGAGTTGCTGAGGGAAATTAAAGGGAATTTATTAAGTAAAGTGTGTGTGGGCTAAGTAAGACTTAGGGTTTTAAATAATGGTTTAGGATTTTATTGATAAAATTTTGGTTTTAATTTACTCTGGCTTTGATTTAAATCCTGGGTTTAGGCGTTGAGGGTTTGGACAGATATACATATTAAGCTTAAACACCCAATTCAAAATATGAAGGAAAAAGAAAAGAAGCCACTGGGATTCAGAGAAAAAGAAACCTTTATTAATATGGAAACGGGGATTTACATCATACCCCCCTTAACAAAAATTTCGTCCTCGAAATTTGACAAGGATGCAAGAAAACAATGTACTAAACAATGAGATGTGGATAACGATCACGGATATCTTCCTCCCGCTCTCAGGTGGATTCTCCTGGGGAACGACCGCCCCAAGACACTCGAACTAAAGGAATGATCTTATTCTTCAGCACTTTCTCCCTGTGGTCGAGGATGGTAGTAGGCTGCTCCTCGTACGATAAATCGGTACCCAAAACTAGCTCCAAATGGTCCAGGACATGGCTCTCATCCTGAACATAACGCCGCAACTATGACACGTGGAAGGTATTGTGCACACCAGCTAGCGATGGAGGCAAGGCAAGTCGATAGGCCACTTCTCCTACTCGCTCTAGCACCTCACTCCTACTTGCTCTAGCACCTCAAAAGGTCCGATAAAACGGGGACTAAGCTTTCCTCGACCTCCGAACCTGATAACTCCACGAGTAGGGGAAATTTTCAAGAATACATGATCTCCGACTTCGAATTCTAGTGCCCTTCTGCTGGTATTTGCCCAACTCTTTTGTCGATCCTGAGCCGTCTTAATACGCTGCCTGATCATTTGGACCTTGTCAACTGTCTGAACAATGAGTTTGGGGCCCAGTAATCTTCGTTCTCCCACATCACCCCAACATACTGGGGATCGACACTTCCGCCCGTAAAGTGCTTCAAAAGGAGCCATCTGAATACTAGCCTGATAACTATTGTTATAAGAGAACTCGACTAGATGCAGATGGTCCTCCCAGGAACCCTGAAAGTCCAACATACAGGCTCTCAACATATCCTCGAGCGTCTGAATCGTACGCTCGGATTGTCCATCCGTCTATGGGTGATAAGCTATGTTGAATTTAAGGCGGGTCCCCAAACTCTCCTGTAAGCTCTTCTAAAAGTGCGACAAGAATCTCGTGTCGCGGTCTGACACAATGCTGACTGGAATACCGTGAAGTCGCACAATCTCCTGCATATATCTTTCTGCCAGTGATTCTGTCGACTGTCCCACTCGGAAAGGTAGGAAGTGTGCAGCTTTTGTGAGGCGATCGACGATAACCCAAATAGCGTTATTGCCCCTAGGGCTCCATGGTAAGGCCGTCACGAAATCCATAGTAATGTGCTCCCATTTCCATTCAGGTATCGGCAATGGTTGTAACAATCCTGCTATCCTCTGATGTTCCGCCTTCACCTGCTGACATACCAAGCACCTGGATACAAACCTCGCAATTTCCCGCTTCATTCCGTTCCACCAAAAGTGCTGCTTTAGGTCCTGATACATTTTTGTACCTCCTGGATGCACAGAATAAGCTGAACTGTGTGCTTCAGCCAAAACTTCTTCTCGAACATCTCCTTTAGGTACGCAAAGCCTGCTACCGAATCTCAGAGAGCCATCTTCATGTATAATCAAATCCGTTCTCAGTCCAGCCTCCACTTGCTCTCTGAACTTTTGTAATCGGGGATCTTCCGCTTGTGCAATCTTGATGCGATCCACCAGGGAAGATTGCACCTGTAGTTGCCAAAATTGACTGAGTGCGTTCGGCGTAACGACCTCAAGTGCAAGTCTCTGGAAATCCTCAATAATGCTCCTCTGATCGGTCAACATCATGACCGCTGGTTTGCGACTGAGCGCATCTGGTACAACATTGACCTTCCCCGGGTGATACTGAAGGTCCAAGTCATAATCTGCCATCAGCTCTAGCCATCGGCGCTGCCTCATGTTTAGTTCCTTCTGAGTGAAAACATATTTCAAACTTTTATGATCCGTGTATACCTCCACTTTCTCGCCAAATAGATAGTGCCTCCAAATCTTCAACGCAAAAACTACCGCAGCTAACTCCAAGTCATGCGTGGGGTAGTTCTTCTCGTGGTTTCTCAGTTGTGGAGAGGTGTAAGCAACCACTCGGCCGTGCTGCATTAGGACACAGCCTAAACCCTTCCCTGAGGCATCATTGTGTATCACTAAACCACCGGAATCATCTGGCACAGTAAGAATAGGCGCCGTGGTTAACTTCTGCTTTAGTGTGTCGAATGCCTGAGTGCACTCCTTTGTCCATGTAAACGGTACGTCCTTCCGTGTCAGCCTCGTCAATGGTTCCGCGATTCTTGAGAAATCTGGACGAATCTCCGATAATAACCTGCCAATCCCAGGAAACTCCTGATTTCAGCCACTGAATTCGGTGTTGGCCAATCTCTGACGGATTCTATCTTTGCCGGGTCCACCGAGATGCCTTCTCCCGAAACAATATGTCCCAAAAACTGCACCTTGTCGAGCCAGAATTCACACTTGCTCAGCTTCGCATATAGCTTCTCTTCCTGAAGAATTTGTAGTACCGTGCGCAAATGTTCAGCGTGCTCTTCCCGGATCTTCGAGTAGACCAGTATGTCGTCGATAAACACAACGACAAACGTGTCCAAGTATTTTGCGAACACTCTGTTCATCAAGTCCATGAATATTGCTGGGGCATTGGTAACACCGAACGGCATCACAAGAAACTCGTAGTGTCCGTATCGGGTCCTGAAAGCCGTCTTGCATACATCCTCGGCTGCTACTCTGATTTGATGATATCCAGAATGGAGGTCCAACTTCGAGAATACCTTGGCTCCACTTAGCTGATCGAATAGGTCGTCAATGCGCGGTATTGGGTAGTTGTTCTTTATTGTGACCTTGTTCAGCTCTCGATAATCTATACACATTCGCAGTGATCCATCCTTCTTCTTTACTAATAGGACTGGTGCACCCCACGGTGAAGCGCTTTGCCGAATAAATCCCTTCTCCAATAGTTCTTCAACCTGCTTCTTCAATTCCGCCAACTCAACTGGTGCCATTCTGTATGGGGCCCTGGATACTGGGGCTGCACCTGGAATCAAATCGATTGAGAACTCTAAGAATCTAGGAGGTGGTAGACCTGGTAGATCTTCGGGAAATACATCCAGAAAGTCCCGAACAATTTCTGGAACTGGGCTCTTATCAATCTCCATAGCTGTCAGTTCCTTGGGCTTGGCTCTATACTTAGCTGGCTCCAAAGATTCACTTCCGCCCTCGAAAATAAACTCCGGGTGATTGGGGATGCGGAAGATCACCTTCCTTGCACGACAATCGATAACTGCATGGAAAGTGCTCATCCAATCCATCCCAAGAATTGCGTCGTAACTGCCTGTCCCGATCAGAAGGAAATTCACATAGAATTCCCTGCCACACACTACAACTGGGCATAATCTACATTCTCGACTAGATATAATAATGCCATTACCCGTATGAATTTCCCATCCCTTGGTTAGTGGTTCATGTGGTATTGAGTGTGTATTAGTGAAATGCTCAGATAAGAAACAATGCGATGCTCCCGAATCAAATAGTACTCTAGCTGGCAAGGAATGTACAAGTAGAGTACCTGTAACCACGTCTCCTGACGCCTCTGCCTGCTCGGCGGTCAAGGTGAAAGACCGTCCCTGACCGCGACATGTAAATGGTTGTCTCTGCTCCTGCGGGCTCTGCTGTGGCGGTCCAGAACCTCCTTGTATCTCTGCTCGCTAAGGGCAACTGTTAATCCTGTGCTGACTGGAACCGCAAATCAAGCACTGTCCCTTGGCACGGCGACAGTCCTTCTGGGTATGCCCTCCTCTACCGCAATAGCCGCAAGTTACGCCCTGTCTCTGGGGCGATGTTGTGGTACGAACGGGCGCTTCATTTGTGTCGTTCCTGCTCAGTGGACCGGTATGGCTCCTCGAGAAGGCGCGTGGGTACGTGCTGGAACGACTGGGGGTCTTCTGAACTTGTTAATCAATTGCTCCTGAACTCTCGCCGCGTTGAGTACCTGTGCGAAAGTCTGCAAATCCAACGATGCAATCAACTGCTGCAACTCGAAATCTTACCCCTGAAGGAAGCGTCTAGCCCTGGTGGCCTCTGATTTAACCATGTATGGAGCAAAGCGGCTCAGACGATTGAACTCTGCCGCATATACGTCCACTGGGCGTCCATTCTGCTTCAAAAGAACAAACCTTTCCTCCATTTCTGCCTTGGCTGTGGGAGGAAAATAATGATCTAGGAAGCACTCCTTAAACTTGCTCCATTCAATCGGCTCATCAAGTTTGCTTTCTTCCACCGACCACCACGTACGGGCTTCGTCATCTAATTGAATCTTTATCACGTCCACTCTGTCTTCCTCTGGAACCCTGGCGGCTATCAATAAATTCTCCATGTTTACCAGCCATTACTCAGCCTCAAGGGGTTCAGCTAGCACTGTGAATGCAGCTGGGTGTAACCGTCGGAAGTCTGATACGGTACCAGCCCAAGCCTGATAAGCTGGTAGAGTAGCGCCCTCGGGGGCGGTAATGAGTGCGGAGGGTCCTCCTGCGGCGGTAATCGCCCTGAGTCCTTCAGTAAGCAAATCTGTCTTCCTCCCCTGAGCTTCCGCGAGAGTGGTCAGTGCACTGAGTATTCTTTCTGTGCGGTCCTGAGAGCTGGAGTCTGAGGAGGGGTCATTCGGGGACGTCATATCACTGGAGGATTCAAAAGGATAGAATCAGATTCAAGGATGAAAATCAAGAGTAGTGAAACAAGAATAACATAATACAGTATAGTTAATGTTATTCCTTGATACTAAACACAGGCTTTGATACCAACTAAACCATGTCACGCCCCGCTTCTCAAAATACGGAAAACGTGGGATGACTAGGCCAGCCATGCTCCTACGGTCAAGGAATCATCCCGCCGTAGTCACACTTCGACTTCTAGCATTACATGGTAATCAGTAAATAAAGCACAGTATTAAAGGAATCACATTACTAATTTATTACATTGAAATTCCATTGTTCACAAATTACAGATAATAAGAACAATAACTAACCAAGTTCAATCTCACGATCACTCTATGGAAAGCAGTGAAGGTAGGGAGTACACCAGACTATATCTCTGTGAACTCGAAGGGTAGATCCGTCTCCTGTGCTGGTCCTCCCGCGGGATCTGAGCATGCATACTCTGGTCGTCAGAGCGGCACAATAACAATATTATTATAATAAGATGAAACAGGTAAATGAGGTAATGCTGGTATAAGAACAATGCAAGTAATCACTGTGTCACTACATTAACTATACTGTATTACGTTATTCTTGTTTCACTACTCTTAATTTTCATCTTTGAATCTCATCCTATCCTTTTGAATCTTCCAGTGATATGACGTCCCCGAACGACCCCTCCTCGGACTCCAGCTCTCAGGACCGCACCGAAAGAATACTTAGTGTACTGACCACTCTCGCGGAAGCTAAGGAGAGGAAGACAGATTTACTCACTGAGGGACTCAGGGCGATTACCGCCGCAGGAGGACCCTCCGCACTTATTACCACCCCGAGCGTGCTACTCCACCAGCTTATCAGGCTAGGGCTGGTACCGTATCAGACTTCTGACGGTTACACCCAGCTGCATTCACAGGGCTAGTTGAACCCCTTGAGGCTGAGCAATGGCTGGTGAACATGGAGAATTTATTGACAGCCGCCAGGGTTCCTGAGGAAGACAGAGTCGATGTGATAAAGATTCAATTAGAAGACGAAGCCCGTACATGGTGGTCGGTGGAAGAAAGCAGACTTGACGAGCCGATTGAATGGAGCAAGTTTAAGGAGTGCTTCCTAGATCATTATTTTCCTCCCACAGCCAAGGCAGAAATGGAGGAAAGGTTTATTCTTTTGATGCAGAATGGACGCCCGGTGGACGTATATGCGGCAGAGTTCAACCGTCTGAGCCGCTTTGCTCCATACATGGTCAAATCAGAGGCCATCAGGGCCAGACGCTTCCTTCAGGGGTTAGATTTCGAGTTGCAGCAGTTGATTGCATCGTTAGATTTGCAGACTTTCGCACTGGTACTCAACGCGGCGAGAGTTCAGGAGCAACTGATTAACAAGTTCAGAAGACCCCCAGTCGTTCCAGCACGTACCCACGCGCCTTATCGAGGAACCATACCGGTTCACAGAGCAGGAACGACACAAATAAAGCGCCCGTTCGTACCACAGCATCGCCCCCAGAGATAGGGCGTAGTTTGTGGCTATTGCGGTAGAGGAGGGCATACCCAGAAGGACTGTCGCCGTGCCAAGGGACAGTGCTTGATTTGTGGTTCCAGTCAGCACAGGATTAACAGTTGCCCTGAGCGAGCAGAGATACAGGGAGGATCTGGACCGCCACAGCAGAGGCCGCAGGAGCAGAAACAACCATTTACAGGTCGCGGTCAGGGACGGTTTTTCACCTTGACCGCCGAGCAGGCAGAGGCGTCAGGAGACGTGGTTACAGGTACTCTACTCGTACATTCCTTGCCAGCTAAAGTACTTTTTGATTCGGGAGCATCGCATTGTTTCTTGTCTGAGCATTTCCCTAATACACACTCAATACCACATGAACCACTAACCAAGGGATGGGAAATTCATACGGGTAATGCCATTATTATATCTAGTCGGGAATGTAGATTATGCCCAGTTGTAGTGTGTGGCAGGGAATTCTATGCGAATTTCCTTCTGATTGGGACAGGCAGTTACGATGCAATTCTCGGAATGGATTGGATGAGCACTTTCCATGCAGTTATCGATTGTCGTGTAAGGAAGGTGATCTTCCGCATCCCCAATCACCCGGAGTTTATTTTCGAGGGCGGAAGCGAATCTTTGGAGCCAGCTAAGTACAGAGCAAAGCCTAAGGAGCTGACAGCTATGGAGATTGATAAGAGCCCAGCCCCAGAAATTGTTCGGGACTTTCTAGACGTATTTCCTGAAGATCTACCAGGTCTACCACCTCCTCGAATTTGGAGTTCTCAATAGATTTGATTCCAGGTACAGCCCCAATATCCAGAGCCCCATACAGAATGGCACCAGTTGAATTGGCGGAATTGAAGAAGTGGGTTGAAGAACTATTGGAGAAGGGATTTATTCGGCCAAGCGCTTCACCGTGGGGTGCACCAGTTCTGTTGGTAAAGAAGAAGGATGGATCGCTGCGAATGTGTATAGATTATCGAGAGCTGAACAAGGTTACAATAAAAAACAAGTACCCAATCCCGCGCATTGACAACCTATTCGATCAGCTAAGTGGAGCCAAGGTATTCTCGAAGTTGGTCCTCCGTTCTGGATATCATCAAATCAGAGTAGCAGCCGAGGATGTATGCAAGACGGCTTTCAGGACCCGATACGGACATTACGAGTTCCTTGTAATGTCGTTCGGGGTTACCAACGCCCCAACAATATTCATGGACTTGATGATCAGGGTGTTCGCAAAGTATTTGGACACGTTCGTTATTGTGTTTATCGACGACATACTTGTCTACTCGAAGACCCGGGAAGAGCGCGCTGAACATTTGCGCACGGTCCTACAAATTCTACGGGAAGAGAAGCTGTATGTGAAGCTAAGGAAGTATGAATTCTGGCTCGACAAAGTACAGTTTTTGGGACACATTGTTTCGGGCGAAGGCATCTCGGTGGACCGGCAAAGATAGAATCTGTCAGAGATTGGCCGACGCCGAAGTCAGTGGCTGAGATCAGGAGTTTTCTGGGATTGGCAGGTTATTATCGGAGATTCGTCCAAGATTTCTCAAGAATCGCGGAACCATTGACGAGGCTGACACGGAAGGACATGCCGTTTACATGGACAAAGGAGTGCACTCAGGCATTTGACACACTGAAGCAGAAGTTAACCACGGCACCTATACTTACAGTACAAGATAATTCCGGTGGTCTGGTGATACACAGTGATGCCTCAGGGAAGGGATTAGGCTGTGTCCTAATGCAGCACGGCCGAGTGGTTGCTTATGCCTCTCGACAACTGAGAAATCATGAGAAGAACTACCCCACACTTGACTTGGAGTTAGCTGCGGTAGTCTTTGCATTGAAGATTTGGAGGCACTATCTATTGGGTGAGAAAGTGGAGGTTTACATGGATCATAAAAGTTTGAAGTATGTTTTCACTCAGAAGGAACTGAACTTGAGGCAGCGCCGATGGCTAGAGCTAATGGCAGATTATTATTTGGACCTTCAGTATCACCCGGGGAAGGTCAATATTGTACCAGATGCGCTCAGTCGCAAACCAGCGGTCATGATGTTGACCGATCAGAGAAGCATTATTGAGGATTTCCAGAGACTTGAACTTGAAGTTGTTACGCCGAACGCCCTCAGTCAACTTTGGCAGCTACAGGTGCAATCTTCCCTGGTAGATCGCATCAAGATTGCACAAGCGGATGATCCCCGATTGCAAAAGTTCAGAGTGGAAGTGGAAGCTGGACTGAGATCAGATTTGATTATACATGAAGATGGCTCTCTGAGATTCGGTAGCAGACTCTGCGTTCCTAAGGGAGGTGTTCGAGAAGAAGTATTGGCTGAAGCACACAGTTCAGCTTATTCTGTGCATCCGGGAAGTACAAAAATGTATCAGGACCTAAAGCGGCACTTTTGGTGGAACGAAATGAAGCGGGAAATTGCGAGGTTTGTATCCAGATGCTTGGTATGTCAGCAGGTGAAGGCGGAACATCAGAGGACAGCAGGATTATTACAACCATTGCCGATACCTGAATGGAAGTGGGAGCACATTACTATGGATTTCGTGACGGCCTTACCACGGAGCCCTAGGGTCAATAACGCCATTTCGGTTATCGTCGATCGCCTCACAAAAGCTGCACACTTCCTACCTTTACGAGTGGGACAATCGACAGAATCACTGGCAGAAAGATATATGCAGGAGATTGTACGACTTCACGGTGTTCCAGTCAGCATTGTGTCAGACCGGGACACCAGATTCTTGTCACACTTTTGGAAGAGCTTACAGGAGAGTTTGGGAACCCGCCTTAAATTCAGCACAGCTTATCATCCACAGACGGATGGACAATCCGAGCGTACGATTCAGACGCTCGAGGACATGTTGAGAGCCTGTATGTTGGACTTTCAGGGTTCCTGGGAGGACCATCTGCACCTAGTCGAGTTCTCTTACAACAATAGTTATCAGGCTAGTATACAGATGGCTCCTTTTGAAGCACTATACAGGCGGAAGTGTCAATCCCAGTATGTTGGGATGATGTGGGAGAACGAAGATTACTGGTCCCCGAACTCATTGTTTAGACAGTTGACAAGGTCCAAATGATCAGGCAGCGTATTAAGACGGCTCAGGATCGACAAAAGAGTTGGGCAGATACCAGCAGAAGGGCACTAGAATTCGAAGTCGGAGATCATGTGTTCTTGAAGATTTCCCCTACTCGTGGAGTTATCAGGTTCGGAGGAAGAGGAAAACTTAGTCCCCGTTTTATCGGACCTTTTGAGGTGCTAGAGCGAGTAGGAGAGGTGGCCTATCGACTTGCCTTGCCTCCATCGCTAGCTGGTGTGCACAATACCTTCCATGTGTCACAGTTGCGGCGTTATGTTCGGGATGAAAGCCATGTCCTGAACTATTCGGAGCTAGTTTTTGGAACCGATCTGTCATACGAGGAGCAACCCACTACCATTCTCGACCGAAGAGAGAAAGTGCTGAAGAATAAGGTCATTCCGTTAGTCCGAATGTCTTGGGCGGTTGTTTCTCAGGAGGAATCCACCTGGGTGCGGGAGGAAGATATCCGTGATCATTATCCACATCTCTTTGTTTAGTACTTCGTCTTCTTGTATCCTTGTTAAATTTCGAGGACGAAATTTTTGTTAAGGGGGGTATGATGTAAATCCCCGTTTCCATTTTAATGAAAGTTTCCTATTCTCTGAATTCCCGTGGTTTCTTTTCTTTTTCCTTCATATTTTGAATTGGTCGTTTAAGCTTAATATGTATATTTTTCCAAACCCTAAATGTTAAAACCCAAGATTCAAAATCAAAAGCAAAATAAAATTAAACCCAGCCCAAAACCATTAATAAACTAAAGAAAATAAATATAAAATCCCTAAATTAAACCCCAAACCCTTTACAAAATACCCTCAGCCCATTCAAAACTCTTCTAAAAGAAATCCTTAAATTAAAACTCTAAGCCGGCCCTTATTGTTTTCCCCCCAGCCATTTCTTTTCTTCAGCCCACAAACATTTTAAATAAAATTCCTAAACTCATTTACTCCGCCCGTCCTTCTCAGCCCACGATATATTTTTTCAAAAGAGAATTACTTTAGCCGGCCCAGCCCACTCCTCATTACCCGACCCGACCCCACTCCTATTCATCTTCCCCTCCTCTAACGGTAATGTGCACTGTTCACGCGCGCAATCCCTTATCTTTGCCGCGTTTCACGCCCATGCCCACGCCTCCGTTGACGCGACGTTACACCCCGACTCCAATCCTCATTCTCTTCCTCACACCCCCACCTCCCTTCTCTATTTTTTCAAAACTAATCCCTCATCTCTCTCCTTCACATAAACTCACCGAGCACCAAAACTTTTCCTCACTTCGCCGCCGGCGACGACCCTCGGCGACCCCCTCAGAGATCCCTCGCTCCTCCTCCACCAATCTTCTCCCTCTACGACTCCATCTTCAACAACCCGAGCCCTGCCGATCCCCTGCACTCCCAAACCCAATTGCAATCGTGCCCGGCCACCTTACACCCCTTGACGCCGGCGAACTCCCCACCACATCGCCGACCTCCCAACGACCTCCACCTCCTCAGCATCATCACCATCACAACAATCCCCAGCCCACTGCTTAACCTATCCCCCTCTTCAAAATTCCAAAACCCATTTTTCAAACATTTTTCCCTCACTGTGAACTCCACTGTGCGCGTTGCCGGAGCAACGCCGTCGACCGTCGTCGACACCAGTACACTCGCAGAGGATTATCAAGGACCCCTCAACGTCCAATTGACCGTGCAACGACTCCGGGAAACTCCGACGTAAACCGTGTTTCGAACCAAGCTCGCGAGAATCCGTTACACGACGTACATCACGCAGTCAGTGACGCCACAGCTGCCGAACGATCCCGAGACGTTTCCACGCAAGTGTTTAATTGCTTCATGCTATAATAATAGTGGTACAAACCTAAATCATCTAGTTTACGAATTTACCGATTTCCGATACATAATGTGACCTATGTGTTCGATGCTAGATCCCAATGGAAATAATTGTTTATTTTGGCGGAAACTGATATTTGTTGTTGGCCCATATAGTGATAATATTGTGTATGAATCTCGCTGGAAAATACGATTGTTCGTGACAAAAATTGATACCCCCAAATATGCCGTTAAAACTAGAATTCTCTCGTACCTGAAAACGAATAAAATCACCATAAATTATATACATACTGGAATGATATGTTCGAGGGCTTAAATCGAAGACGACTCAACGAACTTTATCCCTATGTAAAATTATAATGATTTCTGTTCAGTAACTGTTATGATAATTAGATCGGAACGTGACTCTGGACTGCAGTCAAGAGCGTTTCTGATTATTGTGTTCTGTCCCCAAGACCGGTGTCACTGTGTTTCCTGAAGTCGTATGTTACGGAACTCTACAGTAGATTAAAGATAATTATGTTAGCTAAGCCAAACAAGTGGTCCCATTCCGTTTCGTTGCTATTTGCTATTTTAAACTGTATTTAAAAGGGCAGAACGTATAACTGTCCAGAACAGATTCAGAAATGAATATTGAGGTTAAACTGTGTATAACTTTCAACGTACAGATGCGATTGAGGATCCGTCTATTGCGTTGAATACTACATTGAAAACATTAGATTTCATTAAACTGTAATATCGCTAAATTCTGAGCCCAACTGGGTGCAATTTGTGTCGCGAAACGGACGTTCAGTTCTGAAACTGAATTTCCAGCCGCGAGCACTTAAAATGAAACAGCTGTATCATGAAAACCGGAATCCCGATTGAACTGAAACAAATTTTGATGAATTTCTAACTGAGTGTTCTATTTATCTTACTTGTATCATTTTGCTGAATTCTGAACATATTGATTTATGCAAATTATTTTAGTTAATGATATGCATGTTGATTCAGAACATACAGAGTTTATTGGTAGCATACAATACATATATCGTACCCTTGCCATATACTCAGTGTTAGTGCGTGTGGACATTGCATTATCGTGCGTGATAGATGTTAGTCTAGGAGTGACGAGTACACCAATGGAAAGTGAATATTCGTGACAGTGATTGATACAGTGAACAGTGATGAAACCGTGCCATTGGTATACTAGTACACAACTAGATCAAGATCATAAATAGTGTAAACCTGGGGAAAAAGGGGAAATCAAAGTGGAAAGAGTATCGTATTTAGCGGAACCGTGTTTAGCGGATGATCATTCGAACCGTGATACTGATACGTATAGGGTAGGATCTAGCGATCCGGCCGACAGGGTTATGTCCCGGGCATGTGGGCCGTTGTCTCGGGTATGTACGAGACTCCTGTTAAACATGATCCTCCTTCCACTATATGATTTCAAACATGACCTAGAGACCGATAGGAACACATAACATATTCTGGCATCATATAGTGACATAGTGATTACTTGCATTGTTCATACTCCAGTATTACTGTTTCACCTTATTATAATAATATTATTATTGTGTCGCTCTGACGACCTGAGTATGCATGCTCAGATTCCGCGGGAGGACCAGCACAGGAGACGGATCTACCCTTTGAGTTCACGGAGATATAGTTTGGTTGTACCTTCTTCATTTACTGCTTTCCATAAAAGTGATCGTGAGATTAAAGTGATCGTGAGATTGAACTTGGTTAGTTATTGCTCTTGTTATCTGTAATTTGTGAACAATGAAATTTTAATGTAATAAATTAGTGATGTGATTCCTTTACCACTGCGCTTTATTTACTGATTACCATGTAATGCTAGAAGCCGAAGTGTGACTACGGCGGGATGATTCCTTGACCGTAGGAGCATGGCTGGCCTAGTCATCCCTCGTTTTCCGTATTTTGGGAAGCGGGGCGTGACATGGTTTAGTTACCAGCCCTAGCCTGATAAGCTGGTGGAGTAGCGCCCTCGGGGGCGGTAATAAGTACGGAGGGTCCTCCTGCGGCGGTAATCGCCCTGAGTCCCTCAGTGAGTAAAAATGTATGGGCTGGGGTTTTGTAAAATAGTTTGTTTGTTTTTAACTTTTGGTTTGAGTTTGGTTTTTTTTTTTTTTTTTAAAATTAGTTTTAAATCTTGAGTTTTAACTTTTAGTGTATGGAAAAATATAAATATTAGGCTTAAACAACCAATTCAAACTATGAAGGAAAAAGAAAAGAAACTACTGGAAATCAGAGAATAGGAAACTTTTATTAGAATGGAAACGGGGATTTACATCATACCCCCCTTAAAAAAAAATTCGTCCTCGAAATTTAACAAAGATACAAGAAAAAATGTACTAATCAAAGAGATGTGGGGTAACGATCACGGATATCTTCCTCCCGCTCCCAGGTGGATTCTCCTGGGGAACGACCGCCCCAAGACACTCGGACTAACGGAATGACCTTATTCTTGAGCACTTTTTCTCAGCGGTCAAGAATGGTAGTGGGTTGCTCCTCGTATGACAGATCGGTTCCCAAGACTAGCTCCGAATGGTCCAGGACATGGCTCTCATCCCGAATATAACGCCGCAACTGTGACACGTGTCAAGGTATTGAACACACCAGCTAGCGATGGAGGCAAGGCGAGTCGATAGGCCACCTCTCCTACTCGCTCTAGCACCTCAAAAGGTCCGATAAAGCGGGGACCAAGCTTTCCCCGACCTCCGAACCTGATAACTCCACGAGTAGGGGAAATCATCAAGAACACATGATCTCCGACTTCGAACTCAAGTGCCCTTCTGCTGGTATCTGCCCAACTCTTCTGTCGATCCTGGGCCGTCTTAATACGCTGTCTGATCATTTGGACTTTATCGACTGTCTGAACAAAGAGTTCGGGGCCCAGTAGTCTTCGTTCTCCCACATCATCCTAACATACAAGGGATCGACACTTCCGCCCGTTATAGCGCTTCAAAAGGAGCCATCTGAATAGTAGCCTGATAACTATTGTTGTAAGAGAACTCGACTAGGTGCAGATGGTCCTCCCAGGAACCCTGAAAGTCCAACATACAGGCTCTCAACATATCCTCGAGCGTCTGAATCGTACGCTCGGATTGTCCATCCGTCTGTGGGGTGATAAGCTGTGCTGAATTTAAGGCGGGTTCCCAAAGTCTCCTGTAGACTCTTCCAAAAGTGCGACAAGAATCTCGTGGTCCCGGTCTGACACAATGCTGACTGGAACACCGTGAAGTCGCACAATCTCCTGCATATATCTTTCTGCCAGTGATTCAGTCGACTGTCCCACTCGGAAAGGAAGGAAGTGTGCAGCATTTGTGAGGCGATTGACGATAACCCAAATAGCGTTATTGCCTCTAGGGCTCCGTGATAAGGCCGTCACAAAATCCATAGTAATGTGCTCCCACATCCATTCAGGTATCGGCAAAGGTTGTAACAGTCCTGCTGTCCTCTGATGTTCCGCCTTCACCTGCTGACATACCAAACATCTGGATACAAACCTCGCAATTTCCCGCTTCATTCCGTTCCACCAAAAGTGTTGCTTTAGGTCCTGATACATTTTTGTACCTCCTGGATGCACAGAATAAGCTGAACTGTGTGCTTCAGCCAAAACTTCTTCTCGAATATCCCCTTTAGGTACGCAGAGTCTGCTACCGAATCTCAGAGAGCCATCTTCATATATAATCAAATCCGTTCTCATTCCCGCTTCCACTTGCTCTGTGAACTTTTGTAATCGGGGATCATCCGCTTGTGCAATCTTGATGCGATCCACAGGGAGAAGACGCACCTGTAGTTGCCAAAATTGACTGAGTGCGTTCGGCGTAATGACTTCAAGTTCAAGTCTCTGGAAATCCTCAATAATGCTCCTCTGATCGGTCAACATCATGACCGCTGGTTTGCGACTGAGCGCATCAGGTACAACATTGACCTTCCCCGGGTGATACTGAAGGTCCAAATCATAATCTGCCATTAGCTCTAGCCATCGGCGCTGCCTCATGTTCAGTTCCTTCTGAGTGAAAACATACTTCAAACTTTTATGATCGTGTAAACCTCTACTTTCTCACCCAATAGGTAGTGCCTCCAAATCTTCAATGCAAAGACTACCGCAGCTAACTCCAAGTCATGCGTGGGGTAGTTCTACTCGTGATTTCTCAGTTGTTGAGAGGCGTAAGCAACCACTCGGCCGTGCTGCATCAAAACACAGCCTAAACCCATCCCTGAGGCATCACTGTATATCACCAAACCACCTGAATCATCTGGTACAGTAAGTATAGGTGCCGTGGTTAACTTCTGCTTCAGTGTGTCGAATGCCTGAGTGCACTCCTCTGTCCATGTAAATGGCACGTCCTTCCGTGTCAGCCTCGTCAAATGGTTCTGCGATTCTTGAGAAATCTTGGACGAATCTCCGATAGTAACCTGCCAATCCCAGGAAAACTCCTGATCTCGGCACTGATTTCGACGTCGGCCAATCTCTGACAGATTCTATCTTCGCCGGGTCCACCGAGATGCCTTCGCCCGAAACGGTATGTCCCAAAAACTGCACCTTGTCGAGCCAGAATTCACACTTGCTTAACTTCGCATACAACTTCTCTTCTTGAAGGATTTGTAGTACCGTGCGCAAATGTTCAGCGTGCTCTTCCCGGGTCTTCGAGTAGACAAGTATGTCGTCGATAAACACAACGAAAAACGTGGTCCAAGTACTTTGCGAACACCCTGTTCATCAAGTCCATGAATATTGCTGGGGCATTGGTAACACCGAACGGCATCACAAGGAACTCGTAATGTCCGTATCGGGTCCTGAAAGCCGTTTTGCATACATCCTCTGCTGCTACTCTGATTTGATGATATCCAGAACGGAGGTCCAACTTCGAGAATACCTTCGCTCCACTTAGCTGATCGAATAGGTCGTCAATGCGCGGTATTGGGTACTTGTTCTTTATTGTGACCTTGTTCAGCTCCCGATAATCTATACACATTCGCAGCGATCCATCCTTCTTCTTTACTAACAGAACTGGTGCCCCCCACGGTGAAGCACTTGGCCGAATAAATCCCTTCTCCAAAAGTTCTTCAACCCGCTTCTTCAATTCCGCCAACTCAACCGGTGCCATTCTGTATGGGGCTCTGGATACCGGGGCTGTACCTGAATCAAATCGATTGAGAACTCCAAAATTTGAGGAGGTGGTAGACCTGGTAGATCTTCAGGAATACGTCTAGAAAGTCCCGAACAATTTCTGGGGCTGGGCTCTTATCAATCTCCATAGCTGTCAGCTCCTTAGGCTTTGCTCTGTACATAGCTGGCTCCAAAGATTCGCTTCCGTCCTCGAAAATAAACTCCGGGTGATTGGGGATGCGGAAGATCACCTTCCTTGCACGACAATCGATAACCGCATGGAAAGTGCTCATCCAATCCATTCCGAGAATTGCATCGTAACTGCCTGTCCCAATCAGAAGGAAATTCGCATAGAATTCCCTGCCACACACTACAACCGGGCATAATCTACATTCTCGAATAGATATAATAATGCCATTACCCGTATGAATTTCCCATCCCTTGGTTAGTGGTTCATGTGGTATTGAGTGTGTATTAGTGAAATGCTCAGACAAGAAACAATGCGATGCTCCCGAATCAAATAGTACTCTAGCTGGCAAGGAATGTACGAGTAGAGTACCTGTAACAACGTCTCCTGACGCTTCTGCCTGCTCGGCGGTCAAGATGAAAGCCCGTCCCTGACCGCGACCTTTAAATGGTTGTCTCTGCTCCTGCGGTCTCTGCTGTGTCGGTCCAGAACCTCCCTGTATCTCTGCTCGCTCAGGGCAACTGTTAATCCTGTGCTGACTGGAACCGCAAATCAAATATTGTCCCTTGGCACGGCGACAGTCCTTCTGGGTATGCCCTCCTCTACCGCAATAGCCGCAAGTTACACCCTGTCTCTGGGGGCGATGTTTGTGGTACGAACGGGCGCTTCATTTGTGTCGTTCCTGCTCTATGAATCGTTATGGCTCCTCGAGAAGGCGCGTGGGTACGTGCTGGAACCACTGGGGGTCTTCTGAACTTGTTAATCAATTGCTCCTGAACTTTCGCCGCGTTGAGTACCTGTGCGAAAGTCTGCAAATCTAACGATGCAATCAATTGCTACAACTCGAAATCTAACCCCTGAAGGAAGCGTCTGGCCCTGGTGGCCTCTGATTTGACCATGTATGGAGCAAAGCGGCTCAGACGGTTGAACTCTGCCGCATATACGTCCACTGGGCGTCCATTCTGCTTCAAAAGAATAAACCTTTCCTCCATTTCTGCCTTGGCTGTGGGAGGAAAATAATGGTCTAAGAAACACTCCTTAAACTTGCTCCATTCAATCGGCTCATCAAGTCTGCTTTCTTCCACCGACCACCATGTACGGGCTTCGTCTTCTAATTGAATCTTTATCACGTCCACTCTGTCTTCTTTCTAGAACCCTGGCGGCTGTCAATAAATTCTCCATGTTCACCAGCCATTGCTCAGCCTCAAGTGGTTCAGCTAGCCCTGTGAATGCAGCTGGGTGTAACCGTCGGAAGTCTGATACGGTACCAGCCCTAGTCTGATAAGCTGGTGGAGTAGCGCCCTCGGGGGCGGTAATAAGTGCGGAAGGTCCTCCTGCGGCAGTAATCGCCCTGAGTCCCTCAGTGAGGAAATCTGTCTTTCTCTCCTGAGCTTCCGCGAGAGTGGTAAGTGCACTAAGTATTCTTTCCGTGCGGTCCTGAGAGCTGGAGTGCGATGAGGGGTCGTTCGGGGACGTCATATCACAGGAAGGTTCAAAGGATAGGATCAGATTCAATAGTGAAAATTAAGAGTAGTGAAACAAGAATAACGTAATACAGTATAGTTAATGTTATTCCTTGATACTAAACCTGGCTCTGATACTAACTAAAGCATGTAACGCCCTGCTTCTCAAAATACGGAAAACGAGGGATGACTAGGCCAGCCATGCTCCTACGGTCAAGGAATCATCCCGCCATAGTCACACTTCGGCTTCTAGCATTACATGGTAATCAGTAAATAAAGCACAGTATTAAAGGAATCACATTACTAATTTATTACATTGAAATTCCATTGTTCACAAATTACAAATAATAAGAACAATAACAAACCAAGTTCAATCTCACGATCACTCTATGGAAAGCAGTAAAGATAGGGAGTACACCAGACTATATCTCTGTGAACTCGAAGGGTAGATCCGTCTCCTGTGCTGGTCCTCCCGCGGGATCTGAGCATGCATACTCAGGTCGTCAGAGCGACACAATAACAATATTATTATAATAAGATGAAACAGGTAAATGAGGTAATGCTGTATAAGAACAATGCAAGTAATCACTGTGTCACTATATGATGCAGAATATATTATGTGTCCCTATCGGTCTCGAGGTCATGTTTGATATCACATAGTGGAAGGAGGATCATGTTTAACAGGAGTCTCAAACATACCCGAGACAATGGCCCACATGCCCGGGACATAACCCTGTCAGCCGGATCGCTAGATCCTACCCGACACGTATCAGTATCACGGTTCGAATGATCATCCTCTAACACGGTCCCGCTAAATACGATACTCTTTCCACTTTGATTTCCCCTTTTTCCCCAGGTTTACACTATTTATGATCTTGATCTAGTTGTGTACAAGTATACCAATGGCACGTTTTTATCACTGTTCACTGTATCAATCACTGTCACGAATATTCACTTTCCATTGGTGTACTCGTCACTCCTAAACCAACATCTATCACGCACGATAATGTAATGTCCATACGCACTAACACTGAATATATGGCAAGGGTATGATATATGTATTGTATGCTACCAATAAGCTCCTATATGTTATGAATCAACATGCATGTCATTAACTAAAATAATTTGCATAAATTAATATGTTAAGAATTCATCAAAATAATACAAGTAAGATAATTAGAACACTCAGTCATCCATTCATCAAAATTTGTTTCAGTTCAATCGGGATTCCGGTTTTCAAGATATAGCTATTTCATTTTAAGTGCTCGCGGCTGGAAATTCAGTTTCTGAACTGAACGTCCGTTTCGCGACACGAATTGCTCCCGATTGGGCTCAGAATTTAGTGATGTTACAGTTAAATGAAATCTAGGGTTTTCAATGGAGTATTCAACTCAACATATGGATCCTCAATCGCATCTGTACGTTGAAAGTTATAAACAGTTTAATGTCAGTATATCACTTATGAATCTGTTCTGGACAGTTATACGTTCTGCCCTTTTTAATACAGTTTAAAATAGCAAACGATAATGAAACGAAATGGAACCACTTGTTTTGTTTGGCTAACAGAATTATCTTTAATCTACGGTAGAGTTCCGTAACATAAGATTTCAGGAAACACAGTGACACAAGTCATGGGACAGAACACAATAATCAGAAACGCTCTGGACTGCATTCCAGAGTCGCATTCCGATCTAATTATCTTCACAGTTACAGAACAGAAATCATTAGAATTTTTACATAAGTTAAAGTTCGTCGAGTCGGCTTTGATTTAAGCCCTCGAACATATCATTCCAGTATGTTTATGATTTATGGTGATTTTATTCGTTTTCAGGTACGAGAGAATTCTAGTTTTAACGGCATATACGGGGGTATCAATTTTTGTCACTAACAATCGTATTTTCCAGCGAGATTCATACACTATATTCATCATTATAAAGGCCAACAGAAAGTATCAGTTTCCGTCAAATTAAACAATTATTTCCATTGGGATCTAGCATCGAACACTTAGGTCATGATATATATCGGTAATCGGTAAGTTTAATAATTATATGATTTAGGTTCGTAATACAACTATATTAGCATCAAGCAAGTAAATACTTGCCTGGAAACGTCTCGGGGTTGTACGGCAGCAGTGGCGTCACGGACGCGTGACGTACGCCGTGTAACGGATTCTCGTGAGCTTAGTTCGAAACACGGGGTTTATGTCGGAGTTTCCCGGAGTCGTCTTGTGCGCGCTGGAAGTGTAGAGTAGGCTCTGTGGATCTCTTGAGTAGTGCCGAGATTGACGATGGTCGGCGGCGGCACTCCGGCGAAGTGCAACAGTGAAATGTTTGGAAAAGGGTTTGGGTGATTTTTGAAGAGAGGGAAAGGCTGAGCAGTGGGGGCTAGGGAATTATGGTGATGGTGACGATGCCGAGGAGGTGGACGTCGACGACGTGGTTCAGGTGCAATGGGGGGCTCGTCGGCGTCGAGAGTGTAAGGTAGCGGTTGGCTCGGGTGAAATGGGTTTGTGTGCAGGGGAGTGGGTGCAGAGGATCTCGAGTTGGGTGGGGGGTGTGAATTCGTAGAGGGAGAAGGAGGGTGAATGAGGAGTGATCGAGAGTTGCCGAGGGGGTTGTCTTCGTCGGAGTCGAGGGGGTTAAGAGGTGTAGTGGGTGCTCGAGTTTAGGGCTCGGTGAATGTAGAGGAGAGAGACGAGAAGTGAGTTGGAGAGGGAGAGTGACGAGAGGAGTTGGAGACGAGGTTGAAATCGTGGGTGTAACGGCAGGAGCGGGGGCATGGGCGTGGGCGCGAGGCGCTGCGGGGAAATGGGATCGCGCGCGAGAATTACGGGAGGTTACCGTTGGGAAAAATTCGAAGAAGATGAACAGGGGAGCAGGTCGGGTAAGAGGAAGCGGCTGAAGAAGTGGGCCGGGCTCGCAAGAAAAATTCCCTTAAAAAATAAAACAGAAGTGGGCTGCAGGGGGAGGAACGGGTCCGGGCGATAAAATAATTGAAGGATTATTTAAAAAATGAGATGTGGGCTGGTGAGATTGGAATGGGAAGGGCCGGGCCAAAAATAATTGATGAATTCATTTAGAATTCGTAAGTGGGCTGAGGGAATGCTAACGGGCTGAGGGTTAAATTTATTTAGTGATTTTTTTAAAAATGTGTGGGCTAGGGTTTTGTAAAATAGTTTGTTTGTTTTTAACTTTTGGTTTGAGTTTGGTTTTTGTTTTTCCAAATTAGTTTTAAATCTTGGGTTTTAACTTTTAGGGTTTGGAAAAATATAAATATTAGGCTTAAACAACCAATTCAAACTATGAAGGAAAATGAAAAGAAAACCACTGGAAATCAAAGAATAGGAAGCTTTTATTAGAATGGAAACGGGGATTTACATTTAGCGAATAACTGATGCTCCCTCAAGGTCTACAACGTGATGCGCAAATGCTGCTCGTGCTCCTCCCGGCTCCGTGAATAAACAAGAATATCATCAATGAATACAATAATAAACTGATCAAGGAATGGCTTGAAAATGCGGTTCATCATATCTGTGAAAGCTGCTAGGGCATTGGTGAGTCCGAACGACATCACCAGAAACTCGTAATGCCCATATCGTGTGCGAAAAGCAGTCTTCGGAATGTCATCCTTCCGATACTCTCAACTGGTGATACCCTGACCGCAAATCAATCTTCGAGAAGTAGCCAGCTCCCTGCAGTTGATCGAACAAGTCATCTATACGAGGTAATGGATACCTATTTCGCACAATAACTCGATTCAGAGCATAGTCTCATGCTACTGTTCTTCTTCTTAACAAATAAGACAGGAGCTCCCCACGGCAATACACTTGGACGAAAAAGTCCTCTATCTAACAACTCTTGCAACTGGCTTTTGAGTTCCTTCAATTCCGTCGGGGCCATCCAATAGGGTGGTATAGAAATAGGGCCCGCACCCGGAATCAAGTCAATGCAAAATTCAATATCGCGACAGGGCGATAATCCTGGAAATTCAGCAGGAAACAGATCCGGAAATTCTCATGCAATCGGAACCTGGTCCAACGGAATCTCAGCGGCTCCCATGTCCTGAACAAATGATAAGAACCCATGACAACCCTTATTCAAGAGCCGTCCCGCACAAAGAGCAGAAATCATGTTGGCCGGAGTTATATTACACCCTGCACAACAAAGATCGGTTCACCTGGAAAACAAAAATCTGACTGCCTTCCCCCGACAATCTACATAAGCATGACAAGAGGCCAACCAATCCATACCAAGAACTATATCAAAATCTAACATATCCAGGAGGATCAGATCAACTAATGAATCCCTATCACCAATACGTACTGAACAAGACCTGAATACGTGTCGAGCTACAAAGGAATCCCCCATCGGTGTATCACAACTAGCGGTAGCTCTAACAACGACGACTCTCTCCCAAGAGAAAGTGCAAAGCGTGAAGATACGTAAGAATGCGTAGAACCCGGATCAAATAAAATATGTGTATCTAAATAATATACTGAAAGTATATCTGTCACAACTGCATTGGATGCCTGGTATCCTGTGGAGTCAGCGCAAAACCTCGTGCCTGGCCTCTACCCGCATCCTGTCGTCCTCTCCCTCGGTCTCCTCGGCCTCTCTGAAAGCGTCCTGCAAAGCCTCGACCCTCGTGGTGCAACAGCCTGGCGCATAGTGCCAACTAGGGGAGGAAGTAAGGCCATCGAAGTAAAAGGTGGTGGGGGTAGAGCAGCCTGTGGAAAAATAGTCCCTCCCCGAGGTCTACAGTCCCTCGCATAATGTCCTGGACGTCCGCAACTAAAACATGTAGATGGGGGCGTCTGATCATCGTGTATGAACTGAACATCTGGTCCTGGGTCCAACCTCGTCCAAAATTACGGCCTGGACCGTGCCTACCTCTACCTCTGCCAAACTGTCTGGTCATCGACCCAATAGGTCTAGTTCTCTTTGGCTCTGGAACAATCACTGCCTCGCTCAAACGCTCCTCCACTCGTATAGCTGCATCTATGGCCTGCGCATAAGTATCGAAATGCTGGGAGCCTATAGCAAGAAACAACTGCGTATCCAAACTCTATATGAACTTCTTCACCCGAAGCTCCTCCGTAGGAACTAAGTATGGAGCGCCAACTGGGTGAATCTTAAATCATAATTTTCCACCGACATACTCGCAGATTTCCGCAACACTTCAAAACTGCTAAGCTCTGGTGTCCCTCACACTCTGTGGAAGAAATCTAGCAAGAAAAACCTCAGAAAACTCAGTCAATGACATCGGAGGAAGACCAGTGGCTCACCCTCTCTCCATCGACTCACACCACTCTTGTGCAAGTCCCTCCAATCGAAAGCTAGTCAGCTCAACTGACCTAGCATCAGAACATCGCAATGATCTACCGATCCTCACCATCCTATCAAAAAAAGACTGAGGATCCTCTGCTAGATCAGTCCCTGTAAATACCGGAGGTCTCAACCTCATAAACTCCGGAAGTGATACCTCCATCACCCTCGTATCTACAAGTGAGACCGTCTACATGGGCTATAAATCGGACTCTACCATGGTTGGCGCCTGATCCTGTCTCTGTACTCGGGTGGCCTCAGCTAATTGTCCTACCACCTGCTGCAATCCTAACATGCCCTCCTCTATCCTAGTCAATCAAACTGGAGGAGGAGGATCGACATACTCATGCACCGCCGGAATGTCTGGTGCGTCAGTCGCTATCACAGCCGGATTCGCCCTACCTGCATCCCTGGCCGCGGGCCGCCTAGCTCGCATAGCCATAGCAACTGGAACAAGAACGAGAGTTGATAAGGCTTACGAATAGGAATAGCAATAACAAAGAGTCAAGGAAGGATAAATCAAGATACACATCCTAAGGTTAGTTAGGCTGAGTATTGTAATGTAAATATGCTGCGGAACATACGTACGGTACTGCACTCATCCTAATTCACCTACTCCATCAAACCAAAGGTCATCCTACGTAACGAACTCAAGTCGACTTACTTTAACTCACTACTCAATTCCGTAAGGTTAATCCTAAGCTCTGATACCAACTTTGTCATGACCCAATGTTTGGATGTGACCGGCACTTAGATTGTATGATATCTAAAGATGTCGACACAATCAGAGTAAACTAAAAACCAAGATCAAAAACTCTTTTTGCGGAATTTAGAAAATTTTAGTTTTTAAGTAAAAAAAATGAAGTAGCATGCCGAATGGTTTTTAAATAATATAAGTTTAAAAAACTGGTTTTGAAACTTCGACAGTACTTCCTTTTTTGTTATTAATTAAGCAGTTATAGGATGTGTGAGAAGGTTACATCCTAGTTAGGAGCAAAACGATGCCAAATATCGTAAATCAATACACAATAGTAATACGACACTCAAAATGAAGAATCTCACGCATAAGTAAAAAGAATATAATTTAACACTACTAAACGATCTCAACAGTCAAAATACGATACATACAACCACATCTCGTTCTAAGTCAACTATACAGGGTCTGATGGAGTAATACTAGATCTAATATACAAAACCAAAATAGGAGGTTACTACGTATGTAACCCACCTAGGAAAAAGTAGCGACAAAAGCTGATAAGTGGATCCGCATTGCTGCTACGCGTCCACACGACTCTTGCAAGGAACTATGACAAAACGGCGGTGAGTTGACAACTCGGTGAATAAAACTAACTTATATCGGCTGATAATGTAAGTATGCCGAACTAGCACTAATATCAACAATGATGAATGTGATGCATAATAACAGGTGGAAGCATGAATATGTACTAATCAATATATAAATCAAAACTGAAATCTCATCAATTATTTTCTAAATAAGGTTCATTTTCTTCCCGTGTCCAACATCGACACAAATCTTCGATGTTTCATCAGGCATCATTCCCCGAACGATCCTGTCAATCAAATAACACCGGTCGGTAACACCTAGATATCCGCCGTGTTTACCACTGACTCCGATATCGAGTATCCTCGTTAGGCTCCCCGCCTATAATGCGGCTCTCCTGCCCCTCGGTCCCGACCGGGTCAACCATGAATCCAGCTATATAGCTACCCCACCCAGCCAGGATATACGTAAGAAATTCCGCAACCGTATAGCTACCCCACCCGGTTCGGAACAAAACCAAATAAAAAAACGACATTTCATAGTGGACATGTTACATCAATCATGAAAATCATTGAATCCTTTCAAGTGTATAAGACTTAAAACCATAATCAGTAGCAATCCATTGCATCTTATATCAGAACTACAAATACTTGGAGATAAAACACGATAACATTTATGAAAATTAACTACCATTCTTGATGTTTAAGGTATGATAGGAATCATATTTAGTATAATAAGTACAAAGTGTATATTTGACATGTTAATATCGACGAGGTGTCGTGTAAGATGTAGATATGTGCATGTGCAGCATGACTCATCAATAATTTGTGCAGTGTTCTAACAATTATTAACATGATAATATATATATATTTGAATGCGTACGATCAAACTTTATAAACGAAGGAACGATTGTAATTTAAACTTAAACCACGGGCGTATCACGCCATCCATACAAAATCCCCCGGTAGATGTTTAGTCTACTCACAGGAATACGTCGAATCAACTCAGATCACCAATCCTTTTCCTTTCCTTACGGCCTCCGAAGTTTCCATATTCGAATCTAATATTGAAATTAACTTGTATAAGAAACGGCTAACTCCGATACGGCGAAAACATGATATTACAAGTGCTATGTAGAAACAATACTGCGTACGACTATTCTAAATTATCTAACACTTATACTAACTGAATTTAATCCGATCACTGTTCGCAACAGAAAACAGAATCTCTTTACGAAACGTCCGTGTCATGTTTGAAACGTTTTAACCCCTTTTCAAATATTAACTCCTAGATTTCATATACTGCTAAATTAACTTAAATAAACAATACCAAAACTCCTAACACACAAACACAAAGCTACCCTAAAAACAACCATACCCAAATCCTTCAAAAGTCCGGCGACACCGGATTTTCCTTATGCTTCGCCGGCCCAAATCCGAGCAAAAAGGTTTGTACTCCTATGGTTTATTCTAGGTCCAATATGTAATATTAAGGCACTGTTTGGTTAAGTTAGTTATTATCTAAGTTATAGCAGATCTTCACAGTGCTTATATTTTCCTAAAATACCAAATTTCCGATATCCGATTTCTACAATTTAACTTTTACAGAACTAAAATCCTACAGTGTTTAAAGATTATACCTACAGAAGATTGTTAAAAGGCTTCCTCCAAGATGCCCAAGTCCTTAGCTCCTAGCTTGATGGTGAAAATCCTTAACACCTAGTTCTTCTTCTCTTCTCTTTTTTTCTATTTTCTTTTGTGAGTTCTAAATGGTTTCCTTTGTAAGTTTCTGGTTTTAAATTGTTTAGGTGAATTGAACAATTGATATAGGATAAAGGAAAATGAGCGAGGGTTGCAGGAAGAGATGTCACCAAAGGAGTTGTGGTGTTTTCATGCAAGGGTGAGGTGTGGTGCATGAGGTGTGCATGCAAGAAGGAGGTGTTTGTGCATGGTCACTTCTAAGTTGTGATGTCTTGAGGAAATTTCTGAACTTAAACATTATCCAACCCTATACACATACACCCTCAACATACCTAAACTTTACCCAAAACCCCTCATTACATATGTTATTATATAAACACCATTTTTTTAATTAAAATGAAGCTAAATCTCACACTAAAACCATTGTAATTTACTAATGTTACAAACTAAAATTTAACTTTAATTAATTTCACACACTAATTATGAAAATGTCCTATTTTGTTTTAATAACTTTTTTAAATTAACATTTTCTTATTTAATTAATTAAATTTATTTATTTTCTAAAATTTTCAAAATGTTACACGTGGCAACCGATTAAATGAGACTAAACTGCTAGATTTATAAAATTCAAACTAGTTATCTCATAACTAATTATGTGGATTCCAAATATTGTATCATAATTCACAGATAGCTAGACGATGTTAAATATTTCGATCGAATCAACAAACACCCAAAATTTCCCAAAGCGCTCAACACTTGAGCGGTCTTTAAAAAGTACCCAGAACTTGCCACGACACCCATGGACCAACCGTAGAAGGGTCAACCCTTGCATCACCTATGGCGCCACAGAACTGCTGCAAACCCTAGGGTTTGGTGGCGGTAACGATGGTGACAGAATTGAGTTAGGGTTTCGTTCTTCTAGAGGGCCCATAGAAAACACTTGCATGATTTTCTGAAGATTTCAAACTTGGAAAAAATCCAACTCTTGGAAAAATTTCAGCGAGGGAAAAAATAGGTTATTGATATCCGTTCGAACTTTTTAACGCCATCTAAATAACCCGAAATGATGTAAGAATTACGACTATGAAACACTCCGAATTGCTTTTGCACAAGGATAACATCACATGCAATTTTAGCAAAAACAAGCAACACGTGAAATACCAAAACCCAGAGACTGGAACACCATAAAAATTTGAAGCAAAAATGCCCTAGAAAAACCGGTGAGCTCGGAAATTCTAGCCTTGTGGGCGGCCAAAATCTGGTGGGGAGGGTTCAAATTTGTACTGTGTTCATGTTACATCTCATCTAACATTCTGCAGTTGCTTAAAAAAAATTTTGACACTTTAAAAATTTCGACAGAAACTAGATTTTTATTTCGTGTGTTTCAGAATTGTAATGGTTTCGTAATCCTACAAACATTGTCTAATTCTCTAGCAAGGCTCTGATACCACTGTTGGGATGCGTAGCACGACAGCAAGGTTTCGGGAGGCATCGTCCATGCAAATTTCAAAAATTTGCCATGCTAAACAAGCCTAACCCTAGAATCTTAACTAGAGAATTAGACAATACAACATGTAAACATCTTTACATCTAAGTGAACAAGGAATACAACCTTTGTAGACCAGTCCTTCACTTCAATAGCTCCATGTAGTAGTCCCTTCACTCGAAGTAGTGAACTCCTGGACTCTAGAAAGGCTCCACAAGATGAATGGAACAAGCTTGCTTGAAGTCTTCGAGGCCGAAGATGATCTACGTCGAGAAGACACCAACTCAAGCTACCTCTTCACTAATTAGGGTTTAGTGAAGCAAACACTCTAAACTAAATGTCTAGTATATTAGAGGATTATGGAGTAGGAATTTTTCTCACTTTAGATTTATTTTTCTCACAATATTTCTTCACCTTGAGAAAAGCTAGAAAGCTTTCTCTTGAGGAAGAAGAAGATGAAGTAGAGTAGAGAATGAAACTCATGAGGTGAGAATAGCAACCATGGTTGAATTTGTATCATATACTAACTCATGTAGAGACTAAACTATGGCTAAGGATAATGGTTAGGTTAATAAATATCTTAAGTAAAAACAAATTAGTGGACTATGTCAATGGACACAACAAGCTTCTCCAAGCTTCTAGCTATGACAAATTTCCAACCAATTTTGATTTAGTTTCATAAATAAAAACATAGGATTATCATAAGCATGGTGTGAGTCTCATACACCCATGATGCTTGTGCATCAAGCACGACAAAAAAAAAATATACATTAATATATATCACATATATACTATATGCACAAAAGTGAGAAAAAGAAATGTTTAAGTGAGCAAATATTAGTTAATGTAATTCAATATATCAAATATATAAATTAAATTATTAAATAAATACTTGATTTAATAATCCGGCTATATCACATATAACTGACTAATATCAATATATCAACTTATAGAATCAACACTTAATCCGATAACCCGGGTATATCACATATAACCGACTAATATCAAATGTATCACGAGAATAGAATACGGTATCACATACACGTATTAATCTCGGTCCCGCACATATCACATATGTACTCCTACTTCGTTTTGCTTGAGCCAGGAAACCTCTGTGTAGGACTCTATAGACTCATCAATACTCCGGCAGTATGTGGTGGTCATATCAGTCACCCACAAGCCGCAAACGGTCTGCTAAACGTAACGGCCGCCCGGGTATTGAGCGATCGGAAGATCAACAAGCAAGCCTGCTCCTACTCCTGCGAATCCAATCAGTAACACTACCGTACAGTCCGGTCTTTTCGTCAGATATATCGCATATCACAGCCTGGGGGTGGTATAACGTCAGACCCCAATAGCTTGATAAGTCATGTCGATGCGAGGTCCATAACGGTTTGAGAAACTACTGATAACTCTTACCAGTATATCTCAGCAACATTGGCCGGGGATTTCCTGTTATGGCCAATCGAGTATAGCGCAACATCAACCCCCAATACCGAGAGAGACGAATCCCTCCTATCGCTCATTGTCTCCATGTGACTCGGGACTGTACCCAAAAACCACCATTTTGCACGATCTCTTGAACATGGAAGGTGGAAATCAAAGCACAGTGGGAATCACACAAGACTCTATGACGATCTCGGGTCGACAGACTAACCTGTACCAGTGTCACCAGAGAACTGCTATCTGACGATAGGTATAATACCATCTAGGAGTTTTGGTGAGTCCGTCCAGTATACCCAGTCTCCACTGAGCACCCGTATACCATCTCTGATGTCAAACACCAATGGATACGGGATCATCCATCACCCATCATATGGGTTGAGAAGCATATACGCTAGTCTACTCTGGAATTTCGATGCCCCGTCTCGATACTCCCATGACTAGGAACAATTGAAGGATGTACTTACCGACTACCGCTACCCCACAAGTATGATCTACATCATAATCCTGGTAGTCAAGTACTCATCCTAAGGGCTTTATCTACATCTAATAGAGAGACAATAAGTGTACATGTTAAGATAAAGAGCAACCAGATAGCATACTATCAGGTCGAGCAAGAAAGTCCTCCCTATATATGTCCAAGCATCTACTGTAATATACATCATATGTATAATAATGGCCTCTAGGGCATACATATAACTAACATTATCTACTGAAAACCCTCAGGAGAGAACACTCCTCCTACTAGGGACAAGAGAAATAACAGTGGTCATTCGTGTCTCGGGCAAGCACAGAGCACGAGAGGGGCGGCACAAGATTCAATGGGAGCGCGGAGCTCGAGGGAGATAAAGGTCAAAAGAATTAAAAGTGAATCCATTTTGGACTGTTCCAAATCTGAAGAAATATTGGAGGCATTGTGCAATTTGGGACATGTAAAACAATAGAAGAAAGCAACATGGTGATGCCCTAGAAAAATGACAACCCAACCCCCCTAAAGAGCCGCGGAACCACGGCCAATGTGGCCATTATGCGGCGGTTCCGCGGCCGAGTTGACTCGGCGTCAGAAGATATTTTTAGGATATTTTTGTAATTTCATTTTGGCTCAGAATTTGGCCCTAGGGTTTCAGCTCTCTGTCTATAAATACTCCAGTTTTAAGCCATTGTAGGATGCTTCTTTTTAGTTAGATTTTAGTGTAGTTTAGTTTGTATTTCTTTTTCTTCTTCATCTTTCCTCTATTAAAGTGTAGTGAGAGTTCTTGAGTGGAAGTTAAATGGAGATGAGGGTTATTTTTCTTATCTTGTATTTTTATTCCCATGCATTGTATTTTTAATTCTTAGTGTAACTTTATTAATTGTTGTTCAGTAGTTGTTGGTTTTCTTTTCTTGTTTTGTTTTGTTTTCCTTCTCTTTTTATCCGTATTTTCAAGCTATGATACTCGATGGAGTTCCATGCTTAGGTGGTGACCCAAGTAGTTAGCTTGCATTTTTGTAAAACCGTATTTTTTCTTTCTTTCTTTGCTTCCTTCTTATTTTATTTTTATTTTCATTTAAATGTGTGAATAATTCCACACTTGTTAGGGGCTAAGGAAGGTTTTTTTTTAGTATGAGGGACGGAAAAATCCCTTGTGCTACTCTTCGCCAAACATCTTGAAACAAGCCTAAACCAAACAAACGCAACCCCCTCACTTAGGCGCCCTATACGTGATATATAGCTGCGACCTAAGTCGAGAAGTCCTTTGGGCGCACTGCAACGTGACATGTAGTTGTGACTTAATTGGATACATGGTTGTGGGTGTTTGGCCTAGGGTTGGAAATAAGAGCACGTAGCAGAAGGACAAGGGGCACTAGGAATGGATATAGCGTTGTAAAGCTTGCTTAAACTCGTAAATCTCCTTCCTATGTCCTCCTAATCCCTGCTACGTTCGATTATCCCAACATCGTTTTAAGAATGGCAAAAGAAAAGCACAAGACTAATCCTAACTTTACTAATCAACCTTAACCGTAACAAGCTTACTTGAACATAAAAACGATCACTTAGTATAGAATTGAAGATAAACTTATACATTCTTGAATTAACTCGTCTAAGACAAGAACTCAAATACTACCATCTCCCTGTGGATCAACCAGTGCTCAGCCGGCTAGCTACAAAGTGACACCGGCTTGATTACGGTAAGTAGAGAACAGAGTGGAACACATATCATAAAACGTATCGTGTTTTTTCCGCTATCAATCACGATCCGGAGAGTAACCCACCTACCAATGCAAATCTCTCAGAAGAAAACTGTGTGACTACTGATTCGAGTGATCGATCCTGCATGAAAACTATGGTACAACGGGGATGAGTTGCCAGCTCATGAGTAGAAGATATCAGCAGGCAGAAATTGAATGTATAACGATCTCCTAGGTCATACTGTAATATAATAATATCGTACCGTGTGGTATCTAGGGTGATCGTATATACATATGTGTAATAATAATAATGTTGTGTCTGTATCAATATATAGTACCAAGTGATCTGTGTCATATGTATGTATATACGTGTATCATCCAACATGTGTCCATCAACGACACATCAAATCATCAAGAAAACCTGAGTGCCCGGCATCGACATTTGAAATCATTATAAAACCCGTGTCTAGCATCGACACATAAATCCTCATGTCTCAGACATCGTCTCATCCGATTGGTCCTCATATCCATCTGTCTCATATCACTCCGGTCGGTATCCTCCGGATATTCGCCGAGTCTAATACTATCACCTGTAGGTAATGTCCCCCTGCCGGGCTCAACGCCTTTCTATACGGTCTTCTTGCCCCGGGATACCTTACCGGTTCCACCATGTACCTGCAGACGGTGACTCCCCACTCCTCGAATCAGGTAATCATCATAACTCAACACCGAGAAAACTCATGGTAGACATTGTAATATCATATCAAGAGAAACCGCATTTTTAAAACATTCATAAGATGTTAAAAATGTACATGCGGTTCTCAAATCCAGAAATCTCATGAAAATAGAATCTCATATGCATGTAACCATGATGGAACAGTAAGTACATGCATATAACAGTACCGCAAGGTATAGCCGATGTTTTCATATAAGCATGTCGTGTAACTAGGTAAGGAAGTGTAATATCTGAACTAGCATGTGCGGTAATAAGTACCAAACAATAACTATAATTCTACAAGTTAGAAAACAATACAGCGACATAGCAATTTCTAACGTGTACGTGGCATGGCAATTACCGATTATGTGTGTGTGTGAGCCGGCGAGTAGGTGTACGTGCAACATGCGCATCATCGGTAATGGTGCATGTGTCCTAGCAGACACAATCATAATAAAGTAAGTACATGGAGCGTACGATATATATGTCGCAAAGAAAACTAGTATGAGCATCTGCGAAAATAAGATATCATAGCGTGAACAGTATAAAATACATAACCACGTATATGTCATACGGTTAAAGTTAAGATAGTATGAATAGTTGTTTTTGAAATTTAGGGCTACGATGTTTTAGAAAAAGATATCATTTGAAAATCCGTAGCATTCCTTAAGTTTATCATTTAAAAGTGCCTAACGATTCTGTACGTCGATGTCGCGCACCCTACGTGTTCGCGGGGAGGCTGAATTAGCAAAAAATGATTTTTACGGGCTTCGCAACACCGAATAGAACCAAGGATCGTTCATAAACCCTAGCTAGCAAACAACATGAGATTTAAATACTCGGAAAGAATGTTATACCTCATGATACAAGTCCTTCGGGTCTTCCCCGCTGTCTTCCTTGTCATCGTAGGCTCCAAGGATCGATCTGGATCGTGGCTTCCTCGTCGGCTTCCTCGATCCAAGGCGATCCACCCGAGAGTCTATAGTCCGAGCTCCAACCTCAAATCAGAGGTAACTAGGGCAACAAGCTTGCTAATCTTGATGGCCTAGGTGATGTAGAGAATGAAGATGGATTTATTTTTCTCTTGAAATCTTAGTTTACACAACTCATGAGACCATAAGGGTTTTTGATGTGAGGAAGAAGAAGAAAGCTAGCTTGAGGAAAGAGAAATGGTTTTTGATAATTGATAATGATAAAATGAGATGGGTCCCTTGACTTGACTACAAGCATGGAAAGAAAATATCTTACCCAAAATATCCAGAGCCACAAAATATCTCACAAGAAATATCTAGTTAAAGAATCAAACCAAGTCAAGTGGTCGAACCAAGTTAAATGGTCAAACCAAGTCAAGTAGTCAAAACAAGTAGCCATGCCTCAATTATCATTTAAAAAAATAACAAATACTTCCCTCCACCTCATAATTTTTTTAATCAAGTAAATGTCAAAACCCTAATGAGGTGTCTCCTTCTATGCCCCCCTCATCCGTATATACATACCCGCATTCAAGTTCCGAGAAAAACGAATACAAAGAGACGAAACTGATCCATCAATATAATACTAGGTTCTGGCATAAACCAAAGCCCACGAGTATTATCCGCCCGAATATCATACGCGCACAAGTGCACATAAGTGATCGAAGCCCTGTCGTAAAACCATACGGCCTCTACACCTTTTGCCCGATACAGGGAAACTCTCTATGCGGTACTCTAAAGACTCGATACTACGGTGGCAGTGGGTTTAACCACAGGCCGCAAGCGGTACTAGCTGCATGTAACATGTAGGGTTTCTATGCACTGCCACAAGGGTCTTCAAGGCATCAACCATGCCCGATTTAAAATTTAGCCGTGCCGAACAACCCAAAGGCGGATCTTTAAACTAGAGTTTAGGCGAAAACGAGCATGTTAAGCACTTTAACACTAAGTGAGAGAGATGACAACCTTTGTAGATCCGGTCCTTCACTTCTTAAGCTCCGTTGTGAAGTCCCTTCGCTGCGATCATCGTGTTCCGGACTCTCGAGAGGCCTCACGAAGAGAAAGATGTAGTCTTGCTTCCGATCTTTGATACAAAGATGATCTACCTTGAAGTTTCGTTAACACAAGCTAACACTCATAATATGAAGTGAACACCCTCATCTAAAGGGCAAGGATAGATGAGGATGATGAAGTAGGATTTTTTCTCTCATTTATTTTCTTATTCTCACTAATTTTTCATCACAAAATCAAAGCAAGAATGCTTTGCAAAAGAGGAAGAAGAAGAAGAATAGTGATCCAATCCTTTTGTGATGAATAAGGAAAATGTGATAATGATTAATCTTGCAACCATGGTCAAGGATGACTCATGTAGAGATTTAACTAGGGCTGGGGTTTGGGTTGGGTTAAGAATGAGTCACACATAAATATCAAGCATAATATCCCATTAAAGACAAAAGAAAAGCTTCTAGAATCTACTAAAAGTCTTAACCCTAATCCAAACCCTAATCATGTTTAAACTCCACAAAACATGTTGCATTAATAAACATATCATGTTACAATATTATATATCACATATATAATATTTATCGTAACAAAATAAAATAATACAATTAACATATATCGTATATATATCAATGTATTACCCGAGTGAGAAAAAGAATCTTTTAGTGAGCAAATATTAGTTAATGTAATTTAATATATCATATATATTATTATACATTAAATTATCGAATCAACACTTGATCCGACAATCCAGTTATGTCGCATATAACCGACTAATATTTATCCGTACTGATTCATCGAATCAACACTTGATCCGATGACCCGGCTGATATCAAATATCACGAGAATAGAATACGGTATCTCATATCGTATTATCCTCGGTCCCGCACATATCACATATGTGCTCCTACTCCGTTTTGCCTGAGCCAAGAATCCTCTGTGTAGGACTCTAAAGAATCGTCAATATGCCGGCAGTAGGTAATGATCATATCAAACACCTACAAGCTGCAAGCGGTCAGCTAAACGTAACAGCTACCCAGGTATTGAGCGCTCAGAAGATCAACAAGCAAGCCTGTATATTCTCCTATGAATCCAAACAGTAACACTCCCATACAGTCCGGTCTCGTCGTCTGATATGTCGCATATCTCGCTTAGGGGTGGTAAACGTCAGACCCCAGTCGCTCGATAAGTCATGTCGATATGAGGACTATAACAGTTCGAGAAACTACTGATAACACTTACCAGTAAATCTCAACAAGCCTGGCCAGGGATTTCCGGTTATAGCCAATCGAACATAGCACAACATCAACTCCCTATACTGGGAGAGACGAATCCCCTCCTATCGCTCATTGCCTCCATGTGATTCGGGACTGTACCTAAAAGCCACCTTTTTGAACGCCCTCTTGGACGTGGTATGATGGAAATCAAAGAACAATGGGAATCACACAAGACTCTATGACGATCTCGGGTCAACAGACTACTCTGTACCAGTGTCACCGGAGAACTGCCATCTGACGTGAGGTATAATACCATCTGGGAGTTCTCGGCGAGTCCGTCCAGTGTACCCAGTTTCCACTGAGCACCCGTACACCATCCTTGATGTCAAACACCAATGGATATGGGATCATCCATCGCCCATCATATTGGTTAAGATGCCTATACGCTAGTCTACTCTGGTGTATCGATGCCCTGTCTTGATACACCCTCGACTAGGAACAGTTATAGGATGTACTCGTCGACTACCGTGGCCCCACTAGTATGATCTCATCATAGTCCCAGTAGTCGAGTAAATATCCTAAGGGCTTTATCAACATGTAATATAGAGACAATCAGAGTACATGTTAAGATAAAATACAACCAGATAGTGTACTATCATGTCGAGCAAGAAAGTCCCCCCTATATATGTCCAAGCATCCATTACAATATACATCATATGTACAGTAATGGCCTCTAGGGCATACATATAACTAACAATTTACCACTTACACTAGGGCCATTTGTTGTGGTATCACATACCCAACAATTAGCTGTGGTTAAAGTATCTCATTCTCAACCATCCCATAAATGTCTCAACTGGGAAAAAGGCCTTTATGAGTGGATCCGCGCTGTTGTCCTCTGTGTCTACTCTCCTAACCTCGATCTCCCTTGAGATCAACCATCTCCATGATCAGGTGATACTGCCTAAGAATTATATCTGGATTTCTGATGGGACGGGGGGTTCTTTGGCAAAAGCCACAACTCAATTGTCACACAATGGTAGGAACGAAGTTCATCTTATGAACTTATATATATCCAGACTGCCTCTTTGGTACCATCCTTGGTAACGATGTATCTTGCCTTTAATCGTCTAGTAAGTCACGGTATCTAGCTTGGAACTATTCCAACATACCCTCCCTCCACTGAGGGTAAAGACAATGCATGTGACTGACATTCAGTCGTCCTTATCACCCTGGACCCTTTCCAGTGATTCTCCCCAGGATCGATTGATACCATCTCACTACAACTAGTGATAATCCTAACATCCAATTAGATCTATATCATAGATCCAAAACCCAGGATTTATGAGGTATCACTTTGATCCTATATGGAGAATCTTTGTGATAAGTGGAGATTGACCGAGCGTAGCATAGGAAACTCCTTCCCTATCAAGAGTATGTCATCCACATACTCTACGAGGATCACCACCATACTCCCTACTACCTTTTTGTATATACAAGGTTCATCTACCTTTTTGATGAAGTCAAACTTTTTGACTACCACATCAAAACAGATGTTCCAACTCCGCGATACCTGCTTTATCAACATAAAACATCTTGCACACGTTTCCGCTGCTCCCACTGTCTACGAAGCCCTCTGGCTGTGTACTTATAGACGCTCTCTTCCAACCGCCAGATATCGTAGTCATGGTATGTAGCCGTGTCAAGTAGGATCTGGATGGACTTAAGCATAGCTTTGAAAGTCTTAACTTTTCCATGTACACCATGTAATCTTCTCAAGATATACTCGCTCCTGATGGGGATTTAACCCTTCAGATAAATCAACCAAAGTCCATACTTTGTTGGTGTATAAGGATTCCATCTCAGATCGATAAGCATCCAGCCATTCTTACAGAGTCTCACTCCTGATGGCCAGCTCGAAACTAGTTGGGTCATCATCTCATGATGCAATCCTCGCTCCCACTGTCATGGAGTAATCGAAGTATCTCTCAGGTGGGTGAGGAACCCAACTAGATCGGCGGAGAGGCTGAGGTTCGTTGGAAACTATTGAATCCTTTGGTTCTACCAAATCATCAGCTGCAGTTTGTATAGCTGGAACCTTTCCAGTTCTATATAACAGACCTTGCCTCGAGCTTGTCCGGATTTTGCTTTTAGACATAGGCCGGACAGCCCCAAATCTTAACCAACTTAAGATATGGGCTTTTCCCTTTCCATTTCACATATGAAGTGGTAGGCAACTGATTTGATTCGAACCCTATTCAATAGGTATGCAGCTTCTCAAGTGCATAACTTCCCAAAAGGAAATAGGAAACTCAGTAGTACTCATCATATAGCACACCACATCACATATGGTGCTTTGCTCCGCCCCGATACACCGGCGTGCTGTGGTGTATGCGGAGGAGTAATGCTGAGAGAGAATCTCATTCTCCTTTAGAATAGTCCATGAATTCCGTGCTCAAGTATTCTCCTCCTTGATCTCATTAAAGGACATAATACTTTTACCCGTTTTTGGTTCTCTACTTCTAATTTATATTCTGTGAATATCTCAGAAGCTTCGGACTTGAGTTCCAACAGGAACATATGTCTGAATCTTGAGATATCATCAGAGAATGTAATGAAGTACAAAGAACCGGTCCTGGCATATGTAGACTGCGGACTTTCATACATTAACATGTATCAATCCCAAGAGTTCACTAACTCTTTCTCTGTTTCCAATAAACAGAGCTATGGTCATCTTATCTTTGTGATATGACCGGCAAGTTTCACAAGATGTAAATTCAAACAAATTTAAATATGCATCTTAATGTAACTTCAGCTAGTCGGGTCGCATTGATATGACCTAGTCTACAATGCCTCAAGAAGGATTCGTTCATTTCTGAACTCTTCCTCTCGTGTGTGTTCTGTATACTAAGAACTGTAGTTTTGATTTAGAACATCAATGCTTTTAGATAACGTGCCTGAACCGATCAACTCCTGATATAGGAATTGTTCAAAACATTATCCAACTATACAAAATTATATCCTTTCTTTACTAATAAAGAGACTGATATGATGTTGTACATTAGGTTCGGTATCTAATAACATTCGTTCAGAATCAATGTATTCTGGTAATACAGGGTGATAGTCACCAACAGACTTGGCTGCAACACTTGCACCGTTTCTATCTCATGAAACTTATCACCCGTTCTCAGTTCTTTACCTATCTGTAGCCCATGTAACAGATTACACATGCGGGATCCTGATCCGGTATCTCATACCCAGGACGTAAAGGATACTGAGAAACAGTTCTGTGTAATGAACACACCCGAATATGATGCATCAACATGCACTTTCTTCGTTTGGACGGCACGGGAAATCTGGTATTCCCCAATTTCCTGCTCTGTCTTATAACAATTATAAGTTGGAGCGGGACCAAACGTTCCCCAGCTCAGTATAATAAGTGGGTTCGGTCAATATATCCGTATTATTATCTTGATTAAGGCGTGATATAGTCGCTACCTAGAGAGAGAGAGAAGAAAACACTCAGCGTATGCTCTTGCAAGATTAGATTGGTTATCTAACATATCTAATCAGGATGTCTCCCACTGTTTTAATCAAATCTTCCTTCAAACCCTAAAAGGAAAGACTAGCCGGGATTAATTATACGCTACAAGTTCGCCAATCTTTCAGCCAGGCCAGTGTCGGTACTTTGAAGGAGGTCCCCCGTGCTTTTGCACGAACCTAATTAAAGTAAATCTCGTTTTCCCGGGGGCGTAACCTCGTTAACACCTTTCTAGACACCTACTTGATCGGCTAATTGTAATGTGTAAAACTCTCCCAGGAGTAACTCTTACTCACAGCGGGTATCGGGATCGAACTATCTCATAGAAGGTATGCAATCTCATTGCAAATTTCAACACTTGAAATTCCCAATAATATTTTACCCCTAGCGTCCTATGACCTTGACGGAGGTCAACAAACCATAGGCTACTAGTCAAGTTCAACCCGTCATTTCCTGATTGAATTAAACCCACCCGCACGACCCTTGACGGAGGTCAACAAGGCCGTACGACTACCCTAATCCAATATGCATCATATGCATAAGCAGATAAATACTAGTCAGCTACCGCACACTACGCCTTGACGGAGGCCAACAAACGTAGCACGAATACTAAGTAGGACTTATCTGAAATGACGGAGGTCTACGACAGGTTTTTAAGAAAACCCTTTGCGTAATAAACTTGATATCGTTGTAGAATCGAGTGATTTTAAATGGAGTGTTTTTGAGTCTTTTCTAGTTTTGCTAAAGGGGTCACTCCCGGTGAAGGGATCGTCGGCCCTTTCCTCATCGAATAAGGTGCAGGATATTTCACAAATATCACTATGCAAAGCAAGAACTATAGAAGCAATCAAAAGACAAACCGATTTTGTAGCATCTGCTAGTTTCACTAAAGAGGTCACTCCCGGTGAAGGAATCTCGGCTCTTTTCTTATCGAATAAGGTGTTGGATGTTCTACAAGGATCACAGCTATGCAAAGCAAGAACTAGAGCTACCAGTTTTTAAACAAGTTTCTACAACATCTTAGGTTTCTTTTATTTCATTAATCTCATTAATGAAGTCCCATTTTAATATGCCTCACAAGCATCACATTTGAAACGAAATCTGCAATATAACATATATCTCATATATATAATATAAACATTCGTCTCAGGCAGTAATATGATCTCATCACAGAACATAGCAGCAGAAGAACATATATGAAATATTGGATATACTAGGACGTCCGTGTTTTCAATACGAGCCTGTATAAAACACGGATTCCACGGTCGCGATGAATAGCCAAACCCACATCCCTAGACCCCTACGAGAGCGGCAAGCAACTCTGCCAATTCCAGGGTTAGGAGACCCGGTCTCGACTCCTCGGGATGGTCTCCCACTGGACCCTAGAACCCGGTTACTTGTGCTCCCCGCCTTGGGTCTACCTAATGCGGAAAAGTAAATAATATACAATGTTGACATCATCCTCAGCCCGGAAGTGCCCAAATAAAAGAATATTACATACAAATGAATTTTACATGAATGAAAAAGAAAAACTCTCATCTCACATAAAACCCCCGGCTATTCAAACACGAAGATCCAATATAACATATCACAGCAACACATAATATCTCATATCATCAACGTAAGAAAGTATGCGTATCCCGATTGTCGTTGATGTATAGGAACGAAGCCGGCGATACACCACATACTACACTTACGGTCATAGAAAAGAAAGTGTAAAACTACAACAGTTGGAATCCGCAACCTCTTTAGACATCGCATGCCTAACCAAATGAATTCCTTAGACATCGCATGCCTAACAATTATAAACCCCGCATTTTAGTCTCTTTATCGAAAACACTTTTCAATATCAAGTCGGGCAATTCAACAAGATTCCCGACATCCTGATCAAATGCTCATCGCAAACTTTAGTAGACGGTCGCACCCTTGTATGCCGTCGACGAAGTGCACTAAGGCGGAACACCACTGTCACGAGCACCCGAACGGATGCTTTTGGCAACGGGGGTTCTCCTACAGTCACTTGGTCGGGGCTATGGGGCGTGGCTGTCTGTTAAGTTTATCCGGCGAGTATCCGAGTACACTACGTGATTGCGACGGACTTTTGATCACATCAAAATTCCATGGCAACCGATCAATTTGAGACTGAACTGCTAGATTTACAACATTCAAATTAGTTATCTCATAACTACCTGTGTATTCCAAATATTGTATCACATTCCAGATAAATAGACAATGTTAAACTTTCCGATCGAATAATCAAACACCCAAGATTTCCCCAATATATCTCAACACTTGAAATCAGTTTAAAAACATCCATGACAAGCCACAGTACCAATGGTCCAGCCGCAGAAGGGTCAAGCCAACGCCTCAAATGTGGCATGCCGTACTGCCGCAAACCCTAAGGTTTAGAGGCAGTTCTAGACGGTCACATAATCGAGTTAAGGTTTGTTGTCTTCTAGAGGGTCCACCGCGTTACTTGCATGACTTTACGAAAGTTTCAAACTCGAGAAAAAATCCAACGTTTGAAAATTTTCCGACAGGGGAAAAAGTGAGTTATTGATATCCGTTCGAACTTTTTAACAGTTTCTAAAAAATTACCCGGAAAAACTAAACAAAGTTAAATTATCCGATCGAATCAACGAGTCCCCAATACAACCCTAGAAAACTCAACACTTGAGTGGAATTAAAAAATTCCCAGAAAAAAATGTCAAGAAAGGACCTAAGAATAAATATATGAAATATGAGGGACTAAGTCCAAATTTTGGCCGCGGAACCGCCGCCATACCCTTGGTTTGGTCGCGGTTCCGCGGTCAAATAATTGACTTAGTAGACCGTACTTCACAGTAATTCTTAGTTTTTCCTGCTTGTTTTTCTGAGCATTTTTAATTCATAAAAAACCATATTTTTGAAAAATGTACAGGGAAGGCTAAACATCGGGGTTTCCGGGTTCGATCGGACATTAAACTTCATCTAGACTTCACCTAAAGCTCTAGCTTGGCTCTGATACCAGTGTAGGGTTGCTATGCACTGCCACAAGGGTTTACAAGGTATCAACCATGCCCGATTTAAAATTTAGCCGTGCCGAACAACCCAAAGCCGGATCTTTAAACTAGATTTTAGGCGAAAACGAGCATGTTAAACACTTTAACACTAAGTGAGAGGGATGACAACCTTTGTAGATCCGGTCCGTCACTTCTTAAGCTCCGTGTTGAAGTCCCTTCGCTGCGATCATCGTGTTCCGGACTCTCGAGAGGCTTTACGAAGAGAAAGATGCAGTCTTGCTTCCGATCTTCGATACAAAGTTGATCAATCTTGAAGTTTCATTAACACAAGCTAACACTCATAATATGAAGTGAACACCCTCATCTAAAGGGCAAGGATAGATGAGGATGATGAAGTAGGTTTTTTGCTCTCATTTATTTTCTTATTCTCACTTATTTTTCATCACAAAATCAAAGCAAGAAAGCTTTGCAAAAGAGGAAGAAGAAGAAGAATAGTGATCCAATCCTTTTGTGATGAATAAGGAAAATGTGATAATGATTAATCTTGCAACCATGGTCAAGGATGACTCATGTAGAGATTTAACTAGGGCTAGGGTTTGGGTTGGGTTAAGAATGAGTCACACATAAATATCAAGCATAATATCTCATTCAAGACAAAAGAAAAGCTTCTAGAATCTACTAGAAGTCTTAACCCTAATCCAAACCCTAATCATGTTTAAACTCCACAAAACATGTTTCATTAATAACCATATCAAGTTACAATATTATATATCACATATATAATATTTATCGTAACAAAATAAAATAATACAATTAACATATATCAATGTATTACCCGAGTGAGAAAAAGAATCTTTTAGTGAGCAAATATTAGTTAATGTAATTTAATATATCATATATATTATTATACACTAAATTATCGAATCAACACTTGATCCGACAATCCAGTTATATCGCATATAACCGACTTATATTTATCCGTACTGATTCATCGAATCAACACTTGATCCGATGACCCGGCTGATATCAAATATCGCGAGAATAGAATACGGTATCTCATATCGTATTATCCTCGGTCCCCCACATATCACATATGTGCACCTACTCCGTTTTTCCTGAGCCAAGAAACCTCTGTGTAGGACTCTAAAGAATTGTCAATACGCCGGCAGTAGGTAATGATCATATCAAACACCCACAAGCTGCAAGCGGTCAGCTAAACGTAACAACCACCAAGGTATTGAGCGCTCAAAAGATCAACAAGGAAGCCTGTACATTCTCCTGTGAATCCAAACAGTAACACTCCCCTACAGTCCGGTCTCGTCGTCTGATATGTCGCATATCTCGCCTAGGGGTGGTAAACGTCAGACCCCAGTAGCTCGATAAGTCGTGTCGATATGAGGTCTATAACAGTTCAAGAAACTTCTGATAACACTTACCAGTAAATCTCAACAACCCTGGCCAGGGATTTCCGGTTATAGCCAATCGAACACAACACAACATCAACTCCCTATATCGGGAGAGACGAATCCCCTCCTATCGCTCATTGCCTCCATGTGATTCGGGACTGTACCCAAAAGCCACCTTTTTTCATGCCTTCTTGGACGTGGTATGATGGAAATCAAAGCACAGTGGGAATCACACAAGACTCTATGACGATCTCGGGTCAGCAGATTACTCTGTACCAGTGTCACCGGAGAACTGCCATCTGACGTGAGGTATAATACCATCTGGGAGTTCTCGGCTAGTCCGTCCAGTATACCCAGTCTCCACTAAGCACCCGTACACCATCCTTGATGTCAAACACCAATGGATATGGGATCATCCATCGCCCATCATATGGGTCAAGATGCGTATACGCTAGTCTACTCTGTTGTATTGATTCCCTGTCTCGATACACCCTCGACTAGGAACAGTTATAGGATGTACTCGTCAACTACCGTGGCCCCACTAGTATGATCTCATCATAGTCCCAGTAGTCGAGTAAATATCCTAAGGGCTTTATCAACATGTAATATAGAGACAATTAGAGTACATGTTAAGATCAAGTACAACCAGATAGTGTACTATCATGTCGAGCAAGAAAGTCCTCCCTATACGTGTCCAAGCATCCATTACAATAATGGCCTTTAGGACATACATATAACTAACAAAACAGTCCCCAGGTAGATGTCAATAAGAAGGCCGATTACGAAAACCCTTCCGAACACCTACTGAGCTTGAATGTGACAATCTTTATACAGTCCGGTCTTTTCATCTAAGAGTATCGCATATCGGGCCTAGGGGGCGGTAATCGTCAGACCCCTAATAGCGCAATAAGTCGTGTCGGAGAGTAGCCCAATACACCCTGAGAAACCACTGGAATACCTACCAGTAAATCTCGCTTGCCTTGGCCATGGACTTTCTGTAATTTCCTTCCGAACACAGCGCAATATTAACCCCCAATACCGGGATAGACGAATCCCATCTAACCGCCACTGCCTCCAAGTGCTTCAGGACTGCACCCAACTACTGCCTGTTTGCATGACTCATTTGAGCCGTGGTAGGATAGTAATCAAAGTACAGTGGGAACACACTTGAGGCGAAGCAGCAGTGTTAAGTCAACGGACTAAGCTGTACTCATGTCACCTCGGAACTGATACCCGACGACAGGTATAATACCTACCAATAGTTCCCGACGAGTCCTGTCCAGTGTACTTATAACATAATGAGCACCTGCATACTATCTCTAGTACGACGTGCTAATGGCTGTGGGACAGCCATCTCCAATGCTAGGATGAGAAGCGTGTACACTAGTCTACCGTGGAGTATCGATGCCCCGTCTCGATAATCCTGCGACTAGGGACCTGTATAGGATGTGCTTATAGATTACCCAGCTCCCACTAGTGTGACTCGCATCACAACGCTAGTAATCAAGCAAAGATCCTAAAGGCCCTACCAATATGTATAAGCAATATGCTAAAAGAAATACATGCACATATTGAGGTAGAAACAAACCAGGTAGCATACTACCTTTTTGAGCAAGACTGTCACTATATCCGTGTATATCCGAAGCTCCCATTAAGTAATATACAATCCTGTATGATACAATAATGGACTCTAGGGCATACATCACTAACAGATTCGTTAGTTTTGAAAATAGGTATGGCTAATAAACATATCCTAATATCTACCCAATGATCTTAATCAATATTCCTCGAGTCGATATATATATGTTGGCAATTCATCCTCATCATATCACGCATGATATAATCCATCAAAGGATATTAACAATTAGTTGTACGGATCTATAGTCATGCACATCACCTCATCTCATATCATCATATATATCATCGCATGTCATATCTTAGCATATATATATCGCCTCACATCCTCATATCAAAACATATCGACTCGTGTCATTTTATTTCATCATATCCTCATCTCATCATATAATCTAATAATTATCCTGAAGGTGATATATATATATATATATATATATATATATATATAAGCATATATACATATGACTCATGGACTATGAAAACTAGAACTAGGGATATACCTTCTTACACGTACACTACTATGGTTTATAGTATCCCAGAATTCTATTAGCTGGGTATACACATCTAAGATATCTATATATATACTGTATCTCTAATATTCTAGTACTATGGTTGTGGGGGCGCTATACGCCATCCACTCGACTCCCCAATAGATAAACATCTTCTCAACTACTATCCTCGCTCCAGCCGAATTCGATGAGCGCCTTGTTCTCCTTTGTCGCACCAAAAGTTCACGCCAATGTACCTTCAATTCAACTCATATTGTATAGAAATCAAAATCAACTCCTGAAAACTGATACGGCAAGCAAAGCGTACATAGGTTAGAACATATGGTCCACGCATGCAAGAACAACAAACAACCCCCGGCGTTGATGTACGAACGTCAAGCGGCCGAGTCAAAACATCAAATATCAAAACCCAAGTTTTCAAAAGTCACAAAAACGTAGTTAGAAACTTAGTAAAACACTCCCAGATTCTACCTAAGGTGAAATTAGAATATTTTGCATATAGGGTAGGTCTAGTTATCATATGTGTGTGCTACAGGACCAAACCCAAACCCTAACTCCTACATCAGGCCGCAATTTACGGCCAAAACTATTTTTTTGGCGGCCACGGAAAGGAAGTGGGGGCTCGGGCTTGTAGGATAGCTTCCTAAGTGTCTGCACATCTCACTGTATTTGCAATATAATTTTCAGAGTCCCCAATTCATCCCAGATTCTAATTGATCACCACTTTTCATTAAAAACCGATATCGGAAAAATCTAAGTTCGTGTTTGAGACTTCAAAGTTCATTTTAAAAAAGGCTACCATCGCTACTAAGCCAAAAGAAACTCACAACACCTACACTAAGCTCTAATACAAGTTTCATCCACTAATCCTCACCCGAGAATTTCCAAGATCATAAAAACATAACCTTTTTAACTCTAATCTAATGGTTGTGTTTAAGAAACTAAATACTTAAACAAAGGTGAAGGTTTTATCTTAAGGGAGTACATCAAGAAAATTCCTAGATGATCCAAAGTGCTCAAAATTCCATCTTGATCCCACCATGATGCTTGTAGTATGCTTAGGAATAATTTTTGTGAAGGTTGTGTGAGGTTTTGATGATGTTTTGGGGGTGGTGCATGGTGGTAGAAGAGGTGGAGGAAGGTGATGAAGGAGGAGATGAAGAAGTGGGAGGTGAAAAAATGAAGAAGAGGAAAGGGATGGTTGTAGAACCATATGCCCCCCCTCTCTTTCTCACTCTCTCTCCTCAAGCCTACACTTCCTTGTCTCCCTTGACACATACACACACACCCCCCCCCCCCCCCCATTTTCTTTTTCTTTTCTTTTCAATACAAAACCATATTACAAAATAAAATCTCAATACAACATGTCATAAAATGTCATGCACACTCAAAAATATGGTTAAAAAAAATGGATCTGGCATAAACCATAATTAGTAATATACTAAACAAGTTTAACATAAACTTGTATGTAAATAATTGTATAATAATTTATAAAGGCCCAAATCTAATAAATGCCTTCATAATTAATAATTCATATTAATTTCCAAATACTTTCCAAAATATAGGTATATAATTATACCATTCTACGAAAACTCAAATCCGTACTCGTATAATTTTCATGAAATTTATTATTTTATTATTTAAATTCCAAAAATATTATTTTATATTTTCTTAAATGTCAGAATCTTCCCCGCTTAAATAAATTCATTCCCTGAATTTAAATTTAAACCCCCAAATATTTAAACATTTCAGTAAATCGGACCAATCAAATCAACGGGGCTCCGAAATCACAGAATACGCAAGAAATAGCACAGCGCAACATGTGCGCATGAAAACTGGTGTAAAACTCAATAATCAAAACTCTGTCAAATGTCATGCCAATCATAGAAGCTATGATGCATATGCAAGTTTCAAAATCTACTGTTTAATTCAAGTATCATATACTCAAGACTATAATATGTATATAGTACGCATCCCTGTAAAACCGTGTAAATAACCGAATAAAAGTGTATGCAAAAATTCTTTTCAAATCTCTATGTGATGCGTGTATCACGACACGAGTAGCGGACATCCATTTTGTAAAGAAATAGATATATATCTATATATGTTTTGCTTAAGATATACGTCCTACCATTTGAAAAATATCTCAGAAGGTTTTCCTTATAAAAATTCGTATTACTTATGGACACGTAGGAAAATAGCGAGACTATAGCTCCTTCCAGAAAACCTCTTCGATAAATATCGATGCATGCAAAAATACTCAGGTACTGTCCTCAGACCAGTCCTTCTCGGCTACTATATAATATAGTATGTATATCATAGAAGCATGATGCTCGAAAGAAGAAACCAATCTCAATAGGTGTATATAGAAATACCACGTGAATCTGGTGCAAACATAAATCAAAGTCAAATCCAAGTGCCATGAATGTGCACGAAAGCAAAAACAATGTGCTACAAGTGTGCACGAAAGCATCTGTCAAGCGCATCGGGTGTGCACGACAACGATATCAAGTGCATCTAAAGTGCACGAAATTCTCAACCAAGTGCAACTAATATGCACGAAAATCTTGATTAAGTGCATCTAGTGTGCACAAAATCACATCAAGTGTGCCAAGTGTGCACAAAAATCTAAATCAAGTGTATCAGGTCCGCACAAAAGCATCTAGTGCAATGGGCGCACGAAAAAGAAAATCAAGTGCACACGGTGCACGAAAACATAAATCTAGTGCAACAGGGTGCACGAAAACAAATATCAAGTATATGAATCAAGATCAATGGTATACAACATACACGAAATCAAAATCAAGTATATTGAGGTGTATGAAATCATAAACATGTGCAACTACGTGCACAAAACCCATATCAATGCACTTAAAGTGCATGTGAAATACACCGAGTGCATAAGTCAAAATCAAGTGCATACAACATGCACGAAATCAAAATCGACTGTATCGGAATACATAGAATCATAAATATGCGCAACAAGTGCACAAAACCGATATCAAGTGCAATGGATATGCACAAAACATAAATTAAATAAAAAGGATGTATAGGACATAAATCAAGTGCAACTATGGTGCACGAAAATATCAATCATGAAACTAAATCCTCAGAACTCAAAAGTCTAAAATGAAATAAGCGTGATACTCGGATCACTAAACACCATAAAAAAATAAATGACATTGAGATACACCTCTTTCAATGTCGAAAGGTGCCGGTGCACCTAAAACTGGCAGAGCAAGAATATCTACTTGCCTCCTGCCCACGGTCTAGCGTCGTTTGCCCCTGGATTCTTGTTTTCTCTGTAGATCACCAATTCTACAATCTCTTGGCTCGACAGCTTGGTTATAAGTAATAGCGGAAACAGTCCCGCTCCGATGCCTCTCTGAACATCTCCTGGCCAATTAACCTGACCGCTCGCAAGGTAGCACATCATTGATGGCGGCATCTGGCACTCTGAATATGTGCGATACAACCGATCCTAGGTCTAAATCTTTATCGCCGTGGTATCCTGGAAAGAACCTGTACGGTCTCTTCCGATCTTACCTCTGCCGAACTGTGCGAAAGTTGGCACTCTTTACTTAATCTTCTTACATTCCGGGATAGCCGCGATCTCATCACGACTTTCCTCTAGAAATGTGGCCGTATCCCATGCCTCTGCGTACGTATCAATTCTCTATCTTCAACGGAGAAGAATGACTCATTAAGAGCTCGCACGAATCTCTTATCGACTTTTCATCAATATTGACCAATTTGGAATTGTATCTTAGTAGCTGTGTAGACCGCAATCCAATTTGGCTATAGTCATATCCAGAGCCTCTCGTAAGGACTCGAAGTTACGAACTCGGGCATCTTCACCACCCTGTGGAAGACATCTGGCCGGTTACGTCCTCGAAAACTTGTCCAAGTTATCAGAGGAATACACATTGTTCGCCTTCTCTCGATCGACTCACTCCAGGTCTGAGCAAGACCCTTCGACTGGAATTATTCAACTTAACTGATCATACGTCGGGGCATCCAAGCAAATGAATTATCCTAGTCACATTACCCAAGAATGACTAGCGATCTTTTGTCACATCCCTGCCTGTAAACTCATCTGGCCTCAGCTTTATAAACTCTGGGGGCGACATCTCGTCAATCTCAGCAACAGCTGGTTCATCTGTCTATATGGTAGACAACACCATGATCTCTGGAGTAGGCTGTATGTCAACAGTCTTATCAATCTGGCTGACCTCTAGCAATGGCCCGATCATCTGGTGCAGATCCAGAACAGTCGTCTCAAACGAGAAATCCTTGCATAATCAATCAATAAATACGTTCCTACATTACTGGAAGAACATCACCGTCAGTCCCTGTCCCTGACGAGCTTGCTCTGACCGCATCTCTAGCCACAGCTCTCTCTCAGCTCGCGTTGCCAAGCTGACAGGAACGTCAAACAATATTGATGAGTATAGATTATTCGAACGAATAGAAATATGGGTCTCAAAATAATGCACATACTAAGGTTACTTAAACGGAGCAGCGCATCGTAAGTATACCATGGAACATACACACGGTACGTCACTCTACTTGAGTTACCTACTCCATCAACCTGCAGGGTTACTAGGCACTCTCACAAGGGTCTATAAGGCATCAACCTTGCCCAATTCAAAAATTAGACGTGCCGAACAACCCTAACCAAGATCTTTAAACTAAAGATTAGGCGAAACAAAGCATGTTAAACACTTTAACATCTAAGAGTTTGGGATTACAACCTTTGTAGTCCGGTCCTTCACTTCATAAGCTCCGTGTTGTGGTCCCTTCGCTGCGATCATGAAGTTCCGGACTCCCGAGAGGCACCACGAAGAGAAAGAGGCATGCTTGTTTCCGATCTTCGGTAACAAAGATGATCTACCTTGAAGTTTCATTAACACAAGCTCTCACTCACAAATGAAGTGAACACCCTAATCTAAATGGCTAGGATAGATTAGGATGATGATGTAGGATTTTAGCTCTCATTTGTTTTCTTAATCTCACTCAAAATCATCACTAATGAAAAAGCTAGAAAGCTTTTCCATTGAAAAGGAGAAGGAAGAAGAAGAAGCCTTCACTTTGTGATGAATAATGAATCCATGTAAGGTTAGAAATGCAACCATGGTATATGTAACCCTTGTAAAGATTTAACTAAGGTTAAAGGGTTGGGTTTGGTTAAATAAATATCTTGCAAAATATCAAAACAAATATCTTTGCACAAAACAAAACAAAACCTTCTAGAAGATTCTAGAAAAGATTAACCCAAATCAAACCTTAACCATGTTTAATCTCCACTAAATATGTTGCTTTAATAACCCTAACATGTTACAATATTATATATCACATATACAATATTTATTGTAACAAAATAAAATAATACATTTAACATATATCGCATATATATCAATTTATTACCCGAGTGAGAAAAAGAATCTTTTAGTGAGCTTATATTAGTTAATGTAATTTAATATATCAAATATATAATTATACATTAAATTATCGAATCAACACTTGATCCGATAATCCGACTATTTCACAAATAACCGACTAATATAATCTGTATCAGTTCATCGAATCAACACTTGATCCGATGTCCCGGCTATATCTCATATACCCGGCCGATATCTCATATCGTGAGAATCTAATACGGTATCACATACATGTATTGTTCTCGGTCTCGCACATATCATATACGTGCTCCTACTCCGTTTTTCCTGAGCCAAGAAAGCTCTGTATAGGACTCTAAAGAATCGTCAATACGCCGGCAGTAGGTGCTGATCATATCAAACACCCACAATTTGCAAGCGGTCAGCTAAACGTAACAGCCACCCAGGTATTGAACAGTCAGAAGATCAAAAAGCAAGCTTGTACATTCTCCCGCGAATCCAATCAGTAACACTTCCGTACAGTCCGGTCTCTTCGTCTGTGTTAGTCCACGGTAGCGCCCCGGCCGTCTAATAGACGCCAAATGCGGAACAAAAACTTTTTACAACAGGCGCTATCGCGTACTATAACCCGGATCTGCCATTAAAACTAAACTAACAAACTACAAAGTGGGTAGAAGAGTTATACCGAACGATCCGAGTCCTTCGGTCTTCAACCATCATCCCACGCTTTGTTGCGGCTGCTCCGATCTCCTGAATCTCCAATCTTCTCGTCCAAATGGCACCACGTCGACGGATCTTTAAACGGGCTCCCGCCTCTGAACCGAGGCAACTCGGTCGTCGAGTTTGCTAAAAGAGACGACCAAGATGAAGTAGAGAATGAGTAGAACACTTTGTCTCGTTACGTCCAAGGCTATGGACGAACGGTTAATGAAGTTGCCTTTTGGATCGGATTGAAATGAGATACGAAAATATATATGAACTAGATCTCTCTCTTCTCATTTTAACAACCCTTTCTTTTTCCCAAATCAATCATAACCTCAAGGGGAGGGGGCCGGCCATATAAGTAGATGGAGGGAGGTGAGGGTAGGAGCAAAGAGGTGACCATAATAATAAAGGAGAAGGAATGAGTCATTAACCACCTAGTATGAACTCATTAAATGAAACAATGAATCATAACCCTTAGTCATCAAGCTTTAATTGCACAATAAATGCACTAATGACTCACTAGCCTAATCACCTCATCTAGATGCTTCTAGAACCTTCCACACTCATCTCAAGAAAAGATAAATCTGTATTTAACCGAATGTTAAATACGGCTGATACAAAACTGGAAATTGGCAACTTCCAAAAGTGATCCTGAAACGAATTTCAGGATAACCCCGTAATGGTATAAACATACCCGTATTTGGATTATGACCGAATACAAATGCATCTGAGACAAAGATATTATATCTACACAGTATAATACTCGGATCCGGCTTAAACCAAAGCCAACCTGTATTATCTGCCCGAAAAATGACACGTGCGAAAACGCACGTGCATTTTCCGAACCCTGGCATAAAACCATACGGCCTCTACAACGTTTCGCCCGAACTTGGGAAAGTGTCTGTGGGGGGCTCTAATGACTCATCAACACACTGGCACTGGGTATAACCACTAGCACGTCAGAGGTACAAGCTGTACGTAACGGTTTGCTTATGTATTGATTGGAAGGGAAGTGGACGAGCGAACTCATCCATAAACCCTACTGAGCCTATTAGTGACAATATACATACAGTCCGGTCCGTTCGTCTATGAGTATCGCATATCTGCCTAGGGGCTGGTAACGTCAGACCCCCAATAGCAGTATAAGTCGTGTCAGAGAGTGGCCCAGAACACCCTGAGATACTACTGGAGTACCTGTTAGTGTTTATGCCCTAGAAGGCCATTACTGTATCATACTAGTTTGTATATTACTTAATGGAAGCTTGGGATATTCACATGTATATAACAGTCTTGCTAAACATGGTAGTATGCTACTTGGTTTTTCTATCTTAATATGTGAGTATACGTATTGATAGAGCTCTTAGGATCTTGCTTGACTACCAGCGTTGTGATGGCAGTCACACTAGTAGGGGCTGGGTAGTCTACAAGCACATCCTTATTCAGGTCCCTAGTCGTTGGATTATCGAGACAGAGCATCGATACTCCGGAGTAGACTAGTGTGTACGCTTCTCATCCCGGTTGGGGAGATGGTATGTCCCACAGCCGTCAGTACGTCGTACTGGAGATAGTATACAGGTGCTCGTTAGGTTACGGGTATACCGGACAGGACTCACAGGGAACTGTTGGTTGGTTTTATACCAGTCGTCAGTGAACAATTCCCTGGTGACATGAGTACAGCATAGTCCGCATACTTGACACTGCTACTTCGCCTCGAGTGTGTCCCACTGTTCTTAGATTGCTACCCTACCATGGCTCAAAGGAGTCGTGCAAACAGGTAGCAGTTGGGTGCAGTCCCGAGCACTTGGAGGCAGTGGCGGTTAGACAGGATTCGTCCCTCCCGGTATTGGGAGTAGATATCGCGCTGTGTCAGAGAGCCATTACGCAAAGTCCCTGGCCAGGGCAAGCGAGATTTGCTGGTAGGTTCCAGTAGTTTCTCAGGGTGTAATGGGCTTCCCTCCGACACGACTTATACCGCTATTAGGGGACTGACGCTTGCCGCCCCCTAGGCAGGATATGCGATAGTCTTGGACGAACGGACCGGACTGTATGGAGATTGTCACATCAGACTCAGTAGGAGTTCGGATGGGTTTCCTCATCGGCCTTCTTATCGACAACTACCTGGGGACCGTTACGGACAGCTAGTACCGCTTGCGGTCTGTGGTTAAACCCACTGCCAGCGTAGTAGTCGAGTCTCTAGAGTCCCACACAGAGAGTTTCCTATTCCAGGCGAAACGATATAGAGGTCGTATGGTTTTACGACAAGGGTTCGGACGCATACGTGCGTTTACGCGCGTACGACTTTCGGACAGTTTTTACCAGTCGGCTTTGGTTTAAGCCAGTTACTGGTATCCGGTTATTGGATTTTTACAGTCTAAAGATTTTCCGTATTTTTGCGGATCGGAGGGGCGTTCTCGTAATTGTGCGAGTAGCTTCTAGAAGTGGTGACTAAGGAGGTTTAGGTGTCATATACATTGAATGAGTTATATGAGTCATGAGGGTGATTCATTCATATCATTAATGCATATTAAATGCTTAATGACTCATGCTAATGAATCACCACTTGATATTTGTGAAGCATGATTATTCTTCACTCTTTATTCTTTTCTTCATAAAAGAAAATGCTTCATATCTATTATGATACTCATAAGCTTTATTCAATAATCATCTTCATCTTCTCTCTCCTCAAGCTCTCCCTCTTCAAAGACTAATCCTCCCCTCTCATGAGTTGAGAACAAGGGTTAGTAAGACTAAACAATCCATAACCATCACTCTATCTCAATCTATCTTCTTTGATTAGCAATCCAAGAAGGTTAGTTGCCTCAAGTTTAGAGGCTAAGCTTGGAGTTTTGCTCTCGGGTGGATCGTCTACTACTTCGAGAAGGCCGAGGAGAACAAGGAGTTCGTAAAGACGAAGGAGTTGGTTCATTAGGTATAATCCCTAAACACAGTAGTTTAGAAACACTTTGTGTTTTTTTATTTATAGTTTAGCTTCGATTCAAGCGGTTAGTCGATGTTCGTTCACTAAACAAGTTCGTTTTTGAAAATTCCGCCTCCCCACAAGTATTGGGGTGTAGTACATCGACTTACAGTGGTATCAGAGCCTCGCTAAACTATAAATAACCAATTGAAAATTTGTACGAATTTCGAACGGAAAAACGAAGCCGGAAAACCCTAAAACTGTCAAGTTTCTGTCGAAATTTAAATGAAGTCTAAAAATTTTTCAGGGTTGCTCAGAAAGCTTGAAAAGGGTCCAGAAGAACACCCATGAAATTTGAGCCCATGAATCGGCTAAAGAGCCGCGGAAGCACTGCGGATACCACCGATCCGCCGCGGTTCCGCGGCCGAGTTGCCGAGTCATGGACTCATTTTTCATGTGTGGGTCCTCTCTGGTGTTTGGGGTTTTCTGGAATATTTTAATTTTGCTCAGGTTTCCAGTTTACAGAGCAGTATTGGAGCAATGTTAAATGCGTTTAATCGATCGAAATTGCACAGTATTTGCATATTGGATTATATCTGTGATTGATAAATGTGTTCGTAAACCTCCCCTAACTGCTAGTATGTCGGTTGGCAGGGGGTTGCACATTTCTGTAATGGTTTTATCTGTTTGTGCATATGAACTGTTATTGGACTGTTGTGGTGTATAGCCGGGGTTTTGCAATGGGTTATTATTTAATTCATTTGTTGTAAATGTAATTTGTTGTAATATTATTTTGCGGGGCACATCCAGGTTGCGGTTGTAGCCACCGATGTATTATTTTATTTTACTGTTTTTGCTCCTAGGACTGACCCAAGGTGGGGTACACAAACTGCCGGGTGGGTAGTTTGCCGTACCCGTAGGGGTCGAGGGTGGGGTAACGGCTATTCATCACAACTGTGTAATCTGTCTTTTCTTGCAGGCTCAAAAGAAATACAGATTGCTTGCAAATCCAATAAAATTTATCTGTGTTCTGGAATGTATATCATTGCGTCAGACGAATGTAAAATATCTATATATATGATAGCTATTTAGACGTCACTTATGTTTTACACCCGCGCTAGCCCAGTCCCCGCTCTGTCGTTAGTTAAGTAACCTAACGGGTGATGACGGGACCCAGTGGCGAATGCAGATGGCATAAGAGGACGTCATATTTTCGTTGTTTTCTGCAATGATAGGTTAATGATGGGACGCATTATCTATAATGCAAAGAAAATAAACCAAGTTTAAATCGTTGGAACAATTTAAAAGAAACCACTCGGTTATTTTAAAAACAGATATTTTAAATGCGGAGCTTTAACCACTCCTTTTAAAAGCTATCAGGTTCCTTCGGTTATATCAAGTTCACTACGTTCACGATTTCGCCAAAACCAGTCGTAGCCCTCCGTCATTTCTTATGGATGGTCAGTAGTATTCAAGCTATGCTTGTTGGCTTTCGTCAAGGCATAGTGTTTGGTAGCTGCTGGGGTATTCATTTGTTGCATAGATAGATGAGTTGGTTTGGGACAGTCGTATAACCTTGTTGGCTTTCGTCAAGGGTATATACGGGTGGGTTCAAATTAACAAGATAATGATGGGCAGAACTTGACATGTGTTTTATGATTTGTTGGCTTTCGTCAAGGTCATAAGAACATGGGGCAAAAACTTATATCGGGAATTTCTAAAGAAACTGAAATTTGCAAAGAGATGCATACCATTTTGAGTTTGATGAATGTTGGTAGCATTCCTACAACATTATCAGACGATGATATTTGGATCCCGATCCTACTGTGAGTATATGCTACTTATCACTTAACGATCAATGCTATAAACCTAGTAGGTGTCCAGAAAGGTGTCAGCGGGGTTACGCCCCCAGAGAAAAGAGGTTATTTAATTAAGGAACTTCGCGAAAGCGTTGGAAAACCTCCCATGAAGTATCGACACTGGCCTGGCTGAACGGTTAAGCAAGTATTGTACGGTGAGAATAGTCCTGGCTAATTCTTCTTTTATGGTTTGAGGAAGGATTCGAAAAACAGTGGGAGCCATCCAGTTTAGATAAATTAAAAACCACTCTAAACTTGCAAGTGCATCATGCTAAAGTGTTTTCTTCTCTCTCTCTCATTGCAGCGACCTTGTGACCATGACTAGGTTACATCTAGATAACAAGATAACTGAATTAACTTATATGACTGGCAAAGGTCTGTCCAGATGACCATTGCCTATGACAAGCTGGACCCCCCTATTACTACTTAAGATCCCACCGTCCCAGGTCCAGTTTCCATCGTCGCGGATATGGATATCCGTCAGACGAAGGAAAAGAAAAAAGCGAAAGCCAAGTGCCTCGTATTGGCTTCAGTTGATGGTAGATACCAGAAGCAGCACGAGAAGATGGACTCTGTTTCCATCTTTCTCCATGACAAAGATTTATATGGAGAGCAATCTCATATCGCAAGATATGAGGCCTCGAACGAATTGATTCAAGCGAGGTCGGCTGACGGGTCATCTGTAAGGGACGACGTCCTTACGATGACTAGCTATATTGATGAGCTCAAGGACCTGGAGACCACGTTGGGAAACAGGTCATACACTGACTTATTTCCACAGTCCCTACCCTTTACTTACACCCTGAAAGAAACCAGGGAGACACAAGCTCTGCTTAATAAGGGACCTTCTTCTTCTTCATCCAAGGCGAAAGCAAAGGGTGAAAAGAAGAAGACCTCTACAAAGCCGATATACGGTGTCAGCAAAGTAGGAGGAAAGGGAAGAGAAACAGTTTCGGGACTTGGTATAGGTAAGGAGGGATATTCCTATTGTTATGGGAATGGACATTGGCAGAAGGATTGCAGGGCTTTGGAAGCCAGTAGCCAGGATACGAAGCATGTTGTGGCTTCAGTCTCAAGTGTGTTTGTAATTGAGAACTGTTTGTCAATTAACTCTACTTCCTGGGTACTAGATATCGGAGCAGGATCTCATATCTGTAATTCGTTACATGCTTTGAGAAACCGTAAAGTTATAAGGATAGGTGATTTGTCTCTCAGAGTTGCAAACGGAATGAGCGTGGATGCTAAATCCGTGGGAGAATATCGCCTAGGTTTGACAAGTGGGCAGATATTGATTCTACGTAACTGTCTGTATGTACCTAGTTTGACTTGTAATATCATATCAGTGTCCTCACTTTCAAGAGAGGGATATGACTTTACATTCGTAAGCGATGTAGTTCACATCCACCTAAAACAAGTTCTGATTGGGTCCGGAACATTAGATGACGGTATATACGTATTGAATCAAGCTCAGGTTTTCAATGTCCAGAACACACTTAAAAGAAAGTCTCCAGAAGTAAATCAGGCTTTCTTATGGCATTGTAGACTAGGTCACATCAATGAAACACGGTTAACGAAGTTACATAAAGAAGGATATTTGAATCCGTTCGAATATTAATCTTATGCCACTTGTGAATCTTGTCTCATGGGAAAGATGACAAAGACTCCGTTTACTAGACACAGAGTAAGAGCGAGCGAGCTCTTAGGACTCGTACACAGTGACGTGTGCGGTCCGATGTCTACAAATGCGCAAGGTGGTTATTCCTACTTCATTGCTTTTACGGATGATTTCTCTAGGTATGGACATATCTTCTTGATGAAGCATAAATCCGAGGCCTTTGAGAAATTCCTAGAATACAAGAATGAAGTGGAAAACCAAACAGGCAAAAGTATTAAGACACTGAGATCTGATCGAGGTGGTGAATTCTTAAGTGCCGAGTTCCTGGGTTACTTCAAAGAGAAAGTAATTCTCTCTCAGCTTACTCCTCCATACACACCACAACACAACGGTGTATCGGAAAGGAGGAATCGAACCCTATTAGATATGGTTCGTTCCATGATGAGTAAGGCTGAGTTACCGCGATCATTCTGGGGTTATGCGCTAGAATCAGCAGCATATCTTTTGAACAAGGTTCCAACCAAGACTGTGCCTACCACGCCATATCAGATGTGGAGTGGGAAGAAACCCCATCTTCAGTACCTGAAGACATGGGGATGTCCAGCTTTTGTAAAAAAGCAGCATTCGGACAAGCTCGAGGCACGCTCAGTAGAGTGTAAGTTTGTGGGATATCCAAAGAATTCCATGGGATATTGCTTCTACTACGCAGAGGAACAAAAGGTTTTTGTTTCTCGTCATGCCCGCTTCTTAGAAACTGAATTTTTAGAAAATCAGAAGAGTGGGAGCGCAGTAGAACTGGAAGAAATTCCCGAACCACAAGCTGTTACTGAAAGTTTGGTGGAACAAGAAGTTTCAGAAGAAAGGGACATACCAGCACCTATCCGCAGAAGTAGTAGGCAGTCTCATCCGCCCGAGAGATACTACGGATTTCTCATAGACGGGGATAGAGAAGATTGCGTCATTGATAATGACGACCCTACTAGCTTCCAGCAAGCCATTCAGAGCGGTGACTCGGTAAAATGGCTGGATGCAATGCGGACCGAAATGGAGTCCATGTACACTAACAAAGTATGGACTTTGGACACTGCTCCAGATGGGGTGAAACCCATAGGATGCAAGTGGATCTTCAGAAAGAAGATTGGTGTAGATGGACAGGTTCAAACCTATAAGGCTAGACTTGTTGCAAAGGGTTTCCGTCAAAGACCTGGTTTGGACTATGACGAAACCTTTTCTCCTGTGGCTATGTTGAAATCCATTCGGGTCCTTCTTGCTATTGCTGCCTTCCACGATTATGAAATCTGGCAGATGGACGTAAAGACGGCTTTTCTAAATGGAAGTTTAGAAGAGAGCGTCTATATGGATCAGCCAGAGGGATTCATTCAGAGTGGGAGCAGCGGTAAAGTATCCAAGCTGCTTAAATCCATTTATGGACTAAAGCAGGCATCGCTGAGTTGGAACATCTGTTTTGATGATACTGTCAAAGAATTCGACTTTATCAAAAATCCAGATGAACCATGCATATACAGTAAGATTGTAGGGAGAGTTGTTGTATTCCTCGTCTTGTACGTGGATGACATTCTCCTAATAGGAAATGATATTCCTATACTACAGTCAGTCAAAAGATTCTTGTCACAGAAATTCTCCATGAAGGACCTGGGTGATGCCACCTACATTCTGGGGATCCAGATCTATCGTGATAGATCAAAGAGGATGTTGGGACTTTCACAGTCCAGGTACATAGACACCATATTGAAAAGATTCAGTATGGAAGATTCAAAGCGCGATAACCTATCGGCTTGTCACGGAATCACCCGCTCCAAAGAGATGTCTCCCAAGACTGATTTGGAAAGGGAACGCATGTCGATTATACCCTACGCTTCTGCGGTAGGCTCTATAATGTATGCGATGTTATGTACCAGACCAGATGTAGCATACGCATTGAGCGTTGTAAGCCGGTATCAGGCAAACCCAGGGGAGAATCACTGGATAGCAGTAAAGAACATTCTCAAGTACCTGAGAAGGACTAAGGAGATGTTCTTGGTTTACGGCGGAAAGGACCTCAAGATGGAGGCCTATGCTGATTCCGGCTTCCAAAGTGACAAGGATGACTCCAAGTCCATGTCGGGTTATGTTTTTACCGTCAATGGAGGGGCGGTCTGTTGGAAGAGTTCCAAGCAGGACACCGTTGCTGACTCAACGATGGAAGCGGAGTACATAGCTGCTTGCGATGCCGCAAAAGAAGCTGTCTGGATGAATAAGTTCCTCACAGAACTTCAGGTGGTTCCTACCAGTGTTGGTCCAATACCTCTGTATTGCGACAACAACGACGCTATAGCTTTAGCGAAGGAACCCAGGTCCCATCAGAAGTCCAGACACATCTTAAGGCGGTATCACCTGATCAGGGAGATCGTAGATCACCGGGAGATCGAGGTAAAGAGAGTTAATACGGAGGATAACATTGCTGATCCATTCACTAAGGCCCTACCAAAGATTCAGTTCGAGAGGCTACTCGAGATCATCGGTCTTCGATACGCCAGTACATGGCCCTAGTGCAAGTGGGAGATTGTTAGTGTTTATGCCCTAGAAGGCCATTACTGTATCATACTAGTTTGTGTATTACTTAACGGAAGCTTGGGATATTCACATGTATATAACAGTCTTGCTAAACATGGTAGTATGCTACTTGGTTTTTCTATCTTAATATGTGAGTATACGTATTGATAGAGCTCTTAGGATCTTGCTTGACTACCAGCGTTGTGATGGCAGTCATACTAGTGGGGGCTGGGTAGTCTACAAGCACATTCTTATTCAGGTCCCTAGTCGTTGGATTATCGAGACAGAGCATCGATACTCCAGAGTAGACTAGTGTGTACGCTTCTCATCCCAGTTGGGGAGATGGTATGTCCCACAGCCGTCAGTACGTCGTACTGGAGATAGTATACAGGTGCTCGTTAGGTTACGGGTACACCGGACAGGACTCACAGGGAACTGTTGGTTGGTTTTATACCAGTCATCAGTGAACAGTTCCCAGGTGACATGAGTACAGCATAGTCCGCAGACTTGACACTGCTACTTCGCCTCGAGTGTGTCCCACTGTTCTTAGATTGCTACCCTACCACGGCTCAAAGGAGTCATGCAAACAGGTAGCAGTTGGGTGCAGTCCCGAGCACTTGGAGGCAGTGGCGGTTAGACAGGATTCATCCCTCCCGGTATTGGGAGTAGATATCGCACTGTGTCAGAGAGCCATTACGCAAAGTCCGTGGCCAGGGCAAGCGAGATTTGCTGGTAGGTTCCAGTAGTTTCTCAGGGTGTAATGGGCTTCCCTCCGACACGACTTATACCGCTATTAGGGGACTGACGCTTGCCGCCCCCTAGGCAGGATATGCGCTAGTCTTGGACGAACGGACCGGACTGTATGGAGATTGTCACATCAGACTCAGTAGGAGTTCGGATGGGTTTCCTCATCGGCCTTCTTATCGACAACTACCTGGGGACCGTTACGTACAGCTAGTGCCGCTTCCGGTCTGTGGTTAAACCCACTGCCAGCGTAGTAGTCAAGTCTCTAGAGTCCCACACAGAGAGTTTCCTATTCCAGGCGAAACGATATAGAGGTCGTATGGTTTTACGACAAGGGTTCGGACGCATACGTGCTTTTACGCGCGTACGACTTTCGGACAGTTTTTACCAGTCGGCTTTGGTTTAAGCCAGTTACTGGTATCCGGTTATTGGATTTTTACGGTCTAAAGTTTTTCCGTATTTTTGCGGATCGGAGGGTCGTTCTCGTAATTGTGCGAGAAGCTTCTAGAAGTGGTGACTAAGGAGGTTTATGTGTCATATACATTGAATGAGTTATATGAGTCATGAGGGTGATTCATTCATATCATTAATGCATATTAAATGCTTAATGACTTATGCTAATGAATCACCACTTGATATTTGTGAAGCATGATTATTCATCACTCTTTATTCTTTTCTTCATAAAAGAAAATGCTTCATATCTATTATGATACTCATAAGCTTTATTCAATAATCATCTTCATCTTCTCTCTCCTCAAGCTCTCCCTCTTCAAAGACTAATCCTCCCTTCTCATGAGTTGGGAACAAGGGTTACTAAGACTAAACAATCCATAACCATCACTCTATCTCAATCTATCTTCTTTGATTAGCAATCCAAGAAGGTTAGTTGCCTCAAGTTTAGAGGCTAAGCTTGGAGTTTTGCTCTCGGGTGGATCGTCTACTACTTCGAGAAGATCGAGGAGAACAAGGAGTTCGTAAAGACGAAGGAGTTGGTTCATTAGGTATAATCCCTAAACATAGTAGTTTAGAAACACTTTGTGTTTGGTTATTTATAGTTTAGCTTCGATTCAAGCGGTTAGTCGATGTTCGTTCACTAAACAAGTTCGTTTTTGAAAATTCCGCCTCCCCACAAGTATTGGGGTGTAGTACATCGACTTACAGTACCTACCAGTAAATCTCCTGCCTCGACCGAGGGCTTTGTGTAATGGCTCTCCTAGACACAGCGCGATCTCACCCCCAATACCGGGAGAGACGAATCCCCTGCCGATCCGCTCACTTGCCTCCATGTGGCTCGGGACTGTACCCAAAAAAGACCTGTTTGCACGACTCCTTTGAGCTGTGGTAGGGTAGAAATCAAAGCACAGTGGAAACTCACACGAGACAAATGACGACCTCAGGTCGATGAACTAACCTGTACACATGTCACCAGGGAACTGCTATTTGACGATATGTATAATACCAATTAGCAGGTTCCCGGCGAGTCCTGTCCGGTGTACTCATAACCCATTGAGCACCTGTATACATCTTAGGCGATCAAATTGACACCAGTGGCTTGTGAGACCGGCCACCGCCCCTCATCGGGGTCTCGACTGTATACACTAGTCTACTCTGGAGTATCGATGCCCTGTCTCGAAACTCCCATGACTAGGGACACTTTAAGGATGTGCTTACAGACCCCAGCTCCCACGTATATGATCGCCATCACACTGCCGGTAGTCAAGCAAGAATCCTATGGGCTCTATCATCATGCAATGGTGAACTAAAGCATGTATACGATGATAAAAACAAACCAGATAGCAAACTATCATCTCGAGTAAGATTGTCATATCGGTATAGGTCCTGCCTCAATCATTGCAATCACGTACCTGCGATCCAATAATTGACTTTGAAGGCACTATCTCCAACAATCTCCCACTTGCACTTAAGGCTAATTAATGCGATGTCGCATACTCACAGCCCATGTGATACCGAACATCCAACTCCTCTACTAATCAGTTTCACAAAGCTCGTTTGTAAAACTCTTGTGTTCGAGAAATAGCCTTAGTGAGTGGATCTGCCTTGATGTTTCGTTCTATGTTTCTCTTAATCTCAAGTTTGCGGAGAAAGCCATCTCCCGAATCTACTAATTCTTGTGTTAGAATATGTCTGAATATCTGATGGGACCTAGTTCATAAATGAACTCCAAATCCAAACTTCTTCGACTGTATTGATAACTGAACCTAATCAGTATCCAGCACCAAGCCTCCCACAGTATCCTCTTGGACCACCTGTCCATAATACCGTCCCTCGTCAGAGGGAAAACTATAACTCTGACAATCACTCTGTCATCCATGTCACCTTGGAAGCCTGGAATGATAACCGTCTCCCTAAGGAGGCTGCCGTCATCAAAGCCGTAGAACAAACACTTATGTTCTAAAACTGCTCCCTTATGTTTCTTCAGGATTGGATTAATATAAACTTATCGCATCAAGTGCAAAAAACAACATCTGGTGTGGTACTTGACATCTCATGATTGACTCAATTGCTTAAGCAAGTGATCTGCCAATCATGCACTTATCTCTCTCCTTTTGTCTCTAAGACACCTTTAGAGAGGGTGACTCCATCACCTGCAGGTACACCACCATGCCAGGAGTCATCTATTCTAAATACCATTAGAATACTGCCAAAGTACCCAAATTGGGAAACTACCCAAATCTAGATCTAAAAACCATAGATCTAGTAACCAGAATGTATGATATTATATCCATGTCCTTTGTGAAGAAACAACTGTGTACAACCGATCGTAGTATAGGAATTTTACTTCCTACTCTGTATATGTCATCCAAATACCAGGACATCACACCCTACTACCTTCTTAACAGATCGATCCCCTATTCTGATGAAGTAAAACCCATGGCTGACACATCAAAATTAGATGATCTTATCTCCGCTATATCTGCTCAAGCCTATAAATAGGCATAAGCTACTTGCCCACTATACTTCCGCTGCTCCCACTGACTATGACAACCCTCTGGTAGAATAATATAAACGTGTACTTCTAAAACTAGTTTAGAACGACGTTATACATATCCTCCTGCCGGGTCTTATAGTCTGGAACAACAGTAGTGTCAAGTCTGGGTAAACAAGAACCTCCCTGTCACCGTCCATGAGGCTACCGGAGTACCTCTCGGGTGTCTGAGGTTACCCACCATGTCTGCGAAGTGGCTATTGGAATGTCAAACTTGATTGAATATATAGGTCCTATTAAATTCTCCGTAATCGTTTGCGGTTCTGGAATCACTTCCAGTTCTACCATACTCCCACTACTGTTTTCTGAAAAAAAATCCATTTTTACTAAAACTGTGGAGAGTCAAGAACAATATCACTATTGATCTTCCAGATGGTAGAAAAATCAACCCTTGTCGAAGCCAGGGTCAACCCACAAACTGCCATTACAGAAACGTGCACTGAGTTATCCAGAGTCTGGTTTTAAGCATAAGCCGGACAACTCCCCGTATCTTAACATCGTTAAGATATGAACCATTCTATATGCAATATAGAAATAGAGGCACTAATTTAATTGGAACCAGATTCAAATCATGCAGCTGTCTCCAGTGCTTATCAACTTAATGGAGAGAGAATAATCAACATTACTCAACTTAGGAATCTATCCAATTATGAGTAACCTGAAAGAGAAACAAGTTTCTCAAAACCATTACTATCATCTGAATACCACTCACAAGTATCTACATCTTCGATTTCTTTGAAGAATCCCGATACTTGCGACATCTGGTTCTCTACCTTATTCTTATTACCACAACTTCTCAAAACATAGACATTATATTTCTACGAAACACTTGTCTAAAAACTAGAGAAGTTACAAGTAAACAGAACAGAATACGAGGACCTATCCCTTTGTCCTGACGTACACTGGACAACATACTGTTAGTGTTTATGCCCTAGAAGGCCATTACTGTATCATACTAGTTTGTATATTACTTAATGGAAGCTTGGGATATTCACATGTATATAACAGTCTTGCTAAACATAGTAGTATGCTACTTGGTTTTTCTATCTTAATATGTGAGTATACTTATTGATAGAGCTCTTAGGATCTTGCTTGACAACCAGCGTTGTGATGGCAGTCACACTAATGGGGGCTGGGTAGTCTACAAGCACATCCTTATTCAGGTCCCTAGTCGTAGGATTATCGAGACAGGGCATCGATACTCCGGAGTAGACTAGTGTGTACGCTTCTCATCCCAGTTTGGGAGATGGTCTGTCCCACAGCCGTCAGTACGTCGTACTGGAGAAAGTATGCAGGTGCTCGTTAGGTTACGGGTACACCGGACAGGACTCACAGGGAACTATTGGTTGGTTTTATACCAGTCGTTAGTGAACAGTTCCCAGGTGACATGAGTACAGCATAGTCCGCAGACTTGACACTGCTACTTCGCCTTGAGTGTGTCCCACTGTTCTTAGATTGCTACCCTACCACGGCTCGAAGGAGTCGTGCAAATAGGTAGCAGTTGGGTGCTGTCCCGAGCACTTGGAGGCAGTGGCGGTTAGACAGAATTCGTCTCCCCCGGTATTGGGGGTTGATATCACGCTGTGTCAGAGAGCCATTACGCAAAGTCCCTGGCCAGGGCAAGCGAGATTTGCTGGTAGGTTCCAGTAATTTCTCAGGGTGTAATGGGCTTCGCTCAGACACGACTTATACCGCTATTAGGGGACTGACGCTTGCCGCCCCCTAGGCCCGATATGTGATAGTTTTAGACGAACAGACCGGACTGTACGGAGATTGTCACATCAGACTCAGTAGGAGTTCGGATGGGTTTCCTCATCGGCCTTCTTATCGACATCTACCTGGGGACCGTTATGTACAGCTAGTGCCGCTTGCGGTCTGTGGTTAAACCCACTGCCAGCGTAGTAGTCGAGTCTCTAGAGTCTCACACAGAGAGTTTCCCTACTCTAGGCGAAACGATATAGCGGTCGAATGGTTTTACGACAAGGGTTCAGACGCATACGTGTGTTTACACACGTACAACATCCGGACAGTTTTTACTAGTCCGCTTTGGTTTAAGCCAGTTTCTATTATCCGGTTATTGGATTTATACAGTCTAAAGTTTTTCCGTGTTTTCACAGATAGGAGGGGCGTTCTCGTAATTGCGCGAGAAGCTTCTAGAAGATGGTGACTTAGGGGTTAAGGTGGCATATGCATTAAATGAGATTAGTGAGTCATTTGAGTGATTCATCCAAGTCATTAATGCATCATAAATGCTTAATGACTCATGGAGATGAATCACCCTCTTATATTTATTAAGCATGATGATTAATCATTCATTTTCTTTTGTTGGATAAATCATAATGCTTGATATATATTATGATAGCTCATTTACTCATCTCATTCTCTTGCTCACTTTCTCTCTCCTCAAGCTCTCCCTCTTCAAACCCTAATCCTCCCCTCTCATGTGTTGAGTACAAGGATTAGATTAGACTACTTAATCCTTAACCATTCTCTATATCACCTAGGTTACTTGGATTAGCACTTCAAGAAACCTAGTTACCTCTAGTTTGAGGTGATGCTTGTAGTAAAGCTCTCGGTTGGATCTTCTACTACATAGAGAAGGCCAGAGAGGACGTGGAGAACGACAAGACGAAGGACTCGGTTCTATAGGTATAATCACTTATCATAGTAGTTAACTCTTCTATGGTTACTTGTTAGTTATTGTTTATGCAAAGATTCTTGGTTAGTCGATGTTTACGCTTTAAACAAGATCGTTTTTCAATATTCCGCCTCCCCAGAAGTCGTGTGGTGTTGTACATCGACTTACAGTGGTATCAGAGACTCGCTAAACAATAATTAACTCATTAGCAAAGTCGTAATAATTTCGAACGCAAAAAGAACCGGAAACATCGTCGATTTATCACAGTTTCTATCGAATTTAAAACAGGCCCTAAAAATTTTTCAGGGACCTACAGAATTACAACCAGGAAATTATAGGGCTACTGAAGAAATTTGGACTTGTAACTCGGCTAACTCACCGCGGAACCGCGGCGGATCCATGCGATCCGCCGCGGATCCGCGGCCGAGTTAGGCCCGAGTCAGCCCAAATTTCTCAGTAACTCCTAGGTGTTAACAGTGATGTTTCTTGGATGTTTTATTTTCTGCTAAGATCTCAGGTGCACAGAGAAGTATTGGAGTAGAATCTAAAAGTGTATGCTCGATCGAAATTTTACGATGCTTGCTTATTTTATTATATCTGTGTTTGTATAATGTGTTCAAAAACCTCCCCTAACTGCTAGTATGTCGGTTGGCAGGGGGTTGCACATTTCTGTAATGGTTTTTTCTGTTTGTGGATGTGAACTGTATTGGACTGTTGTGATGATTAGCCGGGTTTTGTGATGGGTTATTATTTTAATTCATTCAATGTAACTGTAATATGTTGTAATATTATTTTGCGGGGCACATCTAGGTTGCGGTTGTAGCCACCGTTGTATTATTTCATTTTACTGTTTTTGCTCCTAGGATAGACCCAAGGTGGGGTGCACAAACTACCGGGTACGTTGAAGTGTTTAGTGGCCTACTCACTTTGTTGAGGGAGACCGCTTCACTTCGGGTATTTGACGGGTAGTTTGCCGTACCCGTAGGGGTCTAGGGTGGGGTAATGGCTATTCATCACAACTGTGTAATCCCTCTTTTGTTGCAGGATCTAAACAAACGCGGATTGCTTGCAAATCCAATAAAGTTCATATGAGATCTGGAATGCCTATTATTGCGTCTGACGAATGTACAATATCTATATATGATAGCTATTTAGACGTCACTTATGTTTTACACCCGCGCTAGCCCAGCCCCGCCTCTGTCGTTAGTTAAGTAACCTAACGGGTGATGACGGGACCCCATGGCAAATGCGGATGGCATAAGAGAACGTTGTATTTTCGTTGTTTTCTGCAATGATAGGTTAATGATGGGACGCATTATTTACAATGCAAAGAAAATAAACCAAAACTTGAATCGTTGGAACAATTTAAAAGAAACCACTCGGTTATTTTAAAAACAGATGATATTTTTAATTGCGGAGCTTTAACCACTCCTTTTAAAAAGCTATCAGGTTCCTTCGATTATATCAAGTTCACTACGTTCACGGTTTTGCCAAAACCAGTCGTAGCCCTCCGTCATTTCTTATGAATGGTCAGTAGTATTCAAGCTATGTTTGTTTGGCACTTAGTCAAGACATAGTGATTGGTAGCTGCAGGGGTATTCATTTGTTGCATAGATAGATGAGTTGGTTTGGGACAGTCGTATTACTTTGTTTGGCCCTTAGTCAAGAGTATATACGGATGTGTTCAAATCAACAAGATAATGATGGGCAGAACTTGACATGTGACTTATGATTTGTTGGCCCTTAGTCAAGGTCATAAGAACATGGGGCAAAAATCTATATCGGGAATTTCTAAAGAAACTGAAATTTGCAAAGAGATGCATACCATTTGTAGTTTGATGAATGTTGGTAGGATTCCTTCAACATTATCATACGATGATATTTGGATCCCGATCCTACTGTGAGTATATGCTACTTATCAGGAGATTCGTCACTTAACGATCAATGCTATAAACCAAGTAGGTGCCGAGAAAGGTGTCAGCGGGGCTACGCCCCCAGAGAAAAGAGGTTATTTAATTAAGGAACTTCGCGAAAGCGTTGGAAAACCTCCCTCGAAGTATCGACACTAGCCTGGCTGAACGGTTAAGCAATTATTGTACGGTGAGAATAGTCCTGGCTAATTCTTCTTTTGTGGTTTGAGGAAAGATTCGAGAAACAGTGGGAGCCATCCAGTTTAGATAAATTAAAAACCAATCTAAACTTGCAAGAGCATCATGCTAAAGTGTTTTCTTCTCTCTCTCTCATTGCAGCGACCTTGTGACCATGACTAGGTTACATCTAGATAACAATTTGACTGAACCTAACTTATATGACTGTCAAAAGTCTGTCCAGATTTCCATTGCCTATGACAAGCTGGACCACCCTATTACTACTCAAGATCCCGCCGTCCTAAGTCCAGTTTCCACCGTCGCGGATATGGATATCCGTCAGACAAAAGAAAAGGATAAAGCGAAAGCCATGTGCCTAGTGTTGGCTTCAGTTGATGGTGTATACCAGAAGCAGCACAAGAAGATGGACTCTGTTTCTATCTTTCTCCATAACAAAGATTTAAATGGAGAGCAATCTCATATCGCAAGATATGAGGCCTCGAACGAATTAATTCAAGCAATGTCGGCTGACGGGTTATCTGTAAGGGACGACGTCCTTACAATGACTAGCTATATTGATGAGCTCAAGGACCTGGAGACCACGTTGGGAAACAGGTCACACGCTGACTTATTTCCACAGTCCCTACCCTCTACTTATACCCTGAAAGAAACCAGGGAGACACAAGCTCTGCTTAATGGGGGACCTTCTTCTTCTACATCCAGGGTGAAAGTAAAGGATGAAAAGAAGAAGACCTCAACAAAGCCGATATACAGTGTCAGTAAAGTAGGAGGTAAGGGAAGAGCAAAAGTTTCGGGACTTGGTGTAGGCAAGGAGGGATGTTCCTATTGTTATGGGAACGAACATTGGCAGAAGGATTGCAGGGCTTTGGAAGCCAGTAGCCAGGATACGAAGCATGTTGTGGCTTCAGCCTCAAGTGTGTTTGTAATTGAGAACTGTTTGTCAATTAACTCTACTTTCTGGGTACTAGATACCGGAGAAGGATCTCATTTCTGTAATTTGTTACATGCTTTGAGAAACCGTAGAGTTATAAGGGTAGGTGATTTGTCTCTCAGAGTTGCAAACGGAATGAGCGTGGACGCTGAATCCATGGGAGAATATCGCCTAGGTTTGACAAGTGGGCAAATATTGATTCTACGTAACTGTCTGTATGTACCTAGTTTGACTTGTGATATCATATCAGTGTCATCACTTTCGAGAGAGGGATATGACTTTACATTCGTAAGCGATGTGGTTCACATCCACCTAAATCATGTTCTGATTGGGTCCGGTACATTAGATGACGGTATATACGTATTGAATCAAGCTCAGGTTTTCAATGTCCAGAACACACTTAAAAGAATGTCTCCAGAAATAAATCAGGCTTTCTTATGGCATTGTAGACTAGGTCACATCAATGAAACATGATTAACAAAGTTACATAGAGAAGGATATTTGAATCCGTTCGAATATCAATCTTATTCCACTTGTGAATCTTGTCTCATGGTAAAGATAACAAAGACTCCGTTTACTGGACACGGAGTAAGAGCGAGCGAGCACTTAGGACTCGTACACAGTGACATGTGCGGTCCAATGTCTACACATGCGCGAGTAGGTTATTCCTACTTCAGTACTTTTACAGATGATTTCTCTAGGTATGGATATATCTTCTTAATGAAGCATAAATCCGAGTCCTTTGAGAAATTCCAAGAATACAAGAATGAAGTGGAAAAACAGACAGGCAAAAGTATAAAGACACTGAGATCTGATCGAGGTGGTGAATACTTAAGTGAGGAATTCCTGGGTTACTTAAAAGAGAATGGAATTCTCTATCATCTTACTCCTCCATACACACCACAACACAATGGTGTATCGGAAAGGAGGAATCGAACCCTATTGGATATGGTTCGTTCCATGATGAGTAAGGCTGAGTTACCGCGATCTTTCTGGGGTTATGCACTAGAATCAGCTGCATATCTTTTGAACCAGGTTCCAACCAAGACTATGCCTACCACACCATATCAGATGTGGAGTGGGAAGAAACCCTGTCTAAAACAATTTAGGACATGGGGGTGTCCAGCTTTTGTAAAAAAGCAGCATCCGGACAAGCTCGAGGCACGCACAGCACAGTGTAAGCTTGTGGGATATCCAAAGAACTCCAAGGGATATTATTTCTATTACGCAGAGGAACAAAAGGTTTTTGTTTCTCGTCATGCCCACTTCTTAGAAACTGAATTTTTAGAAAATCAGAAGAATGGGAGCGCAGTAGAACTGGAAGAATTTCCAGAACCACAAGCTGTTACTGAAAGTTTGGTAGTACAAGAAGTTTCAGAAGAAAGGGACATACCAGCGCCTATCCCCAGAAGTAGTGGGCAGTCTCATCAGCCCGAGAGATACTACGGTTTTCTCATAGACGGGGATCGAGAAGATTGCGTCATTGATAATGACGACCCTACTAGCTTCCAGCAAGCCATTCAGAGCGGCGACTCGGTAAAATGGCTGGATGCAATACGGACCGAAATGGAGTCCATGTACACTAACAAAGTATGGACTTTGGACACTCCTCCAGATGGGGTAAAACCCGTAGGATGCAAGTGGATCTTCAGAAAGAAGATTGGTGTAGATGGACAGGTTGAAACCTATAAGGCTAGACTTGTTGCAAAGGGTTTCCGTCAAAGACCTGGTTTGGACTATGACGAAACCTTTTCTCCAGTGGCTATGCTGAAATCCATTCGGGTCCTTCTTGCTATTGCTGCCTTCCACGATTATGAGATCTGGCAGATGGACGTAAAGACGGCCTTTCTAAATGGAAATTTAGAAGAGAGGGTCTATATGGATCAGCCAGAGGGATTCATTCAGAGTGGGAGCAGCGGTAAAGTATGCAAGCTGCTTAAGTCCATTTTTGGACTAAAGCAGGCATCACGGAGTTGGAACATCTATTTTGATGATACTGTCAAAGAATTCGACTTAATCAAAAATCCAGATGAACCATGCAAATACAGTAAGATTGTAGGGAGAGTTGTTGTATTCCTCGTCTTGTACGTGGATGACATTCTGCTAATAGGAAATGATATTCCTATGCTACAGTCGGTCAAAAGATTCTTGTCACAGAAATTCTCCATGAAGGACCTGGGTGATGCCACCTACATTCTGGGGATCCAGATCTATCGTGATAGATCAAAGAGGATGTTAGGACTTTCACAGTCCAGGTACATATACACCATATTGAAAAGATTCAGTAAGGAAGATTCTAAGCGCGGTAACCTACCGGCTTGTCACCGAATCACCCTATCCAAAGAGATGTCTCCCAAGACTGATTTGGAAAAGGAACGCATGTCGATTATACCGTACGCTTCTGCGGTAGGCTCAATAATGTATGTGATGTTATGTACCAGACCAGATGTAGCATACACATTGAGCGTTGTAAGCCGGTATCAGGCAAACCCAGGGGAGAATCACTGGATAGCAGTAAAGAACATTCTCAAGTACCTGAGGAAGACTAAGGAGATGTTCTTAGTTTACGGCGGAAAAGACCTCAGGATGGAGGCCTATGCTGATTCTAGCTTCGAGAGTGACCAGGATAACTCCAAGTCCATGTCGTGTTATGTCTTTACCCTCAATGGAGGGGCGGTCTGTTGGAAGAGTTCCAAGCAGGATACCGTTGCTGACTCAATGATGGAAGCAGAGTACATAGCTGCTTGCGATGCCGCAAAAGAAGCTGTCTGGATGAAGAAGTTCCTCACAGAACTTCAGGTGGTTCCTACCTGTGTTGGTCCAATACCTCTGTATTGCGACAACAACGGCGCTATAGCTTTAGCGAAGGAACCCAGGTCCCATCAGAAGTCCAGACACATCATAAGGCGGTATCACCTGATCAGGGAGATCGTCGATCGCCGGGAGATCGAGGTAAAGAGAGTAAATACAGAGGATAACATTGCTGATCCATTCACTAAGGCCCTACCTCAGATTCAGTTCGAGAGGCTACTCGAGATCATCGGTCTTCGATACGCCAGTACATGGCCCTAGTGCAAGTGGGAGATTGTTAGTGTTTATGCCATAGAAGGCCATTACTGTATCATACTAGTTTGTATATTACTTAATGGAAGCTTAGGATATTCACATGTATATAACAGTCTTGATAAACATAGTAGTATGATACTTGGTTTTTCTATCTTAATATGTGAGTATACGTATTGATAGAGCTCTTAGGATCTTGCTTGACTAACAGCGTTGTGATGGCAGTCACACTAGTGGGGGCTGGGTAGTCTATAAGCACATCCTTATTTAGGTCCCTAGTCGTAGGATTATCGAGACAGGGCATCGATACTCCGGAGTAGACTAGTGTGTACGCATCTCATCCCAGTTGGGGAGATGGTCTGTCCCACAGCCGTCAGTACGTCGCACTGGAGATAGTATGCAGGTGCTCGTTAGGTTACGGGTACACCGGACAGGACTCACAGGGAACTGTTGGTTGGTTTTATACCAGTCGTCAGCGAACAGTTCCCAGATGACATGAGTACAGCATAGTCCGCAGACTTGACACTGCTACTTCGCCTCGAGTGTATCCCACTGTTCTTAGATTGCTACCCTGCCACGGCTCGAAGGAGTCATGCAAACAGGTAGCAGTTGGGTGCAGTCCCGAGCACTTCGAAGTAGTGGCGGTTAGACAGGATTCGTCTCTCCCGGTATTAGGGGTTGATATCGCGCTGTGTCAGAGACCCATTACGCAAAGTCCCTGGCCAGGGCAAGCGAGATTTGCTGGTAGGTTCCAGTAGTTTCTCAGGGTGTAATGGGCTTCGCTCCGACACGACTTATACCGCTATTAGGGGACTGACGCTTGTCGCCCCCTAGGCCCGATATGTGATAGTCTTAGACGAACAGACCGGACTGTACGGAGATTGTCACATCAGACTCAGTAGGAGTTCGGATGGGTTTCCTCATCGGCCTTCTTAACGACATCTACCTGGGGACCGTTACGTACAGCTAGTGCCGCTTGCGGTTTGTGGTTAAACCCACTGCCAGCGTAGTAGTCGAGTCTCTAGAGTCCCACACAGAGTGTTTCCCTACTCCAGGCGAAACGATATAGAGGTCGTATGGTTTTACGACAAGGGTTCGGACGCATACGTGTGTTTACGCACGTACGACATCCGGACAGTTTTTACTAGTCGGCTTTGGTTTAAGCCAGTTTCTAGTATCCGGTTATTTGATTTATACAGTCTAAAGTTTTTCCGTGTTTTCACGGATAGGAGGGGCATTCTCGTAATTGCGCGAGAAGCTTCTAGAAGATGGTGACTTGGGGGTTAAGGTGGCATATGCACTAAATGAGATTAGTGAGTCATTTGAGTGATTCATCCAAGTCATTAATGCATCATAAATGCTTAATGACTCATGGAGATGAATCGCCCTCTTATATTTATTAAGCATGATGATTAATCATTTATTTTCTTTTGTTGGATAAATCATAATGCTTGATATATATTATGATAGCTCATTTTCTCATCTCATTCTCTTGCTCACTTTCTCTCTCCTCAAGCTCTCCCTCTTCAAACCCTAATCCTCCCCTCTCATGTGTTTGGTACAAGGATTAGATTAGACTACTTAATCCTTAACCATTCTCTATATCACCTAGGTTACTTGGATTAGCACTTCAAAAAACCTAGTTACCTCTAGTTTGAGGTGAAGCTTGTAGTAAAGCTCTCGGGTGGATCTTCTACTACATAGAGAAGGCCGGAGAGGACGTGGAGAACGACAAGACGAAGGACTCGGTTCTATAGGTATAATCACTTATCATAGTAGTTAACTCTTCTATGGTTTCTTGTTAGTTATTGTTTATGAAAAGATTCTCGGTTAGTCGATGTTTACGCTTTAAACAAGATCATTTTTCATTATTCCGCATCCCCGCAAGTCGAGGGGTGATGTATATCGACTTACACATACAATACTCTGTATAAGTCCGCTGAGTTTGATAACTCAAAAACTGTGTGTCGTAGGTTGAAAAATGTACTTATGGTTTAAGAACTACTCCGTTGTTCAATGCTCCTTACCCAATCACCAACTGATATAGGTAAATGTCACCGACATAATATCAAAAAGTTATATCTCACTTTATAAAAATAAACGTACAGATATATCATTTTGAAATTGGTGCACAACAACGGATACTCAAAACCAAATACATGCCATCCGGCAAAAACCCAGGCGACTTCCTCTAATATCACCAATTACAACGAATTCTGATATAATGAGGATAATCACCTAATTCCCAATAACTTACTCCCACTCATCATCTGTAAAACCAAACAGATGTGGGAATCATACCTGGTAAATACATACCCTGGAGTAAGTATCTAATCGGGAAATCAATTTTCCTTTAACAATGCACTGAAACATGAAAATGTTTCGTAGGGGTATCCTGGTATTCCTAGTAATGCCTCTTCCATAATTCAATTCATGATTTTAACCGTATATTTCTTTGCCATCTCTCCAAATCCCTTTATTTGTCTTTAGTCGTTACCTTCTATACACCTTCGTTAGGATAAATGGTTTTCTCCCTTCCCTACCGTTCGGCACCAGCCTATGTTTTGGAAGAAGACTATCCAGTAAGCATAATAGGTGTACTCTCCTAATACTAGGAATACTCGTAACTGTTAGTTATATGTATGCCCTAGAGGCCATTACTGTACATAGGATGTATATTGTAGTGGATGCTGGGACATATATAGGGAGGACATTCTTGCTCGACATGATAGTATGCTATCTGGTTACTCTTTACCTTAACGTGTACTCAGATTGTCTCTCTATTACATGTTGGTAAAGCCCTTAGGATGTGTACTTGACTACCTGGACTATGATGCGGATCATACTAGTGGGGACATGGTAGTCCATAAGTACATCCTTCAAAGTCCCTAGTCGTGGGTATATCGAGACGGGGCATCGATATACCAAAGTAGACTAGCGTATACCTTTTCGACCCATACAGATGGGCGATGGATGTTCCCATATCCATCGGTGTTTGACATCAGAGATGATATACGGGTGCTCAGTAGAGACTGGGTACACTGGACGGACTCGCCGAGAACTCCCAGATGGTATTATACCTCACGTCAGATGGCAGTTCTCTGGTGACACTGGTACAGAGTAGTCTGTTGACCCGAGATCGTCATAGTGTCTTGTGTGGTTCCCACTGTGCTTTGATTTCCATCTTACCACGTCCAGGAGGGCATGAAAAACGGTGGTTTTTGGGTACAGTCCCGAGTCACATGGAGGCAATGAGCGATAGGAGGGGATTCGTCTCTCCCGGTATAGGGGGTTGATGTTGCGCTGTGTTCGATTGGCTATAACAGGAAATCCCTGGCCAGGGTTGCTGAGATTTACTGGTAAGTGTTACCAGTAGTTTCTCGAATTGTTATAGACATCATATCGACACGAATTATCGAGCTATTGGGGTCTGACGTTTACCACCCCTAGGCAAGATATGCGACATATCAGACGATCAGACCGGACTGTACGGTAGTGTTACTGGTTGGATTCACTGGAGTGTGAGCGGGCTTGCTCGTCGATCTTCAGATCGCTCAATACCCGGGTGGCCGTTACGTTTAGCAGACCGCTTGCGGCTTGTGGGTGCTTGATATGATCATCATCTGCTGCCGGCGTATTGACGAGTCTTTAGAGTCCTACACAGAGGTTTCCTGGCTCAAGCAAAACGAAATAGGAGCGCATATGAGATATGTGCGGGACCGAGAATAATGCGTGTATGTCATACCGTATTCTATTCTCGCGATGAATGTGTCGAATGGTTGTATGCGATATAACCTAGTTGTCGAATCAAGGATTGATTCGATAAATCGATACATTATATACTAGTCGGTTGTGTGCGACATGACCGGATCATTGTGTCAAGTGTTGATTTAATGATTTAATGCATAATTATATATTTGATATATTACTTTGCATTAACTAGTATCGGTTCACTTTAAATGGATTTTCTCGCTCGGAAGTGCACATTGTATATGTGATATACTTTTTGTGCACTTGATTGTATCATGTTTGATGATACATGCTTTCTAGGGTTTGTTTAAAGATTAAACCATGGTTGTGTAATGGTTAGGGTTTTCTTTTTCATTTATTTATTTATTTCATTTGTTTTATTTTGGAAAAGAAATGGCAAAAGAAAAGAAAATGGTTGCTAGTTTTGTTTTACCTTGAAAGTTCATGAAGCTTTGACTAAGTGACCATTTTGTCTTCATGCTTAACCCTAACCATCCCACTAACCATGATTTATTCTCTACACTTGACCATGGTTTGGTTATGATAAGTATTCTTTTAATTTTCTTTTTGAAATAACATATCATAACATTCTTCTTCTTCTTCTTCATTTCTTCAAGTGAAGAAAGCTTGCCTCCATCAATGGCAAGTGATGAAAAAGAGTGAGAAATCCAAATCTAAAGTCTACCCACATCCTATTTCTTCATCCTCTACCTCTTGCCAAATAGTAGAGTGTGTTTCCTTCATAAGTTTTCAAGGCTTGGTGAAGGTGGAGCTTGATCTAGCGATACCTCGACGTAGATCATCTTCGGCATGGACATCGACGACCTAGCTCGCCATTTCTCCGACGAAGCCGACCCTAGAGCCCGGGAATTCATTTGGACAGCGAGGAGACTTCGTTGCGGAGCTATGGAGGTGGAGAACCGGATCTACAAAGGTTGTATTTCCGTATTCTTTTAGTTAAGTGTTAACGAGTTAGCTTTTTCGCCTAGAAATCTAGCCAACGATCCGTACACTAGGGTTTCTCGGCACCGTTGAAATTGAAATTGGCATGGTTGATGCCTTGTGAGACCTCATTAGGATGCCTAGGAACCCTACAGCAACTTGAGAGAAGGTGACGATAAAGGACAACTGAATAATACCTTATTCTATTTCTCCCGAACTGGGGAAAAGGCAAACGTGAAATAGGAGTGGTGATGAATTACGTGGTTTGGTCGTGAATGATAACAGTCGCAATTTACTTTGCCCTCTTTCTAATCCCTTCATTTTGTCTTTATATATTACCTTCTGTACACCCTACTTAGGCTAATTGGTTTTCTTCATTCCCTTCCTTTCGGCACCAGCCTATGGTTTGGAATAAGACTATCCAATAAGCGTAATAGGTGTACTCTCCTAAACTAAGGAGCCCTCGCAACCTGAGAGAAGGTGATAACAAAAGACAACTGAATAAACTAATTCTATTTCTCCTGAACATGGATCCATCCTCGAAGAAGTCCCTTCGAGTTCGTATATAACCATACGATGGATCTATCCAATGGAAGTGGATATCCGTAGTAATACGGGGTGTTCTAAGAAATGCAAAGAGTAAAAGATGGAGCGGCAATGATTTATACAACTAAGACAATCCAAAGGGCGGTATTTTAAGAAGGTTCGGTAAACTTTGGTCACTGAGTCATAGTCTAGGGTCGGTCAAAGGTCGCTGCCAAAGAGAGAGAGAAAAGAAACACTCTGCGTGCACTCTAACCTAGATCAGAATGGTTATCACTTTATCTAATCAGGAAAACTCCCACTGTTATCTCAAATTCTCCTCCAAACCAGAAAGAAGAATTAGTCGGGATCACCCGAAGAGTAAACCAACTCATCAGTGAGAATCGGGATCCAACTATCATCGCATGATAACTTGATGGAAGCCACTCAAGTTTTCACACTCCAGAAGGTATGCGCATGCCTGGCAAGTTTCCTGTATGTTTGAAACTCCCGATGTGATTTTTGCCTTATGCTCTTATGACCTTGACTTTAATCAACAAATCATAAGTCACATGTCAAGTTCTACCCGTCATTGTCCAGGTTGATTTGAACCCACCGGTACATACCCTTGAATTTAGTCAACAAGGTAATACGACTGTCCCAAACCAACACATCTATCTATGCATCAGATGAATACCCAGCAACTACCAAACACTATGCCTTAACTTTAGTCAACAAACATAGCTTGAATACTACTGACTATCCATAAGAAACGACGGAGGGCTACGGCTGGTTTTTGGCGAAAAACCTTTAACATAATGAACTTGATCTCGTTGAAGGAACCTGATAGCTTTTTATAAAAATATAGTGACGAAAACCTTTGCTAAAGAGGTCACTCCCGGTGAAGGGATCTCGGCTCTTTCCTCGTGGAATGAGGTGCAAGATATTCCTACTGAATACCGCGATACAAAGCAACTTGTAATCGACTATAGTGAAGTTATTACCCTGACGTAAACTTATGCCCAAGGGGTCACTCCCGGTGAAGGGATCTCAGCCTTTGCCTCGTCGAATGAGGTGCGGAATATTCTAACTGAATATCACTATGCAAAACAAAAGGATACATCTTTGTAATAACACCTTTTTAAAATTTGTTCCAACAACATCAAATATAGGTTTGTTTTATCCTTGCATTGATAAGAATCAATGCAGTCCCATCAATCAATCACACCAGAAAAGAACGAAAATAAAATGTACGTATATGCCATCCGCATTCGTCACTTGGTCGCGTCATCACCCGTTAGGTTACTTAACTAACGACAGAGCGGGGGCTGGACTAACGCGGGTGTAAAACATATACAACATCTAATAGTATATATACCAATATACAATAATCGCTCCAGGCGTGATAATATGCAACATTACAGAAAAGTAATAAGCATCACAGAACAATACAGATAATCTGGGATCCCCGGGTTTCACAGAGCCGCTACTGAAACCCGACGTTCCCCTGGTCGCGTGGATAGCCTGTGCAATGAAACCTAGACCCCTACGGGTGCGACAAGTTACCCGCCAAAACCTGAAGCGATGTAGTCCCCACAATATAGTGAATGGAACACCCGGTACTTCACGGAATCTAGTAAATTGAGCACCCCTCCTTGTGTCAACCTGTACCCCTTACGGGTGCGGCGAATAGTCTGCCAATTCTAGAGTGAGGTCCCTCTGCCTCTCAAAGCCATGAGATACGGATCGTTGCCCTCCAGAACCCGTCTATCCATGCACTCCTTCGTGGGATAAACCTATTACAGAAATAAAAATATGTACAATGGGTACATGGACCTCAACCCAATATTGTCCCAAAAGAATATTATACAACAGGCAGTGACGGCAGTCCACATGTTGGAAGCTCGCCCCGCAATATAAAATGTAAAAATAAGACCAAACTGCACTATCATTGCACCCTGCTATCCAACATGACATATCCGCAACATCATAGCACAACACAGAACATCAACGCGAATGTCACGTTCGCAAACCCGTCTAAAAGAACTATAGCAATTAGACGCGGTTTACCGATCAAATGACATTCCCGGTCGGAGATATAAAGTAAGTACTGCATACTAACAAATTTAAAATTTCGATCGACAAAATTTTCCGAAGTGGGCCCCACATACATCTGCTGTACGGTAATAAAATCTGGGCCCAAACGAACTATACCAAAAACCACAAATTCCACAAAAGAACCCACTGCAGAAATTTTGACCACTGGTCCCACAGATTGTCCGCGGATGCGCGGTCAAACCATAGGGTTGACCGCGGATCCGCGGTGGTCTGGTGGGGTCACGAGACCAACTTTCTACAGATAGCTCAGAAAACCCTGCTTAGATTTCTGTGATATGTAAAATTATTTTTGGACCCTTTTAAAAATCGACAGAAACTTAAGCACTTGAAAATTGTGATTTCGGAAATTCCGTTCGATCGATCTTTTAAACGCGTTAGCACAAGTTAGTATAGCTTAACGGTGAGGCTCTGATACCACTGTAAGTCCACGGTAGCGCCCCGGCCGTCTAACAGACGCCAAATGCGGAACAAAAGCTTTTTACAACTGGCGCTATCGCGTACTATGACCCGGATCTGCCATTAAAGCTAAACTAACAAACTACAAAGTGGGTAGAAGAGTTATACCGAACGATCCGAGTCCTTCGGTCTTCAACCATCATCCCACGCTTTGTTGCGGCTGCTCCGATCTCCTGAATCTCCAATCTTCTCGTCCAGGTGGCACCACATCGACGGATCTTTAAACGGGCTCCCGCCTCTGAACCGAGGCAACTCGGTCGTCAAGTTTGCTAAAAGAGACGACCAAGATGAAGTAGAGAATGAGTAGAACACTTTGTCTCTTTACGTCCAAGGCTATGGACGAACGGTTAATGAAGTTGCCTTTTGGATCGGATTGAAATGAGATATGAAAATATATATGAACTAGATCTCTCTCTTCTCATTTTAACAACCCTTTCTTTTTCCCAAATCAATCATAACCGCAAGGGCAGGGGGCCGGCCATATAAGTAGAGGGAGGGAGGTGAGGGTAGGAGCAAAGAGGTGACCATAACAATAAAGGAGAAGGAATGAGTCATTAACCACCTAGTATGAACTCATTAAATGAAACAATGAATCATAACCCTTAGTCATCAAGCATTAATTGCACAATAAATGCACTAATGACTCACTAGCCTAATCACCTCATCTAGATGCTTCTAGAACCTTCCACACTCATCTCAAGAAAAGATAAATCCGTATTTAACCGAATGTTAAATACGGCTGATAGAAAACTGGAAACTGGCAACTTCCAAAAGTGATCCTGAAACGAATTTCAGGATAACCCCGTAATGATATAAACATACCCGTATTTGGATTACGACCGAATACAAATGCATCTGAGACAAAGATATTATATCTACACAGTATAGTACTCGGATCCGGCTTAAACCAAAGCCGACCAGTATTATCTTCCCGAAAAATGACACGTGCGAAAACGCACGTGCATTTTCCGAACCCTGCCATAAAACCATACGGCCTCTACAACGTTTCTCCCGAACTTGGGAAAGTGTCTGTGGGGGACTCTAATGACTCATCAACACACTGGCACTGTGTATAACCACTAGCACGTCAGAGGTACAAGCTGTACGTAACGGTTTGCCTATGTATTGATTGGAAGGGAAGTGGACGAGCGAACTCATCTATAAACCCTACTGAGCCTATCAGTGACAATATACATACAGTCCGGTCCGTTCGTCTATGAGTATCGCATATCTGCCTAGGGGCTGGTAACGTCAGACCCCCAATAGCAGTATAAGTCGTGTCAGAGAGTGGCCCAGAACACCCTAAGATACTACTGGAGTACCTACCAGTAAATCTCCTAGCTCGGCCGAGGGCTTTGTGTAATTGCTCTCCTAGACACAGCACTATCTCACCCCCAATACCGGGAGAGACGAATCACCTGCCGATCCGCTTACTTGCCTCCATGTGGCTCGGGACTGTATCCAAAAAAGACCTGTTTGCACGACTCCTTTGAGCCGTGGTAGGGTAGAAATTAAAGCACAGTGGGAACTCACACGAGACAAATGACGACCTCAGGTCGATGAACTAACCTGTACACATGTCACTAGGGAACTGCTATCTGACGATATGTATAATACCAATTAGCAGGTTCCCGGCGAGTCCTGTCCGGTGTACTCATAACCCAATGAGCACCTGTATACATTTTAGGCGATCAAACTGACACCAGTGGCTTGTGAGACCGGCCACCACCCCTCATCGGGGTCTCGACTGTATACACTAGTCTACTCTGGAGTATCGATGCCCTGTCTCGAAACTCCCATGACTAGGGACACTTTAAGGATGTTCTTGCAGACCCCATCTCCCACGTATATGATCGCCATCATACTGCAAGTAGTCAAGCAAGAATCATATGGGCTCTATCATCATGCAATAGTGAACTAAAGCATGTATACGATGATAAAGACAAACCAGATAGCAAACTATCATCTCGACTAAGATTGTCATATCGGTATAGGTCCTGCCTCAATCATTGCAATCACGTACCTGCGATCCAATAGTTGAATTTGAGGACACTATCTCCAACAGTCTGATATGTCGCATATCTCGCCTAGGGGGTGGTAAACGTCAGACCCCAGTAGCTTGATAAGTCGTATCGATATGAGGTCTATAACAGTTCGAGAAACTACTGATAACACTTACCAGTAAATATCTGCAACCCTGGCCAGGGATTTCTAGTTATAGCCAATCGAACACTGCGCAACATCAACTCCCAATATCGGGAGGGAAGAATCCCCTCCTATCTCTCATTGCCACCATGTGATTCGGGACTGTACCCAAAAGCCACCTTTTTGCACGCCCTCTTGGACGTGGTATGATGGAAATCAAATCAAAGTGGGAATCACACATGACTCTATGACGATCTCGAGTCTACAGACTACCTGTACCAGTGTCACCAGAGAACTGCCATCTGACGTGGGGTATAATACCATCTGGGAGTTCTCGGCGAGTCCGTCCAGTGTACCCAGTATCCACTGAGCACCCGTATACCTTCTCTGATGTCAAACACCAATGGATATGAGATCATCCATCGCCCATCATATGGGTCAAGAAGCGCATACGCTAGTCTACTCTGGAGTATCGATGCCCTGTCTCGGTACTCCCACGACTAGGAACATTTGAAGAATGTACTTGGCGACTACACTGTCCCCACTAGTATGATCTGCATCATAGTCCTGGTAATCAAGTACTCATCCTAAGGGCTTTATCAACATGAGACATAAAGACAATCAGAGTACATGTTAAGATAAAGAGTAACCAGATAGCGTACTATCATGTCGAGCAAGAAAGTCCTCCCTATATATGTCCAAGCATCCACTACAATATACATCGCATGTACAGTAATGGCCTCTAGGGCATACATATAACTAACAATCTCCCACTCGCACTAGGGCCATCTGTTGTGGTATCGCATACCCAACAATCAGCTGTGGTTGAAGTATCTCATACTCAACCATCCCATGAAAATCTCTACTGGGAAATAGGCCTTTGTGAGTGGATCCGTGCTGTTGTCCTCTGTGTCTACTCTCCTAACCTCGATCTCCGAGGAGATCAACCATCTCCATGATCAGGTGATACTGCCTAAGAATTATATCTCGATTTCAGATGGGACGGGGGTTCCTTGGCATAAGCCACAACTCCATTGTCACACAATGGTAGGAACGAAGTTCATCTCATGAACTTATATATATATCCAGACTGCCTCTTTGGTAGAATCCTTGGTAACGAAGTATCTTGCCTTTAATCGTCTAGTAAGTCACGGTATCTAGCTTGGAACTCTTCCAACATACCATCCCTCTACTAAGGGTAAAGACAATGCCTGCGACTGACATTCAATCGTCCTTATCACCCTGGAACCCTTTCCAGTGATTCTCCCCAGGATCAATTGATACCATCTCACTACAACTAGTGAGAATCCTAACATCCATTTAGATCTATCTTATAGATATAAAACCTAGGATTTAGGAGGTATCACCTTGATCCTATATGGAGAATCCTTGTGATAAGCGGAGATTGACTGAGCGTACATAGGAAACTCCTTCCCTATCAAGAGTATGTCATCCACGTACTCTACGAGGATCACTACCATACTCCCTACTACCTTTTTGTATATATAAGGTTCATCTACCATTTTGATGAAATCAAACTCTTTGACTACCACATCAAAACAGATGTTCCAACTCTGCGATGCCTGATTTATCACATAAAATATCTTGCACACGTTTCCGCTGCTCCCACTGTCTACGAAGCCCTCTGGCTGTGTACTTATAGATGCTCTCTTCCAAATCAACATTTAGAAAAGCAGTCATGACACCCAACCGCCAGATATCGTAGTCATGGTATGTAGCCGTGGAAAGTAGGATCTGGATGGACTTAAGCATAGCTTTGAAAGTCTCAACCTTTCCATGTACACCAAGTAATCTTCTCAAGATATACTTGCTCCTTATGGGGATTCAACCCTTCAGATAAAGCAACCAAAGTCCATACTTTATTGGTGTATAAGGATTCCATCTCAGATCGCTAAGCATCCAGCCATTCTTACAGAGTCACAATCCTGATGGCCAGCTCGAAACTAGTTGGGTCATCATCTCATGATGCAATCCTCGCTCCCACTGTCATAGAGAAAACCGAAGTATCTCTCAGGTGGATGAGGAACCCTACTAGATCGGCGGAGAGGCTGAGGTTCGTTGGAAACTATTGAATCCTTTGCTTCTACCAAATCATCAGTTGCAGTTTGTATAGCTGGAACTCTTACCAGTTCTACATCATGACCACTAATTTCATCACAAGAAATTCCCTTTCACAAAGGTGGCATGCTGAGAAACTAAACAACTTTTGTTCCTCGATTAGGTAGAAGATATTCCCTTGCGAATGCTTGGGATATCCAACAAACTTCTACAGAACTGACTTTGTCTTGAGCTTGCCCGGATTCTGTTTTTAGACATAGGCCGGACAACCCCAAATCTTAACATCTTTAAGAGATGGGCTCTTTCCATACCATATCACATATGGAGTGGTAGGCGTCTGATTTGATTGGAACCCTATTCAATAGGTATGCAACTTCTCAAGTGCATAACACCCAAAAGGAAATAGAAAACTCAGTAGTACTCATCATAGAGCACACCATATCACATTGGGTGCTATTGCTCCGCCTCGATATACCATCGTGCTATGGTGTATACGAAGGAGTAATGCTGAGAGAGAATCTCATTCTCCTTTAGAATAGTCCAGGATTTCCGTGCTCAAGTATTCTCCTCATTGATCACATCAAAGGACATAATACTTATACCCAGTTTTTGGTTCTCTACTTCTAACTCATATTCATTGAATTTCTCAAAAGGTTCAGACTTGTGTTTCAACAGGAACATATGTCCGAATCTTGAGAGATAATCAGTGAATGTAATGGAGTATAAAGAACCGGTCCTGGCATGTGTAGACAGGGGACCTCATACATCAACACGTATCAATCCCAAGAGTTCACTAACTCTTTCTCTATTTCCAATAAACAGAGCTATGGTCATCTTATCTTTGTGACATGACTGGCGAGTTTTTACAAGACGTAAATCTAAACTAATTTAAATATGCATCTTTATGTAACTTCAGCTAGTCGGGTCGCATTGATATGACCTAGTCTACAATACCTTAAGAAGGATTCGTTCATTTCTGAACTATTCTTCTTGTGTGTGTTCTGAACTTTAAGAACCGTGGTTTGATTTAGAACGTCTATGCTTTTAGATAACGTGCCTGAACCGACCAACTCTTGGTATAGGAAATGTTCAAAACATTATCCAACAATACAAAATTATATCCTTCTTTACTAATAAAGAGACTGATATGATGTTGTATATCAGGTTCGGTATCTAATAACATTCGTTCAGAATCAATGTATTCTGGTAATACAGGATGATAACTGCCAACAGACTTGGCTGCAACACTTGCATCATTTCCAACTCTTAGAACTTATCACCCATTCTCAGTTCTCTACCTATCTATAGCCTATGTAACAAATTACATTTATGGGATCCTGATCCGGTATCTCATACCCAGGACGTAAAGGATACTGAGAAACAGTTCTCGGTAATGAACACACCCGAAGATGATGCATCATCATGCACTTTCTTCGTTTGGGCGGCTCGGGAATTCTGGTAATCCCCTATTTCTTGCTCTGTCTTATAACAATTATAAGTTGGAGCGGGGACCAACGTTCTCTAGCGCAGTATAACAAGCGGATTCGGTCAATACATCCGTATTATTATCTTGATTAAGGCGTGACATAGTTGTAACCAGGAGAGAGAGGGAAGAAAACACTCGGCGTACGCTTTTACAAGATTAGATTGGTTATCAATTTATCTAATCAGAATGTCTCCTACTGTTTTAGTCAAATCTTCCTTCAACCCCTAAAAGGAAAGACTGGTCGGGATTAATTACACTCTACAAGTTCGCCAATCTTTCAGCCAGGCCATGTTAGTGTATATGCATTAGAGGCCATTACTGTATCATACTAGTTTGTATATTACTTGATGAAATCTTGGGATATTCACCTTGTATAAACAATCTTGCTCAATATAGTAGTATGCTACTTGGTTTGTTTCTGCTTTAAAGTGTGCATGTGTTTCTTCTAGCATATCGCTTTTACATATTAGTGAAGCCCTTAGGATCTTTGCTTGATTACCAGCGTTGTGATGGCAGTCACACTCATGGGGGCTGGGTAATCCACAAGCACATCCTTATGCAGGTCCTTAGTCGTAGGACTATCGAGACAGGGCATCGATACTCCGGAGTAGACTAGCGTATACGCTTCTCATCCCATCTTGGGAAACGGTCTGTCCCACAGCCGTCAGTACGTCGTACTTGAGATAGTATGCGGGTGCTCGTTAGGTTACGAGTACACTGGACAGGACTCGTCGGGAACTGTTGGTTGGTATTATACCTATCGTCAGTTATCAGTTCCCAGGTGACATGAGTATAGCTTAGTCCGCTGACTTGACACTGTCATTTCGCCTCGAGTGTGTTCCCACTACACTTTGATTACTACCCTACCACGGCTCAAAGGAGTCGTGCAAACAGGTAGTTTTCTGGTGCAGTCCCGAAGCACTTGGAGGCAGTGACGGTTAGACAGGATTCGTCTCTCCCGGTATTGGGGGTTGACATCGCGTTGTGTCTAGGAGAGCCATTACACAAGTAGTCCCTAGCCAGGGCAAGCGAGATATACTGGTAGGTTTCTAGAGTTATCTCAGGGTGTTCTGTGCTACACTACGACACGACGTGTGCCGCTATTAGGGGACTGACATTTAACGCCCCCTAGGCCCGCCATGCGATGTTATCAGACGAACAGACCGGACTGTACGGAGATTGTCACATGCAGACTCAGTAGGAGTTCAGATGGGTTTCACCTCGTCCGTCTTCTTATCGGCGTCTACCTGGGGACCGTTACGTACAGCTAGTGCCGCTTGCGGTCTGTGGTTAAACCCACTGCCAGTTTAATGTCGAGTCTTTAGAGTCCCACACAGAGGGTTATTCGCCTTTGGACAAAACATAGTAGAGGTCGTATGGTTTTGCAGCAGGGTTCGTTCTCATCCGCGCACTTGTGCACGTTTGGAGTCCGGACGGATATTACTAGTGGGCTATGGTTTGAGCCAGATCCTAGTATATGTTTTGGGGTTAGTTTTATCTCATAGTATTCATGTTCCTCGGAACACGAATGCGGGTGTGTATGCACAGTTGATTGAGGCGGAGGAAGAGGATTTTCATTAGGGTTTCGGAACGGGTGTGTATGCACAGTTGACAGTCGTCTTTTTCCAAACCCTAATGAATTTATGATATATTAATTAATAATATTAATTAAATGAAATTGTGTCATGGTTGGGTTTGTTGACTTGTTGACCAAGGTTGACTTGTTGACCATGGTTGAAACATTGCCTATCATCATTACCCATCAAAGATGCTCTTTGATTCTAGCAAAAAACATTTAATGTGATATGATAATAGTCTCATCAAACCATACATCACCTTTTTCATTTTTGGATTAATATTATTATTAGATAATTCACCTATTATGTTATGGTTGTAAAAATACCATCTCATTCTATCATAACCATTCTCTCTCCTCTTTTCTTCTTCTTCCTCCTCTAGTTTATGGAGATCTATTCTCATGTGTTGAGAAATCTCTCCTTGAGATAAAATACTCTAAACCACTCTCTACTCACTCTAAGGTTGAAGGTCTAGCAAGCTAAAGACCTTAGTTCTCTCAAAGTTCGAGAAAGGAGCCCAAGGTTGCAACCCTCAGGTGGATCCATCTTTGACGAAAGAAGGCGACGAGGAAAGCACCATCCAACCACTACTAAGAGTTCAAGAAGAAGGAGTTCAAGTGAAGTATAACTCCTAACCGAGTAGACAACTCTCTAGTTAGGTTGCTAGTGTGTAATTTAGCCAAGATCCGTTTTGTAGTCCATGTTACCCAAACCCTAAAAAATCGTTTTTCACCATTTCCGCAAGCCCCAAAGAACCGGGAGAGGTAACGTGGACTTACAGTGGTATCAGAGCCTAACTAAACACACCCTAGCATGTTAGTAAAGTATTTAGAATATCTACCGAACGAAAAAACCTCAAAACACCCCGGAAAACCCTAGTTGCAGCCGATTTTTTTTTCTGCTCTAAAAATAAAAAATCATGTCTTAAAAATCGGCTCAGGCTTTTCTATAAACAGGAAAGAAAAATGATCGCACGAGCCGACCAACTCGCCGCGGTTCCGCGGAAGAAGCTTGCTTCTGCCGCGGATCCGCGGCCGAGTTGACTCGGCCGTGGATCGTTTCTCCTGCAGTTTGTTTCTGGTGGTGTTTTGGGATTTTTTGGATGTTTCTTTTCTCCCCAGATTTTCCAGAGAACAAGTTTGTTTTTGGGGTGATTAGAAATCCGTATTTTGGTTGATTTTCTGTAGACTTTGGCAAATGGTTATATCTGTAATGTTTTATATGTATTGAACGTCTACTAATCCCTATACGTCAATTAGTGGGGGTTATACATATCTGTGATCTGTGATGTTGATGGTATGTGTATATGAAGTCGTTGGATTGTCGCGGATGAATAGACGGGGGGGGGGGGGGGGGTTGTGAGATGAGAGTTTTCTTTTATCTTTCAATTCATGTAATATGTAAATTTATGTAATATTATTTTTGGCCGCACAACCATGTCGGGGTTGTAGCCGTCATTGTATAATTTCTTTTTACTGGTTTTGCTCCTAGGATAGACCCAAGGTGGGGTGCACAAACTACCGGGTATCTCAAAGTGCCGAGTGGCCTACTCCCGTCGTTGAGGGAGGTTGCTCCACTTCGGATATTTGGCGGGTAGTTTGCCGCACCCGTAGGGGTCTAGGGTGGGGTATTGGCTATTCATCGCAACCGTCTAATCCGCTTTTCGTTACAGGCTCGTACAAATTGCAGATTCCTAGTATATCCAATGTATTCATCTGTGATCTGAAATGGCTATCATTGCAATATATCTATGTATGATATCATTTAGGCGTTGCTTATATTTTGCAGCCACGCTAGCCCAGCCCCCGCTCTGTCGTTAGTTAAGTAACCTAACGGGTGATGACGGGGCCCCGTGGCGAATGCGAATGGCATAAGCGTACGTCATATTTTGGTTGTTTTCTGCAATGGTAGGATTAATTGACGGGACGCATTAAAAGAACTAATGCAAGAAAAATAAACCAAAGTAAAAGTCGTTGGAACACTTTCAAAAACCACCCGGTTTCTTTTCAAAATAACTTTTAAACGCGGAGCTTAAACCACTCCTTTTAAAAGCTATCTCGTTCCATCGATTATATCAAGTTCACTACGTTCACGGTTTCGCCAAAACCATTCGTAGCCCTCCGTCGTTTCACATGGATGGTCAATAGTATTCAAGCTATGTTTGTTGGCCAAAGTCAAGGCATAGTGATTGGTAGCTATTGGGTATTTATATGCAGCATAGATAGATGTGTTGGTTTGGGACAGTCGTACAGCCTTGTTGGCCAAAGTCAAGGGTAGGTGCGGGTGGGTTCAAATTAACCTGGAGAATGACGGGTAGAACTTGACATGTGACTTATGATTTGTTGGCAAAGTCAAGTTCATAAGAGCATGGGGCAAAAATCCACAACGGGAGTTTCAAAAGAACTGAAACTTGCTAGCACTGCATACCATTTGGAGTGTGATGATTCTGGTAGGATTCCTTCAGTTTTGTCATGCAATGATATTTGGATCCCGATCCTACTGTGAGTATATGCTACTCCTCGGGAAAATTCTCGCTTAACGATCAATGCTATAAACCTAGTAGGTGTCGAGAAAGGTGTTAGCGGGGCTGCGCCCCTAGGGAAAAGAGGTTATTTAATTAAGGAACATCGCGAAAGTATTGGAAAACCTCCCTCGAAGTACCGACACTAGCCTGGCTGAACGGTTAAGCAAGTATTGTACGGTGAGATTGATCCTGACTAATTCTTCCTTTTTGGTTTGAGGAGGGATTCGAGAGACAGTGTGAGCCATCCTATTTAGACAAATTAAAAACTTGCAAGAACATAATGCTAAAGTGTTTCTTCTCTCTCTCCTAATTGCAGCAACCATTCAACATGACTGGACTTAAGTTACTACTAGATAAAAACATACTGACAGGGCCAAACTACAAAGATTGGCTCTGGAATGTCAAAATGGCAATCACTTACGACAAGTTGGGGTATCTCCTTACCACCAAAGCTCCCCCTGTCCCAGGTCCCACCTCCAGAATCGCGGATATAGAAATCTGTAAGACTTGGGAGATTGATTGCGCGAAGGCCAAGTGCCTCGTGCTTGCCTCTATGGACAACGAACATCAGAGGAGGCATGAGAATATGGACCTCAAATCCATATTTCTCCATACAAAAGAACTGTATGGAGAGCAATCTCCTATCGCAAGATACGAAGTGTCAAAGAAGTTATTTTCGGCAAGATTGGCCGTCGGATCATCAGTAACGGAACGCGTGCTTAAGATGATTGGCTTCATTGAGGAGCTCGCGGACCTTGGGACCACGTTGGAGAATGAGCTCTATACGAACTTGATTCCTCAGTCCCTTCCTTCCACTTACGCCCAGTTCATCCTGAATTTCAACTTGCAAGAAAAGGAAGTTGAACTTTCAGAACTCCTCAATATGCTGAGGAGTGCAGAGGGCACCCTACAGAAAGGTAGGGAAACATCCACTTTGTTTGTTGGAAGATCTTCATCTTCTAGGTCCAAGGCGAAAGCCAAGGGAAAGAAGAAGAAACCCCCCGCCAAACCAAGGGGCGGTGTTAGTAAAGTGGATACGAAGGGAAAGGCAAAAGCAACAAAGGAAGCGGGAAAGCTTGTAGGAAATGAGGAATGCTTTTACTGTCACAAGAGTAGACACTGGAAGAAAGATTGCAGGGCTTGGAAGGTCACAACACAGGATCTGAAGCGAGTTGCAGCTTCAGCTTCAGGTGTGTATGTTATTGAAAACTGTCTATCAATAAACTCTACTTCCTGGGTATTGGATACCGGATCAGGATCTCATATCTGTAATTCTTTGCAGGCGTTGAGAAACCGTAGGGTTTTGAAGGCAGGTGATATGGCCCTCAGAGTTGCAAACGGAGCTGTTATGGATGCTGAGTCCGTGGGGGACTATCACCTGGGATTGTCAGATGGACACGTTTTGGTTTTGCGTAATTGTTATTTTGTACCAAATGCAACTTGTGATATCATTTCTGTATCTTTAATTTCTAAATAAGGTTATGAATTTGCGTTTGTAAGTAATGTTATAAACATTCGCCTTAATCAAGTTCTGATTGGGTCAGGTACATTAAACAATGGAATATACGTATTAAACCAACCACAGATTTTAATGTCCAGAATACACACAAAAGAAAGTCTCCGGAATCTAATCAGGCTTTCTTATGGCATTGTAGACTGGGTCACATCAACGAGAGAAGGTTGACGAAGTTACATACAGAAGGATATTTGGATCCGTTCGAATATCAATCATATGCAACTTGTCAATCCTGTCTCAAAGGAAAGATGACAAGGACTCCGTTCACTGGATACGGAGTAAGAGCGAGCGAGCTCTTGGGACTCATACACAGCGACGTGTGTGGTCTAATGTGTACGCATGCACGAAGCGGTTATTCTTACTTCATTACTTTTACGGATGACTTTTCAAGGTACGGTTATGTCTTCTTAATGAAACATAAATCCGAAGCCTTTGGAAAATTCCAGGAATATAAGAATGAAGTGGAAAAACAAACAGGCAAAGGTATCAAGACACTAAGATCTGATCGAGGTGGTGAATACTTAAGTGCCGAGTTCCTGGATTACTTAAAAGAGATTGGAATTCTCTCTCAGCTTACTCCTCCATACACTCCGCAACATAACGGTGTATCGGAGAGACGGAACCGGACCCTATTGGATATGGAACGTTCCATGATGAGTAACGCTGAGTTACCACGATCATTCTGGGGATATGCACTAGAATCAACTGCATACCTTTTGAACCGAGTTCCAACTAAGACTGTGCCTACTACACCATATCAGATGTGGTGTGGGAAGAGACCCTATCATAATCACATTAAGACATGGGGATGTCCAGCTTTTGTAAAAAAGCAGCATGCGGACAAGCTCGAGGCACGCTCAGTACAATGCAAGTTTGTGGGATATCCAAAGAACTCCATGGGATATTTTTTCTATTGCGAAGAGGAGCAAAAGATTTATGTTTCTCGTCAAACCCACTTCTTGGAAACTGAATTTTTGGAAAATCAGATAAGTGGGAGAACAATAGAACTGGAAGAAATTCTAGAACCACGAGCTATTACTGAAAGCTTAGTAGAACCAGAGGGTTCAAAAGAACATGACATTCCTACGCCGCTCCGCAGGAGTAGTACGCAGTCTCATCCGCCCGAGAGATACGGTTTTCTCATAGACGGGGATAGAGAGGATTGAATCATTGATAGTGATGAGCCGACTAGCTTCCAGCAGGCCATTCAGAGCGTTGACTCGGTAAAATGGATGGATGCAATGAAGACCGAAATGGAGTCCATGTACACCAATAAAGTATGGACGTTGGACGTTGCTCCAGATAAGGTAAAACCCGTAGGATGCAAGTGGATCTTCAAAAGGAAGATTGGTGTAGATGGACAGGTTGAGACATATAAAGCTATATTGGTTGCAAAGGGTTTTCGTCAAAGACCTGGTTTGGACTATGACGAGACCTTTTCTCCAATAGCTATGCTGAAATCCATTCGGATCCTTCTTGACATTGCTGCTTTCCACGATTATGAGATCTGAAAGATGGACGTAAAGACCGCTTTTCTAAATGGAAATTTAGAGGAGTGTGTCTATATGGAACAGCCAGAGGTTTTCATTCAGAGTGGGAGCAGAGGGAAGGTGTGCAAGTTGCTTAAGTCCATCTATGGACTAAAGCAGGCATCGCGGAATTGGAACATCTGTTTTGATGAGACGGTCAAAGATTTTGGCTTTATCAAAAATCCAGATGAACCATGCGTCTATAGTAGATTTGTAGAAAGAACTGTCGTATTCCTCGTTTTATACGTGGATGACATTCTCTTGATAGGAAATGACATTCCTATGCTATAATCTGTCAAAGGGTTCTTGTCACACAGGTTCTCCATGAAAGACCTGGGTGATGCCTCTTACATTCTGGGGATCCGGATCTATCGTGACAGATCCAAGAGGATATTAGGACTTTCATAGTCCAGGTACATCAACACCATACTGAAAAGATTCAGTATGGAAGATTCCAAGTGCGGTAATCTACCGACTTGTCACGGGATCACCCTCTCCAAAGAGATGTCTCCCAAGACTGATTTGGAAAGGGATCACATGTCTATTATACCCTACGCTTCTGCAGTAGGCTCTTTAATGTATGCGATGTTATGTACCAGACCAGATGTAGCTTATGCACTGAGTGTGGTAAGTAGGTATCAGTCAAACCCTACGGAGAAACACTGGATAGCGGTAAAGAACATTCTCAAGTACCTGAGAAGGACTAAGGAGATGTTCTTGGTGTATGGCGGAAAAGGCCTCCAGATCGAGGCCTTTGCTGACTCCAGCTTCCAGAGTGACAAGGATGATTCCAAGTCCATGTCGGGCTATGTCTTTACCCTCAATGAAGCGGCGGTGTGTTGGAAGAGTTCCAAACAAGAAATCGTTGCTGACTCGACGATGGAAGCGGAATATATCGCTGCATCTGATGCCGCAAAAGAAGCCGTCTGGATGAGGAAGTTCTTGATAGAACTTCAGGTGGTTCCTACCATTGTTGATCCAATACCGCTGTATTGCGACAACAACGGAGCTATAGCTTTAGCGAAGGAACCCAGGTCCCATCAGAAGTCCAGGCACATCTTGAGGCGGTATCACCTGATCAGGGAGATCGTGGGTCGCAAGGAGATCGAGGTTCGGAGAGTTGCTACGGAAGATAACACTGCTGATCCATTCATAAAGGCCTTACCCAGACTCAGTTCGAGCGCTGATCGAGATGACAGGTCTTCGATACGCCAGTACATGGCCTTAGTGCAAGTGGGAGATTGTTAGTGTATATGCCCTAGAGGCCATTACTGTATCATATTAGTTTGTATATTACTTGATGGAAGCTTGGGATATTCACCTTGTATAAACAATCTTGCTCAATATAGTAGTATGCTACTTAGTTTGTTTCTGCTTTAATGTGTGCATGTGTTTCTTTTAGCATATCGCCTTTACACATTAGTGGAGCCCTTAAGATCTTTGCTTGATTACCAGCGTTGTGATGGCAGTCACACTCGTGGGGGCTGGGTAATCCATAAGCACATCCTTATGCAGGTCCCTAGTCATAGGACTATCGAGACAGGGCATCGAGACTCCGGAGTAGACTAGCGTATACGCTTCTCATCCCAGCTTGGGAAACGGTCTGTCCCACAGCCGTCAGTACGTCGTACTTGATATAGTATGCGGGTGCTCGTTAGTTTACGAGTACACTGGACAGGACTCATCGGGAACTGTTGGTTGGTATTATACCTATCGTCAGTTATCAGTTCCCAGGTAACATAAGTACAGCTTAGTCCGCTGACTTGACACTGTCACTTCGCCTCGAGTATGTTCCCACTGAACTTTGATTACTACCCTACCACGGCTCAAAGGAGTCGTGCAAACAGGTAGTTTTTGGGTGCAGTCCTGAAGCATTTGGTGGCAGTGATGGTTAGACAGGATTCTGTTAGTGTATATGCCCTAGAGGCCATTACTGTATCATACTAGTTTGTATATTACTTAATGGAAGCTTGGGATATTCACAGTTGTATATACAATCTTGCTCGAAATGGTAGTATGCTACTTGGTTTGTCTCTGCTTTAATATATGCATGTGTTTCTTTTAGCGTATCGCTGATATACATATTAGTAGAGCCCTTAGGATTATTGCTTGATTACCAGCGTTGTGATGGCGCTCACACTCGTGGGGTCTGGGTAATCCATAAGCACATCCTTATACAGGTCCCTGGTCGTTGGACTATCGAGACAGGGCATCAATACTCCGGAGTAGACTAGCGTATGCGCTTCTCATCCCAGTGGGGTTGGTCCTCATACTATATTCTGTTTACTTTTAACTTCTCTAGTTCTTAGACATGTGTTTCGTAGAAACACAGAGTCTAAGTTTTAAGGAGTTATAGGTATTTGAATAGAGTAGAGAACTAGGTGTAGCAAGTATCGGGATTCTTCAAAGTGATCGAAGATGTAGATACTTGTGTATAGTATTCAGTTGATAGTAATGATAAAGAGAAATTGCTTCTCTTTCAGGTTACTCATAATTGGAAGCATTTCTAAGTTGAGTAACGCTGATCGGCCTCTCTCCATTTAGTTGACATGCACTGGAGACAGCTGCATTATTTGAATCTGGTTAAATTAAATCAGTGCCTCTAGTTCTATATTGGATATAGTACAGTTCATATCTTAACGTTGTTAAGGTACGGGGAGTTGTCCGGCTTATGATTAAAACCAGACACTGGACAACTCAAAGCACGTTTCTGTAATGGCTGTTTGTGGGTTGACCCAGGCCATGACGAGGGTTGATTTTCTACCATCTGGCAGATCAATAGAAATATTGTTCTAGACTCGCCACAGTTTTATTAAAAATGGATTTTTCAAAAACAGTAGTGGGAGTATGGTAGAACTGGAAGTGATTCCAGAACTGCAAACGATTACTGAAGATTTGATAAGGAACCTAAAGATTCAATCTGATTTGACATTCCATTGGCCACTCCGCAGATACGGTGGGTAACTTCAGGCACCCGAGAGGTACTTCGGTAGCCTCAAGGACGGTGACAGGGAAGTTCTTGTTTGCCCACACTTGCCATTGTTGTTGTTCCAGGCTGCGAGACCCGGCAGGAGGATGGGTATAGCATCATTCTGAACTAGCTTCAGAAGTGTACGTGTATATGACTCTGCCAGAGGGTTGTCGTAGTCAGTGGGAGCAGCGGAAGCATTGGTGGACATCAGGCTTATATCTAATTATAGACTAAAGCAGATGTAGCGGAGATAGATCATCTATTTCTGATGTGACAGTCATAGGTTTGACGTCATCAGAATAGGGGATGGATCTGTTGAGAAGGTAGTAGGAAGTGATATTCCTAAACTACGATCGGTTATACTTTGGTCGTCACACAGTGGTTTCTCCACATGGGACTTGGACATTATATAAGACATACTGGTTACTAGATATATAGTTTTAGATCTAGATTTGGGTGGTTTCCTAATCTGGGTACTTAGACAGCATTCTAAGAGTATTTAGAATGGACGACTCCTGGCATGGTAGTGTACCTGGAGATAATGGTGTAACCCTCTCTAAAGGTGTCTTACAGACTAAAGGGGAGAGGGATGTGCATGATTGGCAGATCACTTGCTTAGGCAATTGAGTCAATCATGAGATGTCAAGTACCACACCAGATGTTGTTCTTGCAGTAGATGCAATAAGTTGACATTGATCCAATCCTGGAGAAACAGTCGGAAGCAGTTTTAGAACATGAGTGAATGTTCTAAGGATATGATAACGGCTTCCTCCTTTGGAAGACAGTTATCATTCCAGGCTTCCAAGGTGACATGGACGACAAGGAGGTTGTCAGAGTTATAGTTTTCCTTCTGACGAGTGGCAGTATTTTGGACAGGTGGTCCAAGGCAATACTGAGGGTGGCATGGCGCAGGATACTGATTAAGTTCAGTTGACGATACAGTCTAAGAAGTATGGATTTGGAGTTCATTTATGAGCTCGGTCCCATCAGACATCCAGACATTCTAAGACAGGTATTGCTCATTTCGGGAGATGGCTTTCTCTGCGAACTTGAGATATAGAGAGACATAGAAAGAAATTTCTAGGAGGATCCACTCGCTGAGGCTATGAACGCAATAGTTTCACAAACGGATTTTGTGAGACTGACTAGTAGGGGAGTTGGGTGTTTGGTATCACACAGGCTGTGAGTATGCGACATCGCAATAATTAGCCTTGAGTGCTAGTGGGAGATTGTTGGAGATAATGCCCTCAGAGTCAATTATTGGATCACAGGCACGTGATTGCGATGATTGAGGGAGGACCTATCCCGGTAAGACAGTCTTACTCGAGATGATAGTATGCTATCTGGTTTACCTTTATCATCGTGTACTGCTTTAGGTGACCTAACATGTCGCTATTGCACGTTGATAAAGCCCCTAGGATTCTTGCTTGACTGCCAGCAGTATGAGGGCGATCATACAAGTGAGAGCTGGAGTCTATAAGCACATCCTTAAAAGGTCCCTAGTCGTGGGAGTTTCGAGACAAGGCATCGATTCTCCAGAGTAGACTAGTGTATACAGTCGAGACCCCGACGAGGGGCGGTGGCCGGTCTCACAAGCCACTGGTGTCAGTTGGTTCACCTAAGATGAATACAGGTGCTCAGTGGGTTATGAGTACACCGGACAGGACTCGCCGGGAACATGCTAGTTGGTCTTATACCTGACGTCAGATAGGAGTTCCCAGGTGACATGTGTACAGGTTAGTTCATCGACCTGGGGATCGTCATTTGTCTCGTGTGAGTTCCCACTGTACTTTGATTACTACCCTACCACAGCTCAAAGGAGTCGTGCAAACAGGTTTTAGTTGGGTACAGTCCCGAGCCACATGGAGGCAGTGAGCGGATCTTCAGGGGTTCGTCTCTCCCGGTATTGGGGGTGAGGTCGCGCTGTGTCTAGGAGAGCCATTACACGAAGTCTTTGGCCAAGGCAGGAGATTTACTGGTAGGTATTCCAGTAGTATCTCAGGGTGTTCTGGGCTACACTCCGACACGACTTGTACCGCCTTTGGGGGTCTGACTTTTACCAACCCCTAGGCCCGACATGCGATGCTCATAGACGAACGGACCGGACTGTACGGATATTGTCGCCGACAGGCTCAGTAGGGTGTCAGGATGAGTTCGCTCATCGATGTCCCTTTTGGTCAATAGCTGGTGGCCCGTCACGTATGGCTAATACCTCTGACGTGCTAGTGGTTAAATCCACAGCCATAGTATTGACGAGTCTTTAGAGTCCACCACACATTCAGTTACACAAGCTTTCGGGCGAAACGCTGTAGAGGCCGTATGGAGATATGGCAGGGTTCGATCAGATACGTGCGGTATTGCACGGATCGTGATCGGACGGTTTTTACTAGCCGGCTTTGGCTTAAGCCGGATCTTAGTATTTGATAGTGTAGTTTTTGTCTCTTTGCATTTGTATTTCGGTCGGAATACAAATGCGGGTGTGTATGCACAGTATCGGGGTTTTCCTGTAATTTATTACGGGATCGGTTTTCTGTGGTTGCCAGTTTGCATTCCATTCCAGCCGGTTTTTTCATTATTCCTTCACGGCCGGACTTTTCGTTGGAGGGTGTTATTTGCAGTTTGCAAATAACATTTTGTGGAGGGTTTATTTATGAGATGAGAGTTTATGATTGCATCTTTTGATTCCCTTTCCTTTTTCTTTTAATGCACCATCACTTGCATTAATTGTGATAAGAGAGGTTATGGGTTTTTGATGTGGTTTTGTGTTGGAAATTGGAAATGGGCCGGCCACTGTTGGGGTATGGAGTGAGGTTTAATTTTGTATAGTGGATTAATTTCCTTTATTAAGAATGGATTTTAATTGAGTGTGCTGTAATGGTTTTTGAAGTGCTGATGGTTTTAATTAATATATATATATACATTTGGTTGCATTGAGTGCACACAGAGAGAGTGCTTGCTTCATTTTTTTTTCCAGTGAGCATTTTTGGCCGAGCTCACACATTTCCATTTCCATTGCATGCTCAAATTCTCCATCAAGCATCCATGAAATTCTTGTGCATATTTCCTCCGAAAATGGCAACCTCATAAACCCCAAAGGGACATGGCTACTACACTATTCCACAGCATTTCTTGGACGCGTCGGCCAGCCAACTTCACGCCCGAGTTGCCTCGGTATTGAGGTGGGAGCCCGTAAAAGAATCCGGCTACGTGGTGCCCTTCCGGCGACGAGGTGGAGACCGGACATTCCGCGGGAGATCGGGACGACGACGAGAAGACCGGAGGACTCGGATCACTCGGTAAATCTCTTCCCCATCCTCTTGTTAGCTTAGACTAGTTAATGGCCCGATCCGGGTGTTTAGTGCGCGGAGATGCCGGTTTGCTAAGTCCGCAAAATTAAAGTTTATCACCGCTTCCGCATTTGGCCGTCGGATTGACGGCCGGGGCGCCGCCGTGCACACATATTATTATCGTGTACTGCTTTAGGTGACCTGACATGTCGCTATTACACGTTGATAGAACCCCTAGGATTCTTGCTTGACTACCAGCAGTATGATGGCGATCATATACGTGAGAGCTGGTGGTCTATAAGCACATCCTTAAAAGGTCCCTAGTCGTGGGAGTTTCGAGACAGGGCATCGATACTCCATTAGTAGACTAGTGTATACAGTCAAGACCCCGACGAGGGGCGGTGGCCGGTCTCATAAGCCACTGGTGTCAGTTGGTTCACCTAAGATGTATACAGGTGCTCATTGGGTTATGAGTACACCGGACAGGACTCGCCGGGAACATGCTAGTTGGTCTTATACCTGACGTCAGATAGCAGTTCCCTCGTGACATGTGTACAGGTTAGTTCATCGACCTGAGATCGTCATTTGTCTCGTGTGAGTTCCCACTGTGCTTTGATTACTACCCTACCACGGCTCAAAGGAGTCGTGCAAACAGGTTTTAGTTGGGTACAGTCCCGAGCCACATGGAGGCAGTGAGCGGATCTGCAGGGGTTCGTCTCTCCCGGTATTGGGGGTGAGGTCGCGCTGTGTCTAGGAGAGCCATTACACAAAGCCCTCGGCCGAGGCAGGAGATTTAGTGGTAGGTATTCCAGTAGTATCTCAGGGTGTTCTGGGCTACACTCCCACACGACTTGTACCGCTTTTGGGGGTCTGACATTTACCAACCCCCTAGGCCCGACATGCGATGCTCATAGACGAACGGACCGGACTGTACGGATATTGTCACTGACAGGCTCAGTAGGGTGTCAGGATGAGTTCGCTCATCGACGTCCCTTTTGGTCAATAGCTGGTGGCTCGTCACATATTGGCTTATACCTCTGACGTGCTAGTGGTTAAATCCACAGCCATAGTATTGACGAGTCTTTAGAGTCCACCACACTTTCAGTTACTCAAGCTTTCGGGCGAAACGCTGTAGAGGCCGTATGGAGATATGGCAGGGTCCGATCAGATACGTGCGGTATTGCACGCATCTGGATCGGACAGTTTGTACTAGTGGCCGTATGGTTATATGGCAGGGTTCGATCAGATTCGTGCGATATTGCACGGATTAGGATCGAACAGATATTACTAGCCGGCTTTGGTTTAAGCCGGGTCCTAGTATAGTACAGTGTAGATTTTGTCTCATTGCATTTGTATCCGGTAGGAATACAGATGCGGGTGTGTATGTACAGTATCGGGGTTTTCCTGTAATTTATTACGGGAACAGTTTTCTGGAGTTGCCAGTTTGCATTCCGTTCCGGCCGGTTTTCCTTTGTTCTTTCCCGGCCGGACTTTTCCGATGGAGGGGGTAATTTGCAGTTTTGCAAATTACATTTGGCGAGGGGGTTTCTTGCATATTGGTGGCATCATGATAGCTTTTTATGATGAGATTCTTTTTCCTTCTTATCACTTGCTTTGTGAGATTAGAAAGGATTTAGAGTGATTTGAGTGGTTGATGTGAGATTTGCTTTATGTTGTGGTCACCACCTTTGCTCTCCTACACTCACCTCCCTTTGTATGATGTTTTCATTCCCTCCACCATTTTCCAAATGAGTATGGCCGGCCACAACTTTGAGGAGAGGAGAAAAATGAGAGGTTCATTTCATTTGGTGTGGGAAATTTATCATCCATCTCATTTTTTCCATTGCTACAAAAATCCCCAAGTTCATTTCTCAACCTCATTCCTCCATCAAGGCAACATAACCCCAAAGAGACAAAGCACTACACATTCTATAGCAAATCTTGGACGCGTCGGCTAGCCTACTTCGCGCCCGAGTTGCCTCGGCATTGAGGTGGGAGCCCGTAAAAGATACAGGCGATGTGGTGCCCTTCCGGCGAGGAGGCGACGACCGGGGTTTCCGCAGGAGATCGGGACGACGAGGAGAAGACCGGAGGACTCAGATCATTCGGTATATCTCTCAACCTTTCTCTTGATAGCTAGTATCGGTTAATGGTTACGATCCGGGTTTATTGTCCGCGGTAGCGCCAGTTTAAAAGTTAAGAAAATTTTGATTCCGCATTTTGGCCTCGGATAGACGGCCGGGGCGCTGCCGTGGCGCAACATGGTATCAGAGCCACACCATTAACCTTGCCTAGCTTGTTCTAATGTGTTTTACTTATCCGATCGACCAAAATTCCAAAAACCGCGTTTTTCTTGCATCAGTTTTCTGTCGATTTTTTCCGGGCTCGAAAAATTTTTCAGGTGATTGCAGAATGATGTACAGGAAATCCTAAGAACACTGCAAAAATTTGGTAGCTTGATCATTCCGTACGACCGCAGAACCGCGGCAATGACCCCTCGTTTGTCGCGGTTCCGCCGCAGTATGTTTGCTTCATTTGACCAATTTTTTGTGGTGGGCTTTTGGGCTTAAGATAGGGGTTTTGGAATATTAAAATTGGGCCCAGAATTTCTGTGAGTGCTACAGTATTACTTGGGGGCCCACTTGTTAATTTTTGATCGATTGGATATTTTAAACACATTATTTCACAGTATTTACATTATATCTGCGACTGTGAATATGACTTGATCGGTAAATCCTGTCTAACTGCTATAGCCCGGTTAGACGGATTTGCGAACGTGATTTTCACGTTGATGTTCTGTGTTTATGCTGTGATGTTGCGGATCGGTCGTGGGGGATAGCCTGGATGCAATGTTAGTACAGTTTTGTTTTATATGTACATTTGATATTGCGGGACGAGCGTTCGACATGTGGACTGCCGTCATTGCCTGTTTGTATTATTCTTTTGGGCACGACCTGGTTGAGGTCGATGTACCCGTTGTATGTATATTTTACTTTCTGTACTAGGATTACCCCGCGGAGGGGTGCACGGATAGCCGGTTCTAGAGGGCAACGGGCCCGCATCTCATGGCATTGAGACGGAAGGGGATTCAATCTAGGATTGGCGGGCTATTCGCCGCACTCGTAGGGGGTACAGGTTGACCCAGGAGGGGTGCCCAAGTTACCGGATTCCATGAAGTGCTGGGTGGTCCATTCACGGTGCTGAAGGGGGCTGCCTCGCTTCAGGTTTTGGCGGGTGACTTGCCGCGCCCGTAGGGGTCTAGGTTTTCATTGCACAGGCTATCCACACGACCAGGGGAACGTCGGGTTTCAGCAGCGGCTCTGTGAAACCCGGGGCATCCAGATATCTGTATTGTTCTGTGATGCTGTATATTTCTGTGATGTTGCATTTTATCACGCCTTGAGCGAAATATAATATATTGGTATATATATTAGTAGATGTTGTATATGTTTTGCATCCGCGCTAGTCCTGTCCCCGCTCTGTCGTTAGTTAAGTAACCTAACGGGTAATGACGGGACCCAGTGGCGAATGCGGATGGCATATACGTACATCAGTATATTTTCGTTCTTTGTGGTGTGATCAATTGGTGGGACTGAGTTGATTCGGATCAATGCAAGATAAACAAACCTATTCTGATGTTGTTGGAACACTTTTTCAAAAAGCTGTTATTGCAAGGACGTTCACTTTTGTTTTGCATCGTGGTATTCATTTGGAATATCCTGCTCCTCGGTCGACGAGGCAAGGGCCGAGATCCCTTCACCGGGAGTGACCCCTTGGACAGAACTTTGCGTCAGGGCATTAACTTCACTATAGCCGATTACTTTTTGCTTTGCATCGTGGTATTCAGTTGGAATATCCTGCACCTCATTCTACGGGGAAAGAGCCGAGATCCCTTCACCGGGAGTGACCTCTTTAGCAAAGGGTTTTCATCACTATATTTTTATAAAAGCTATGCAGTTCCTTCAACGATATCAAGTTCATTACGTTAAAGGTTTTTTGCCAAAAACTAGACGTAGCCCTCCGTCATTTCTTACAAATATTACTTAGTATTCGTGCTGCGTTTATTGACTCCGTCAAGGCGTAGTGTACGGTAGCTAAGTGGTGCTTGTTTGTTGCATAAATGGGATTGGTTAGGACAGTCGTGCGGCCTTGTTGACTTCGTCAAGGGCACGTACGGGTGGGTTTAATGCAATCCAGATAATGACAGGTTGAACTTGACTAGGAATCTTTGATTTGTTGACTCCGTCAAGGTCACTTGGGTCCTAGGGGTAAAAATCACATCGGGAGTTTCAAAAGAACTGAAACTTGCCAGACATTCGCATACCTTCTGGAGTGTGGTGACGTGAGTGGATTCCGTCACGTTATCATGCGATGATAGTTGGATCCCGATTCCCACTGGTGAGTTGGTTTACTCCTCGGGTGACCCCGACTAATTCTTCTTTCAGGTTTGGGGAAGAATTTGAGGTTACAGTGGGAGGTCACCTGATTAGATAAAGTGATAACCATTCTGATCTAGGTTAGAGTGCACGCTGAGTGTTTCTTTTCTCTCTCTCTTTGGCAGCGACCATTGACCCGACCCTAAGACTATGACTCAGTGACCAAGTTGACCGAACCTTCTTAACACAGGCTATTGGATTGTAGAGTTGCAAACCTCATTGCCACTCCTACTTTTACCCTTTTCTCCAGGACACCCCGTATTACTACGAACGTCCACTTCCATTGGACAAAACCATCGTATGGTTATATACGAACTCGAAGGACTTCGAGGATGGTTTCTGGTTCTGGAGAAAACGAATAGGATTATTCAGTTGTCTTTTCCTTTTACCTTCTCTCAAGTTGTGAGTACTCCTTGGTTTAGGAGATAGCACACCTATTACACAAATTGGATAGTCTTCTTCCAAACCTTAGGCTAGTGCCGACCGGTAGGGAATGAAGAAAACCAATTAGCCTAAACGGTGTGCAGAAGGTATTAAGATTAAGACAAAGCAAGGGATTAGTAAGAGGGCAAAGTAAATTGCGACTGCTATTCACGACCGAACCAAGTATTTCTTCGCCAATCCTAAATCACCTTTGTATTTCTCCAGGACACTCCGTATCACTGCGAAGATCCACAGTTTATTTGGATACTCCATCGTATGGTTATATACGAACTCGAAAGGAACTTGTTCCAGTTCGGGGATGGATTCTGGTTCAGGAGAAATAGGAATAAGGTTTATTCGGTTGTCTTTTATCTTCACCTTCTCTCGTTTTGCGAGTGCTCCTAGGATTAGGACAGTACACCCATTATGCTTATTGGATAGTCTTCTTCCAAACCATAGGCTGGTGCCGAACGGTAGGGAAGGAAGAAAACCAATTGGCCTAAAGGGGTGTGCAGAAGGTAATGACTAAAGACATATAAAGGGATTTGGAGAGGTGGCAAAGAATTATACGGTTATAATTGTGAATCTGGATAATGGAAGAGGCATTACTAGGAATACCAGGATACCCCATCGAAACATTTCAATGTTTCAATTTCACTGTGTACTGTTAAAAGAAAACCGATTTCCCAATTAGATACTTACTCCAGGGTATGTATTTACCAGGTATGATTCTCACATCTGTATGGTTTTACAGATGATGAGTGGGAGTAAGTCATTGGGAATAGGGTGATCATCCTCATTATATCGGGATTCGTTGTAATCGGTGATATTTGAGGAGATCATCTGGGCTGTTTGCCGGTCGGCAAATATTTGGTTTTGAATATCCGCTGTTGTGCACCAATTTCAAATTGATATATCTGTACGTCTATTTTCATAGAGTGAGATATACCTTTTGATATTATGTCGATGACATTTACCTATATCAGTGGATGGTTAGGTAAGGAGCATTAAACAACGGTGCAATTCTTCTTAACCATAAGTACAGTTTTCAACCTACGACGCACAGTGAAAGAGTTGTTAGACTCAGCGGACTTATACATAGTAATGTATGTTGTCCAGTGTCCATTAGGACAGAGGGGTTGGTCCTCATACTATATTCTGTTTACTTTTAACTTCTCTAGTTCTTAGACATGTGTTTCGTAGGAACACAGGGTCTAAGTTTTGAGGAGTTATAGGTATTTGAATAGAGTAGAGAACCAGGTGTAGCAAGTATCGGGATTCTACAAAGTGATCGAAGATGTAGATACTTGTGTATGGTGTTCAGTTGATAGTAATGATTAAGAGAACTAGCTTCTCTTTCAGGCTACTCATAATTGGAAGCATTCCTAAGTTGAGTAACGCTGATCGGCCTCCTTCCATTTAGTTGACATGCACTAGAGACAGCTGCATGATTTGAATCTGGTTAAATTAAATCAGTGCCTCTGTTTCTATATTGGATATAGAACAGTTCATATCTTGACATTGTTAAGGTACGGGGAGTTGTCCGGCTTATGCTTAAAACCAGACTCCGGATAACTCAAGGCACGTTTCTGTAATGGCTGTTTGTGACCCAGGCTATGACGAGGGTTGACTTTATACCATCTGGAAGATCAATAATGATATTGTTCTTGACTCGCCACAGTTTTAATAAAAATGGATTTTTTCAGAAAACAGTAGTTGGAGTATGGTAGAATTGGAAGTGATTCCAGAACCGCAAACGATTATTGAAGATTTGATAAGAACCTAAAGATTCAATCTGATTTGACATTCCATTGGCCACTCCGCAGATATGATGGGTAACCTCAGGCACTCGAGAGGTACTTCGGTAAGCTCAAGGACGGTGGCAGGGAGGTTCTTGTTTACCCAGACTTACCATTGCTGTTGTTCCAGACTGTGAGACCCGGCAGGAGGATGAGTATAGCGTCGTTCTAAACTAGCTTTAGAAGTGCACGTCTATATGACTCTGGCAGAGGGTTGTCGTAGTCAGTGGGAGCAGCGGAAGCATTGGTGGACATCAGGCTTATGTCTATTTATAGACTAAAGTAGATATAGCGGAGATAGATCATCTATTTCTGATGTGACAGTCATAGGTTTTGACGTCATCAGAATAGGGGATCGATCTGTTAAGAAGGTAGTAGGGTGTGATGTCCTGGTTTTGGATGACTTACACAGAGTAGGAAAGGAAACTCCTATACTACGATCGGTTATACTTTGGTTGTCACACAGTGGTTTCTCCACACAGGACTTGGATATTATATCAGACATTCTGGTTACTAGATCTATGGTTTTAGATCTAGATTTGGGTGGTTTCCTAATCTGGGTACCTTGACAGCATTCTATGAGTATTTAGAATGGACGACTCCTGGCATGGTAGTGTACCTGCAGGTGATGGAGTCACCCTCTCTAAAGGTGTCTTACAGACTAAAGGGGAGAGGGATACACATGATTGACAGATCACTTTCTTAGGAAATTGAGTCAATCATGAGATGTCAAGTACCACACCAGATGTTGTTCTTGCAGTAGATGCAATAAGTTGATATTAATCCAATCCTGGACAAACAATCGGAAGCAGTTTTAAGACATAAGTGCGTGTTCTAGGGATGTGATAACGACAGCCTCTTTTAGGAGACAGTTATCATTCCAGGCTTCCAAGGTGACAAGGACGACAGGGTGATCGTCAGAGTTATAGTTTTCCTTCTGACGAGGGGAAGTATTTTGGACAGGTGGTGCAAGGCAATACTGAGGGTGGCATGGCGCAGGATTCTGATTAAGTTCAGTTGACGATACAGTCTAAGAAGTTTGGATTTGGAGTTCATTTATGAGCTAGGTCCCATCAGACATCCAGACATTCTAAGACAGGTATTGCTCATTTCGGGAGATGGCTTTCTCCGCGAACTTGAGATATAGAGAGACATAGAAAGAAACTTCTCTGCGGATCCACTCACTGAGGCTATTCCTCGAACGCAATAGTTTCGCAAACGGGTTTTGTGAGACTGACTAGTAGATGAGTTGGGTGTTCGGTATCACACGGGCTGTGAGTATGCGACATCGCAATAATTAGCCTTGAGTGCAAGTGGAAGATTGTTGGAGATAGTGCCCTCAGAGTCAATTATTGGATCACAGGCACGTGATTGCAATGATTGAGGGAGGACCTATCCCGGTAAGACAGTCTTACTCGAGATGATAGTATGCTATCTGGTTTATCTTTATCATCGTGTACTGCTTTAGGTGACCTGACATGTCTCTATTACACGTTGATAGAACCCCTAGGATTCTTGCTTGACTACCAGCAGTATGATGGCGATCATATACGTGAGAGCTGGTGGTCTATAAGCACATCCTTAAAAGGTCCCAAGTCGTGGGAGTTTCGAGACAGGGCATCGATACTCCATTAGTAGACTAGCGTATACAGTCGAGACCCCGACGAGGGGCGGTGGCCGGTCTCATAAGCCACTGGTGTCAGTTGGTTCACCTAAGATGTATACAGGTGCTCATTGGGTTATGAGTACACCGGACAGGACTCGCCGGGAACATGCTAGTTGGTCTTATACCTGACGTCAGATAGCAGTTCCCTGGTGACATGTGTACATGTTAGTTCATCGACCTGAGATCGTCATTTGTCTCGTGTGAGTTCCCACTGTGCTTTGATTACTACCCTACCACGGCTCAAAGGAGTCGTGCAAACAGGTTTTAGTTGGGTACAGTCCCGAGCCACATGGAGGCAGTGAGCGGATCTGCAGGGGTTCGTCTCTCCCGGTATTGGGGGTGAGGTCGCGCTGTGTCTAGGAGAGCCATTACACAATGCCCTCGGCCGAGGCAGGAGATTTACTGGTAGGTATTCCAGTAGTATCTCAGGGTGTTTTGGGCTACACTCCGACATGACTTGTACCGCTTTTGGGGGTCTCACTTTTACCAACCCCCTAGGCCCGACATGCGATGCTCATAGACGAACGAACCTGACTGTACGGATATTGTTACTGACAGGCTCAGCAGGGTGTCAGGATGAGTTCGCTCATCGACATCCCTTTTGGTCAATAGCTGGTGGCTCGTCACGTATTGGCTTATACCTCTGACGTGCTAGTGGTTAAATCCACAGCCATAGTATTGACGAGTCTTTAGAGTCCCCCATACTTTCAGTTACTCAAGCTTTCGGGCGAAACGCTATATAGGCCGTATGGAGATATGGCAGGGTCCGATCAGATACGTGCGGTATTGCACGCATCAGGATCGGACAGTTTGTACTAGTGGCCGTATGGTTATATGGCAGGGTTCGATCAGATACGTGCGGTATTGCACGGATCAGGATCGAACAGATATTACTAGCCGGCTTTGGTTTAAGCCGGGTCCTAGTATAGTACAGTGTCGATTTTGTCTCATTGCATTTGTATCCGGTAGGAATACAGATGCGGGTGTGTATGCACAGTATTGGGGTTTTCCTGTAATTTATTACGGGACCAGTTTTCTGGAGTTGCCAGTTTGCATTCCGTTCCGGCCGGTTTTCCTTTGTTCTTTCCCGGCCGGACTTTTCCGATGGAGGGGGTAATTTGCAGTTTTGCAAATTACATTTGGGGAGGGGGTATCTTGCATATTGGTGGCATCATTATAGCTTTTCTTGATGAGATTCTTTTTCCTTCTTATCACTTGCTTTCTGAGATTAGAAAGGATTTAGAGTGATTTGAGTGGTTGATGTGAGATTTGCTTTATGTTGTGGTCACCACCTTTGCTCTCCTACACTCACCTCCCTTTGTATGATGTTTTCATTCCCTCCACCATTTTCCAAATGAGTATGGCCGGCCACAACTTTGAGGAGAGGAGAAAAATGAGAGGTTCATTTCATTTGGTGTGGGAAATTTATCATCCATCTCATTTTTTCCATTGCTACAAAAATCCCCAAGTTCATTTCTCAACCTCATTCCTCCATCAAGGCAGCATAACCCCAAAGAGACAAAGCACTACACATTCTACAACAAATCTTGGACGCGTCGGCTAGTCTACTTCGTGCCCGAGTTGCCTCGGCATTGAGGTGGGAGCCCGTAAAAGATACAGGCGATGTGGTGCCCTTCCGGCGAGGAGGCGACGACCGGAGTTTCCGCAGGAGATCGGGACGACGAGGAGAAGACCGGAGGACTCGGATCATTCGGTATATCTCTCACCCTTTCTCTTGATAGCTAGTATCGGTTAATGGTTACGATCCGGGTTTATTGTCCGCGGTAGCGCCAGTTTAAAAGTTAAGAAAATTTTGATTCCGCATTTTGGCCTCGGATAGACGGCCGGGGCGCTGCGGTGGCGCAACAGAAATAAGTGGGAGCGCAATAGAACTGGAAGAAATTCCAGAACCACGAGCTATTACTGAAAGCTTAGTAGAACCAGATGGTTCGAAAGATCAGGACATTCCCACGCCACTCCGCAGGAGTAGTAGGCAGTCTCATCCGCCCGAGAGATACTACGGTTTTCTCATTGACGGGGATAGAGAGGATTGCATCATAGATTGTGATGAGCCTACTAGCTTCCAGCAAGCCATTCAGAGCGTCGACTTGGTAAAATGGCTGGATGCAATGCGGGCCGAAATGGAGTCTATGTACACCAACAAAGTATGGACGTTTGACATTGCTCCAGATGGGGTAAAACCCATAGGATGCAAGTGGATCTTCAAAAGGAAGATTGGTGTAGATGGACAGGTTGAGACCTATAAAGCTAGACTGGTTGCAAAGGGTTTTCGTCAGCGACCTGGTTTGGACTATGATGAAACCTTTTCTCCAGTAGCTATGCTGAAATCCATTCGGATCCTTCTTGCCATTGCTGCCTTCCACGATTATGAGATTTGGCAGATGGACGTAAAGACCGCTTTTCTAAATGGACATTTAGAGGAGTGTATCTATATGGACCAGCCAGAGGGTTTCATTCAGAGTGGGAGCCGCGGAAAGGTGTGCAAATTGCTTAAGTCCATTTATGGACTAAAGCAGGCATCACGGAGTTGGAACATCTGTTTTGATGAGACGGTCAAGGAATTTGGCTTTATCAAAAATCCAGATGAACCATGCATCTATTGTAGATTTGTAGCGAGAACTGTGGTATTCCTCATTTTATACGTGGATGGCATTCTCTTAATAGGAAATGACATTCCTATGCTACAATCGGTCAAGGGGTTCTTGTCACACAGGTTCTCCATGAAAGACCTGGGTGATGCCTCATACATTCTGGGGATTCGGATCTATCGTGACAGATCCAAGAGGATTTTAGGACTTTCATAGCCCAGGTACATCGACACCATACTGAAAAGATTCAGTATGGAAGATTCCAAGCGTGGTAATCTACCGGCTTGTCACGGGATCACCCTCTCCAAAGAGATGTCTCCCAAGACTGATTTGGAGAGGGATCGCATGTCTATTATACCTTACACTTCTGTGGTAGGCTCTATAATGTATGCGATGTTGTGTACCAGACCAATGTGGCTTATGCACTGAGTGTGGTAAGCAGGTATCAGTCAAACCCTGGGGAAAAACATTGGATAACGGTAAAGAACATTCTCAAGTACTTGAGAAGGACTAAGGAGATGTTCTTGGTGTATGGCGGAAAAGACCTCCAGATTGAGGCCTTTGCTGACTCCAGCTTCCAGAGTGACAAGGATGATTCCAAGTCCATGTCGGGTTTTGTCTTTACCCTCAATGGAGGGGCGGTGTGTTGGAAGAGCTCCAAACAAGAAACCGTTGCTGACTCGACTATGGAAGCGGAATACATCGCTGCATCTGATGCCGCAAAAGAAGCTGTCTGGATGAGGAAGTTCTTGAAAGAACTTCAGGTGGTTCCGTCCATTGTTGACCCAATACCTCTATATTGCGACAACAGCGGGGCTATAGGTTTAGCGAAGGAACCCAGGTCCCATCAGAAATCCAGACACATCTTGAGGCGGTATCACCTGATCAGGGAGATCGTGGATCGCCAGGAGATCGAGGTTCGGAGGGTTGCTTCAGAAGATAACACTGCAGATCCATTCACCAAGGCCTTGCCCCAGACTCAGTTCGAGCGGCTGATCGAGATGATAGGTCTTCGATACGCCAGTACATGGCCTTAGTGCAAGTAGGAGATTGTTAGTGTATATGCCCTAGAGGTCATTACTGTATCATACTAGTTTGTATATTACTTGATGGAAGCTTGGGATATTCACAGTTGTATATACAATCTTGCTCGAAATGGTAGTATGCTACTTGGTTTGTCTCTGCTTTAATATGTGCATGTGTTTCTTTTAGCATATCGCCGATATACATATTAGTAGAGCACTTAGGATTATTGCTTGATTACCAGCGTTGTGATAGTGCTCACACTCGTGGGGGCTGGGTAATCCATAAGCACATCCTTATACAGGTCCCTGGTCGTTGGACTATCGAGACAGGGCATCGATACTCCGGAGTAGACTAGCGTATGCTCTTCTCATCCCAGCGTGGCAGACGGTCTGTCTCACAGCCGTCAGTACGTCGTACTTGAGATAGTATGCGGGTGCTCGTTAGGTTACGAGTACACTGGACAGGACTCGTCGGGAACTGTTGGTTGGTATTATACCTATCGTCAGTTATCAGTTCCCAGGTGACATGAGTACAGCTTAGTCCGCTGACTTGACACTGTCACTTTGCCTCGAGTGTGTTCCTACTGCACTTTGATTACTACCCTACCACGGCTCAAAGGAGTTGTGCAAACAGGTAGTTTTTGGGTGCAGTCCCGAAGAACTTGGAGGCAGTGACGGTTAGAGAGGATTCGTCTCTCCCGGTATTAGGGGTTGACATCGTGCTGTGTCCAGGAGAGCCATTACACAAGTAGTCCCTGGCCAGGGCAAGCGAGATATACTGGTAGGTTTCTAGTGTTATCTTAGGGTGTTCTGGGCTACACTCCGACACGACTTGTACCGCTATTAGGGGACTGACGTTCACCGCCCCCTAGGCCCGCCATGCGATGTATCAGACGAACAGACCGGACTGTACGGAGACTGTCACATACAGGCTCAGTAGGAGTTCAGATGGGGTCACCTCGTCAGTCTTCTTATCGGCATCTACCTGGGGACCGTTACGTACAGCTAGTGCCGCTTGCGGTCTGTGGTTAAACCCACTGCCAGCGTAGTGTCGAGTCTTTAGAGTCCCACACAGAGAGCTATTCGCCTTTAGGCAAAATGAGTAGAGGTCACATGGTTTTGCGACAGGGTTCGTTCACATCCGCGCACTTGTGCACGTTTGCTGTCCGAACAGCTTATACTAGCGGGCTTTGGTTTAAGCCAGATCCTAGTATATGATTTGGGATTGGTTTTATCTCTTTGTATTCGTGTTCCTCGGATCACGAATGCGGGTGCGTATGCACGGTTGATTGAGTCAGAGGAAGAGGACTTTAATTAGTGTTAATGACCATTGTCATTTTATTAACCCTAATGCTTATGTGTGTATTATAATTAATTGCTATTAGCTATATATATATATATTTATAATTGTGCATGGTTAGGATTGTTGACATTTTGACCATATTTGACTTGTTGACCTTAGTTGACATGTTGACCATCATCAATCCATATAAAAGATGCTCTTTGATCCTTGCAATTTTCATTTAATGTGAAATGATAATGGTCAAGTCTTGATTAACCATGACAATTATCTAGCTAATTATATATTTTTTATAATTCACACATATATGTGAGAATGGCTTATTATTCTCTCATTCTATCATATACTTTCTCTCTCTTGCTCTTCCCCTTCCTCATGCTCTCCCCTCTCATGTGTTGAGAAACACTTGAGCTTGAGAAAAACCACTCCATAGTAATCTCTACTCTCATCTAGGGTTCTAGGATTAGCACTTCTTGCACCTTAGTTACTTCTAGCTTGAAGTTGAAGCCAAAGGTTGAGGCTTTCGGGTGGATCCTTCTTCGACTCGAGAAGGCGACAAGGCGATCTCTTTCTTACACACCAAGGAGCAAGGAGAGAAGGACATAAAGCCCTAGGTATAACCATTCTTCCTTGTATCTAATTTCTAGTTAGTTTTTAGTTAGTTTTGTTTAGTAAAGATCCCGACTTTGTCTAGTCCATGTTGCCTAGAGTAGTAAAAATTCGATTTTTATTCCGTTTTCCGTCTCCCCGCAAGCACCGGGGTGGGCAACGTGGACTTACAGATTCGTCTCTCCCGATATTGGGGGTTGACATCGCGTTGTGTCTAGGAGAGCCATTACATAAGTAGTATCTGGCCAGGGCAAGCGAGATATACTGATAGGTTTCCAGTGTTATCTCAGGGTGTTCTGGGCTACACTACGACACGACTTGTACCGCTATTAGAGGACTGACGTTTACCGTCCCGTAGGCCCGCCATGCGATGTTATCAGACGAACAGACCGGACTGTACGGAGATTGTCACATGCTGACTCAGTAGGAGTTCAGATGGGTTTCACCTCGTCCGTCTTCTTATCGGCATCTACGTGGGGACCGTTACGTACAGCTAGTGCCGCTTGCGGTCTGTGGTTAAACCCACTACCAGCGTAGTGTCGAGTCTTTAGAGTCCCATACATAGGGTTATTCGCCTTTGGGCAAAACAGAGTAGAGGTCGCATGGTTTTGCGACAGGGTTCGTTCTCATCCGCGCACTTATGCATGTTTGGAGTCCGGACGGATATTACTAGCGGGCTCTGGTTTGAGCCAGATCCTAGTATATGTTTTGGGGTTAGTTTTATCTCATATTATTCATGTTCCTCGGAACACGAATGCGGGTGTGTATGCACAGTTGATTGAGGCGGAGGAAGGGGATTTTCATTAGGGTTTCGGAACGGGTGTGTATGCATAGTTGACAGTCGACTTTATCCAAACCCTAATGAATTTGTGATATATCAATTAATAATATTAATTAAATGAAATTGTGTCATGGTTGGGTTTGTTGACTTGTTGACCATAGTTGAAACATTGACTATCATCATTACACATCAAAGATGCTCTTTGATTCTAGCAAAAAACATTTAATGTGATATGATAATAGTCTCATCAAACCATCCATCACCTTTTTCATTTTTGGATTAATATTATTATTAGATAATTCACCTATTATGTTATGGTTGTAAAAATACCATCTCATTATATCATAACCATTATCTCTCCTCTTTTCTTCTTCTTCCTCCTCTAGTTCAAGGAGATCCATTCTCATGTGTTGAGAAACCTCTCCTTGAGATAAAATACTCTAAACCACTCTCTACTCACTCTAAGGTTGAAGGTCTAGCAAGCCAAAGACCTTAGTTCTCTCAAAGTTCGAGAAAGGAGCCCAAGGTTGCAACCCTCAGGTGGATCCATCTTTGACGAAAGAAGGCGACGAGGAAAGCAACATCCAACCACTACTAAGAGTTCAAGAAGAAGGAGTTCAAGTGAGGTATAACCCCTAACCGAGTAGACAACTCTCTAGTTAGGTTGCTAGTGTGTAGTTTAGCCAAGATCCGTTTTGTAGTCCATGTTACCGAAACCCTAAAAAATCGTTTTTCACCATTTCCGCAAGCCCCAAAGAACCGGGAGAGGTAACGTGGATTTACAGGCTAGTGCCGGTACTTTGAGGGAGGTTCCCCGTGCTTTCGCTTGGACCTAATTAAAGTAAACCTCGTTTTCCCAGGGGCGTAACCCCGTTAACACCTTTCTAGACACTTAATTGATCGGCTAATTGTAATGTGTAAAACTCTCCCAGGAGTAACTCTTACTCGGAGCGGGTATCGGGATCCAACTATCTCATAGAAGGTATGCAATCTCATTGCAAATTTCAACACTTGATATTCCCAATAATATTTTGCCCCTAACAGCCATATGACCTTAACATGGTCAACAAATCATAAGTGCTAGTCAAGTTCAACCCGTCATTTCCCAATTGAATTAAACCCACCCGCACGACCCTTAACATGGTCAACAAATTCGCAGACTACCCTAATCCAATCGCATCATATGCTTATACAGATAAGCACTAATCAGCTACCGCACACTACACCTTAACATGGTCAACAAACGTAGCATGGATACTAACTAGTATTTATCTGAAATGACGGAGGGCTACGACAGGTTTTTAAGAAAACCCTTGGCGTAATGATCTTGATATCATTGTAGAATCGAGTGATTTTAAATGGAATGTTTTTGAGGCCTTTTCTAGTTTCGCTAAAGTGGTCACTCCCGGTGAAGGGATCGTCGGCTATTTCCTCATCGAATAAGGTGCAGGATATTTCACAAATATCACTATGCAAAGCAAAAACTATAGAAACAATCAAAAGACAAACCGAGTTTGTAGCATCTGCTAGTTTCGCTAAAGAGGTCACTCCCGGTGAAGGGATCTCGGCTCTTTCCTTATCGAATACGGTGCTAGATGTTCTACAAGGAACACCGCTATGAAAAGCAAGAACTAGAGCTACCAGTTTTTAAACAAGTTTCTACAACATCTTTAGGTTTCTTTTATTTCAGTAATCTCATTAATGAAGTCCCATTTTATTATGCTTCACAAGCATCACATTTGAAACGAAATCTGCAATATAACATATATCTCATATATCTAATATAAACATTAGTCTCAGGCAGTAATATGATCTCATCACAGAACATTGCAGCAGAAGAAACTTATATGAAATATTGGATATACTAGGAGGTCTGTGTTTTAGTATGAGCCTGTATAAAACACGGATTCCACGGTCGCGGTGAATAGCCAAACCCACATCCCTAGACCCATACGAGAGCGGCAAGCAACACTTCCAATTCTAGGGTTAGGAGACCCGGTCTCGACTCCATGAGATGGTCTCTGTAACACCCTAGGATATGTTTAGTGGATAATTATATTTTAATATGTGAATTTTAATAAAAAGTTTACAAAATTGATTTTCAAATATTTTTTCAAATTTAATAAATATTTTTCTAAAATTTTCCCAAGCTTGCACAAACATGTGCATGTAAACTAGGGTTAGAATTTGGGTTAAACCATGTTTAACAACCATGGTAGGTTAACCCCACCATTAGTAAGTTAACATGATTTCAATTAAGGGTATTTTTTTTAAAAATGAAGTGGGATTTAAAATGCTTTTTGGTTGACTTGAGTGAGAGAGAGAGAGAATGCATCATTGCTAAGCCATGCTTGCATTAAATGAGAGAGAGAGTGTGCATCATGGAAAGCCCATGCTTGCATTTAATATGGCAAGAGAGAGGGAAATGGGGGCTTGACTCTCTATTGTTATCATTCTTTCTTTTGTTGTTCACACTCTCATATCTCACTCACTCACTCTCTCACTCACACACACACAGAGCTAAATCAGCAGCAACAGTAGAAGTTACAGCAGCAGCAGCATCACACAACAACAACAACAACAGAGCAACAACAGCAGCTACATCAGCTTCAGCCCCAGCAACAGCTTCAGCCCCAGCATCAGCTTCAGCCCCAGCAGCAGCAACACCAAGCAACAGCAGTAGCTCCTTGAAGCAGCAGCAGCAACAACAAATGTAGCAGCAGCCCCAGCACAACATCATCAACAACAACAACAGCAATAACAACACCAACAGCAACAACAAGCAGCAGCATCAGCAGTAGCAGTAACAACAGCAACAGCAACAGCAACAGCATCTGGAGCAGCAACAACAGTAGCAGCTTCTTCTTCTCCTCTTCTTCTCCTGACCCAGCGTCGTAGGGTCAAGTGAGGTATAACCTCTGAGCTCCACTTGCTTGTATGCAAGACTAGTGCGTTGGTTTAGTTTAATTAGTGTAAATTGGTAGTTGTTAGCGCTAGATTGTGTGTTTTTAGTGATATTTGTGGTGATTAGTGTGATCTTTGCTTAAGTAAGGTTAGTTTTGGCTAGACTAAGTTAATTAAGAGTTGTTAGGGCCTTGTGAACCTAGGTAAATCCCAGATTGCACAAAAGTACCCTAAGTTTTCAAATTGTGCAAAATTTGCCGTTTTAAAAGAAAAACTTAGCTTTTTGATATCTGTTGTTACCCCAATGAGTCCAGAATAAAATTGAGTGGACCATAGCCTGCTAGTGACACCCTGACCCCACCACCAGAGCCCGACCCCACCACTCCAACCTTTGGCCGCCAAAAAAATTATTCTGGCCGCAAATTGCTGCCAGACCAGGGAGATAGGAGCTAGGGTTTTTTTGGTTGGGTATTTGCTATGTTCTGTAGGTCCTTGGTGTATATAGTTTTGTAATATTTTAACCTGGGTAGAATCTGGGACGATATATCGTTTTCTGGTGTTGTTAGTTTGCGCGATACGCGCGATACGCGAGTGGGTTTTGTGATTCAGCGTATCGCGGCGTGTCGGGCTGAGTCGTAGACGCGTGCACGCACATTTCAGCGTATCGCACACACGCGCGTTGATTCGCGACGCGAGTTTCTCGTTTCGTTTCGATATCGCGTTTTGCGAGATTCTTTCTTATATAATTGGATTCCTTGTGTAAATTCCAGGTTCACAGGTGGGTACGTCAGACGTCGCAAGGAAAGGGAAGCAGGTGGTCGGCTATACTTAGCACGTGACCAGGTGAGTAGATTTAACATCTATGGGGAAATCGCCCGTATGGCGTTAAGCGTCAGGGCGAAATAGGATTTGTAGTCTTGAGTGTCCTTATAGATATACTGGTAGTATAGAACACTGCACCGTCAATGACGGTCCAAGTTGCACGAGCATGATTTATATCCTACACTCACATCGTTAGTGATTGCCATGCCACTCACATTATAGGATTGCTATAAACCGCATATCATATTGATTCTGTTTATTTGACGTTGTCATGATTTGCCGCATACTAGCATATGTATATTCAAATCTATACTTGTGCCACATACATCACATATATTCATAATTGGGCACATACATCGTATATCTATACTTGTGCCACATACATCGTATATCTATACTTGTGCCACATCATCACATATATTCATACTTGGGCACATATACATCGCATATCTATACTTGTGCCACATACATCACGTATACTCATACTTGGGCACATATACATCACATATATATACTTGTGCCATATACATCATATATGTTCATACTTGGGCACATATACATCACATATCCATACTTGTGCCACATACATCACATATGTTCATACTTGGGCACATATACATCACATATCTATACTTGTGCTATATACATCACAAATGTTCATACTTGGGCACATCTACATCATATGTCTACATTAGTGCACAGGTACATTGCTATATTCACTTTGCGTACTTATCCATTCGCACATCCATACCTATACCCACATTCATATGTTACATACATGGATGATATTGACTTGATTTAAAACTAAAGGACCGCAAACGATATTTTCAAAACTGGATCTTTTAAAAAGAGCGGTTCCCCCTTTCTTTTACTCGTAGTGTCATACGACACATTGCTTGGATTTACGCCTTGGATTTGATTTATGTGATTTCTGGATTTGGGAACCGGAGTACTATTTTAAGAAAATACGCACTGTTTAAAAACCCGGTTTCCCTTGATATGATATTTTAGTGCGTCCACCATGAGTTTTCTCGGTTCCAGAGAGCTTGTGTGAGTATACCGGATTCGAGGAGAGGTAGGCACCGATTGCGGGTACATGGTGCACCCGGTACGGTACCCCGGGGCGAGAAGACTCGTATTGTTAGACGGTGAGCCCGGCGGAGGGACTACTACCTACCGGTGATTTGTTGGACCTGGCGGTTATCCGGAGGATAATGACCAGAGTCGATTGATGGATACGGGACGACGCGTACTGCAGGGGCCGAGGGCCGATTCCGCAGACGGAGTCCGTGGGCAGATCCGATGGACGGACGCCCCATATTGGAGGATTTGCGTGTCGATGCTGGACACGGCTGATTTTATGATATTTTGAGTGTCGGTGATGGGCTCTCCTGATTTTATGAGATTACAGGATTTGAGGGCCGATGTGGATGACGACGCTTGAGTTGTACTGGTTTTTGGTGCATTGATAGACACCAGTTATTTTCCATGTTGATATTCCGTGTAGATATTATTCCATTCCGTACCCAGCATTCAGTACTTGACATCTCATCCTGTAGCTAGTATACCTGATAGAGTACACATGCTTGCATATCATTGCGTACCCTGCTCATCATATATAGGGTTGTTAGATTGCATCGCCATACCTGATTATCACATATCTTGCTCATCATATAGACATGATTATTAGATCGCATTTGTTGCATGATATTGAGCATCCAGTTCAACATATAGATGTTTATCCGTTGGCATAGGTTAGAGTATCGCAGCACGTGCATACTCGCGATTACCTTTATATGTTATCTACTATTCACGAGTTGGCAACTCACCCCCGTTGTGCCACAGTGCTTGCTGGTTGCCCTTTGGAGTAGTCGCGGCCGGCTGTTGACCGCATCTTTTGACACAGATACCATTTCTGAGGCGTGTTAGCCCTTTTGCTATTAGGTGGGTTTTGTACGGTATCTGTTTACCTTTCAGTTTTATATTGATGTATCTAGTATTCTCCATCTACCTTCATGTATGGACTTAGAGACAGTTGTGAGGACGATGTATATGATTTTGTACTCTGGTGTCGAGCTCGCTATGAGCCGACTTTGTATTCATGCAGTCTTATCTTTTATGATATTTGTCTTTGCTTTACTGCTCATTCTTCGCTACTGCGTCGTATATCATATTGTGATGCTCTATTCATTTCACATGTTACTTCTACTACACCTTGCCTTTTACCCGACTTACGGGACAAATTTTTATAAAGGAAATGTTTCCAAAATTATTAAAATATAACTCTTGAACTAAAAATGATTTCTACTAAATTACTTAAGGTTTTATAAACATTTTACAAATGCTTCTACTAAAATGTTTTAACACTCTATATTTAAAATGGTTTTGATTTCTGGGTTTCGGCTTACTTAGTCGCGTTACGCCTGTAGACGTTACGTGGTTAAGTGTCGGTCACGGGCCGAACTTTGGGTCGTGACAAAGTTGGTATCATAGCGTAGGTTTTACCTTCGGAGTGTAGGATGACCCTGGTATGATGGAGTAGGTAGCTGCAGCAGAGTGGCGTAGCGTGCGTATGTTCCGCGGCATACTCACGACACGGTATTCCGCCTAAGCGACCTTAGGACTTATTGGTTGAAATTCCTTCATTATTGCATACATTCTTGTGATTCGATTTCCGTATCCCTATCGAATCCTACTTTCCTTTTCAGCCACTATGCCGCCAAAGACTGCTATTGTTAGTTGTATGTATGCCCTAGAGGCCAGTATTGTACAGATGATGTATATTATATTGGATGCTTGGACATATATAGAGATGACTTTCTTGCTCGATATGATAGTATGCTATCTGGTTACTCTTTATCTTAACATGTACACTAGTCTCTTTAAACTGTCTTATGGTTACATGTTGGTAAAGCCCTTAGGATGTGTACTTGACTGCCTGGACTATGATGCAGATCATACTAGTGGGGACAAGGTAGTCCATAAGTACATCCTTCAAGGTCCATAGTCGTGGGTGTATCGAGACGGGGCATCGATATACCAGAGTAGACTAGCGTATACGCTTCTCGACCCATGAGATGGGCGATGGATGATCCCATATCCATTGGTGTTTGACATCAGAGATTGTATGCGGGTGCTCAGTGGAGACTGGGTACACTGGACGGACTCGCCGAGAATTCCCAGATGGTATTATACCTCACGTCAGATGGCAGTTCTCAGGTGACACTTGTGCAGGATAGTCTGTAGACCCGAGATCGTCATAGAGTCTTGTGTGATTCCCACTGTGCTTTGATCTCCACCTTACCACGTCCATGAGGGCATGCAAAACGGTGGTCTTTGGGTACAGTCCCGAGTCACATGGAGGCAATGAGCGATAGGAGGGGTTTCGTCTCTCCCGGTATTGGGGATTGATGTTGCGCTGTGCTCGATTGGCCGTAACAGGGAAGTCCCTGGCCAGGGCTGATCAGAGATTTGCTGGTAAGTGTTACCAGTAGTTTCTCGACCCGTTATGAGCCTCACATCGGCACGACTTATCGGTTATTGGGGTCTGACGTTTACCACCCCTAGACTTGATATGCGACGTATCAGACGAACAGACCGGACTGTACGGTAAGTGTTACTGGTTGGATTCACAGGAGTGTGAGCGGGCTAGCTCGTCGATCTTCTGATCGCTCAATACCCGGATGGCCGTTACGTTTAGCAGACCGCTTGCGGCTTGTGGGTGCTTGATATGATCATCATCTGCTACCGGAGTATTGACGAGTCTTTAGAGTCCTACACAGAGGTTTCCTGGCTCAAGCGAAACGAAATAGGAGCGTATATGAGATATGTGCGGGACCGAGAATAATGCGTGTATGTGATACCGTATTTCATTCTCGCGATGAATGTTTCGATTGGTTATATTCGATATGACCTAGTTATCGAATCATTGATTCGATAAATCGATACATTGGATACTAGTCGGTTATGTGAGACATGACCGGATCATTGAATCAAATGTTCATTTAATGATTTAATGTATAATTATATATTTGATATATTACTTTGCATTAACTAGTATTGGTTCATTTTGAAAGGATTTTCTCACTTGATGCACATTGTATATGTGATATATTTTTTGTGCACTTGATTGTATCATGTTTGATGATACTTGCTCACTTGGATTTGTGTAAAGATTAAACCATGGTTATAAGAATGGTTAGGGTTTTGATTATTTACTTAGTTATTTATTTATTTATTCATTTTGGAAATAGTTAAGTATGGTGGCTTATTTTGTTTTATGTTGAAACTTCAAGAAGCTTTGAAAAAGTCCACCATTCTTATCTCTTCCTTAACCTTAACCATTCCAACTAACCTTAGTTTAATCTCTACACTTGACCATGGCTAACATTATGATAAGTATTCCTTTTCTTTTCATTTTAAATAACTTATCATAATATTTCCTTCTTGATCATCTTCTTCTTCAAGAAAGAAACCTTGATGCCATCAATGGCAACTTGAGCAAAAGTGAGTGAAATCCAATTCCAAAGTGAACCCACCTCCTATTTCTTCACCCTCTACCTCTTGCCAAGTTGTTTTGGGTGTTTTCTTCACAAGTTTCACAACTTAGTGAAGTTGGAGCTTGAACTTGAGCAACCTCGACGTAGATCATCTTCGGCACGAAGCCGACGACCTATTCCACTCGTTTTTCCGATGAAGCCGACGATCGAGTCTAGGATTCGAGATGGACAGCGAGAGGACACCTACGTGGAGCCGAGGAAGAGGGTAACCGGATCTACAAAGGTTGTAGCCTCTCTCCTTTACTTAATATGTTAACTAGATTTGTATTTCGCCTAGAATTCTAGTCGACGATCCGTGTTAGGGTTTCTCGACACCCATAATTTTTGAAAATGGCATGGTTGATGCCATGTGAGACCTCTATAGGGTGCCTAGGAACCTTTCACTGGTATCAGAGCCTAGCTAGAGCCTTAGGCGAAGTCTTGACGCAATTTGAAGCCCGAACGAACCCGAAACCCTAAACCAAACATGTTCTCTGGACTTTTTCCAAAATCTGGAGTTTTTCGATATTAAAAATATGCAGAAAAATCAGCAGGAAATTCTAAGGTTTACTGTGAAATTCGTGAGCCTAATTCCACTATATCACCGCGGTTCCGCGGCATGAGCAAGGCTCATGCGGCGGTTCCGCGGCATGAGCAAGGCTCATGCGGCGGTTCCGCGGCCGTACGGCCACAGTATGTAAAGTTTTTTGCACAGTAACTCTTAGTTTCCGGTGATGATTTTCCTGGGAATTTTTAATGTTTTTTCCAGAGTTTTAATTTTTAGGGTTGTTTTGGGGATTCGAATGTTCGATCGGATTATCAAATTTTGTCTGTGTGGCTTTCCGGATAAATTTTAGAATATGTTAAAAAGTTCGACCGGATATAAATACCCAACTTTTCCCCTGTCGGGAAATTTCCAAGTGTTGGATTTTTCCGTAGTTTAACGACGTTCTAAGTAGTGCAAGTAACGCGATGGACCCTCTAGAAGACAACAAACCTTAACTCGATTATGTGACCGTCTTGAACTGCCCTTTGAACCTTCGGGTTTGGGGCAGTACGGCGTGCCACATGTGAGGCGTTGGTTTGACCCTTCTACGGCTGGACCGTTGGTACTGAGGCACGAACTGAATGTTGTTAGAATTATTTCATGTGTTGAGCTGTATCGGGAAAACTTGGGTATTCGACTGTTCGATCGGAATGTTTAACATTTTCTGTTTATCTAGAATGTGATACAATAATTGGAATTCACAAACAGTTATGAGATAACTGAATGAATGTTATAAATCTAGCGGTTTAGTTTCACTTGATATTGAAAAGAGTTTTCGATAATGAGACTAAAATGCGGGGTTTATAACTGTTAGGCATGTGATGTCTAAGTATTTCATTTGATTAGGCATGCGATGTCTAAAGAAGTTGCGGATTCCAATTGTTGTAGTTTTACACTTTCTTTTCTGTGACCGTAAGTGTAACATGTGATATCGCCGGTTTCGTTGCTATATGTCAACGACAATTGGGATGAACATATTTACTTACGTTGATGACATGTGATGTTATGTGTTGCTGGATATGTTATATTGGATCGTCGTGCTCGAATAGCCGGGGGGTTTTTATGTGAGATGAGTGTTTTTCATTTTCATTCATGTAAAAAACTTGTATGTAATATTCTTTTATTTGGGGAACTTCCAGGTAGCGGAAGTTGTCACCTTTTGTATATTATTTACTTTTCCGCATTAGGATAGACCCAAGGAGGGGAACACAAGTAACCGGGTTCTGGGGTCCAGTGGGAGACCAACTCGAGGAGTCGAGTCCGGGTCTCCTAACCTTAGAATTGGCAGGGTTGCTTGCCGCTCTCGTAGGGGTCTAGGGGTGTGGGATTGGCTATTCATCACGACCGTGGAATCCGTGTTTTATACTGGCTCGTATTGAAAACACGGACGTCCTAGTATATCCAATATTTCATGTGTTTCTTCTGCTGCGATATCTGTGATGTGATCATGTGATGTTCTGTGATGGATATAGTATATAGTATATATGATATATTATATAGACGTTACTTATGTTTTACACCCGCGCTAGCCCTGCCCTGCTCTGTCGTTAGTTACCTAACCTAACGGTGCACGAGGGGACATCGAGGCGAATGCGGATGGCATAAGTGTACGTCGTATTTATCTGTGATGTTTAGGTATTTAAATGATGGGACTTCATTAATGTGATTAATGAATGGAAAGAAACCTAAGATGTTGTAGAATCAAATTTTAAATAAAACAGGTAGCTACAGTTCTTGCTTTGCACAGCGGTATATGTGATATATCCTGCACCTTATTCGATGAGGAAAGGACCGAGATCCCTTCACCGGGAGTGACTCCTTTAGCAATGACTGGTATATGCTACACACTCGGTTTGATTTTTGATTTCTTCTATAGTTTCTGCTTTGCACAGCGATATATATGATATATCCCGCACCTCATTCGACGAGGAAAGGGCCGACGATCCCATCACCGGGAGTGACCCCTTTAGCAAAACTAGAAAAGCCTCAAAATCATTCCATTTTTAAAACTTCATTTGATTCTACAACGATATCAAGTTCATTACGCAATAGGTTTTCAGAAAAACCTGTCGTAGCCCTCCGTCATTTCAGATAAGTCATGTTTAGTATTCGTGCTGCGTTTGTTGACCTTGTCAAGGCGCAGTGTGCGGTAGCTAACCAGTATTTGTCTGCTTATGCATATGATGCAGATTGGGTTAGGGTAGTCGTACGGCCTTGTTGACCTTGTCAAGGGTCGTGCGGGTGGGTTTGATTCAATCTAGAAATGACGGTTTGAACTTGACTTGCGGTCTATGGTTTGTTGACCTTGTCAAGGTCATAGATCGTTCGGAGCAAAAGCATTATCGGGAATTTCAAGTGTTGAAATTTGCAATGAGATTGCATACCTTCTATGAGATAGTTGGATCCCGATACCCACTGCGAGTAAGAGTTACTCCTGGGAGAGTTTTACACATTGCAATTAGCTGATCAAGCAGGTGTCTAGAAAGGTGTCAACGGGGTTACGCCTCTGGGAAAACGAGGTTTACATTAATTAGGTTCGTGCGAAAGCACGGGGGACCTCCCTCAAAGTACCGACACTGGCCTGGCTGAAAGATTGGCGAACTTGTAGTGTGTAATTAATCCCGGCTAGTCTTTCCTTTTAGGGTTTGAAGGAAGATTTGATAAAAAGCAGTGGGAGCCATCCTGATTAGATAAGATAATAACCAATCTGATCTTGCACGCGCATACGCTAAAGTGTTTTCTTCTCTCTCTCTCCAGGTAGCGACCATTTCATGCCCTAATGAAGATAATAATATGGATGTATTGACCGAACCCGCATGTTATACTGTGCTGGGGAACGTTGGTTCCGTTCTTTCTTATAAGAGTTATAGGAATGAACATGATATAGGGGAATACCAGGATTCCCATGCCACCCGAATGAAGAAAGTACATGTTGATGCATTTTCTTCAGGTGTGTTCGTTACAGAGAACTGTTTCTCCATTTGCTCTATGTCCTGGGTATTGGATACCGGGTCAGGATCCCATATATGTAATTAGTTACATGGGCTTAGGAAAGGTAGAGAACTTGGAGAAGGTGTTAAAGACATAAGAGTTGGAAATGGTGCAATTGTTGCAGCTAAGACTGTCGGGGAATATCACCTTGTATTACCAACTGGTAATACATTGGTTCTGAACGAATGTTATTACATGCCGAACCTGATATGCAACATTATATCAGTTTCTTTATTGAGTAAAGAGGGATATAATTTTGTATTACAGGGCAATGTTATGAACATTTTCCGTAACCAAAAGTTGGTTGGATCAGGCACGTTATGCAATGGCATTTATGTTCTAAATCAATCAACAGTTCTGAGCATAACAAACACACACAAGAGGAAGAGTTCTGAACTCAACGAATCCTTCATGTTGCATTGTAGACTGGGCCACATCAATGCGACACGACTAGCTAAGTTGCATAAAGATGGATATTTAAATCCGTTTGAATTTTCATCTTATGACACTTGCCAGTCATGTCTCAAAGGCAAGATGACCAAAACTCCATTTACGAGACAAGGAGAAAGAGTTACCGAACTCTTAGGACTTATACATAGTGATGTATGTGGTCCCATGTCTACACATGCCAGGGATGGTTCTTCATACTTCATTACATTCACTGATGATCTCTCTAGGTTCGGGTATGTGTTCCTGATGAAACACAAATCAGAAGTTTTTGAGAAATTTAGGGAATATAAACAAGAAGTTGAGAACCAAACCGGAAAAAGTATTAAAATCCTACGATCTGATCGAGGAGGAGAATACTTAAGCAATGAATTCCTGGACTTCCTAAAAGAGAATGGGATTCTCTCTCAGCTAACTCCTCCATATACACCACAGCACAACGGTGTATCAGAACGGAGGATCCGCACCCTATTAGATATGGTGCGCTCTATGATGAGCACAGCTGAGTTACCTATTTCCTTCTGGGGTTATGCGCTGGAAACAGCAACATACCTATTGAATCAAGTTCCATCTAAATCTGTGTCTACCACACCATATGAGATATGGAGTGGGAAGAGACCATATTTTAAACGAGTTAAGATATGGGGTTGTCCGGCCTATGTCAAAAGGCAAAATCCGGACAAGCTCGAGGCACGGTCAGTTCTCTGCAAGTTTGTGGGATATCCAAAGAATTCATATGGGTATTTTTTCTACCACAGTGAGGAACAAAAGGTGTTTGTTTCTCAACATGCCACCTTTTTAGAAAAGGAATTCCTTGAAAAAGAAATTAGTGGCAAAGTGGTAGAGCTGGAAAAGGTTCCAGATACACAAACCATAACTGAAGATTTAGTGGAACCAGAAGATTCAGTAGCTCCCAATGAACCTCAGCCTCTCCGCCGATCTAGTAGGGTTCCTCGCCAACCTGAGAGATACTACGGTTTTCTCATGGATGGTGGGAGCGAGGATTGCATCATGGAGGATGATGACCCAACTAGCTTCGAGCAGGCCATCACGAGTGGGGACTCAGTGAAATGGCTGGATGATATGCGGTCCGAGATGGAATCCATGTACACCAACAAAGTATGGACTTTGGACGTTGCTCCTGAAGGGGTAAAACCCATTGGGAGCAAGTGGATCTTCAAGAAGAAACTTGGTGTAGATGGGAAAGTGGAGACTTTCAAAGCTAGACTTGTAGCAAAGGGTTTTCGTCAAAGACCAGGTGTGGACTATGACGAGACCTTTTCTCCAGTGGCTATACTTAAATCCATCCGGATCATGCTTGCCATCGCTGCTTATCATGATTACGAGATCTGGCAAATGGATGTTAAGACCGCCTTTCTAAATGGTGGTTTAGAACAGTGCGTGTACATGACTCAGCCAGAGGGCTTCGTAGACAGTGGGAGCAGCGGGAAGGTGTGCAAGCTGCTTAAATCCATTTATGGATTAAAGCAAGCATCGCGGAGTAGGAACATCTGCTTTGACGTCGTTATCAAAGAGTTTGATTTCGTCAAAAACCCAGATGAACCTTGTATCTACAAGAAGGTGGCAGAGAGTAAGGTTGTCTTCCTCGTATTGAACGTGGACATACTCTTGATAGGAAATGATATTCCTATGTTGCAATCGGTCAAGCTCTTCTTATCACAAAGATTCTCAATGAAAGATCTTGGTGATGCCTCCTGCATATTGGGAATTAGGATCTATAGAGATAGATCCAAAAGGATTTTGGGATTGTCCCAATCCAGGTACATTGTGTTGGAGATAGCGCCCTCATAGTCAATTATTGGATCGCGGGTACGTGATTGCAATGATTGCGGAGGACCTATACCGGTAGGACAGTCTTACTCGAGATGATAGTATGCTATCTGGTTTGCCTTTATCAGTCGTGTACATGTTCAGGTGACTGATTACATGTTACACTTTGATAGAGCCCTTAGGATCTTGCTTTACTACCAACAGTATGATGGCGATCATATACGTGAGAGTTGGGTAGTTTATATGCATATCCTTAATTGTGGTCCCTAGTCGTGGGAGTTTCGAGACAGGGCATCGATACTCCGGAGTAGACTAGTGTGTACAGTCGAGACCCCGACGAGGGGCGGTGGCCGGTCTCACAAGCCACTGGTGTCAGTTGGATCACCTAAGATGTATACAGGTGCTCATTGGGTTATGAGTACACCGGACAGGACTCGCCGGGAACCTGCTAGTTGGTATTATACATATCGTCAGATAGCAGTTCCCTGGTGACATGTGTACAGGTTAGTTCATCGACCTGAGGTCGTCATTTGTCTCGTGTGAGTTCCCACTGTGCTTTGATTTCTACCCTACCACGGCTCAATGGAGTCGTGCAAACAGGTAGCTTTTGGGTACAGTTCCGAGCCATATGGAGGCAGGTGAGCGGATCGGCAGGGGATTCGTCTCTCCCGGTATTGGGGGCGAGGTCGTGCTGTGTCTAGGAGAGCCATTACACAAAGTCCATGGCCATGGCAGGAGATTTACTGGTAGGTACTCCAGTAGTATCTCAGGGTGTTATTAGGCTACACTCCGACACGACTTATACTGCTATTGGGGGTCTGACGTTACTAGCCCCCTAGGCAGATATGCGATTCTCATAGACGAACGGACCGGACTGTATATACATTGTCACTGTTAGGCTCAGTAGGGTTTATGGATGAGTTCGCTCATCAGCCTCCCTTGAGGTCAGTCCATGGGCAGCCGTTACGCATTGCTAGTGCCGCTGACGGTTTGTGGTTAAACCCACTGCCAGGGTACTGACGAGTCATTAGAGTCCCCCAAAGACAGTTTCCCAAGTTCGGGCGAAACTTTGTAGAGGACGTATGGTTTTATGGCAGGGTTCGGAAAATGCACGTGCGTTTACGCACGTGTTATTTTTCGGGCTGATGATACTCTTCGGCTTTGGTTTTTGCCGGATCCGAGTATTATATTGAGTAGGTATAATATCTTTGTCTCAGTTGCATTTGTATTCGGTCGTAATACAAATGCGGGTATATTTATACAGTTTCGGGGTTATCCTGAAAGTCGTTTCAGGTTCACTTTTGGAAGTTGCCAGTTTCCTGTTTTCTATCAGCCGTCTTTTAACATTCGGTTAAAGACGGATTTATCTTTTCTTGGATGAGAGTGAGTCGTGCTTCTAGAAGCTTCTAGAAGGTTCTAAAAATGGAGAGGTGTCTTGTGACTCATGCTTTGATTTCTAAACATTCTTGTTTTCCTTAAGATCTTTATGCTTGATATTTTCATGTGTTCACACATGATATTTTTCTTATGATCACCCCCCCTCTCCTACGATCACCTCCCTCTTTGCTATAAGAGGCCGGCCCCCTCTCTCTCCTCACACTCTCTCACTAGAGTTTTTCATGGTTGTAAAAGATATGATAGTATTTGGGGTGCATGGAATTTTACAGTTCATTTCATTCCATCACCCAATTCCCTCGGCAACTTCATTAACCGATCGTCCACGGACTTGGACGAAGTGAGACAAAGTCATCTACTCATTCTCTACATCATTCTTGGTCGTCTCTTTTAGCAAACTTGACGATCGAGTTGCCTCAAGTTAGAGGCGGGAGCCCGTTTAAAGAATCGTCGACGTGGTGCCACCTCGACGAAGATATCGGAGATCGACGAGATCGGAGCAGCCGCAACGGAGCGTGGGATGATGGTTAAAGAACGAAGGACTCGGATCGTTCGGTATAACCTTTCTACACTCTTTACAGTTTGTTAGTTTAGCAATAATGGCAGATCCGGGTTAAAGTATACGATAGCGCCAGTTAAAAAGTTTTTGTTCCGCATTTGGCGTATGTAGACGGCCGGGGCGCTACCGTAGACTTACAGTGGTATCAGAGACTAACTATTTTGCTATACTAACTTGTGCTAACGCGTTTAAAATATCGATCGAACCGGAAATCAAAAATCACATTTTTTCAATTTGACAGTTTCTGTTGATTTTAAATGGTGTCCTAAAATTTTTCCACACATCTCAGAAAACTGTATAGGGTTTTATTAGAACGACGACAAAATTTGGGCTCGTGACCCCACCAAACCACCGCGGAAACGCGGTCAAACCCATGGTTTGACCGCGCATCCGCGGCCACTTGGTGAGCTCATGCTCACAAATTTGTACTGTGAGTTCTCTGTTGGATTTTGTGGTTTTTGGTAAATATCGTTTTGGCCCAGATTTTGTTACTGTTCACCAGTAAGTCGTGGGGCCCACTTCTTGATATTTGGTCGATCGAAATTTAAACACGTTAGTTTACAGTGCTTACATTATATCTCCGACCGGGAATGTCATTTGATCGGTAAACCGCGTCTGATTGTTATAGTTCTTTTAGACGGGTTTGCGAACGTGACATTCGCGTTGATGTTCTGTGTTGTGCTGTGATGTTGCGGATTTGTCGTGGTGGATAGCAGTGTACAATGGTAGTACAGTTTGAGTTTATTTGTACATTCGATATTGCGGGACGAGCGTCCAACATGTGGACTGCCGTCACTGCCTGTTGTATAATATTCTTTTGGGGCACGACCAGGTTGCGGTCGATGTACCTATTGTACTATTTTTCATTACTGTACTAGGTTTTACCCCGAGACGGAGTGCACGGATAGCCGGGTTCGGAAGGGCAACGGGTCCGCATCTCATGTCTTTGAGAGGCAGAGGGGCCCCACTCTAGAATTGGCAGACTATTCGCCGCACTCGTAGGGGGTACAGGTTGACCCAAGGAGGGGTGCCCAAGATTACCGGATTCCGTGAAGTGCTGGGTGGTCCATTCACTATGCTGTAGGGGGATGCCTCACTTCAAGTTTTTGGCGGGTAACTTGCCGCACCCGTAGGGGTCTAGGTTTCATTGCACAGGCTATCCACACGACAGGGGAACGTCGGGTTTCAGCAGCGGCTCTGTGAAATCCGGGGATCCCAGATTATCTGTATTGTTCTGTGATGCTTATTACTTTTCTGTAATGTTGCATATTATCACGCCGGGAGCGATTATTGTATATTGGTTTATATACCATTAGATGTTGTATATGTTTTACACCCGCGCTAGTCCAGTCCCCGCTCTGTCGTTAGTTAAGTAACCTAACGAGTGATGACGGGACCCAGTGACGAATGCGGATGGCATATACGTACATTTTATTTTCGTTCTTTTCTGGTGTGATTAAATGATGGGACTGTGTTGATTCTGATCAACGCAAAGTAAAACAAACCTGTTTACAGTTGTTGGAAAAAATTTAAAAAGTGTTATTGCAAAGACGTTTTCTTTTGTTTTGCATAGCGGTATTCAGTGGAATATCCTGCACCTCATTCGACGGGGCATGGGCTGATATCCCTTCACCGGGACTGACCCCTTGGGCAGAAGTTTGCGTCAGGGTAATAACTTCACTATAGTCGATTACATGTTGCTTTGCATAGCGGTATTCAGTGGAATATCCTGCACCTCATTTCACGAGGAAAGAGCCGAGATCCCTTTACCGGGAGTGACCTCTTTAGCAAAAGGTTTTCGCCACTATATTTTAAAAAGCTATCAGGTTCCTTCAGCGATATCAAGTTCACTACGTTAAAGGTTTTTCGCCAAAAACCAGCCGTAGCCCTCCGTCATTTCATATGAATGGTCAGTAGTATTCAAGCTATGTTGGTCTAGCCCTTAGCTAGGACATAGTGATTGGTAGCTGCTGGGGTGTTCACATGTTGCATAGATAGATGCGTTGGTTTGGGACAGTCGTACAGCCTTGTTGGCCCTTAGTCAAGGGCGAGTACGGGTGGGTTCAAATTAACAAGATAATGATGGGAAGAACTTGACATGTGACTTATGATGGGTTGGCCCTTAGTCACGATCATAAGAGCATGGGGCAAAAATCATATCGGGAGTTTCTAAAGAAACTGAAACTGGTCAAGTATGTGCATACCATCTGGAGTATGAGTAACGTGGATGCATTCCATCATGTTATCATGCGATGAGAGTTGGATCCCGATTCTCACTGATGAGTTGGTTTACTCTTCGGGTGATCCCGATTGATTCTTCTTTCAGGTTTGGAGGAGAATTTGATAGGACAGTGGGAGGTTTCCGGATTAGATAAAGTGATGACCATTCTGATCTAGGTTAGAGTGCACGCAGAGTGTTTCTTTTCTCTCTCTCTTTGGCAGCGACCTTTGACCAACCCTAGACTATGACTCAGTGACCAGGTTGATCGAACCTTCCTAAAATACTGGCTTTTGGATTGTCTATGTTGCATAAGTCATTGCCACTCCTTCTTTTACCTTTTGAATTTCTCAGAACACCCGTATTACTACGGATATCCACTTCCATTGGATAGATCCATCGTATGGTTATATACGAACTCGAAGGGACTTCTTCGAGGATGGATCCAGGTTCAGGAGAAATAGAATTGGTTTATTCAGTTGTCTTTTATTATCACCTTCTCTCAGGTTGCGAGAGCTCCTTGGTTTAGGAGAGTACACCTATTACGCTTATTGGATAGTCTTATTCCAAACCATAGGCTGGTGCCGAAAGGTAGGGAATGAAGAAAACCAATTAGCCTAAGTAGGGTGTGCAGAAGGTAATATGTAACGACAAAATAAAGGGATTAGAAAGAGGGCAAAGTAAATTGCGACTGATATCATTCACGACCAAAACAGCGTACTTCAGCGCCACTCCTATTTCACCTTTAAAGGAATAAGGTATTATTCAGTTGTCTTTTATCATCACCTTCTCTCAGATGCGAGTACTCCTTGGTTTAGGAGGGTACACCTATTATGCTTACTGGATAGTCTTCTTCCAAACCATAGGCTGGTGCCGAACGGTAGGGAAGGAAGAAAACCATTTAACCTAACAATGGTGTACAGAAGGTAACGACTAAAGACAAATAAAGGGATTTGGAGAGATGGCAATAAAATATACGGTTGAAGTCATGAATTGGATTATGGAAGAGGCATTACTATGAATACCAGGATACCCCTACGAAACATTTTCATGTTTCAGTGCATTGTTAAAAGGAAAAACTGTTTTCCCAATTAAAAACTTACTCCAAGGGTATGTATTTACCAGGTTTCATTCTCATATCTGTATGGTTTTACAGATGATGAGTGGGAGTAAGATATTGGGAATTAGGTAATCATCCTCATTATATCGGAATTCGTTGTAATTGGTGATATTTGAGGAAATCGCCAGGGTACAGTTTTCCACCGACAACGCACAAGTTTTGAGTTGTTCAACTCAGCGGACTTATACAAGAGTATTGTATGTTGTCCAGTGTCCATCAGGACAAAGGGGTAGGTCCTCGTATTATGTTCTATTTACTTATAACTTCTCTAGTATTTAGACGAGTGTTTCGTAGAAATACAAGTTCTAAGTTTTGAGAAGTTGTGGGTATAAGAATAAAGTAGAGAACCGGGTGTCACAAGTATCGGGATTCTTCAAAGAGATCGAAGATGTAGATTCTTGTGATTGGTATTCAGATGATAGTGATGGTTTAGAGAAACGAGTTTTCTCTTTCAGGTTACTCATAATTGGATGGATTCCTAAGTTGAGTAATGCTGATTAGCCTCTTTCCATTAAGATGATATGCACTGGAGACAGCTGCATGATTTGAATATGGTTCCAATTAAATTAGTGCCAAAGTTTCTATATTGGATATAGAATAGTTCGTACCTTAAAAGATATTAAGGTACGGGGAGTTGTCCAGCTTAGGCTTAAAACCAGACTCTGGATAACTCAGGGCACGGTTCTGTAATGGCTGTTTGTGGGTTGACCCTGGCTATGATGAGGGTTGATATTCTACCATTTGGAAGATCAATAGTGATATTGTTCTTGACTCGCCACAGTTTTAGTAAAATGGATCTTTTTCTGAAAACAGTAGTGGGAGTATGGTAGAACTGGAAGTGATTCCAGACCCGCGAACGATTACGGAAAATTTAATAGGACCTATACATTCAATCAGGTTTGACATTCCAATAGCCACTCCGCAGGTATGGTGGGTAACCTCAGACACCCGAGAGGTACTTCGGTAGCCTCAAGGACGGTGAAAGGGAGGCTCTTATCTACCCAGACTTGACACTACTGTTGTTCCAGGCTATGAGACCCGGTAGGAGGGTTGTCGTAGTCAGTGGGAGCATCGGAAGCATAGTGGGCAAGTAGCTTATGTCTATTTATAGACTTGAGCAGTTATAGCGGAGATAGATCATCTGATTTTGATGTGACAGTCATGGTTTGACTTCAATCAGGATAGGGGATGGATCTGTAAAGAAGGTAGTAGGGTGTGATGTCATGGTATCTGGATGACATACACAGAATAGGAAGTAAAATTCATATACTACGATCGGTTGTACTGTGGTCATCACACAGTTGTTTCTCCAGACAGGATATGGATATAATATTTGACATTCTGGTTTCTAGATCTATGGTTTTAGATCTGGATTTGGGTAGTTTCCCAATGTGGGTACTTTGACAAATATTCTAATGGTTTTTGGAATAGTTGACTCCTAGCATGGTGGTGTACCTGCAGGTGATGGAGTCACCCTCTCTAAAGGTGTCTTACAGACTAAAGGGGAGAGGGATGTGCATGATTGGCAGATCACTTGCTTAGGCAATTGAGTCAATCATGAGATGTCAAGTACCACTCCAAATGTTGGTTTTGCACTAGATGCAATAAGTTTGTATTAATCCAATCCTGGAGAAACATAAGGAAGCAGTTTTAGAACATAAGTAAATGTTCTACGGATTTGATGACGGCAGCCTCCTTCGGGAGACGGTTATCATTCCAAGCTTCAAAGGTGACATGGTTGACAGAGAGATTGTCAGAGTTATAGTTTTTCCCTCTGACGAAGGGGGCAGTATTATGGACAGGTGGTCCAAGAGGATACTGTGGGTGGCATGGTGCCGGATACTGATTAGGTTCAGTGATCGATACTGTCTAAGAAATTTGGATTTGGAGTTCATTTATGAACTAGGTCCCATCAGATATCCAGACATATTCTAAGAAAGGTGTTACTCAATTCGGAAGATGGCTTTCTCCGCGAACTTGAGATTAAGAGAGATATAGAAAGAAACTTCTAGGCGGATCCACTCACTAAGGCTATTTCTCGAACACAATAGTTTTACAAACGGGCTTTATGATACTGATTAGTAGAGGAGTTGGATGTTCGGTTTCACACGGGCTGTGAGTAGTCGACATCGCAATAATTAGCCTTGAGTGCAAGTGGGAGATTGTTGGAGATAGTGCCCTCATTGTCAATTATTGGATCGCGGGTACGTGATTGCAATGATTGCGGAGGACCTATACCGGTAGGACAGTCTTACTCGAGATGATAGTATGCTATCTGGTTTGCCTTTATCAGTCGTGTACATGTTCAGGTGACTGATTACATGTTACACTTTGATAGAGCCCTTAGGATCTTGCTTTACTACCAACAGTATGATGGCGATCATATACGTGAGAGTTGGGTAGTTTATATGCATATCCTTAATTGTGGTCCCTAGTCGTGGGAGTTTCGAGACAGGGCATCGATACTCCGGAGTAGACTAGTGTGTACAGTCGAGACCCCGACGAGGGGCGGTGGCCGGTCTCACAAGCCACTGGTGTCAGTTGGATCACCTAAGATGTATACAGGTGCTCATTGGGTTATGAGTACACCGGACAGGACTCGCTGGGAACCTGCTAGTTGGTATTATACATATCGTCAGATAGCAGTTCCCTGGTGACATGTGTACAGGTTAGTTCATCGACCTGAGGTCGTCATTTGTCTCGTGTGAGTTCCCACTGTGCTTTGATTTCTACCCTACCACGGCTCAAAGGAGTCGTGCAAACAGGAAGCTTTTGGGTACAGTTCCGAGCCATATGGAGGCACGTGAGCGGATCGGCAGGGGATTCGTCTCTCCCGGTATTGGGGGCGAGGTCGTGCTGTGTCTAGGAGAGCCATTACACAAAGTCCATGGCCATGGCAGGAGATTTACTGGTAGGTACTCCAGTAGTATCTCAGGGTGTTATTGGGCTACACTCCGACACGACTTATACTGCTATTGGGGGTCTGACGTTACTAGCCCCCTAGGAAGATATGCGATACTCATAGACGAACGGACCGGACTGTATATACATTGTCACTGTTAGGCTCAGTAGGGTTTATGGATGAGTTCGCTCATCAGCCTCCCTTGAGGTCAGTCCATGGGCAGCCGTTACGCATTGCTAGTGCCGTGACGGTTTGTGGTTAAACCCACTGCCAGGGTACTGACGAGTCATTAGAGTCCCCCACAGACAGTTTCCCAAGTTCGGGCGAAACGTTGTAGAGGCCGTATGGTTTTATGGCAGGGTTCGGAAAATGCACGTGCGTTTACGCACGTGTTATTTTTCGAGCTGATGATACTCGTCGGCTTTGGTTTTTGCCGGATCCGAGTATTATATTGAGTAGGTATAATATCTTTGTCTCAGTTGCATTTGTATTCGGTCGTAATACAAATGCGGGTATATTTATACAGTTTCGGTGTTATCCTGAAAGTCGTTTCAGGATCACTTTTGGAAGTTGCCAGTTTCCTGTTTTCTATCAGCCGTCTTTTAACATTCGGTTAAAGACGGATTTATCTTTTCTTGGATGAGAGTGAGTCGTGCTTCTAGAAGCTTCTAGAAGGTTCTAGAAATGGAGAGGTGTCTTGTGACTCATGCTTTGATTTCTAAACATTCTTGTTTTCCTTAAGATCTTTATGCTTGATATTTTCATGTGTTCACACATGATATTTTTCTTATGATCACCCCCCCTCTCCAACGATCACCTCCCTCTTTGCTATAAGAGGCCGGCCCCCTCTCTCTCCTCACACTCTCTCACTAGAGTTTTTCATGGTTGTAAAAGATATGATAGTATTTGGGGTGCATGGAATTTTACAGTTCATTTCATTCCATCACCCAATTCCCTCGGCAATTTCATTAACCGATCGTCCACGGACTAGGACGAAGTGAGACAAAGTCATCTACTCATTCTCTACATCATTCTTGGTCGTCTCTTTTAGCAAACTTGACGATCGAGTTGCCTCAAGTCAGAGGCGGGAGCCCGTTTAAAGAATCGTCGACGTGGTGCCACCTCGACGAAGATATCGGAGATCGACGAGATCGGAGCAGCCGCAACGGAGCGTGGGATGATGGTTAAAGAACGAAGGACTCGGATCGTTCGGTATAACCTTTCTACACACTTTACAGTTTGTTAGTTTAGCAATAATGGCAGATCCGGGTTAAAGTATACGATAGCGCCAGTTAAAAAGTTTTTGTTCCGCATTTGGCGTCTGTAGACGGCCGGGGCGCTAGCGTAGACTTACACATTGACACCATACTAAAGAGGTTTAGTATGGAAGAGTCCAAGCGTGGGAACTTGCCCACGATCTGTGGAGTCACTCTCTCCAAAGAGATGTCTCCCAAGACTGATTTGGAGAGAGCTCGCATGCAAGGGATACCCTATGCTTCGGCAGTAGGCTCTATCATGTATGCGATACTATGTACCAGACCTGATGTAGCATACTCACTAAGTATAGTGAGCAGGTATCAAGCTGATCCTGGAGAGAGTCACTGGATAACTGTGAAGAGCATTCTCAAGTACTTACGAAGGACTAGAGATATGTTCTTGGTGTATGGTAACGGAGAGCTCCAAGTGGAGTCCTTTACCGATTCGAGCTTCCAGAGTGATAAGGACGACTCTAAGTCGCAGTCGGGCTTTGTCTTTACCCTTTACGGAGGGGCGGTTAGCTGGAAGAGTTCCAAGCAGGAAACCGTGGCAGACTCGACGATGGTGGCTGAATACATCGCTGCCAGCGATGCTGCCAAAGAGGCTGTCTGGATCAAGAAGTTCATTACTGAACTTGGAGTGGTTCCATCCATTGAGCATCTAATACCTTTGTATTGCGATAACAATGGAGCGGTGGCTTTGGCCAAGGAACCCAGGTCCCATCAGCGATCCGGGCATATTCTGAGGCGATATTACCTGATCCGAGAGATAGTTGATCGCCGGGAGATCGAGGTCAGGAGGGTTGACATGAAGAACAACACGGCGGATCCACTCACGAAGGCCATTCCCCAGATACAGTTTGAGAGACTCTTCGGGATGCTCGGTATGCGATATTACAGCAGCTGGCCCTAGTGCAAGTGGGAGATTGTTAGTTGTATGTTTGCCCTAGAGGCCAGTATTGTACAGATGATGTATATTATATTGGATGCTTGGACATATATAGAGATGACTTTCTTGCTCGATATGATAGTATGCTATCTGGTTACTCTTTATCTTAACATGTACACTAGTCTCTTTAAACTGTCTTATGGTTACATGTTTGTAAAGCCCTTAGGATGTGTACTTGACTGCCTGGACTATGATGCAGATCATACTAGTGGGGACAAGGTAGTCCATAAGTACATCCTTCAAGGTCCCTAGTCGTGGGTGTATTGAGACGGGGCATCGATATACCAGAGTAGACTAGCGTATACGCTTCTCGACCCATGAGATGGGCGATGGATGATCCCATATCCATTGGTGTTTGACATCAGAGATTGTATGCGGGTGCTCAGTGGAGACTGGGTACACTGGACGGACTCGCCGAGAACTCCCAGATGGTATTATACCTCACGTCAGATGGCAGTTCTCATGTGACACTTGTGCAGGTTAGTCTGTAGACCCGAGATCGTCATAGAGTCTTGTGTGATTCCCACTGTGCTTTGATCTCCACCTTACCACGTCCATGAGGGCGTGCAAAACGGTGGTCTTTGGGTATAGTCCCGAGTCACATGGAGGCAATGAGCGATAGGAGGGGTTTCGTCTCTCCCGGTATTGGGGGTTGATGTTGCGCTGTGCTCGATTGGCCGTAACAGGGAAGTCCCTAGCCAGGGCTGATCAGAGATTTGCTGGTAAGTGTTACCAGTAGTTTCTCGACCCGTTATGAGCCTCACATCGGCACGACTTATCGGTTATTGGGGTCTGACGTTTACCACCCTTAGACTTGATATGCGACGTATCAGACGAACAGACCGGACTATATGGTAAGTGTTACTGGTTGGATTCACAGGAGTGTGAGCGGGCTAGCTCGTCGATCTTCTGATCGCTCAATACCCGGATGGCCGTTACGTTTAGCAGACCGCTTGCGGCCTGTGGGTGCTTGATATGATCATCATCTGCTACTGGAGTATTGACGAGTCTTTAGAGTCCTACACAGAGGTTTCCTGGCTCAAGCGAAACGAAATAGGAGCGCATATGAGATATGTGCGGGACCGAGAATAATGCGTGTATGTGATACCGTATTTCATTCTCGCGATGAATGTTTCGATTGGTTATATTCGATATGACCTAGTTATCGAATTATTGATTCGATAAATCGATACATTGGATACTAGTCGGTTATGTGCGACATGACCGGATCATTGAATCAAATGTTGATTTAATGATTTAATGTATAATTATATATTTGATATATTACTTTGCATTAACTAGTATTGGTTCATTTTGAAAGGATTTTCTCACTTGATGCACATTGTATATGTGATATATTTTTTGTGCACTTGATTGTATCATGTTTGATAATACTTGCTCACTTGGGTTTGTGTAAAGATTAAACCATGGTTATAAGAATGGTTAGGGTTTTGATTATTTACTTAGTTATTTATTTATTTATTCATTTTGGAAATAGTTAAGTATGGTGGCTTATTTTGTTTTATGTTGAAACTTCAAGAAGCTTTGAAAAAGTCCACCATTCTTATCTCTTCCTTAACCTTAACCATTCCAACTAACCTTAGTTTAATCTCTACACTTGACAATGGTTAACATTATGATAAGTATTCCTTTTCTTTTCATTTTAAATAACTTATCATAATATTTCCTTCTTGATCATCTTCTTCTTCAAGGAAGAAACCTTGATGCCATCAATGGCAACTTGAGCAAAAGTGAGTGAAATCCAATTCCAAAGTGAACCCACCTCCTATTTCTTCACCCTCTACCTCTTGCCAAGTTGTTTTGGGTGTTTTCTTCACAAGTTTCACAACTTGGTGAAGTTGGAGCTTGAACTTGTGCAACCTCGACGTAGATCATCTTCGGCACGAAGCCGGCGACCTATTCTGCTCGTTTTTCCGATGAAGCCGACGATCGAGTCTAGGATTCGAGATGGACAGCGAGAGGACACCTACGTGGTGCCAAGGAAGAGGGTAACCGGATCTACAAAGGTTGTAGCCTCTCTCCTTTAGTTAATATGTTAACTAGATTTGTATTTCGCCTAGAATTCTAGCCGACGATCCGTGTTAGGGTTTCTCGACACCCATAATTTTTGAAAATGGCAAGGTTGATGCCTTGTGAGACCTCTATAGGGTGCCTAGGAACCTTTCATGCTAGGGCGCAGAGAGCGGCCGCGATGGCCGAGATTCGTTTTGACTCATCCGAGACGAGGACTGATCCGGGCAGTGCACCCGTTGTACCCGAGCAGACTGTTCCTCCCATGACAGATCAGATCGCCACGTTAGGGGCTGATATGCAGGAGATGCGCCAGATGGTGGGATCCAGCATGCAGGAGATGCGCCAGATGATAGGATTGCTAGTTGAGACGCTCTGAGCGCAGCGACCAGAGGTAGCTCCATATGTCACAGGTACCGTGTCACGACCCGAAAGAGCACGTGACTGGCTCTTGAACCATATGAAGTCTATAGGACCCCATCTGATCCAAGTAAGCCAAAAGCCCAGAAATCTAAAACCATTTAAAGAGTAAGTAAGGAAAACTGGTTTTAAGAAGTAAAGAAATCATGTTTTGAAAATCAAAGTTTTTAAATAACTAAGCCGAATATGCATTTTTAAAATGTGTAACCTTTCCTGAAAATTTCGGCAGAGTTTCCTTTGTAAAACTGGCCCCGAATGGGGAACAACAAGAATAATATATATGAAATGATAAAAGGCATCCCCAAGCGGGAGCTAGTTCTTCGTCAATCGACGGTCACAACCACGCAAGCAATAATAATATACAACGCCAAAGGGCGAGGATCAAAACCCAAAAAGAAACTCAAACAGCCAGAAAACCGTAATACTACAAGCGCGACTCTAAGGTCGAAATAATACAACACTGTTTTCTAAGTCTGAACAATATACAAGTTTTGGTTGATGGAATGTCTAGATACAATGAATAATACATGAACAATGGCGGTTCTGATACAAAAGAACCCACCTACCCAAGCAAGTCACCCATAACGAAGCAGTGTGCCAGAAATGCCGCTATGGAATCTGTACGGCAAAATCCTGCAAGAACTGTGGCACAACGGGGGTGAGTTTCCAACTCATGAATAGAAAATATCTACAAGTAGAGATCGAATGTATGACCCATTCTAGATCAATACGATCAGATATAAATAAACCTCAAAATGAATAAGTCTGAAGCATGCTAAACTGGCAAGGTAATCTCTATGCATGAGTGTAGTGCCAAGTGCTCGTGCTAGTGCCTCAGGTAATAGCATATCATAAATGTGAGGTATGATCAATGTAATCAAATCTGCATGTACGTGGATCCCGTCCACTCATCACCCAATGACAATAACCATCATGCATGTAAATATCATAAAGCATGTGCATGGGAATAATATAAGGATATAAACCATCTGTGTCCCTCGTGACACGTCAAAATCATAGAACCGGAGTGCCCAACATCGACACTCGAAAACATCATGAAAACTGTGCCCAGCATCGGCACGTAAATCCTCATATATCGGGCTCCGTCGGTCCGGATCGGCCTACGGGTTCTGTCTGCGGTATCGGCCCTCGGCCCCGGCAGTACGCCTATATCCATCTATCGGCTCTGGTCAGTATCCTCCGGATAACCGCCAGGTCCAACCAATCATCGGTAGGTACTCGCCACCCTGCCAGGCTCATCGTCTTCTCCACGAAAAACATTTCTTGCCCCGGGGAACCATACCGGGTCTACCATGTACCCGCAATCGGCCTCATCCGCCTCCTCGAATCGGGTTTCACATGTCGCTCTCAGCACCGAGAAAACACATAGTGGACGCACTGAAATATCATATCAAGGGTAACCGGGTTTTAAAACAATTACATATTCTCCTTTTGAAAAACCCACGGTTCCCAAAACCAGAAATATCATGGAAACAACATATCTCAATGCGTATAATCAGAAAGCATGATGTATGCGACATGTAAAGAAATGTAAGCAACATACACTGAATGCAACAGTACTACAGTGAAGTGACATGACAATTATCGATAATGAAGTGGGTGAGCCGGCAAACAAGTGTAAGTGGAACATACGCATCTTCGATAATGGTGCTGGTGTCCTAGCAGCATGACTGAAATATATCAACAATACAAGCGATGTAATGCAAATAGCATGAATATGCGGAATCGAATAATCAACACAATAGTAAAGAACCTGCCTCAATAAATATATCATGCAACCTTACCTTTTGAAATAAGACAAATCAGGGCTTTTGGTAAAATAAGGGCTACGGTGTTTTAAGAAAAGATGCATCGCTTGAAAATATCCGTAGAATCCCTTTTTGCCTATCTTTAAAATATCCCCGATTCGTTAGTTTTGAAATAGGTATGACTCGGGTCAAGTCTAACGCCTACTATTCGAACTACGGACCCAACTATCAAGTCAATCGGGAGGGGCATGCAAACCACCAAAATCTGAGTCGATATACATATATATATATAGTCGGTGATCTCGCCTCAATATTATCACGTACGATACAATATATCATATAACTTCCTCGAGTCATGAGTGCGGATCTAACATCAATATAAATCTCGTACGGTAAATCGTCGTACGGCATCCCAATAGCTGGGTACGGGTCAATATCACACTCATCTCAATCCCATGTATCATCCTCAATCCCGTATATGAACACATAGTCCCATACCCATTTGTAGATATACATACCTCTATATGCGCACAGATAAATGAAAGAATGTATGCAAGTATATGTGTACATGAATGTGTGGGTGCAACCACTACTCTAAGGTTCCGCACTATACTAAACCAATACATCCGTATCATAAATAATACCATTATTACCATCAATAATCCTAAACAACACATAATAAAATATGTGTGTATACGTATTCGTATACATCACCACGGACTGCGGGGGTGCTAAACGCCATCCACCCGACTTCTCCCCGTTGATATAAATCTACTCACCTTGTTTCTCATGTGTCGGTGCCGATGTCGCCATCTTCATCTTCTTTGCTTCAACATCACGTAGGGTACCTACAAGTATATCACAACGCTAAAGCACATGAAAATCACATCGGAAACCAAAATAGCACACGCTACTCGCATAGGTAAAAACCCATCGTCTCTCATGTAAACATGTTCAATATCCACTTGTCGTTGACGTCCAAACCCCACCCGACAGAAACGAATCACCAAATACCAAAATCCATGCTAAAACAAGTCGTAAATCTATCGCCAACTCAAGCAAATCAACCCAGATTTTACCCTAACAGGAATTTTTCAAAACTAGACATACCCAGGGTCAAGACTACTGGAAATAGGGCCATGCACCAAAATCGGGGCAATTCCCTCCTGCTCTGGCCGCAATTTGCGGCCAGAAGGAATAAATTGGCGGCCGTACTTTGGAGTTGGGGGCTAGGGTTTGGTGTGGTGGTTCCATGGTGCATGCACATCTCACTGTCAACTCAGTTTTATTTTTGGGGTCTCGGGCTGATAGAAGATTCCTAAATACGATCACAGATTCATAGTTTTTCTCCGACATCGTCTCATAAATCCGTATTCTGGTTTCAAGTTCAGGTTTGGGTCCAAATTAGCATCACACAAAGGGTTCTAAGGTCACAGCAAGCCTTAATTTCACTTTGATTTCAGGTCTAACCCTAAACCCTAACTTGAATTCTCCAAAGTCCACAAAACGACACAATATCGATATGAAAGTAGTATTCATGCACAAGAAATGCGATACTACTCTAATAGGTGCAGAAATTACCTCCTTTGGCAACTCAAGAAAATTCTTGAGTTGCTCAAAGTCCTCCAAATCCAATCTTGCTAGGTTCAATGTGTAGCTAGTGAGCTTGGGAGCAAGTTTTGTGAAGTGGGAATGGGGTTTTAGTGAGGGAAATCAGAGGGATCTATGAAGTGAAGGGGAGGGAGATGAGGGAGCAGGAGCTGGATCAGTAGCAGCTCCATGAGAGGGGAGAGAGAAATGGGTGTGAGGAAATGATGGGTATGGTTCAAAAAGTGGGGGTTGACCTAGTCTCTCTCTCTCTCTCATCATCATCATACTTTTTCTTTCTTTTCTTTTCTTTTCCGTCTCACTCCAATAGTGAACCCAAAAGAACAACCATGGCAATAGAAATGTAACACAAGTGTAACAAGTGTGGAAAATGATATGTGCACATTTTTGCACAAAAATGCCAAAAATCCGATTGGAGATTTTTAATCGCGATTAGCACTATATTAGCATATAACTAATCTTAAAAACTTTAAAATGGCATAATTCCATAAATTACCCTATTTGAGAATTTTCCAAAATTTCCCCCCATTTATTTGTATTTAATTATACCCGAATATTAAAATATTCATTAAAATAATATTAAATTATAAAAATTCCCGAAAATAATATTTTATTATTTTGAAAACGTTACAATCTACCCCCTTAAAGAAATTCGGTCCCCGAATTTAAATTTTAAACCCCCAAATACTAAAACATTTCGATACAAATTCCAAGTCGTCGGGGCTCCGAAATCAGCAATACATAAAACGTATCATAGCGCAATGCATGCGCATGAGTACTGAGCAGATAACTAAAAATAAATACTCCGTCAAGCATCCCGCAATCATCGGAGTCATGGTAAAGACACAAATGCCAAATCCAATACAAAACCAATATGTTATAGGTCAGAACTATACACGTAGACATCCAATCTATACATGTGAATAGCTGATGTAAATGCATGCCAAATCTTTTTAAGTCGCTGTGCGATGCGCGTAACACTGCACAGTGGCGGACGTTTTTCATAAGAAAATAACTATATACGTATATATATATCCTTTGTTTAATAGGTACGTTCCGCCGTTTTGAAAACAATTTAGAAGGGTTTCCTTGTTTTTAAAACGTTTCGTGTCATATCGGACACGTAGGTATATATATACCGAGACCATAGCTCGCTCTTTGGAAATCCCTTCGAACTATCAATGCATGCAAAATATATCCAGGTACTGTCCTCTGACTAGTCCTGCTCATTATGAAAACAAATATCCAATATCATAAAAATATACTGCTCCAAAAGGAATAAATCCCAAAAATGCACATAACACCACCCTGTGCGTCTGGTGCGCACGGAAATCAAAATCCATATATGTGTCATACAGGTGCAGAAAACAACATCTAGGTGCAACGAGTGTGCACGAAGTATCTGTCATAGGCAACTGGTGTGCCTGACAGCAAAACCAGGTGCATCTGATATGCACGAAGAATCTCGATTTAGTGCATCTGGTGTGCACCAAAATCATATCTCAAAACATGCGCGAAAATACAAATCGGTGCATTCATCGTGCACGAATGAAAATCTAAACCCTGCGCACTCAACATGCACGGAATCACAAAATCCAATAGCAAACGTCGAACATGTGTAAGTCCAATCAAAAGCACGGAGTGCAAGAATCAATCATCAATATCAGGGTCAAAATCGACGATATAATGCGGCTCAATCAAAATCAGGTATACCACGATGGAAAATCTCACAACCGCGTGCATCAGCGTGCACAAATGAAATCAAAACACTAAAAGTGCATGAAAACTATGCAGGAAGCGTAGATCAAATCACCGGCATAAAGTAGGCATGAAATCACAATCAATATCTCAAGAGTAATAACTATGTGCAAGGTATAAATACCCAGTAGGTGCAACCATGGTGCACAAAATCAAATATCATGGAATTCAGTCATCAAGACTAAATCATGCGAATAGATCGCCCAAAATACCGGAATACAAAGTGACAGATACGTGATAGTCAAATCACAAAATCACAAATCATAAATCTTAAATCAAAAATACTGTCGTCGGTATATCCTCCTTCGAGTCGAGAAGGTGCCGGTACATCCAATGCTAGCGGCGCAAGATATCTACTTGCCTCATGCTCACGGCTGGCGTCCTCTGCCTCTGGTTCCTTATCTTCCCTGTTGATTACCAATCTCGCAATCCATCGGCTCATCGGCCTGTCGGATGTGCTAACGGGAACGATTCCGTCCTGGCACTTTCCTGGTCATCTCTCGGTCAATCCTCACGACCGCTCGTAAAGCAGTACATCTCTGGCGCCGACCTCTGTTCCTCTGAATGCACATCACACATCGGCTTCTGGTGCAAATCTTAACGGGGTGTAGTAACAGCTCGTCTGCGTCTCGCACGAACTTCTTGTCCCACTTGTCTGTACCGTCGACCATTTCGACATCGCGTCTCTATCTGCGCACTGCAATGTCCTCGGCTACGGTCCTTCTGAAGTCTCTAACACGGACTCGAAATCACGAACTCGGTATCTTCGTCACTCAGTAGGAGATATCTAGCCGATCACGTCCTCAACGTGCGTATCGCATCTCTGATGTCAGCGGAGTGGAACGTCATCTCGTCGAAATCTCATGCGAACTCTTTACTCCACTCTGCTTCAATACCGACTGATTCGGACTCATCTCATCATGGCTACACAGACAGCGCTCCAACGGCTATGCTCGTATCTGGAGTCTCCCAAGCAGTGTCCCATCACATGATATCCAAATGATGTCGAATCGTCCGATCGACTCGTCAGAACCTCATAATCCCCCAAGAGCTCAATATCTCGGGTACAGTTTAATAGTATTGAGTACATACCACAGCATCGGTGGTCCAGCCGTAGAAGGGCAAACCCAAGCCTCACTAATGGCGCCGCGGAACTGCCGCAAACCCTAAGGTTCAAAGGCTTTCACACGGTCATTATGTCGAGTTAGGGTTTCATTCTTCTAGAGGGTCCATAGAATCACTTGCATGTCTTTCCGAATACTTTAAACTTGGAAAAATGGGTTCCTGACATTCGATCGTCTCCATCGACTCTCAACGAACCTGCGTGAAGTCGTCTCTAGCTGGAATCAATCTACCTGATGACCTCGCATCGGGGTAAGCGAACGAACCACATGTCCTAGTCATTAATCCTCGGTGACTAGCGACTCACTATCATATCTCTAAGAATATGCTCATGCTGCAGTAGCTCCAATCATCTGGGCGATATCTCATCATTCGCAGCAACAACTGGCACCTTCGTCCGTGCGCTGGACAACGCCTCAATCGTCCTGGATAAGCGATAATATCAACGGTCATCACATCCTGGCTGGCATCTATGAGTGGCTCAATCCTCTGATGCCGATCAGCACATCCGGAAATCTCATAAAAGCGATCAATCCAACGCTCATGGCGCGAAAACACAATAAGACGACTCCTCAATTTGCAATCGTATGTCCCTGGAATCACACCCTGGTCAGTCCTCGTCCACGACAAGCTCATGCTGACGCAACTCGAGCCGTAGCTCACTCTTCTCGTGCAATCGCGGCAGCAAAACTATAACCAGTATCGATGAGGATAGATCAAAGGAAAGAATATAATACTGTGCAAGGAAATGTACATCCTAAGGTTTCTTAAGTGGAGTGGCGTGTCGTAAGTATGCCGCGGAACATACGTACGGTACGTCCCTCTACTCAAGCTACCTACTCCATCAACCAAGGGTCATCATATGCGACGAAAGTTCGGGTATAATACCCCCTCGACTAAGTCTAAGTTCCGTAAGGTCAAGCCTATGTTCCGTATATAGATAACGCCCTAGGCCCCACATAGTCAAATTTAGACTCGAACCAAGGTCAACCTAGCGATCTGATACCAACTTTGTCACGACCCGAAAGAGCACGTGACTGGCCCTTGAACCATATGAAGTCTATAGGACCCCATCTGATCCAAGTAAGCCAAAAGCCCAGAAATCTAAAACCATTTAAAGAGTAAATAAGGAAAACTGGTTTTAAGTAGTAAAGAAATCATGTTTCGAAAATCAAAGTTTTTAAATAACTAAGCCGAATATGCATTTTTAAAATGTGTAACCTTTCCTGAAAATTTCGGCAGAGTTTCCTTTGTAAAACTGGCCCCGATCGGGGAACAACAAGAATAATATATATGAAATGATAAAAGGCATCCCTAAGCGGGAGCTAGCTCTTCGTCAATCGACGGTCACAACCATGCAAGCAATAATAATATACAACGCCAAAGGGCGAGGATCAAAACCTAAAAGAAACTCAAACAGCCAGAAAACTGTAATACTACAAGAGGTTCTCTATGGTCGATATAATACAACACTGTTTTCTAAGTCTGAACAATATACAAGTTTTGGTTGATGGAATGTCTAGATACAATGAATAATACATGAACAATAGCGGTTCTGATACAAAAGAACCCACATACCCAAGCAAGTCACCCATAAGGAAGCAGTGTGCCAGAAATGCCGCTATGGAATCTGTACGGCAAAAACCTGCAAGAACTGTGGCACAACGGGGGTGAGTTGCCAACTCGTGAATATAAAATATCTACAAGCAGAGCTCGAATGTATGACCCATCCTAGGTCAATACGATCAGATATAAATAAACCTCAATATGAATAAGTCAGAAGCATGCTAAACTGGCAAGGTAATCTCTATGCATGAGTGTAGTGCCAAGTGCTCGTGCCAGTGCCTCAGGTAATAGCATATCATAATTGTGAGGTATGATCAATGTAATCAAATCTGCATGTACGTGGATCCTTTCCACTCGTCACCCAATGACAATAACCATCATGCATGTAAATATCATAAAGCATGTGCATGGGAATAAAATGAGGACACAAACCATCTGTGTCCCTCGCGACACGTCAAAATCATGGAACCGGAGTGCCCAGCATCGACACTCGAAAACGTCATGAAAACTGTGCCCAACATCGACACGTAAATCCTCATATATCGGGCTCCGTCGGTCCGGATCGGCCCACGGGCTCTGTCTGCGGTATCGGCTCTTGGCCCCGGCAGTATGCCCATATCCATCTATCGGCTCTGGTCAGTATCCTCCGGATAACCGCCAGGTCCAACCAATCACCGGTAGGTACTCGCCACCCTGCCAGGCTCATCGTCTACTCCACGAAAAACATTTCTTGCCCCGGGGAACTATACCGGGTCCACCATGTACCCGCAATCGGCCTCATCCGCCTCCTCGAATAGGGTTTCACATGTTGCTCTCAGCACCGAGAAAACACATGGTGGACGCACTGAAATATCATATCAAGGGTAACCGGGTTTTAAAACAATTACATATTCTCATTTTGAAAACCCACGGTTCCCAAAACCAGAAATATCATGGAAACAACATATCTTAATGCGTATAATCAGAAAGCATGATGTATGCGACATGTAAAGAAATGTAAGCAACATACACTGAATGCAATAGTACTACAGTGTAGTGACATGGCAATTATCGATGATGAAGTGTGTGAGCCGGCAAACAAGTGTATTTGGAACATACGCATCATCGATAATGGTGCTGGTGTCCTAGCAGCAAGACTGAAATATATCAACAATACAAGCGATGCAATGCAAATAGCATGAATATGCGGAATCGAATAATCAACGCAACAGTAAAGAACCTGCCTAAATAAATACATCATGCAACCTTGCCTTTTGAAATAAGACAAATCAGGGCTTTTGGTAAAATAAGGGCTACAGTGTTTTAAGAAAAGATGCGTCGCTTGAAAATATCCGTAGAATCCCTTTTTGCCTATCTTGAAAATATCCCCGATTCGTTAGTTTTGAAATAGCTATGACTCGGGTCAAGTCTAACGCCTACTATGCGAACTACGGACCCAACTATCAAGTCAATCAGGAGGGGCATGCCAACCACCTAAATCTGAGTCGATATACATATACATATATATATATAGTCGGTGATCTCGCCTCAATAATATCATGTACGATACAGTATATCATATAACTTCCTCGAGTCATGAGTGCGGATCTAACATCAATATAAAGCTCGTACGGTAAATCGTCGTACGACATCCCAATAGCTGGGTACGGGTCAATATCACACTCATCTCAATCCCATGTATCATCCTCAATCCTGTATATGAACACATAGTCCCATACCCATGTGTAGATATACACACCTCTATATGCGCACAGATAAATGAAAGAATGTATGCAAGTATATGTGTACTTGAATATGTGGGTGCAAGCACTACTCTAGGGTTCTGCACTATACTAAACCAATACATCCTTATCATCAATAATACCATTATTACCATCAATAATCCTAAACAACACATAATAAAATATGTGTGTATACGTATTCGTATACATCACCACTGACTGCGGGGGTGCTATATGCCATCCACCCGACTTCTTCCCGTAGATATAAATCTACTCACCTTGCTTCACATGTGTCGGTGACGATGTCGCCATCTTCATCTTCTTTGCCTCAACATCACGTAGGGTACCTACAAGTATATCACAACGCTAAAGCACATGAAAATCACATCGGAAACCAAAATAGCACACGCTACTCGCATAGGTAAAAACCTATCGTCTCGCATATAAACACGTATAATATCCACTTGTCGTTGACGTCCAAACGCCACCCGACAGAAACGAATCACCAAATACCAAAATCCATGCTAAAACAAGTCGTAAATCATACGCCAACTCAAGCAAATCAACTCAGATTTTACCCTAACAGGAATTTGTCAAAACTAGACATACCCAGGGTCAAGACTACTGGAAATAGGGCCATGCACCAAAATCGGGGTAATTCCCTCCTGCTCTGGCTGCAATTTGCGGCCAGAAGGAATAAATTGGCGGCCGTACTTTGGAGTTGGGGGCTAGGGTTTGGTGTGGTGGTTCCATGGTGCATGCACATCTTACTGTCAACTCAGTTTTATTTTTGGGGTCTCGGGGTGATAGCAGATTCCTAAATACGATCACAGATTCACAGTTTTTCTCCGACATCGTCTCATAAATCCGTATTCTGGTTTCAAGTTCAGGTTTGGGTCCAAATTAGCATCACACAAGGGGTTCTAAGGTCACAACAAGCCTCAATTTAACTTTGATTTCAGGTCTAACCCTAAACCCTAACTTGAATTCTCCAAAGTCAAAAAAACGACACAATATCGATATGAAACTAGTATTGATGCACAAGAAATGAGATACTACTCTAATAGGTGCAAAAATTACCTCCTTTGGCAACTCAAGAAAATTCTTGAGTTGCTCAAAGTCCTCCAAATCCAATCTTGCTAGGTTCAATATGTAGCTAGTGAGCTTGGGAGCAAGTTTTGTGAAGTGGGAATGGGATTTTAGTGAGGGAAATGAGAGGGATCTATGAAGTGAAGGGGAGGGAGATAAGGGAGCAGGAGCAGGATCAGCAGCAGCTCCATGAGAGGGGAGAGAGAAATGTGTGTGAGGAAATGATGGGTATGGTTAAAAAATGGGGGTTGACCTAGTCTCTCTCTCTCTCATCATCATCATACTTTTTCTTTCTTTTCTTTTCTTTTTTTCCTTCTCACTCTAATAGTGAACCCAAAAGAACAACCATGGCAATAGAAATGTAACACAAGTGTAACAAGTGTGGAAAATGATATGTGCACATTTTTGCACAAAAATGCCAAAAATCCGATTAGCGATTTTTAATCGCGATTAGCACTATATTAGCATATAACTAATCTTAAAAACTTTAAAATGGTATAATTCCATAAATTACCCTATTTTAGAATTTTCCAAAATTTGTCCCTATTTATTTGTATTTAATTATACCCGAATATTAAAATATTCATTAAAATAATATTAAATTATAAAAATTCCCGAAAATAATTTTTTATTATTTTGGAAACGTTACAGACCGCGATGGTACGGACCATACAGCCATTTGCCCCTACAGCCACGGAGGTGATTACAGTATCGCTATCAGAGTTCATGAGGCTGAAGCCTCCGGTCTTCACAGGTTCAGATACAGCCGAGGACCCGCAGTCTTTCATTGATAGGATGGCCCGGATATGCCGTTCCCTCAGATGCGGAGAAGCGAGATGGGTCGAGTTCGCAAGCTTTCGGCTGGAAGGTCTTGCGCAGAAATGGTGCGAATCAGTTGAGAAGGGCAGAGCAGCAGGTCTTCCTCCTATGACCAGGACGGAGTTCGTGACGGTGTTCCTTGCCCGCTTCCTTCCTCAGAGTGTTAGGGATGCCCGAGTACGCAGATTTGAGTCGTTGCGCCAGACGCAAGAGATGACAGTGGCAGAGTACGATGTGTTGTTCACCGAGCTATCAGTTTATGCTCCGTACCTAGTGGCTACTGAGGAGATGGGAGTCAAGAGATTTGTCCGAGGCTTGCTTACCCCGCTATTCCTTGCGATCAGCTCCCAGCATTATGAGACCTATGCCGCAGCGGTAGACGCAGCCCTATTGGTCGAGGAGCGCCTTGCAGAGACTTCGGTAGTTCCAGGGCCGAAGAGGGTTCGTACTGATATAGCAGTTCAGAGACATCCATTCAGACACCGTGATAGACGTCATACAGGTGGCAGAGACTTGGGGCGAGGTCAGATGTTTATATCATAACCCCAAGAGGGTCAGCAGTCGTCTCGTGGATGTTTTGGATGTGGTAGTCTTCGTCACCGCGTCAGAGATTGTACCGAGACACGCAGGAGGGAGCCAGCCGTACCGCATGTCACACTTCGACTTTCTCCACCCCACAGGGTGTTACCTGTTGTACCCGCAGTAGCTCCGCATCAGACCCATGCACAGAGAGGCCGTGGTCGCGGAGGGTTTGTTCCTAGAGGGCGAGGCAGTCGAGGTAGAGGACGGCCAGCCACCGGCAGAGTACAGTCAGTTGCTAGTAGGGGACCGCCAGTTGCAGGTGGAGGACAGGCACGAGTTTTCGCATTGACGCATCAGGACGCGCAGGCATCCAATGCGGTGGTCTCAGGTACCTTATAAGTATGTTCTGTTGATGCACACATGTTGTTCGATCCCGGATCCACGCACTCGTACGTATCCACACACTTCGTGCCGAGTTTGGGTAGAGAGTCCGGTCTGTTTGATCAGCCGATTGTTGCTAGGCACGTGTTCCGATCCTGCGTTGTCCGTATTGGCGATAGAGATCTGCCTATCGACTTAATCCTTCTTGAGATGTTGGACTTCGACGTTCTTTTGGGCATGGATTGGTTAGCCACGTGCTATGTGTCTATGGACTGCCGCGAGAAGACAGTGAGATTTTGTTTTCCCGGCGAGTCGACTTTTGTTGTGCAGGGGGACCGTGGTGCCACCCCTCACATTTTGGTTTCTTCTCTTCGCGCTGGACAGCTGTTGAGGAAGGGATGTAAGGGATTCCTAGCCTATGTTTGTGACACTAGAGCCACAGATGTTCCCTTGGAGCAGGTTCCGATTGTATGTGAGTTCCTTGACGTATTCCCCGACGAGCTTCCTGGGCTACCGCCTGAGCGTGATGTTGTGTTCTGTATTGATTTGATTCCTGACACGGGGCCTATTTTTATACCGCCTTATCGGATGGCCCCGGCTGAGCATAGTGAGTTGAAGAGTCAGTTGCAAGATTTGCTGGACAAGGGACTTATTCGACCCAGTGTTTCTCCTTGGGATGCTCCGGTCCTGTTTGTCAAGAAGAAGGACGGAAGCTTACGTTTGTATATCGACTACCGGCATCTGAACAGGGTGACCGTGCGCAACAGATATCCTTTTCCACGTATCGACGATTTGTTCGACCAGCTTTAGGGGGGAGGATATTTTTCGAGGATCGATTTGCGATCGGGCTATCATCAGCTGCGAGTTCGACATGAGGACATTCCGAAGACAGTTTTCCGTACACGTTATGGCCATTATGAGTTTTTAGTGATGTCGTTCGGAATCACCAACGCGCCAGCAGCCTTCATGGACTTGATGAACCGTATATTCCGGCCGTATCTCGACTTGTTCATCATCGTATTCATTGACGATATATTGGTGTATTCCCGGAGCAGAGAGGAGCACGAGCAGCACCTGCGGATCACACTGCAGACCTTGAGGGAGCACCAGCTTTATGCAAAATTCTCCAAGTGCGCATTCTGGCTCGACAGCGTAGACTTCTTGGGTCACATGATAACACGGGATGGTATATGTATGGACCCAAGGAAGATTGAGGCCGTTCAAAGCTCGCCCAGACCTACATCCGTTACTGAGATATGCAGCTTTCTAGGACTGGCCGGCTACTACAGGCGATTTGTACAGGATTTCTCCCGTATTGCTGCACCCTTGACCGGATTGACCCGGAAGGGAGTTCCCTTCGATTGGACAGAGGATTGCGAGCACAGTTTCCAGCAGCTACGGACTTGTTTGACTACGGCGCCAGTATTATCATTGCCTTCAGGATCAGGCGGATTTGTAGTCTATTGTGACGCTTCACGAGTGGGGCTAGGGTGCGTATTGATGCAGCATGGCAGGGTGATCGCTTATGCTTTCCGGCAATTGAAGAAACATGAACAGAACTACCCCACTCACGATCTGGAGATGGCTGCAGTGGTCTTTGCACTTAAGATCTGGCGACATTACCTATACGGCGAGTCATGCCAGATATTCACTGATCACAAGAGCCTCAAGTACTTATTTCAGCAGCGAGACCTGAATCTCCGACAGCGCCGTTGGATGGAACTGGTAAAGGACTACGACTGCGAGATCTTATATCACCCGGGCAAGGCTAACGTAGTAGCAGATGCTTTGAGTAGGAGGCCCAAGGGTAGTCTAGCAGGTTTGAGTGCAGTACAGAGGAAGTCGTCGGCAGATTGGCAGATATTGTGCGACAGCCGAGTGCAGTTCGAGTTCACGCAGATCGAGGGACAGCTTGCACATGTTCGTGTACGCCCATAGTTGCTTGACCGTATATATGAGGCACAGCGCGGGGATGACCGTTGCTCAGAGATCATGGCACAGATTGGACAGGGCAGATTCTCCGAGTTCGCGATTGATGATCAGGGGATATTACGATTTAGGTCTAGACTGTGCGTACCAGATACTGAGGGATTGCGGCGCGATATTCTTGAGGAGGCACATCGATCGGTGTACAGTGTCCACCCCGGTTCCACCAAGATGTACCATGATATGAGAGAGGTCTACTGGTGGGACGGAATGAAGAGGGACATTGCAGATTTCGTGTCTAGATGCCTGACTTGTCAGCAAGTCAAGACCGAGCACCAGAAGCCCGCAGAGGAGCTACAGCTGTTACCCATCCGGAGTGAAAATGGGAACAGATTTCGATGGATTTCGTTGTGGGTCTACCCAGGACTAGGCGAGGGTATGACTCCATTTGGGTGATCGTGGATCGTCTGACGAAAGCGGCTCACTTCCTTCCAGTGAAGACGACTTTCGGATTTGCTCAGTATGCCCAGATATACATCGACGAGATTGTACGACTGCATGGAGTCCCGACGTGTATTGTGTCCGACAGAGGCATCCAGTTTACCAGCCGACTATGGCAGAGGCTTCAGGAGGCTTTAGGCACGCGCTTGAGTTTCAGCACAGCATTTCATCCGCAGTCCGACAGACAGTCAGAACGGACCATTCAGACTCTCGAAGACATGCTCCGAGCGTGCGTTTTATATTTTGGTGGTAGCTGGGATCATCATTTACCCTTGATAGAGTTCTCCTATAACAATAGCTTCCAGGATACGATTCAGATGGCACCTTTCGAGGCTTTGTATGGGAGGAGATGTAGATCGCCCGTCTGTTGGACAGAGCTCAGCGAGGGCAGTATTTTGGGGCCACAGATCGTACAGGAGACGACTGAGAAGATACAGCTGATTCGAGACAGGATGAGGACAGCTCAGAGCAGGCAGAGATCGTATACTGACAGGCGCCGCCGCAGACTAGAGTTCGCATTTGGCGATCACGTGTTTCTGAGGGTCTCTCCGATGAAGGGAGTGATGAGGTTTGGACGGAAGGGGAAGCTTAGCCCCAGATTCATAGGTCCCTTTAAGATCCTCGAGCGTGTGGGCGCAGTAGCCTATCGTTTGTCTCTTCCACCCGACTTCCCAGATGTTCACCCCGTATTCCACGTGTCGATTCTATGCAGATACCTACATGACCCTTCGCACATGATTCAGCATCAGACCGTTCAGCTCGAGCGCGATCTTACGTTCACCGAGCAGCCAGTCGTGATCTTGGACCGGCAGGTGAAGAAACTTAGATCGAAGGTCTTGCCATCAGTGAAGGTGCTTTCGCGCAGCCCGAATGGTGAAAAGATCACTTGGGAGGCCGAGGGCGAGATGCGGAAGAAGTTCCCTCATCTCTTTGAAGGTATGCGTTGCTTATATTTTAAATTCGGGGACGAATTTCTCTAAGGGGAGAAGATTGTAACACCCTAGGATATGTTTAGTGGCTAATTATATTTTAATATGTGAATTTTAATAAAAAGTTTACCAAATTGATTTTCAAATAATTTTTCAAATTTTATAAATATTTTTCTAAAATTTTCCCAAGCTTGCACAAACTTGTGCATGTAAACTAGGGTTAGAATTTGGGTTGAACCATGTTTAACAACCATGGTAGGTTAACCCCACCATTAGTAAGTTAACATGATTTGAATTAAGGGTATTTCTTTAAAAATGAAATGGGATTTAAAATGCTTTTTGGTTGACTTGAGAGAGAGAGAATGCATCATGGCTAAGCCATGCTTGCATTAAATGAGAGAGAGAGAGTGTGTGTGCATCATGGCAAGTCCATGCTAGCATTTAATGTGGCAAGAGAGAGGGAAATGGTGGCTTGACTCTCTATTGTTATCATTCATTCTTTTGTTGTTCACACTCTCATATCTCACTCACTCACTCTCTCACTCATACACACACACAGCTACATCAGCACCAACAGTAGAAGTTGCAGCAGCAGCAGCATCACACAACAACAACAACAACAACAACAGAGCAACAACAGCAGCTACATCAGCTTCAGCCCCAGCATCAGCTTCAGCCCCAGCAGCAGCAACACCAAGCAGCAGCAGCAGCAGCAACTCCTTGCAGCAGCAGCAGCAGCTCCTTGCAGCAGTAGCAGAAGCAACACATGTAGCAGCAGCCCCAGCACAACATCAACAACAGCAACAACAGCAATAACAACACCACCAACAACAACAAGCAGCAGCATCAACAATAGCAGTAGCAACAGCAACAGCATCTGGAGCAGCAACAGCAGTAGCAGCTTCTTCTTCTCCTCTTCTTCTCCTGACCCAGCGTCGTAGGGTCAAGTGAGGTATAACCTCTGAGCTCCACTTGCTTATATGCTAGACTTGTGCGTTGGTTTAGTTTAATTAGTGTAAATTGGTAGTTGTTAGCGCTAGATTGTGTGTTTTTAGTGATATTTGTGGTGATTAGTGTGATCTTTGCTTAAGTAAGATTAGTTTTGGCTAGACTAAGTTAATTAAGTGTTGTTAGGGCCTTGTGAACCTTGGTAAATCCCAGATTGCACAAAAGTACCCTAAGTTTTCAAATTGTGCAAAATTTGCCGTTTTAAAGCAAAACTTAGGTTTTTGATATCTGCTGTTACCCCAGTGAGTCCAAAATAAAATTGAGTGGACCATAGCCTGCTAGTGACACCCTGACCCCACCACTCCAACCTTTGGCCGCCAAAAAAATCATTCTGGCCGCAAATTGCGGCCAGACCTGGGAGATAGGAGCTAGGGCTTTTTTGGTTGGGTATCTGCTATGTTATGTAGGTCCTTGGTGTATATAGTTTTGTAATATCTTAACCTGGGTAGAATCTGGGACGATATATCGTTTTCTGGTGTTGTTAGTTTGCGCGATACGCGCGATACGCGAGTGGGTTTTGTGATTCAGCGTATCGCGGCGTGTCGGGCTGAGTCGTAGACGCGTGCACACACGTTTTAGCGTATCGCACACACGCGTGTTGATTCGCAACGCGAGTTTCTCGTTTTGTTACGATATCGCGTTTTGCGAGATTCTTGCTTATATAATTGGATTCCTTGTGTAAATTCCAGGTTCACAGGCGGGTACGTCAAACGTCGCCAGGAAAGGGAAGCAGGTGGTCGGCTATACTTAGCACGCGACCTGGTGAGTAGATTTAACATCTACGGGGAAATCGACCGTATGGCGTTAAGCGTCAGGGCGTAATAGGATTTGTAGTCATGAGTGTCCATATAGATATACTGGTATTATAGAACACTGCACTGTCACTAACGGTCCAAGTTGCACGAGCACGATTTATATGCTACACTCACATCGTTAGTGATTGCCCTGCCACTCACATTATAGGATTGCTATAAACCGCATATCATATTGATTCTGCTTATTTGACGTTGTCATGATTTGCCGCATACTAGCATATGCATATTCATATCTATACTTGTGCCACATACATCACATATATTCATACTTGGCATATATACATCGTATATCTATACTTGTGCCACATACATCACATATATTCATACTTGGGCACATATACATCACATATCTATACTTGTGCCATATACATCACATATGTTCATACTTGGGCACATATACATCACATATCCATACTTGTGCCACATACATCACATATGTTCATACTTGGGCACATATACATCACATATCTATACTTGTGCCACATACATCACATATATTCATACTTGGGCACATATACATCACATATCTATACTTGTGCCATATACATCACATATCCATACTTGTGCCACATACATCACATATGTTCATACTTGGGCACATATACATCACATATCTATACTTGTGCTATATACATCACATATGTTCATACTTGGGCACATCTACATCATATGTCTACATTAGTGCACATGTACATTGCTATATTCACTTTGCGTACTTATCCATCTCGCACATCCATATTTATACCCACATTCATATGTTACATACATGGATGATATTGACTTGATTTAAAACTAAGGGACCGCAAACGATATTTTCAAAACTGGATCTTTTAAAAAGAGTGGTTCTCCTTTTCTTTTACTCGTAGTGTCATACGACACATTGCATGGATTACGCCTTGGATTTGATTTATGTGATTTCTGGATTTGGGAACCGGAGTACTATTTTAAGAAAATACGCACTGTTTAAAAACACGGTTTCCCTTGATATGATATTTAGTGCGTCCACCATGAGTTTTCTCGGTTCCAGAGAGCTTGTGTGAGTATACCTGATTTGAGGAGAGGTAGGCACCGATTGCGGGTACATGGTGGACCCGGTACGGTACCCCGGGGCGAGAAGACTCGTATTGTTAGACGGTGAGCCCGGTGGAGGAACTACTACCTACCGGTGATTTGTTGGACCTCAGCGGTTATCCGGAGGATACTGACCAGAGTCGATTGATGGATACGGGATGACGCGCACTGCCGGGACCGAGGGCCGATTCCGCAGACGGAGCCCGTGGGCAGATCCGATGGACGGACGCCCCATATTGGAGGATTTGCGTGTCGATGCTGGACACGGGTGATTTTATGATATTTGAGTGCCGGTGATGGGCACTCCCGATTTTATGAGATTACAGGATTTGAGGACCGATGTGGATGACGACGCTTGAGTTATACTGGGTTTTGGTGTATTGATAGACACCAGTTATTTTCCACGTTGATATTCCGTGTAGATATTATTCCTTTCCGTACTCAGCATTCAGTACTTGACATCTCATCCTGTAGCTAGTATACCTGATAGAGTACACATGCTTGCATATCATTGCGTACCCTGCTCATCATATATAAGGTTGTTAGATTGCATCGCCATGCCTGATTATCACATATCTTGCTCATCATATAGACATGATTATTAGATCGCATTTGTTGCATGATATTGAGCATCCAGTTCATCATATAGATGTTTATCCGTTGGCATAGGTTAGAGTATCGCAGCACGTGCATACTCGTGATTACCTTTATATGTTATCTACTATTCACGAGTTGGCAACTCACTTCCGATGTGCCACAGTGCTTGCAGGTTGCCCTTTGGAGTAGTCGCGGCCGGCTGTTGACCGCATCTTTTGACACAGATACCAATTCTGAGGCGTGTTAGCCTTTTTGCTATTAGGTGGATTTTGTACGGTATCTGTTTACCTTTCAGTTGTATATTGATGTATCTAGTATTCTCCATCTACCTTCATGTATTGACTTAGAGACAGTTGTGAGGACGATGTATATGATTTTGTACTCTGGTGTCGAGCTCGCTGTGAGCCGACTTTATATTCATGCAGTCTTATCTTTTATGATATTTGTCTTTGCTTTACTGCTCATTCTTCGCTACGGCGTCGTATATCATATTGTGATGCTCTATTCATTTCACAAGTTACTTCTACTACACCTTGCTTTTTACCCGACTTGCGGGACAAATTTTTATAAAGAAAATGTTGCCAAAATTATTAAAATATAACTCTTGAACTAAAAAGGATTTCTACTAAATTACTTAAGGTTTTCTAAACATTTTACAAATACTTCTATTAAAATGTTTTAACACTCTATATTTAAAATGGTTTTGATTTCTGGGTTTCGGCTTACTTAGTCGCGTTACGCCTGTAGACGTTACGTGGTTAAGTGCCGGTCACGGGCCGAACTTTGGGTCGTGACAGTCTCCCACTGGACCCCAGAACCCGGTTACTTCTGCTCCTCTCCTTGGGTCTACCTAATGCGGAAAAGTAAATAATATACAATGGTGACATCATCCTCAGCCCGGAAGTGCCCCAATAAAAGAATATTACATACAAATGAATTTTACATGATTGAAAATGAAAACCCTCATTTCACATAAAACCCCCGGCTATTCAAAACGTGACGATCCAATATAACATATCACAACAACACATAATATCTCATATCATCAACGTAAGCAAGTATGCGTATCCCGATTGTCGTTGATGTATAGCAACGAAACCGGCGATACACCACTTACTACGCTTACGGTCATAAAAAAGAAAGTGTAAAACTACAACAGTTGGAATCCGCAACCTCCTTAGACATCGCATGCCTAACCAAATGAATTTCTTAGACATCGCATGCCTAACAGTCATAAACTCCGCATTTTAGTCTCAATATCGAAAACTCTTTTCAATATCTAGTCAGGGAATTCAACAAGATTCCCGACATCCTGATCGAAAGCTCGTCGCAAACTTTAGTAGACGGCCGCACCCCCGGATGCCGTCGACGAAGTGCACTAAGGCGGAACACCGCTGCCGCGAGCACCCGAACGGATGCTTTTGGCGACGGGGTTATCCTACAGCCACTTAGTCGGGGCTATAGGGCGTGGCTGTCTATTAAGTTTACCCGGCGAGTATCCGCATACGCTACGTGATTGCGACGGACTTTTGATCGCATCAAAATTCCATGGCAACCGATCATCTGAGACTAAACTGCTAGATTTATAACATTCAAATTAGTTATCTCATAACTATTTGTGGATTCCAAATATTGTATCACATTCCAGATAAATAGACAATGTTAAACTTTCCGATCGAATAAACAAACACCCAAGATTTCCCAAATAGCTCAACACTTGAGCGGAGTTCAAAAAATATCCATCACATGCCACAGTACCAATGGTCCAGCCGTAGAAGGGTCAAACCAACGCCTCACATGTGGCAACACCGTACTGCCCCAAACCCTAAGGTTCAGAGGCGGTTTAAACGGTCACATAGTCGAGTTAAGATTTGTTTTCTTCTAGAAGGTCCACCGCGTTACTTGCACGACTTAGAACGTTCTTAAACTACGGAAAAATCCAACACTTGGAAATTTTCCGGCAGGGGAAAAAGTGAGTTATTGATATCCGTTCGAACTTTTTAACACGTTCTAAAAAATACCCGGACAAACTAAACGAAGTTATACTTTCCGATCGAATCAACGAGCTCCCAATAAAACCCAGAAAACTCAACACTTGAGTATAAATTAAAAATTCCGGGAAGAATCAGTAAGTAGATACGGATTTAACCGTGCAAAAAGAAAACAATAAGTCCACTGTACGGCCGCGAAACCACCGCACAAGCCATGTCATTGCCGCGGTTTCGCGGCTGTTTAATGGTATTAAATGCTCGTTTTTCACAGCAATTCTTAAAATACCCTGCTGATTTTTTTGAGTATTTTTAATATGAAAAATCAACATTTTTGAAAAATTTCCAGAAACTAGGGTTTTACGGGTATTCGGAGTTCGATCGGACTTTAAACTTCGCCTAGATTTCGCCTAAAGCGCTAGCTTGTCTTTGATACCACTGCAGGGTTACTAGGCACTCTGACAAGGGTCTATAAGGAATCAACCTTGCCCGATTCAAAAATTAGACGTGCCGAACAACCCTAACCAAGATCTTTAAACTAGAGATTAGGCGAAACAAAGCATGTTAAACACTTTAACATCTAAGAGTTTGGGATTACAGCCTTTGTAGTCCGGTCCTTCACTTCATAAGCTCCGTGTTGTGGTCCCTTCGCTGCGATCATCAAGTTCCGGACTCTCGAGTGGCACCACGAAGAGAAAGATGTATGCTTGCTTCCGATCTTCGATAACAAAGATGATCTACCTTGAAGTTTCATTAACACAAGCTCTCACTCACAAATGAAGTGAATACCCTAATCTAAATGGCTAGGATAGATTAGGATGATGAAGTAGGATTTTAGCTCTCGTTTGTTTTCTTAAACTCACTCAAAATCATCACTAATGAAAAAGCTAGAAAGCTTTTCCATTGAAAAGGAGAAGGAAGAAGAAGAAGCCTTCACTTTGTGATGAATAATGAATCCATGTGAGGTTAGAATTGCAACCATGGTATATGTAACCCTTGTAGAGATTTAATTAAGGTTAAAGGGCTGGGTTGGGTTAAACAAATATCTTGAAAAATATTAAAACAAATATCTTTGCACAAAACAAAACAAAACCTTCTAAAAGGTTCTAGAAAAGATTAACCCAAATCAAACCTTAACCATGTTTAATCCCCACTAAACATATTGCATTAATTACCCTAACATGTTACAATATTATATATCACATATACAATATTTATTGTAACAAAATAAAATAATGCATTTAACATATATCGCATATATATCAATGTATTACCCGAGTGAGAAAAAGAATCTTTTAGTGAGCTTATATTAGTTAATGTAATTTAATATATCAAATATATAATTATACATTAAATTATCGAATCAACACTTGATCCGATAATCCGGCTATTTCACAAATAACCGACTAATATAATCTGTATCAGTTCATCGAATCAACACTTGATCCGATGTCCCGGCTATATCTCATATACACGGCCGATATCTCATATCGTGAGAATCTAATACGGTATCACATACACGTATTGTTCTCGGTCCCGCACATATCATATACGTGCTCCTACTCCGTTTTTCCTGAGCCAAGAAACCTCTGTGTAGGACTCTAAAGAATCGTCAATACGACGGCAGTAGGTGATGATCATATCAAACACCCACAAGCTGCAAGCGGTCAAACGTAACAGCCACCTAGGTATTGAGCTATCAGAAGATCAGCAAGCAAACATGTACATTCTCCTGCGAATCCAATCAGTAACACTTCCGTACAGTCCGGTCTCTTCGTCTGATATGTCGCATATCTCGCCTAGGGGTGGTAAACGTCAGACCCCAGTAGCTTGATAAGTCGTGTCGATATGAGGTTTATAACAGTTCGAGAAACTACTGATAACACTTACCAGTAAATCTCAGCAACCCTGGCCAGGGATTTCTAGTTATAGCCAATCGAACAATGCGCAACATCAACTCCCTATACCGGAAGAGATGAATCCCCTCATATCGCTCATTGCCTCCATGTGATTTGGGACTGTACCTAAAGCCACCTTTTTGCACGCCCTCTTGGACGTGGTATGATGGAAATCAAATCACAGTGGGAATCACACAAGACTCTATGACGATCTCGGGTCTACAGACTAACCTGTACCAGTGTCACTAGAGAACTGCCATCTGACGTGAGGTATAATACCATCTGGGAGTTCTCGGCGAGTCTGTCCAGTGTACCCAGTCTCCATCGAGCACCCGTAAACCTTCTCTGATGTCAAACACTAATGGATATGGGATCATCCATCGTCTATCATATGGGTCAAGAAGCGTATACGCTGGTCTACTCTGGAGTATCGATGCCCTGTCTCGGTACTCCCACGACTAGGAACATTTGAAGGATGTACTTGGCGACTACACTGTCCTCACTAATATGATCTGCATCATAGTCCTGGTAGTCAAGTACTCATCCTAAGGGCTTTATCAACATGTGACATAGAGACAATCAGAGTAAATGTTAAGATAAAGAGTAACTAGATAGCCTACTATCATGTCGAGCAAGAAAGTCCTCCCTATATATGTCCAAGCATCCACTACAATATACATCGCATGTACAGTAATAGTCTCTAGGGCATACATATAACTAAGAATCTCCCACTTGCACTAGGGCCATCTGTTGTGGTATCGCATACCCAACAATCAGCTGTGGTTGAAATTTCTCATACTCAACCATCCCATGAAAATCTCTACTGGGAAATAGACCTTTGTGAGTGGATCCGCGCTGTTGTCCTCTGTGTCTACTCTCCTAACCTCGATCTCCCTGGAGATCAACCATCTCAATGATCAGGTGATACTGCCTAAGAATTATATCTGGATTTCAGATGGGACGGGGGTATAGGGTTACTAGGAACTCTAACAAGGGTTAAGAAAGCATCAACCATGCCCGATTAAAATTTTTGCCGTGCCTAACAACCCTAAACAAGATCATTGCTAGAAAATTAGGGTTTCACATGCAAGTAAATAGCATCTATGACTAAGTGAATACGAAATACAACCTTTGTAAATCGGTCCTTCACTTCTTTAGCTCCTTGTTGAAGTCCCTTCGCTGCGATCGTGGTTCTCCCGGACTCTTGCAAGGCTTCACTAGGCTAAAGGAGCGTCCTTGCTTTAAGTCTTCGAGGCCGAAGATGATCTACGTTGAAGGGATGCCAACTCAAGCTTCTACTTCACTAACTAGAGAATTAGTGAAGCAAACACCTTAAACTAAAGTGCTAGTCTAGTAGAGGATGGAGAAATAGGAAGTGGGTTCACTTTAGAATTTAGTTTCTCACAATGTTTCTCACTTTGGATCAAACCCTATAGAGCTTTTTAGCTCAAGGAAGAAGATGAATAAAATAAAATGAGAAGAGATAATGATCAAGTGAGAAAGCTAACCATGGTGAGTGAGTATCATATACTAACTCATGTAGGGACATAACCATGGATAATCCTTATGGTTGGGTTAACAAATATCCATAGTAAAAACAAACTTAGTGGACTTAGTCAATGTATCGACAAGCTTCTACAAGCTTCATGCATTTTGCTAATCCTCCACTAATTTTGTAATTACTTTTAATATTAATACCCAACATAAATATATAGCATGGTGTAAGTCTCATACACCCAAGTCATGTGTATCATCAACCATGATACAAAAGAAAACACAATTTTAATATATATATCACTTATATATATTAAAGTTATGCACTTGTGAGAAAAATCCTTATGTGAACAAGTGTTAGTTAATGTAAACTAGTATATCTAATATACAATTATACACTAAATTATTAAATCAACACTTGACTTAATAATCTGGTCATATCTCATATAACCGACTAACACCCATTATATCGACTTATCGAATCAACACTTGATTCGATAACACGGCTATATCATATATAACCGACCGATATAAAAAGTCGCGAGAATAGAATACGATATCACATACATGTATTATTCTCGGTCCCACACATATCACATACGTGCTCCTATTTCGTTTTGCCTGAGCCAGTAAAACCTCTATATAGGACTCTAAAGACTCGTCAATACGCCGGCAGTAGGTGATGATCACATCAAGCACCCACAAGCCGTCAGCGGTACTAGCTAGACGTAACGGCTACCAGGGTATTGAGCGATCAGAAGATCAGCAAGCAAGCCCGCTCCAACTCCTGTAAAAGCCTGCCGGTAGCACTTCCCGTACAGTCCGGTCTGCTCGTCTGATATGTCGCATATCAAGTCTAGGGATGGTAAACGTCAGACCCCAATAACCGATAAGTCGTGCCGATATGAGGCTCATAACGGGTCGAGAAACTACTGGTAACACTTACCAGTAAATCTCTAAATCAGCCCTGGCAAGGGACTTCCCTGTTACGGCCAATCGAGCACAGCCCAACATCAACCCCCAATACCGGGAGAGACAAAACCCCTCCCATCGCTCATTGCCTCCATGTGACTCGGGACTGTACCCAAAAACCACCATTTTGCAAGCCCTCTTGGACGTGGTAAGATGGAAATCAAAGCACAGTGGGAATCACACAAGACTCTATGACGATCTTGTAAGTCCACGTTACCTCTCCGGTACTTACGGGCTTGCGGAAATGATGAAAAACGATTTTTCTTTTGGTGGTAACATGGACTCAAAATACGGATCTTTGTTAAACAACTATCTAACAAACCTAACAAGAGTTTTACCTACTCGGTTAGGGGTTATACCTTAACTTGAACTCGTTCTCTTGGTCTCCTTGTGCTGGTCGGATGGTTCTCCCCTCGTCGTCTCTTTATGCCGAAGATGGATCCACCTGAAAGCTTCTACCTTTGGCTTCACTTCAAACTAGAAGAAACTAGAACACTTGGTTCGCTAAACCTTGTGAACTAGGATGAGTAGAGGACTGTGTTGGGTTTTATCTCTATGATTTTTGCTTCTCAACACATGAGACAAGTGAACCATAGACTAGAGAGAGAGCAAGAGGAAAAGGGAGAGCTCAAGCAAGAGAGAGAAAGGAAATGAGAGAATGATCAAGCCTTTTTCCATCCAAGCTCTCATAATCCAAAATCATGATAACTCATAATAGTAATTGAGTATTATGTGATGGTTCAAGTCAAAATGGCCATATCATTTCATGCACTCATTTTGGAAAAAGAAACAAGCAAGCAAAAGTCTTTGCTATGAAATGATGGCCATTGTAATGATGGTGGTCAACTAGTCCAACCTAGTCAACTGGTCAACAAAGTCAACAAGTCAACAAAGTCAACCCTTCATCTCAACCATGACACAATAATACTTAATTAATAATATCATTAATCATATTATTATTCTCATTAGGGTTTAGCAAAATTCAATAGTCAACAGTCAACAACCCCAATGAGAATCCTCTGCCTCTGTCTCTCTGTCAACTGTGCATACACACCCGCATCCGCGTTCCGAGGAACACGAATACATACGAGATAAAACCAATCCCAAAACATACACTAGGATCTGGCTTAAACCAAAGCCCGCTAGTATTAACTGCCCGGACACTAAACGTGCACAAGTGCACGGATTTGACCGAACCCTGTCGCAAAACCATGCGACCTCTACTCTTTTGCCTGAAGGCGAATAGCTTTCTGTGTGGGACTCTAAAGACTCGACACTACGTTGGCAGTGGATTTAACCACAGACCGCAAGCGGCACTAGCTGTGCGTAACGGTCCCCAGGTAGATGCCGATAAGAAGACGGACGAGGTGAAACCCATCTGAACTCCTACTGAGCCTGAATGTGACAATCTGCGTATAGTCCGGTCTGTTTGTCTGAGAATATCGCATGGCGGGCCTAGGTGGCGGTAAACGTCAGTCCCCTAATAGCGGTACAAGTCGTGTCGAAGTGTAGCCCAGAACACCCTGAGATAACACTGGAAACCTACTAGTATATCTCGCTTGCCCTGGTCAGGGACTTTGTGTAATGGCACTCCTAGACACAGCGCGATAACAACCCCCAATACCGGGAGAGACGAATCCTGTCTAACTGTCATGCCTCCAAGTGCTTCGGGATTGCACCCAACTACAACCTGTTTGCATGACTCCTTTGAGCCGTGGTAGGGTAGTAATCAAAGTACCGTGGGAACACACTCGAGGCGAAGTGGCAGTGTCAAGTCAGCGGACTAAGCTGTACTCATGTCACCTGGGAACTGATAACTGACGATAGGTATAGTACCAACCAACAGTTCCTCCGAGTCCTGTCCAGTGTACTCGTTGTTGGAGATAGTTCCCTCAGAGTCGATTATTGGATCACAGGAACATGATTGCAATGATTGAGGGAGGACCTATCCCGGTAGGACAGTCTTACTCGAGATGATAGTATGCTATCTGGTTTACCTTTATCATCGTGTACTGCTTCAGGTGACATGACAGGTCGCTATTGCACGTTGATAGAGCCCCTAGGATTCTTGCTTGACTACCAGCAGTATGTGGGCGATCATATACGTGGGAGCTGGTAGTCTATAAGCACATCCTTAAAAGGTCCCTAGTCGTGGGAGTTTCGAGATAGGGCATCGATACTCCAGAGTAGACTAGTGTATACAGTCGAGACCCCGACGAGGGGCGGTGGCCGGTCTCACAAGCCACTGGTGTCAGTTGGTTCACCTAAGATGTATACAGGTGCTCATTGGGTTATGAGTACACCGGACAGGACTCGCCGGGAACATGCTAGTTGGTCTTATACCTGACGTCAGATAGCAGTTCCCTGGTGACATGTGTACAGGTTAGTTCATCGACCTGGGGATCGTCATTTGTCTCGTGTGAGTTCCCACTGTACTTTGATTACTACCCTACCACGGCTCAAAGGAGTCGTGCAAACAGGTTTTAGTTGGGTACAGTCACGAGCCACATGGAGGCAGTGAGCGGATCATCAGGGGTTCGTCTCTCCCGGTATTGGGAGTGAGGTCGCGCTGTGTCTAGGAGAGCCATTACACGAAGACCTTGGCCAAGGCAGTAGATTTACTGGTAGGTATTCCAGTAGTATCTCAGGGTGTTCTGGGCTACACTCCGACACGACTTGTACCGGTTTTGGGGGTCTGACTTTTACCAACCCCCTAGGCCCGACATGCGATGCTCATAGACGAACGGACCGGACTATACGGATATTGTCACTGACAGGCTCAGTAGGGTGTCAGGATGAGTTCGCTCATCGACGTCCCTTTTAGTCAATAGCTGGTGGCCCGTCACGTATTGGCTTATACCTCTGACGTGCTAGTGGTTAAATCCACAGCCATAGTATTGACGAGTCTTTAGAGTCCACCACACTTTCAGTTACTCAAGCTTTCGGGCGAAACGCTGTAGAGGCCGTATGGAGATATGGCAGGGTCCGATCAAATACGTGCGGTATTGCACGGATCAGGATCGGACGGTTTGTACTAGAGGCCATATGGTTATATGGAAGCGTTCGATCAGATACGTGCGGTATTGCACGGATCAGGATCGGACGGATATTACTAGCCGGCTTTGGTTTAAGCCGGATCCTAGTATAGTAAAGTGTAGATTTTGTCTCATTGCATTTGTATCCGGAAGGAATACAGATGCGGGTGTGTATGCACAGTATCGGGGTTTTCCTGTAATTTATTACGAAACCAGTTTTCTGGAGTTGCCAGTTTGCATTCCGTTCCGGTAGGTTTTCCTTTGTTCTTTCCCGGCCGGACTTTTCCAATGGAGGGGGTTATTTGCAAGTTTGCAAATAACACATTGTGGAGGTTTTTCTTGCAAATGTATTTATTATGAAAGCATCTTTTGATACCATTCTTATCCATCATTATCACTTGCTTTTTGTTGATAAGAAGTGATTAGAGTTTGATGTGAGATGGTTATGATGATGTTTTGGATGTGGTCACCAGTTGTGCTCCTACCATCACCTCCTTTCATGCTTCATATTCTTTCCTCCACCATTTCTAAGATAATAAGTTTTTCATGGTTGAGAGAGAAGAAGATGAGAGCTTCATTTTGAGAGTGTAGTATTTTGATCTCTTTTCATGTAAAGAAAAATGCAAGCACCATTTTTCTTATCTTGTTTCCTCCATCATCTTCAAATGGCAACGAACCCAAATGAGACATAGCCTCTACACTACACTTCCTACAGCAAATCTTGGACGCGTCGACTCGCCAAATTTGCGCCCGAGTTGCCTCGGTATTGAGGTGGGAGCCCGTAAAAGATGCAGGCGATGTGGTGCCCTTCCGGCGAAGAGGCGACAACGAGAAGATGAAGGACGAAGCGTCCGCGGGAGATCGGAGTGGAGACGAAGACCGAAGGACTCGGATCATTCGGTATATCTCTTCCCCTTCTTGTACTTTGCTAGATCTAGTTTAATGGCCCGATACGGGGTTTAGTGCGCGGTGGTGCCGGTTTGCTAAGTCCGCAAAATTAAAGTTTATCACCGCTTCCGCATTCCGGCGTCGGATTAACGGCCGGGGCGCCGCCGTGCACTTACAGTGGTATCAGAGCCTCGCCGTTAACTTCGTCTAGCTTTGTTTGATGTGTTTTTCAGTTCCGATCGACCAAAATTCCAAAAACCCAATTTTAGTTCACATCAGTTTTCTGTTGAAATTTTTTTGAAGTCTAAAATTTTTTCAGGTGGTCTCAGAATGATGTGCAGGGAGTTCTAAGAACTCTGGGAAAATTCGAGACAATGATCCCTCAGCTCGAGCGCGGAACCGCGGCAAAACCCCCCTTGTTGCCGCGGTTCCGCCGCAGTTTGGTGGGATCAATGCTTCGAAATTCTCCAGTGGGCTTCTGGGCTGTTATTAGGGGATTTGGAATATTAATTTTGGGCCCAGAATTTCTGTGAGTACTACAGTATTGCTTGGGGGCCCACTTGTTAATTTTTGATCGATCGGATATTTTAAACACACTTTTCACAGTATTTACATTATATCTGCGACCGTGAATGTCACTCGATCGGTAAATCCGGTCTAACTGCTATAGCCCGGTTAGACGGATTTGCGAACATGACTTTCACGTTGATGTTCTATGTATTGCTGTGATGTTGCGGATCGGTCGTGGGGGATAGCCTGGATGCAATGCTAGTACAGTGTTGGTGTATTATGTACATTTGATATTGCGGGGCGAGCGTCCGACATGTAGACTGCCGTCACTGCCTGATTGTATTATTCTTTTGGGGCACGGCCTGGTTGCGGTCGATGTACCCGTTGTATGTATATTTTACTTTCTGTACTAAGATTACCACGCGGTGGGGTGCACGGATAGCCGGGTTCTGGAGGGCAACAAGCCCGCATCTCAAGGCATTGGGACGGAGGGGGCTTCACTCTAGAATTGGCGGGCTATTCGCCGCACTCGTAGGGGGTACAGGTTGACCCAGGAGGGGTGCCCAAGTTACCGGATTCCGTGAAGTGCTGGGTGGTCCATTTACGGCGCTGAAGGGGGCTGCCTCGCTTCAGGTTTTGGCGGGTAACTTGCCGCGCCCGTAGGGGTCTAGGATTTCATTGCACGGGCTATCCACACGACCAGGGGAACGTCGGGTTTCAGTAGTGGCTCTGTGAAACCCGGGGATCCCAGATATCTGTATTGTTCTGTGATGCTGTACATTTCTGTGATGTTGCATTTTATCACGCCTTGAGCGAATATAATATATTGGTATATATATTAGTAGATGTTGTATATGTTTTTCATCCGCGCTAGTCCAGTCCCCGCTCTGCCGTTAGTAAGCTAACCTAACGGGTGATGACGGGACCCAGTGGCGAATGCGGATGGCATATACGTACGTCAGTATATTTTCGTTCTTTATTGGTGTGATCAATTGATGGGACTGCGTTAATTCGGATCAATGCAAGTTAAAACAAACCTATTCTGATGTTGTTGGAACACTTTTCAAAAAGCTGTTATTGCAAGGACGTTCTCTTTTGTTTTGCATCGTGGTATTCATTTGGAATATCCTGCTCCTCAGTCGACGAGGCAAGGGCCGAGATCCCTTCACCGGGAGTGACCCCTTGGACAGAAGTTTGCGTCAGGGCATTAACTTCACTATAGCCGATTGCTTTTGCTTTGCATCGTGGTATTCAGTTGGAATATCCTGCACCTCATTCTATGGGGAAAGAGCCGAGATCCCTTCACCGGGAGTGACCTCTTTAGTAAAGGTTTTCGTCACTATATTTTCTAAAAAGCTATCCGTTCCTTCAACGATATCAAGTTCATTACGTTAAAGGTTTTAGCCAGAAACCATTCGTAGCCCTCCATCATTTCAGTTAAATATTCGGTAGTATTCAAGCTATGTATTTTGACCTCACGCCAAGGCATAGCGTTTGGTAGCTGCCGGGTATTTATCTGTTGCATAGATAGATGCGTTGGTTTTGGACAGTCGTACTACTATTTTGGCCTACGTCAAGGGTATATACGGGTGGGTTCAAATTAACCTGGACAATGATGGGTAGAACTTGACATGTGACTTATGATATTTTGACCTCACGCCAAGGTCATAAGAGCATGGGGTAAAAATCACATCGGGAGTTTCAAAAGAACTGAAACTTGCCAGATATGCGCATACCTTCTGGAGTATGATACCGTGAGCGGATTCCGTCACGTTATCATGCGATGAGAGTTGGATCCCGATTCCCACTGATGAGTTGGTTTACTCCTCGGGTGACCCCGACTAATTCTTCTTTCAGGTTTGGAGGAGAATTTGAGGTACAGTGGGAGGTTTCCATATTAGATAAATTGGTAACCATTCTGATCTAGGATAGAGTGCACGCTGAGTGTTTCTTTTCTCTCTCTCTCTCTGGCAGCGACTATTGACCCGACCCTAGACTATGACTCAGTGACCAAGTTGACCGAACCTTCTTAACACTGGCTTTTGGATTGTCAGAGTTGCAGACCTCATTGCCACTCCTACTTTTACACTTTTCTCCAAGACACCCCGTATTACTACGAACGTCCACTTCCATTGGACAAAACCATCGTATGGTTAGATACGAACTCGAAGGAATTCGAGGATGGTTTCCGGTTCTGGAGAAAACGGATAGGATTATTCAGTTGTCTTTTCCCTTTTACCTTCTCTCAAGTTATGAGTACTCCTTGGTTTAGGAGATAGTACACCTATTACGCAAATTGGATAGTCTTCTTCCAAACCTTAGGCTGGTGCCGACCGGTAGGGAATGAAGAAAACCAATTAGCCTAAACGGTGTGCAGAAGGTATTAAGATTAAGACAAAGCAAGGGATTAATAAGAGGGCAAAGTAAATTGCGACTGATATTCACGACCAAACCAAGTATTTCTTCGCCAATCCTAAATCACCTTTGTATTTCTCCAGGACACTCCGTATCACTACGAAGATCCACAGTTTATTTGGATACTCCATCGTATGGTTATATACGAACTCGAAAGGAACTTGTTCCAGTTCGGGGATGGATTCTGGTCCAGGAGAAATAGGAATAAGGTTTATTCGGTTGTCTTTTATCTTCACCTTCTCTCGCATTGCGAGTGCTCCTAGGATTAGGACAGTACACCCATTATGCTTATTGGATAGTCTTCTTCCAAACCATAGGCTGGTGCCGAACGGTAGGGAAGGAAGAAAACCATTTGGCCTAAGGGGTATGCAGAAGGTAATGACTAAAGACATATAAAGGGATTTGGAGAGGTGGCAAAGAATTATACGGTTATAGTTGTGAATCTGGATAATGGAAGAGGCATTGCTAGGAATACCAGGATACCCCATCGAAACATTTCAATGTTTTAATTCAACTGTGTACTGTTAAAAGAAATCTGATTTCCCGATTAGACACTTGCTCCAGGGTATGTATTTACCAGGTATGATTCTCACATCTGTATGGTTTTACAGATGATGAGTGGGAGTAAGTTATTGGGAATTGGGTGATCATCCTCATTATATCGGGATTCGTTGTAATCGGTAATATTTGAGGGGATCATCTGGCCTGTTTGCCGGTCGGCAAATATTTGGTTTTGAATATCCGCTGTTGTGCACCAATTTCAAATTGATATATCTGTACGTCTATTTTCATAGAGTGAGATATACCTTTTGATATTGTGTCGATGACATTTACCTATATCAGTGGATGGTTAGGTAAGGAGCATTAAACAGCGGTGTAATTCATCTTAACCATAAGTACAGTTTTTCAACCTACGACACACAGTGAAAGAGTTGTTAGACTCAGCGGACTTATACAGAGTATTGTATGTTGTCCAGTGTCCATTAGGACAGAGGGGTTGGTCCTCTTACTATATTCTGTTTACTTTTAACTTCTCTAGTTCTTAGACATGTGTTTCGTAGAAACAAAGGGTTTAAGTTTTGAGGAGTAATAGGTATTTGAATAGAGTAGAGAACCAAGTGTAGCAAGTATCGTGATTCTTCAAAGTGATCGAAGATGTAGATACTTGTGTATGGTATTCAGTTGATAGTAATGTTAAAGAGAAATTGCTTCTCTTTCAGGTTACTCATAATTGGAACCATTCCTAAGTTGAGTAACGCTGATCGGCCTCTCTCCATTTAGTTGACATGCACTGGAGACAGCTGCATGATTTGAATCTGGTTAAATTAAATCAGTGCCTCTGGTTCTATATTGGATATAGAACAGTTCATATCTTAACGATGTTAAGGTACGGGGAGTTGTCCGGCTTATGATTAAAACCAGTCACTGGACAACTCAAGGCACGTTTCTGTAATGGCAGTTTGTGGGTTGACCCAGGCTATGACGAGGGTTGATTTTCTACCATCTGGCAGATCAATAGAAATATTGTTCTAGACTCGCCACAGTTTTATTAAAAATGGATTTTTTCAAAAACAGTAGTCGGAGTATGGTAGAACTGGAAGTGATTCCAGAACCGCAAACGATTACTGAAGATTTGATAAGGAACCTAAAGATTCAATCTGATTTGACATTCCATTGGCCACTCCGCAGATAAGGTGGGTAACTTCAGGCACCCGAGAGGTACTCCGGTAGCCTTAAGGACGGTGACAGGGAAGTTCTTGTTTACCCACACTTGCCATTGTTGTTGTTCCAGGCTGCGAGACCCGGCAGGAGGATGAGTATAGCGTCGTTCTAAACTTGCTTTAGAAGTGTACGTCTATATGACTCTGCCAGAGGGTTGTCGTAGTCAGTGGGAGCAGCGGAAGCATTGGTGGACATCAGGCTTATGTCTATTTATAGACTAAAGCAGATGTAGCGGAGATAGATCATCTATTTCTGATGTGACAGTCATAGGTTTGACGTCATCAGAATAGGGGATGGATCTGTTGAGAAGGTAGTAGGAAGTGATATTCCTATACTACGATCGGTTATACTTTGGTCGTCACACAGTGGTTTCTCCACAAAGGACTTGGACATTGTATCAGACATACTGGTTACTAGATCTATGGTTTTAGATCTAGATTTGGGTGGTTTCCCAATCAGGGTACTTTGACAGCATTCTAAGAATATTTAGAATGGACGACTCCTGGCACGGTAGTGTACCTGCAGGTGATGGAGTCACCCTCTCTAAAGGTGTCTTATAGACTAAAGTAGAGAGGGATGCGCATGATTGGCAGATCACTTGCTTAGGCAATTGAGTCAATCATGAGAGGTCAAGAACCACACCAGATGTTGTTCTTGCACTAGATGCAATAAGTTGACATTGATCCAATCCTGGAGAAACAGTCGGAAGCAGTTTTAGAACATAAGTGGATGTTCTAGGGATATGATAACGACAGCCTCATTTGGGAGACAATTATCATTCCAGGCTTTCAGGGTGACATGGACGACAAGGAGGTTGTCAGAGTTATATTTTTCCTTCTGACGAGGGGCAGTATTTTGGACAGGTGGTCCAAGGCAATACTGAGGGTGGCATGGCGCAGGAAACTGATTAAGTTCAGTTGACGATACAGTCTAAGAAGTTTGGATTTGGAGTTCATTTATGAGCTGGGTCCCATCAGACATCCAGACATTCTAAGACAGGTATTGCTCATTTCGGGAGATGGTTTTCTCCGCGAACATGAGATATAGAGAGACATAGAAAGAAACACCACAGGCGGATCCACTCACTGAGGCTATTCCTCGAACGCAATAGTTTCACAAACGAGTTTTGTGAGACTGACAAGTAGAGGAGTTGGGTGTTCGGTATCACACGGGCTGTAAGTATGCGACATTGCAATAATTAGCCTTGAGTGCAAGTGGGAGATTGTTGGAGATAGTGCCCTCAGAGTCGATTATTGGATCACAGGCACGTGATTGCAATGATTGAGGGAGGACCTATCCCGGTAGGACAGTCTTACTCGAGATGATAGTATGCTATCTGGTTTACCTTTATCATCGTGTACTGCTTTAGGTGACATGACAGGTCGCTATTGCACGTTGATAGAGCCCCTAGGATTCTTGCTTGACTACCAGCAGTATGAGGGCGATCATATACGTGGGAGCTGGTAGTCTATAAGCACATCCTTAAAAGGTCCCTAGTCGTGGGAGTTTCGAGATAGGGCATCGATACTCCAGAGTAGACTAGTGTATACAGTCGAGACCCCGAGGAGGCGCGGTGGCCGGTCTCACAAGCCACTGGTGTCAGTTGGTTCACCTAAGATGTATACAGGTGCTCATTGGGTTATGAGTACACCGGACAGGACTCGCCGGGAACATGCTAGTTGGTCTTATACCTGACGTCAGATAGCAGTTCCCTGGTGACATGTGTACAGGTTAGTTCATCGACCTGGGGATCGTCATTTGTCTCGTGTGAGTTCCCACTGTACTTTGATTACTACCTTACCACGGCTCAAAGGAGTCGTGCAAACAGGTTTTAGTTGGGTACAGTCCCGAGCCACATGGAGGCAGTGAGCGGATCTTCAGGGGTTCGTCTCTCCCGGTATTGGGAGTGAGGTCGCGCTGTGTCTAGGAGAGACATTACACGAAGACCTTGGCCAAGGCAGGAGATTTACTGGTAGGTATTCCAGTAGTATCTCAGGGTGTTCTGGGCTACACTCCGACACGACTTGTACCGCTTTTGGGGGTCTGACTTTTACCAACCCCCTAGGCCCGACATGCGATGCTCATAGACGAACGGACCGGACTGTACGGATATTGTCACTGACAGGCTCAGTAGGGTATCAAGATGAGTTCGCTCATCGACGTCCCTTTTAGTTAATAGCTGGTGGCCCGTCACGTATTGGCTTATACCTCTGACGTGCTAGTGGTTAAATCCACAACCATAGTATTGACGAATCTTTAGAGTCCACCACACTTTCAGTTACTCAAGCTTTCGGGCGAAACGCTGTAGAGGCCGTATGGAGATATGGCAGGGTCCGATCAGATACGTGCGGTATTGCACGGATCAGGATCGGACGGTTTGTACTAGAGGCCGTATGGTTATATGGCAGCGTTCGATCAGATACATGCGGTATTGCACGGATCAGGATCGGACGGATATTACTAGCCGGCTTTGGTTTAAGCCGGTTCCTAGTATAGTACAGTGTAGATTTTGTCTCATTGCATTTGTATCCGGACGGAATACAGATGCGGGTGTGTATGCACAGTATCGGGGTTTTCCTGTAATTTATTACGGAACCAGTTTTCTGGAGTTGCCAGTTTGCATTCCGTTCCGGCCGGTTTTCCTTTGTTCTTTCCCGGCCGGACTTTTCCGATGGAGGGGGTTATTTGCAAGTTTGCAAATAACACATTGTGGAGGTTTTTCTTGCAAATGTATTTATTATGAAAGCATCTTTTGATAACATTCTCATCCATCATTATCACTTGCTTTTTGTTGATTAGAAGTGATTAGAGTTTGATGTGAGATGGTTATGATGATGTTTTGGATGTGGTCACCACTTGTGCTCCTACCATCACCTCCCTACATGCTTCATATTCTTTCCTCCACCATTTCTAAGATAATAAGTTTTTCATGGTTGAGAGAGAAGAAGATGAGAGCTTCATTTTGAGACTGTAGTATTTTGATCTCTTTTCATGTTAAGAAAAATGCAAGCACCATTTTTCTTATCTTGTTTCCTCCATCATCTTCAAATGGCAACGAACCCAAATGAGACATAGCCTTTACACTACACTTCCTACAGCAAATCTTGGACGCGTCGACTCGCCAGCTTCGCGCCCGAGTTGCCTCGGTATTGAGGTGGGAGCCCGTAAAAGATGCAGGCGATGTGGTGCCCTTCCGGCGAAGAGGCGACAACGAGAAGATGAAGGACGAAGCGTCCGCGGGAGATCGGAGTGGAGACGAAGACCGAAGGACTCAGATCATTCGGTATATCTCTTCCCCTTCTTGTACTTTGCTAGATCTAGTTTAATGGCCCGATCCGGGGTTTAGTGCGCGGTGGTGCCGGTTTGCTAAGTCCGCAAAATTAAAGTTTATCACCGCTTCCGCATTCCGGCGTCGGATTGACGGCCGGGGCGCCGCCGTGCACTTAAACCTAACAAGTACCCGCATACTATCTCAAGTACGACGTACTGACGGCTGTGGGACAGACCGTCTCCCCTGCTGGGATGAGAACCGCATACGCTAGTCTACTCCGGAGTATCGATGCCCTGTCTCGATAGTCCTACGACTAGGGACCTGCATAAGGATGTGCTTGTGGATTACCCAGCCCCCACGAGTGTGACTACCATCACTACGCTGGTAATCAAGCAAAGATCCTAAGGGCTCCACTAATGTGTATAGGTGATATACTAAAATAAACACATGTACACATTAAAGCAGAAACAAACCAAGTAGCATACTACTATTTTGATCAAGATTGTATTTACAACTGTGAATATCCCAATCTTCCATTAAGTAATATACAAACTAGTATGATATAGTAATGGCCTCTAGGGCATATGCACTAACAATCTCCCACTTGCACTAAGGCCATGTACTGGCGTATCGAAGACCTATCATCTCGATCAGCCGCTCGAACTGAGTCTGGGGTAAGGCCTTCGTGAGTGGATCAGCAGTGTTATCTTCCGTATTTACTCTCTTCACCTCGATCTCCCGGTGATCTACGATCTCCCTGATCTGGTGGTACTGCCTTAAAATGTGTCTGGACTTCTGATGGGACCTAGGTTCCTTCGCTAAAGCTATAGCCCCGTTGTTGTCGCAATACAGAGGTATTGGATCAACAATGGACGGAACCACCTGAAGTTCTGTTAAGAACTTCCTTATCCAGACGGCTTCTTTTGCGGCATCTGCAACAGCGATATATTCCGCTTCCATCGTCGAGTCAGCAACGGTTTCCTGTTTGGAACTCTTCCAACACACCGTCCCTCCATTGAGGGTAAAGACATAACCCGACATGGACTTGGAATCATCCTTGTCACTCTGGAAGCTGGAGTCAGCAAAGGCCTCGATCTGGAGGTCTTTTCCTCCATACACCAAGAACATCTCCTTAGTCCTTCTCAGGTACTTGAGAATGTTCTTTACCGCTATCCAGTGTTTCTCCCTAGGGTTTGACTGATACCGGCTTACCACACTCAGTGCATAAGCTACATTTGGTCCGGTACACAACATCGCATACATTATAGAGCCTACCACAGATGCGTAGGGTATTGATGACATGCGAGCCCTTTCCAAATCACTCTTGGGAGACATCTCTTTGGAGAGGGTGATTCCGTGACAAGCCGGTAGATTACCGCGCTTGGAATCTTCCATACTGAATCATTTCAGTATGGTGTCGATGTACCTAGACTATGAAAGTCCCAACATCCTTTTAGATCAATCACGATAGATCTGGATCCCCAGAATGTAGTTGGTATCGCCCAGGTCCTTCATGGAGAACCTCTGTGACAAGAATCCTTTGACTGAATGTAAAATAGGAATATCATTTCCTATTAGGAGAATGTCATCGACGTACAAGACGAGGAATACCACATTTCTCCCTACAATCTTACTGTAATTGCATGGTTCATCTGGGTTTTTGATAAAGTCGAATTCTTTGACAGTATCATCAAAGCAGATGTTCCAACTCCGCGATGCCTGTTTCAGTCCATAGATGGACTTGAGCAACTTGCACACTTTACCGCTGCTCCCACTGTGAATGAATCCCTCTGGCTGATCCATATAGACGCACTCTTCCAAATATCCATTTAGGAAAGCTGTCTTTACGTCCATCTGCCAGATTTCATAATCATGGAAGGCAGCAATGGCTAGAAGGATCCGAATGGATTTCAGCATAGCCACTGGAGAAAAGGTTTTGTCATAGTCCAAACCAGGTCTTTGACGAAAATCCTTTGCAACAAGTCTAGCCTTATAGGCCTCAACCTGTCCATCTACACCAATCTTTCTTTTGAAGATCCACTTGCATCCTACGGTTTTTACCCCATCTGGAGCAACGTCCAACATCCATACTTTGTTGGTGTACATGGACTCCATTTCGGTCCGCATTGCATCCAGTCATTTTACCGAGTCACTGCTATGAATGGCTTGCTGGAAGCTAGTAGGCTCATCATAATCAATCGTGCAATCCTCTCTATCCCCGTCTATGAGAAAACCGTAGTATCTCTCGGGCGGATGAGACTGCCTACTACTCCTGCGGAGCGGCGCAGGAATGTCCGGTTCTCCTGAAACTTATGGTTCTTCCAAGCTTTTAGTAAAAGTTTGTGGTTCTGGAATTTCTTCCAGTTCTATTCCGCTCCCACTTATCTGATTTTCCAAAAATTCAGTTTCCAAGAAGTGGGCATGCGGAGAAACAAAAACTTTTTGTTCTTCTGCGGAATAGAAAAGATACCCCCTGGAGTTCTTTGGGTATCCCACAAACTTACACAGTACTGAGCGTGCCTCGAGCTTGTCCGTATGCTGCTTCTTTACAATAGCTGGACATCCCCATGTCTTAATATACTTAAGACAGGGGTTCTTCCCACTCCATATCTGATATGGGGTGGTAGGCACAGTCTTGGTTAGAGCCTTGTTCAAGAGATATGCAGCTGTTTCTAGTGCATAACCCCAGAAAGATTGCTGTAACTCAGCCTTACTCATCATGGAACAAACCATATCCAATAGGGTTTGATTCCGCCTTTCAGATACACCGTTGTGTTGTGGTGTGTATGGAGGAGTACGCTGAGAGAGAATTCCAATCTCTTTTAAGTAGTCCAGAAACTCGGCACTCAAGTATTCACCACCTCGATCAGATCTCAGTGTCTTTAAACTTTTGCCTGTTTGTTTTTCAACTTCAATATTGTATTCTCGAAATTTCTCAAAGGCCTCGGATTTGTGCTTCATTAAGAAGACATGTCCATATCTAGAGAAATCATCTGTGAAAGTAATGAAGTATGAATAACCACTTCGCGCATGAGTAGACATTAGACCACAGACATCACTGTGTATGAGTCCCAAGAGCTCGCTCGCTCTTACTCCGTGTCCAGTGAGCAGAGACTTTGTCATCTTTCCCATGAGACAAGATTCACAAGTGGCATAAGACTGATACTAGAACGGATTCAAGTATCCCTCTTTATGTAACTTAGTTAATCGTGTCTCATTAATGTGACCCAGTCTACAATGCCATAAGAAAGCCTGATTTGTATTCGGAGACTTTCTTTTAAGTGTGTTCTGGACACTGAAAATCTGAGCTTGATTTAATACGTATATCCCGTTTTCTAATGTAACTGACCCAATCAGAACTTGATTTAGGTGGATATGGACCACATCGCTTATAAAAGTAAAATCATATCCTTCCTTAGAATGTAAGGATACATATATGATATTACAAGTTGCACCTGGTACATACAAACAGTTACGCAGAATCAATATCTGCCCAGTTGTCAGTCCAAGATGATATTCCCCTATGGATTCAGCATCCATTCTCATTCAGTTAGCAACCCTGAGAGTCATATCACCTTTCCTGATAACCCTGCGGTTTCTCAGAGCCTGTAACGAATTACAGATATGATATCCTGATCCGGTATCCAATACCCAGGAAGTAGGGTTAACTGTCATACAATTCTCTATCACAAACACACCCGAAGCCGAAGCCACAACATGCTTCGAATTCTGGCTACTCGCTTTGCTAGCTCTGCAATCCTTCTGCCAATGTTCATTCCCGTAACAATAGGAACCTCCCTCTTTTACTACATCGAGTCCCGAAACTTTTGCCCTTCCCTTTCCTTCTTCTTCCCTGGTTTCCTTCAGGGTATAAGCAGAGGGCAGGGACTGTAGAATCAAGTCATTATTTGACCCATTCTCCAACGTGGTCTCCAGGTCCGTGAGCTCAAAATAGCTGGTCTCTGTAAGGACGTTGCCCCTTACAGATGACCCGACAGCCAACCTCGCTTGAAGCAATTCGTTCGAGGTCTCATATCTTGCGATACGAGATTGCTCTCCATATAAATCTTTGTTATGGAGGAAGATAGAAACTGAGTCCATCTTCTCGTGCTGCCTCTGGTTTGCACCATCAACTGAGGCTAACACGAGGCACTTGGCTTTCGCACAGTCTTTTTCCGATGTCGTACGGATGTCAATGTCCGTGACAGGGGAAACTGGTACTGAGATGGCAAGGGTTTGATTAGTTAAGAGGTGTCCCAACTTGTCATGGGTAATGGACATCTGGATAGACCTTTGCCAATCATAACAGTCAGGTTCAGTCATTTTATTATCTAGATGTAACCTATGTGTGGTCACTGGGTCGCTGCAATAAGAGAGAGAGAAGAAAACACTCAGCATGATGCTCTTGCAAGTTTAGATTGGTTTTTAATTTATCTAAACAGGATGGCTCCCACTGTCTCTCGAATCCCTCCTCAAACCATAAAGGAAGAATTAGTCGGGATCAATCTCACCGTACAATACTTGCTTAACTGTTCAGCCAGGCCAGTGTCGGTACTTCGAGGGAGGTTTTTCAACGCTTTCGCGAAGTTCCTTAATTAAATAACCTTTTTTCCCTGTGGGCGTAGCCCCGCTAACACCTTTCTAGACGCCTACTTGGTTTATAGCATTGATCGTTAAGTGAGAAAGTTCCGGAGGAGTAGTATATACTCATAGTAGGATCGGGATCCAAATATCATCGTGTGATAAAACTGAAGGAATCCTACCAGAATCATCACACTTCAAATGGTATGCAGCAATAGAAAGTTTCAGTTCTTTTGAAACTCCCGATGTGGATTTTTGCCCCATGCTCTTATGACCTTGACGAAGGTCAACAAATCATAAGTCACATGTCAAGTTCTACCCGTTATTGTCCAGGTTAATTTGAACCCACCCGTATATACCCTTGACGAAGGTCAACAAGGTAAAACGACTGTCCCAAACCAACGCATCTATCTATGCTACATATGAACACCCAACAGCTACCAATCACTATGCCTTGACGAAGGTCAATAAACACAGCTTGAATACTATTGAATATTCATACGAAACGATGGAGGGCTACGAATGGTTTTGGCGAAACCGTGAACGTAGTGAACTTGATATAATCGAAGGAACCTTGATAGCTTTTAAAAGGAGTGGCTTAAGATCCGTGTTTGAAAGTTGTTTTTGAAAAGAAACCGAGTGGTTTTTGAAATTGTTCCAACGAATTTTACTTGGTTTATTTTCTTGCATTAATTTTAATGCGTCCCATCATTTAATCCTACCATTGCAGAAAACAACGAAAATATGACGTATGCTTATGCCATCCGCATTCACCACGGGGCCCCGTCATTACACATTAGGTTACTTAACTAACGACAGAGCGGGGGCTGGACTAGCGCAGATGCAAAACATAAGCAACGCCTAAATAGATATCATATATAGATATACACATTCGTCACATGCAATGATAGCCATTCCAGATCACAGATGAACACATTGGATATACTAGGAATCCGCAATCTGTACGAGCCTGTAACGAAGAGCGGATTACACGGTCGCGATGAATAGCCAAGACCCCACCCTAGACCCCTACGGGTGTGGCAAACTACTCGCCAAGTACCCGAAGTGAAGCAACCTCCCTCAACACCGTGAGTAGGCCACTAGGCACTACGAGACACCCGGTAGTTTGTGCACCCCACCATGGGTCTATCCTTGGAGCAAAAACAGTAAAAGAAATTATACAATGACGGCTACAACCCCATCCCGGTTGTGCGGCCATATAAATAATATTACTTCAATTACAAATTTACATGAATTGAAAGAAAAAGAAAACTCTCATCTCACAACCCCCCGGCTATTCATCCGCGACAATCCAAAGAATTCATATACACATACCATCAACATTACAGATCACAGATATGTATAACCCCCACTAATCGACGTATAGCGATTAGCAAACGTTCAATACATATATCACATCACAGATATAACCCGTTAGCTTAAGTCTTTAGAAGTTTGATCAAAATACAGATTTTTAGACCCCAAAACCAAATTTTCCTTTCTGGAAAAACTGGGCAGAAAAATCATATTGTAAAAATCCCAAAACAACCCCAGAAACACACTGCAGGAAATTTGCACCACGGCCGAGTCAACCCGGCCGCGGATCCGCGGTGGGAGCATGCTCCTGCCGCGGTTCCGTGGCGCTTTGACAGAGCCAGTGGACCAAATTTCTTGAGTGTATTTTAAAAGGCCTGAGTTGATTTTTGGTACAAGATTTATTATTTTTGAACAGAATACAGAATCGACAGAAACTAGATTTTTCGGGTTCGTTTCACGACTTTTTCTCCGATCGAACTTCTAGTTACTTTGCTAACATATTAGATAGTGTTTAACTAGGCTCCAATACCACTGTAAGTCCACGTTACCTCTCCCGGTACTTACGGGCTTGCGGAAATGATGAAAAACGATTTTTCTTTTGGTGGTAACATGGACTGAAAATACGGATCTTTGTTAAACAACTATCTAACAAACCTAACAAGAGTTTTACCTACTCGGTTAGGGGTTATACCTTAAATTGAACTCCTTCCCTTGCTCTCCTTGTGGTGGTCGGATGGTTCTCCCCTCGTCGTCTCTTTATGCCGAAAATGGATCCACCTGAAAGCTTCTACCTTTGGCTTCACTTCAAACTAGAAGAAACTAGAACACTTGGTTTGCTAAACCTTGTGAACTAAGATGAGTAGAGGAGTGTGTTGGGTTTTATCTCTATGGTTCTTGCATCTCAACACATGAGACAAGTGAACCATAGAATAGAGAGAGAGCAAGAGGAAGAGGGAGAGCTCAAGCAAGAGAGAGAATAGAAATGAGAGAATGAGCAAGCCGTTTTCCATCCAAGCTCTCATACTCCAAAATCATGATAACTCATAATAGTAATTGAGTATTATGTGATGGTTCAAGTCAAAATATCCATATCATTTCGTGCACTCATTTTCCAAAAAGAAACAAGCAAGCAAAAGTCTTTGCCATGAAATGATGGCCATTGTAATGATGGTGGTCAACTAGTCCAACCTAGTCAATCGGTTAACAAAGTCAACAAGTCAACAAAGTCAACCCTTCATCTCAACAATGACACAATAATACTTAATTAATATTATCATTAATCATATTACTTATTCTCATTAGGGTTTAGCAAAAGTCAATAGTCAACAATCAACAACCCCAATAAGAATCCTCTGCCTCTGTCTCTCTGTCAACTGTGCATACACAACCGCATCCGCGTTCCGAGGAACACGAATACAAACGAGATAAAACCAATTCCAAAATGTACACTAGGATCTGGATTAAACCAAAGCCCGCTAGTGTTAACTGCCCGGACACTAAACGTGCACAAGTGCACGGATGTGACCGAACCCTGTCGCAAAACCATGCGACCTCTACTCTTTTGCCTAAAGGCCAATAGCTTTCTGTGTGGGACTCTAAAGACTCGACACTACGCTGGCAGTGGGTTTAACCACAGATCACAAGCGGCACTAGCTATGCGTAACGATCCCCAGGTAGATGCCGATAAGAAGACGGACGAGGTGAAACCCATCTGAACTCCTACTAAGCCTGAATGTGACAATCTGCGTATAGTCCGGTCTGTTCGTCTGAGAATATCGCATGGCAGGCCTAGGGGGCGGTAAACGTCAGTCCCCTAATAGCGGTACAAGTCGTGTCGGAGTGTAGCCCAGAACACCCTGAGATAACACTAGAAACCTACCAGTATATCTCGCTTTTCCTGGCCAGGGACTTTGTGTAATGGCCCTCCTAGACACAACGCGATATCAACCCCCAATACTGGGAGAGACGAATCATGTCTAACCATCACTGCCTCCAAGTGCTTCGGGACTGCACCCAACTACTGCCTGTTTGCACGACTCCATTGAGCCGTGGTAGGGTAGTAATCAAAGTACAGTGGGAACACACTCGAGGCGAAGTGACAGTGTCAAGTCAGCGGACTAAGCTGTACTCATGTCACCTGGGAATGATAACTGACGATTGGTATAGTACCAACCAACAGTTCCCCACGAGTCCTGTCCAGTGTACTCGTAACCTAACGAGCACCCGCATACTATCTCAAGTACGACGTACTGACGGCTGTAGGACAGACCGTCTCCCGTGCTGGGATGAGAAGCGCATACGCTAATCTACTCCGGAGTATCGATGCCCTGTCTCGATAGTCCTACGACTAGGGACCTGCATAAGGATGTGCTTGTGGATTACCCAGCCCCCACGAGTGTGACTGCCATCACAACGCTGGTAATCAAGCAAAGATCCTAAGGGCTCCACTAATGTGTATAGGTGATATACTAAAATAAACACATGTACACATTAAAGTAGAAACAAACCAAGTAGCATACTACTATTTTGAGCAAGATTGTATTTACAACTGTGACTATCCAAAGCTTCCATTAAGTAATATACAAACTAGTATGATACAGTAATGGCCTCTAGGGCATATGCACTAACAGATCTCGGGTCTACAGACTAACCTGCACAAGTGTCACCAGAGAACTGCCATCTGACGTGAGGTATAATACCATCTGGGTTCTCGGTGAGTCCGTCCAGTGTACCCAGTCGCTACTGAGCACCCGTATACCATCTCTGATGTCAAACACCAATGGATATGGGATCATCCATCGCCCATCTCATGGGTTGAGAAGCGTATACGCTATTCTAATCTGGTATATCGATGCCCTATCTCGATACACCTACGACTAGGAACTTTAAAAGATGTACTTATGGACTACCATGGCCCCACTAGTATGATCTGCATCATAGTCCAGGTAGTCAAGTACACATCATAAGGGCTTTACCAACATGTAACTATAAGACAGTATCAAGAGACAAGTATACATGTTAAGATAAAGAGCAACCAGATAGCATACTATCATATCGAGCAAGAAAGTCCTCTCTATATATGTCTAAGCATCTAATGTAATATACATCATCTGTACAATACTGGCCTCTAGGACATACATACAACTAACAATCTCCCACTTGCACTAGGGTCAGCTGCTGTAGTATCGCATACCAAGCATCCCGAAGAGTCTCTCAAACTGTATCTGGGGAATGGCCTTCGTGAGTGGATCCACTGTGTTGTTCTTCGTGTCAACCCTCCTGACCTCGATCTCCCGGCGATCAACTATCTCCCGGATCAGGTGATACCGCCTCAGAATATGCCTGGATCGCTGATGGGACCTGGGTTCCTTGGCCAAAGCCACCGTTCCATTGTTATCACAATACAAAGGTATTGGATGCTCAATGGATGGAACCACTCCAAGTTCAGTAATAAACTTCTTGATCCAGACAGGCTCTTTGGCAGCAGCGTTGGCAGCGATGTATTTAGCCTCCATCGTCGAGTCTGCCATGGCTTCCTGCTTGGAACTCTTCCAGCTAACTGCCCCTCCGTAAAGGGTAAAGACAAATCCCGAGTGCGACTTAGAGTCGTCCTTATCACTCTGGAAGCTCGAATCGGTAAAGGACTCCACTTGGAGTTCTCCGTTACCATACACCAAGAGCATCTCTTTAGTCCTTCGCAAGTACTTGAGAATGCTCTTCACGGCTGTCCAGTGATTCTCTTCAGGATCAGCTTGATACCTACTCACTACACTCAGTGAGTATGCTACATCGGGTCTGGTACATAGCATCGCGTACATGATAGAGCCTACGGCCGAAGCATAGGGTATCCCTTGCATGCGAGCTCTGTCCAAATCAGTCTTGGGAGACATCTCTTTGGAGAGAGTGAGTCTAGAGATCGTAGGTAAATTCCCACGCTTGGATTCTTCCATACTAAACCTCTTTAGTATGGTGTCAATGTACCTGGATTGGGAAAATCCCAGTATCCGTTTGGATCTATCTCTATAGATCATAATCCCCAGTATGCAGGAGGCATCACCTAGATCTTTCATTGAGAATCTTTGTGATAGGAAGAGCTTGACCGATTGCAGCATAGGAATGTCATTACCTATCAAGAGTATGTCGTCCACGTACAATATGAGGAAGACAACCTTACTCTCTGCCACCTTCTTGTAGATACAAGGTTCATCTACATTTTTGACGAAATCAAACTCTTTGATAACGACGTCAAAGCAGATGTTCCAACTCCGCGATGCTTGCTTTAATCCATATATCGATTTAAGCAGCTTGCACACCTTCTCGCTGCTCCCACTATCTACGAAGCCCTCTGGCTGAGTCATGTACACGCACTCTTCTAAATCACCATTTAGAAAGGCGGTCTTAACATCCATTTACCAGATTTCATAGTCATGATATGCAGCGATGGCAAGCATGATCCGGATGGATTTAAGCATAGCCACTAGAGAAAAGGTTTCGTCATAGTTGACACCTGGTCTTTGACGAAAACCCTTTGCAACAAGTCTAGCTTTGAAAGTCTCCACTTTCCCATCTACACCAAGTTTTTTTTTGAAGATCCACTTGCTCCCAATGGGTTTTACCCCTTCAGGAGAATCTTCTAAAGTCCATACTTTGTTGGTGTACATGGATTCCATCTCGGACCGCATTGCATCCAGCCATTTCACTGAGTCCCCACTCGTGATAGCCTACTCGAAGCTAGTTGGGTCATCATCTACCATGATGCAATCCTCGCTCCCACCATCCATGAGAAAACCGTAGTATCACTCAGGTGAGTGAGGAACCCTACTAGATCGGCGGAGAGGCTGAGGTTCGTTGGGAACTACCGAATCCTCCGGTTCAACCAAATCTTCTATCGTAGTCTGTATTGCTGGAACCTCTTCCAGTTCTACCTCCTTGCCACTAATCTCTTTTTCAAGAAATTCCTTTTCTAAAAGGGTGGCATGTCGAGAAACAAACACCTTTTGTTCCTCGGTGTGGTAGAAGATATACCCGCGCGAATGTTTGGGATATCCAATAAACTTACACAGAATGGACCTTGCCGTGAGTTTTTCCGGATTTTGTGTTTTTACATATGCCGGACAACCCCATATCTTATCATAATTAAGACATGGTCTCTTTCCTTTCCATATCTCATATGGAGTGGTTGGCACAGATTTGGTGGGAACCATATTCAATAGGTATGCAGCTGTTTCCAGTGCATACCCCCAGAAGGAAATAGGTAACTCAGCTGTGCTCATTATAGAGCGCACCATATCTAATAGAGTGTGGTTCCTCCGTTCCGATACACCGTTATGCTGTGGTGTATATGGAGGAGTTTGCTGAGAGAGAATGCTATTCTCCTTTAGGAAGTCCAGGAATTCATTGCTCAAGTATTCTCCTCCTCGATCAGATTGAAGGATTTTAATACTTTTTCCGGTTTGGTTCTCGACTTCTTGTTTATATTCTCTAAATTTCTCAAAAGCTTCTGATTTGTGTTTCATCAGGAACACATATCCGAATCTAGAGAGATCGTCAGTGAAAGTAATGAAGTACGAAGAACCATCCCTGGTATGTGTAGACATGGGACCGCATACATCACTATGTATCAGTCCCAAGAGTTCGGTAACTCTTTCTCCGTGTCCCGTAAACGGAGTTTTGGTCATCTTGCCTTTGAGACATGACTGGCAAGTGTCATAAGATGAAAATTCGAACGGTTTCAAATATCCATCCTTATGCAACTTAGCTAGTCGTGTCGCATTTATATGACCAAGTCTACAATGCCACAAGAAGGATTCGTTCATTTCTGAACTCTTCCTCCTGTGTGTGTTTGTTATACTCAGAACTGTTGATTGATTTAGAACATAAATGCCATTACACAACGTGCCTGATCCAACCAACTTTTGGTTTAGGAAAATGTTCATAACATTATCCTGTAATACAAAATTATATCCCTCTTTACTCAACAATGAAACCGATATAATGTTGCATATCAGGTTCGGCATGTAATAGCATTCGTTTAGAATCAATGTATTACCAGTTGGCAATACAAGGTGATATTCCCCGACGGTTTTAGCTGCAACAATTGCACCATTTCCAAACCTTATGTCTTTATCACCTTCTCCAAGTTCTCTACCTTTCCTTAGCCCATGTAACTGATTACATATATGGGATCGTGAGCCGGTATCTAATACCCAGGACGTAGAGGAAATGGAGAAACGGTTCTCTATAACGAACACACCCGAAGAAAATGCATCAACATGTACTTTCTTCATTCGGGTGGCTTGGGAATCTTGGTATTCCAAGATATCCTGTTCAGTCTTATAAATTTTATAAGAAAGAACGGAACCAACGTTCCCCAGCACAGTATAACATGCGGGTTTGGTCAATACGTCCATATTATTATCTTTATTAAGGCATGATATGGTCCCTACCTGGAGAGAGAGAGAAGAAAACACTTTAGCGTATGCTCTTGCAAGATCAGATTGGTTTATTATTTTATCTAATCAGGATGGCTCCCACTGTTTTTATCAAATCTTTCTTCAAACCATAAAAGGAAAGACTACCCGCGATTAATTACACCCAACAACTTCGCCAATCTTTCAGCCAGGCCAGTGTCGGTACTTTGAGGGAGGGTCCCCGTGCTTTCGCACGGACCTAATTAAAGTAAACCTCGTTTTCCCTGAGGCATAACCCCGTTGACACCTTTCTAGACACCTACTTGATCGGCTAATTGTCCTGTGTAAAACTCTCCCGGGATTAACAATTACTCGCAGTGGGTATCGGGATCCAACTATCTCATAGAAGGTATGCAATCTCATTGCAAATTTCAACACTTGAAATTCCCGATAATATTTTTCCCCTAGCGTCCCATGGCCTTGACGCGGGCCAACAAACCATAGTGCGTTAGTCAAGTTCAACCCGTCATTTCTTGATTGAATTAAACCCACCCGCAGGACCCTTGACACAGGCCAACAAAGTCGTACGACTACCCTAATCTAATCTGCATCATATGCATAAACAGATAAATACTAGTTAGCTACCGCACACTACGCCTTGACGCAGGCCAACAAAAGTAGCACCAATACTAAGTAGGACTTATCTGAAATGACGGAGGGCAACGACAGGTTTTTCTGAAAACCAATTGCGTAATGAACTTGATATCGTTGTAGAATCGAGTGAATTTTGAAATGGAGTGTTTTTTAGGCTTTTATTAGTTTTGCTAAAGAGGTCACTCCCGGTGAAGGGATCTCGGCTCTTTTCTTATGGAATAAGGTGCAGGATATATCATATATATCGCTATGCAATGCAAAAACTCCAAAAGCAATCAAAAGACAAAGCAAGTGTTGTAGCATCTGCCAGTTTTGCTAAAGAGGTCACTCCCGGTGAAGGGATCTCGGCTCTTTCATTATCGAATTAGGTGCGGGGTATATCATATATATCGCTATGCAAAGCAAAAACTGTAGCTACCTTTTTTGAAAATTTGATTCTACAATATCTTTTAGGTTTCTTTTCTTTCATTAATCATATTAATGAAGTCCCATCATTTAAGTCACCTAAACATCACAGATAAATACGACGTACACTTATGCCATCCGCATTCGCCTCAATGTCCCCTCGTGCACCGTTAGGTTAGGTAACTAACGGCAGAGCGGGACAGGGCAAGCGCGGGTGTAAAACATATGTAACATCTATATAGTATATCATATATACTATATACAGTATTTATCAGAACATATCAAATGATCGCATCACAGATATCACAGCAGAAGAAAACATATGAAATATTGGATATACTAGGACGTCCGTGTTTTATTTTGAGCCTCTATAAAACACGGATTCCACGGTCGCGATGAATGGCCAAACCCACACCCCTAGACCCCAACGAGAGCGGCAAGCAACCCTACCAATTCTAGAGTTAGGAGACCCGGACTCGACTCCTCAAGTTGGTCTCCCACTGAACTCTAGAACCTGGTTACTTGTGCTCTCCTCCTTGGGTCTATCCTAGTGCGGAAAAGTAAATAATATACAAATGGTGACATCAACCTCATCCCGGAAGTGCCCCAATAAAAGAATATTACATACATTTAATTTTACATGAATGAAAATAAAAACCCTCATCTCACATAAAAAAAACCTGGCTATTTATGACACGACGATCCAATATAACATATCCAGCAACACATAACATCACATGTCATCAACGTAAGTAAATGTGCGCATCCCAATTGTCGTTGACATATAGCAACGAAACCGACGATATCACATATTACACATACGGTCTCAGAAAAGAAAGTGTAAAACTACAACATTTGGAATCCACAATCTCTTTAGACATCGTAAATCCGAAATATCACATACTTCGCATTTCATGCCTAACTATATGAATTCCACATATTGTATCACATTCTAGATAAATAGACAGTATTAAACTTTCCGATCGAATAATCAAATACCCAAGATTTCCAAAATAGCTCAACACTTGAGCGGAGTTTAAAAATTCCAGAATACGTCACAGTAGCAACGGTCCAGCCGTAGAAGGGTCAAGCCAACGCCTCACATGTGGCACGCCGTACTTCCCCAAACCCTAAGGTTCAAAAGGCAGCTCAAGACGGCCACATAATCGAGTTAAGGTTTGTTATCTTCTAGAGGGTCCATCGCGTTACTTGCACGTTTTTCCGAAAGATCTAAACTCAAGAAAAATTCAACACTTGAAAGTTTTCGTGCCGGGAAATAATGAGTTAATGATATCCGTTCGAACATTTTAACAGTTTCTAAATATCCGGAAAACATAAAGAAATTAAATATTTCGATCGAATCGACGATTACAAAATAAACCCCAGAACACTCAACACTTGAGTCAGATTAAAAATACCCAGAAAATAGTAACAACAGATACAAGTATTACTCTGCAAACACGTGTCAATAATACCAAAGTACGGCCGCAGAACCGCCGCGGGAAGCAGGTTCCTGCCGCGGTTCCGCGGCGACTTGATGGTATCATGAGTTCATATTTCATGGTAATTCTTAGAATTCCATGCTGATTTTTTTAGGTATTTTTAATTCAGAAAAAATCACATTTTTAGAAATTGTCCAGAGAGGGGGTTAAATTTGCGTTTCTGGTTTCGATCGGGGTTTTAACTCCGTATACAAGTCGCCTAATATTCTAGCTAGGTTCTGATACCACTGTAGGGTTACTAGGCACTCTAACAAGGGTTAAGAAAGCATCAACCATGTCCGATTAAAATTTTAGCCGTGCCTAACAACCTAAACAAGATCTTTGCTAGAAAATTAGGGTTTCACATGCAAGTAAATAGCATCTATGACTAAGTGAATACGAAATACAACCTTTGTAGATCGGTCCATCACTTCTTTAGCACCTTGTTGAAGTCCCTTCGCTGCGATCGTGGTTCTCCCGGACTCTTGCATGGCTTCACGAGGCTAAAGGAGCGTCCTTGCTTGAATTCTTCGAAGCCGAAGATGATCTACGTCGAGGGGATGCCAACTCAAGCTTCTACTTCACTAACTAGAAAATTAGTGAAGAAACACCTTAAACTAAAGTGCTAGTCTAGTAGAAGATGGAGAAATAGGAAGTGGGTTCACTTTAGAATTTAGTTTCTCACAATGTTTCTCACTTTGGATCAAACCCTAGAGAGCTTTTTAGCTCAAGGAAGAAGATGAAGAAAATAAAATGAGAAGAGATAATGATCAAGTGAGAAAGCTAACCATGGTGAGTGAGTATCATATACTAACTCATGTAGAGACATAACCATAGCTAATCCTTATGGTTGGGTTAACAAATATCCATAGTAAAAACAAACTTAGTGGACTTAGTCAATACATCCACAAGCTTCATGCATTTTTCTAATCCTTCACTAATTTTGTAATTACTTTAAATATTAAAACCCAACATAAATATATAGCATGGTGTAAGTCTCATACACCCAAGTCATGTGTATCATCAACCATGATACAAAAGAAAACACAATTTTAATATATATATCACACATATATATATATATTAAAGTTGTGCACTTGTGAGAAAAATCTTTATGTGAACAAGTGTTAGTTAATGTAACTAGTATATCTAATATACAATTATACACTAAATTATTAAATCAACACTTGACTTAATAATCCGGTCATATCTCATATAATCGACTAACATCCATTGTATCGACTTATCGAATCAACACTTGATTCGATAACCCGGCTATATCATATATAACCGACCGATATAAAAAGTCGCGAGAATAGAATACGGTATCACATACACGCATTATTCTCGGTCCCACACATATCACATACGTACTCCTATTTCGTTTTTCCTTAGCCAGTAAAACCTCTATGTATTACTCTAAAGACTCGTCAATACGCCGGCAGTAGGTGATGATCACATCAAGCACCCACAAGCCGTCAGCGGTACTAGCCGGACGTAACGGCTACCAGGGTATTGAGCGATCAGAAGATCAGCAAGCAATCCTGCTCCAACTCCTGTAATAGCCTGCCGGTAACACTTCCCGTACAGTCCGGTCTCCTCGTCTGATATGTCGCATATCAAGTATAGGGGGTGGTAAACGTCAGACCCCAATAACCGATAAGTCATGCCGATATGAGGCTCATAACGGGTCGAGAAACTACTGGTAACACTTACCAGTAAATCTCTAAATCAGCCCTGGCAAGGGACTTCCCTGTTACCGCCAATCGAGCACAGCGCAAAATCAACCCCTAATACCGGGAGAGACGAAACCCCTCCTATCGCTCGTTGCCTCCATGTGACTCGGGACTGTACCCAAAAACCACCATTTTGCACGCCCTCTTGGACGTGGTAAGGTGGAAATCAAAGCACAGTGGGAATCACACAAGACTCTATGACGATCTCGGGTGTACAGACTAACCTGCATAAGTGTCACCAGAGAACTGCCATCTGACGTGAGGTATAATACCATCTGGGAGTTCTCGGCGAGTCCGTCCAGAGTACCCAGTCTCCACTGAGCACCCGTATACCATCTCTGATGTCAAACACCAATGGATATGGGATCATCCATCACCCATCTCATGGGTCGAGAAGCATATACGCTTGTCTACTCTGGTATATCGATGCCCTGTCTCGATACACCTACGACTAGGAACATTAAAGGATGTACTTATGGACTACCATGGCCCCACTAGTATGATCTGCATCATAGTCCAGGTAGTCAAGTACACATCCTAAGGGCTTTACCAACATGTAACTATAAGACAGTATCAAGAGACAAGTATACATGTTAAGATAAAGAGCAACCAGATAGCATACTATCATATCGAGCAAGAAAGTCCTCTCTATATATGTCCAAGCATCCAATATAATATACATCATCTGTGCAATACTGGCCTCTAGGGCATACATACAACTAACAGGGGGTTCCTTGGCATAAGCCACAACTCCATTGTCACACAATGGTAGGAACGAAGTTCATCTCATGAACTTATATATATATCCAGACTGCCTCTTTGGTAGCATCCTTGGTAACGACGTATCTTGCCTTTAATCGTCTAGTAAGTCACGGTATCTAGCTTGGAACTCTTCCAACATACCGTCCCTCTACTGAGGGTAAAGACAATGCCTGCGACTGACATTCAGTCGTCCTTATCACCCTGGAACCCTTTCCAGTGATTCTCCCCTGGATCGATTGATACCATCTCACTACAACTAGTGAGAATCCTAACATCCATTTAGATCTATCTCATAGATATAAAACCTAGGATTTATGAGGTATCACCTTGATCCTATATGGAGAATCCTTGTGATAAGCTGAGATTGACCGAGCGTAGCATAGGAAACTCCTTCCCTATCAAGAGTATGTCATCCACGTACTCTACGAGGATCACCACCATACTCCCTACTACCTTTTTGTATATACAAGGTTCATCTACCATTTTGATGAAGTCAAACTCTTTGACTACCACATCAAAACAGATGTTCCAACTCCATGATGCCTGATTTATCACATAAAACATCTTACACACGTTTTCGCTGCTCCCACTGTCTACGAAGCCCTCTGGCTGTATACTTATAGACGCTCTCTTCCAAATCAACATTTAGAAAAAGCAGTCATGATACCCAACCGCCAGATATCGTAGTCATGGTATGTAGCCGTGGAAAGTAGGATCTGGATGGACTTAAGCATAGCTTTGAAAGTCTCAACCTTTCCATGTACACCAAGTAATCTTCTCAAGATATACTTGCTCCTGATGGGGATTTAACCCTTCAGATAAAGCAACCAAAGTCCATACTTTGTTGGTGTATAAGGATTCCATCTCAAATCGCTAAGCATCCAGCCATTCTTACAGAGTCCCATTCTTGATGGCCAGTTCGAAACTAGTTGGGTCATCATCTCATGATGCAATCCTCTCTCCCACTGTCATAGAGAAAACCGAAGTATCTCTCAGGTGGATGAGGAACCCTACTAGATCTGCGGAGAGGCTGAGGTTCGTTGGAAACTATTGAATCCTTTGGTTCTACTAAATCATCAGTTGCAATTTGTATAGCTGTAACTCTTTCCAGTTCTTCCTCATGACCATTAATTTCTTCACAAGAAATTCCCTTTCATAAAGGTGGCATGCTGAGAAACAAAACAACTTTTGTTCCTCGGTTAGGTAGAAGATATTCCCTTGCGAATGCTTGAGATATCCAAAAAACTTCTACAGAACTGAATTTGCCTCGAGCTTGTCCGGATTTTGTTTTTAGACATAGGCCGGACAACCCCAAATCTTAACATCTTTAAGAGATGGGCTCTTCACATACCATATCACATATGGAGGGGTAGGCGTCTGATTTGATTGGAACCCTATTCAATAGGTATGCAACTTCTTAAGTGCATAACTCCCAAAAGGAAATAGAAAACTCAGTAGTGCTCATCATAGAGCACACCATATCACATAGGGTGATATTGCTCCGCCCCGATATACCATCGTGCTATAGTGTATACGAAGGAGTAATGCTGAGAGAGAATCTCATTCTCCTTTAGAATAGTCCAGGATTTCCGTGCTCAAATATTCTCCTCCTTGATCACATCAAAGGACATAATACACATCCTTTGTAAATTTTGATCTAAAACTAATACATAACAACAATAATATAGGCATCCCCAAGTGGGAGCTAGCACTTCACCAATTGGCGTAAACAACCACGCAAATACAAATAAACGACGCCCAAGGCGAAGATCAAACACAGAAAAGAAAGTAAAGAAACCAAAACATCATCAAACCCAGAATAAAGAATAATACACACATCTCACTCTAAATCTGAAAGAATATACAAGTCTGTGGTTTCTAAGTCTACCAAATATACATTGTCTGGTTGATGGATCTTTTAACTAGATACAACTGATTAATAATGTATGTAATGGTGGTTATGATCCGGGGAGTAACCCACCTGCCAATGCAAATCACTCAGAAGAAAACTGTGTGCCAGCAAGCCGCAATAGATCCGAGTGGTCGATCATGTAAGAAAACCATGGCACAAAGGGGGTTAGTTGCTCACTCGTGAGTAGAAGATATCAGCAGGTAGAAATCGAATGTATAACGATCTCCTACGTCATACAATAATATAATAATATCGTACCATGTGGTATCTTGTGTGATCGTGTATATATATGTGTAAAAATAATAATGTCGTGCCTGTATCAATATATAGTACCAGGTCATATGTGTCATACGTATATATATACGTGTATCATCCAAAGTGTGTCCATCAACGACACATCAAATCATCAAGAAAACCTGAGTGTCCAGCATCGACACTTGAAATCATTACAAAACCCGTGTCCAGCATCGACACGTAAATCCTCATGTCTTAGGCACCGTCTCATCAGATCTGTCCCCATATCTATCCGTCTCATATCACTCCGGTCGGTATCCTTTGGATATCCGCCGAGTCCAATACTATCACTGGTAGACAGTGTTGCCTTGTCAGGCTTAACGCCTTTCTATACGATCTTCTTGTTTCGAGGTATCGTACCGGGTCCACCATGTACCCACGGACGGTGACTCCTCACTCCTCGAATCGGGTAATCATCATAGCTCAATACTGAGAAAACTCATGGTGGACGTTGAAATATCATATTAATAGAAACCGTGTTTTTAAAACATTCATAAGACTTTAAAAATGTATCCGCGGTTCCCAAATCCAGAAATCTTATGAAAATATAATCTCATATGCATGTAACCACGATTTAACAATAAATACAAGCACAGAACAGTACTGCAAGGTATAGCCGATGTTTTCATATAAGCATGTCGTGTAATTAGGTAAGGAAGTGCAATATCTGAACTAGCATGTGCGGTAATAAGTACTAAACAATCACTATAATTCTACAAGTTAGTAAACAATACAGCGACATAGCAATTTCTAACGCGTACGTGGTATGGCAATTACCAATGATGTGTGTGTGAGCCGGCGAGTAGGTGTACGTGCAACATGCGCATCATCGGTAATGGTGCATGTGTCCTGGCAGACAAAGTCATAATAAAGTAAGTACACGAAGCGTAGGATATATATGTTGCAAAGGAAAATAGTACGAGCATATGTGGAAATAAGATATCGTAGCGTGAACAGTATAAAATACGTAACCACGTATAAGCCATACGGTTAAAGTTAAAATAGTACGAATCATTGTTTTAAAATTAAGGGCTAAGATGTTTTAGAAAAAGATACCATTTGAAAATCCGGAGCATTCCTTGAGGTTATCATTTAAAAGTGCCCAACGATTCGTTAGTTTTGAAATTAGGTATGGCTATAAATATATCCTAATATCTACCTAATGATCTTAATCAATATTCCTCGTGTCAATATATATATATCGGCGATTAATCCTCATCATTTCATATATGATATAATTTATCGTACGGTATTATCAATCAATAGTATGGATCTATAGTCACGTACATCACCTTATCTCATATCATCATATATATCATCTCATGTCATATCTTAGCATATCTATATCGCCTCGCATCCTCATATCAAAATATATCGACTCGTGTCATTTTATTCTATCATATCCTCATCTCATCTCATAATTATCCTCATGGTTATATATATATATATATATATATATATATATATATATATAAGCGTATGTACCTATGACTCATGGACTAAGCAAACTAGAACTTGGGATATACCTTCCTATACATACACTACTATGGTCTATAGTATCCCAGAATCCTATTAGCTGGGTATACACATCTAATATATATATATATATATATATATATATAAACTGTATCTCTAATATCCTAGTACTTGGTTGCGGGGTTGTTATAATCCATCCACCCGACTTCCCCTGTAGATAAACATCTACTCACTTACTATCCTCGCTCTAGCCGAATTCGATGAGCACCTTGTTCTCCTTCGTTGCCCCGAAAGTTCATGCCAATGTACCTACAATTCAATGCATATCGTATCGAAATCAAAATCAACTCCTGAAAATCGATACGGCAAGCAAAGTGTATATAGGTTAGAACCTATGGTCCACGCATGCAAGAACAACACAACGACCCCCGGCATTGACGTACGAACGTCAAGCTGCCGAGTCAAAACATCAAATATTAAAACCCAAGTTTTCAAAAGTCGCAAAAACGTAGTTAGAAACTTAGTAAAACACTCCCAGATTCTACCTAAGGTGAGAATATAACATTTTGCAAATAGGGTAGGTCTAGTTATCATATGTGTGTGCTACAGAACCAAACCCAAACCCCAACTGCTACATCGGGCCGCAATTTGCGGCCAAAACTAATTTTTTGGCGGCCAGGGAAAAGAAGTGGGAGCTTGGGCTTCTAGGGTAGCTTCCTAAGTGTTTGCACATCTCACTATATTTGCAATATAATTTTCAGAGTCTCCAATTCATCCCAGATTCTAAATGATCACCACTTTTCATCAAAAACTGATATCGAAAAATTCTAAGTTCGTGTTGAGACTTCAAAGGTCATTTTAGAAAAGGCTACCATCACTACTAAGTCAAAAGACACTCACTATACCTCCACTAAGCTCTACTACAAGTTTCCTCCACTAATCCTCACCCTAGAATTTTCCAAGATCATAAAAACTTAATCTTTTTAACTCTAAACTAAAAGTTGAAGTTAGGATACTAAATACTTGAACAAGGGTGAGTGTTTTACCTCAAGAGAACACATCAAGAAAAATCCTAGATGGTCCAAAGTGTTCAAAACTCCAACTTGATCCCACCAAGATGTTGGGTTACGGTAGCGCCCTGGCCATCAACCGTGGCCGGTGTGGAACAAAAATAGGCGTTTATAAATTTTGGCGCTAACGAAACCGTCAAGATCGAAACCATAAACCTTTACTAGTAATCTATAAAGATCTAAACTACTGAGATAGGAATGGTTATACCGAATGAACCAAATCCTTCGTTCTTCTACCATCTTCCCAAGCTCCTTAAGGCGTCCTCGACTGAACTTGGTCGCCGGTCTTCCTTCGTCGATGATGATCCACCCGAGGGATGTAGCTCTTGGCTCTAGCTCCACACTATAAACAAGTGAAGCAACTAAGAACTGTAGGTTGCTAATCTAGAGTGCCTAGGTTGCAGTGAATGGATTGTCACGACCCAAAATATTAGCACGCGATCAGCACTTAAATCACACGACGTCTACAGGCGTAATATAATTCAAGTAAGCTGAAACCCAAAATTCTAAACCGTTTTAACAAATAAAGATGTGAAGCTTTGAAATAAAGGTATGATAAATCATGTTTTGTCCTTTAAAAATTTGGGCAGCACCTCCCTTGTAAAAAATAACCCTGAAAACGGGTACAACAAAGAGTATAATAAAGCATCCCCAATCGGGAGCAAATCACACCCAACGGCGGAAACAACCGCCACACGCATAAATAACAAGTATACGGCGCCCAACGGCGAAGATCCACACAAGCAAATAAAGTAAAGCAAGACATCAACCCTAAAAGCGAACATAAAATCCATCGCTCAAGTCTCGCAACTACAAGTCTTCTAAGTCTGCAACATATACAATTTGATAGTTCCTGAATTGATGGAGTTGACTAGATACAACAGGAATAATAATACAAGAGTAGAACGATCTAATAGGTACCACCTACCAAAAGCAAATCACCCGAAAACAGCTGTGTGCCAACGATGCCGCTACTGATCTATGCGGTCAACCTCCAAGAACTGTGGCACAACGGGGGTGAGTTGCAAACTCGCGAATAGAAAACATCATCAGGTAGAAATCGAAATAAACAACGATTCCTAGGTCAACTATATCATAAAGGTAATACTATGATATCTAGGGTGACTGTATCTGCATATGTGCCAACGCATAAGAAATGCCTATCAGCAAGTGGATATCATCCAACAATATAATCAATGCATGTATGTAGTGGATCGCGTCCAACAATATAATCAATGCATGTATACAGTGGATCTCGTCAACGTGTAAACCACTGACACAACGACTCCTGCATGTAAATATCATAAAAGCATATGCAGATAAATATGTGGATATAAAACAACGTGTGTCCCTCGCGACACAACAAAATCATGGAAACTTGAGTGTCTAACTTCGACACTTGAAACATTATGAAACCCGTGTCTAGCATCGACACGTAAATCCTCATGCCTCAGGCCCCGTCCCCATGACTGGCCCTGATGTCATGTTTGTACATCATTCCGGTCGGTATCCCCACGATAACCGCCAAGTCTAAATACTATCACCGGTAGGCACTTGCCCAGCCTTCCAGGCTCATCGCCATCAACTGCGATGTTCTTGCCGAGGGGAACCATATAGGGCCCCACCATGTACCCGCACACGGCCCACTCCACTCCTTGCATCGGGCATATATCAGAAATCTCAGAACCGAGAAATCTTATGGTGGACGCACGGAAATATCATTTCAAGAGAAACCGGGTTTTTAAATAATAAATAATTTCTTGAAATACCCCCATAGTTCTCAAATCCATAAATCACATGAAATCCATATCTAAATGCATAAATCCATGAAAACTGATATATGCAACATAAAACATCAATATGAGCATATTAAGGGAAAACCGCTCTTTTAAATGAACCCAGATTTTAAAATACATCATGTGGTTCCCAAATCCTCCGAAATCAAGTGCAGTATCATATGAGGTGTACATGTAACTATAACAAAATATAAGTATCCACATGTAAGCAAGTGTTAGTGTATATGCCCTAGAGGCTATTACTGTATCATACTAGTTTGTGTATAACTTAATGGAAGCTTGGGATATTCACAGTTGTATAGACAATCTTGCTCAAAATGGTAGTATGCTACTTGGTTTGTTTCTACTTTAATGTGTGCATGTGTTTCTTTTAGCATATCGCCTATACACATTAGTGGAGCCCTTAGGATCTTTGCTTGATTACCAGCGTTGTGATGGCAGTCACACTAGTGGGGGCTGGTTAATCTACAAGCACATCCTTACACTGGTCCCTAGTTGTAGGATTATCGAGACGGGGCATCGATACTCCGGAGTAGACTAGCGCATGCGCCTCTCATCCCAGCAGGGGAGATGGTCTGTCCCACAGCCGTCATTACGTCGTACTTGAGATAGTATGCGGGTGCTCGTTAGGTTACGAGTACACTAGACAGGACTCGTCGAGAACTGTTGGTTGGTACTATACCTTTCGTCAGTTATCAGTTCCCAGGTGAGCTTAGTCCGCTGACTTGACACTGTCACTTCACCTCGAGTGTGTTCCAACTATTCTTTGATTACTACCCTACCACGGCTAAAAAGAGTCCTGCAAACAGGTAGTAGTTGGGTGCAGTCCCGAAGCACTTAGAGGCAGTGACGGTTAGACAGGATTCGTCTCTCCCGGTACTGGGGGTTGGTATCATGTTGTGTCTAGGAGAGCCATTACACATAGTCGTCCCTGGCCAGGACAAGCGAGATATACTGGTAGGTTTATCCAATGTTATCTCAAGGTTTTCTGGGTTACACTCCGACACGACTTGTACCACTATTAGGGGACTAATGTTTACCGCCCCCTAGGCCCGCCATGCGATATTCTCAGTCGAACAGACCGAACTGTACACAGATTGTCACATTCAGGCTCAGTAGGAGTTCGGATGGGTTCACCTCATCAGTCTTCTTATTGGCATCTACCTGGGGACCGTTACGTACAGCTAGTACCACTTACAGCCTGTTGTTAAACCCACTGCCAGCGTAGTGTCGAATCTTTAGAGTCCCACACACAGAGCTATTCGCCTTTGGGCAAAACAGAGTAGAGGTCGCATGGTTTTGCGACAGGGTTCGTTCACATCCGCGCACTTGTGCACGTTTGGTGTCCGGGCAGTTATTACTAGCGGCCTTTGGTTTAAGCCAGATCCTAGTATATGTTTTGGGATTGGATTTATCTCATTGTATTCGTGTTCCTCAGAACACGGGTGCGGGTGTGTATGCACAGTTGACAGAGGCAGAGGCAGAGGATTCTCATTGTGGTTGTTGACCGTTGACTTTTTCAAAACCCTAATGCGAATAAGAAATATGATTAATAATATTAATTAAGGATTATTGTGCCATGGATGAGTTGAACATTTGACTTTTGTTGACTTGCTGACTTTATTGACCGGTTGACTATTGTGGACTTGTTAACCATCATCATTTCATTTCAATGACTTTTGTTGACTTGTTGTTCTTTACAAAATGCATGAAATGCATGAAATGATAATGGTCATTGAAACTAACCATCACAATTCTTAATTATTATTATCATCATTATTATTCTTTCTTTTGTGAGCATGGTTGTAAAAAGTCAAGCTCATTCTCACTTCCTCACTCTCTCTCATCCAAAGCGCATCCTCTTCCTCTCTCTCAAAGCTCTCATGTCTCATGTGTTGAGAAGCATGAGCTATTGAGATAAAACCCTCAAAACTCTTCTCTACTCACTTTAGAGTTCTAGGTTTAGCAAGCCAAGCACTTTAGTTTCCTCTCGGTTGAGGTAGGAGCTCAAAGTAGAAGCTTTCGGGTGGATCCTTCTTCAACAAAGAGGAGACTACGAGGTAGGAGCCGTTCAAACCATCCCAAGGAGCAAGAAGAGAAGGAGTTAAAGACCTAGGTATAACCCTCTAACATAGTAGTTAAATTTCTAGTTAGTTTGCTAGGTTTTTGTTTAGCAGAGATCCTCATTTCTAGTCCTTGTTGCCTTGTGTCAAAAAATCATTTTTTACCGTTTCTGCCTCCCCGTAAGAACCGGGTTGGGCAACGTGGACTTACAGTGGTATCAGAGCCTAGCTAAACAACAACTAGCATGTTAGCAAAGTATTTAGAATTTCTATCGGAGAAAAAAATCGCAAAACACATCCGAAAACTCATGTTTCTGCCGATTTTTAAAACTGTTCAAAAATAATTCCACACATCTTAAAAATCGGCTCAGGGTTTTGTAGGAACACACAGCAAAAACGAGCCACGGAACCGCGGCGAGAACATGCTTCTTTCCGCCGATCCGCGGCCGAGTTGACTCGGCCATGACTCGTCTTTGCTGCAGTTTTCTCAGTGTTCTGTTTTGGGTTTTTCAAAGTATTTTGTTTCTACCCAGATTTTCCAGAGAACAAAGTTGTGTTTAGGGTGGTTGCAAATCCATATTTTGATCAAAGTTCTGTAGACTTTAGCTAATGGGTTATATCTGTGATGTGATATATGCACTAAACGTCAACTAATCGCTATACGTTGATTAGTGGGGGTTGTGCATATCTGTGATCTATAAAGTTGATGGTTTGTGTATATGAACTCGTTGGATTGTCGTGGATGAATAGCCGGGGGTTGTGAGATTAGAGTTTTCTTTATCTTTCATTTGATGTAATATGTAAATTGATGTAATAGTATTTTATGGCCGCACATCCGGGATGAGGTTGTAGTCGCCATTGTATATTATTTCTTTTACTGTTTTTGCTCCTTGGATAGACCCAAGGTGGGGTGCACAAACTACCGGGTACCTCGAAGTGCCGAGTGACATACTCACGTTATTGAGGGACGTTGCTTCACTTCGGGTACTTGCCGGGTAGGTTGCCGCACCCGTAGGGGTCTAGGGTGGGGTTTAGCTATTCATTCCGACCGTGTAATCCGTTTTTCGTTGCAGGCTCGAACGAAACGCGGATTCCTAGTATATCCAATGTGTTCATCTGTTATCTGGAATGGTTATCATTGCATCTGACGAATGTATATATTTATATATGATATCTAGTAGGCGTTGCTTACGTTTTGCATCCGCGCTAGTCCAGCCCCCGCTCTGTCGTTAGTTAAGTAACCTAACGGGTAATGACGGGACCCCGTGGCGAATGCGGATGGCATAAGCGTACATCATATTTTCGTTGTTTTCTGCAATGGTAGGATTAATTGATGGGACGCATTAAATAAATGCAAGAAAATAAACCAAAGTAAAGTCGTTGGAACAATTTCAAAACCACTCTGTTTCTTTTCAAAAACAACTTTTAAACGCGGAGCTTAAACCACTCCTTTTAAAAGCTATCAGTTTCCTTCGATAATATCAAGTTCACTACGTTCACGGTTTCACCAAAACCATTCGTAGCCCTCCGTCATTTCATATGGATAGCCAATAGTATTCAAGCTGTGTTTGTTGGCCAAAGTCAAGGCATAGTGATTGGTAGCTATTGTATATTCATATGTAGCATAGATAGATGCGTTGGTTTGGGACATTCGTACTGCCTTGTTGGCCAAAATGACGGGTAGAACTTGACATGTGACTTATGATTTGTTGGCCAAAGTCAAGGTCATAAGAGCATGGGGCAAAAATCCACATCGGGAGTTTCTAAAGAAACTGAAACTTGCTAGTGCTGCATACCATCTGGAGTGTGATGATTCTGGTAGGATTCCTTCAGTTTTGTCACACGATGATATTTGGATCCCGATCCTACTGTGAGTATATGCTACTCCTCGGGAACTTTCTCACTTAACGATCAATGCTATAAACCAAGTAGGTGTCTAGAAAAGTGTTAGCGAGGCTATGCCCACAGTGAAAAGAGGTTACATAATTAAGGAACTTCACGAAAGCGTTGGAAAACCTCCCTCAAAGTACTAACACTGGCCTGGCTGAACGGTTAAGCAAGTATTGTATAGTGAGATTAATCCCGACTAATTCTCCCTTTTTGGTTTGAGGAAGGATTCGAGAAACAGTGGGAGCCATCATGTTTAGATAAACTAAAAACCAATCTAAACTTGCAAGAGCATCATGCTGAGTGTTTTCTTCTCTCTCACTCTTAATTGCAGCGACCCAGTGACCACACATAGGTTACATCTAGATAATAAAATGACTGAATCTGACTGTTATGACTTGCAAAGTTCTGTCCAGATGTCCATTGCCCATAACGAGCTGGGACACCTCTTAACTAATCAAACCCCTGCCGTCTCAGGACCAGTTTCCCCTGTCATGGATATTGATATCCATAAAACATCGGAAAAATACTGTGCGAATGCCAAGTGCCTCGTGTTGGCCTCAGTTGATGGTGCATACCAGAGGCAGCACGAGAAGATGGACTTAGTTTCTATCTTCTTCCATAACAAAGATTTATATGGAGAGCAATCTCGTATCGCAAGATAAGAGACCTCGAACGAATTGCTTCAAGCGAGGTTAGCTATCGGGTCATCTGTAAGGGGCAATGTCCTTACAGAGACCAGCTATTTTGATGAGCTCACGGACCTGAAGACCACGTTGAAGAACGGGTCAAAACTGACTTGATTCTACAGTCTCCGCCCTCTACTTATACCCTGAAGGAAACCATGGTAGTAGAAGGAAAGGGAAGGGCAAATGTTTCGGGACTGGATGTAGTAAAGGAGGGACGTTCCTATTGTTACGGAAATGAACATTGGTAGAAGGATTGCAGGGCTAGCAAATCCAGTAACCAGGATTCGAACCATGTTGTGGCTTCGGCTTCGGGTGTGTTCGTAGTAGAAAACTGTATGTCAGTTGACCCTACTTCCTGGGTATTGGATACCGGACTAGGATCTCACATCTGTAATTCATTACAGGCTCTGAGAAACTGTAGAGTTATCAGGATAGGTGATATCACTCTCAGGGTTGCTAACGTAATGAGCATGGACGCTGAATCCGTAAGGGAATATCATCTTGGACTAACAACTGGGCAGATATTGATTCTGTAGGGTTACTAGGCACTCTAATAAGGTTCTACAAGGCATCAACCATGCCCGATTAAAATTTTAGCAGTGCCGAATAACCCTAACCAAGATCGTAGACTAGAGATTATGCGAAAACTATAAGCAAGTAAACAACTTTACTTCTAAGAGTTTGGGATTACAACCTTTGTAGTCCGGTCCTTCACTTCTAAAGATCCGTGTTGACGTCCCTTCACTGCGATCATCGAGATCCCGGACTCTAGTGATGGTTTCCTCGGAGAAATGAACGGGCTAGCTCGTTGACTTCGAGGTCGAAGATGATATGTCGAGGAGACTCAAACTCAAGCTCCATCTTCACTAGGTCATGAACTTTGTGAAGAGAAGACCCTAAACTAAATGGCAAGTAGTAGAGGATGATGAAATAGGAAGTGGGTTCAGTTTGGATTTGGATTTCTCACTCTATTTCTTCACTTGAAAATTTCTAGCAAGTTTTTCTTCTTTTTGAAGAAGAAGAAGAAAAAAGAAAAGAATATTGATTTTTCAAAAAAAAGAATAATCAAGTGAAGTCTATCATAATGCAACCATGGGTGAGTAAACCTTTTTAGAGACTAAACCATAGTTTTAGTTAATGGTTTGGTTAATAAAAATCTTATGCAAAACAAAATGAGTGGACTTTGTCAAAGATGCTTAAAAGCGTCATGAAGCTTCAAGCCAAGACAAAGAAAGCCACCATTTTGTTTTACCAAAATAAATAAAAACCAAAACCATTATCTTAAATATGGTGTAAGTCATACACACACCCAAGTTTGCATGTATCATCAATCATGATACAAACTAGTGCACAAACATATATCACATATACAACTTGTGCACATAAAGTGAGAAAGTCAATCTTAAGTGAACAAATACTAGTTAATGTAAAGTAATATATCAAATATATATAATTATACATTAAATCATTAAATCAACACTTGATTTAATGATCCGGTCATATCGCATATGACCGACTAATATCTAGTGTATCAACATATCGAATCAACACTTGATTCGGTAACCCGGTTATATCTCATATAACCGACTGATGATACAAATCGCGAGAATAGAATACAGTATCACATACTGATATTATTCTCGGTCCTGCACATATCTCATATGCGCTCCTATTTCGTTTCGCTTGAGGCAGGAAACCTCTGTGTAGGACTCTAAAGACTCATCAATACGCCGGCAGTAGGTGGTGATCATATCAATCACCCACAAGCTGCAAGCGGTCTTCTAAACGTAACGGCCACCCGGGTATTGAGCGATCAAAAGATCAACGAGCAAGCCTGCTCATACTCCTGCGAATCCAATCAGTAACACTTACCGCACAGTCCGGTCCTGTTCGTCTGATATGTCGCATATCTCGCCTAGGGGTGGTAAACGTCAGACCCCAGTAGCTTGATAAGTCATGCCGATGTAAGGTCCATAACAAGCACGAAACTACTGATAACACTTACCAGTAAATCATTGCAACCCTGGCCAGGGATTTCCAGTTATGGCCAGTCGAGCATAGCGCAACATCAACCCCCAATACCGGGAGAGACGAATCCCCTCATATCGCTCATTGCCTCCATGTGAATCGGGACTGTACCCAAATACCACATGTTTGCATGACTCAGTAGAGATGTGGTAGGGTAGAAATCAAAGTACAGTGGGAGATACACAAGACTCTATGACGATCTCGGGTCAACAGACTAAGCTGTACCAGTGTCACCAGAGAACTGCCATCTGACGTGAGGTATAAAACCATCTGGGAGTTCTCGGCGAGTCCGTTCAGTGTACCCAGTCACCACTGAGCACCCGCATACCATCTTTGATGTCAAACACCAATGTATATGGGATCATCCATCGCCCATCACATGGGTCGAGAAGATATACGCTAGTCTACTCTGGAATATCGATGCCCGTCTCGATATTCCCACGACTAGGAACATTGAAGGATGTACTCATGGACTATCCAGGCCCCACTCGTATGATCTGCATCATCCTCCTGCAAGTCGAGTACACATCCTAAGGGCTTTATCAACATGTAACAGGGAGACAATAAGTATACATGTTAAGATACAGAGCAACCAGATAGCGTACAATCATGTCGAGTAAGAAAGTCTTACCTATATATGTCCCAGCATCCACTATAATATACATCTCATGTACAGTAATGGCCTCTAGGGCATACATATAACTAACAATCTTCCACTTGCACTAGGGCCATCTGTAGAAGTGGTTGCAGTATCTCATACTCAACCATCCCATAAAAGTCTCTCTCTAGGAAAAGGCCTTTGTGAGTGGATCCGCCGTGTTGTCCTCTGAGTCTACTCTCCTAACCTCGATCATCCTGGAGATCAACTATCTCCATGATCAGGTGATGCTGCCTCAGAATATGTCTGGGTCACTGATGGGACCGAGGTTCCTGGGCCAAAGCCACACTTCCATTGTCACACAATGGTAGGAACCTAGTTCATCTCATCAACCAATATACACCAAAACTGCCTCTTTGGTACTATATTTGATAGCGATGTCACCAGCCTTTATCGTCTAGTTTGCCACGGTATCTAGCTTGGAACTCTTCCAACATACTGTCCCTCCACTGAGGGTAAAGACAATGCCTGTGACTGACATTCAGTCAACCTTACCACCCTGGATGCTATCCAGTGATTCTCCCTAGGATCGATTGATACCATCTCACTATACCTAGTGAGAATCCCAACATCCAATTAGATCTATCTCATAGATATAAAATCTAAGAATTAGGAGGTATCACTTTGATCCTATATGGAGAATCCATATGATAAGAGGAGATTGACCGAGCGTAGCATAGGAAACTCCTTCCTTATCAAGAGTATGTCATCCACGTACAATACGAGGATCACCACCATACTCCCTACTACCTTTTTGTATATACATGGTTCATCTACCATTTTGATTAAGTCAAACTCTTTGACTAAGGCATCAAAACAGACGTTCTAACTTCGCGATGCCTGCTTTAATCTGTAAAGAAACTTGCACACATTTCCGCTGCTCCCACTGTTTACGAAGCCCTCTGACTGTGTACTTATAGACGTTCTCTTCTAAATCAGTATTTAGAAAAATAGTCTTGACACCCAACCACCAGATATCGTAGTCATGGTATGTAGCAATGTTAAGTAGGATCCGGATGGACTTAAGCATAGCCACTGGAAAAGGTTTCATCATTATCCATGCCTGGTCGATAACGAAAACCATTAACAAGTCTAGCTTTGAAAATCTCAACTTTTCCATCTACACCAAGTAATCTTCTTAAGATATACTTGCTCCTGATGGGGATTTAACCCCTCAGATATAGCATCCAAAGTCCATACTTTGTTGGTGTACATGGATTCCATCTCAGATCGCTAAGTATCCAGCCATTCTTACAGAGTCCCCACTCTTGATGGCCTGCTCGAAACTAGTTGGGTCATCATCTCATGATGCATTCCTCGCTCCCACTGTCATCTAGAAACCGAACTATCTCTCAGGCGGATGAGGAACCCTACCAGATCGGCGGAGAGGCTGAGGTTCATCGGGGACTATTAAATCCTTTGGTTCTATCAAATCATCAGCTGTAGTTTGTATAGATGGAACTCCTTCCAGTTCTACAGAACTGACCTTTCCTCGATCTTGTCCGGATTTTGCTTTTGACATAGGCCGGACAAAACCAAATCTTAACTTACTTAAGAGATGGGCTTTTCCCATACCATATCTCGTATGGAGTTGTAGGCATTGATTTGATTGGAATCTAATTCAATAGGTATGCAGCTTCTCAAGTGCACAACCCCCAAAAGGAAATAGGTAACTCAGTATTACTCATCATAGAGCGCACCGTATCTTATAGGGTACGATTGCTCCGCCCCGATACACCGTTGTGCTGTGATGTATTCAGAGGAGTAACACTGAGAGAGAATCTCATTCTCCTTTAGAATAGTCCAAGAATTCCATGCATAAGTATTCTCCTCCCTGATCTCATCATAGGACATAATACTTATACCCGTTTTGGTTCTCTACTTCTGACTTATATTCTTTGAATTTCTGAAAAGCTTCAGACATGTGTTTCAACAGGAACATGTGTTCGAATCTTGAGAGATCATCAGTGAATGTAAGGAAGTACAAAGAACCAGTCCTGGCATATGTAGACTGTGGACCTTCATACATCACTTTGTATCAGTCCCAAGAGTTCACTAACTATTTCTCTGTTTCCAGTAAACAGAGCTATGTTCATCTTATCTTTGTGACATGACTGGCAAGTTTCACAAGATGTAAATTCAAACTGATTTAAATATGCAACTAATATGTAACTTAGATAGTCGGGTCGCATTGATATGACCTAGTCTACAATGCCTCAAGAAGGATTCGTTCATTTTTGAACTCTTGATCTTGTGTGTGTTCTGTACGTTAGGAACTGTAGTTTGATTTATAATGTATATTCTTTTAGATAACGTGCCCGAACTGATCAACACTTAATATAGGAAATGTGCAAAACATTATCCAACAACCCAAAATTATATCCTTCTTTAATAAATAAAGAGACTGATATGATGTTGTATGTCAGGTTCGGTATCTAATAACATTCGTTCAGAATCAATGTATTTAGAAATACAGGGTGATAACTGCCAACACCTTGGCTGCAACAATTGCACCATTTTCAACACTTGAAACTTATCACCCGTTCTCAGTTCTCTACCTTTCTGTAGCCCATGTAACAGATTACATATTTGGGATCCTGATCCGGTATCAAATACCCAGGACGTAGAGGATACTGAGAAACAGTTCTTTGTAATGAACACACCCGAAGAAGATGCATCAGCATGCACTTTCTTCGTATGGGCGGCATGGGAATCCTGGTATTCCCCTAATTCCTGCTCGGTCTTAAAACAATTATAAGTTGGAGCGGGACCAACATTCCCCAGCTCAGTATAACAAGTGGGTTCGGTCAATACATCCATATTTTTATCTTGATTAAGGCGTGACATGGTCGCTACCTGGAGAGAGAGAGAAGAAAACACTCTGCGTGCGCTCTTGCAAGATTAGATTGGTTATATATTTTATCTAATCAGGATGGCTCCCACTGTTTTTATCAAATCTTCCTTCAAACCTTAAAAGGAAAGACTAGTCGGGATTAATTACACTCTACAAGTTCGCCAATCTTTCAGCCAGGCCAGTGCCGGTACTTTGAGGGAGGTTCCCCGTGCTTTTGCACGGACCTAATTAAAATAAACCTCGTTTTCCCAGGGGCGTAACCCCGTTGACACCTTTCTAGACACCTACTTGATCGGCTAATTGTAAAGTGCAAAACTCTCCCAGGAGTAACAATTACTCGCAGTGGGTATCAGGATCCAACTATCATATAGAAGGTATGCAATCTCATTGCAAATTTCAACACTTGAAACTCCCGATAAAGGTTTTTACCCCTAGCACTTATGACCATAACTATGGTCAACAAATCATAAGGACTAGTCAAGTTCTACCCGTCATTTCGTGATTAATTAGACCCACCCACATGACCCTTAACTAAGGTCAACAAAGTCAGGCGAAGTCCTAACTAATCGCATCATATGCGGTAAGGAAGATATCACTTAGCTACCGTACACTGTGCCTTAACTAAGGTCAACAAACACAGCACGAATACTAAGTACTCTACTTCCTAAAATGACGGAGGGTTGCGGATGGTTTTTAAGAAAACCTTTAATGCTTTGAACTTGATCTCGTTGTAGAATCAAATGGTTTTAAAAATAGAGTGCTTTTGAGGCTTTTAATAGTTTCGCTAAAGAGGTCACTCCCGGTGAAGGGATCTCGGCTCTTTCCTCGTCGAATGAGGTGCAGGATATTCACAATACCACTATGCAAAGCAAGAACTATAAAAGCAATCAAAATACAAATCAAAGGTTGTAGCATCTGCTAGTTACGCTAAAGAGGTCACTCCCGGTGAAGGGATCTCGGCACTTTCCTTATCGAATAAGGTGCTGGATATTCTACAAGGAATACCGCTATGCAAAACAACAACTAGAGCTACCTAATTTTTTGAAATTCGATTCTACAACATCTTTTAGGTTTATTTTCTTTCATTAATCTCATTAATGAATGTCCCATCATTTAAGTCACCTAATCATCACAGATAAATACAACGTACGCTTATTGTAAGTCCACGTTACCTCTCCCGGTTCTTTCGGGCTTGCGGAAATGGTGAAAAACGATTTTTAGGGTTTAGGTAACATGGACTACGAAAACGGATCTTTGCTAAACTACACACTAGCAACTAACAAGAGAGTTATCTACTCGGTTAGGGGTTATACCTCAACTTGAACTCCTTCTCTTTGACCCTTGATGGTGGTCGGATGATGCTTTCCTCGTTGCCTTCTCTTGTCGAAGATGGATCCACCTGAGGGTTTCTTCCTTGAGCACCTTTCCCGAACTTTGAGAAAACTAAAGTCTCCGGCTTGCTAGACCTTCAACCTTAAGAAGAGTAGAGAGTGGCTTAGGGTGTTTTATCTTCAAGGAGATGTTTCTCAACACATGAGAATTGTTCTCCATGAACCAGAGGAGGAGGAAGAAGAAGAGAGGAGAGAGAATGGTTATGATAGAATGAGAATAGTTTTACAACCATAACAATATATGTGAATTATCAAATTAATAATATTAATCCAAAATGAAAAAGGTGATCGTTGGTTTGATAAGACCATTATCATTTCACATTAAATGATTTTGCAAAGATCAAAGAGCATCTAGAAAAGAAATGATGATGGTCAAAGTTTCAACCATGGTCAACTAGTCAACCTTGGTCAAGAAGTCAACAAACCCAACCATGACACAATTTCATTTAAATAACATTATTAATTGATATATCACAAATTTATTAGGGTTTGGAAAAAGACGACTGTCAACTATGCATACGCATCCGTTCCAAAACCCTAATGAAAAACCTCTTCCTCCGCCTTAATCAACTGTGCATACACACCCGCATTCGTGTTCCGAAGAACATGAATACAATGAGATAAAACTAACCCCAAAGCATATACTTGGATCTGGCTCAAACCAAAGCCCGCTAGTAATATCTGTCCGGACGCCAAACGTGCACAAGTGCGCGGATGTGAACGAACCCTGTCGCAAAACCATGCGACCTCTACTCTGTTTTGCCTAAAGGAGAATAACCCTCTGTGTGGCACTCTAAAGACTCGACACTACGCTGGCATTGGGTTTAACCACAGACCGCAAGCGGCACTAGCTGTACGTAACGGTTCCCAGGTAGATGCCGATAAGAAGACTGACGAAGTAAACTCATCTGAACTCCTACAGAGCCTGAATGTGATAATCTTCGTACAGTCCGGTCTGTTCATCTGAGAATATCGCATGGCGGGCCTAGGGGGCGGTAAACGTCAGTCCCCTACCAGCGGTACAAGTCGTGTCGGAGTGTAGCCCAGAACACCTGAGATAACACTGGAAACCTACCAGTCTATCTCGCTTGCCCTGGCCAGGGACTTTGTGTAATGGCTCTCCTAGACACGGCGCGATATCAAACCCCAATACCGGGAGAGACGAATCCTGTCTAACCGTCAATGCCTCCAAGTGCTTTGGGACTGCACCCAAAAACTACCTGTTTGCACGACTCCTTTGAGCCGTGGTAGGGTAGTAATCAAAGTACAGTAGGAACACACTCGAGGCGAAGTGAAAGTGTCAAGTCAACGGACTAAGCTGTACTCGTGTCACCTGGGAACTGATAACTGACGATAGGTATAGTACCAACCAACAGTTCCCGACGAGTCCAGTCCAGTGTACTCGTAACCTAACGAGCACCCGCATACTATCTCAAGTACGGCGTACTGACGGCTGTGGGACAGGCCGTCTCCCAAGATGGGATGAGAAGCGTATACGCTAGTCTACCGGAGTATCGATTCCCTGTCTCGATAGTCCTACGACTAGGGACCTGCATAAGGATGTGCTTGTGGATTACCCAGCCCCTACGAGTGTGACTGCCATCACAACGCAGGTAATCAAGCAAAGATCCTAAGGGCTCCACTAATGTGTAAAGGCGATATGCTAAAAGAAACACATGCACACATTAAAGCAGAAACAAACCAAGTAGCATACTACTATATTGAGCAAGATTGTCTATACAAGGTGAATAACCCAAGCTTCCATCAAGTAATATACAAACTAGTATGATACAGTAATGGCCTCTAGGGCATATACACTAACACTTATGCCATCCGCATTCGCCTCGATGTCCCGTCATGCACCGTTAGGTTAGGTAACTAACGGCATAGCGGGGCAGGGCTAGTGCTGGTGTAAAACATAAGTAGCGTCTATATAATATATCATATATAATATATACAGTATCTATCTGAACATATCACATGATCACATCACAGATAACGCAGCAGAAAACAACATATGAAATATTGGATATACTAGGACGTCCGTATTTTATTTTGAGCCTGTATAAAACACGGATTGGACGGTCGTGATGAATAGCCAATCCCACACCCCTAGACCCCTATGAGAGCGACCCTACCATTTCTAGAGTTAGGAAACCCGGACTCGACTCCTCGAGATGGTCTCCCACCGGACCCTAGAACCCGGTTACTTATGCTCCCCTCCTGGGTCTATCCTAATGCGGAAAAGTAAATAATATACAATGGTGACATCATCCTCAGCCCGGAAGTGCCCTAATAAAAGAATATTACATACAAGTTTTTACATGAATGAAAAATGAAAAAAACTCATCTCATATAAAAACCCCCGGCTACTCAAACACGACGATCTATTATAACATATCCTGCAACACACAACATCACATTTCATCAACGTAAGTAAATATGCGTATCCCAATTGTCGTTGATGTATAGCAACGAAACCGGCGATACACCATATATTACACTTACGGTCGCAGAAAAGAAAGCGTAAAACTATAACAGTTGGAATCTGCAACCACGTTAGACATCGCTTGCCTAACAATTATAAACCTCGCATTTTAGTCTCGTTATCGAAAATACTTTTCAATGTCTAGTCGGGAAATTCAACAAGATTCCCGACATCCTGATCGAATGCTCGTCGCAAACTTTAGTAGACGGCCGCACCCCCAAATGCCGTCGACGAAGTGCACTAAGGCGGAACACCGCTGCCATGAGCACCCGCACGGATGCTTTTGGCGACGGGGTTCTCCTACAGTCACTTGGTCGGGGCTATGGCGCGTGGCTATCTATTAAGTTTACCCGACGAGTATCCGCGTACGCTATGTGATTGCAACAGACTTTTGATCACATCAAAATCCCGTGGCAACCGATCAAATGAGACTAAAGTGCTAGATTTATAACATTCAATTTAGTTTTCTCATAACTACTTGTGGATTCCAAATATTGTATCACAATCCAGATAAATAGAAAATGTTAAACTTTCCGATCGAATAATCAAACACCCAAGTTTTCCCAAATAGCTCAACACTTGAGCGGAGTTCAAAAATTATCCATCACATGCCACAGCACCAATGGTCCATCCGTAGAAGGGTCAAGCCAACGCCTCACATGTGGCAACGCCGTACTGCCCCAACCCTAAGGTTCAGAGGCAATTCAAGACGGTCACATAATCGAGTTAAGGTTGGTTGTCTTCTAGAGGGTCCATCGCGTTACTTGCACGACAGAGAACGTTCTTAAACTACGGAAAAATCCAACACTTGGAAATTTTCCGGCAGGGGAAAAAGTGAGTTATTGATATCCGGTCGAACTTTTTAACACGTTCTAAAATTATCCGGAATAACTTAAACGAAGTTAAATTATCCGATCGAATCAACGAGTCGCCAATACAACCCAGAAAACTCAACACTTGAGTATAAATTAAAATTTCCTATAAATCTCAGGAAATTCGTACAGAAGTTACTATGTAAAAAGCGCACCATAAACGCAATGTAGCTCCGCGGAACCGCCGCGGAAGGCATGTTCCTGCCGTGGTTCCGCAGCGCTTTAAGCGTATTACTGGATCGTTCTTCACAAAAGGCCTTATAATTCCCTGCTGATTTTTTTTAGCATTTTTAATTCATAAAAAATCACAGTTTTAAAAAATTTCGAGAGAAGGGGCCGTGTCGGTGTTTCGGGGTTCGATCGGACTTCTAACTTCGTCTAGACTTCGCCTAAAGCTCTAGCTTGGCTCTAACACCACTGTAGGGTTACTAGGCACTCTAATAAGGTTCTACAAGGCATCAACCATGCCCGATTAAAATTTTAGCCGTCCGAATAACCCTAACCAAGATCGTAGACTAGAGATTATGCGAAAACTATAAGCAAGTAAAAAACTTTACTTCTAAGAGTTTGGGATTACAACCTTTGTAGTCCGGTCCTTCACTTCTAAAGCTCTGTGTTGACGTCCCTTCGCTGTGATCATCGAGATCCCGGACCCTATTGATGGTTTCCTCGGAGAAATGAACGGACTAGCTCGTTGACTTCGAGGCCGAAGATGATCTACGTCGAGGAGACTCAAACTCAAGCTCCATCTTCACTAGGTCATGAACTTTGTGAAGAGAACACCCTAAACTAAATAGCAAGTAGTAGAGGATGATGAAATAGGAAGTGGGTTCACTTTGGATTTGGATTTCTCACTCTATTTCTTCACTTGAAAATTTCTAGCAAGCTTTTCTTCTTCTTGAAGAAGAAGAAGAAAAAAGAAAAGAATAATGAATTTTTTAAAAAAGAATAATCAAGTGAAGTCTATCATAATGCAACCATGGGTGAGTAAACCTTTGTAGAGACTAAACCATAGTTTGAGTTAATGGTTTGGTTAATAAAAATCTTATGCAAAACAGAATGAGTGGACTTTGTCAAAGATGCTTAAAAGCTTCATGAAGCTTCAAGCCAAGAAAAAGAAAGCAACCATTTTGTTTTACCAAAATAAATAAAAACCCAAACCATTATCTTAAATATGGTGTAAGTCATACACACACCCAAGTTTGCATGTATCATCAATCATGATACAAACTAGTGCACAAACATATATCACATATACAACTTATATCACATATACAACTTGTGCACATAAAGTGAGAAAGTCAATCTTAAGTGAACAAATACTAGTTAATGTAAAGTAATATATCAAATATATATAATTATACATTAAATCAACACTTGATTTGATGATCCGGTCATATCGCTTATAACCGACTAATATCTAGTGTATCAACATATCGAATCAACACTTGATTCGGTAACCCGGCTATATCTCATATAACCAACTGATGATACAAAACGCGAGAATATAATACAGTATCATATACTGGTATTATTCTCGGTCCTGCACATATCTCCTATGCGCTGCTATTTCGTTTCGCTTGAGCCAGGAAACCTCTGTGTAGAACTCTAAAGACTCGTCAATACGCCGGCAGTAGGTGGTGATCATATCAATCACCCACAAGCCGCAATCGGTCTGCTAAACGTAACGGTCACCCGGGTATTGAGCGATCATAAGATCAACGAGCAAGCCTGCTCTCACTCCTGCGAATCCAATCAGTAACACTTACCGCACAGTCCGGTCCTGTTCGTCTGATATGTCGCATATCTTGCCGAGGGGTGGTAAACGTCAGCCCCCTAGTAGCTTGATAATTCAAGCCGATATAAGGTCCATAACAAGCATGAAACTACTGATAACACTTACTAGTAAATTAATGCAACCCTGGCCAGGGATTTCCAGTTATGGCCAGTCGAGCATAGCGCAACATCAACCCCCAATACCGGGAGAGACGAATCCCCTCCTATCGCTCATTGCTTCCATGTGAATCGGGAATGTACCCAAAAACCACATGTTTGCATGACTCAGTAGATCTGTGGTAGGGTAGAAATCAAAGTACAGTGGGAGACACACAAAACTCTATGACGATCTCGGGTAACTGACTAAGCTTTACCACTGTCACCAGAGAACTGCCATCTGACGTGAGGTATAATACCATCTGGGAGTTCTCGACGAGTCCGTTCAGTGTACCCAGTCACCACTGAGCACCCGCATACTATCTCTGATGTAAAACACCAATGGATATGGGATCATCCATCGCCCATCACATGGGTCGAGAAGATATACGCTAGTCTACTCTGGAATATCGATGCCCCGTCTCGATATTCCCGCGACTAGGAACCTTGATGGATGTACTCATGGACTACCCAGGCTCCACTAGTATGATCTGCATCATAGTCCTGCAAGTCGAGTACACATCCTAAGGGCTTTATCAACATGTAACAGAGAGACAGTAAGTATACATGTTAAGATAAAGAGCAACCAGATAGCGTGCTATCATGTCGAGCAAGAAAGTCCTACCTATATATGTCCCAGCATCCACTACAATATACATCTCATCTACAGTAATGGCCTCTAGGGCATACATATAACTAACAGATTCTGCGTAACTGTTTGTATGTACCTAGTGCGACTTGTAATATCATATCTGTATCCTTACTTTCTAAAGAAGGATATGATTTTACTTTTGTAAGCGATGTGGTCCACATCCACCTAAATCAAGTTCTAATTGGGTCAGGTACATTAGAAAACGGGATATACGTATTGAATCAAGCTCAGATTTTCAGTGTTCAGAACACACTTAAAAGAAAGTCTCCGAAAACAAATCAGGCTTTCTTATGGCATTGTAGACTGGGTCACATTAATGAGACACGGTTAACAAAGTTACATAAAGAGGGATACTTGAATCCGTTCGAGTATCAGTCTTATGCTACTTGTGAATCTTGTCTTATGGGAAAGATGACAAAGTCTCCGTTCAATGGACACAGAGTAAGAGCGAGCGAGCTCTTGGGACTCATACACAGTGACGTGTGTGGTCCAATGTCTACACATGCGCAAAGTGGTTATTCATACTTCATTACTTTTACGAATGATCTCTAGGTATGGACATGTCTTCCTGATGAAGCATAAATCCGAGGCTTTGAGAAATTTCAGGAATACAAGAATGTAGTTGAAAAACAAACAGGCAAGAGTATAAAGACACTGAGATCTGATCAAGGTGGTGAATACTTGAGTGCCGAGTTTCTGGACTACTTAAAAGAGAATGGGATTCTCTCTCAGCTTACTCCTCCATACACACCACGACATAACGGTGTATCTGAAAGGCGGAATCGAACCCTATTGGATATGGTTCGTTCCATGATGAGTAAGGCTGAGTTACGGCGATCTTTCTGGGGTTATTCACTAGAAACAGCTGTATATCTTTTGAACAAGGCTCCAACCAAGACTGTGCCTACCACCCCATATCAGATGTGGAGTGGGAAGAAACCCTGTCTTAAGTATCTTAAGACATGGGGATGTCCAGCTTTTGTAAAGAAGCGACATGCGGACAAGCTCGAGGCACGCTCAGTACTGTATAAGTTTGTGGGATACCCCAAGAACTCCGGGGGGTATCTTTTCTATTCCGCAGAGGAACAAAAGGTTTTTGTTTCTCAGCATGCCCACTTCTTGGAAACTGAATTTTTAGAAAATCAGATAAGTGGGAGCGCAATAGAACTGGAAGAAATTCCAGAACCACAAGCTATTACTGAAAGCTTGGAAGAACCTGAAGTTTCAGGAGAACCAGACATCCCAGCGCCACTCCGCATGAGTAGTAGGCAGTCTCATCCACCCAAGAGATACTACGGTTTTCTCATAGACAGGGATCGAGAGGATTGCGTCATTGAAAATGATGAGCCTACTAGCTTCCAGCAAGACATTCAGAGCGGTGACTCAGTAAAATGGCGGGATGCAATGCGGACCGAGATGAAGTCCATGTACACCAACAAAGTTTGGACTTTGGACTTTGCTCCAGAAGGGGTAAAACCCGTGGGCTGCAAATGGATCTTCAGAAAGAAGATTGGTGTAGATGGGCAGGTTGAAACCTATAAAGCTAGACTTGTTGCAAAGGGTTTTCGTCAAAGACCTGGTTTGGACTATGACTAGACCTTTTCTTCAGTGGCTATGCTCAAATCCATTTGGTTCCTTCTTGCCATTGCTGCCTTCCACGATTGTGAGATCTGGCAGATGGACGTAAAGACGGCTTTCCTAAATGGTAGTTTGGAAGAGTGCGTCTATATGGATCAGCCGGAGGGATTCATTCAGAGTGGGAGCAGTGGTAAAGTGTGCAAGTTGCTTAAATCCATCTATAGACAGAAGCAGGCATCGCGGAGTTGGAACATCTACTTTGATGATTCTGTCAAAGAATTCGACTTTATCAAAAACCCAGATGAACCATGCATTTACAGTAAGATTGTAGGGAGAACTGTGGTATTCCTCATCTTGCACGTGGATGACATTCTCCTAATAGGAAATGATATTCCTATGCTACAGTCAGTCAAAGGATTCTTGTCACAGAGGTTCTCCATGAAGGACCTGGGCGATGCCAACTACATTCTGGGGATCCAGATCTATCGTGATAGATCTAAAAGGATGTTGGGACTTTCGCAGTCCAGGTACATCGACACCATACTGAACGATTCAATATGGAAGATTCAAAGCACGGTAATCTACCGGCTTGTCATGGAATCACCCTCTCCAAAGATATGTCTCCCAAGACTGATTGTGAAAGGGCTCGCATGTCATCTATACCCAACGCATCAGCGGTAGGCTCTATAATGTAGCATACGCATTGAGCGTTGTAAGCCGGTATCAGTCGGACCCAGGGAAGAAACACTGGATAGCAGTAAAGAACATTCTCAAGTACCTGAGAAGGACTAAGGAGATGTTCTTGGTGTATGGCGGAAAAGACCTCCAGATCAAGGCCTTTGCTGACTCCAGCTTCATAAGTGACAAGGATGACTCCAAGTCCATGTCGGGTTATGTCTTTACCCTCAATAGATGGGCGGTTTGCTGGAAGAGTTCCAAGAAGGAGACCGTTGCTGACTCAACTATGGAAGCGGAGTACATAGCTGCTTGCGATGCCGCAAAGGAAGCTGTCTGGATGAAGAAGTTCCTCACGGAGCTTCAGGGGGTTCCTACCATTGTTGATCCAATACCGCTGTATTGTGACAACAACGGCGCTATAGCTTTAGCGAAGGAACCTAGGTCCCATCAGAAGTCCAGGCACATTTTGAGGCGGTACCACCTGATCAGGGATATCGTAGATCGCCGGGAGATCGAGGTGAAGAGAGTAAATTCGGAGAATAACACTGCAGATCCATTTACGAAGGCCATACCCCAGACTCAGTTCGAGCGGCTGATCGAGATGATAGGTCTTCGATACGCAAGTACATGGCCTTAGTGCAAGTGGGAGATTGTTAGTGTATATACCCTAGAGGCCATTACTGTATCATACTAGTTTGTATATTACTTAATGGAAGCTTGGGATATTCACAGTTATATAGACAATTTTGCTCAAAATGGTAGTATGCTACTTGGTTTGTTTCTACTTTAATGTGTGCATGTGTTTCTTTTAGCATATCGCCTATACACATTAGTGGAGCCCTTAGGATCTTTGCTTGATTACAAGCGTTGTGATGGCGGTCACACTATTGGGGGCTGGGTAATCAACAAGCACATCCTTATAATGGTCCCTAGTCATAGGATTATCGAGACGGGGCATCGATACTCCGGAGTAGACTACTGCATGCGCCTCTCATCCCAGCAAGGGAGATGGTCTGTCCTACAGCCATCAGTACGTCGTACTTGAGATAGCATGCCGGTGCTCGTTAGGTTACGAGTACACTAGACATGACTCGTCGGGAACTGTTGGTTGGTACTATACCTATCGTCGGTTATAGTTCCCAGGTGACATGAGTACAGCTTAGTCCGCTGACTTGACACTGTCACATCGCCTCGAGTGTGTTCCCACTGTTCTTAGATTGCTACCCTACCACGGCTCAAAGGAGTCGTGCAAACAGGTAGTAGTTGGGTGCAGTCCCGAAGCACTTAGAGGCGGTGACGGTTAGACAGGATTCGTCTCTCCCGATATTGGGGGCTGATATCGCGCTGTGTCAAGGAGAGCCATTACACATAGTCGTCCCTGGCCAGGACAAGCAAGATATACTGGTAGGTTTATCCAGTGTTATCTCAGGGTGTTCTGGGCTACACTCCGACACGACTTGTACCACTATTAGGGGACTAATGTTTACCGCCCCCTAGGCCCGCCATGCGATATTCTCAGACGAACAGACCGAACTGTACATAGATTGTCACATTCAGGCTCAGTAGGAGTTCGGATGGGTTCACCTCATCAGTCTTCTTATCGGCATCTACCTGGGGACCGTTACGTACAGCTAGTACCACTTGCAGCCTATGGTTAAACCCACTGCCAGCGTAGTGTCGAGTCTTTAAAGTCCCACACATGGAGCTATTCGCCATTGGGCAAAACAGAGTAGAGGTCGCATGGTTTTGCGACAGGGTTCGTTCATATCCGTGCACTTGTGCACGTTTGGTGTCCGGGCAGTTATTACTAGCGGCCTTTGGTTTAAGCAAGATCCTAGTATATGTTTTGGGATTGGATTCATCTCATTGTATTCGTGTTCCTCGGAACACGGGTGCGGGTGTGTATGCACAGTTGACAGAGGCAGAGGCAGAGGCAGAGGATTCTCATTGGGGTTGTTGACCGTTGACTTTTTCAAAACCCTAATGCGAATAAGAAATATGATTAATAATATTAATTAAGGATTATTGTGCCATGGATGAGTTGAACATTTGACTTTTGTTGACTTGTTGATTTTGTTGACCGGTTGACTATTGTGGACTTGTTAACCATCATCATTTCATTTCAATGACTTTTGTTGACTTGTTGTTCTTTACAAAATGCATTAAATGCATGAAATGATAATGGTCATTGAAACTAACCATCACAATTCTTAATTATTATTATCATCATCATTATTCTTTCTTTTGTGAGCATGGTTGTAAAAAGTCAAGCTCATTCTCACTTCCTCACTCTCTCTCATCCAAAGCGCATCCTCTTCCTCTCTCTCAAAGCTCTCATGTCTCATGTGTTGAGAAGCATGAGCTATTGAGATAAAACCCTCAAAACTCTTCTCTACTCACTCTAGAGTTCTAGGTTTAGCAAGCCAAGCACTTTAGTTTCCTCTCGGTTGAGGTAGGAGCTCAAGGTAGAAGCTTTCGGGTGGATCCTTCTTCAACAAAGAGGAGACTACGAGGTAGGAGCCGTTCAAACCATCCCAAGGAGCAAGAAGAGAAGGAGTTAAAGACCTAGATATAACCCTCTAACATAGTAGTTAAATTTCTAGTTAGTTTACTAGGTTTTTGTTTAGCAGAGATCCTCATTTCTAGTCCATGTTGCCTTGTGTCAAAAAATCATTATTTACCGTTTCTGCCTCCCCGTAAGAACCGGGTTGGGCAACGTGGACTTACAGTGGTATCAGAGCCTAGCAAAACAACAACTAGCATGTTAGCAAAGTATTTAGAATTTCTATCGGAGAAAAAAATCGCAAAACACATCCGAAAACTCATGTTTCTGCCGATTTTTAAAACTGTTCAAAAATAATTCCACACATCTTAAAAATCGGCTCAGAGTTTTGTAGGAACACACAGCAAAAACGAGCCGTGGAACCGCGACGAGAACATGCTTCTTGCCGCCGATCCGCGGCCGAGTTGACTCGGCCATGACTCGTCTTTGCTGCAGTTTTCTCAGTGTTCTGTGTTGGGTTTTTTAAAGTATTTTGTTTCTACCCAGATTTTCCAGAGAACAAAGTTGTGTTTAGGGTGGTTGCAAATCCGTATTTTGATCAAAGTTCTGTAGACTTTAGCTAATGGGTTATATCTGTGATGTGATATATGCACTGAATGTCAACTAATCGCTATACGTTGATTAGTGGGGGTTGTGCATATCTGTGATCTATAAAGTTGATGGTTTGTGTATATGAACTCGTTGGATTGTCGTGGATGAATAGCCGGGGGTTGTGAGATGAGAGTTTTCTTTATCTTTCATTTGATGTAATATGTAAATTGATGTAATATTATTTTATGGCCGCACATCCGGGATGAGGTTGTAGCCGCCATTGTATATTATTTCTTTTACTGTTTTTGCTCCTCGGATAGACCCAAGGTGGGGTGCACAAACTACCGGGTACTTCGAAGTGCCGAGTGGCATACTCACGTTATTGAGGGAGGTTGCTTCACTTCGGGTACTTGCCGGGTAGTTTGCCGCACCCGTAGGGGTCTAGGGTGTGGTTTGGCTATTCATCGCGACCGTGTAATCCGTTTTTCGTTGCAGACTCGAACGAAACGCGGATTCCTAGTATATCCAATGTGTTCATCTGTTATCTGGAATGGTTATCATTGCATCTGACGAATGTATATATTTATATATGATATCTAGTAGGCGTTGCTTATGTTTTGCATCCGCGCTAGTCCAGCCCCCGCTCTGTCGTTAGTTAAGTAACCTAACGGGTAATGACGGGACCCCGTGGCGAATGCGGATGGCATAAGCGTACGTCATATTTTCGTTGTTTTCTGCAATGGTAGGATTAATTGATGGGACGCATTAAATAAATGCAAGAAAATAAACCAAAGTAAAGTCGTTGGAACAATTTCAAAACCACTCTGTTTCTTTTCAAAAACAACTTTTAAACGCGGAGCTTAAACCACTCCTTTTAAAACCTATCAGTTTCCTTCGATAATATCAAGTTCACTACGTTCACGGTTTCACCAAAACCATTCGTAGCCCTCCGACATTTCATATGGATAGCCAATAGTATTCAAGCTGTGTTTGTTGGCCAAAGTCAAGGCATAGTGATTGGAAGCTATTGTATATTCATATGTAGCATAGATAGTTGCGTTGGTTTGGGACATTCGTACTGCCTTGTTGGCCAAAATGACGGGTAGAACTTGACATGTGACTTATGATTTGTTGGCCAAAGTCAAGGTCATAAGAGCATGGGGCAAAAATCCACATCGGGAGTTTCTAAAGAAACTGAAACTTGCTAGTGCTGCATACCATTTGGAGTGTGATGATTCTGGTAGGATTCCTTCAGTTTTGTCACACGATGATATTTGGATCCCGATCCTACTGTGAGTATATGCTACTCCTCGGGAACTTTCTCACTTAACGATCAATGCTATAAACCAAGTAGGTGTCTAGAAAAGTGTTAGCGGGGCTATGCCCACAGGGAAAAGAGGTTACTTAATTAAGGAACTTCACGAAAGCGTTGGAAAACCTCCCTCGAAGTACCAACACTGGCCTGGCTGAACGGTTAAGCAAGTATTGTATAGTGAGATTGATCCCGACTAATTCTCCCTTTTTGGTTTGAGGAAGGATTCGAGAAACAGTGGGAGCCATCATGTTTAGATAAACTAAAAACCAATCTAAACTTGCAAGAGCATCATGCTGAGTGTTTTCTTCTCTCTCTCTCTTAATTGCAGCGACCCAGTGACCACACATAGGTTACATCTAGATAATTAAATGACAGAATCTGACAGTTATGACTGGCAAAGTTCTGTCCAGATGTCCATTGCCCATAACGAGCTGGGACACCTCTTAACTAATCAAACCCCTGCCGTCTCAGGACCAGTTTCCCCTGTCACGAATATTGATATCCATAAAACATCGGAAAAAGACTGTGTGAATGCCAAGTGCCTCGTGTTGGCCTCAGTTGATGGTGCATACCAGAGGCAGCACGAGAAGATGGACTTAGCTTCTATCTTCTTCCATAACAAAGATTTATATGGAGAGCAATCTCGTATCGCAAGATAAGAGACCTCGAACGAATTGTTTCAAGCGAGGTTGGCTATCGGGTCATCTATAAGGGGCAACGTCCTTACAGAGACCAGCTATTTTGATGAGCTCACGGACCTGAAGACCACGTTGAAGAACGGGTCAAAACTGACTTGATTCTACAGTCTCCGCCCTCTACTTATACCCTGAAGGAAACCATGGTAGTAGAAGGAAAGGGAAGGGCAAAAGTTTCGGGACTGGATGTAGTAAAGGAGGGACGTTCCTATTATTACGGAAATGAACATTGGTAGAAGGATTGCAGGGCTAGCAAAGCCAGTAACCAGGATTCGAAGCATGTTGTGGCTTCGGCTTCGGGTGTGTTCGTAGTAGAAAACTGTATGTCAGTTGACCCTACTTCCTAGGTATTGGATACCGGATTAGGATCTCACATCTGTAATTCATTACAGGCTCTGAGAAACTGTAGAGTTATCAGGATAGGTGATATGACTCTCAGGGTTGCTAACGTAATGAGCATGGACGCTGAATCCGTAGGGGAATATCATCTTGGACTAACAACTGGGCAGATATTGATTCTGTAGGGTTACTAGGCACTCTAATAAGGTTCTACAAGGCATCAACCATGCCCGATTAAAATTTTAGCAGTGCCGAATAACCCTAACCAAGATCATAGACTAGAGATTATGCGAAAACTATAAGCAAGTAAACAACTTTACTTCTAAGAGTTTGGGATTACAACCTTTGTAGTCCGGTCCTTCACTTCTAAAGATCCGTGTTGACGTCCCTTCACTGCGATCATCGAGATCCCGGACTCTTGTGATGGTTTCCTCGGAGAAATGAACGGGCTAGCTCGTTGACTTCGAGGTCGAAGATGATCTATGTCGAGGAGACTCAAACTCAAGCTCCATCTTCACTAGGTCATGAACTTTGTGAAGAGAAGATCCTAAACTAAATGGCAAGTAGTAGAGGATGATGAAATAGGATGTGGGTTCAGTTTGGATTTGGATTTCTCACTCTATTTCTTCACTTGAAAATTTCTAGCAAGCTTTTCTTCTTTTTGAAGAAGAAGAAGAAAAAAGAAAAGAATAATGATTTTTAAAAAAAAGAATAATCAAGTGAAGTCTATCATAATGCAACCATGGGTGAGTAAACCTTTTTAGAGACTAAACCATAGTTTTAGTTAATGGTTTGGTTAATAAAAATCTTATCCAAAACAAAATGAGTGGACTTTGTCAAAGATGCTTAAAAGTGTCATGAAGCTTCAAGCCAAGACAAAGAAAGCCACCATTTTGTTTTACCAAAATAAATAAAAACCAAAACCATTATCTTAAATATGGTGTAAGTCATACACACACACAAGTTTGCATGTATCATCAATCATGATACAAACTAGTGCACAAACATATATCACATATACAACTTGTGCACATAAAGTGAGAAAGTCAATCTTAAGTGAACAAATACTAGTTAATGTAAAGTAATATATCAAATATATATAATTATACATTAAATCATTAAATCAACACTTGATTTAATGATCCGGTCATATCGCATATGACCGAATAATATCTAGTGTATCAACATATCGAATCAACACTTGATTCGGTAACCCGGTTATATCTCATATAACCGACTGATGATACAAATCGCGAGAATAGAATACAGTATCACAAACTGATATTATTCTCGGTCCTGCACATATCTCATATGCGCTCCTATTTCGTTTCGCTTGAGGCAGAAACCTCTGTGTAGGACTCTAAAGACTCATCAATACGCCGGCAGTAGGTGGTGATCATATCAATCACCCACAAGCTGCAAGCGGTCTGCTAAACGTAACGGCCACCCGGGTATTGAGCGATCAAAAGATCAACGAGCAAGCCTGCTCATACTCCTGCGAATCCAATCAGTAACACTTACCGCACAGTCCGGTCCTGTTCGTCTGATATGTCGCATATCTCGCCTACGGGTGGTAAACGTCAGACCCCAGTAGCTTGATAAGTCATAACGATGTAAAGTCCATAACAAGCACGAAACTACTGATAACACTTACCAGTAAATCATTGCAACCCTGGCCAGGGATTTCCTGTTATGGCCAGTCGAGCATAGCGCAACATCAACCCCCAATACCGGGAGAGACGAATCCCTTCATATCGCTCATTGCCTCCATGTGAATCGGGACTGTACCCAAATACCACATGTTTGCATGACTCAGTAGAGCTGTGGTAGGGTAGAAATCAAAGTACAGTAGGAGATACACAAGACTCTATGACGATCTCGGGTCAACAGACTAAGCTGTACCAGTGTCACCAGAGAACTGCCATCTGACGCGAGGTATAATACCATCTGGGAGTTTTCGGCGAGTCCGTTCAGTGTACCCAGTCACCACTGAGCACCCGCATACCATCTCTGATGTCAAACACCAATGTATATGGGATCATCCATCGCCCATCACATGGGTCGAGAAGATATACGCTAGTCTACTCTGGAATATCGATGCCCCGTCTCGATATTCCCACGACTAGGAACATTGAAGGATGTACTCATGGACTATCCAGGCCCCACTCGTATGATCTGCATCATGCTCCTGCAAGTCGAGTACATATCCTAAGGGCTTTATCAACATGTAACAAGGAGACAATAAGTATACATGTTAAGATACAGAGCAACCAGATAGCGTATTATCATGTCGAGTAAGAAAGTCTTACCTATATATGTCCCAGCATCCACTACAATATACATCTCATGTACAGTAATGGCATCTAGGGCATACATATAACTAACAATCTTCCACTTGCACTAGGGCCATCTGTAGCAGTGGTTGCAGTATCTCATACTCAACCATCCCATAAAAGTCTCTCTCTAGGAAAAGGCCTTTGTGAGTGGATCCGCCGTGTTGTCCTCTGAGTCTACTCTCCTAACCTCGATCATCCGGGAGATCAACTATCTCCATGATCAGGTGATGCTGCCTCAGAATATGTCTGGGTCACTGATGGGACCGAGGTTCCTGGGCCAAAGCCACACTTCCATTGTCACACAATGGTAGGAACCTAGTTCATCTCATGAACCAATATACACCAAAACTGCCTCTTTGGTACTATATTTGATAGCGATGTCACCAGCCTTTATCGTCTAGTTTGCCACGGTATCTAGCTTGGAACTCTTCCAACATACCGTCCCTCCACTGAGGGTAAAGACAATGCTGTGACTGACATTCATTCAACCTTACCACCCTAGATGCTATCCAGTGATTCTCCCTAGGATCGATTGATACCATCTCACTATACCTAGTGAGAATCCCAACATCCAATTAGATCTATCTCATAGATATAAAATCTAGGAATTAGGAGGTATCACTTTGATCCTATATGGAGAATCCATATGATAAGAGGAGATTGACCGAGCGTAGCATAGGAAACTCCTTCCTTATCAAGAGTATGTCATCCACGTACAATACGAGGATCACCACCATACTCCCTACTACCTTTTTGTATATACATGGTTCATCTACCATTTTGATTAAGTCAAACTCTTTGACTACGGCATCAAAACAGACGTTCTAACTTCGCGATGCCTGCTTTAATCTGTAAAGAACTTGCACACATTTCCGCTGCTCCCACTGTTTACGAAGCCCTCTGACTGTGTACTTATTGACGTTCTCTTCTAAATCAGTATTTAGAAAAATAGTCTTGACACCCAACTACCAGATATCGTAGTCATGGTATGTAGCAATGTCAAGTAGGATCCGGATGGACTTAAGCATAGCCACTGGAAAAGGTTTCATCATTATCCATGCCTGGTCGATAACGAAAACCATTAACAAGTCTAGCTTTGAAAATCTCAACTTTTCCATCTACACCAAGCAATCTTCTTAAGATATACTTGCTCCTGATGGGGATTTAACCCTTCAGATATAGCATCCAAAGTCCAAACTTTGTTGGTGTACATGGATTCCATCTCAGATCGCTAAGTATCCAGCCATTCTTACAGAGTCCCCACTCTTGATGGCCTGCTCGAAACTAGTTGGGTCATCATCTCATGATGCATTCCTCGCTCCCACTGTCATCTAGAAACCGAACTATCTCTCAGGCGGATGAGGAACCCTACCAGATCGGCGGAGAGGCTGAGGTTCGTCGGGGACTATTAAATCCTTCGGTTCTATCAAATCATCAGCTGTAGTTTGTATAGATGGAACTCCTTCCAGTTCTACAGAACTGACCTTTCCTCGATCTTGTCCGGATTTGCTTTTGACATAGGCCGGACAATCCCAAATCTTAACTTACTTAAGAGATGGGCTTTTCCCATACCATATCTCGTATGGAGTTGTAGGCATTGATTTGATTGGAATCTAATTCAATTGGTATGCAGCTTCTCAAGTGCACAACCCCCAAAAGGAAATAGGTAACTCAGTAGTACTCATCATAGAGCGCACCATATCTCATAGGGTACGATTGCTCCGCCCCGATACACCGTTGTGCTGTGGTGTATTCAGAGGAGTAACACTGAGAGAGAATCTCATTCTCCTTTAGAATAGTCCAAGAATTCCATGCACAAGTATTCTCCTCCCTGATCTCATCATAGGACATAATACTTATACCCGTTTTGGTTCTCTACTTCTGACTTATATTCTTTGAATTTCTGAAAAGCTTCAGACATGTGTTTCAACAGGAACATGTGTCCGAATCTTGAGAGATCATCAGTGAATGTAAGGAAGTACAAAGAACCAGTCCTGGCATATGTAGACTGGGGACCTTCATACATCACTTTGTATCAGTCCCAAGAGTTCACTAACTATTTCTCTGTTTCCAGTAAACAGAGCTATGTTCATCTTATCTTTGTGACATGACTGGCAAGTTTCACAAGATGTAAATTCAAACTGATTTAAATATGCATCTAATATGTAACTTAGCTAGTCGGGTCGCATTGATATGACCTAGTCTACAATGCCTCAAGAAGGATTCGTTCATTTTTGAACTCTTGATCTTGTGTGTGTTCTGTACGTTAGGAACTGTAGTTTGATTTAGAATGTATATGCTTTTAGATAACGTGCCCGAACTGATCAACACTTGATATAGGAAATGTGCAAAACATTATCCAACAACACAAAATTATATCGTTCTTTAATAAATAAAGAGACTGATATGATGTTGTATGTCAGGTTCGGTATCTAATAACATTCGTTCAGAATCAATGTATTTAGAAATACAGGGTGATAACTGCCAACACCTTGGCTGCAACAATTGCACCATTTTCAACACTTGAAACTTATCACCCGTTCTCAGTTCTCTCCCTTTCTGTAGCCCATGTAACAGATTACATATTTGGGATCCTGATCCGGTATCAAATACCCAGGACGTAGAGGATACTGAGAAACGGTTCTTTGTAATGAACACACCCGAAGAAGATGCATCAGCATGCACTTTCTTCGTATGGGCGGCATGGGAATCCTGGTATTCCCCTAATTCCTGCTCGGTCTTATAACAATTATAAGTTGGAGCGGGACCAACATTCCCCAGCTCAGTATAACAAGCGGGTTCGGTCAATACATCCATATTATTATCTTGATTAAGGCGTGACATGGTCGCTACCTGGAGAGAGAGAGAAGAAAACACTCTGCGTGCGCTCTTGCAAGATTAGATTGGTTATAAATTTTATCTAATCAGGATGGCTCCCACTGTTTTTATCAAATCTTCCTTCAAACCTTAAAAGGAAAGACTAGCCGGGATTAATTACACTCTACAAGTTCACCAATCTTTCAGCCAGGCCTATGCCGGTACTTTGAGGGAGGTTCCCCGTGCTTTCGCACGGACCTAATTAAAATAAACCTCGTTTTCCCAGGGGCGTAACCCCGTTGACACCTTTCTAGACACCTACTTGATCGGCTAATTGTAAAGTGCAAAACTCTCCCAGGAGTAACAATTACTCACAGTGGGTATCAGGATCCAACTATCATATAGAAGGTATGCAATCTCATTGCAAATTTCAACACTTGAAACTCCCGATAAAGGTTTTTACCCCTAGCACTTATGACCTTAACTATGGTCAACAAATCATAAGGACTAGTCAAGTTCTTCCCGTCATTTCGTGATTAATTTGACCCACCCACATGACCCTTAACTAAGGTCAACAAAGTCAGGCGAATGTCCTGACTAATCGCATCATATGCAGTAAGGAAGACATCACTTAGCTACCGTATACTGTGCCTTAACTAAAGTCAACAAACACAGCACGAATACTAAGTACTATACCTTCTAAAATGACGGAGGGTTGCGGATGGTTTTTAAGAAAACCTTTAACTCTTTGAACTTGATCTCGTTGTAGAATCAAATGGTTTTAAAAATAGAGTGCTTTTGAGGCTTTTAATAGTTTCGCTAAAGAGGTCACTCCCGGTGAAGGGATCTCGGCTCTTTCCTCGTCGAATGAGGTGCAGGATATTCACAATACCACTATGGAAAGAAAGAACTATAAAAGCAATCAAAATACAAATCAAAGGTTGTAGCATCTGCTAGTTACGCTAAAGAGGTCACTCCCGGTGAAGGGATCTCGGCACTTTCCTTATCGAATAAGGTGCTGGATATTCTACAAGGAATACCGCTATGCAAAACAACAACTAGAGCTACCTAATTTTTTGAAATTCGATTCTACAACATCTTTTAGGTTTATTTTCTTTCATTAATCTCATTAATGAATGTCCCATCATTTAAGTCACCTAATCATCACAGATAAATACAACGTACGCTTATTGTAAGTCCACGTTACCTCTCCCGGTTCTTTCGGGCATGCGGAAATGGTGAAAAACGATTTTTAGGGTTTAGGTAACATGGACTACGAAAACGGATCTTTGCTAAACTACACACTAGCAACTAACAAGAGAGTTATCTACTCGGTTAGGGGTTATACCTCAACTTGAACTCCTTCTCTTTGACCCTTGATGGTGGTCGGATGATGCTTTCCTCGTTGCCTTCTCTTGTCGAAGATGGATCCACCTGAGGGTTTCTTCCTTGAGCTCCTTTCCCGAACTTTGAGAAAACTAAAATCTCCGGCTTGCTAGACCTTCAACCTTAAGAAGAGTAGAGAGTGGCTTAGGGTGTTTTATCTTCAAGGAGATGTTTCTCAACACATGAGAATTGTTCTCCATGAACTAGAGGAGGAGGAAGAAGAAGAGAGGAGAGAGAATGGTTATGATAGAATGAGAATAGTTTTACAACCATAACAATATATGTGAATTATCAAATTAATAATATTAATCCAAAATGAAAAAGGTGATCGTTGGTTTGATAAGACCATTATCATTTCACATTAAATGATTTTGCAAAGATCGAAGAGCATCTAGAAAAGAAATGATGATGGTCAAAGTTTCAACCATGGTCAACTAGTCAACCTTGGTCAAGAAGTCAACAAACCCAACCATGACACAATTTTATTTAAATAACATTATTAATTGATATATCACAAATTCATTAGGGTTTGGAAAAAGACGACTGTCAACTGTGCATACGCATCCGTTCCAAAACCCTAATGAAAAACCTCTTCCTCCGCCTTAATCAACTGTGCATACACACCCGCATTCGTGTTCCGAGGAACATGAATACAATGAGATAAAACTAACCCCAAAGCATATACTAGGATCTGGCTCAAACCAGAGCCCGCTAGTAATGTCTGTCCGGACGCCAAACGTGCACAAGTGCGCGGATGTGAACGAACCCTATCGCAAAACCATGCGACCTCTACTCTGTTTTGCCCAAAGGCGAATAACCCTCTGTGTGGCACTCTAAAGGCTCGAAACTACGCTGGCATTTGGTTTAACCTCAGACCGCAAGCGGCACTAGTTGTACGTAACGGTCCCCAGGTAGATGCCGATAAGAAGACTGACGAAGTAAACCCATCTGAACTCCTACTGAGCCTGAATGTGATAATCTTCGTACAGTCCGATCTGTTCGTCTGAGAATATCGCATGGCGGGCCTAGGGGGCGGTAAACGTCAGCCCCCTACCAGCGGTACAAGTCGTGTCGGAGTGTAGCCCAGAACACCTGAGATAACACTGGAAACCTACCAGTCTATCTCGCTTGCCCTGGCCAGGGACTTTGTGTAATGGCTCTCCTAGACACAGCGCGATATCACCCCCCAATACAGGGAGAGACGAATCCTGTCTAACCGTCACTGCCTCCAAGTGCTTCGGGACTGCACCCAAAACCTACCTGTTTGCACGACTCCTTTGAGCCGTGGTAGGGTAGTAATCAAAGTACAGTGGGAACACACTCGAGGCGAAGTGACAGTGTCAAGTCAACGGACTAAGCTGTACTCGTGTCACCTGGGAACTGATAACTGACGATAGGTATAGTACCAACCAACAGTTCCCGACGAGTCCAGTCCAGTGTACTCGTAACCTAACGAGCACCCGCATACTATCTCAAGTACGGCGTACTGACGGCTGTGGGACAGGCCGTCTCCCAAGCTGGGATGAGAAGCGTATACGCTAGTCTACCGGAGTATCGATTCCCTGTCTCGATAGTCCTACGACTAGGGACCTGCATAAGGATGTGCTTGTGGATTACCCAGCCCCCACGAGTGTGACTGCCATCACAACGCTGGTAATCAAGCAAAGATCCTAAGGGCTCCACTAATGTGTAAAGGCGATATGCTAAAAGAAACACATGCACACATTAAAGCAGAAACAAACCAAGTAGCATACTACTATATTGAGCAAGATTGTCTATACAAGGTTAATAACCCAAGCTTCCATCAAGTAATATACAAACTAGTATGATACAGTAATGGCCTCTAGGGCATATACACTAACACTTATGCCATCCGCATTCACCTCGATGTCCCGTCATTCACCGTTAGGTTAGGTAACTAACGGCATAGCGGGGCAGGGCTAGTGCTGGTGTAAAACATAAGCAATGTCTATATAATATATCATATATACTATATACAGTATCTATCTGAACATATCACATGATCACATCACAGATAACGCAGCAGAAAACAACATATGAAATATTGGATATACTAGGACGTCCGTATTTTATTTTGAGCCTGTATAAAACACGGATTGGACGGTCGTGATGAATAGCCAATCCCACACCCCTAGACCCCTATGAGAGCGACCCTACAATTTCTAGAGTTAGGAAACCCGGACTCGACTCCTCGAGATGGTCTCCCACTGGACCCTAGAACCCGGTTACTTATGCTCCCCTCCTGGGTCTATCCTAATGCGGAAAAGTAAATAATATACAATGGTGACATCATCCTCAGCCCGGAAGTGCTCTAATAAAAGAATACTACGTACAAGTTTTTACATGAATGAAAAATGAAAAACACTCATCTCACATAAAAACCTCCGGCTATTCAAACACGACGATCTAATATAACATATCCAGCAACACATAACATCACATTTCATCAACGTAAGTAAATATGCGTATCCCAATTGTCGTTGATGTATAGCAACAAAACCGGCGATACACCATATATTACACTTACGGTCGCAGAAAAGAAAGCGTAAAACTATAACAGTTGGAATCTGCAACCACGTTAGACATCGCATACCTAACCATTATAAACCTCGCATTTTAGTCTCATTATCGAAAATACTTTTCAATGTCTAGTCGGGAAATTCAACAAGATTCCCGACATCCTGATCGAATGCTCGTCGCAAACATTAGTAGACGGCCGCACCCCCAAATGCCGTCGACGAAGTGCACCAAGGCGGAACACCGCTGCCGTGAGCACCCGCACGGATGCTTTTGGCGACGGGGTTCTCCTACAGTCACTTGGTCGGGGCTATCTATTAAGTTTACCCGACGAGTATCCGCGTAAGCTATGTGATTGCAACAGACTTTTGATCACTTCAAAATCCCGTGGCAACCGATCAAATGAGACTAAAGTGCTAGATTTATAACATTCAAATTAGTTATCTCATAGCTACTTGTGGATTCCAAATATTGTATCACAATCCAGATAAATAGAAAATGTTAAACTTTCCAATCGAATAATCAAACACCCAAGTTTTCCCAAATAGCTCAACACTTGAGCGGAGTTCAAAAATTATCCATCACATGCCACAGCACCAATGGTCCATCCGTAGAAGGGTCAAGCCAACGCCTCACATGTGGCAACGCCGTACTGCCCCAACCATAAGGTTCAGAGGCAATTCAAGACGGTCACATAATCGAGTTAAGGTTGGTTGTCTTCTAGAGGGTCCATCGCGTTACTTGCACGACAGAGAACGTTCTTAAACTACGGAAAAATCCAACACTTGGAAATTTTCCGGCAGGGGAAAAAGTGAGTTATTGATATCCGGTCGAACTTTTTTACACGTTCTAAAATTATCCGGAATAACTTAAACGAACTTAAATTATCCGATCGAATCAACGAGTCGCCAATACAACCCAGAAAACTCAACACTTGAGTATAAATTAAAAATTCCTATAAATCTCAGGAAATTCGTACAGAAGTTACTATGTAAAAAGCGCACCATAAACGCACTGTAGCGCCGCGGAACCGCCGCGGAAGGCATGTTCCTGCCGCGGTTCCGCAGCGCTTTAAGTGTATTACTGGATCGTTCTTCACAAAAGTCCTTAGAATTCCCTGCTGATTTTTTTAGCATTGTTAATTCATAAAAAATCACAGTTTTAAAAAATTTCCAGAGAAGGGTCCGTGTCGGTGTTTCGGGGTTCGATCGGACTTCTAACTTCGTCTAGACTTCGCCTAAAGCTCTAGCTTGGCTCTAACACCACTGTAGGGTTACTAGGCACTCTAATAAGGTTCTACAAGGCATCAACCATGCCCGATTAAAATTTTAGCCGTCCGAATAACCCTAACCAAGATCGTAGACTAGAGATTATGCGAAAACTATAAGCAAGTAAAAAACTTTACTTCTAAGAGTTTGGGATTACAACCTTTGTAGTCCGGTCCTTCACTTCTAAAGCTCTGTGTTGACGTCCCTTCGCTGTGATCATCGAGATCCCGGACTCTAGTGATGGTTTCCTCGGAGAAATGAACGGACTAGCTCGTTGACTTCAAGGCCGAAGATGATCTACGTCGAGGAGACTCAAACTCAAGCTCCATCTTCACTAGGTAATGAACTTTGTGATGAGAACACCCTAAACTAAATAGCAAGTAGTAGAGGATGATGAAATAGGAAGTGGGTTCACTTTGGATTTGGATTTCTCACTATATTTCTTCACATGAAAATTTCTAGCAAGCTTTTCTTCTTCTAGAAGAAGAAGAAGAAAAAAGAAAAGAATAATGATTTTTTTTTAAAAGAATAATCAAGTGAAGTCTATCATAATGCAACTATGGGTGAGTAAACCTTTGTAGAGACTAAACCATAGTTTGAGTTAATGGTTTGGTTAATAAAAATCTTATGCAAAACAAAATGAGTGGACTTTGTCAAAGATGCTTAAAAGCTTCATAAAGCATCAAGCCAAGAAAAAGAAAGCAACCATTTTGTTTTACCAAAATAAATAAAAACCCAAACCATTATCTTAAATATGGTGTAAGTCATACACACACCCAAGTTTGCATGTATCATCAATCATGATACAAACTAGTGCACAAACATATATCACATATACAACTTGTGCACATAAAGTGAGAAAGTCAATCTTAAGTGAACAAATACTAGTTAATGTAAAGTAATATATCAAATATATATAATTGTACATTAAATCATTAAATCAACACTTGATTTGATGATCCGGTCATATCGCATATAACCGACTAATATCTAGTGTATCAACATATCGAATCAACACTTGATTCGGTAACCCGACTATATCTCATATAATCGACTGATGATACAAATCGCGAGAATATAATACAGTATCATATACAGGTATTATTCTCGGTCCTGCACATATCTCCTATGCGCTCCTATTTCGTTTCGCTTGAGCCAAGAAACCTCTGTGTAGGACTCTAAAGACTCGTCAACACGCCGGCAGTAGGTGGTGATCATATCAATCACCCACAAGCCGCAATCGGTCTGCTAAACGTAACGGTCACCCGGGTATTGAGAGATCAGAAGATCAACGAGCAAGCCTGCTCTCACTCCTGCGAATCCAATCAGTAACTCTTACCGCACAGTCCGGTCCTGTTCGTTTGATATGTCGCATATCTTGCCGAGGGGTGGTAAACGTCAGCCCCCAGTAGCTTGATAATTCAAGCCGATATAAGGTCCATAACAAGCATGAAACTACTGATAACACTTACCAGTAAATCAATGCAACCCTGGCCAGGGATTTCCAGTTATGGCCAGTCGAGCATAGCGCAACATCAACCCCCAATACCGGGAGAGTCGAATCCCCACCTATCGCTCATTGCCTCCATGTGAATCGGGAATGTACCCAAAAACCACCAGTTTGCATGACTCAGTAGATCTATGGTAGGGTAGAAATCAAAGCACAGTGGGAGACACACAAAACTCTATGACGATCTCGGGTAACTGACTAAGCTGTACCACTGTCACCAGAGAACTGCCATCTGACGTGAGGTATAATACCATCTGGGAGTTCTCGACGAGTCCGTTCAGTGTACCCAGTCACCACTGAGCACCCGCATACTATCTCTGATGTAAAACACCAATGGATATGGGATCATCCATCGCCCATCACATGGGTCGAGAAGATATACGCTAGTCTACTCTGGAATATCGATGCCCCGTCTCGATATTCCCGCGACTAGGAACCTTGAAGGATGTACTCATGGACTACCCAGGCTCCACTAGTATGATCTGCATCATAGTCCTGCAAGTCGAGTACACATCCTAAGGGCTTTATCAACATGTAACAGAGAGACAGTAAGTATACATGTTAAGATAAAGAGCAACCAGATAGCGTGCTATCATGTCGAGCAAGAAAGTCCTACCTATATATGTCCCAGCATCCACTACAATATACATCTCATGTACATTAATGGCCTCTAGGGCATACATATAACTAACAGATTCTGCGTAACTGTTTGTATGTACCTAGTGCGACTTGTAATATCATATCTGTATCCTTACTTTCTAAAGAAGGATATGATTTTACTTTTGTAAGCGATGTGGTCCACATCCACCTAAATCAAGTTCTGATTGGGTCAGGTACATTAGAAAACGGGATATACGTATTGAATCAAGCTCAGATTTTCAGTGTCCAGAACACACTTAAAAGAAAGTCTCCGAAAACAAATCAGGCTTTCTTTTGGCATTGTAGACTGGGTCACATTAATGAGACACGGTTAACAAAGTTACATAAAGAGGGATACTTGAATCCGTTCGAGTATCAGTCTTATGCTACTTGTGAATCTTGTCTCATGGGAAAGATGACAAAGTCTCCGTTCAATGGACACAGAGTAAGAGCGAGCTCGCTCTTGGGACTCATACACAGTGACGTGTGTGGTCCAATGTCTACACATGCGCAAAGTGGTTATTCATACTTTATTACTTTTACGAATGATTTCTCTAGGTATGGACATGTCTTCATGATGAAGCATAAATCCGAGGCTTTGAGAAATTTCAGGAATACAAGAATGTAGTTGAAAAACAAACAGGCAAGAGTATAAATACACTGAGATCTGATCGAGGTGGTGAATACTTGAGTGCCGAGTTTCTGGACTACTTAAAAGAGAATGGGATTCTCTCTCAGCTTACTCCTCCATACACACCACAACATAACGGTGTATCTGAAAGGCGGAATCGAACCCTATTAGATATGGTTCGTTCCATGATGAGTAAGGCTGAGTTACCGCGATCTTTCTGGGGTTATTCACTAGAAACAGCTGCATATCTTTTGAACAAGGCTCCAACCAAGACTGTGCCTACCACCCCATATCAGATGTGGAGTGGGAAGAAACCCTGTCTTAAGTATCTTAAGACATGGCGATGTCCAGCTTTTGTAAAGAAGCGGCATGCGGACAAGCTCGAGGCACGCTCAGTACTGTGTAAGTTTGTGGGATACCCCAAGAACTCCGGGATGTATCTTTTCTATTCCGCAGAGGAACAAAAGGTTTTTGTTTCTCAGCATGCCCACTTCTTGGAAACTGAATTTTTAGAAAATCAGATAAGTGGGAGCGCAATAGAACTGGAAGAAATTCCAGAACCACAAGCTATTACTGAAAGCTTGGAAGAACCTGAAGTTTCAGGAGAACCGGACATCCCAGCGCCACTCCGCAGGAGTAGTAGGCAGTCTCATCCACCCAAGAGATACTACGGTTTTCTCATAGACGGGGATCGAGAGGATTGCATCATTGAAAATGATGAGCCTACTAGCTTCCAGCAAGACATTCAGAGCGGTGACTCAGTAAAATGGCTGGATGCAATGCGGACCGAGATGAAGTCCATGTACACCAACAAAGTTTGGACTTTGGACTTTGCTCCAGAAGGGGTAAAACCCGTGGGCTGCAAATGGATCTTCAGAAAGAAGATTGCTGTAGATGGGCAGGTTGAAACCTATAAAGCTAGACTTGTTGCAAAGGGTTTTCGTCAAAGACCTGGTTTGGACTATGACTAGACCTTTTCTTCAGTGGCTATGCTCAAATCCATTCGGATCCTTCTTGCCATTGCTGCCTTCCATGATTATGAGATCTGGCAGATGGACGTAAAGACGGCTTTCCTAAATGGTAGTTTGGAAGAGTGCGTCTATATGGATCAGCCGGAGGGATTCATTCAGAGTGGGAGCAGCGGTAAAGTGTGCAAGTTGCTTAAATCCATCTATAGACTGAAGCAGACATCGCGGAGTTGGAACATCTTCTTTGATGATACTGTCAAAGAATTCGACTTTATCAAAAACCCAGATGAACCATGCATTTACAGTAAGATTGTAGGGAGAACTGTGGTATTCCTCATCTTGCACGTGGATGGCATTCTCCTAATAGGAAATGATATTCCTATGCTACAGTCAGTCAAAGGATTCTTGTCACAGAGGTTCTCCATGAAGGACCTGGGCGATGCCAACTACATTCTGGGGATCCAGATCTATCGTGATAGATCTAAAAGGATGTTGGGACTTTCGCAGTCCAGGTACATCGACACCATACTGAACGATTCAATATGGAAGATTCAAAGCACGGTAATCTACCGGCTTGTCACGGAATCACCCTCTCCAAAGATATGTCTCCCAAGACTGATTTGGAAAGGGCTCGCATGTCATCTATACCCAACGCATCAGCGGTAGGCTCTATAATGTAGCATACGCATTGAGCGTTGTAAGCCGGTATCAGTCGGACCCAGGGAAGAAACACTGGATAGCAGTAAAGAACATTCTCAAGTACCTGAGAAGGACTAAGGAGATGTTCTTGGTGTATGGCGGAAAAGACCTCCAGATCAAGGCCATTTCTGACTCCAGCTTCATGAGTGACAAGGATGACTCCAAGTCCATGTCGGGTTATGTCTTTACCCTCAATAGATGGGCGGTTTGCTGGAAGAGTTCCTAGCAGGAGACCGTTGCTGACTCAACTATGGATGCGGAGTACATAGCTGCTTGCGATGCCGCAAAGGAAGCTGTCTGGATGAAGAAGTTCCTCACGGAGCTTCAGGGGGTTCCTACCATTGTTGATCCAATACCGCTGTATTGTGACAACAACGGCGCTATAGCTTTAGCGAAGGAACCCAGGTCCCATCAGAAGTCCAGGCACATTTTGAGGCGGTACCACCTGATCAGGGATATCGTAGATCGCCGGGAGATCGAGGTGAAGAGAGTAAATTCGGAGAATAACACTGCAGATCCATTCACGAAGGCCATACCCCAGACTCAGTTCGAGCGGCTGATCGAGATGATAGGTCTTCGATACGCAAGTACATGGCCTTAGTGCAAGTGGGAGATTGTTAGTGTATATGCCCTAGAGGCCATTACTGTATCATACTAGTTTGTATATTACTTAATGGAAGCTTGGGATATTCACAGTTATATAGACAATTTTGCTCAAAATGGTAGTATGCTACTTGGTTTGTTTCTACTTTAATGTGTGCATGTGTTTCTTTTAGCATATCGCCTATACACATTAGTGGAGCCCTTAGGATCTTTGCTTGATTACCAGCGTTGTGATGGCAGTCACACTATTAGGGGCTGGGTAATCTACAAGCACATCTTTATACTGGTCCCTAGTCATAGGATTATCGAGACGGGGCATCGATGCTCCAGAGTAGACTAGTGCATGCGCCTCTCATCCCAGCAAGGGAGATGGTCTGTCCCACAGCCATCAGTACGACGTACTTGAGATAGTATGCGGGTGCTCGTTAGGTTACGAGTACACTAGACATGACTCGTCGGGAACTGTTGGTTGGTACTATATCTATCGTCGGTTATCAGTTCCCAGGTGACATGAGTACAGCTTAGTCCGCTGACTTGACACTGTCACATCGCCTCGAGTTTGTTCCCACTGTTCTTAGATTGCTACCCTACCACGGCTCAAAGGAGTCGTGCAAACAGGTAGTAGTTGGGTGCAGTCCCAAAGCACTTAGAGGCTGTGACGGTTAGACAGGATTCGTCTCTCCCGGTATTGGGGGCTGATATCGCGCTGTGTCTAGGAGAACCATTACACATAGTCGTCCCTGGCCAGGGCAAGCGAGATATACTGGTAGGTTTTCCAGTGTTATCTCAGGGTGTTCTGGGCTACACTCCGACACGACTTATACAGCTATTAGGGGACTGACGTTTACCGCCCCCTAGGCCCGCCATGTGTATTCTTAGACGAACAGACCGGACTGTACAGAGATTGTCACATTCAGGCTCAGTAGGAGTTCGGATTGGTTCACCTCATCAGTCTTCTTATCGACATCTACCTGGGGACCGTTACGTACAGCTAGTACCGCTTGCGGCCTGTGGTTAAACCAACTGCCAGCGTAGTGTCGAGTCTTTAGAGTCCCACACAGAGAGCTATTCACTTTTGGGCAAAACAGAGTAGTGGTCGCATGGTTTTGCGACAGGGTTCGTTCATATCCGCGCACTTGTGCACGTTTGGTGTCCGGGCAGTTATTACTAGCGGGCTTTGGTTTAAGATAGATCCTAGTATATGTTTAGGGATTGGTTTTATCTCATTGTATTCGTGTTCCTCAGAACACAGGTGCGGGTGTGTATGCACAGTTGACAGAGGCAGAGGCAGAGGATTTTCATTGGGGTTGTTGACCGTTGACTTTTTCAAAACCCTAATGAGAATAAGAAATATGATTAATAATATTAATTAAGGATTATCGTGACATGGATGAGTTGAAAATTTGACTTTTGTTGACTTGTTGACTTTGTTGACCGGTTGACCATTGTGGACTTGTTGACCATCATCATTTCATTTCAATGACTTTTGTTGACTTGTTGTTCTTTACAAAATGCATTAAATGCATGAAATGATAATGGTCATTGAAACTAACCATCACAATTCTTAATTATTATTATTATCATCATTATTCTTTCTTTTGTGAGTATGGTTGTAAAAAGTCAAGCTCATTCTCAGTTGCTCACTCTCTCTCATCCAAAGCTCATCCTCTTCCTCTCTCTCAAAGCTCTCTCATGTCTCATATGTTGAGAAGCATGAGATATTGAGATAAAACCCTCAAAACTCTTCTCTACTCACTCTAGAGTTCTAGGTTTAGCAAGCCAAGCACTTTAGTTGCCTCTCGGTTGAGGTAGGAGCTCAAGGTAGAAGCTTTCGGGTGGATCCTTCTTCGACAAAGAGGAGACTACGAGGTAGGAGCCGTTCAAACCTTCCCAAGGAGCAAGATGAGAAGGAGTACAAGACCTAGGTATAACACTCTAACATAGTAGTTAAACTTCTAGTTAGTTTGCTAGGTTTTTGTTTAGCAAAGATTCTCATTTCTAGTCTATGTTGCCTTGTGTCAAAAAATCGTTTTTTACCGTTTCCGCCTTCCTGTAAGAACCGGGGTGGGCAATGTGGACTTCAAGCAAGTATGTATGTTGCATTTCATAAGCGCAAAAGCACAATAACCAATGTCTCCATATCACATATCATTACAATACCACTTAGGGGTATATGCACCTATAGAAAGATATGTGGGTGTACATGTCAGTATGTATGCAACATATAACAGGATGCAAGCAAGTCCGTATATCTCATGCAACGTGGAATAGTGATATGAACACAGCAAATATATCCTGGCATGATGTAGCAATTCTACTATATAGTGACATGGCAATTATCGATGATGAAGGTGTGCGAACCGACAAACCTGTGTAAGTGTAATATACGCATCATCGATAATGGTGTAGGTGTACTAGCACAGGTATATTTAATGCAATGAGAATAACATGAATGCAGCATAAGGTACCTCTAGAACTAAAAGCTATAAGGTATACATGTCTACAATATGTATCCGAGTCGGTGAATCTATCAATCGGCATCCAGCCTCACAACATCACGTACGGTACAATCCATCGTACGGCCTCATCTAAACAAGGTTTGGATAAATCAATAGATAAAACTCATCGTGTACGGTAAATCAATCATACGGTGGCATTAAACCAAATCTAGGGATTCTATCAACCTACACAACATCGAGGGTACGGATCTAAGTCTCGTATGACATATCACTCAATATGCAAAACATCATCCATATATATACCTATCCCTCTGGTCACATCCATGTCCATCTCTTATCAGGGGATCGACAAAGGCATCACAATCTCATATCGACTCGAATACAAAAAATGACATATCACACTAAGTCATCATATCACATCGTATACTCGTTCATCACATTAATATCTCGCATCACATTATATAAACGTCACACTTGTTCTCTTTCAATTCGTACCCATCATGATTCACTTATCATTTCATATTCTCATATGTCAATATGTTCATTAGCATCAACTTCTATCATATTATCGTTTGTATACCCTACAATCATGTCCGTCGCATATCATTTATCAGGATAAAAGAATCAAACGATATTGCATATCAATGTTTGCGTGGGTGCTATACGCCATCCACCCGACTTCCCCCGTAGATATAAATCTGCTCACCTTCTAAACTCCTCGCTTAGCCGTAGTCGACGCGCTTCGTCGTCTCGAAATCCATGCGAAGGTATCTACAATCAATATGAAATCGCAAAGCTATTAACATCAAATTCCGAAATCCAAATACGGCACGCGGTACGCTCATATGTTAGAACATATAGCCTACGCATGCAAAACAACTAAACAACCCTCGTCGTTGACGTATAAACGTCCAACGACCAAATACAATATCCAGTCTTAAAACCAAGAAATCCAAATACCGGAAAACATAGCCAAAACCCTAACTAGGGTCGCTATACATAAAAACTGCCACGCCAAAAACCCAATCGTACCAATACTCATTCACAACACAATAAATATCGTAGATAATAATATATACGTCATCTCTACGACAATTAAAACCCACGTTTAATTTTACTGAAAAGCTGGTAAGCATCTCAAAACCATTTTAGCACAAAGCTAGATATTTAAACATTTCAAGTGATCATAATCATCAAAAAACGGTTTAATTGAGTCACCCAAACCTTTACTACTATTTTTAATCTCACCCAAATAGGATTTAGAAAAACTTAGTTTGCTAATAGACTCAATTAGACAAATTAGGAACTTAACAAATATCATTCTCACAAATTAATTAAGTTTTCCAAGTTTACACTTCATGATTAACCATTTTAACACATCAAAACCCTAACTTGATTTTAACAAAATCAACATGAATCAACTAAACATGAACTTTAAAGCTATATTAAACTTCCAAATTTTTCCCTCCAAAATGAACCTTTTCTTGAAGATCCATGCTAGTTTAGAGATGAAGAATGATGGGTTATGATTTGTTTATGAGTTTGTGGGATTATTTAAGAATTTTTGAAGGATTATTTAAGCTTGAAGAAGATGAAAATGGGCAAGGGAAGAAAGACGGCAGAAATGGGGGGGAGGGGCTCGGCCATGCAATAAGTGAGGGGGGTTTTGTGAAAAGAAATGGAAATATCTAGCTAAAAATGCAATAAATGCTCGTTAATGCACTAAATATCATATGCCACCTCTTTCTTTTCCTTTAAAAATAATTTTCTTTAACCACAAATATCTAGATATTATACAAGGATGGATTAAGCTTAATCTAGTGATTAGATTAGCATAGATTCACATTAGAAGTAATTAACCCAAACCAAAATTGTAATTACCACTAATTAAGTGCATAATTAACAACTTAAAATAATATTTTAATTAGGGAAAATATCAATGTGAACCAAAACTTCCAAATGACCACTAAAACCCGCAAACTAGCACTATTCTAGTCAAACTAGGTGTAGTCAAGTCTATACTGAAATTTGATCACATTCCGGGTTTTACAGAAAACACCGACTATTTTACCCTAAAAACGGAAAATTCGCATAACGATTTCCAAAACGTTACAATCTTCCCCCCTTAAAGAAATTTGGTCCCCGAATTTAAATTTAAACCCCCAATACTAAAACATTTAAAAATCCAACTCAATCAACTGGGATCCGAAATAACGGAAAATACAAAAAACCACAGTGCATCCTGTGCGACGGAAAATGAGTACGTAAACTCAAAACCGAACTCCGTCAAGCGTCACGCAAATCATCAGACTTGCACGCATATCATCGGAGTCACAATGGAGATACAGATCTCGAAATCCACTACTGAAATCCTATATGCACTAATCAAATACTATAATACATATATAGTACACATCCTTTTTGAAAAATCTCCAAAAACTGAAATAAACATAAGCAGAATCTTTTTCTGAATCGCCGTGTGATTTGTAACTCACGGCACAAATGACGGACGCTCATTTATGAAGTAATAAATGTATGTTAGTATATGTTTTGCCAAATATACGTTCTGCCTTTTCTAAAATATCCCAAAAGGTTTTCCTTTATAAACGTTCGTGTCACTCGCAGACACGTAAGAAATAGCGAGACTATAACTCCTTTTTGAAAACCTCTTGGTAAACTTTTTTTGCATGCAAAGTACACAGGTACTGTCCTCGGATCAGTCCTGTTAGGGTACAAAGTATAGGGGCCCATCATGAAAACAAAGTTCTTAAAAGCAAAATCAGCCTCAAAAGGCGTATCCCACAATCACGTGCGTCTGATGCGTACGGAAATCAAATCCAAATACAAGTGCCAATATGCACGAAGGCAAAACTAAGCGCAACTGGTGTGAATGAAAGCATCTGTCCAGTGCAACAGGTGTGCACAACACAACATCTAGTGCATCTATAGTGCATAAAAGTCTCAGTCCAGTGCAACTATCATGCACGAACGAAAATCCCAATCGGGTGCATCCGGTGTGCACAAATCACATCTCATATCATGCGCCCAACATGCGCGAAAATCCAAATCAAGTGCATCTGTCATGCACAAATAAAATCTAAATCAAATGCATCCAACATGCAGGAATGAAATCTAAATCAAGAGTATCCGACATGCATAAATGAAATCTGAATCAAGCGCATCCGATGCGCACAGAATTCAATACCAAGCGCCTAATATGCGCAAAATCCAATCCAAGTGCGTCTGGTCCGTAATGAGCATCAAGTGCAATAGCATGCATGAAAACGAACATCAAGTACAAACGCGCACGAAAATACAAATCCGGTAAAATGAATGCTCAAAGATATAAATCGGGTGCAACCAATGTATGAAATATAAATCTAGTGCAATCAATGCACGAAATACCCACCTGGTGCAACAAACGCATGAAATGCAAATCTAGTGCAACCAACGTACGAAATACGCATCCGGTGAAACAAATGCACAAAATACAAAACTTGTGCATCCAGTGCACGAAATACAAATCCTATGCATCCAGTGCACGAAATACAAATCCTGTGCATCCAATGCACGAAATACCCACCGTATGAAATCCACGAAATCATAAATATGTGCAGCCAAGGAACAAAATCAATATCAAGTGCAAATAGATATGTACAAAGCATAAACCAATACAACGGTGTATAAAGCATATCTCAAGTGCAATAACTATGCACCAAATATAAATACCCAGTAGGTACAGCCATGGTGCACGAAAACAATATCCTGAAACTCAATCATCCGAACTCAAATCCAAGCGATATAAGCGTGATACTCGGATCAAAAATGCAAATCGCAACAAATGACATTGAGATACACCTCCTACAATGTCCAAAAAAGTCGGTGCGCCCCAAACTGGAAGAGCAAGAACATCCGCTTGCCTCCTGCTCATAGTCTGGCGTCTTCTGTCTATGGGTCCTTAGTTCTCTGTGGATTACCAATCTCGCACTCTATCGGCTCATCTGCCCGGTCAGGTGTGCTAACGAAAACTATTCAGCTCCAGCACTCCTCAGGTCAACTCTCCGCCAATTATTATGATCACTCATAAAGCATCACGTTACGGGCGTCGGCCTTTGGCCCTCTGAATACACGTGACACAACTTATCCTCGGTTCAATCTCATTGCAGCAGTGTCCTGGAAGGAACTGGCTCAAGTTCTCTTCCGATCTCGCCTATACCGAACTGTACGGAGGCTGGTAAAATTACATAATCTTTTCTCGTTCTCTGAACATCTGCGTTCTCAGCACAACATTTCCTCGGGAACTGGCCGTATCCCAACGCCTCTGCATACATATCAGATCTCTAATCTCAACGGGGAGTAACAACAGCTCGTCAGCATCACGCACGAACCACTTGTTCCACTCGTCTTTATTATCATCCACTTTAACATCATATCATGCTAACTGCGTACTGCAAATGGTTCTCGGCGACAATCAATCTGGAATCTCTCGCACTGACCAGAAATCACGAACTCGGTATCTTCATCACTCTTTAGAAGATATCTAGCCGAACGCGTCATCGGGAACTCGTCCCAACCATCGGAGGAAAAACTCAATGCTCATCCGTTTCTCGATCAACTCACAACACATCTGGGTGAGGTTCTCTATCTGAAACTGGTCAGCTTACCGATCTCAAATCAGAACATCCGACGAACAACGTCATCTCTGGATCGATCTACTCTAGATCTGAATAAGACTCTCCACACTGGAAATCTTCGACTCAACAGGGCCTGCGTCGGCGTATCAAATCTGACGAATCACTTTCGTCTCTCAACTCAACTCAAGATAGACTAACTATCACCTGTCGCATCTCTGCCTGGAAGCTCCAGCAATCTCATCTCGTAAGCTCTGGAAGCGACATCACTTCAATCTCAACAACAGCTGGGTCATCTGTCTGCACGGTCGATGACATCACAAATCTCTAAGGTATGCTGCACATCAACAGTCCTCTCACAGCAGGCAGCCACTAACAATGGCCCGATCAACCAGTACAAAACCGTACGCTCGTCTCAAACGAGAGATCACAACACAACACTACATCAATACGTTCCCTTGTCACCAGAAAACACGATGGTCAGTCCTCGTCCACGACAAGCTCACCCTGACCGCATCACCGGCAGCAGCTCAAACTGCGCTCAAATCATGGTGACAGGAACCTCAACCAAGTATCGATGAAAAAGATCAAAGTGATGAAATTAATCAACAGATCAAGAAAGAATATATGATCATAAGGAGGAACGGAATCAGTGAGAGTATGATTATGTAAACGAATAGAATGAAGGATCTCAAATAGATGTATAATCATGGAAACAAAGAGAATCACAAGTCTCAAGATGTGTACATCCTAAGGTCACTTAAGTGGAGTATCGTATCGTAAATATGCCGCGGAACATACGTATGGTACGTCATTCCACTCAAGCTACCTACTCCATCAATCAGGGTCAGCCTATGTAACGAAAGTTCGGGTCTAACACCTCTTGTTCAAGTCTAAGTTCCGTAAGGTCAAGCCTAGGTTCCGAAATATATATGCCCTAGACTCCACATAGTCAAACCTAAACCCGAACCAAGGTTAAACCTAGCGCTCTGATACCAACTTTGTCACGACCCAAAATATTAGCTCACGACCAGCACTTAAATCACGTGACGTCTACAGGCGTAATATAATTCAAGTAAGCTAAAACCCAGAAATCTAAACCTTTTTAAGAAATAAAGATGTGAAGCTTTGAAATAAAGGTACAATAAATCATGTTTTGTCCTTTAAAAATTTGGCAGCACTTCCCTTGTAAAAACTAATCCCGAAAACGGGTACAACAAAGAATATAATAAAGCATCCCCAATCGGGAGCAAATCACGCCCAACGGCGGAAACAACCACCACACACATAAATAACAAGTATACGACGCCCAACGGCGAAGATCCACACAAGAAAATAAAATAAAGCAAGACATTAACCCTAAAAGCGAACATAAAACCCATCGCTCAAGTCTCGCAACTACAAGTCTTCTAAGTCTGCAACATATACAATTTGCTAGTTTCTGAATTGATGGAGTTAACTAGATACAACAGGAATAATAATACAAGAGTGTCACGATCCAATAGGTACCACCTACCAAAAGCAAATCACCCGAAAACAGCTGTATGCCAACGATGCCGCTACTGATACATGCGGCCAACCTGCAAGAACTGTGGAACAACGGGGGTGAGTTGCCAACTTGTGAATAGAAAACATCATCAGGTAAAAATCAAAATAAACAATGATTCCTAAGTCAACTATATCATAAAGGTAATACTATGATATGTAGGGTGACTGTATCTACATATGTGCCAACACATAATAAATGCCTACCAGCAAGTGGATACCATCCAACAATATAATCAATGCATGTATGCAGTGGATCTCATCCAACAATATAATCAGTGTATGTATGCAGTGGATCCCATCCACGTGTCAACCACTGACATAATGACCCCTGCGTGTAAATATCATAAAAGCATATGCAGGTAAATATGAGGATATAAAACAACGTGTGTCCTTCGCGACACAACAAAATCATGGAAACCTAAGTGTCTAACCTCGACACTGGAAAAATCATGAAACCAGTGTGTAGCATCGACATGTAAATCCTCATACCTCAGGTGCCATCCCCACGACTGGCCCTGATGTCATGTCTGTACATCACTCCGGTCGGTATCCCCATGATAACCGCCGAGTCCAAATACTATCACCGGTAGGTACTTACCTAGCCTTCCAGGCTCATCGCCATCAACTGCGATCTTCTTTGCCGAGGGGAACCATACCGGGCCACACCATGTACCCGCACACGGCCCACTCCACTCCACGCATCGGGTATATATCACAAATCTCAGAACCGAGAAATCTCATGGTGGACGCACTGAAATATCATATCAAGAGAAACCGGGTTTTCAAACAATAAATAGTTTCTTGAAACACCCCTACGTTTCTCAAATCCATAAATCACATGAAATCCATATCTAAATGCGTAAATCCATGAATACTGATATATGCAACATAAAACACCAATATGGGCATATTAAGGGCAAATCGCTCTTTTAAATGAGCCCATCTTTTAAAATATATCATGCGGTTCCCAAATCCTCCGAAATCAAGTGCAGCATCATATGAGGTGTACATGTAAATATAGCAAGATATAAGTATCCACATGTAAGCAAGTATGTATGATGCATTTCATAAGCGCAAAAACACAATAACCAATGTCCCAATATCACATATCATTACAATACCACTTGGGGTATATGCACCTATAGCAAGATATGTAGGTGTACATGTCAGTATGTATGCAACATATAACAGGATGAAAGCATGTCTGTATATCTCATGCAACGTGGAACAGTGATATGAACATTGCAAATATATCATGGCATGCTATAGCAATTCTACTGTGTAGTGACATGACAGTTATCGATGATGAAGGTGTGTGAACCGGCAAATCTGTGTAAGTGTAATATATGCATCATCGATACTGGTGTAGGTGTACTAGCACAGGTATAATTAATGCAATGAGAATAACATGAATGCAACATAAAGTACCTCGTGAACTAAAATCTATAAGGTATAAGTGTCTACAATATGAATCCGAGTCGGTGAATCTATCAATTGGCATCCAGCCTTACAACATCACGTATGGTACAATCCATCGTACGACCTCCTCTAAACAAGGGTATGGATAAATCAATAGATAAAACTCATTGCGTACGGTAAATCCATCATACGGCGGCATTAAAACAAATCTAGGGATTCTATCAACCTATACAACATCGGGGGTACGGATCTATGTCTCGTACTGCATATCACTCAATCTGCAAAACATCATCCATATATATACCTATCCCTCAGGTCACATCCATGTCTATCTCATATCAGGGGACCGATAAAGGTATCAACAATCTCTTATTGACTCGAATCCATAAAATGACATATCACACTATGTCATCATATCACATCGTATACTCGTTCATCACATTAACATCTCGCATCACATTATATAAACGTCAGACTTGTTCTCTTTCAATTCATACCCATCATGATTCACTTATCATTTCATATTCTCATATGTCAATATGTTCATTAGCATCAACTTCTATCATATTATCGCTTGTATATCCTACAATCATGTCTCTCGCATATCATTTATCGGGATAAAATAATCAAACGATATTCCATATCAATGTTTGCGGGGGTGATATACGCCATCCACCCGACTTCCCCGTAGATATAAATCTACTCACCTGCTAAACTCCTCGCTTAGCCGTAGTCGATACGCTTCATCGTCTCGAAATCCACGCGAAGGTACCTACAATCAATATGAAATCGCAAAGCTATTAACATTAAATTCCGAAATCCAAATACGGCACGCGGTGTGCTCATAGGTTAGAACTTATAACCTACGCATGCAAAACAACCAAACAACCCTCGTCGTTGGCGTACAAACTTCCAACTACCAAATACACTATCCAGTCGCAAAACCAAGAAATCCAAATACCGGAAAATATAGCCAAAATCCTAACTAGGGTCGCTATACATAAAAACTGCCACGCCAAAAACCTAATCGTACCAATACTCATTCACAACATAATAAATATCGTAGATAATAATATATACGTCATCTCTACGACAATTAAAACCTACGTTTAATTTTACCGAAAAGCAAGTAAGCATCTCAAAACCATTTTAGCACAAAGCTAGATGTTTAAGCATTTCAGGTGATCACAATCATCACAAAACGGCTTAATTGAGTCACCCAAACCTTTACTACCATTTTTAATCTCACCCAAATAGGATTTAGAAAAACTTAGTTTGCTAATAGACTCAATTAGACAAATTAGGAACTTAACAAATATCATTCTCACAAATGGATTAAGTTTTCCATGTTTACACTTCATGATTAACCATTTTAACACATCAAAACCCTAACTTGATTTTAACAAAATCAACATGAATCAACTAAACATGAACTTTAAAGCTATATTAATCATTTAAATAGCTAGCTTAAAGATTAAACACAACAAATAAGAATTAGGATTAGGATTTTTATAGCTCCTCAAGAACACAAATTTAGCCACTAACTCAAAATTTTTCCCTCCAAAATGAAGCTTTTCTTGAAGATCCATGGTAGTTTAGAGTTGAAGAATGATGGGTTATGATTTGTTAATGAGTTTGTGGGATTACTTAAGGATTTTTGAAGGATTATTTAAGCTTGAAGAAGATGAAAATGGGCAAGGGAAGAAAGAGGGCAGAAATGGACGGAGGGGGGGAGGGCTCGGCCATGCAATAAGTGAGGGGGTTTTTGTGAAAAGAAATGGAAATATCTAGCTAAAAATGCAATAAATGCTCATTAATGCACTAAATATCATATGCCGCCTCTTTCTTTTCCTTTAAAAATAATTTTCTTTAACCACAAATATTTAGATATTATACAAGGATGGATTAAGCTTAATCTAGTGATTATATTAGCATAGATTCATATTAGAAGTAATTAACCCAAACCAAAATTGTAATTACCACTAATTAAGTGCATAATTAACAACTTAAAATAATATTTTAAGTAGGGAAAATATCAATGTGAACCAAAACTTCCAAATGACCACTAAAACCCGCAAACTAGCATTATTCTAGTTAAACTAGGTGTAGTCAAGTCTATACTGAAATTTGATCACATTCCGGGTTTTATGGAAAACACCGACTATTTTACCCTAAAAACGGAAAATTTGCATAACGATTTCAAAAACGTTACATGGATCCATGTGTTTATCTATCTCACCTCTTCTCTTGATTCTCAACTCATGAGATTGTAGAGAGAAGGTTGAGGTTGAAAGTGAAGGAGCTCATGGAAAACTAGAGAGGGAGTGAAGCATGATGGGTAGGTGATGAAAATTATATCTCTCAAAAATAATGAGCCAAAGATGTGAGAGAAAATGAACATAATTGGTTTTTTAAAACATTTCTTTCCAATTTATAATCAAGCCCATGCTTGAATAGTTTGCACAAATGAATTAATAATTCATTTGTGCACACTATGCAAGCATGGTTCTCACCATACTCCCCTTTTCATATTTTCTGCCTCATTATCCATTTATGATAAATGGATAAAAACAAAATGAGGTGTCCACTTTCTAGAATGTCATCTATAAAAAATACAGATTATATTCTACTATATATACATACCTGTATTCATACCGAAATACAAATACCCGAAGAGATAGAATAACACAAAGAACATAATACTAGAATATACATATCGAAATACATATACGTAAATTATTAAATCGATACCTGATTTAATAATCCGGCTCAAACCCGAGCCGTCTAATATTATCAACTGTCCGATCGAAAGTCCGGGTAACTAGTACACTCATTCGATCGGAACCCTGTATGTATCCAATACGGCTACTACATCATTTCGCCAGAATCAGGGAAACCGTGTGTGGGACTCTAAAGACTAGTCAATACGCTGGTAGTGGGTGTAACCACAAGCACGTCAGCGGCACTAGCTGAAAGTGTTTGTCAGCACCACTATTGGGTTTTACTAGCATCAAGCATGCCAATTGAAAAAATTTCGGGGTGCTAATGAACATTAACCTAGATTCTAAACTAGATGATTAGGGTTTTAGCTTGATATAAAGAAAACTATACTAAGAGAAAGAGACTACAATCTTTGTAGACCATGTCCTTCTCTTCTCAAGCTCCGTGTAGTAGTCCACATGACTCCACTAGGCTCCATATTTTTCGATTCATCCTCTTCTTCCAAGGGTTTCATAATTGGACGTTGAACCCATTTCATATTTGCGATCTTCTTGCCGAATATGATCCACCCGAAGCTCCGCTAATCCAAGCTACCTCTTCACTAAACTCTTTAGTGAAGAAAACATACTACACTTAATTGCTAATCAAGTGTAGGATGGTGAAGTAGGGATTTTCGTTGCTCACTAGGATTCTTACAAGCTCAAGGTTTCACAACTCATGTGAGGGATTGAGCTTGGAGGAGATGGAGAAGAAGATGAAAAGACCAAGAGCTCATGTGAAGAAAAATCACAAGTGTTGTGAAGAATGAAGAATGGCTCATCAAAATATCTCTCACTCATTGAAGCATCCAATTTCCACAAATAAAATATAGAACCATGCTTCAACAGTGAGTCAAGAGTAATAAAATAATTGATAAAAGCTATGCTTCCCCATTCCTCATTTTCCGCCTCAACAGTCTATTTTCACAAAATAGAATTTCAACTATGCTTCATTATATATATATCAAATATATATATTAATATATATATATATATATATATATCAAATATATATATATTAATATATATATAAAGAAAATAGTTAATAATTAGTGAGCAATTATATTAGTTAATATATAATTATATCAAATATAAATATATATCATATTATTAAATTAACACTTGATTCAATAATCCGGTTATATCACATATAACCGACTAATATCATTTATCTGTGTATCACATTATCAAATAAACACTTGATTCAATAATCTGGTTATATCACATATAACCAGATTAGAATACAGTATCACATACTCGTATTTAATCAGGCCCGCCGCACATATCATTATATTTGCCCTACTCGTTTCGCTTGAACTAGGAAACTTCTGTGTGGGACTTTAAAGACCCGTCAATACGCCTGCAGTAGGTAATGATCACATCAATTACTCACAAGCCGTTAGCGGTACTAGCTGGACGTAACGGCTACCCAGGTATTGAGCGAATAGAAGATCAACAAGCAAGCTTGTCCAAACTCCCCTGAAGCCTATAAGTAACACTTACCGTACAGTCCGGTCTCTTCGTTTGATATGTCACATATCATGTCTAGGGGTGTAATCGTCAGACCCCAGTAACTTGATAAGTCATGCCGATGTATGGCTCATAACGGTTCAAGAAACTTTTGATAACTCTTACCAGTAAATCTCATCAGCCCTGGCCAGGGACTTACTGTTATAGCCAATCGAGCATAGCGCAACATCAACTCCCAATACCGAGAGAGAAAAAACTCCTCATATCGCTCATTTCCTCCATGTGACTCGGGATTGTACCCAAAATCCACCTGTTTGCATGACTCCTTTGAGCCGTGGTAGGGAGGAAATCAAAGCACGGTGGGAACCACACAAGACTATATAACGATCTCGGGTCTACAGACTAACCTGTACCAGTGTCACCAGAGAACTACTATTTAATGATAGGTATAGTACCAACTAGGAGTTCTCGACGAGTCATGTTCGGTGTACTCATTCTCTAATGAGCACCTGTGTACAATTTTTGATGTCAAACACCAATGGTTACGTGATCAACTGTAACATTTCAGAAAAATAAAATATTATTTTTAGGAATTTTTATAATTAAATAATAAATATTATGAATATTTTAATGAGGCGGTATAATGAAATACCGATAAATTGGGAAATATTTGGAAACTTATAGAAATTACTGAAATGAGGATGTTTTATATGATTTAAGCAAATTATAAAAAATTTATGATTAATTATATTCCATTTTAATGCAAATCACGATTAAATATTGCTAATCTTGCATTAATCCGGTTTTGTGCACATGACATGCACCATGTAACATTTACAAATACTTGTTACATTTTCCTACCATGGTCTTTTCTTCATTTTTTTCTTGCATGGTTTAGTTTTAAAATGAGAAGAGAAGAAAAGAAAAAGAAAACAAAAGAAAATGAAAAGGGATTAAAATATAAGGTATGGGCAAGAGAGAGAGAGAGATGTGAGGGGTCAACCTTGGTCTTGGCCTTTGTTTTTCATTATCATTTTCATCTTTTCTCTCCCCTCCTTCCTCCCATGGCTGCTGCCCTCTCTCCCTCCCACCTTTACCTCCTCACTTCATCATCAAAAACACATAAAACTTCATCTCCACTTCATTAAAAACTTGCACAAGCTCACTACAGACACATTGGACCAAGAAAAATTGGATTTTGAAGACTTGGGGCAACTCAAGAATTTTCTTGAGTTGCCAAATGAGGTACTTTCTTCACCATTAGCATAGTCTTTCATTCACATTAGTACCTGTTCATGTTTAGAAGCGTTTTAGTTTGGATTAGTGAACTTTGAAAATTCCAAGTTGAGCTTTAGGTGATTTTATGAGTTGATAAGGTGAAATTGAGATGTATTAGTGTCGACAAACCCTGTAGAGTTAATATTATGGGCTAAACCAGAGACTAAATCCTAAGACTTGAACTTTAGACTTTCCGATATCGGGTTTTTGTGGGAATTGTGATGACTTCTAGAGATCTTCTATGACCAGGTGACTTTGAAAAATATTTTACAGATATAGTGAGATGTGCCGACCACTAGGAAGCTACTCTAGGAGCCCAAGCCCTTATATTTTGGCCGCCGTTTTATTCGATTTGGCCGCAATTTGCGGCCCAATTTTTGAGTTACGGTCTGAAACTTGGTCTGTAGCTCACTTTTTAGATAACTGGACCTACCCTGTATTCAAAAAAGTCTAATTTTATATTAATAAAAATCTATAGACATTTTACTTGATTTCTGGCTATGTTTTGCGACTTCTTAAACTTGGTTTTTGGGTATTTTAGTTTTGACTCGGTCGTTTGACGTTTGTACGTCAACGTCGGGAGTTGTTTGGTTGTTTTTACATACGTAGACCATATGTTTTAACCTATATGAGATACGTTTTCCGTTTTCGTGCACGATTTCGGTTTTCGTGCACGATTTCGGTTTACGATACTTTGTGTGTATATATGAAGGTACCCTCGAGTGGACATTGAACAACAAGGATGAGCGTGGCGTCATCGACTTCGGTAAGTAAGGATCAAGGTGAGTAGATACATATCTACGGGGGGAGTCGGGTGGATGGCGTATAGCACCCCCGCAGTTCGTAGTATAAAACACGAATGCGTTATGTTATATATAGATATATACTTATATGGTATTATAAGATGTGTATACTTAGCTAGAATTGCTTACAAAACTTTGGTTGATAGTTTCGTGGTTAGTTTCTTAGTTTGCGAACCCTAGAATAAGATTACACACACACACTCCCATACATTTTATTTTCTTATGTGTATATGGGGATATGTATATATATATACACACATGGGTATGGGACTATGTGTGTGTGTCTGTGTGTGTGTGTGTGTGTGTATACGTATACATATACATGGATTATGAGGTAGTACATGGTACTTGGAGATGAGACGATGTGATAAGGCACGATGCCATGAGATCGGTGATGAGACATGGTTCGTATTATGAGATACGACATGATTATTATAGCGGGTCCTTAGGCGTGGTGTTTTTATACACATGCACATATATATATATATAGATGGTATCAGTATGTATTAGACTTTAGATCAGTACCCAGATCATGATATGATGATAAGGATACCAAATAATTGATGAGATAATGTGATATTTAACCTATACCCAGATTTGGGATGTCGTACGATGGATTTACCATACGAGCTATATATTTATGATAGATCCGTACTCTTGACTCGGGAATGTCATGTTATATATTATATCATATGTGATACTATTGAGGCGGGATCACCGACTATTATATGTTATATATATATCGACTCAGATTTAGGTGGGTTCCTTACCTTTTCGATTAGCCTGTTAGTTTAGTCCTGTAGTTTATTTGTAGATGTTAGACTAAACTCGAGTCATACCTATTTCAAAACTAACGAATCGTGAGTATTTTAAAGACAGGCTAAGAGATTCTACGGATATTTCAAAGGACGTACCTTTCTTAAAAACACCGTAGCCCTTATTTTATAAATGCCACGATTCGTATTATTTCAAATGTCAAAACTGTATGATTCACATATATAGCAATGTATATTCTTTATTGTTGTGTTTACCATTCATTTTCCGCATATTCTATTATTCGCATCGCATCGCATGCTTATTTGTGTTTTCATAATAATTATGAAACCCGTGTTGTCAGGACACCAGCACCATTACCGATGATGCGTATGCTCCACGTACACCTACTTGCCGGCTCACACATATCATCATCGGTAATTTCCATATCACGTACACTTACAGAATATTAATTAATTGATATCGCTTGTTAGCTGATAGTTTCGACATGATACTAGCGAGCCTGCCATTATATGATACCTTAGACATTGCATTTATTTACTGCGTTATCTCATGCATATATATTCATATATTCATTGACATGCAATAATTTGGGTCTGTCCGGATTGCTGGAGCCCAGTATTCATTATTTATTTACATCGTGATTTATGATTTCGGATTTTCATGGGATTTCTGGATTTAGAGAAACCGCAAAGATTTTATAAACTGATTATCACTTTCAAAAGATAAAAGTGTGGTTTTCTCATGTTATGATTTGAGATATGTCCACCATGAGTTTTCTTGGCTCTTGAGCGATATCATACACCCGATTCGAGGAGGAGGAGGAACTGTCTGTGGGTGCATGGTGGACCCGGTGCGGTACCCTGGGGCGAGAAGGTCACAGATGATGGCGTTGAGCCTGTGACAGGGGAGCACCACTGACCGGTGATTATATTATGACTCGACGGATATCCGTAGGATACCGATCGGAGTACAGGCCAACCCGGATAGCCAGAGCCTGAGCTTTTGAGATTTGATGATATGGGCCAGTACGGATAGCCCTCTAGATATTAAGATTCGAGGATACAGGCCAGTCCGGATTGCTGGAGCCTGAGATATTGAGATATTGAGATTTATATTTTATGTCGATGCTTGACACTGATTCTATGTTGATTCCATTAATGATACCTCGATTTAATTATACAGAAATCTCACTAAATTAAGAAAATAGTTTTCACATTCATGAAGCATTTTGTTTTCATTATATTGCATTCGTACCTCATAATTATAATATGTTGCTATCTGAGGCACTGACATGAACACATGGTATTACACCTATGTATAGATGTTTACCCTTGCCACCTTATCATGCTTCAGACTTTATCATTTTGAGGTTATATATTATGATCGTATTGACCTACGATTGAGGCATACATACGATTTCTGCTCTGTGATGTTTTCTACTCACGAGTTGGCAACCCACCCTCGTTGTGCCACAGTTTCTTGCAGGTTTTGCCGTACAGGTTTCGTTGCGTCTTTGCTGGCACATTGCTTATTTCCGGGTGATTGCTTTGGTAGGCGGGTTCACACATATTGTGACCACCCTTATATTTTATTTACATTGTTGTATCTAGTAAACTCCATCAACCAGACTATATTATTTGATAGACTTAGAAGACCAGTGTATATTTATTTCGAACTTAGAGTCGCGCGTTGTATTATTATGGGTTTTCTTGATGATATTTGAGTTTCTTTATGAGTTTTGATCATCGCCTTTGGCGTTGTATATTATATTGCTTACGTGGTTGTGACCGTTAATTGACGAAGAGCTAGCTCCGTTTGGGGATGCCTTTATTCATATTATTCATGATGTACCCCTTTTGGGGCCAGTATTTACAAAGGAAACTTTGCTAAATTTTCAGAAAAGACTTTAAGTTTTAAAAATGCATATTTCGGCTTATGTTGTTAAACTACTTGCTTTAAAAACTAAACTTTTCCCTCTTTATTCTTTTAAATAGTTTAGATTTTTGGGATTTTTGGCTTACTTGAATTAGATGGGGTCCTATAGACTTCATATAATTCAAGTGCCAGTCACGTGCCATTTCGGGTCGTGAAAAAGTTGGTATCAGAGCGCTAGGTTAACCTTGGTTCGAGTCTATATTTGACTATGCGGAGCCTGGGCGTTTGTAAATATACGGAATCTAGTCTTGACCTTACGGAACTTAGACATAGTCGAGGGTATTAGACCCAAAATTTCGTCACATAGGTTAACCTTGGTTGATGGAGTAGGTGACTTAAGGAGAGTGATGTACCGTGTGTATGTTCCACAGCATACTTACGATACGCTACTCCGCTTAAGAAGCCTTAGGATGTACATTTCCTTGTACAGCATTATATTCATTCCTATGATCTATCCTCATCGTTATTGGTTATGGTTTTGCTACCACGATTACACGGGCAGAGAGAGCTACGGCTAGAGTTGCGTCAGCACGAGCTCGTCACAGACGAGGACTGACCAGGGCGTGATTCCAGGGACACATGATTGCATAAATGTATCGTCCTATTGTATTTTCACGCCATGAGCGTTTGATGGATTGCTTTTACAAATTTCTCGAACGTGCAGATCAGCACCAGAGGATTAGGCCACTGTTAGAGGCCAACCAGAATGTGATGACCGTCGATGCACCGATTATTCTTGATAATTGAGGCACTGTTCAGCATGCAGACGAATGATTCAGTTGTTGCTGCGACTGACGAGATGTCGCCCAGATGTTTGAAGCTAACGCCGCACGAGTTGTACTTAGAGATATGATAGAAGATCGCTAGTCACCCAAGAGCAATGACTAGGACATGTGATTCGTTGCCTACCCTAATGCGAGGTCATCAGATTGATTGATTCCAGCTAGAGACGACTTCACGCAGGTATGTTGGAAGTCGAAAGAAGACGATCGAATGCCAGAAACCCATTTTCCAAGTTTAAAGTATTTAGGAAAACATGCAAGTAATTCCGTGGACCCTCTAGAAGAATGAAACCCTAACTCGATATAATGACTATTAGAATGCTTAGAAACCTTAGGGTTTGCAGCAGTTCAGCGGTGCCATTAATGAGGCTTGGGTTTGCCCTTCTACGGCTGGTCCATATGTACTGTGGCATGTTCTGGAATACTATTAAACTGTACTCAGGATGTTGAGCTCTTAGGGCAAATTATGGAACTTTGACGAATCGATCGAAAAGTTCAACGTCTTTCGGATACCATGTGATGGGATACATTGCTTGGGAGACTCCAGATATGAGTATAGCCGTTGGAGCACAGTCCATGCAGCCACGAAGAAACGAGTCCGAATCAGTTGACATTAGAGAAAAGTGGAGTAAGAGGTTCGTACGAGATCTTAATGAGATGGCGTTCCACTTCGCTGATACCAGAGATGTGATACGCAAGCAGAGGTGTTGTATATGGATATATCTTCCAGAAGGGAGTCGCGATGAGTATGCAGCCGCTCCGGATCAAGAAACAGATTTAGTAAAGGATGATAACTTCCGGGCTATTCGGCAGAAACAAGATTTGGGGGAGACTTCGACAAAACCTTTCTGGAATACTATACGAGAAGACTTGGACCCAGTAGCGGTCATATTACGCATACCTAGTAGACCAGAGTTCGGCATCGTCGACAGGATATGTTATGAGTGGCCATGACAGTTGGCCAGAGATCTTTAGAGGATGTGCTAGAGCGGGACTGTTTCCGCCATCGTTGATTTCGGTATTTTTGGCGATTTATTTGCATGATTGAGATTTTCTGCACCATAGTTGCACATGACTTTGATTTGATGTCATTCGAGATGTTGATTTTGATTTCGTACCTATGGTATGCATGTGATTTGACTTATGCTTTCGGCATAGTTTTCATGCACTTTTAGTATTTTGATTCGATTTTTGTGCATGCTGATGCACATTATTGTGAGATTATATACCACGGTATACTTGATTTGGATTTGGATTGAAATGTGTTGTATACCGTCGATTTCGATAGTGATACTCAATATTTGTTTTCGTGCACCTTGTGCACTTGATTTGGATTCTTGCGCATACTTGACGTGCTTGATGCAATTTTGGTGCACACCAGATGCACTATATCGAGATTCTTTATGCATATCAGATGCACCTGGTATTGCTGTCAGGCACACACGTTGCCCTTGACAGGTGTTTTCGTGCACACACGTTGTACTTAGAGTCTGTTTCTATGCACATATATGGCACATTTATTGATTTCGATTTCCGTGCGCACCAGACGCACGTGGCATTCTTATATGCATTTTGGGATTTATTTCCTTTGAGCAACATGTTTTATGATATTTACTATTTGATACAGTAGCTGAGCAGGACTAGTCCGAGGACAGTACCTGAATATATTTTTGCATACATTGATGGTTACCGAAGGGATTTCCAAAAAGGTGCTATAGTCTCATTATTTACCTGAAAGGTTCCTAGGCACCATATAGAGGTCTCACAAGGCATCGAACTTGCCAAATTAAAATTTTATGGGTACCGAGAAACCCTAATACGGATCTTAGACTAGAATTCTAGGCGAAATATAAATCTAGTTAACAACTAAACTAAAGTTAAGATGCTACAACCTTTGTAGATCCGGATATCCACCTCCTAAGCTCCACGTGGGCGTCCTCTCGCTGTCCATCTTGAATCTTGGACTCTCGCGACGGCTTCATCGGAGAAACGAGCGGAATAGGTCGTCGGCTTCGTGTCAAAGACGATCTACGTCGAGGCATCACATGTTCAAGCTCCGACTTCACAAAGTTGTGAAACTTGTGAAGAAAACACCCAAAACAACTTGGCAAGAGGTAAAGGGTGAAGAAATAGGAGGTGGGTTCACTTTAGAATTGGATTTCTCACTTTAGATCTCAAGTTGCCATTGATGGCATCAAGTTTTCTTCAAGAAGAAGATGATGAAGAAGAAAGAAAAGAATATGATAAGTTCTCTCTTAAAAATGAAAAGAAAAACCAAAATTATCATAATGTGAACCATAGTTAAGTGTAGAGAATTGACTAAGGTTAGAATAATGGTTAGGGTTTAGTGTGAAGACAAAATGGTCACAAAGTCAAAGCTTCATGAAGCTTCAACAATGTTCAAGAATGAAAGCAACCATTTTGTATTCTTATCCCATTCTTTTTCCAAAAATGAATAAATAAAAGAATGGATAAATAAAAACCCTAATCACTTTCTTAACCTAGGCTTAATTCTATACACTTAACCAAATGAGCAACATCATCAAACATGATACTAACATGTGCACAAAAGTATATCACATATACAATTCGCACATCAAGTGAGAAAATCCATTTAAAGTGAACCAATACTAGTTAATGCAAAGTAATATATCAAATATATAATTATACATTAAATCAACATTTGATTCAATGATCCGGTCATGTCGCACATAACCGACTAGTATTCAATGTATCGATTTATCGAATCAATGATTCGATAACTAGGTCATATCGAATATAACCAATCGAAACATTTATTGCGAGAATGAAATGCGGTATCACATACACGCATTATTCTCGGTCCTGCACACATCTCATATGCGCTCCTATTTCGTTTCGCTTGAGCCAGGAAACCTCTGTGTAGTACTCTAAAGACTCGTCAATACGCCGGTAGCAGATGATGATCATATCAAGCACCCACAAGCTGCAAGCGGTCTGCTAAACGTAACGGCCATCCGGGTATTGAGCGATCAGAAGATCGACGAGCTAGCCCGCTCACACTCCTGTGAATCCAACCAGTAACACTTACCGTACAGTCCGGTTTGTTCGTCTGATACGTCGCATATCAAGTCTAGGGGTGGTAAACGTTAGACCCCAATACTCGATAAGTCGTGCCGATGTGAGGCTCATAACGGGTCGAGAAACTACTGGTAACACTTACCAGCAAATCTCTGATCAGCCCTGGCCAGGGACTTCCCTGTTACGGACAATCGAGCACAGCGCAACATCAACCCCCAATACCGGGAGAGACGAAACCCCTCCTATCGCTCATTGCCTCCATGTGACTCGGGACTGTACCCAAAGACCACCGTTTTGCATGCCCTCATGGACGTAGTAAGGTGGAGATCAAAGCACAGTGGGAATCACACAAGACTCTATGACGATCTCGGGTCTACAGACTAACCTGCACATGTGTCACCTGAGAACTGCCATCTGACGTGAGGTAGAATACCATCTGGGAGTTCTCGACGAGTCCGTCCAGTGTACCCAGTCTCCAATGAGCACCCGTACACCATCTCTGATGTCAAACACCAATGGATATGGGATCATCCATCGCCCATCTCATGGGTCGAGAAGCGTATACGCTAGTCTACTCTGGTATATCGATGCCCCGTCTCGATACACCTACGACTAGGGACCTTGAAGGATGTACTTATGGACTACCATGTCCCCACTAGTATGATCTGCATCATAGTCCAGGTAGTTAAGTACACATCCTAAGGGCTTTACCAACATGTAACTATAAGACAGTTTAAAGAGACAAGTGTACATGTTAAGATAAAGAGTAACCAGATAGCATACTATCATATCGAGCAAGAAAGTCATCTCTATATATGTCCAAGCATCCAATATAATATACATCATCTGTACAATACTGGCCTCTAGGGCATACATACAACTAACAATCTCCCACTTGCACAAGGGCCAGCTGCTGTAGTATCGCATACCGAGCATCCCGAAGAGTCTCTCAAACTGTATCTGGGGAATGGCCTTCATGAGTGGATCCGCCGTGTTGTTCTTCGTGTCAACTCTCCTGACCTCGATCTCCCGGCGATCAACTATCTCCCGGATCAGGTGATACCGCCTCAGAATAAGCCTGGATCGCTGATGGGACCTGGGTTCCTTGGCCAAAGCCACCGCTCCATTGTTATCGCAATACAAAGGTATTGGATGCTCAATGGATGGAACCACACCAAGTTCAGTAATGAACTTCTTGATCCAGACAGCCTCTTTGGCAGCATCGTTGGCAGCGATGTATTCAGCCTCCATCGTCGAGTCTGCCACGGTTTCCTGCTTGGAACTCTTCCAGCTAACCGCCCCTCCGTAAAGGGTAAAGACAAAGCCCGACTGCGACTTAGAGTCGTCCTTATCACTCTGGAAGCTCAAATTGGTAAAGGACTCCACTTGGAGCTCCCCGTTACCATACACCAAGAACATATCTCTAGTCCTTCGCAAGTACTTGAGAATGCTCTTCACAGCTGTCCAGTGACTCTCTCCTGGATCAGCTTGATACCTGCTCACTATACTTAGTGAGTATGCTACATCGGGTCTGGTACATAGCATCGCATACATGATAGAGCCTACTGCCGAAGCATAGGGTATCCCTTGCATGCGAGCTCTCTCCAAATCAGTCTTGGGAGACATCTCTTTGGAGAGAGTGACTCCAGAGATCGTGGGTAAGTTCCCACGCTTGGACTCTTCCATACTAAACCTCTTTAGTATAGTGTCAATGTACCTGGATTGGGACAATCCCAAAATCCGTTTGGATCTATCTCTATAGATCCTGATTCCCAATATGCAGGAGGCATCACCAAGATCTTTCATTGAGAATCTTTGTGATAAGAAGAGCTTGACCGATTGCAGCATAGGAATATCATTTCCTATCAAGAGTATGTCGTCCACGTACAATACGAGGAAGACAACCTTACTCTCTGCCACCTTCTTGTAGATACAAGGTTCATCTGGGTTTTTGACGAAATCAAACTCTTTGATAACGACGTCAAAGCAGATGTTCCAACTCCGCGATGCTTGCTTTAATCCATAAATGGATTTAAGCAGCTTGCACACCTTCCCGCTGCTCCCACTGTCTACGAAGCCCTCTGGCTGAGTCATGTACACGCACTCTTCTAAATCACCGTTTAGAAAGGCGGTCTTAACATCCATTTGCCAGATTTCGTAATCATGATAAGCAGCGATGGCAAGCATGATCCGGATGGATTTAAGCATAGCCACTGGAGAAAAGGTCTCGTCATAGTCCACACCTGGTCTTTGACGAAAACCCTTTGCTACAAGCCTAGCTTTGAAAGTCTCCACTTTCCCATCTACACCAAGTTTCTTCTTGAAGATCCACTTGCTCCCAATGGGTTTTACCCCTTCAGGAGCAACTTCCAAAGTCCATACTTTGTTGGTGTACATGGAATCCATCTCAGACCGCATAGCATCCAGCCATTTCACTGAGTCCCCACTCGTGATGGCCTGCTCGAAGCTAGTTGGGTCATCATCCTCCATGATGCAATCCTCGCTCCCACCATCCATGAGAAAACCGTAGTATCTCTCAGGTTGGCGAGGAACCCTACTAGATCGGCGTAGAGGCTGAGGTTCGTCGGGAGCTACTGAATCCTCTGGTTCCACTAAATCTTCAGTTTGAGTTTGTGTAGCCGGAATTTCTTCCAGTTCTACCTTATCGCCACTAATTTCCTTTGCAAGAAATTCCTTTTCCAAAAAGGTGGCATGTCGAGAAACAATCACTTTTTGTTCCTCTGTATGGTAGAAAAGATATCCATGTGAATGTTTGGGATATCCCACAAACTTGCATAGAACTGACCGTGCCTCGAGTTTGTCCGGATTTTGCCTTTTTACATAGGCCGGGCAACCCCATATCTTAACTCGTTTAAGACATGGTCTCTTCCCACTCCATATCTCATATGGTGTGGTAGGTACATATTTAGATGGAACTTGATTCAATAGGTATGTTGCTGTCTCCAGCGCATAACTCCAGAAGGAAATAGGTAACCCAGCTGTGCTCATCATAGAACGCACCATATCTAATAGGGTGCGGTTCCTCCGTTCTGATACACCATTGTGCTGTGGTTTATATGGAGGAGTCAGCTGAGAGAGAGTCCCATTCTCTTTTAGGAAGTCCAGGAATTCATTGCTTAAGTATTCTCCTCCTCGATCAGATCGTAGGATTTTAATACTTTTTCCGGTTTGGTTCTCAACTTCTTGCTTTTATTCCCTAAATTTCTCAAAAGCTTCTGATTTGTGTTTCATCAGGAACACATATCCGAATCTAGAGAGATCGTCAGTGAATGTAATGAAGTATGAAGAACCATCCCTGGCATGTGTAGACATGGGACCGCATACATCACTATGTATCAGTCCCAAGAGTTCGGTAACTCTTTCTCCGTGTCCCGTAAACGGAGTTTTGGCCATCTTGCCTTTGAGACATGACTGGCAAGTGTCATAAAATGAAAATTCAAACGGATTTAAATATCCATCTTTATGCAACTTAGCTAGTCATGTCACATTGATGTGACCCAGTCTACAATGCCACAAGAAGGATTCGTTCAGTTCTGAACTCTTCCTCTTGTGTGTGTTTGTTACGCTCAGAACTGTTGATTGATTTAGAACATAAATGCCATTGCACAACGTGCCTGATCCAACCAACTTTTGGTTATGGAAAATGTTCATAACATTGTCCTGTAATACAAAATTATATCCCTCTTTACTTAATAAAGAAACCGATATAATGTTGCATATCAGGTTCGGCATGTAATAGCATTCGTTCAGAACCAATGTATTACCAGTTGGTAATACAAGGTGATATTCCCCGACAGTCTTAGCTGCAACAATTGCACCATTTCCAACTCTAATGTCTTTATCACCTTCTCCAAGTTCTCTACCTTTCCTAAGCCCATGTAACTGATTACATATATGGGATCCTGACCCGGTATCTAATACCCAGGACGTAGAGCAAATGGAGAAACGGTTCTCAGTAACGAACACACCCGAAGAAAATGCATCAACATGTACTTTCTTCATTCGGGTGGCATGGGAATCCTGGTATTCCCCTATATCCTGTTCATTCCTATAACTCTTATAAGAAAGAACGGAACCAACGTTCCCTAGCATAGTATAACATGCGGGTTCAGTCAATACATCCATATTATTATCTTGATTAAGGCATGAACTGGTCGCTACCTGGAGAGAGAGAGAAGAAAACACTTTAGCGTATGCTCGTGCAAGATCAGATTGGTTATTATCTTATCTAATCAGGATGGCTCCCACTGCTTTTTATCAAATCTTCCTCCAAACCCTAAAAGGAAAGATTAGCCGGGATTAATTACACACTACAAGTTCGCTAATCTTTCAGCCAGGCCAGTGTCGGTACTTTGAGGGAGGTCCCCCGTGCTTTCGTACGAACCTAATTAATGTAAACCTCATTTTCCCAGAGGCGTAACCTCGTTAACACCTTTCTAGACACCTACTTGATTAGCTAATTGCAATGTGTAAAACTCTCCCAGGAGTAACTCTTACTCGAAGTGGGTATCGGGATCCAACTATCTCATAGAAGGTATGCAATCTCATTGCAAATTTCAACACTTGAAATTCCCGATAATATTTTTCCCCTAGTGTCCTATGACCTTGACAAAGGCCAACAAATCACAGGATGCTAGTCAAGTTCAACCCGTCATTTCTTGATTGAATCAAATCCACCCGCACGACCCTTGACAAAGGCCAACAAGGTCGTACGACTACCCTGAAACAATCTGCATCACATGCATAAGCAGATAAGCACTATTCAGCTACCGCACACTACACCTTGACAAAGGCCAACAAACGCAGCACGAATACTAAACAGTTCTAATCTGAAATGACGGAGGGCTACGGCAGGTTTTTCTGAAAACCTATTGCGTAATGAACTTGATATCGTTGTAGAATCAAATGAAGTTTTGAAATGGAGTGATTTTGAGGCTTTTCTAGTTTTGCTAAAGGAGTCACTCCCGGTGAAGGGATCTCGGTCCTTTCCTCGTCGAATGAGGTGCGGGGTATATCATATATATCGCTGTGCAAAGCAAAAACTCTTAAAAGCAATCAAAAACCAAACCGAGTGTGTAGCATCTGCCAGTTATTGCTAAAGGAGTCACTCCCGGTGAAGGGATCTCGGTCCTTTCATCATCGAATAAGGTGCAGGATATATCACATATACCGCTGTGCAAAGTAAGAACTGTAGCTACCTGTTTTATTTAAAATTTGATTCCACAACATCTTAGGTTTCTTATCTTTCATTAATCACATTAATGAAGTCCCATCATTTAAATACCTAAACATCACAGATAGATATGACGTACACTTATGCCATCCGCATTCATCTCGATGTCCCCTCGTGCACCGTTAGGTTAGGTAACTAACGACAGAGCAGGGCAGGGCTAGCGCGGGTGTAAAACATAAGTAATGTCTATATAATATATCATATATACTATATACTATATCCATCACAGAGTCACAACACAGATATCGTAGCAGAATAAACATATGAAATATTGGATATACTAGGACGTCCGTGTTTTCAATACGAGCCAGTATAAAACACGGATTCCACGGTCGTGATGAATAGCCAATCCCACACCCCTAGACCCCTATGAGAGCGGCAAGCAACCCTGCCAATTCTAGGGTTAGGAGACCCGGACTCGACTCCTCGAGTTGGTCTCCCACTGGACCCCAGAACCCGGTTACTTGTGCTCCCCTCCTTGGGTCTATCCTAATGCGGAAAAGTAAATAATATACAAAGGGTGACAACTTCCGCTACCTGGAAGTGCCCCAAATAAAAGAATATTACATACAAGTTTTTACATGAATTAAAATGAAAAACACTCATCTCACATAAAAACCCCCGGCTATTCAAACACGACGATCCAATATAACATATCCAGCAACACATAACATCACATGTCATCAACGTAAGTAAATATGCGCATCCCAATTGTCGTTGACATATAGCAACGAAACCGGCGATATCACATATTACACTTACGGTCACAGAAAAGAAAGTGTAAAACTACAACAATTGGAATCCGCAACTTCTTTAGACATCACATGCCTAATCAAATGAAATACTTAGACATCACATGCCTAACAGATATAAATCCCGCATTTTAGTCTCATTATCGAAAACTCTTTTCAATATCATGTGGGACTAAACTGCTAGATTTATAACATTCATTCAGTTATCTCATAACTGTTTGTGAATTCCAATTATTGTATCACATTCCAGATAAACAGAAAATGTTAAACTTTCCGATCGAACAGTCGAATACCCAAGTTTTCCCGATACAGCTCAACACATGAAATAAGTCTAACAACATTCAGTTCATGCCTCAGTACCAACGGTCCAGCCGTAGAAGGGTCAAGCCAACGCCTCACATGTGGCACACCGTACTGCCCCAAACCCGAAGGTTCAAAGGGCAGTTCAAGACGGTCACATAATCGAGTTAAGGTTTGTTGTCTTCTAGAGGGTCCATCGCGTTACTTGCACTACTTAGAACGTCGTTAAACTACGGAAAAATCCAACACTTGGAAATTTCCCGACAGGGGAAAAATTGGGTATTCATATTCGGTCGAACTTTTTAACATATTCTAAAAATTATCCGGAAATAGACAAAGACGAAATTTGATAATCCGATCGAAACATCGAAGCTCTAAAACACCCCAGAAAATTCAACTCTTGAATAATTATTAAAAATACCCATAAAACTCAGCTGCAGAAATGATGAATTACTGTGCAACACAAATTGTGCATTGTGAACAGTGGGCGGCGGAACCGCGGCAGAAGGCATGCTTCTGCCGCGTTTCCGCGGCTGTTTAAACGCTTCATGATCTCGTGTTTCACCATAATTCTTAGATATTCCTGCTGAATTTTTTAGGCATTTTTAATCTTGAAAAATCCCAGTTTTTGGAAAAAGTCCAGAGAGCAAGTTTGGTATTAGGGTTTCGATCCGTTCGGATTTCAAACGTCGTCGGGACTTCGCCTAAGGCTCTAACCTGGCCTGATACCAGTGAAAGGTTCCTAGGCACCCTATATAGGTCTCACAAGGAATCGAACATGCCAAATTAAAATTTTATGAGTACCGAGAAACCCTAATACGGATCATAGACTAGAATTCTAGGCGAAATATAAATCTAGTTAACAACTTAACTAAAGTTAAGATGCTACAACCTTTGTAGATCCGAATATCCACTTCCTAAGCTCCACGTGGGCGTCCTCTCGCTGTCCATCTTGAATCTTGGACTCTCGCGACGGCTTCATCGGAGAAACGAACGGAATAGGTCGTCGGCTTCGTGTCAAAGACGATCTACGTCGAGGCATCACAAGTTCAAGCTCCGACTTCACAAAGTTGTGAAACTTGTGAAGAAAACACCCAAATCAACTTGGCAAGAGTTAGAGGGTGAAGAAATAGGAGGTGGGTTCACTTTAGAAATGGATTTCTCACTTTAGATCTCAAGTTGCCATTGATGGCATCAAGTTTTCTTCAAGAAGAAGATGATGAAGAAGAAAGAAAAGAATATGATAAGTTCTCTTTTAAAAATGAAAAGAAAAACCAAACATATCATAATGTGAACCATAGTTAAGTGTAGAGAATTGACAAATGTTAGAATAATGGTTAGGGTTTAGTGTGAAGACAAAATGGTCACAAAGTCAAAGCTTCATGAAGCTTCAACAATGTTCAAGAATGAAAGCAACCATTTTGTATTCTTATCCCATTCTTTTTCCAAAAATGAATAAATAAAAGAATGGATAAATAAAAACCCTAATCACTTTCTTAACCTAGGCTTAATTCTATACACTTAACCAAATGAGCAACATCATCAAACATGATACTAACATGTGCACAAAAGTATATCACATATACAATTCGCACATCAAGTGAGAAAATCCATTTAAAGTGAACCAATACTACTTAATGCAAAGTAATATATCAAATATATAATTATACATTAAATCATTAAATCAACATTTGATTCAATGATCCGGTCATGTCGAACATAACTGACTAGTATTCAATGTATCGATTTATCGAATCAATGATTCGATAACTAGGTCATATCGAATATAACCAATCGAAACATTTATCGCGAGAATGAAATGCGGTATCACATACACGCATTATTCTCGGTCCTGCACACATCTCATATGCGCTCCTATTTCATTTCGCTTGAGCCAGGAAATCTCTGTGTAGGACTCTAAAGACTCGTCAATACGCCGGTAGCAGATGATGATCATATCAAGTACCCACAAGCCGCAAGCGGTCTGCTAAACGTAACGGCCATCCGGGTATTGAGCGATCAGAAGATCGACGAGCTAGCCCGCTCACACTCCTGTGAATCCAACTAGAAACACTTACCGTACAGTCCGGTCTGTTCGTCTGATACGTCGCATATCAAGTCTAGGGGTGGTAAACGTCAGACCCCAATACTCGATAAGTCGTGCCGATGTGAGGCTCATAACGGGTCGAGAAACTACTGGTAACACTTACCAGCAAATCTCTGATCAGCCCTGGCCAGGGACTTCCCTGTTACGGACAATCGAGCACAGCGCAACATCAACCCCCAATACCGGGAGAGACGAAACCCCTCCTATCGCTCATTGCCTCCATGTGACTCGGGACTGTACCCAAAGACCACCGTTTTGCACGCTCTCATGGACGTGGTAAGGTGGAGATCAAAGCACAGTGGGAATCACACAAGACTCTATGACGATCTCGGGTCTACAGACTAACCTGCACAAGTGTCACCTAAGAACTGCCATCTGACATGAGGTATAATACCATCTGGGAGTTCTCGGTGAGTCCGTCCAGTGTACCCAGTCTCCACTGAGCACCCGTACACCATCTCTGATGTCAAACACCAATGGATATGGGATCATCCATCGCCCATCTAATGGGTCGAGAAGCGTATACGCTAGTCTACTCTGGTATTTCGATGCCCCGTCTCGATACACCTACGACTAGGGACCTTGAAGGATGTACTTATGGACTACCATGTCCCCACTAGTATGATCTGCATCATAGTCCAGGTAGTTAAGTACACATCCTAAGGGCTTTTCCAACATGTAACTATAAGACAGTTTAAAGAGACAAGTGTACATGTTAAGACAAAGAGTAACCAGATAGCATACTATCATATCGAGCAAGAAAGTCATCTCTATATATGTCCAAGCATCCAATATAATATACATCATCTGTACAATACTGGCCTCTAGGGCATACATACAACTAACATTACCTACGTGTCCGAGAAGACACGAAATATTTATAAAGGAAACCCTTCTAAATTATTTTAAAGACGACGGAACGTATGTTAAACAATGGATATATATATATGTATATATATAGTTATTTTCTTACAATAGACGTCCGCCACTGTGCAGTGATACGCACATCGCACAGCGACTTGAAAAGGTTTTGCATGCATTACTTCCAGATGTTTTAATGATGTTTATATGTATAGTTCGATGTATATCATGTTGGTTTTCGTATTGGATTTTGATATTGGTGTCTTCACCATAACTCCGATGATTGCGGATGCTTGACGGAGTTTTGATTTTTAGTTATATACTCGTTTTTCATGCGCATGCCATGCGCTACGATATGTTTTATGTATTTATGATTTCGGAGCCCCGACGACTTGATCATTTTACTGAAATGTTTTAGTATTTGAGGGGTTTAAATTTAAATTCGGGGACCGAATTTCTTTAAGGGGGCAGACTGTAACATTTCAGAAAAATAAAATATTATTTTTGGGAATTTTTATAATTAAATAATAAATATTATGAATATTTTAATAAGGCGGTATAATTAAATACCGATAAATTGGGAAATATTTGAAAACTTATAGAAATTACTGAAATTAGGATGTTTTATATGATTTAAGCAAATTATAAAATTTTATGATTAATTATATTCTATTTTAATGCTAATCGTGATTAAATATCGCCAATCTTGCATTAATCCGGTTTTGTGCACATGACATGCACCATGTCACATTTACAAATACATGTTACATATTCCTACCATGGTCTTTTCTTCATTTTTTCTTGCATGGTTTAGTTTTAAAATGAGAAGAGAAGAAAAGGAAAAGAAAACAAAAGAAAATGAAAAGGGATTAGAATATAAGGTATGGGCAAGAGAGAGAGAGAGAGAGATGTGAGGGGTCAACCTTGGTCTTGGACTTTGTTTTTCATTATCATTTTCATCTTTTCTCTCCCCTCCTTCCTCCCATGGCTGCTGCCCTCCCCCCTCCCCCCTCTACCTCCTCACTTCATCATCAAAAACACATAAAAACCTCATCTCTACTTCATTAAAAACTTGCACAAGCTCACTACAAACATTTTGGACCAAGAAAAATTGGATTTTGAAGACTTGGGGCAACTCAAGAATTTTCTTGAGTTGCCAAATGAGGTACTTTCTTCACCATTAGCATAGTCTTTCATTCACTTTAGTATCCATTCATGTTTAGAAGCGTTTTAGTTTGGATTAGTGAACTTTGAAAATTCCAAGTTGAGGTTTAGGTGATTTTATGAGTTGATAAGGTGAAATTGAGATGTATTAGTGTCCACAAACCCTGTAGAGTTAATATTATGGGCTAAAACAGAGACTAAACCCCAAGACTTCAACTTTAGAATATCCGATATCGGGTTTTTGTGGGAATTGTGATGACTTCTAGAGATCTGCTATGACCCGGAGACTCTGAAAAATATTTTGCAGATATAGTGAGATGTGCGGACCACTAGGAAGCTACTCTAGAAACCCAAGCCCAAGACCTTATATTTTGGCCACCGATTTATTCGATTTGACTGCAATTTCCGGCCCAATTTTTTATTTAGGGTCTGAAACTTGGTCTGTAGCTCACTTTTTAGATAACTAGACCTACCCTGTATGCAAAAAAGACTAATTTTATATTAATAAAAATCTATAGTCGTTTTACTTGATTTCTGGCTATGTTTTGCGACTTCTTAAACTTGGTTTTTGGGTATTATAGTTTTGACTCGGTCGTTTGACGTTTGTACGTCAATATCGGGAGTTGTTTGGTTGTTCTTGCATGCGTAGACCATAGGTTTTAACCTATGTGAGATGCGTGTGCCGTTTTTGTTTTTGTGCACGATTTCGGTTTAGGATACTTTGTGTGTATATATGTAGGTACCCTCGAGTGGACATTGAACAACAAGGATGAGCGTGGCGTCATCGACTTCGGTAAGTAAGGATCAAGGTGAGTAGATACATATCTACGGGGGAAGTCGGGTGGATGGCGTATAGCACCCCCGCAGTTCATAGTATAGAACACGAATGCGTTATGTTATATATAGATATATACTATATGGTATTATAAGATGTGTATACTTAGCTAGAATTGCTTTACAAAACTTTGGTTGATAGTGTCGTGGTTAGTTTCTTAGTTTGCGAACCCTAGAATAAGATTACACACACACACTCGCATACATTTTATTTTCTTATGCGTATATGGGGATATGTATATATATATACACATGGGTATGGGACTGTGTGTTTGTGTGTATACGTATACATATACATGGATTATGAGGATAGTACATGGTACTTGGAGATGAGTCGATGTGATTGGGCATGATGCCATGAGATCGGTGATGAGACATGGTTCGTATTATGAGATACGACATGATTATTATACCGGGTCCTTAGGCGTGGTGTTTTTATACACACGCACATATATATATGTAGATGGTATCAGTATGTATTAGACTTTAGATCAGTACCCAGATCATGATATGATGATAAGGATACCAGATAATTGATGAGATAATTTGATATTTGACCCGTACCCAGATTTGGGATGCCGTACGATATATTTACCGTACGAGCTATATATTGATGATAGATCCGCACTCTTGACTCGATAATGTCATGTTATATATTGTATCATATGTGATACTATTGAGGCGGGATCACCGACTATTATATGTTATATATATATATATATATATATATATATATATATATATATCGACTCAGATTTAGGTGGGTTTTTACCTTTTCGATTAGCCTGTTAGTTTAGTCCTGTAGTTTACTTGTAGATGTTAGACTAGACTCGAGTCATACCTATTTCAAAACTAATGAATCGTGAATATTTTAAAGATAGGCCAAGGGATTCTACGGATATTTCAAAGGACGTACCTTTCATAAAAACACCGTAGCCCTTATTTTATAAACGCCATGATTCGTATTATTTCAAATGTCAAAACTGTATGATTCATATATATAGTAATGTATATTCTTTATTGTTGTGTTTACCATTCATTTTCCGCATATTCTATTATTTGCATCGCATCGCTTGGTTATTTGTGTTTTCATAATTATTATGAAACCCGTGCTGTTAGGACACCAGCACCATTACCGATGATGCGTATGCTCCACTACACCTACTTGCCGGCTCACTGATTGGTTCGAAAGAAGTGTTTGTAGTTAACCGCAATCAATAACGGTGTCGCGTGTAGCTAGACCGAGATGAGTACGGGTCGTCCTCTGGGAAATGTGGAACCTTTTACTTTTACTTTAGATGTGTTGAGAAAGAGAGGAGGGATAAAGAATTTTATAGAATGGTTTCTAGATCTACGTTAAACAAGAATGTAAAATATAGAGCTAGATTATTTTAGAGACTTAGATAATATAATAAGAAGGCTTGTAGGGTTCGTTAGGATTTAGTAGTTATGGACGATTAATTAAAAGTTACCATTTTTATCCATTAATAGATTTAGAACTAGAACGACGGTGATGCGTGTGGATTAGGGTTTCTGGAAGAAAAAGAAATCCCACTCTTAACCCTTATCTCGACACGGAACTCCGTTCATATCTAGCCTTTACCAAAACAATCATTAATCTAATCTCTAATCGCGATCGGAACTAGCAAAGAATTGCTAGCACGCCCGATTAGGATGTTAATGATTCTTTTGATAAAGTTCCTAAACTTTATAAGACTTAAAAAGGGTTTAGTTATTTTCATCGTCCATTAGCCTACCCTAATCCTACGAACCCTAACAAGCGGAGAATTACTCGCGCATGTTGGGAGAAGAAGATGAAAAGAAAGAGAGGGAAAACATAATGTAAAATGCAAAAAGAATTAAATAAAACAACTACCTTTATTAATCAACTTGAACAATCTACACTTTGATTCCTTAGAAAATGATTACAAAGACTAGTTTGCTTCTCGATCTCTTCCAAGGAGGTAGAAGAACAGTTGATGATCAGCCTGGATGCGTGAGCCGTCTTGGACTTCGTGATCTCTTCGGCTTGATAACTTTTCCAAGAGGCTCTCGGTGCCTTTTTATAGTGCAAAGAAAGAATCTTTTGCTTCAAAAGTTGGTAAAATATAGCAGAGAATCATGCCCCAAAATTTTGGCAAATGATCCTTCTAGATTGCCGCGGATCCGCGGCAAACAGGGGGGTTTGGCCGCGGTTCCGCGGCTAAAGGTAGAGATCTCTTGATGAAAATTCTTGGGCTTGCTTCTTGTGACATGTGGCAATCCTAGGCACCTTCAGAATTCAGAAATCTTCTCTCGGTTGGATCCAGACTTGGTCTCCAAGTTTTGATTCTTAATTAGACAAGTCTTCTTCAACAACTTGATTTGCTTGATTCTAGTCTTTGAAAAATTCTGCACACTTGGAAATATTCTGTACAACAACTCAAATAAGATTTAGTAGACCTAATTCTACTAGGATTAGGTCAATGAATTTATTTGCATACATTTTTCTACAAAATACTAATTAAAATATATTAACAGATGGAAAATGGTGTTTTTACACATAAACCCTCATATGTATAATATATTATAATAAAGTCCTTTTTTAATATGAAAATGGTAGGAAAAATGTATTACAAATGTGCTGTTTTATCAACTGAACAAATACCCCCAAACTTATCTTTGATCGTCTCGAGCAAACTAGTTTATTTAAGAGGAGAAAAAGAAAGGAGAAAACTAAGCACACTTTCGTAGGCAACACGATTGCACTGAGCACGTGCAACAAGCCGTTAAACCTCTAGGTTTCCCTAATAGGAGGAGTGTTGTCTCCTGAGGGTTTTCAGCGGATTACACCAACAAAATCCTATAATAAAAGAGAGATGGTGAAATTTACATATAAAGATAAGAACCATAAAAGAAAGACTTTGAAAATAAGAGTTTCCAACTACACTAGGTTTTCAGTTGTCATGAGCCCTATCTTAATAGTCATGAAAAGATGTTAGAAATCACATTATCCCTCAATAAAACATCGTCTTTATTCTTCATTCCTACCTTTCGTCCAAACATTGATCATATACCCCTACGTGTGTGTAAAGGACATCCCTACACTCGGAGAATTCAATTCAAGCTATCATACTCTTGTCCATCTACCTCAGTACTTTTTAATTTGATGAATATTTTATGGATTTGCTCATACATTTTCATGCGATCGTTAATACTTCTTGAGGTACTAACAGACCGATTGCTCGTGTGCTTGCTGATTCGGTGATAATATTTTCCTCGTCTTGCACCACCTAAGGCTCAGCAGCGACTCCCAGACCAGTTGGCCTTAGGGCACTAGGTGAAGAGGCACCCTCGTTATAATTTTTTTATTGCTGCCTTATCGATAACAAAACCAGTGTTCATTTTTTTTCTTTTCACCATTTTTTTATTTTGTTCAATTTTTTTTTTCATTTCCTTCATACTTTGGCTTTTAGACAAGAGCATTTCAAGGTATCCTCTACTATCCCGAGTTTCAAGACGTGTGTAAGTGCAAATAGTAGGGTATCAACATTCAAATGTTTGGCTTCCAGAATATAAACTATTTTTCAGACTTATTTTTATTCTCAGATTAGTGACTTCCTTCATCTTACTAACCCTTGGGACAACAGCTCATAACTACTTATTACTAGTTCGTTTAAGAAAACTTCTAATTTTCTTGGTTTTCTTAAACTATTCCTATCTTTTGGATGTAATTTTTCACTTTCTACTCTTTTGTTATAAAAGAAAAATTTTGAAATTTTTGAAAATGTTGTGCTTATGCAAAGTATGATGCAAATTGATGCGTAAATAAGCACAAACCTCCCCCAAACTTGTTTTCAACAGTGTCCTCACTGTTGTTATCCGCTGGATCATAAAAACCTATAAGCTTGGGGGGAAATTATTAATGGGGGAAAAATATATGAAAGTGAAAATCCTCCCCCAAACATATTTTTGGCTCACAAATTTGAGGACAAAAGTTATGTTCAAGAGCCAAAAATATACCCCCCTCAAACATGAGTTAGACAATACAGAGCATTTGAAGAGGGGGTGAGTCATTTGGTCAAAGTATGACTTTACAAAGACCAAAAGTTAACACCAACCATTCAAAGATTTTATCAGTATAGCGTATAGGTTGGTGGAAGAATGTGTTGTATCGAGTCAAGAAAAAATGGGGAAGGGATAAGAGGTGGTCTGGAAAGGGTTTGAATTTAGAGAAAAGAAAGAATGAGGATGAATGTGAATGATTAGAAAGAAGGAATGGTGACGATTCAACCTCTATAAGTGGAGATTGATCAATCACAAAATCCGTATCGTTTAAAAATTTAAGTTCGTCAGCAAAAAGTTCTTCAAAACTTTTATCAATGGTGTGATTGAACATTTTGCTATCAAAGAGTTTTATGCCAGAATTTATTCTACTTGATTCATAAAAAATCATTGAGGTAGAGGACTCGAAAAACTCATCTACCTTATTTTCAAAAATATCCAAATCAAGTTGAATTTCTGGTATTATTGAACTTGAATTAACGGATTGTGATTTATCAAAACTCACTGAAACTATAGCAATAGAAGAAGAACCGGAGAAAATAGAAGGTGAAATGGGTAAACAAATTGGTGTGTTGAGTGTTGCAGTACCAGATGTGGAAGATGGAGGCTGTATTTCGGTCTGATCTTCGTGTATACCATTATTATCAACTTCAAGACATATTTAGGGTTCGGGAAGAATTAAAGGCTTAAGATGATGACCACAAGGAAGTGAAAGGATTTGATGAATTGGTGGGACAAAATCATCCAAAATTTCGGGTTCATCAATCAATATATCCCTAACGTCAATCATCGCATTCAAGTGAAGGTTAAAATTCTCAAAGTCCTCATTAAAAGTATTGTTTTCAATCAGTTTTGGTTCAAGAGTGGAGGTGTAGAGATCACAAGGGTTGGGTATGGTTTCACATGAAATGGACCCTTCACAGTCGGGTAAATCAAACACTACAAAATCACACAACTTATCAGTCATTCTATTTGGTGTACTTGATGAATCTATGAAACTGGAGTTGTGGATTTCAGTTTGGAAAGGGGAGGTTTGATTAGGAAGGGTATATAATTCTGTCTCTCTACCCAAATTCTCATTTTGTCCGATGCCCGTATTATATACCGAAAAATTTTGGGCTGGTTCGGAACTCGTTGCCCTTTCATATTTAGCCATGCTTTCCTTCCATTCCTCTCTAATGCGGTTCATCATCACTATACCTTCTTCTAATTTCCTCTCAAGACTAGACTTTGGTTGATAAGGGGTTTCGGTATAAGATTGAAATTCCTGTGGATAATTAAAACTCCCAAATGACTGATTAGAAGAGCTTTCTAGAGAAGGTGGAAAAGTCGGATTGGATTGATAGGAATAGAATGGTTGCGAAAAGTAGGTAGGAGTAGGATCAATATTATGATAAGAAGAATATTGATATGGGTTGGTCGGTTGGCTATCGAACTCTTCTTTGGAAAGTGGAGGTAATGGTTGATATCGGTCGGGGTTGAAACTTTGGCCTCTAGCCCTAGCTATGTGCTCAGCAATGGACATTCGTCTAGGGGCTTCCTTACTCTGGGTATCAACTTAAACAGGTGTAGAATTAGGATACGGTTGATAAGACCTGGACTGAGGTGGCCAACCGTTTCTTCCTGCTTGTTCTATATGATCTCTTAAGGACATGGAAGAGCCGGACGGTATACCGAAGGGATTTCGAAAACAAGAGATATCTGGTTGTGGACAGCAAAACTCGGCAAGTGTTCTTCTGTTTAGGTTACCCATTATAAGAGTAGAAGAAGGGGGAAGGGGTAAAAAGGGGAGAAAATAATTGGTTAGTTTTGAAAAATGACGGATTTAGACAAATCACACAAAAATGCACAAATAACCCTAGAACTATGGTTACCTAGGTCCAGTCTCTAAACCGCTCCTAGACTTCCAAAGGACAAGCCGCAGGATCAATCCTCTACCGCCTCCGTACTACCCTTGTAACCAGGTAAGTGCCAGGTAAGTGGGAAGGAACAACAGTAGTGGGCCTAATTAAAAACCACTAGCTTTTGACACACTTGCCTAGGCACTACAAAAGTAATGCGGATAAACGATAGATTACTCACGACCTTCCTCTGTCCTTATTAAGCGCGACAGTCCTTAGAGTCTGGTCTAGATATTTTTTAAATTAATGTAGGGTAGATGCAGATGCTCGGTTTGTGATTTGTGGGGCTTAGGAAGGGTGATGAAATCCCCACCTAATCTTGATTTGGTCTTTGTCCCTTAAAGTCCGTATTAAAATATGCAAAACAAAACCAATCACAAAACTTTTGCAAAAAGATTTTTGAGCGGCGATATTTTGCAAAGAATCCTGCAGAAAATAGATTTTATTGGATTTTAGAGGAGAGAGAAAGAGTTAAGAAAGATACCAGAGAAGTGTGAAACCCTAGATCTCCTGTTTCCTCAAGTCCGTGACTCCAGATTCCCTCGCAAAATTCACACACAAATCGTTAAATATGCAATGTGCAGTTTTATTTTAATAATGATATGAATCGTCGAAGAATTCAACACAAATAGTAAGAATAAAAAATTACGCACGTATCCCCGGCAACGGCGCCATTTGATTGATGCGAAAGTGTTTGTTTGTTTAACCGCAATCAATAACGGTGTCGCGTGTAGCTAGACCGAGATGAGTACGGGTCGTCCTCTGGGAAACATGGAACCTTTTACTTTTACTTTAGATGTGTTGAGAAAGAAAGGAGGGATAAAGAATTTTATAGAATGGTTTCTAGATCTACGTTAAACAAGAATGTAAAATATAGATCTAGATTATTTTAGAGACTTAGATAATATAATAAGAAGGCTTGTAGGGTTCGTTAGGATTTAGTAGTTATGGACGATTAATTAAAAGTTACCATTTTTATCCATTAATAAATTTAGAACTAGAACGACGGTGATGCGTGTAGATTAGGGTTTCTGGAAGGAAAAGAAATCCCACTCTTAACCCTTATCTCGACACGGAACTCCGTTCATATCTAGCCTTTACCAAAACAATCATTAATCTAATCTCTAATCGCGATCGGAACTAGCAAAGAATTGCTAGCGCGCCCGATTAGGATGTTAATGATTCTTTTGATAAAGTTCCTAAACTTTATAGGACTTAAAAAGGGTTTAGTTATTTTCATCGTCCATTAGCCTACCCTAATCCTACGAACCCTAACAAGCGGAGAATTACTCGCGCATGTTGGGAGAAGAAGATGAAAAGAAAGAGAGGGAAAACATAATGTAAAATGCAAAAAGAATTAAATAAAACAACTACCTTTATTAATCAACTTGAACAATCTACACTTTGATTCCTTAGAAAATGATTACGAAGACTAGTTTGCTTCTCGATCTCTTCCAAGGAGGTAGACGAACAGTTGATGATCAGCCTGGATGCGTGAGCCGTCTTGAACTTCGTGATCTCTTCGGCTTGATAACTTTTCCAAGAGGCTCTCGGTGCCTTTTTATAGTGCAAAGCCAGAATCTTTTGCTTCAAAAGTTGGTAAAATATAGCAGAGAATCATGCCCCAAAATTTTGGCAAATGATCCTTCTAGATTGCCGCGGATCCGCGGCCAACAGGGGGGTTTGGCCGCGGTTCCGCGGCCAAAGGTAGAGATCTCTTGATGAAAATTCTTGGGCTTGCTTCTTGTGACATGTGGCAATCCTAGGCACCTTCAGAATTCAGAAATCTTCTCTCGGTTTCTTCCAGACTTGGTCTCCAAATTTTGATTCTTAATTAGGCAAGTCTTCTTCAACAACTTGATTTGCTTGATTCTAGTCTTTGAAAAATTCTGCACACTTGGAAACATTCTGCACAACAACTCAAATAAGATTTTGTAGACCTAGTTCTACTAGGATTAAGTCAATGAATTTATTTGCATACATTTTTCTACAAAATACTAATTAAAATATATTAACACATGGAAAATGGTGTTTTTACACATAAACCCTCATATGTATAATATATTATAATAAAGTCCTTTTTTAATATGAAAATGGTAGGAAAAATGTAATACAAATGTGCTGTTTTATCAACTGAATACTCACACACATCATCATCGGTAATTGCCATGTCACGTACACTTAGAGAATATTAATTCATTGATATCGCTTGTTAACTGATAGTTTCGACATAATACTAGTGAGCCTGCCATTATATGATAGCTTAGACAATGCATTTATTTACTGCGTTATCTCATGCATATATATTCATATATTCATTGTCATGCAATAATTTGGGTTAGTCCGGATTGCCGAAGCCTAGTATCCATTATTTATTTACATCGTGATTTATGATTTCAGATTTTCATGAGATTTCTGGATTTAGAGAAACCGTAAAGATTTTATAAACTGATTATCACTTTCAAAAGATAAAAGTGCGGTTTTCTCATGTTATGATTTGAGATATATCCACCATGAGTTTTCTTGGCTCTTGAGCGATATTATACACCCGATTCGAGGAGGAGGAGGAACCGGCTGTGGGTGAATGGTGGACCCGGTGCGGTACCTCGGGGCGAGAAGGTCGCAGATGATGGCGTTGAGCCTGTGACAGGGGAGCACAACTGACCGGTGATTGTATTGTGACTCGACGGATATCCAAAGGATACCGATCGGAGTACAGGCCAGTCCGGATAGCCAGAGCTTGAGGTTTTGAGATTTGATGATATGGGCCAGTCCGGATAACCGGAGCCTTAGGTATTGAGATTCGAGGATACAGGACTGTCCGGATCGCCGGAGCTTGAGATATTGAGATATTGAGATTTATATTTTGTGTCGATGCTTAACACTGATTCTATGTTGATTTCATTGATGATACCTCGATTTAATTATACAGAAATCTCACTAAATTAAGAAAATATTTTTCACATTCATGATGCGTTCTGTATTCATTATATTGCATTCATACATCATAATTATGATATTTTGCTATCTGAGGCACTAACACGAGCACATGGTATTACACCTATGTATAGATGTTTACTCTTGCCACCTTATCATGCTTCAGACTTTATCATTTTGTGGTTGTATATTATGATCGTATTGACCTAGGATTGAGTCATATATACGATTTCTACTCTGTGATGTTTTCTACTCACGAGTTGGCAACTCACCCCCGTTGTGCCAAAGTTTCTTGCACGTTTTACCGTACAGGTTTCGTTGCGGCTTTGCTGGCACTTTGCTTATTTTCGGGTGATTGCTTTGGTAGGTGGGTTCACTCGCATCATGACCACCCTTGTATTTTATTTGCATTGTTGTATCTAGTAAACTCAATCGACCAGACTGTATTATTTGATAGACTTAGAAGACCAGTGTATATTTATTTCGACCTTAGAGTCGCGCGTTGTATTATTATGGGTTTTCTTGATGATATTTGAGTTTCTTTTTAAGTTTTGATCCTCTCCATTGCGTTGTAAATTATATTGCTTGCGTGGTTGTGACCGTCAATTGACAAAGAGCTAGCTCCAGCTTGGGGATGCCTTTATTCATATTATTCATGTTGTACCACTTTTGGGGCCAGTATTTACAAAGGAAACTCTGCCGGAATTTTCAGAAATGACTTGATGTTTTAAAAATGCATACTTCGTCTTATGTTGTTAAACTACTTTCTTTAAAAACTAAACTTTTCCCTCTTTATTCTTTTAAATGGTTTAGATTTCTGGGATTTTTGGCTTACTTGAATTAGATAGGGTCCTATAGACTTCATATGATTCAAGTGCCAGTCACGTGCCATTTCGGGTCATGACATCAACCATCGCCCCATACAGGGTCAAGAAATGTATACACTAGTCTACTCTGGAATATCGATTCCCTATCTCGATACTCCCTCGACTAAGAATAATTAAAGGATGTGCTTGTAGACTACATAAGTCCCAGTAGTATCATCTGCATCATAGTCCTGATAGTCAAGCAAACATCCTAAGAACTTTATCAACATGTATCAGAGAGACATATAATAATACTAGTGTACATGTTAAGATAAAGAACAACCAGATAGCATACTATCATGTCGAGCAAGAAAGTCCTCTATATATATGTCCAAGCATACACTATATCATACAATAATATCCTCTAGGGCATACACATTCCTAACACTAGCTGTTTGTAATGGCTACCCAGATATTCAGCGAAAGGAAGGCCGATGAGAAAAATCATCTAAACTCCAACTGAGCCTATCAGTGACAATATCCGTACAGTCTGGTCTGTTCGTCTAAGAGTATCGCATATCGGGTCCAGGGGGATGGATAAAGTCAGACCCCTACTAACGCGTTATTTCGTGTCGGTGTGAAGCCCATCACCAACTGTGAAATTACTGATCCAAATCAGTAATTTTCGACTACCTTGGCCAAGGATTTCTGGTGATGGCCACCCGTGCACTGCACGACATCAACCCCCAATACCGGGAGGGACGAATCCCTGACATCCGCTCACTGCCTCCATGTGACTCGGGACTGTACCTAACTAAAACCTGTTTGCACGACTCCTTTGAGCCGTGGTAGGATAGTAATCAAAGCACAGTAGAGACTCACACGAGATAAATGACGATCTCAGGTCGACAGACTAACTTGTACACATGTCACCCCAGAACTGCCATCTGACAATAGGTATAATACCATCTAGCATATTCTCGGTGAGTCCGTCCAATATACTCATAACCCAATGAGCACCTGTATACTATCTTAGGTAACTAACTGACACCAATGGCTTGTGAGACCGGCCACCGCCCCTCGTCGGGGTCTTGAAAAGTATACACTAGTCTACTCCGGAGTATCGATGCCCTGTCTCGATACTCTCTCGACTAGGGACATTTAAGGATGTGCTTATAGACTACCAAGCTCCTACATATATGATCGCGATCATAATGCTGGTAGTCAAGCAAGAATCCTATAGGCTCTGTCAACATGTAATAGTGATCTGTAATACCACATAATGCATGTACATGATGATAAAGGAAAACCAGATAGCATACTATCATTTTGAGTAAGACTGTTCTACCCGTATATGTCCTCCCTCAATCATCACAATCGCGTGCTTGCGATCACAATAATTGACTTGAGGGCACTATAACCAACAATCTCCCACTTGCACTTAAGGCTAATTATTGCGGTGTCGCATACTCACAGCCCGTGTGTTACCGAACAAGCAACTTCTCTACTAATCAATTTCGCAAAGCCCGTTTTTGAAACTATTGCGTTCGAGAAATAGCCTCAGTGAGTGGATCCGCTCCAATATTTTTATCTTCATCTCTCTATATCTCAACTTCGCGGAGAAAGACTATTCCTGAAATGAGCAATTCCTGTCTTAGAATTTTTCTGGATGTCTGATGGGTCCCAGTTCACAAATGAACTCCAAATCCAACAAACTTCTTAGACCGTATCATCCACTGAATTTAATCAGTACACTGTGCCATGCCTTCCACAGTATCCGCTTGTATCACCTGTCCAACATACTCTCCTCAATAGAGGGAAAACTATAACTATGACAACCACTCTGTCATCCAGGTCACCTTCGGAGCCCAAAATGATAACCGCCTCTTGAAGGAGGCCACCGTTACCATATACCAAGAACATCCACTTATGTTTATAACTGCTTCCCAATGTTTCTCCACGATTGGATTAATATATATACGCTTATTGCAGCCAATGCAAACGCAATATCTAGTGTTGTACTTGGCATATCATGATTCATTCAATTGCCTAAGCAAGTGATATGTCAATCATGCAAATCCCTCTCCTCATCAGTCTAGAAGACATCTCTTTAGATAGGGTGACTCCATCACCGGCAGGTACACCACCATGCCAGGAGTCGTCCTTAAGAAAACACTTTAGAATAGTGTCAAGTACCCGAATTGGGACACTTCCCAAATCTAGATCTAAAACCATAGAACTAGTCACCAGAATCCCTGATATTTTATCCAGATCCTATATGGAGAAACACCTTGTGACAATCATAGTATAACCGATCGTAGTATAGGAATATCTCTTCTTATCAAGAGTATAGGAATATCTCTTCTTATCAAGAGCATGTTATCCAAATACCTGGACATCTCTCCCTACTACTTTCTTACCAGGTCTATCTGTTGTTCTGCTGAAGTCAAACTTTATGACCGTTACATAAAAACTATATGATCTGTAACATTTCAGAAAATATAAAATATTATTTTTGGGAATTTAATATTAAAATAATATTTTTCCCGAAAACTGCCGATTTGCGAAATTGGGGTTTTCGAAAAAGGGTATAAATATATACCAATAATTATGAAATAAATAGAAATTAAAATGATTTATTCATTTAATAATATAATTAAAGGATTTGGCATTTTTAAAATTTATTATACGCAGTTTCGATAAAAACCCGATCAGTGCACTGCTAATCGCGATTAAGCCAAATCCGCGTTTTAACAGTTTCCATGGTTAGTGCGCCATGACATGTTCATTTTGTTACATGTTTCTTTTCATTTGGGCTTTATATTTTGGTTTTTGGTGAGAAGAAGAGAGGAAAAGGGTCATGATGAGTGAGAAGAGAGAAAGGAGACAAAATGATGACATGTGAAGGGAGTGGGTGAGAATTATAGAGAGAGAGAGAAGGGGGATGCTACCTTAGCCATTTTCCACCTCATTTTCCCTTGCCTCTTCATCTCCCTCAAGCCACAACCCTCCACTAAAATCCCTAGATCCATCTCCTAACAACCCCCAAAACCCTACGCACCCTTTACAAAAATTAATCCCCTCTTCAACCTCTACAGATGGGACCAAGAAAAAGTCAGTTTTGATGAACTTGGAGGATTCATGGATGCTATATGAGGTAATCCCTTCACTAATTGGGTAGTTTTTCATTTACTTTAGTGTTCATATGTGTTTATATGTAATATTGTCAAGATTGGTGAGATATTGGGAAACCCTAGAAAGAGGTTGAGCGTTTGTTGAAATTGGTGATGTGTAGTGGCTGCCCACAAGCCTTAGTGGTGTTTTACTGACCTGGAACGGGGGATGAAACCCAAAATACGAATTTGGGATTTGAGTTCATGTCGATTTGTGTGATTTTAGAGGGTATTTTGAAATCTGGAGCAACCCGGGGACACTAGAAATGATTTTGTGCTTACTGAGAGTTGTGCAGGCACCTAGGAAGCTACCACTAAGACCTGAGCCCCAAACCCCAACCCATGGCCGCAGATTTAATCATTCTGGCCGCAATTTGCGGCCAGAGCAGGGTAGAATTGTCCCAGATTTGATCCATAGCACATCTTGCACTAAATTAGACCCCTCCTATGTGCAGTTTTGGCTAATTGTCATCTGGGGAAAATCTGGAAGCATTTTGCTGTGTTTTAGGCTATTTTTCCGTATTTTAAAATTCACTTTCTTGATATTTGGATTTGTATTTGGTTGTCAGGTGTCCGTACATCGACAACAGGGATTGGTTGATTGATTTGCACGTTTAGGCCATAGGTTTCAACCTATGAGCACACTGTGCGCTGTGTCGGTTTTCTGCATCGATTTTAATACGTATTGCGATTGGTTATTATTGTAGGTACCCTCACATGGATTCCGAGGCGAAGAAGCGTGGCGTCATCGATTTCGGCGAGCGAAGACCAGGTGAGTAGATCTATATCTACCGAGGAAGTCGGGTGGATAGCGTATAGCACCCCCGCAAACTTCTGATGGTAACAAATTTATATAGTATGGTTAGGAAACCTAGATTAGGAAACTAAGGTTAGAATATAGATAGCTATGTAGTCATATTAGAAACAAGAGGATAGTTAATTGTGATATGTTACTACTACCCCAGGATGACGTTTAGCGGTATTGCCGTTTAGGGTTCTGTTCGACTAGATAGCCGATGTAGATGCGTCATCCGAACCATACCTTTTTCTAAACTAAAGAATCGTACGTACCTTTTAAATGTATATCTTGAGGGATGTTACAGATTTTCAAATGACATCTTTTCTTTAAAAACACCGTAACCCCTGTTTTCAAAACGACGATTCGCTTCTTTAAAAATCTGATTGTATGGTTCGGGTGTGTTTGTTAGATTAGATACTTATACATAGTAGAGATAGCATGTTTATGTAAACTCGACATGATATGAGACATAAATGCGATGAAAGAATACAAGACAAATTTGATGATATGATGAGATGATGATATGATATGATGGTATACGGATGCGAGTCGATCGAGATGATTTATACCCTGCCGGTCCCCTGATATGAGATTATTGCAGATTTGACCCGGGACATAGGTATATAGGGTTATATATATATATAGAATGTTGTGAATCATGGATGATAGGCCGTATGTGATATTAGGCCGTACCCTCATTTGTCGTCTAAGATGGTAGGGTCCTTGTTAGTATAATGCCGCCGCACGATGATATTCCGTGCGTGATGAGTTTGACTTGATGGTTGATCCTTACCCTTGACTAGAGGTTTTCGTACGATGGATTATACCGTACGCGATGTTATTAGGCTAGATTCCGATTGATAGATTCACCGACTCGGAAATATGATAGTTATGCATACCTTATAGCTGTTAGCTGATGATTTACTTGCTGCATTCATGATATTATTATTGCATCGCATATAACTTTGATAGTACACCTGCACCATTATCGATGATGCGTATGTTACACGTACACATATTTGCCGGCTCACACACTTCATCATCGATAATTGCCATGTCACTACATTGTTGCTGCATCATGATATATACATTGACACATTCATACTAGCGCATATACATATTGTACCTACATAGATAACCGGTTTTATTGTAAAATTGGGAACCGCATGTTATACTTTAAAAACTGGAATCATTTTAAAAGAGCGGTTTCCCCTTAATATGTCATATCACTATTCCATATTGCATGATACACGGATATGCTCGCATTTCTTTTTACATGTCGCATACATCATGCTCTATTATTTTACGCATTGAGATATGATGTTTTCATGAGATTTCTGGATTTGAGAACCGTGGATATTTCAAAAGAGATTATGTGTTGTTTTAAAAACCCGGTTTCTCTTGATTTGATATTTCAGTGTGTCCACCATGCGTTTTCTCGGTTCTGAGACGTGTGACATGTGGAACCCGATTCGAGGAGTGGACGAGGCGATTGCGGGTACATGGTGGACCCGGTATGGTACCCCGGGGCGAGAACGGATCTGCTGTGTAGGCAGACGGTGAGCCTGGCAGAGGGACCACTACCTACCGGTGATTGGTTGGACCTGGCGGTTATCCGGAGGATACTGACCAGAGTCGATAGATGGATACGGGATGACCCGTACTGCTGGGGCCGAGGGCCGATTCTGCAGACGGAGCCTGTGGGCCGATCCGGACTGACGGAGCCCGGTATATGAGGATTTACATGCCGATGCTCGGCATGGTTTTCATGATGTTTTCGGGTGTCGATACTAGGCACCCAGGTTCTATGATTTTGATGTGTCGGGAGGGACACCGTTGATATATATATATATATCATCATACTTTCATGCACGCCCTTTTATGACATTTACGTGCATACTGACATTCATATTATGGTTGGACGGGATCCACCGGCATAAATACACTGATTGCATGGATGGACAAGATCCACATATCTGCATGCATTGATTATTACTGTTGGATGTTATCCGCATGTATTTAGGTAGTAACTACCTTGTTGGCACATATACGACCCGGTCACCCTAGATATCATAGTATTATCTTTTGATATAGTTGACCTAGGAGTCGTTGTTTATTCAATTTCTACTTGTAGATATATTTCTATTCACGAGTTGGCAACTCACCCCGTTGTGCCACAGTTCTTGCAGGTTGACCGCTTGGATCAGTAGCGGATTCGCTGGCACACATATTCATTTCGGTGTTTTGCATTGGTAGGTGGGACATTTGTATCGTACCCACTCTTGTATTATATTTCATATTGTATCTAGTTAACACCATCAATCAATCAAAACTTGTAATTGTATAAGTAATGAGAATTAGTGAGACTTGTAGTTGCGAGATTTGAGCGATGGGTTTTATTTTCCCTTTAGGATTATATCTTGCTCTTTTCATTGTCTTTTGTGGTGAACTTCGCCGGTGGGCGTCATATACTTATTTATATTATCCTGCGTGGTTGTGATCCGCCGGTTGGCGAAGAGCTAGCTCCCGCTTGGGGATGCCATTATTCTTATTATGTATTTGTGGTTTTGGATCAAAATATGCAAAGGAGGTGCTGCCAAAATTTTTAAAAGATGAAACATGTTTTCAAACTAGAAAATTTCACTTGCATCATTCATGTTCCTTTTCTATGCATTAGGAAAACTTGATTTCATATACCTTTATTTCAAAACCTCACCTCCTTTATTTTTTCTAAAAGGTTTAGATTTCTGGGTTTCAGCTTACTTGAATTCCGTTACGCTGTTAGACGTGGCGTGATTCAAGTGCTGGTCACGACCTAATATTTTGGGTCGTGACAAAGTTGGTATCAGAGCGCTAGGTTTAACCATTGTTCGAGTCTATGTTTGACTATGCGGAGTCTAGGCCGGTTATGTATTTCGGAACCTAGGCTTGACCTTACAGAACTTAGACATGAACTGGGAGGGGGGTATTAGACCCGAACTTTCGTTTCATAGGCTGACCCTGATTGATGGAGTAGGTAGCTTGAGTAGAGTAACGTACCGTACGTATGTTCCGCGGCATATTTACGATACGATACTCTACTTAAGAAACCTTAGGATATACATATTTTTGAGACCAGTGATTCTCTTCGTATCCATGATTATACATCCATTGGAGATCCTTGATTCTATTTGTTTCCATGGTCATACTTTCATTAATCCTGTTCCTTCTTATGATCATGTATCCATACTGGATTTGTCGTTTCCTCTCATGCCGTTGATCTGCTTTATTCGATACTCGATTGAGGTTCCTGTCACCATAGTTGAGCGCAGTTTGAGCTGCTGCTAGCGATGCGGTCATGGCGAGCTCGTTTGATAAGAGGGCCGACCATTGTGTTTTCTAGTGACATGAGAACGTACCGAGTTAGTATTTTGTTGTGATCACTTGTCGAGGCGAGTGCTTGGTTTTACACCGGATGATCAGGCCATTGTTAGAGCTGCTAGTTGCGAGAGGACTGTAGATGTACAACATACCTCAGGGATTTGATGTCGCCTACCGTGCAGACAGATGACCCAGCTGTTGCTGAGAGTGATAGGATGTCGCTTCCGGAGCTTACGAGCTGTGATCGCCGGAGCTTCCAGGCAGATATGAGACAGATGATAGCTAGTCTACCCCGATTTGAGAGACGAAGGTGATTCGTCCGATTTATGCGCCGGAGCAGGCCCAGTTGAGTTGAAGATTTCTAGTGTGGAGATTCTTACTCGGATCTAGAGCGGACCGATTTAGAGATGACCGCCAATGTATCGCCTTTCCTGGAGGATTGAGGCGTTGTTCAGCGTACAGACGGATGAGCCAGTTGTTGCTGCAAATGACGAGGTATCGCCCAGAGGTTGGAGCTACTGCAGCATAAGTATATACTTAGAGATATGATATAAGGTCGCTAACCACCCAAGGGTGAAGGACTAGGACATGTGGTTCGTTCGCTACCCGATGCGAGGTCATCAGATAGATTGATTCCAGCTAGAGACGACTTCACACAGATTCGTTGAGAGTCGATAAGGACGATCGAATGTCAGGAAACCATATTCCAAGTTTAAAGTATTCGGAAAGACGTGCAAGCAATTCTATGGACCTTCTAGAAGAATGAAACCCTAACTCGACATAATGACCGTGTGAAATCCTTTGAACCTTAGGGTTTACGACAGTTCCACGGAGCCATTAGTGAGGCTTGGGTTTGCCCTTCTACGGCTAGATCACTGATGCTGTGGCATGTACTCAATACTATTAAACTGTACCCAAGATGTTGATCTCTTGAGGGATTATGAGGTTTTGACATATCGATCGGATGGTTCGACATCATTCGGAGATCTTGTGATGGGATACATTGCTTGGGAGACTCCAGATATGAGCATAGCTGTTGGAGCGCAGTCCTTGCAGCCACGAGAAGACGAGTCTAAATCAGTCGACATTGGAGACGAGAGAAGTGGAGAGTTCGCACGAGAATTCGACGGGTAGTGAGTATTCCTCCGATGGACGGGACAAGCTCCCGAGGGCGTGTTCGGCCAGACATCTTCTACAGAGTGATGAGGATACCGAGTTCGTGACTTCGAGTCTGTGCGAGAGACTTCAGATTGACCGTGGCCGAGAACAGTTGCAGTGCACAGATAGCATGACATGACGTCATAGTGGAACCAGAAGTTCGTGCGATACGCTGACGAGCTGTTATTACTCTCCGTCGAGATCAGTGACCTGATATGCTTATATAGGCGTTGGGATATGACCAGTTTCCAAGGAAATGTGTGCGGCACTTGCAGATGTCCAGAAAATGAGAAAGGATTATATAAGTGTACCAGCCTCCGTACAGTTCGGCATAGGTGAGATCGGAAGAGACCCTGAGCAGGATTCCTTCTAGGACACTGCTGCAATGAGACTTGTACCCAGGATCAGATGTATCACGTATATTCAGAGAGCCAGAGGCCGACGCCAGTGACGTGCTGCTTTATGAGTGGTCGTGATGATTGACCGAGAGATAACCAGACAAGTGCCAGAGCGGAATCGTCCCCGTTAGCACACCTGACCGGGCCGATGAGCCGATAGATTGCGAGATTGGTAATTCGCAGAGAAGATAAGGACCCAAAGACCGAGGATGCCAGACCGTGAGCAGGAGGCAAGCAGATGTTCTTGTTCTGCCAGTTTCTAGGCGCACCGATTTATTTCTCGACATTGTAGGAGGTGTACCTCGATGTCCTTTGTCGCGATTTGCGTTTATGATCTGAGTATCACGCTCATATCGCTTGGATTTGAGTTTTGATGACGAGTTTCCTGATATTGATTTCGTGCGCCATGGTTGCACCTACTGGGTATTTACATTTTGTGCATAGTTATTGCACTTGAGATATGTTTTATACACCATTGTATTGGTTTTTGATTTGCGCATATTTATCGCACTTGATATCAGTTTTGTGCCTTGGTTGCACATGTTTATGATTTCATGGATTTCATACGGTTGATTTGATTTTTTGTGCGTATGACTGGCACTCGATTTGATGTTTGCACTCGGTATAGCTTATATGTGCTTGTAGTGCATTGATATGCGTTTTGTGCATGCAGTTGCACACGTTTACGATTTTATACACCTTGGTGTACTCGGTGTTTCAGTTTATGCATTTGAGTTATTGATCGGTATTTCGTGCACTAGACGCACTGTATTTGTATTACGTGCACCGGATGCACTGTATTTGTATTTCGTGCATTGGATGCACTGTATTTGTATTTTATGCACTAGATTGCATTCTGCATTTGTTGCACCGGACGGGTGTTTATGCATTGACGCACTAGATTTATACCCCGTACCTAGGTTGCACCCAATTTATATACTTGAGCATTCGTTTTACCAGATTTGTATTTTCGTGCGAGTTGGCACTTGCCGTTCGTTTTCGTGCATGTTACTGCACTATATGCTTTTACGGACCCGACGTGCTTTGATTGGATTTTCGCGCATGTTGGGCGCATGATATGAGATGCGATTCTGTGCACACCGGATGCACTGGATTGAGATTTTTGTGCACTTTAGATGCACTTGATGTTGTCGTGCACACCCGTTGCACTGGACAGATGTTTTGTGCACACCCGTTACACTTAGTTTTGCTTGTGTTTATTATAGCACCTGTATTTGGATTTGATATCCATGCGCACCAGACACATGCGATTATTGGATACGCCTTTGAGGCTGATTTTGCTTTTGAGCACTTTGTTTTCATGTTGGGCACTATATTGTGTAGTAGCCAAACAGGACTGATCTGAAGACAGTATCTGAGTACTTTGCATGCATTAAAAGTTTACCAAGAGGTTTTCGAAAAAGAGGAGCTATAGTCTCTCTATTTCCTACGTGTACGTGAGCGACACGAACGTTTATAAAGGAAAACCTTTTGGGATATTTTGAAAACGACGGAACGTGTATTTAAGAAAACATATATGGACATATATTATTATTTTAAATTGAGCGTCCGTCAGTTATGCCATGAGTTACGCATCTACGGGGCGATTTAGAAAAGATTTTGCATGTATTTCATTCAGATTTTTGAGTTTTTCAAAGATGCGTACTATACACGTATTATAGTAATTGACTAGTGTATATTGGATTTCGGTAGTGATTCGAGATCTGCATCTCTATTATAACTCCGAGGATATGTGTGCAAATCCGATGATTTGCGTGACGCTTGATGGAGTTCGATTTGAGTTTTACTCGTTTTTATGCGCATTGGACGCGCTGTGTTATTTCTGCGTTTTCCATGATTTTGGATCCCCGTTGTTTTGAGCCGATTATTGAAAGGTTTTAGATTTTAGGGGTTAAATTTAAATTCGGGGACCGAATTTATTTAAGGGGGGAAGGTTGTACCATTTCAGAAAATATAAAATATTATTTTTGGGAATTTAATATTAAAACAATATTTTTCCCGAAAACTACCGATTTGCGAAATTGGGGTTTTCGAAAAAGGGTATAAATATATACCAATAATTATGAAATAAATAGAAATTAAAATGATTTATTCATTTAATAAAATAATTAAAGGATTTTGCATTTTTAAAATTTATTATACGCAGTTTCGATAAAAACCCGATTAGTGCACTGCTAATCGCGATTAAGCCAAATCCGCGTTTTTACAGTTTCCATGGTTAGTGCACCATGACATGTTCATTTTTTTACAAGTTTCATTTCATTTGGGATTTATATTATGGTTTTTGGTGAGAAAAAAAGAGAGGAAAAGGGTCATGATGAGTGAGGAGAGAGAAAGGAGACAAAATGATGACATGTGAAGGGAGTGGGTGAGAATTATAGAGAGAGAGAGAAGGGGGCTGCTGCCTTAGCCATTTCCCACCTCATTTTCCCTTGCCTCTTCATCTCCCTCAAGCCACAACTCTCCACTAAAATCCCTAGATCCATCTCCTAACAACCCCCAAAACCCTACACACCCTATACAAAAATTAATCCCCTCTTCAACCTCTACACATGGGACCAAGAAAAATTCAGTTTTGATGATCTTGGGGGATGTAGGGTTGCTAGGCACGCGTACAAGGGTCTACGAGGCATCAACCATGCCCGATTAAAAATTTAGCCGTGCCGAACAACCCGAATGCGGAACTTTAAACTAGAGATTAGGCAAAAACAAGCATGCTAAACACTTTAACACTAAGTGAGAGGGATTACAACCTTTGTAGATCCGGTCCTTCACTTCATATGCTCCGTGTTGTGGTCCCTTCACTGCGATCATCGGGATCCGGACTCTCAAGAGGTTCCATGAAGAGAAAGACGCAACCTTTGCTTCCGATCTTCGATACTTTGATGATCTACCTTGAAGTTTCTTTAACACAAGCTAACACTCATGAAATGATGTGAACACCCTCATCTAAATGGCAAGGGAAGATGAGGATGATGAAGTAGGATTTTTGCTCTGTTTATTTATCTTTTTCTCATATTTATTCATCACCTTTTGAAAAACTAGTAAGCATTTTCAAGAAAGAATGAAGGAGGAAGAAGATGAACAATATTAGAATCCATTTGTGATGAATAGGAAACCGATTAATATGAAGAATAATGCAACCATGGTTGACTTAACCATTGTAGAGAATAGACTAGGGTTAGGGTTTGGGTTGGGTTAAAGCATGAGTCACTTGAAAAAATCTTTATCATGACAAAAAGAAAAGCTTCTAGAAACATCTAGAAAGCTTAATCCTAATCCAAACCCTAATCATGTTTAAACTCCACTAAACAAGTTGCATTAGTTATCATATCATGTTACAATATTATATATCATATATATAATATTTATCGTAACAAAATAAAATAATACATTTAACATATATTGCATATATATCAATGTATTACCCGAGTGAGAAAAAGAATCTTTTAGTGAGCTAATATTAGTTAATGTAATTTAATATATCATATATATTATTATACATTAAATTATCGAATCAACACTTGATCCGACAATCCGGCTATATCGCATATAACCGGCTAATATTTATCCGTAACGATTCATCGAATCAACACTTGATCCGATGACCCGGCTAATATCAAATATCGCGAGAATAGAATACGGTATCACATATCGCATTATCCTCTGTCCCGCACATATCACATATGTGCTCCTACTCCGTTTTGCCTGAGTCAAGAAACCTCTGTGTAGGACTCTAAAGAATCGTCAATACGCCGGCAGTAGGTGATGATCATATCAAACACCCACAAGCTGCAAGCGGTCAGCTAAACGTAACAGCTACCCAGGTATTGAGCGCTCAGAAGATCAACAAGCAAGCCTATAACTTCTCCTGTGAATCCAAACAGTAACACTCCCGTACAGTCCGGTCTCGTCGTCTGATATGTTGCATATCTCGCCTAGGGGTGGTAAACGTCAGACCCCAGTAGATTGATAAGTCGTGTCGATTTGAGGTCTATAACAGTTCAAGAAACTACTGATAACACTTACCAGTAAATCTCAGCAACCCTGGCCAGGGATTTCCAGTTATAGCCAATCGAACACAGCACAACATCAACTCCCTATACTGGGAGAGACGAATCCCCTCCTATCGCTCATTGCCTCCATATGATTCGGGACTGTACCCAAAAGCCACCTTTTTGCACGCCCTCTTGGACGTGGTATGATGGAAATCTAAGCACAGTGGGAATCACACAAGACTCTATGACGATCTCGGGTCAACAGACTACTCTGTACCAGTGTCACCGGAAAACTGCCATCTGACGTATGGTATAATACCATCTGGGAGTTCTCGGCGAGTCCGTCCAGTGTACCCAGTCTCCACTGAGCACTCGTACACCATCCTTGATGTCAAACACCGATGGATATGGGATCATCCATCGCCCATCATATGGGTCAAGATGCGTATACGCTAGTCTACACTGGTGCATCGATGCCCTGTCTCGATACACCCTCGACTAGGAATAGTTATAGGATGTACTCGTCGACTACCATGGCCCCACTAGTATGATCTCATCATAGTCCCAGTAGTCGAGTACATATCCTAAGGGCTTTATCAACATGTAATATAGAGACAATCAGAGTACATGTTAAGATAAAGTACAACCAGATAGCATACTATCATGTCGAGCAAGAAAGTCCTCCCTATATATGTCCTAGCATCCACTACAATATACATCGTATGTACAGTAATGGCCTCTAGGGCATACATATAACTAACAATCTCCCACTTGCACTAGGGCCATCTGTTATGGTATCGCATACCCAACAATTAGCTGCGTTTGAAGTATCTCATACTCAACAATCCCATAAAAGTCTCTACTAGGAAAAAGGCCTTTGTGAGTGGATTCGCGCTGTTGTCCTTGTAAGTCCACGTTGCCCACCCCGGTGCTTACGGGGAGGCGGAAAACATAATAAAATTTGATTTTTATCAACTATAGGCAACATGGACCAAGCTTTAAGGATCTTTGCTAAACAAAAACAAGCTAACCCTAACTAGTAACTAGCTAAGTGATGGAAAGGTTATACCTTGAGCTCAAAGTCCTTCTCTCCTTGCTCCTTGGAATGGTAGAAAGATGTCACCTTGCTTGTCTTCTCCCGTCAAAGAAGGATCCACCCGAAAGCCTCGACCTTTAGCTTCAATTCCAAGCTAGGAGTAACTAGAGTGCAAGAAATGCTAAGACTTGAACCCTAGAAGAGAGTAGAGAAGATCAAGTGAAGGTTTTTCTCAAGCTTTTTGTTTCTCAACACATGAGAGGGAGAGAGCTTGAGGGAGAGGATGAGCAAGTGAGAGAAATGATATGAGAGAAAAATTATTAGTGAGCCATTCTCACTAATATGTGTGTAATATTTTAATTCAATAATTAGTTAGAAAATTGTCATGGTTTAATCAAGAGGTGACCATTATCATTTCAATATTAATGCAAATTGCAAGGATCAAAGAGCATCTTCCAAATGAAATGATTATGGTCAAGTTGTCAACTTGGTCAACAAGTCAATGAAGTCAAATGGTCAACAACAACAACCATGCACAATAATTAAGCTAATTATCAATTAACAATAATACACACAAAAGAAATAGGGTTAATAAAATGACAATAGTCATTAACCCTAAACAAGGTCCTCTCCCTCAATCTCATGCAACTGTGCATACGCACCCGCATTCGTGATCCGAGGAACACGAATACACTGAGAAAAACCAATCTCAAATCATATACTAGGATCCGGCTTAAACCAAAGCCCGCTAGTATAAACTGTCCGGACAGCAAACGTGCACAAGTGCGCGGATGCGAACGAACCCTGTCGCAAAACCATGCGACCTCTACTCATTTTGCCTAAAGGCGAATAGCTCTCTGTGTGGGACTCTAAAGACTCGACACTACGCTGGCAGTGGGTTTAACCACAGACCGCAAGCGGCACTAGCTGTACGTAACGGTCCCCAGGTAGATGTCGATAAGAAGACTGACGAGGTGAACCCCATCTGCACTCCTACTGAGCCTGTATGTGACAGTCTCCGTACAGTCCGGACTGTTCGTCTGATACATTGCATGGCGGGCCTAGGGGGGCGGTGAACGTCAGTCCCCTAATAGCGGTACAAGTCGTGTCGGAGTGTAGCCCAGAACACCCTGAGATAACACTGGAAGCCTACCAGTATATCTCGCTTGCCCTGGCCAGGGACTACTCGTGTAATGGCTCTCCTGGACACAGCGCGATGTCAACCCCCAATACCGGGAGAGACGAATCCTGTTTAACCGTCACTGCCTCCAAGTGCTTCGGGACTGCACCCAAAAACTACCTGTTTGCACGACTCCTTTGAGCTGTGGTAGGGTAGTAATCAAAGTGCAGTGGGAACACACTCGAGGCGAAGTGACAGTGTCAAGTCAGCGGACTAAGCTGTACTCATGTCACCTGGGAACTGATAACTGACGATAGGTATATTACCAACCAACAGTTCCCGACGAGTCCTGTCCAGTGTACTCGTAACCTAACGAGCACCCGCATACTATCCCAAGTACGACGTACTAACGGCTGTGGGACAGACCGTCTCCCACACTGGGATGAGAAGCGCATACGCTAGTCTACTCCGGAGTATCGATGCCCTGTCTCGATAGTCCAACGACCAGGGACTTGTATAAGGATGTGCTTATAGATTACCCAGCTCCCACGAGTGCGAGCGCCATCACAACGCTGGTAATCAAGCAAAGATCCTAAGGGCTCTACTAATATGTATACCAGCAATATGCTAAAAGAAACACATGCACATATTAAAGCAGAGACAAACCAAGTAGCATACTACCATTTCGAGCAAGATTGTATATACAACTGTGAATATCCCAAGCTTCCATTAAGTAATATACAAACTAGTATGATACAGTAATGGCCTCTAGGGCATATACACTAACAATCTCCCACATGCACTAAGGCCATGTACTGGCGTATCGAAGACCTATCATCTCGATCAGCCGTTCGAACTGAGTCTGGGGCAAGGCCATGGTGAATGGATCTGCTGTGTTATCCTCTGATGCAACTCTCCGGACCTCGATCTCCTGGCGATCCACAATCTCCCTGATCAGGTGATACCGCCTTAAGATGTGTCTGGATTTCTGATGGGACCTGGGTTCCTTCGCTAAAGCTATAGCCCCGTTGTTGTCGTAATACAGAGGTATTGGGTCAACAATGGACGGAACCACCTGAAGTTCTTTCAAGAACTTCCTCATCCAGACAGCTTCTTTTGCGGCATCAGATGCAGCGATGTATTCTGCTTCCATAGTCGAGTCAGCAACGGTTTCCTGTTTGGAGCTCTTCCAACACACCGCCCCTCCATTGAGGGTAAAGACAAAACCCGACATGGACTTGGAATCATCCTTGTCACTCTGGAAGCTGGAGTCAGCAAAGGCCTCATTCTGCAGGTCTTTTCCGCCATACACCAAGAACATCTCCTTAGTCCTTCTCAGGTACTTGAGAATGTTCTTCACTGCTATCCAATGTTTCTCCCAAGGGTTTGACTGATACCTGCTTACCACACTCAGTGCATAAGCCACATCCGTTCTGGTACACAACATCGCATACATTATAGAGCCTACCGCAGAAGCGTAGGGTATAATAGACATGCGATCCCTCTCCAAATCAGTCTTGGGAGACATCTCTTTGGAGAGGGTGATCCCGTGACAAGACGGTAGATTACCGCGCTTGGAATCTTCCATACTGAATCTCTTCAGTATGGTGTCGATGTACCTGGACTGTGAGAGTCCTAATATCCTCTTGGATCTGTCACGGTAGATCCGGATACCCAGAATGTATGAGGCATCACCCAGGTCTTTCATGGAGAACCTGTGTGACAAGAATCCTTTGACTGACTGTAGCATAGGAATATCATTTCCTATTAGGAGAATGTCATCCACGTACAAGACGAGGAATACCACAGTTCTCCCTACAATCTTACTGTAAATGCATGGTTCATCTGGGTTTTTGATAAAGTCGAATTCTTTGACAGTATCATCAAAGCATATGTTCCAACTCCTCGATTCCTGCTTAAGTCCATATATGGACTTTAGCAACTTGCACACTCTACCGCTGCTCCCACTCTGATTGAATCCCTCCGGCTGATCCATATAGACGCACTCTTCCAAATTTCCATTTAGGAAAGCCGTCTTTACGTCCATCTGCCAGATTTCATAATCGTGGAAGGCAGCAATGGCAAGAAGGATCCGAATGGATTTCAGCATAGCCACTAGAGAAAAGGTCTCGTCATTGTCCAAACCAGGTCTTTGACGAAAACCCTTTGCAACAAGTCTAGCTTTATAGGTCTCAACCTGCCCATCTACACCAATCTTCTTTCTGAAGATCCATTTGCAGCCTACGGGTTTTACCCCTTCTGGAGCAAAGTCCAAAGTCCAAACTTTGTTGGAGTACATGGACTCCATCTCGGCCCGCATTGCATCCAGCCATTTTACCGAGTCGCCGCTCTGGATGGCTTGCTGGAAGCTAGTAGGCTCACCATAATCCATGGTGCAATCCTCTCTATCCCCGTCTATGAGAAAACCGTAGTATCTCTCGGGCGGATGAGACTGCCTACTACTCCTGCGGAGTGGCGCTGGGATGTCCGGTTCTCTTGAAACTTCTGGTTCTTCCAAGATTTCAGTAATAGCTTGTGGTTCTGGAATTTTTCCAGTTCTATTGTGCTCCCACTTATCTGATTTTCTAAAAATTCAGTTTCCAAGTAGTGGGCATGCTGAGAAACAAAAACCTTTTGTTCCTCAGCGGAATAGAAAAAATACCCCCTGGAGTTCTTTGGGTATCCCACAAACTTACACAGTACTGAGCGTGCCTCGAGCTTGTCCGCATGCTGCTTTTTTACAAAAGCTGGAATCCCCATGTCTTAAGGTACTTGAGACAGGGTTTCTTCCCACTCCACATCTGATATGGGGTGGTAGGCACAGTCTTGGTTGGAGCCTTGTTCAAGAGATATGCTGCTGTTTCTAGCGCATAACCCCAGAAGGATCGCGGTAACTCAGCCTTACTCATCATGGAACGAACCATATCCAATAGGGTTCGATTCCGCCGTTCCGATACACCGTTGTGTTGTGGTGTGTATGGAGGAGTAAGCTGAGAGAGAATTCCATTCTCTTTTAAATAGCCCAGAAACTCGGCACTTAAGTATTCACCACTCGATCAGATCTTAGTGTCTTGATACTTTTGCCTGTTTGTTTTTCAACTTCACTCTTGTATTCTTGAAATTTCTCAAAGGCCTCGGATTTGTGCTTCATCAAGAAGACATGCCCAAACCTAGAGAAATCATCTGTGAAAGTAATGAAGTATGAATAACCACTTCGCGCATGTGTAGACATTGGACCACACACATCACTGTGTAAGAGTCCCAAGAGCTCGCTTGCTCTTTCTCCGTGTCCAGTGAACGGAGTCTTTGTCATCTTTCCTATGAGACAAGATTCACAAGTGGCATAAGACTGATACTCAAACGGATTTAAGTATCCCTCTTTATGTAACTTTGTTAACTGTGTCTCATTTATGTGACCAAGTCTACAATGCCATAAGAAAGCCTGATTAGTTTCCGGAGACTTTCTTTTAAGTGTGTTCTGGACACTGAAGATCTGAGCTTGATTCAATACGTATATACCGTTTTGTAATGTACCTGACCCAATCAGAACTTGATTTAGGTGGATGTTAACTACATCGCTTACAAAAGTAAAATCATATCCTTCCTTAGAAATTAAGGATACAGATATGATATTACAAGTCGCACCTGGTACATAAAAACAGTTACGCAGAATCAATATCTGCCCAGTTGTCAGTCCTAGATGATATTCCCCTACGGATTCAGCATACATGCTCATTCCGTTAGCAACCCTGAGAGTCATATCACCTTTCCTGATAACCCTACGGTTTCTCAAAGCCTGTAACGAGTTACAGATATGAGATCCTGATCCGGTATCCAATACCCAGGAAGTAGGGTTAACTGACATACAGTTCTCTATCACAAACACACCCGAAGCCGAAGCCACAACATGCTTCGAATTCTGGCTACTGGCTTTACAAGCCCTGCAATCCTTCTGCCCATGTTCATTCCCGTAACAATAGGAACATCCCTCTTTTACTGCATCCATTCCAGAAACTTCTGCCATTTACTTTCTTTCTACTTCCCTGGTTTCCTTCAGGGTAGTAGGCAGAGACTGTTGAACTAAGTCAGGATCTGACCTATTCTTCAACATGGTCTTCAGGTCCGAGAGCTCAAAAGAGCTGGTCTCTGTAAGGACGTTGCCCCCTACAGATGACCCGATAGCCAACCTCGCTGGAAGCAATTCGTTCAAGGTCTCATATCTTGCGATACGAGATTGCTCTCCATATAAAACTTTGTTATGGAGGAAGATAGAAGCGGAGTCTATCTTCTCGTGCTGCCTCTGGTATATACCATCAACTGAGTTTAACACGAGGCACTTGGCTTTCGCACAGTCTTCTTCCGATGTCCTACGAATATCGATATCCGTGACAGGGGAAACTGGACCTGAGACGGCAGGGGTTGGATCAGTCAAGAGGTGTCCCAGCTTGTCCTGGGCAATGGACATCTGGACAGACCTTTGCCTGTCGCAACAGTCAGATTCAGTTATCTTATTATCTAGATGTAACCTAGGTGCGGTCATTGGGTCGCTGCAGTTAAGAGAGAGAGAAGAAAACACTTAGCATGATGCTCTTGCATGTTTAGATTGGTTTTTTTAATTTATCTAAACAGGATGGCTCCCACTGTCTCTCGAATCCCTCTTCAAACCACAAAGGAAGAATTAGTCGGGATCTTTCTCACCGTACAATACTTGCTTAACCGTTCAGCCAGGCCAGTGTCGGTACTTCGAGGGAGGTTTTCCAACGCTTTCGCGAAGTTCCTTAATTAAGTAACCTCTTTTCCCTGTGGGCTGTTGGAGATAATGCCCTCAGAGTCAATTATTGGATCACAGGTACGTGATTGCAATGATTGATGGAGGACCTATCCCGGTAGGACAGTCTTACTCGAGATGATAGTATGCTATCTGGTTTACCTTTATCATCGTGTACTGCTTAAGGTGACCTGACAAGTCGCTATTACACGTTGATAGAGCCCCTAGGATTCTTGCTTGACCACCAGCAGTATGAGGGCGATCATATAAGTGGGAGCTGGGAGTCTATAAGCATATCCTTAAATGGTCCCTAGTCGTGGGAGTTTCGAGATAGGGCATCGATACTCCATAGTAGACTAGTGTATACAGTCGAGACCCCGACGAGGGGCGGTGGCCGGTCTCACAAGCCACTGGTGTCAGGTGGATCACCTAAGATGTATACAGGTGCTCATTGGGTTATGAGTACACCGGACAGGACTCGCCGGGAACATGCTAGTTGGTCATATACAAGACGTCAGATGGCAGTTCAATGGTGACATGTGTGCAGGTTAGTTCATCGACCTGGGGATCGTCATTTGTCTCGTGTGAGTTCCCACTGTACTTTGATTACTACCCTACCACGGCTCAAAGGAGTCGTGCAAACAGGTTTTAGTTGGGTACAGTCCCGAGCCACATGGAGGTAGTGAGCGTATCTTCAGGGGTTCGTCTCTCCCGGTATTGGGGGTGAGGTCGTGCTGTGTCTAGGAGAGACATTACACGAAGCCCTCGGCCGAGGCAAGGAGATTTACTGGTAGGTATTCCAGTAGTATCTCAGGGTGTTCTGGGCTACACTCCGACACGACTTGTACCGCTTTTGGGGGTCTGACTTTTACCAACCCCCTAGGCCCGCCATGCGATGCTCATAGACGAACGGACCGGACTGTACGGATATTGTCACTGACAGGCTCAGTAGGGTTGTAGGGCTGAGTTCGCTCACAGACGTCCATTTTAGTCAATACCTGGTAGCCCGTTACGTATTGGCATATACCTCTGACGTGCTAGTGGTTAAATCCACAACCAAGGTGTTGACGAGTCTTTAGAGTCCCCCACATTCAGTTACTCAGCTTTCGGGCGAAAGATTGTAGAGGCCGTATGGAGATATGGCAAGGTCCGATCAGATACGTGCGGTATTGCACGGATCAGGATCGGACAGTTTGTACTATAGGCCATATGGTTATATGGCAGGGTTCGATCAGATACGTGCGGTATTGCACGGATCAGGATCGAACAGATATTACTAGCCGGTTTTGGTATAAGCCGGATTCTAGTATAGTACAGTGGAGATTTTGTCTCATGGCATTTGTATTTCGGTCGAAATACAGATGCGGGTGTGTATGCACAGTATCGGGGTTTTCCTGTAATTTATTACGGGACCAGTTTTCTGGAGTTGCCAGTTTGCTTTCCGTTTCGGCCGATTTCCATTGTTCCGTTCATTGGCCGAAGATTGGTGGAGGAGGGCTTATTTGCATTGTTGCAAATAAGTGTTTTTGGAGGGGGTTCTTTGCATATATTTATATCATGATGGTTTCATGATGGAGCCCATCCTTTGACTTCTAGCTTTATGATGATGGCTTGACCATTGTAGGTTATGATTGGCTTTTGGAGTGTTGGGTTTTGTTCTCTCATCATTGCTTCCACCCACCCCCTTGACCTTACTCTTTCTCTCTCCAATCACACATGGGTGGGGGGGCCGGCCATTCCTATGGAATGGAATGGGATTCATTTCTTTGGTGTGTGATTTTTGATATCTTGAGTTGAGAAAAATCCTTAACACTCCCTCTCCAAAAAGGTTCACTTCAATCCCTCCACCAATGGCAATTCCACAACCCCAAAGTGAGACATGGTTCTATACATATTCTACAGCAAATCTTGGGCACGTCGAGTAGACGGCTTCGTGCCCAAGTTGCCTCGGCATTGAGGTGGGAGCCCGTAAAAGAAGTAGGCGATGTGGTGCACTTCCGGCGACGAGGAGGAGACGGGACATTCCGCAGGAGATCGGGACGAGGACGAGAAGACCGGAGGACTCGGATCTGTCGGTATACTTCTCATCCCTATCTTGTTAGTAGCTTAGACTTGTTAATGGTTACGATCCGGATGTTTAGTGCGCGGTGGTGCCGGTTTGCTAAGTCCGCAAAATTAAAGTTTATCACCGCTTCCGCTTTCCGGCGTCGGATTGACGGCCGGGGCGCCGCCGTGCACTTACAGTGGTATCAGAGCCTCGCCATTAACTTAGTCTAGCTTTGTGTAATGTGTTTGCATTTCCGATCGATCAAAAGTTCCAAAATCGCATTTTTGATCACATCAGTTTTCTGTTGGAAATTTTTGGTCTCGAAAATTTATTCAGGTTGTATAAAATTGATGTACTGGAGATTACAAGGATACTGTAAAAATTCGACAGGTTCAGTCGACAGTGCAGGCGCGGAACCGCGGCCAAAACCCCCTTTGGGCCGCGTTTCCGCCGCGCACTTTTGAGATCTCTGCGCCCAATTTCTACAGTGTCTTTGTGGGCTTAGAATTGGGGTTTTGGAATGTTAAATTTGGGCCCATTATTTCTGTGAGTGCTGCAGTATTGCTAGGGGGCCCACTTGTTAAAGTTTGATTGATCGGATATTTTAAACACATTTTTCACAGTATTTACCTTATATCTGCGACCGTGAATGTCACTTGATCGGTAAATCCTGTCTAACTGCTATAGCCCGGTTAGACGGATTTGCGAACGTGACTTTCACGTTGATGTTCTGTGTTTATGCTGTGATGTTGCGGATCGGTCGTGGGGGATAGCCTGGATGCAATGCTAGTACAGTGCTGTTGTATTATGTGCATTTGTTATTGCGGGGCGAGCGTCCGACATGTGGACTGCCGTCACTGCCAGTTTGTACTATTATTTTGGGGCACGACCTGGTTGCGGTCGATGTACCCGGTGTATGTATATTTTACTTTCTGTACTAGGATTACCCCGCGGAGGGGTGCACGGATGGCCGGGTTCTAGAGGGCAACAAGCCCGCATCTCATGGCATTGAGACGGAGGGGGCTTCACTCTAGGATTGGCGGGCTATTCGCCGCACTCGTAGGGGGTACAGGTTGACCCAGGAGGGGTGCCCAAGTTGCCGGATTCCGTGAAGTGCAGGGTGGTCCATTCACGGAGCTGAAGGGGGCTGCCTCGCTTCAGGTTTTGGCGGGTAACTTGCCGCGCCCGTAGGGGTCTAGGATTTCATTGCACAGGCTATCCACACGACCAGGGGAACGTCGGGTTTCAGTAGTGGCTCTGTGAAACCCGGGGATCCCAGATATCTGTATTGTTTCTGTGATGATGTACATTTTCTATGATGTTGCATTTCTTTCACGCCTTGAGCGAAATATATTATATTGGTATATATATTAGTAGATGTTGTATATGTTTTGCATCCGCGCTAGTCCAGTCCCCGCTCTGTCGTTAGTTAGCTAACCTAACGGGTAATGACGGGACCCAGTGGCGAATGCGGATGGCATATACGTACATCAGTATATTTTCGTTCTTTTTGGTGTGATCAATTGATGGGACTGCGTTGATTCGGATCAATGCAAGTTAAAAACAAACCTAATCTGATGTAGTTGGAACACTTTTTCAAAAAGCTGTTATTGCAAGGACGTTCACTTTTGTTTTGCATCGTGATATTCAGTTGGAATATCCTGCTCCTCAGTCGACGAGGCAAGGGCCGAGATCCCTTCACCGGGAGTGACCCCTTGGACAAAAAGTTTGCGTCAGGGCATTAACTTCACTATAGCCGATTACTTTTGCTTTGCATCGCGGTATTCATTTGGAATATCCTGCACCCCATTCTACGGGGAAAGAGCCGAGATCCTTTCACCGGGAGTGACCTTTTTAGCAACGGTTTTCGTCACTATATTTTTTTAAAAAAAAAGCTATCCGTTCCTTCGACGATATCAAGTTCTTTACGTTAAAGGTTTTCGCCAGAAACCATTCGTAGCCCTCCGTCGTTTCATATGGGTAGTCAATAGTATTCAAGCTGGGTTTGTTGGCCAAAGTCAAGGCACAGTGTTTGGTAGCTGTTGGTTATTCATATGCAGCATAGATAGATGCGTTGGTTTGGAACAGTCGTATAGCCTTGTTGGCCAAAGTCAAGGGCTTGTGCGGGTGGATTCGAATCAACCTGGAGAATGACGGGTAGAACTTGACATGTGACTTATGATTTGTTGGCCAAAGTCAAGGTCATAAGAGCATGGGGCAGAAATCACATCGGGAGTTTCAAAAGAACTGAAACTTGCCAGATATGCGCATACCTTCTGCATTGTGATACCGTGAGCGGATTCCGTCACGTTGTCATGCGATGAGAGTTGGATCCCGATTCCCACTGATGAGTTAGTTTACTCCTCGGGTGACCCCGACTAATTCTTCTTTCAGGTTTGGAGGAGAATTTGAGGTACAGTGGGAGGATTCCAGATTAGATAAATTGGTAACCATTCTGGTCTAGGATAGAGTGCAAGCTGAGTGTTTCTTTTCTCTCTCTCTTTGGCAGCGACCATTGACCCGACCCTAAGACTATGACTCAGTGACCAAGTTGACCGAACCTTCTTAAACACTCGCTTTTGGATTGTCAGAGTTGCAAACCTCATTGCCATTCCTACTTTTACCCTTTTTCTCCAGGACACCCCGTTTTACCACGAACGTCCACTTCCATTGGACAAAACCATCGTATGGTTAGATATGAACTCGAAAGAATTTATTCGAGGATGGTTTCCGGTTCTGGAGAAAACCCATAGGATTATTCAGTTGTCTTTTCCTTTTACCCTCTCTCAGGTTACGAGTACTCCTTGGTTTAGGGGTAGTACACCTATTACGCAAATTGGATTGTCTTCTTCCAAACCTTAGGCTGGTGCCGACCGGTAGGGAATGAAGAAAACCAATTAGCATAACGATGGTGTGCAGAAGGTATTAAGTTTAGACAAAGCAAGGGATTAGAAAGGGGGCAAAGTAAATTGCAACAGATATTCATGACCAAACCAGGTATTTCTTCGCCAATCCTAAAATCACCTTTGTATTTCTCCAGGACACTCCGTATCACTACGAAGATCCACAGTTTATTGGATATTCCATCGTATGGTTATATACGAACTCGAAGGGAACTTGTTCCAGTTCGGGGATGGATTCTGGTTCAGGAGAAATAGGAATTAAGTTCATTCGGTTGTCTTTTATCTTCACCTTCTCTCGCATTGCGAGTGTTCCTAGGATTGGGACAGTACACCCATTATGCTTATTGGATAGTCTTCTTCCAAACCATAGGCTGGTGCCGAACGGTAGGGAAGGAAGAAAACCATTTGGCCTAAAGGGGTGTGCAGAAGGTAAAGACTAAAGACATATGAAGGGATTTTGAGAGGTGGCAAAGAATTATACGGTTACAGTCGTGAATCTGGAAGAGGCATTACTAGGAATACCGGGATACCCCATTGAAACATTTCAATGTTTCAGTCTCACTGTGTACTGTTAAAGGAAAACTGATTTCCCGATTAGATACTTACTCCAGGGTATGTATTTACCAGTTACGATTCTCACATCTGTATGGTTTTTACAGATGATGAGTGGGAGTAAGTTATTGGGAATTGGGTGATCATCCTCATTATATCGGGATTCGTTATAATCAGTGATATTTGAGGAAATCACCTGGGCTGTTTGCCGGTCGGCAAATATTTGGTTTTGAATATCCGCTTTTATGCACCAATTTCAAATTGATATATCTGTACGTCTATTTTCATAGAGTGAGATATACGTTTCTGAAATTATGTCTATGACATTTACCTATATCAGTGGATGGTTAGGTAAGGAGCATTAAACAGCGGTGTAATTCTTCTTGACCATAAGTACAGTTTTCAACCTACGACACACAGTGAATGAGTTATCAGACTCAAGGGACTTATACAGAGTACTGTATGTTGTCCAGGGTCCATTAGGACAGAGGGGTTGGTCCTCGTACTATATTCGGTTTACTTATGACTTCTCTAGTTTTTTAGACAAGTGTTTCGCGGAAACACAGGGTCCGAATTTTGAGAAGTTATGGGTATTTGAATAGAGTAGAGAACCAGGTGTAGCAAGTATCGGGATTCTTCAAAGCAATCGAAGATGTAGATACTTGTGTATGGTATTCAGCTGATAGTAATGATAAAGAGAACTTGCTTCTCTTTCAGGTTACTCATAATTGGAAATGCTCCTAAGTTGAGTAACGATGATCGGCCTCCTTCCATTTAGTTGACATGCACTGGAGACAGTTGCATGATTTGGATCTGGTTCAGTTAAATCAGTGCCTCTGGTCCTATATGGGATATAGAACAGTTCGTATCTTGACGTTGTTAAGGTACGGGGAGTTGTCCAGCTTATGATTAAAACCAGACTCTGGATAACTCAAGGCACGTTTCTGTAATGGCTGTTTATGGGTTGACCCAGGCTATGACGAGGGTTGACTTTCAACCATCTGGATGAACAATAGCGATATTGTTCTAGACTCGCCACAGTTTTATTAAAAATTGATTTTTTTTCAGAAAACAGTAGTGAGAGTATGGTAGAACTGGAAGTGATTCCAGAACCACAAACGATTACAAAAGATTTGATAAGGAACCTAAAGATTCAATCTGGATTGACATTCCATTGACCACTCCGCAGATGAGGTGGTTAACTTCAGGCACCCGAGAGGTACTACGGTAGCCTCAAGGACGGTGACAGGGAAGTTCTTGTTTACCCACAATTACCATTGCTGTTGTTCCAGGCTGCGAGACCCGGCGGGAGGATGAGTATAGCGTCGTTCTGAACTCGCTTCAGAAGTGTACGTGTATATGACTTTGCCAGAGGGTTGTCGTAGACAGTGGGAGTAGCGGAAGCATTGGTGGACAGGTAGCTTATGTCTATTTATAGACTAAAGCAGATGTAGCGGAGATAGATCATCTATTTCTGACGTGACAGTCATGGGTTTGACTTCATCAGAATAGGGGATGGATCTGTTGAGAAGGTAGTAGAGTGTGATATCCTAGTATTTGGATGACATACACAGAGTAGGAAAGGAAACTCCTATACTACAATCGGTTATACTTTGGTCGTCACACAGTGTTTTCTCCACAAAGGAAATGGATTTTATATCACACATACTGGTTACTAGATCTATGGTTTAGATCTAGATTTGGGTGGTTTCCCAATCAGGGTACTTGACAGCATTCTAAGAGTATTTAGGATGGACGACTCCTGGCACGGTAGTGTACCTGCAGGATATGGAGTCACCCTCTCTAAAGGGGTCTTACAGACTAAATTGGAGAGGGATGTGCATGATTGGCAGATCACTTGCTCAGGAAATTGAGTCAATCATGAGATGTCAAGTACCACACCAGATGTTGTTCTTACACTAGATGCAATAAGTTGACTTTGATCCAAACCTGGAGAAACAGTCGGAAGCAGTTTTAGAACATAAGTGGATGTTCTAGGGATATGATAACGACAGCCTTATTCAGGAGACAGTTATCATTCCAGGCTTCCAAGGTGACATGGACGACAAGGAGGTTGTCAGAGTTATAGTTTTCCCTCTGACGAGGGGCAGTATTTTGGACAGGTGGTCCAAGGCAATACTGAGGGAGGCATGGCGCAGGATACTGATTAAGTTCAGTTGACGATACAGTCTAAGAAGTTTGGATTTGGAGTTCGTTTATGAGCTATGTCCCATCAGACATCCAGACACATTCTAAGACAGGTATTGCTCATTTCGCGAGATGGGTTTCTCCGCGAACTTGAGATATAGAGAGACATAGAAAGAGACATCAAGGCGGATCCACTCACTGAGGCTATTCCTCGAATGCAATAGTTTCGCGAACGAGCTTTGTGAGACTGACTAGTAGAGGAGTTGGGTATTCGGTATCATACGGGCTGTGAGTATGCGACATCGCAATAATTAGCCTTGAGTGCAAGTGTGAGATTGTTGGAGATAATGCCCTCAGAGTCAATTATTGGATCACAGGTACGTGATTGCAATGATTGATGGAGGACCTATCCCGGTAGGACAGTCTTACTCGAGATGATAGTATGCTATCTGGTTTACCTTTATCATCGTGTACTGCTTAAGGTGACCTGACAAGTCGCTATTACACGTTGATAGAGCCCCTAGGATTCTTGCTTGACCACCAGCAGTATGAGGGCGATCATATAAGTGGGAGCTGGGAGTCTATAAGCATATCCTTAAATGGTCCCTAGTCGTGGGAGTTTCGAGATAGGGCATCGATACTCCATAGTAGACTAGTGTATACAGTCGAGACCCCGACGAGGGGCGGTGGCCGGTCTCACAAGCCACTGGTGTCAGGTGGATCACCTAAGATGTATACAGGTGCTCATTGGGTTATGAGTACACCGGACAGGACTCGCCGGGAACATGCTAGTTGGTCATATACCAGACGTCAGATGGCAGTTCCCTGGTGACATGTGTGCAGGTTAGTTCATCGACCTGGGGATCGTCATTTGTCTCGTGTGAGTTCCCACTGTACTTTGATTACTACCCTACCACGGCTCAAAGGAGTCGTGCAAACAGGTTTTAGTTGGGTACAGTCCCGAGCCACATGGAGGCAGTGAGCGTATCTTCAGGGGTTCGTCTCTCCCGGTATTGGGGGCGAGGTCATGCTGTGTCTAGGAGAGCCATTACACGAAGCCCTCGGCCGAGGCAAGGAGATTTACTGGTAGGTATTCCAGTAGTATCTCAGGGTGTTCTGGGCTACACTCCGACACGACTTGTACCGCTTTTGGAGGTCTGACTTTTACCAACCCCCTAGGCCCGCCATGCGATGCTCATAGACGAACGGACCGGACTGTACGGATATTGTCACTGACAGGCTCAGTAGGGTTGTCGGGCTGAGTTCGCTCACAGAAGTCCCTTTTAGTCAATACCTGGTAGCCCGTTACGTATTGGCTTATACCTCTGACGTGCTAGTGGTTAAATCCACAACCAAGGTGTTGACGAGTCTTTAGAGTCCCCCACATTCAGTTACTCAGCTTTCGGGCGAAAGGTTGTCGAGGCCGTATGGAGATATGGCAAGGTCCGATCAGATACGTGCGGTATTGCACGGATCAGGATCGGACAGTTTGTACTATAGGCCGTATGGTTATATGGCAGGGTTCGATCAGATACGTGCGGTATTGCACGGATCAGGATCGAACAGATATTACTAGCCGGTTTTGGTATAAGCCGGATTCTAGTATAGTACAGTGGAGATTTTGTCTCATGGCATTTGTATTTCGGTCGAAATACAGATGCGGGTGTGTATGCACAGTATCGGGGTTTTCCTGTAATTTATTACGGGACCAGTTTTCTGGAGTTGCCAGTTTGCTTTCCGTTTCGGCCGATTTCCATTGTTTCGTTCATTGGCCGAAGATTGGTGGAGGAGGGCTTATTTGCATTGTTGCAAATAAGTGTTTTTGGAGGGGGTTCTTTGCATATATTTATATCATGATGGTTTCATGATGGAGCCCATCCTTTGACTTCTAGCTTTATGATGATGGCTTGACCATTGTAGGTTATGATTGGCTTTTGGTGTGTTGGGTTTTGTTCTCTCATCATCTTTTTTCATCATTGCTTCCACCCACCCCCTTGACCTTACTCTTTCTCTCTCCAATCACACATGGGTGGGGGGGGGGGCGGCCATTCCTATGGAATGGAAAGGGATTCATTTCTTTGGTGTGTGATTTTTGATATCTTGAGTTGAGAAAAATCCCTAACAATCCCTCTCCAAAAAGGTTCACTTCAATCCCTCCACCAATGGCAATTCCACAACCCCAAAGTGAGACATGGTTCTATACATATTCTACAGCAAATCTTGGACACGTCGAGTAGCCGGCTTCGTGCCCGAGTTGCCTCGGCATTGAGGTGGGAGCCCGTAAAAGAAGTAGGCGATGTGGTGCACTTCCGGCGACGAGGAGGAGACGGGACATTCCGCAGGAGATCGGGACGACGACGAGAAGACCGGAGGACTCGGATCTGTCGGTATACTTCTCATCCCTATCTTGTTAGTAGCTTAGACTTGTTAATGGTTACGATCCGGATGTTTAGTGCGCGGTGGTGCCGGTTTGCTAAGTCCGCAAAATTAAAGTTTATCACCGCTTCCGCTTTCCGGCGTCGGATTGACGGCCGGGGCGCCGCCGTGCACTTACATGGGCGTAGCCCCGCTAACACCTTTCTAGACACCTACTTTGTTTATAACATTGATCGTTAAGTGAGAAAGTCCCCGAGGAGTAGCATATACTCACAGTAGGATCGGGATCCAAATATCATCGCGTGATAAAACCGAAGGAATCCTACCAGAATTATCACACTCCAAATGGTATGCAGCGCTAGCAAGTTTCAGTACTTATGAAACTCCCGATGTGGATTTTTTCCCCATACTCTTATGACCTTGACGAAGGTCAACAAATCATAAGTCACATGTCAAGTTCTACCCGTTGTTATCCAGGTTAATTTGAACCCACCCGCACATACCCTTGACGAAGGTCAACAAGGTAGTACGACTGTCCCAAACCAACGCATCTATCTATGCTACATATGAACACCCAACAGCTACCAATCACTATGCCTTGACGAAGGTCAACAAACATAGCTTGAATACTATTGAATATCCATACGAAACGACGGAGGGCTACGGATGGTTTTGGCGAAACCGTGAACGTAGTGATCTTGATATAATCGATGGAACGAGATAGCTTTTAAAAGGAGTGGTTCAAGCTCCGCGTTTAAAAGTTTAGTTTTGAAAAGAACCGAGTGGTTTTCAAAGTGTTCCAATAGACTTTTACTTGGTTTATTTTCTTGCATTAGTTCTTTTAATGCGTCCCATCATTTAATCCTACCATTGCAGAAAACAACCAAAATATGACGTACGCTTATGCCATTCGCATTCGCCACGGGGCCCCGTCATCACCCGTTAGTTTACTTAACTAACGACAGAGCGGGGGCTGGGCTAGCGCGGCTGTAAAACATAAGCAACGCCTAAATAGTTATTATATATAAATATATAGCAATGATAGACATTACAGATCACAGATGAATACATTGGATATACTAGGAATCCGCAATGTGTTCGAGCCTGCAACGTAAAGCGGATTACACGGTTGCGGTGAATAGCCAATACCCCACCCAAGACCCCTACAGGTGCGGCAAACTACCCGCCAAGCACCCGAAGCGAAGCAACCTCCCTCACCACCGTGAGTAGGCCACTCGGCACTTCGAGATACCCGGTAGTTTGTGCACCCCCTCCATGGGTCTATCCTAGGAGCAAAAACAGTAAAAAGAATTATACAATGACGGCTACAACCCCGACCCGGTTGTACGGCCATACAAATAATATTATTACATCAATTTACATGTTACAAATGAATGAAAGAAAAATAACGCTGATCTCACATCCACCCCGGCCATTCACCCGCGACAATCCTATCCATTCATATCCACAAACCAACAACAATCACAGATCACAGAGATGTATAACCCCGACTAATCGACTTATAGCGATTAGCCGACGTTCAATACATGCAAGCATCACAGATATAACCGATATAGTTAAAGTGTAGTGAAGTTCCGAAAAAATACGGATTTATAGGTCCCCAAAAGTAAATTTTAGTTCTGGAAAATCTGGGCATATATAACATATCCTAAAAATCTCAAAACCAACACAGAAACACACTGCACCAAAAACGATGCAGAGAGGGGACAAGACGGCCGCGCTTCCGCGGCAAGAGCTTCCTATTGCCGCGGATCCACGGCAACTTAGTCGCCTCTCTGGTTCGTCTTTGGTGGTTTTCTACACAAAACCCTGAGATAATTTTTGGTGTATAACAAATTTTATTTTGACCAGAAAAAAATTAACAGAAACTCGGGGTTTTGCGAGTTTGGTTTTTCGATTTTCCGGTTTCGAAACTTCGTTACACTTTACTACTTAGCTAGTTTGTGTTTAGTTAGGCTCTGATACCACTGTAAGTCCACGTTGCCCACCCCGGTGCTTACGGGGAGGTGGAAAACATAATAAAATTTGATTTTTATCAACTATAGGCAACATGTACCAAGCTTTAAGGATCTTTGCTAAACAAAAACAAGCTAACCCTAACTAGTAACTAGCTAAGTGATGGAAAGGTTATACCTTGAGCTCAAAGTCCTTCTCTCCTTGCTCCTTGGAATGGTAGAAAGATGTCACCTTGCTTGTCTTCTCCCGTCAAAGAAGGATCCACCCGAAAGCCTCGACCTTTAGCTTCAACTCCAAGCTAGGAGTAACTAGAGTGCAAGAAATGCTAAGACTTGAACCCTAGAAGAGAGTAGAGAAGATCAAGTGAAGGTTTTTCTCAAGCTTTTTGTTTCTCAACACATGAGAGGGAGAGAGCTTGAGGGAGAGGATGAGCAAGAGAGAGAAATGATATGAGAGAAAAATTATTAGTGAGCCATTCTCACTAATATGTGTGTAATATTTTAATTCAATAATTAGCTAGAAAATTGTCATGGTTTAATCAAGAGGTGACCATTATCATTTCAATATTAATGCAAATTGCAAGGATCAAAGAGCATCTTCCAAATGAAATGATTATGGTCAAGTTGTCAACTTGGTCAACAAGTCAATGAAGTCAAATGGTCAACAACAACAACCATGCACAATAATTAAGCTAATTATCAATTAACAATAATACACACAAAAGCAATAGGGTTAATAAAATGACAGTAGTCATTAACCCTAAACAAGGTCCTCTCCCTCAATCTCATGCAACTGTGCATACGCACCCGCATTCGTGATCCGAGGAACACGAATACACTGAGAAAAACAAATCTCAAATCATATACTAGGATCCGGCTTAAACCAAAGCCCGCTAGTATAAACTGTCCGGACAGCAAACGTGCACAAGTGCGCGGATGCGAACGAACCCTGTCGCAAAACCATGCGACCTCTACTCATTTTGCCTAAAGGCGAATAGCTCTCTGTGTGGGACTCTAAAGACTCGACACTACGCTGGCAGTGGGTTTAACCACAGACCGCAAGCGGCACTAGCTGTACGTAACGGTCCCCAGGTAGATGTCGATAAGAAGACTGACGAGGTGAACCCCATCTGCACTCCTACTGAGCCTGTATGTGACAGTCTCCGTACAGTCCGGTCTGTTCGTCTGATACATCGCATGGCGGGCCTAGGGGGGCGGTGAACGTAAGTCCCCTAATAGCGGTACAAGTCGTGTCGGAGTGTAGCCCAGAACACCCTGAGATAACACTGGAAGCCTACCAGTATATCTTGCTTGCCCTTGCCAGGGACTACTCGTGTAATGGCTCTCCTGGACACAGCGCGATGTCAACCCCCAATACCGGGAGAGACGAATCCTGTCTAACCGTCACTGCCTCCAAGTGCTTCGGGACTGCTCCCAAAAACTACCTGTTTGCACGACTCCTTTGAGCCGTGGTAGGGTAGTAATCAAAGTGCAGTGGGAACACACTCGAGGCGAAGTGACAGTGTCAAGTCAGTGGACTAAGCTGTACTCATGTCACCTGGGAACTGATAACTGACGATAGGTATATTACCAACCAACAGTTCCCGACGAGTCCTGTCCAGTGTACTCGTAACCTAACGAGCACCCGCATACTATCCCAAGTACGACGTACTAACGGCTGTGGGACAGACCGTCTCCCACACTGGGATGAGAAGCGCATACGCTAGTCTACTCCGGAGTATCGATGCCCTGTCTCGATAGTCCAACGACCAGGGACCTGTATAAGGATGTGCTTATAGATTACCCAGCTCCCACGAGTGCGAGCGCCATCACAACGCTGGTAATCAAGCAAAGATCCTAAGGGCTCTACTAATATGTATACCAGCAATATGCTAAAAGAAACACATGCACATATTAAAGCAGAGACAAACCAAGTAGCATACTACCATTTCGAGCAAGATTGTATATACAACTGTGAATATCCCAAGCTTCCATTAAGTAATATACAAACTAGTATGATACAGTAATGGCCTCTAGGGCATATACACTAACATTCTTCTGTGTCTACTCTCCTAACCTCGATCTCCCTGGAGATCAACCATCTCCATGATCAGGTGATACTGCCTAAGAATTATATCTGGATTTCTGATGGGACGGTAGTTCCTTGGCTAAATCCACAACTCTATTGTCAAACAATAGTAGGAACGAAGTTCATCTTATGAACTTTTATATATCCAGAATGCCTCTATGGTAGTATCCTTGGTAACGATGTATCTTGCCTTTAATCGTCTAGTATGTCACGGTATCTAGCTTGGAACTCTTCCAACATACCGTCCCTCCACTGAGGGTATAGACAAGCCTGCGACTGACATTCAGTCGTCCTTATCACCCTGGAACCCTTCCAGTGATTCTCCCCAGGATTGATTGATACCATCTCACTACAACTAGTGAGTATCCTAACATCCAATTAGATCTATCTCATAGATCCAAAACCCAGGATTTAGGAGGTATCACTTTGATCCTATATGGAGAATCCTTGTGATAAGCGGAGATTGACCGAGCATAGTATAGGAAACTCCTTCCCTATCAAGAGTATGCCATCCACGTACTCTACGAGGATCACCACCATACTCTCTACTACCTTTTCGTATATACAAGGTTCATCTACCATTTTGATGAAGTCAAACTTTTTGACTAGCACATCAAAACAGATGTTCCAACTCCGCGATGCCTGTTTTATCATATAAAACATCTTGCACACGTTTCCGCTGCTCCCACTGTCTACGAAGCCCTCTGGCTGTGTACTTATAGACGTTCTCTTCTAAAACATCACTTAGAAAAGCAGTCATGACACCCAACCACCAGATATCGTAGTCATGGTATGTAGCCGTGGCAAGTAGGATCTGGATGGACTTAAGCATAGATCCTTAGAAAAGGTTTCAACATAATCCATACCTGGTCTATGATGCAAACCATTAACAAGTCTAGCTTTGAAAGTCTCAACCTTTCCATGTACACCAAGTAATCTTCTCAAGATATACTTGCTCCTGATGGGGACTTAACCCTTCAGATAAAACAACCAAAGTCCATACTTTGTTGGTGTATAAGGATTCCATCTCAGATCGATAAGCACCCAGCCATTCTTACAGAGTCCCACTCCTGATGGCCAGCTCGAAACTAGTTGGGTCATCATCTCATGATGCAATCCTCGCTCCCACTGTCATAGAGAAACCAAAGTATCTCTCAGGTGGGTGAGGAACCCTACTAGATCGGCGGAGAGGCTGAGGTTCGTTGGAAACTATTGAATCCTTTGGTTCTACCAAATCATCAGCTGCAGTTTGTATAGCTGGAACCCTTCCAGTTCTACATAACAGAACTTGCCTCGAGCTTGTCCGGATTTTGCTTTTAGACATAGGCCGGACAACCCCAAATCTTAACAAGCTTAAGATATGGGCTCTTCCCTTTCCATATCACATATGAAGTGGTAGGCAACTGATTTATTTCGAACCCTATTCAATAGGTATGCAACTTCTCAAGTGCATAACTCCCTAAAGGAAATAGGAAACTCAGTAGTACTCATCATAGAGCACACCATATCACATAGGGTGCTATTGCTCCGCCCCGATACACCGACGTGCTGTGGTGTATGCGGAGGAGTAATGCTGAGAGAGAATCTCATTCTCCTTTAGAATAGTCCAGGAATTCCGTACTTAAGTATTCTCCTCCTTGATCACATCATAGGACATAATACTTTTACCCGTATTTTGGTTCTCTACTTCTTATTTATATTCTGTGAATATCTGAAAAGGTTCGGACTTGTGTTTCAGCAGGAACATATGTCTGAATCTTGAGAGATCATCGAAGAATGGAATGAAGTACAAAGAACCGGTCCTGGCATATGTAGACAGGGGACTGTCATACATCAACATGTATCAATCCCAAGAGTTGACTAACTCTTTCTCTGTTTCCAATAAATAGAGCTGTGATCATCTTATCTTTTTGACATGACCGGCAAGTTTCACAAGATGTAAATTCAAACAAATTTAAATATGCATCTAAATGTAACTTCAGCCAGTCGGGTCGCATTGATATGACCTAGTCTACAATGCCTCAAGAAGGATTTTTTCATTTCTGAACTCTTCTCTTGTGTGTGTTCTGTATACTAAGAACTGCAGTTTGATTTAGAACGTCAATGCTTTTAGATAACGTGCCTGAACCGATCAACTCTTGATATAGGAAATGTTCAAAACATTATCCAACAAAACAAAATTATATCCTTTCTTTACTAATAAAGAGACTGATATGATTTTGTATATCAGGTTCGGTATCTAATAACATTTATTCAGAATCAATGTATTCCGGTAATACAGGGTGACAGTGACCAACAGACTTGGCTGCAACACTTGTACCGTTTTCTGTCTCATGAAACTTATCACCCGTTCTCAGTTCTTTACCTATCTATAGCCCTTGTAACAGATTACATATACGGGATCCTGATCCGGTATCATATACCCAGGACGTAAAGGATACTGAGAAACAGTTCTGTGTAATGAACACACCCGAAGATGATGCATCAACATGCACTTTCTTCGTTTGGGCGGTCGGGAAATCTGGAATTCCCCAATTTCCTGCTCTGTCTTATAACAATTATAAGTTGGAGCGGGACCAACGTTCCCCAGCTCTGTATAACAAGCGGGTTCGGTCAATATATCCGTTTTATTATCTTGATTAAGGCGTGATATGGTCGCTATCTGGAGAGAGAGAGAAGAAAACACTCAGCGTATGCTCTTGCAAGATTAGATTGGTTATCTAATATATCTAATCATGATGTCTCCCACTGTTTTAATCAAATCTTCCTTCAAACCCTAAAAGGAAAGACTAGCCGGGATTAATTACACGCTACAAGTTCGCCAATCTTTCAGCCAGGCCAGTGTCGGTACTTTGAGGGAGGTCCCCCGTGCTTTCGCACGAACCTAATTAAAGTAAACCTCGTTTTCCCATAGGCGTAACCCCGTTAACACCTTTCTAGACACCTACTTGATCGGCTAATTGTAATGTGTAAAACTCTCCCAGGAGTAACTCTTACTCGCAGCGGGTATCGGGATCCAACTATCTTTTAGAAGGTATGCAATCTCATTGCAAATTTCAACACTTGAAATTCCCAATAATATTTTGCCCCAAGCAATCTATGACATTGACTGAGTCAACAAACCATAGACCGCAAGTAAAGTACAACCCGTCATTTCCCGATTGAATTAAACCCACCCGCACGACCCTTGACTGAGTCAACAAGGCCGCACGACTACCCTAATCCAATCGCATCATATGCTTTGCAGATAAGCACTAATCAGCTACCGCACACTACGCCTTGACTGAGTCAACAAACGCATCACGAATACTAACTATTACTTATCTGAAATGACGGAGGGCTACGTCAGGTTTTTAAGAAAACCTTTTGCGTAATGAACTTTATATCGTTGTAGAATCGAGTGATTTTAAATGGAGTGTTTTTTTTAGGCTTTTCTTGTTTTGCTAAAGGGGTCACTCCCGGTGAAGGGATCGTCGGCCCTTTCCTCATCGAATAAGGTGCAGGATATTTCACAAATACCACTATGCAAAGCAAGAACTATAGAAGCAATCAAAAGACAAACCGAGTTTGTAGCATTTGCCAGTTATTGCTAAAGGAGTCACTCCCGGTGAAGGGATCTCGGTCCTTTCCTTATCGAATAAGGTGCTGGATGTTCTACAAGGAACACCGCTATGCAAAGCAACAACTAGAGCTACCAGTTTTTATAAACAAGTTTCTACAACATCTTAGGTTTCTTTTATTTCATTAATCTCATTAATGAAGTCCCATTTTATTATGCTTCACAAGCATCTCTTTTTGAAACGAAATCTGCAATATAACATATATCTCATATATATAATATAAACATTCGTCACAGGCAGTAATATGATCTCATCACAGAACATTGCAGCAGAAGAACATATATGAAATATTGGATATACTAGGACGTCCGTGTTTTCAATACGAGCCTGTATAAAACACGGATTCCATGGTCGCGATGAATAGCCAAACCCACATCCCTAGACCCCTACGAGAGCGGCAAGTAACACTGCCAATTCTAGGGTTAGGAGACCCGGTCTCGACTCCTCGAGATGGTCTCCTACTGGACCCTAGAACCCAGTTACTTGTGCTCCCCGCCTTGGGTCTACCTAATGCGGAAAAGTAAATAATATACAACGGTGACATCTTCCGCTACCTGGAAGTGCCCCAATAAATGAATATTACATACAAATGAATTTTACATGAATGAAAAAGAAAAAACTCTCATCTCACATATAACCCCCGGCTATTCAAACGCGACGATCCAATAGAACATATCACAGCAACACATAATATCACATATCATCAACGTAAGCAAGTATGCGTATCCCGATTGTCGTTGATGTATAGCAACGAAGCCGGCGATACACCACATACTACGCTTACGGTCACAGAAAAGAAAGTGTAAAACTACAACAGTTGGAATCCGCAACCTCCTTAGACATCGCATGCCTAACCAAATGAATTCCTTAGACATCGCATGCCTAACAATTATAAACCCCGCATTTTAGTCTCTTTATCGAAAACTCTTTTCAATATCAAGTCGGGCAATTCAACAAGATTCCCGACGTCCTGATCGAATGCTCGTCGCAAACTTTAGTAGACGGCCGCATCCCAGATGCCGTCGACGAAGTGCACTAAGGCGGAACACCGCTGCCGCGAGCACCCGAACGGATGCTTTCGGCGACGGGGTTCTCCTACAGTCACTTGGTCGGGGCTATGGGGCGTAGCTGTCTATTAAGTTTACCCGGCGAGTATCCGCGTACGCTACGTGATTGCGACGGACTTTTGATCACATCAAAATTCCGTAGCAACCGATCAACTGAGACTAAACTGCTATGTTTATAATATTCAAATCAGTTATCTCATAACTACCTGCGGATTCCAAATATTGTATCACATTCCAGATAAATAGAAAAAGTTAAACTTTCCGATCGAATCATCAAGCACCCAAGATTTCCCCAATATATCTCAACACTTGAAATCAGTTTAAAAACATCCATTACATGCCACAGTACCAATGGTCCAGCCGTAGAAGGTGGGCCTCACATGTGGCACGCCGTACTGCCCCAAACCCTAAGGTTCAAAGGGCAGTTCAAGACGGTCACATAATCGAGTTAAGGTTTGTTGTCTTCTAGAGGGTCCACCGAGTTACTTGCATGACTTAGAACATTCTTAAACACGAGAAAAAATCCAACTTTTGAAAAATTTTCCGACAGGGGAAAAAGTGAGTTATTGATATCCGTTCGAACATTTTAACAGTTTCTAAAATTTATCCGGAAAACACACATAGACAAAATCTGATAATCTGATCGAATCATCGAATCCCCAAAACAACCCCAGAAAATTCAACTCTTGAATAAATATTAAAAATTCCCAGAAAATCCAGGATAATAAAATAGGAGTTACTGTGCAAACAAAAATTGATGACGTCATCATTGCGCCACGGAACCGCCGCAGAAGGCATGCTTCTGCCGCGGTTCCGCCGCGTTTTGTACTGTTTATCAAATAATTTTTGTACCGTAATTCTTAGAATTCCCTGCTGAATTTTTTAAGCATTTTTAATGTGGAAAAATCCCAGTTTTTAGAAAAAGTCCAGAGAGCGGGTTTTATCGGGGTTTCGGGTTTCGATCGGACTTTAAACTTCGTCTAGACTTCGTCTAAAGCTCTAGCTTGGCTCTGATACCACTGTAGGGTTGCTAGGCACGCGCACAAGGGTCTACGAGGCATCAACCATGCCCGATTAAAAATTTAGCCGTGCCGAACAACCCGAATGCGGAACTTTAAACTAGAGATTAGGGGAAAACAAGCATGCTAAACACTTTAACACTAAGTGAGAGGGATTACAACCTTTGTAGATCCGGTCCTTCACTTCATATGCTCCGTGTTTTGGTCCCTTCGCTGCGATCATCGGGATCCGGACTCTCAAGAGGTTCCACGAAGAGAAAGACGCAACCTTTGCTTCCGATCTTCGATACTTTGATGATCTACCTTGAAGTTTCTTTAACACAAGCTAACACTCATGAAATGATGTGAACACTCTCATCTAAATGGCAAGGGAAGATAAGGATGATGAAGTAGGATTTTTGCTCTCTTTATTTATCTTTTTCTCATATTTATTCAACACCTTTTGAAAAACTAGTAAGCATTTTCAAGAAAGAATGATGGAGGAAGAAGATGAACAATATTAGAATCCATTTGTGATGAATAGGAAAAGGATTAATATGAAGAATAATTCAACCATGGTTGACTTAACCATTTTAGAGAATAGACTAGGGTTAGGGTTTGGGTTGGGTTAAAGCATGAGTCACTTGAAAAAATCTTTATCATGACAAAAAGAAAAGCTTCTAGAAACATCTAGAAAGCTTAACCCTAATCCAAACCCTAATCATGTTTAAACTCCACTAAACAAGTTGCATTAGTTATCATATCATGTTACAATATTATATATCACATATATAATATTTATCGTAACAAAATAAAATAATACATTTAACATATATCGCATATATATCAATGTATTACCCGAGTGAGAAAAAGAATCTTTTAGTGAGCTAATATTAGTTAATGTAATTTAATATATCATATATATTATTATACATTAAATTATCGAATCAACACTTGATCCGACAATCCGGCTATATCGCATATAACCGGCTAATATTTATCCGTACCGATTCATCGAATCAACACTTGATCTGATGACCCAGCTGATATCAAATATCGCGAGAATAGAATACGGTATCACATATCGCATTATCCTCGGTCCCGCACATATCACATATGTGCTCCTACTCCGTTTTGCCTGAGTCAAGAAACCTCTGTGTAGGACTCTAAAGAATCGTCATTACGCCGGCAGTAGGTGATGATCATATCAAACACCCACAAACTGCAAGCGGTCAGCTAAACGTAACGGCTACCCAGGTATTGAGCGCTCAGAAGATCAACAAGCAAGTCTGTAACTTCTCCTGTGAATCCAAACAGTAACACTCCCGTACAGTCCGGTCTCGTCGTCTGATATGTTGCATATCTCGCCTAGGGGTTGTAAACGTCAGACCCCAATAGCTTGATAAGTCGTGTCGATTTGAGGTCTATAACAGTTCGAGAAACTACTGATAACACTTACCAGTAAATCTCAGCAACCCTGGCCAGGGATTTCCAGTTATAGCCAATCGAACACAGCACAACATCAACTCCCTATACCGGGAGAGACGAATCCCCTCTTATCGCTCATTGCCTCCATATGATTCGGGACTGTATCCAAAAGCCACCTTTTTGCATGCCCTCTTGGACGTGGTATGATGGAAATCAAAGCACGGTGGGAATCACACAAGACTCTATGACGATCTCGGGTCAACAGACTACTCTGGACCAGTGTCACCGGAGAACTGCCATCTGACGTATGGTATAATACCATCTGGGAGTTCTCGGCGAGTCCGTCCAGTGTACCCAGTCTCCACTGAGCACCCGTACACCATCCTTGATGTCAAACACCGATGGATATGGGATCATCCATCGCCCATCATATGGGTCAAGATGCGTATACGCTAGTCTACACTGGTGCATCGATGCCCTGTCTCGATACACCCTCGACTAGGAACAGTTATAGGATGTACTCGTCGACTACCGTGGCCCCACTAGTATGATCTCATCATAGTCCCAGTAGTCGAGTACATATCCTAAGGGCTTTATCAACATGTAATATAGAGACAATCAGAGTACATGTTAAGATAAAGTACAACCAGATAGCATACTATCATGTCGAGCAAGAAAGTCCTCCCTATATATGTCCTAGCATCCACTACAATATACATCGTATGTACAGTAATGGCCTCTAGGGCATACATATAACTAACAGGGGATTCATGGATGCTATATGAGGTAATCCCTTCACTAATTGGGTAGTTTTTCATTCACTTTAGTGTTCATATGTGTTTCGATGTGATATTGTGAAGATTAGTGAGATATTGGGAAACCCTAGAAAGAGGTTGAGTGTTTGTTGAAATTGGTGATGTGTAGTGGATGCCCACAAGCCTTAGTGGTGTTTTACTGACCTGGAACGGGGGATGAAACCCAAAATACGGATTTGGGATTTGAGTCCATGTCGATTTGTGTGATTTTAGAGGGTATTTTGAAACCTGGAGCAACCCGGGGACACTAGAAATGATTTTGGGCTTACTGAAAGTTGTGCAGGCACCTAGGAAGCTACCACCAAGAGCTGAGCCCCAAACCCCAACCCATGGCCCCAGATTTAATCATTCTGGCCGCAATCAGAGCAGGGTAGAATTGTCCCAGATTTGATCCATAGCTCATTTTGCACTAAATTAGACCCCTCCTATGTGTAGTTTTGGCTAATTGTCATCTGGGGAAAATCTGGAAGTATTTTGGTGTGTTTTAGGCTATGTTTTCCGTATTTTAAAATGTACTTTCTTGATATTTGTATTTGTATTTAGTTGCCGGGTGTTCGTACATCGACAACAAGGATTGGTTGATTGATTTGCACGTTTAGGCCATAGGTTTCAACCTATGAGCACACTGTGCGATGTGTCGGTTTTCTGCATAAATTTTAATACATATTGCGATTGGTTATTATTGTAGGTACCCTCACATGGATTCCGAGGCGAAGAAGCGTGGTGTCATCGATTTCGGCGAGCGAAGACCAGGTGAGTAGATCTATATCTACAGGGGAAGTCGGGTGGATGGCGTATAGCACCCCCGCAAATTAATGATGGTAACCGATTTATAGATGTAAGCCCATGTCATGCACCCCACGAGCTTGCGGGGAGGCGAAATATATGAAAAACGATTATCAAAGCTTCGTAACACGGACTTGAGCACATGAATCCTATCTAAACCGTTACTAGCAAACTAGAAAAGGTTTAACTACTCGGATTCGAAGTTATACCTCACGTTACTTGTTCTTCGGGTCTTCATCGCGGTCCTCCACTCCTCGTAGGCTCCTTGGAACATCGGCACCTCAACGGCCTCCTCGAGTCAAAGACGATCCACCCGAGAGCTCCTACGCCAAGCTTTATCTCTAACTTGAGATAACTAGGATGCTCAAAGTGCTAATCTAAGCTACCTAGGGGATATAGAGTGAGGTAATGGATGTATTAGTCTAGCTAACCCTTGATCTCAACACATGAGAGGTTAGGGTTAGGGTTTCAAGAATGAGAGAGCTTGAGGAGAGAAAAGGTGATGATAAGAATGAATTGAAATTGTTTCTCACTTGTTATATATTATGAAGCATAAAGAATTATCAAATGAATAAATCAAATGTATTATCATCATGCTTCATTGAATATATGCAATGAATCATCAAGTGAGTCATTAAGCAATAAATGCTTCATTAACCCACTTGAATGATTCATCTCATGAGTCACAAAACCAATTAATGCTAATGCCACCTTACCCTCCAAGTCACCATGCTTCTAGAAGCTTCCCGGAAAATTACGAGAACGCCCCTCCAATCCGTGAAAACACGGAAAAACTTTAGACTGTATAAATCCAATAACCTGATACTAGAAACTGGCTTAAACCAAAGCCGACTAGTAAAAACTGTCCGAACGTCGTACGTGCGTAAACACACGTATGCGTCCGAACCCTTGTCTTAAAACCATACGACCTCTATATCGTTTCGCCTGGAGCAGGGAAACTCTGTGTGTAGGACTCTAAAGACTCGACACTACGCTAGCAGTAGGTTTAACCACAGACCGCAAGCGGCACTAGCTGTACGTAACGGTCCCCAGGTAGATGTCGATAAGAAAGCCGATGAGGAAAACCATCCGAACTCGTACTGAGCCTGATGTGACAATCTCCGTACAGTCCGGTCTGTTCGTCTAAGAGTGTCGCATATCGAGCCTAGGGGGCGGCAAGCGTCAGTCTCCTAATAGCTGTATAAGTCGTGTCGGAGCATAACCCATTACACCCTGAGAAACTACTGGTACCTACCAGTAAATCTCGCTTGCCCTGGCCAGGGACTTTGCGTAATGGCTCTCTGACACAGTTCGATATCAACTCCTAATACCGGGAGAGACGAATTCTGTCTAACCGCTACTGCCACCAAGTGCTCGGGACTGCACCCAACTGCTACCTGTTTGCACGACTCTTTTGAGCCGTGGTTGGGTAGCAATCTAAGAACAGTCGGACACACTCGAGGCGAAGTAGCAGTGTCAAGTCTGCGGACTATACTGTACTCATGTCACCTGGGAACTGTTAACCGACGATGGGTATAATACCAACCAATCAGTTCCCCGGCGAGTACTGTCCAGTGTACCCGTAACCTAACGAGCACCTCTATACTATCTCTAGTACGACGTACTGATGGCTGTGGGACAGACCATCTCCCCAACTGGGATGAGAAGCGTATACACTTAGTCTACTCCGGAATATCGATGCCCTATCTCGATAATCCAACGACCAGGGACCTGTATAGGATGTTGCTTACAGACTACCCAGCCCCCACTAGCGTGACTGCCATCACGACGCTGGTAATCAAGCAAAGATCCTATGGGCTCTACTAATATGTATAAGTGATACATCCCTAGAAACATATGTACATATTAAAGTAGACATAAACCAAGTAGCATACTACCATTTTTAGCATGACTGTTATATACAACTGTGAATATCCCAAGCTTCCATTAAGTAATATACAACCTAGTATGATACAATAATGGTCCCTAGGACATATACACCAACAATCTCCCACTTGCACTAGGTCCATGAGATGGCATATCGTAGACCTATCATCTCGAATAGCCACTCGAACTGGGTCTGAGGAAGGGCCTTTGTGAATGGATCAACAATGTTATTCTCCGTCTCTACTCTCTTTATCTCGATCTTCCGGCGATCTACGATCTTCCTGATCAGTTGATACCGCCTTAAGATGTGTCTGGACTTCTGATGGGAACTGGGTTCCTTCGCTAAAGTTATAGCACCGTTGTTGTCACAATACAAAGGTATTGGATCAACACTGGTTGGAACCACCTGAAGTTCTGTGAAGAACTTCATCATCCAGACTGCTTCTTTTGCGGCGTCGCAAGCAGCTATGTACTCCGCTTCCATTGTTGAGTCAGCAACGGTCTCCTGCTTGGAACTCTTCTAACAGACCGTCCCTCTATTGACGGTAAAGACATAACCCGACATGGACTTGGAGTCATCCTTGTCACTCTGGAAGCCTGAGTCGGCAAAGGCCTCCATCTGGAGGTCTTTTCCTCCATACATCAAGGACATCTCCTCAGTCCTCCTCAGGTACTTGAGAATGTTCTTTACTGCTATCCAGTGCTTCTCCCCTGGGTTTTCCTGATACCGGCTTGCAACGCTCAATGCGTATGCTACATCTGGTCTGGTACATAACATCGCATACATTATAGAGCCTACCGTAGAAGCGTAGGGTATAATCGACATGCGATCCCTTTCCAAATCAGTCTTGGGAGACATCTCTTTGGAGAGGGTGATTCCGTGACAAGCCGGTTGATTACCGCGCTTAGAATCATCCATTCTTAATCTCTTCACTATGGTGTCTATGTACCTGGACTGCGAAAGTCCCAACATCCTCTTTGATCTATCACGATATATCCGGATCCACAGAATGTAGGTGGCATCACCCAGGTCTTTCATGGAGAATTTATGTGATAAGAATCTTTTGACTGACTGTAACATAGGAATATCATTTCCTATTAGGAGAATGTCATCCACGTACAAGACGAGGAATACTACAGCTCTCCCTACAATCTTACTATATATGCAAGGTTCATCTGGATTTTTGATAAAGTCGAATTCTTTGACAGCATCATCAAAACAGATGTTCCAACTCCGAGATGCTTGCTTTAGTCCATAAATGGACTTAAGCAACTTGCATACTTTACTGCAGCTCCCACTCTGAATGAATCCCTCTGGCTGTTCCATATAGAAGCTTTCTTCCAAATTACCATTTAGAAAAGCCGTTTATACGTCCATCTGCCAGATCTCATAATCGTGGAAGGCAGCAATAGCAAGAAGGACCCTAGTGGATTTGAGCATAGCCACTGGAGAAAAGGTTTCTTCATTGTCCAAACCAGTTCTTTAACGGAAACCCTTTGCAACAAGTCTAGCTTTATAGGTTTCAACCTGTCTATCTACACCAATCTTCTTTTTGAAGATCCATTTGCATCCTACGGGTTTTACCCCATCCGGAGCAACGTCCAAAGTCCATACTTTGTTAGTGTACATGGACTCCATTTCGGTCCGCATTGCATCCAGCCATTTTACTGAGTCACCGCTCTGAATGGCTTGCTGGAAGCTAGTAGGCTCATCATAGTCAATAGTGCAATCCTCTCTATCCCCGTCTATGAGAAAACCATAGTATCTCTCGGGCGGATGAGATTGCCTACTACTCCTGCGTAGTGGCGTCGGGATGTCCTGTTCTCCTGAACCTTCTGGTTCTTCCAAGCTTTCAGTAATAGCTTGTGGTTCTTGAATTTCTTCCAGCTCCCACTAGTTTCCTTTTCTAAAAACTGATGTTCCAGAAAATGGGCATTACGAGAAACAAAAACCTTTTGTTCCTCTGCGTAATAGAAAAAATACCCCCTGGAGTTCTTTAGGTATCCCACAAACTTACATAGTACTGAGCGTGCCTCGAGCTTGTCCACATGCTACTTTTTAACAAAAGCTGGACATCCCCATGCCTTCAGGTACTGAAGATAGGGTTTCTTCCCACTCCATATCTGATATGGTGTGGTAGGCACAGTTTTGGTTGGAACCTTGTTCAAAAGATATGTAGCTGATTCAAGCGCATATCCCCAGAAAAATCGCGGTAACTCAGCCTTACTCATCATGGAACGAACCATATCCAATAGGGTTCGATTCCTCCTTTCTGATACACCGTTGTGTTGTGGTGTGTATGGAGGAGTAAGCTGAGAGAGAATACCATTCTCTTTTAAGTAACCCAGGAACTCGGCACTTAAGTATTCACCACCTCGATCAGATCTCAGTGTCTTTATACTCTTGGCTGCTTGGTTTTCCACTTCATTCTTGTATTCTTGAAATTTCTCAAAAGATTTATGCTTCATTAAGAATACATATCCATACCTAGAGAAATCATCCGTAAAAGTAATGAAGTAGGAATAACCACCTCGCGCATGTGTAGACATTGGACCGCACACGTCACTGTGTATGAGTCCCAAGAGCTCGCTTGCTCTTACTCCGTGTCCAGTAAACGGAGTCTTTGTCATCTTTCCCATGAGACAAGATTCACAAGTGGCATAAGATTGATATTCGAATGGATTCAAATATCCTTCTCTATATAACTTCGTTAATCGTGTTTCATTGATGTGACCTAGTCTACAATGCCATAAGAAAGCCTGATTTATTTCTGGAGACTTTCTTTTAAGTGTGTTCTGGACATTGAAAACCTGAGCTTGACTTAATACGTATATACCGTTATCTAATGTACCGGACCCAATCAAAACTTGATTTAGGTGGATGTTAACTACATCGCTTACGAATGTAAAATCATATCCCTCTCTTGAAAGTGAGGACACTGATATGATATTACAAGTCATACTTGGTACATACAAACAGTTATGTAGAATCAATATATGCCCACTTGTCAAACCTAGGCGATATTCTCCCACGGATTCAGCGTCTATGCTCCTTCCGTTTGCAACTCTGAGAGACCAATCACCTACCTTTATAACTCTATGGTTTCTCAAAGCATGTAATGAATTACAGATATGAGATCCTGCTCCGGTATCTTGTATCCAGGAAGTAGAGTTAATTGACAAACGGTTCTCAATAACAAATACACTTGAGGCTGAAGCCACAACATTTTTCGAATCCTGGCTACTGGCTTTGCTAGCCATGCAATCATTCTTCCAATGTTCATTCCTGTAATAATAGGAATGTCCCTCTTTTACTATATCCAGTCCTGAAACTTTTTCCCTTCTCTTTCCTTCTACTTCCTTGGTTTCCTTCAGGGTAGGAGGCAGAGACTGTAGAATCAAGTCAGTATCTGACTCGTTTCCCAACGCGGTCTCCAGGTCCCGGAGCTCATCAATACAGCTAGTCATTGTAAGGACGTTGTCCCCTACAGATGACCCGTTAGCCAACCTCGCTTGAATTAATTCGTTCGAGGTCTCATATCTTACGATATGAGATTGCTCTCCATATAAATCTTTGTTATGGAGAAAGATGGAAACTAAGTCCATCTTCTCGTGCTGCTTCTGGTATACACCATCAACTGAAGCTAACATGATGCACTTAGCTTTCGCTTTATTTTTTTCCCTTGTCTGACGGATATCCATATCCGTGACAGTAGAAACTGGACCTGGGACGGTGGGATCTTGAGTAGTAATAGGGTGGTCCAGCTTGTCATAGGCAATGGACATCTGGACAGACCTTTGCCAGTCATATAAGTCAGATTCAGTCAATTTGTTATCTAGATGTAACCTATGTGTGGTCACAAGGTCGCTGCAATTTTAAGAGAGAGAAGAAAATACTATTAGCATGATGCTCTTGCAAGTTTAGAGTGGTTTAATTTATCTAAACAGGATGGCTCCCACTGTTTCTCGAATCCCTCCTCAAACCATAAAAGAAGAATTAGCCAGGTCTATTCTCACCGTATAATTCTTGCTTAACCGATCAGCCAGGTCAGTGTCGATACTTCGAGGGAGGTTTTCCAAAGCTTTCGTGAAGTTCCTTAATTAAATAACCTCTTTTCTCTGGGGGCGTAACCCCGCTGACACCTTTCTGTGCACCTACTTGGTTTATAGCATTGATCGTTAAGTGACGAATGTCCTGATAAGTAGTATATACTCACAGTAGGATCGGGATCCAAAATATCATCGTATGATAATGTTGAAGGAATCCTACCAACATTCATCAAACTCCAAAATGGTATGCTCTCACTGCAAATTTCAGTTTCTTTAGAAATTCCCGATATAAATTTTTGCCCTATGCTCTTATGATCTTGACGAAGGCCAACATATCATAAGTCATATGTCAAGTTCTACCCATCATTGTCCAGGTTAATTTGAACCCACCCGTACATACCCTTGACGAAGGCCAAAATAGTAGTACGACTGTCCCAAACCAACGCATCTATCTATGCTACAGATAAATATCCAGCAGCTACCAATCACTATGCCTTGGCGAAGGTCAAAATACATAGCTTGAATACTACTTAATATTTAACTGAAATGACAGAGGGCTACGACTGGTTTTGGCAAAACCGTGAATGTAGTTAACTTGATTTAATCGAAGGAACTTGATACTTTTTAAAAGGAGTGGTTAAAGCTCCGCAATTAAAAATTTTGATCTTTTTAAAATAACCGAGTGGTTTCTTTTAAATTTGTTCCAATGACTTAACTTTGGTTTATTTTCGTTGCATTATAATAATGCGTCCCATCATTTATCCTATCATTGCAGAAAACAACAAAAATACCACGTCCTCTTATGCCATCCGCATTCGCCACGAGGTCCCGTCATCACCCGTTAGGTTACTTAACTAACGACAGAACGGGAGCTGGGCTAGCGCGGGTGTAAAACATAAGTGACGTCTAATAGCTATCATATATAGATATTGTACATTCGTCAGACGCAATAATAAGCATTCCAGATCACTGATGAACATTATTGGATTTACTAGCGATCCGCATTTGCTTTGAGCCTGAAATAAAAGACGGATTACACAGTTGTGATGAATAGCCATTACGCTACCCTAGACCCCTACGGGTACGGCAAACTACCCGCCAAGTACCCGAAGTGAAGCGGTCTCCCTCAACAAAGTGAGTAGGCCACTAAACACTTCAAAGTACCCGGTAGTTTGTGTACCCCGCCTTGGGTCTATCCTAGGAGCAAAAAACAGTAAAAAGAAATAATACAACGGTGGCTACAACCGCAACCTGGATGTGCCACGCAAAAGAATATTACATCATATTACATTTATATCGAATGAATGAATATTAAACCCATCTCAAACCTCGGCTAATCATCACAACATTCCAATCCAGTCCATATACACAAACAGTAAACATTACAGAAATGTGCAACCCCATGCCAACCGACATACTAGCAGTTAGGGGAGGTTTACGAACACATTAAACATTACAGATAAAAACCCAATTAGCAAATATCTTAGAACATCGATCGATTACCATGTTCCGTGTCTACCCCAAAAGCAAAGCAGCACTGAATAAACCTGGGTATAAACAGAACAAACAGAGAAACAAAACACCAAAAAACAAGAATTACAGAGCAAATCAGAGTCAACTCGGAGTTGACTCGACGGCGGATCCGCAGCACAAGCACTCTATTGACGCGGATCCATGGCCGTTCTACCGAGTTACTGTCTCGTATTTTCCCAGTATTCTTAAAATACCCTGCTGTGAATTTTAAGGTATGTCAAATATTTTTTCAGACACTTTTAAAATTAACAGAAACTTAGGGTATGGGGTGTTTCGTTTTCGTGTTTTCCGTCGATCGAACTTCAAACTAGTTGCTAACAAGCAAGTAATGGTTTATTTGGCTCTGATACCACTGTAAGTCTATGTCACGCACCCCACGAGCTTGCGGGGAGGCAGAATATATGAAAAACGATTATCAAAGCTTCGTAACACGGACTTGAGCGCATGAACCGTATCTAAACCGTTACTAGCAAACTACGAAAGGTTTAACTACTCGGATTTGAAGTTATATCTCACGTTACTTGTCCTTCGGGTCTTCATCGCGGTCCTCCACTCCTCGTAAGCTCCTTGGAACATCGGCACCTCAACGGCCTCCTTGAGTCAAAGATGATCCACCCGAGAGCTCCTACGCCAAGCTTTATCTCTAACTTGAGATAACTAGGTTGCTCAAAGTGCTAATCTAAGCTACCTAGGGGATATAGAGTGAGGTAATGGATGTATTAGTCTAGCTAACCCTTGATCTCAACACATGAGAGGTTAGGGTTAGGGTTTCAAGAATGAGAGAGCTTGAGGAGAGAGAAGGTGATGATAAGAATGAATTGAAATTGTTTCTCACTTGTTATATATTATGAAGCATAAAGAATTATCAAATGAATAAATCAAATTTATTATTATCATGCTTCATTGAATATGTGCAATGAATCATCAAGTGAGTCATTACGCAATAAATGCTTCATTAACTCACTTGAATGATTCATCTCATGAGTCAAAAAACCAATTAATGCTAATGCCACCTTACCCTCCAAGTCACCATGCTTCTAGAAGCCTCCAGGAAAATTACGAGAACGCACCTCCAATCCGTGAAAACACGAAAAAACTTTAGACTGTATAAATCCAATAACCTAATACTAGAAATTGGCTTAAACCAAAGCCGACTAGTAAAAACTGTCCGAACGTCGTATGTGCGTAAACACACGTATGCGTCCGAACTCTTGTCGTAAAACCATACGACCTCTATATCGTTTCTCCTGGAGCAGGGAAACTCTCTGTGTGGGACTCTAAAGACTCGACACTACGCTGGCAGTGGGTTTAACCACAGACCGCAAGCGGCACTAGCTGTATGTAACGGTCCCCATGTAGATGTCGATAAGAAGGCCGATGAGGAAAACCATCCGAACTCCTACTGAGCCTGATGTGACAATCTCCGTACAGTCCGGTCTGTTCGTCTAATACTATCGCATATCGAGCCTTGGGGGAGGCAAGCGTTAGTCCTCTAATAGCTATATAAGTCGTGTCGGAGCGTAGCCTATTACACCCTGAGAAACTACTGGTACCTACTAGTAAATCTCACTTGCCCTGGCCAAGGACTTTGCGTAATGGCTCTCTGACACAGTGCGATATCAACTCCCAATACCTGGAGAGATGAATCTTGTCTAACCGCCACTGCCTCTAAGTGCTCGGGACTGCACCCAACTGCTACATGTTTGCACGACTCGTTTGAGTCGTGGTAGGGTAGCAATCTAAGAACAGTGGGACACACTCGAGGCGAAGTAGCAGTGTCAAGTCTGCGGACTATGCTGTACTCATGTCACCTGGGAACTGTTAACTGACGATGGGTATAATACCAACCAATCAATTCCCCGGTGAGTCCTGTCCAGTGTACCCGTAACCTAACGAGCACCTCTATACTATCTCCAGTACGACGTACTGATGGCTGTGGAACAGACCATCTCCCCAACTGGGATGAAAAGAGTATACAGTTAGTCTACTCCGAAATATCGATGCCCTATCTCGATAATCCAACGACCAGGGACCTGTATAGGATGTTGCTTACAGACTACCCAGCCCCCACTAGCATGACTGCCATCACGACGCTGGTAATCAAGCAAAGATCCTATGGGCTCTACTAATATATATAAGTGATACGTCACTAGAAACATATGTGCATATTAAAGTAGACACAAACCAAATAGCATACTATCATTTTTAGCAATACTGTTATATACAACTGTGAATATCCCAAGCTTCCATTAAGTAATATACAACCTAGTATGATACAATAATGGCCCCTAGGGCATATACACTAACAATAAAGTATGGTTAGGAAACCTAGATTAGGAAACTAAGGTTAGAATATAAATAGCTATGTAGTCATAATAGAAACTAGAGGATAGTTAATTGTGATATGTTACTACCACCCTAGGATGACGTTTAGCGGTATTGCCGTTTAGGGTTCTGTTGGACTAGATAGCCGATGTAGATGCGTCATCCGAACCATAGCTTTTTCTAAACTAAAGAATCGTGCGTACCTTTTAAATATATATCTTGAGGGATGTTATAGATTTTCAAATGATATATTTTCCTTAAAAACACCGTAACCCCTATTTTCAAAACGACGATTCACTTATTTAAAAATCTGATTGTATGGTTCGGGTGTGTTTGTTAGATTAGATACTTATACATAGTAGAGATAGCATGTTTATGTAAACTCGACATGATATGAGACATAAATGTAATGAAAGAATACAAGATGAATTTGATGATATGATGAGATGATATGATGGTATACGGATGCGAGTCGATCGAGATGATTTATATCCTGCCGGTCCCCTGATATGAGATTATTGTAGATGCGACCTGGGACATAGGTATATAGGGTTATATATATATAGAATCTTGTGAATCATGGATGATAGGTCGTATGTGATATTAGGCCGTACCCTCATTTGTCGTATAGGATGATAGGATCCTTTTTAGTATAATGCCGTCGCATGATGATATTCCGTGCGTGATGAGTTTGACTTGATGGTTGATCCTTACCCTTGACTAGAGGTTTCCGTACGATGGATTATACCGTGCGCGATGTTATTAGGCTAGATTCCGATTGATAGATTCACCGACTCTGACATATCATAGTTATGCATACCTTATAGCTGTTAGCTGATGATATACTTGCTTCATTCATGATATTATTATTGCATTGCATATAACTTTGTTAGTACACCTGCACCACTATCGATGATGCGTATGTTACACGTACACATATTTGCCGGCTCACACTCTTCATCATCGATAATTGCCATGTCACTACACTATTGCTGCATCATGATATATACATTGACACATTCATACTTGCGCATATACATATTGTATCTACATAGATAACCGGTTTTATTGTAAAATTGGGAACCTCATGCTATACTTTAAAAACTGGAATCATTTTAAAAGAGCGGTTTTCCCCTTAATATGTCATATCACTATTCCATATTGCATGATACACGGATATGCTCGCATTTCTTTTTACATGTCCCATACATCATGCTCTATTATTTTACGCATTGAGATATGCTGTTTTCATGAGATTTCTGGATTTGAGAACCGTGGATATTTCAAAAGAGATTATGTAACATTTTCAGAAATATAAAATATTAATTTTGGGAATTTTTATGATTTAATATTATTTTATTGATTATTTTAATATTAAATTAATAATTAATGCAAATAAATGGAGAAAAATTATGAAAAAATTATGGAAAATTTTAAAATGGGTTATTTATTGGAATTATGACATTTTAAAGTTTTTGTGATTAGTTTGACACTAATTTAGTGCTAATCGCGATTAAAAATCGCTAATCGGAATTTTTGGGTTTTTGTGCAAAATTGTGCACATATCATTTTGGACTTGTGTTACATTTTCTAGCCATGATTTATCTTTTGGGTTTACTATTTAGATGAGAAGGATTATGGTATTAGAAAGAAAAGGGAAAAGAAAAGAAAAAGAAGAAAATGAGGGTAGGTGAGAGAGGGGTATGGGTTGCATTTGACCTTGAGACTTAGCCTTTTTCCTCCCATCATTTTCCCTCCCTCCTCATCCTCCTCCTCCTGCTGCTGCTGCTCCCTTCTTCCTCTCCCTCCACCTTCAATCCCTCAAGTCACCATTAAATCTAGCTCAAAACCTCACACCCATTTCACAAAACATGCACACAAGCTCACAAGCTAGAGGATGGACCAAGAAAGATGGTGTTTTGGTGCTGTTGAGGATTCATGAGTCTCTTGTGAGGTAATTTCTTTGCATTTAGAGTGTTTAATCTTGTGTTTAGGCTTTAATTGAAGTTTCATATCGATATCGGGTGAATTGGTGCACTTTGAGCAAGATTAGAGGAAATTAGGGTAATGTTGATCTTTGACCTTGCAATTGAGTTTAAAAAGTGACCTTAGACCCTATATTGATTAGAAAACCAGACCAAGTCCACTGGAAAACTAAAAATACGGAATTATGGGACTTTCATGTCGGTTTGTGAGTGTTTAGAGTGTGCAGGGAAATCTGGAATGTACTGGGACTGTTTCAGGCAAATTCAACAATACCAGGGACCAAATTGAGACCATAGGAGGCCACCCTGACCAAACGGACCCCATTGGGCATAGGGGGGCCGGCGAGGCCAGTTTTTATGGGGGTGTGGCCGGCCACACTGTGGAGTTAGGTGCCCATGTTGATTCTATACCTCATATACACCCTGCATAGCACCCTAGAGTTGTTTATTTGAGCTGATTTGGCCCGAGACGAAATCTGGGATCGTTTTCTTGAGTTGCTTCTTTGAGTTCAGTTTTGGTTTTGCGTATTTTGATTTGGTGATTTTGGTATTTGTGTGTTATCTCGATCGTGTGACGTTTGTACGTCTATATCGAGTGATTCCGGGTTGTTTTGCGAAGGTTAACCGTAGGTTCTAACCTATAAGCCTTTTAGCGTATCGTGTTGGTTTTAGCGTGTCGTATTGGATTTAGTGTGTCGTTTCAAGTGTTAAATTGGTTTTGATGCGATGCGATACGTGTGATATGTGTAGGTACACCGCGACGATCCGAGGCGATGCGGAAGATGACGGTGACATCGACACCGACACGCAGGCTACAGGTGAGTAGATTATATCTACAGGGGGAAGTCGGGTGGATGGCGTATAGCACCCCCGCAGTCCGTAACTAGTACTTTGTAGTATATTTATCTGTGTGATAGCTTTAGTGTGTTTTGGTTAGTTAGGGGTAGAAATAACTAGCATAGCTCCTAGTTGCGAACCATAGGATAGATTTGCACCCACACGTATACACTTGTGTGTTTCTTGTACTTGCACTGTGGTTGATGATATGGGATGACTTTGGAGATGAGTCGATGATGTGGGCTTTGTGCCGCGAGATCGGTGATTTGATATGATTCGTATTTGGGATACGAAATGTGATTCTTGCGGGCTTGGGATATGTGTTTACCCCCGCATGCATACTTCATTGATGGTATCGATTTGTACTAGACATAGAGTAGTACCCCCAGACTATATGATCTGATGATAGTGATACCTGTTATGTGACGAGATAATGAGATGTTGACCCGTACCCAGCTATTGGGATGCCGTACGACGATTTACCGTACGAGCCTATATTGATGATAGATCCGCGCTCATGACTCGAGGATGTCAGATGATATACTGTATCGTACGCGATACTATTGAGGCGGGATCACCGACTTATATATATTTATATATATCGACTCAGATGTTAGGCGGTTTCCTTACCTGTAGTTCAGCTTGCTAGTTCAGCCGTATAGTTTAGTGTAGTTGTTAGAGTAGCTTAGACTTCTTACCTATTTCAAAAACTGACGAATCGTGGGTATTTTTAAAGACAGCTCAAGGGAATCTACGGATATTTCAAAAACGACGTATCTTTTCATAAAAACACCGTAGCCCCTATTTTCAAAACCCCATGATTCGTGTTATTTCAAAAGGCACCATTCGTAGGACTTATATTAGATTAATGCAGATAAGTTTTGGTTACGTCTAGTTTCAGCTCCCACTCCCTTTTTGTGGTTCGGTTTGCATCGCATTCTTATTTTATGCTTCATACTCCATTATTAATATCATGCTGATAGGACACCAGCACCATTACCGATGATGCGTATGTACCACGTACACTTACTTGCCGGCTCACACACATCTTCATCGGTAATTGCCATGCCACGTACACTTTAGAAATACTAGTGCATTGATATAGGTTGTTAGCTAATAATTTAGACAGGTTGTAAGTGTACTCGCCTTATATGCTAGATTGGACATTGTAGTTATTACCTGCTACTTCCTGCACACTGTTATTCATTGTTATGCCGCATTCATGGATTCTCATGCATATATTCATTATTTTACGTGCTATTGAGGTTTGGATTTGGATTTCTATGAGATTTTCTGGATTTGGGGGAAAACCGCAAAGGCACAAATAATCTTATTCTCTCTTTTAACATAAAAAGGTGCGGTTTTCCCATGATGTATGAGTCGTCCACCATGAGTTTGCTGATGGATTTGGAAACCCGATTCGAGGAGACGGATGAACCGTTTCGGGTACATGGTGGACCCGGTAAGGTACCCCGGGGCAAGAAGCGCGTGGTGATGACGATGTGAGCCTGGCAGGGGAGCACTACCTACCGGTGATTTTACCCGACGCGTCGGATATCCGGAGGATACCGTCGTGGTCTTGAGATGGATGGTAGGGGCCGGTCTGGACTGACGGCGCCCTAGATATTGTGGTTGAGACTTTGAGATATCGAGATATTGGGATTTCGTTTGTGCCGATGCTAGGCACAGTTTTATGCTGATTTCATTATGGTACCTCATTTTAAAAAATACAAGGGATATCTCACTAAAGTATGAAAACAGTTGCCTCATGTAAATGTATTCTGTTTTCTCGCATTCATATCTCATTCATATGCTATATTGTTATCTGAGGCACTGACACAGACACATGAGATTGCACTCGGGTTAGATATTTACCCTAGCCTTGCTATAGGCTACATGTTTTATATCGAGGATTTTCTATACTGATCGTATTGACCTAGGATTATGTCTTGCATTCGGTTTCTGCTTGTAGATGTTTCTATTCATGAGTTGGCAACTCACCCCCATTGTGCCACAGTTCTTGCAGGTTCTGCCGTACAGGTTCTATTGCGGCATTTCTGGCACACTTCCTTCTTGCGGGTGATTTGCTTGGGTAGGTGGATTCTTTCGTATCAAGAACCACCATTGTATTTATTTATTTCATTGTATCTAGAATTTCCATCAACCAAAACTTGTTTATTATTTCGACCTTAGAGTCGCGCTTAGTAGTATTGCGGTTTTCTTGTTGCTTTTGAGCTTTCTTTTGGATTTGATCCTCACCACTTGGCGTTGTATATTATTGTTGCATGTGTGGTTGTGACCGTCGATTGACGGAGAGCTAGCTCCCGCTTGGGGATGCCTTTATCATTGCTTATATATTGCTATCCTTGTTGTACCCCATTCGGGGCCAGTTTTACAAAAGAAACTCTGCCGAAATTTTTAGAAAAGACTTACTGTTTTTAAAATGCACATTCGGCTTAGTTATTTAAAAACCTTGATTTCAAACATGTTTTCTTCACTTCTTTAAACCAGTTTTCTTTACTTATTCTTCAAAATGGTTTTAGATTTCTGGGCTTTTGGCTTACTTGGATCAGATGGAGTCCTATAGGCTTCATATGGTTCAAGGGCCAGTCACGTGCTCTTTCGGGTCGTTACAGATTATGTGTTGTTTTAAAAACCCGATTTCTCTTGATATGATATTTCAGTGCGTCCACCATGTGTTTTCTCGGTTCTGAGACGTGTGACATGTGGAACCCGATTCGAGGAGTGGACGAGGCCGATTGCGGGTACATGGTGGACCCGGTATGGTACCCCGGGGCGAGAACGGATCTGCTGTGTAGCTAGACGGTGACCCTGGCAGAGGGACCACTACTTACCGGTGATTGGTTGGACCTGGCGGTTATCCGGAGGATACTGACTAGAGTCGATAGATGGATACGGGATGACCCGTACTGCCAGGGCCGAGGGCCGATTCCGCAGATGGAGCCCGTGGGCCGATCCGGACTGACGGAGCCTGATATATGAGGATTTACGTGCCGATGCTGGGCATGGTTTTCATGATGTTTTAGGGTGTCAATGCTAGGCACCCAGGTTCCATGATTTTGATGTGTCGGGAGGGACACCGTTGATATATATATATCCTCATACTTTCATGCACGCCCTTTTATGACATTTACGTGCATACAGACATTGATATTATGGTTGGACGGGATCCACCGGCATAAATACACTGATTGCATGGATGGACGGGATCCACATATCCACATGCATTGATTATTACTGTTGGATGTTATCCGCATGTATTTAGGTAGTGACTACCTTATTGGCACATATACGACCCGGTCACCCTAGATATCATAGTATTACCTTTTGATATAGTTGACCTAGGAGTCGTTGTTTATTCGATTTCTACTTGTAGATATATCTATTCACGAGTTGGCATCTCACCCCGTTGTGCCATACTTCTTGTAGGTTGACCGCTTGGATCAGTAGCGGATTCGCTGGCACACAGATTCATTTCGGTGTTTTGTATTTGTAGGTGGGACATTTGTATCGTACCCACTCTTGTATTATATTTCATATTGTATCTAGTTAACTCCATCAATCAATCAAAACTTATAATTGTATAAGTGATGAGACTTAGTGAGACTTGTAGTTGCGAGATTTGAGCGATGGGTTTTATTTTCCCTTTGGGGTTATATCTTGCTCTTTTCATTATCTTTTGTGGTGAACTTCGCCGGTGGGCGTCGTATACTTATTTATATTATCTTGCGTGGTTGTGATCCGTCGGTTGGCGAAGAGCTAGCTCCCGCTTGGGGATGCCATTATTCTTATTATGTATTTGTGGTTTTGGATCAAAATATGTAAAGGAGGTGCTGCCAAAATTTTTAAAAGATGAAACATGTTTTCAAACTAGAAAATTTCACTTGCATCATTCATGTTCCTTTTCTATGCATTAGGAAAACTTGAGTTCATATACCTTTATTTCAAAACCTCACCTCATTTATTTTTTCTAAAAGGTTTAGATTTCGGGGTTTCAGCTTACTTAAATTCCGTTACGCCTTTAGATGTGACGTGATTCAAGTGCTAGTCACGAGCTAATATTTCGGGTCGTGACATGATCTATCTCCGCTGTACTTGCTGTAGTCTATTAATAGACATAAGCCACTTGCACACCATGTTTCCGCTGCTCCAACTGACCACAACAACCCTCTGGCAGAGTCATATACACGTGCACTTCTAAAACTAATTTAGAACGACGTTATACTCATCCTCCTGTCAGACCTCATAGTCTAGAACAGCAGTAGTGGCAAGTTTGGGTCATCAAAAACCTCCCTGTCGCCCTCTTTGAGGAGACCGAAGTACCTCTCTGGTGCCTGAGGTTATCCACAAAATCTGCGGAGTGGCTAATGGATCGTCGAATCAAATTGAATCCTCAGGTTCTATTAAATTTTCAGTAATCGTTTGTAGTTCTGGAATCACTTCCAGTTCTACTATACTCCGACTAATGTTTTCTGAAAAGAATCCATTTTACTATAAATGTGGCGAGTCAAGAACAATATAACTATTGATATTCCAAATGGTAGAATGGTAACCCTCGTCAAAGCCCGGGATACCCACAAACAACCATCACTGAAACGTGCCTTGAGTTTGTCCAGATTCTGGTTTTAAGTATTAACCGGACTACTCCATACCTTAACATTGTTAAGATATGAATCCATTCTATATATCTGTCACGACCCGGAATTTAGTTCGTGATCGACGCTTAAATCACACCATGTCTAAAGGTGTAACGTAAATCAAGTAAGCCGAAGCCCAGAAATCTAAACCTTTTTAAAGAAAATAAAAGAGGGGAAGTTTTTAAATAAAAGTATAATGAAATCAAAAGTTTTCTTAATGCATAAATAGTGGAACATGAGAAAATGCAGGTGGAATTTATTAGTTAAAAACATGTTTCTTCTTTTAAAAATTTGGGCAGCACCTCCTTTGTATATTTTGATCCAAAACCACAAATACATGATAATAATAAAGGCATCCCCAAGCGGGAGATAGCTCTTCGCCAACCGGCGGATTGACAACCACACAAGTCATAAAGTAAGTATACGATGCCCAACGGCGAAGATCAACACAAACTTTAATGTAAAGCAAGACATCAAACCCACCAAGCGAACATATAACCCATTGCTCAAGTCTCGCAACTACAAGTCTCGCTAAGTCTTACTACTTATACAAATACTATTTTTTGATTGATGGAGCTGTTGGAGATAGTGCCCTCAGAGTCAATTATTAGGTCACAGGTACGTGTTTGCAATGATTGATGGAGGACCTATCCCGGTAGGACAGTCTTACTCGAGATGATAGTATGCTATCTGGTTTACCTTTATCATCGTGTACTGCTTCAAGTGACCTGACAAGTCGCTATTACACGTTGGTAGAGCCCCTAGGATTCTTGCTTGACCACCAGCAGTATGAGGACGATCATATAAGTGGGAGCTGGGGGTCTATAAGCATATCCTTAAATGGTCCCTAGTCGTGTGAGTTTCGAGACAGAGCATCGATATTCCAGAGTATACTAGTGCATACAGTCGAGACCCCGACGAGAGGCGGTGGCCGGTCTCACAAGCCACTGGTGTCAGTTGGATCACCTAAGATGTATACAGGTGCTCATTGGGTTATGAGCACACCGGATAAGACTCGCCGGGAACATGCTAGTTGGTCATATACCAGACGTCAGATGGAAGTTCCCTGGTGATATGTGTACAGGTTAGTTCATCGACCTGGGGATCGTCATTTGTCTTGTGTGAGTTCCCACTGTACTTTGATTACTACCCTACCACGGCTCAAAGGAGTCATGCAAACAGGTTTTAGTTGGGTACAGTCCCGAGCCACATGGAGGCAGTGAGCGTACCTTCAGGGGTTCGTCTCTCCCGGTATTGGGGGTGAGGTCGCGCTGTGTCTAGGAGAGCAATTACACGAAGCCCTCGGCCGAGGCAAGGAGATTTACTGGTAGGTATTCCAGTAGTATCTCAGGGTGTTCTGGTCTACACTCCGACACGACTTGTACCGCTTTTGGGGGTCTGACTTTTACCAACCCCCTAGGCCCGCCATGCGATACTCATAGACGAACGGACCGGACTGTACGGATATTGTCACTGACAGGCTCAGTAGGGTTGTCAGGCTGAGTTCGCTCACAGACGTCCCTTTTAGTCAATACCTGGTAGCCCGTTATGTATTGGCTTATACCTCTGACGTGCTAGTGGTTAAATCCACAACCAAGGTGTTGACGAGTCTTTAGAGTCCCCCACATTCAGTTACTCAGCTTTCGGGCGAAAGGTTGTAGAGGCCGTATGGAGATATGGCAAGGTCCGATCAGATACGTGCGGTATTGCACGGATCAGGATCGGACAGTTTGTTCTATAGGCCGTATGGATATATGGCAGGGTTCGATCAGATATGTGCGGTATTGAATGGATCAGGATCGAACGGATCATACTAGCCGGCTTTGGTATAAGCCGGATCCTAGTATAGTACAGTGTAGATTTTGTCTCATTGCATTTGTATTTCAGTCGGAATACAAATGCGGGTGTGTATGCACAGTATCGGGGTTTTCCTGTAATTTATTACGGGACCAGTTTTCTGGAGTTGCCAGTTTGCTTTCCGTTTCGGCCAATTTCCTTTGTATCGTTCATTGGCCGAAGATTGGTGGAGGAGGGCTTATTTGCATTGTTGCAAATAGGCATTTGTGGAGGGGGTCTTTTGCATATTGCCATGTCATGATCACTTGACTTTTTGACTTCATCATGGTTGCTCCATACCTTGACCTTTTGACTTGACTTCTTGTCATGATGGCAGGACCTTTGTGGACATGATTGTTGATGGTGAGAGATGGTTGTTAGTTGAGTGTGGGTTTGATTTTGTGATGATTCTTTTTGCATGATAGCCTTCTCTCTCTCTCTCCATTGTATTATTGGATGGCTCTCTCATTTCTATCACACTACACTCTCATTCTCCCCTCTCCATTTTTACCATGGCCGGCCAAAGCATTAAGGGGGGGCTGTCCAACATTTTTGGGTGTGGGGTTTTGTTCATTTCATGTTCCAAAATCCCCAAAGTTCCTCCATATAATTCTTGTATCATCCCTCCACTAAAATGGCACCTCCATGAACCCCAAATGAGACTTGCTCACTAGATATTCTACAGCAAATCTTGGGCACGTCGACTAGCCAGCTTCGTGCCCGAGTTGCCTCGGCATTGAGGTGGGAGCCCGTAAAAGAAGTAGGCGATGTGGTGCACTTCCGGCGACGAGGTGGAGACCGGAGCTTCCACAGGAGATCGGGACGACGACGAGAAGACCGGAGGACTTGGATCAGTCGGTATATGTCTCTTCCCCATCTTGTAGTTAGCTAGGACTAATTAATGGTTCGATCCGGGTATTAGTGTGGGGCGGTTTGCCAGTTCAAGAAAAATTAAAGTTTATCACCGCTTCCGCATTTGACCGTCGGATTGACGGCCGGGGCGCCGCCGTGCACTTACAGTGGTATCAGAGCCTCGCCATTTACTTAGTCTAGCTTGGTTTAATGTGTTTTGCATTTCCGATCGACCAAAATTCCAAAATCTACATTTTTAGCAACAGTTTTCTGTCGAAATTTTTTTGTCTCGAAAATTTTTTCAGGTAGTCTCAGAATACTGTGCAGGGAGTTATAAGAATTCTGTGAAATTTTTATTGCATGATCTCACTTTTCGACCGCGGAACCGCGGCCAAAGCTATGCTTGGGCCGCGGTTCCGCCGCAGTCTTGACTGTTCATGGCTCCAAAATTTTACAGAATGCTCCTGGGTGGAAAATTGGGTTTTTGGAATAATAACATTGGGCCCAGAATTTCTTGATGTGCTACAGTAGTACTTTGGGGCCCACTTGTTAAAATTTGATTGATCGGATATTTTAAACACATTATTTACATTATATCTGCGACCGTGAATGTCACTTGATCGGTAAATCCGGTCTAACTGCTATAGCCCGGTTAGACGGATTTGCGAACGTGACTTTCACGTTGATGTTCTGTTTTTGCTGTGATGTTGCGGATCGGTCGTGGGGGATAGCCTGGATGCAATGCTAGTACAGTTGTGGTTGTATTATGTACATTTGATATTGCGGGGCGAGTGTCCGACATGTGGACTGCCGTCACTGCCTGATTGTATTATTATTTTGGGGCACGGCCATGTTGCGGTCGATGTACCCATTGTATGTATATTTTACTTTCTGTACTAGGATTACCCCGCGGTGGGGTGCACGGATAGCCGGGTTCCAGATGGCAACGGGCCCGCATCTCATGGCATTGAGACGGAGGGGGCTTCACTCTAGGATTGGCGGGCTATTCGCCGCACTCGTAGGGGGTATAGGTTGACCCAGGAGGGGTGCCCAAGTTACCGGATTCCGTGAAGTGCTGGGTGGTCCATTCACGTTGCTGAAGGGGGCTGCCTCGCTTCAGGTTTTGGCGGGTAACTTGCCGCGCCCGTAGGGGTCTAGGATTTCATTGCACAGGCTATCCACACGACCAGGGGAACGTCGGGTTTCAGTAGTGGCTCTGTGAAACCCGGGTATCCCAGATATCTATATTGTTTCTGTGATGCTGTACATTTTCTGTGATGTTGCTTTTCTATCACGCCTTGAGCGAATATAATATATTGGTATATATATTAGTAGATGTAGTATATGTTTTGCATTCGCGCTAGTCCAGTCCCCGTTCTGTCGTTAGTTAGCTAACCTAACGGGTAATGACGGGACCTAGTGGAGAATGCGGATGGCATATACACACATCAGTATATTTTCGTTCTTTTTGGTGTGATCAATTGATGGGACTGCGTTGATTCAGATCAATGCAAGTTAAAAACAAACCTAATCTGATGTTGTTAGAACACTTTTCAAAAAGCTGTTATTGCAAGGACGTTCACTTTTGTTTTGCATCGTGGTATTCAGTTGGAATATCCTGCTCCTCAGTCGACGAGGCAAGGGCCGAGATCCCTTCACCGGGAGTGACCCCTTGGACAGAAGATTGCGTCAGGGCATTAACTTCACTATAGCCGATTACTTTTGCTTTGCATCGCGGTATTCATTTGGAATATCCTGCACCTCATTCTACGGGGAAAGAGCCGAGATCCCTTCACCGAGAGTGACCTCTTTAGTAAAGGTTTTCGTCACTATATTTTAAAAGAAAGCTATCAGTTCCTTCAACGATATCAAGTTCTTTACGTTAAAGGTTTTCGCCAGAAACCATTCGTAGCCCTCCGTCGTTTCATATGGGTAGTCAATAGTATTCAAGCTGTGTTTGTTGGCCAAAGTCAGGGCACAGTGTTTGGTAGCTGTTGGTTATTCATGTGCAGCATAGATATATGCGTTGGTTTGGAACAGTCGTATAGCCTTGTTGGCCAATGTCAAGGGCTTGTGCGGGTGGATTCGAATCAACCTAGAGAATGAAGGATAGAACTTGACATGTGACTTATGATTTGTTGGCTAAAGTCAAGGTCATAAGAGCATGGGGCAGAAATCACATCGGGAGTTTCAAAAGAACTGAAACTTGCCAGATATGCGCATACCTTCTGGAGTGTGACACCGTGAGCGGATTCCGTCACGTTATCATGCGATGATAGTTGGATCCCGATTCCCACTGATGAGTTAGTTTACTCCTCGGGTGACCCCGACTAATTCTTCTTTCAGGTTTGGAGGAGAATTTGAGGTACAGTGGGAGGTTTCCAGATTAGATAAATTGGTAACCATTCTGATCTAGGTTAGAGTGCATGCTGAGTGTTTCTTTTCTTTCTCTCTTTGGCAGCGACCATTGACCCGACCCTAAGACTATGACTCAGTGACCAAGATTGACCGAACCTTCTTAAACACTGGATTTTGGATTGTCAGAGTTGCAAACCTCATTGTCACTCCTACTTTTACCCTTTTCTCCAGGACACCCCGTTTTAATACGAACGTCCACTTCCATTGGACAAAACCATCGTATGGTTAGTTACGAACTCGAAAGAATTTATTCGAGGATGGTTTCAGGTTCTGGAGAAAACGGATAGGATTATTCAGTTGTCTTTTCCTTTTACCTTCTCTCAGGTTGCGAGTACTCCTTGGTTTAGGAGATAGTACACCTATTACGCAAATTGGATAGTCTTCTTCCAAAGCTTAGGCTGGTGCCGAACGGTGGGGAATGAAGAAAACTAATTAGCATAATGATGGTGTGCAGAAGGTATTAAGTTAAGACAAAGCAAGGGATTAGTAAGAGGTCAAAGTAAATTGCGACTGCTATTCATGACCAAACCAAGTATTCTTTCGCCAATCCTAAATAACCTTTGTATTTCTCCAGGACACTCTGTATCACTACGAAGATCCACAGTTTATTTGGATACTCCATCGTATGGTTATATACGAACTCGAAAGGAACTTGTTCCAGTTCGGGGATGGATTCTGGTTCAGGAGAAATATGAATAAGGTTTATTCGGGTGTCTTTTATCTTCACCTCCTCTCGCATTGCGAGTGCTCCTAGGATTAGGACAGTACACCCATTATGCTTATTGGATAGTCTTCTTCCAAACCATAGGCTGGTGCCGAACGGTAGGGAAGGAAGAAAACCATTTGGCCTAAAGGGGTGTGCAGAAGGTAAAGACTAAAGACATATGAAGGGATTTGGAGAGGTGGCAAAGAACTATACGGTTACAGTTGTGAATCTGGAAGAGGCATTACTAGGAATACCGGGATACCCCATCGAGACATTTCAATGTTTCAGTTTCACTGTGTAATGTTAAAAGAAAACTGATTTCCCGATTAGATACTTGCTCCAGGGTATGTATTTACCAGGTATGATTCTCACATCTGTATGGTTTTACAGATGATGAGTGGGAGTAAGTTATCGGGATTCGTTGTAATTGGTGATATTTGAGGAAATCACCTGGGCTGTTTGCCGGTCGGCAAATATTTGGTTTTGAATATCCATAGTTATGCACCAATTTCAAATTGATATATCTGTACGTCTATTTTCATAGAGTGAGATATACCTTTTGAAATTATGTCTGTGACATTTACCTATATCAGTGGATGGTTAGGTAAGGAGTATTAAACAGCGGTGTAATTCTTCTTAACCATAAGTACATTTTTCAACCTACGACACACAGTAAATGAGTTATCAGACTCAAGCGACTTATACAGAGTATTGTATGTTGTCCAGGGTCCATCAGGACAGAGGGGTTGGTCCTCGTACTATATTCGGTTTACTTATGACTTCTCTAATTTTTAAAAAGGTGTTTCGTGGAAACACAGGGTCTGAATTTTTTGAGAAGTTATAGGTATTTGAATAGAGTAGAGAACCAGGTATAGCAAGTATCGGGATTCTTCAAAGTGATCGAAGATGTAGATGCTTGTGTATGGTATTCAGTTGATAGTAATGATTAAGAGAACTTGCTTCTCTTTCAGGTTACTCATAATTGGAAATGCTCCTAAGTTGTGTAATGCTGATCGGCCTCCATCCTTTTAGTTGACATGCACTGGAGACAGCTGCATGATTTGAATCTGGTTCAATTAAATCAGTGCCTCTGGTTCTATATTAGATATAGAACAGATCATATCTTAACAATGTTAAGGTACGGGGAGTTGTCCGGCTTATGATTAAAACCAGACACTGGACAACTCAAGGCACGTTTCTGTAATGGCTGTTTGTGGGTTGACCCAGGCTATGATGAGGGTTGACTTTCTACCATCTGGATGAACAATAGCAATATTGTTCTAGACTCGCCACAGTTTTATTAAAAATGGATTTTTTCAGAAAACAGTAGTGGGAGTATAGTAGAACTGTAAGTGATTCCAGAACCACAACCGATTACTGAAGATTTGATAAGGAACCTAAAGATTCAATCTGGATTGACATTCCATTGGCCACTCCGCAGATAAGGTGGGTAACTTCAGGCACCCGAGAGGTACTCCGGTAGCCTCAAGGACGGTGATAGGGAAGTTCTTGTTTACCCAGGTTTGCCATTGCTGTTGTTCCAGACTATGAGACCAGGCAGGAGGATGAGTATAGCGTCGTTCTAAACTAGTTTTAGAAGTGTACGTCTATATGACTCTGCCAGAGGGTTGTCGTAGTCAGTGGAGCAGCGGAAGCATTGGTGGACAGGTGGCTTATGTCTATTTATAGACTAAAGCAGATGTAGCGGAGATAGATCATCTATTTCTGACGTGGCAGTCATGGGTTTGACTTCATCAGAATAGGGGATGGATCTGTTGAGCAGGTAGTAGGGTGTGATATCCTGGCACAAGGATGACATACACAGAGTAGGAAAAGAAACTCCTATACTACAATCGGTTATACTTTGGTCGTCACACAGTGGTTTCTCCACAAAGGACTTGGATTTTTTATCTGACATACTGGTTACTAGATCTATGGTTTTAGATCTAGATTTGGGTGGTTTCCTAATCAGGGTACTAAGACAGCATTCTAAGAGTATTTAGAATGGACGACTCCTGGCACGGTAGTGTACCTGCAGGTAATGGAGTCACCCTCTCTAAAGGTGTCCTACAGACTAAAGTAGAGAGGGATGTGCATGATTGGCAGATCACTTGCTCAGGCAATTGAGTCAATCATGAGATGTCAAGTACCACACCAGATGTTGTTCTTGCACTAGATGCAATAAGTTGACATTGATCCAATCCTGGAGAAACAGTCGGAAGCAGTTATAGAACATAAGTGGATGTTCTAGGGATATGATAACGATAGCCTCATGCAGGAGACAATAATCATTCCAGGCTTCCAAGGTGACCTGGACAACAAGGAGGTTGTCAGAGTTATAGTTTTCCCTCCGACAAGGGGCAGTATTTTGGACAGGTGGTCCAAGGCAATACTGAGGGAGGCATGGCGCAGGACACTAATTAAGTTCAGTTGACGATACAGTCTAAGAAGTTTGGATTTGGAGTTCATTTATGAGCTATGTCCCATCAGACATCCAGACACATTCTAAGACAGGTATTGCTCTTTTTGGGAGATGGGTTTCTTCGCGAACTTGAGATATAGAGAGACATAGAAAGAAACAACTAAGCGGATCCACTCACTGAGGCTATTCCTCGAACGCAATAGTTTCGCAAACGAGCTTTGTGAGACTGACTAGTAGAGGAGTTGGGTGTTCGGTATCACACGGGCTGTGAGTATGCGACATCGCAATAATTAGCCTTGAGTGCAAGTGGGAGATTGTTGGAGATAGTGCCCTAAGAGTCAATTATTAGGTCACAGGTACGTGATTGCAATGATTGATGGAGGACCTATCCCGGTAGGACAGTCTTACTCGAGATGATAGTATGCTATCTGGTTTACCTTTATCATCGTGTGCTGCTTCAAGTGACCTGACAAGTCTCTATTACACGTTGGTAGAGCCCCTAGGATTCTTGCTTGACCACCAGCAGTATGAGGGCGATCATATAAGTGGGAGCTGGGGGTCTATAAGCATATCCTTAAATGGTCCCTAGTCGTGTGAGTTTCGAGACAGGGCATCGATACTCCAGAGTAGACTAGTGTAAACAGTCGAGACCCCGACGAGGGGCGGTGGCCGGTCTCACAAGCCACTGGTGTCAGTTGGATCACCTAAGATGTATACAGGTGCTCATTGGGTTATGAGTACACCGAACAAGACTCGCCGGGAACATGCTAGTTGGTCATATACCAGACGTCAGATTGCAGTTGCCTGGTGACATGTGTACAGGTTAGTTCATCGACCTGGGGATCGTCATTTGTCTTGTGTGAGGTCCCACTGTACTTTGATTACTACCCTACCACGGCTCAAAGGAGTCGTGCAAACAGGTTTTAGTTGGGTACAGTCCCGAGCCACATGGAGGCATTGAGCGTATCTTCAGGGGTCCGTCTCTCCCGGTATTGGGGGTGAGGTCGCGCTGTGTCTAGGAGAGCCATTACACGAAGCCCTCGGCCGAGGCAAGGAGATTTACTGGTAGGTATTCCAGTAGTATCTCAGGGTGTTCTGGGCTACACTCCGACACGACTTGTACCGTTTTTGGGGGTCTGACTTTTACCAACCCCCTAGGCCCGCCATGCGATACTCATAGACGAACGGACCGGACTGTACGGATATTGTCACTGACAGGCTCAGTAGGGTTGTCAGGCTAAGTTCGCTCACAGACGTCCCTTTTAGTCAATACCTGGTAGCCCGTTACGTATTGGCTTATACCTCTGACGTGCTAGTGGTTAAATCCACAACCAAGGTGTTGACGAGACTTTAGAGTCCCCCACATTCAGTTACTCATCTTTCGGGCGAAAGGTTGTAGAGGCCGTATGGAGATATGGCAAGGTCCGATCAGATACGTGCGGTATTGCACGGATCAGGATCGGACAGTTTGTACTATAGGCCGTATGGATATATGGCAGGGTTCGATAAGATACGTGCGGTATTGCATGGATCAGGATTGAACGGATCATACTAGCCGGCTTTGGTATAAGCCGGATCCTAGTATAGTACAGTGTAGATTTTGTCTCATTGCATTTGTATTTCGGTCGGAATACAAATGCGGGTGTGTATGCACAGTATCGGGGTTTTCCTGTAATTTATTACGGGACCAGTTTTCTGGAGTTGCCAGTTTGCTTTCCGTTTCGGCCAATTTCCTTTGTATCGTTCATTGGTCGAAGATTGGTGGAGGAGGGCTTATTTGCATTGTTGCAAATAGGCATTTGTGGAGGGGGTCTTTTGCATATTGTCATGTCATGATCACTTGACTTTTTGACTTCATCATGGTTGCTCCATACCTTGACCTTTTGACTTGACTTCTTGTCATGATGGCATGACTTTTGTGGACATGATTGTTGATGGTGAGAGATGGCTGTTAGTTGAGTGTGGGTTTGATTTTGTGATGATTCTTTTTGCATGATAGCCTTCTCTCTCTCTCCATTGTATTATTGGATGGCTCTCTCATTTCTATCACACTACACTCTCATTCTCCCCTCTCCATTTTTACCATGGCCGGCCAAAGCATTAAGGGGGGGCTGTCCAACATTTTTGGGTGTGGGGTTTTGTTCATTTCATGTTCAAAAATCACCAAAGTTCCTCCACATAATTCTTGTATCATCCCTCCACTAAAATGGCACCTCCATGAACCCCAAATGAGACTTGCTCACTAGATATTCTACAGCAAATCTTGGGCACGTCGACTAGCCAGCTTTGTGCCCGAGTTGCTTCGGCATTGAGGTGGGAGCCCGTAAAAGAAGTAGACGATGTGGTGCACTTTCGGCGACGAGGTGGAGACCGGAGCTTCCGCAGGAGATCGGGACGACGACGAGAAGACCGGAGGACTTGGATCAGTCGGTATATCTCTCTTCCCTATCTTGTAGTTAGCTAGGACTAATTAATGGTTCGATCCGGGTATTAGTGCGGGGCGGTTTGCCAGTTCAAGAAAAATTAAAGTTTATCACAGCTTCCGCATTTGGCCGTCGGATTGACGGCCGGGGCGCCGCCGTGCACTTACAGGAGCTAACTAGATACAACAGGAAAAGTAAATAAAAGAGGGGTACGATCCAACATGTACCACCTACCAAAGCAAATCATTCGAAAGTAAGCTGCGTGCCAATGATGCCGCTATCGATCCATGCGGTCAACCTGCAAGAACTGTGGCACAACGGAGGTGAGTTGCCAACTCGTGAGTAGAAAACATCAGAAGGTAGAAATCGAATAAAACAACGATTTCCTAGGTCAACTATATCATAAGGGTAATACTATCATATCTAGGGTGACCGTGTCTACATATATGCCAACAATAATCAAAGCCTGCTTGCATGTGGATATCATCCAATAATATAATCAATGCATGTATGCATGTGGATATCATCCAACAATATCATCAATGCCTGTATGCATGTGGATCTCGTCCACTCAAAACATCATAAAAGCATAAGCATGTAAATATATGAGGATATCAAAGAATGTGTGTCCATCAACGACACATCAAATCATGGAACCTGAGTGTCCAACACCGACACTCAAAACATCATAAAACCTGTGTCCGGCATCGACACGTAAATCCTCATATCTCAGGCGCCGCAATATTAGATCGGCCCTAAGGCGCCACATACTCTGGTCGGCCCTCAAATCCATCTCATGACTCCGGTCGGTATCCTCCGGATAAGCGCCAGGTCCAAATACTATCACCAGTGGGTAGTGCTCCCCTGCCAGGCTCACCGCCTATAAATACGAGTCTTCTTGTCCTGAGGTACCTTACCGGGCCCACCATGTACCCGTAGATGGTGCCTACCGCTACTCGAATCGGGTTTCACATGCCAATCTCAGAACCGAGAAAACACATGGTGGACGCACTGAAATATCATATCAAGAGAAACCGGGTTTTTAAAAAAATACATACTTTCTTTTAAAATAACCACGGTTCTCAAATCCAGAAATCTCATGAAAACAGCATATCTCAATGCGTATAATCGTAAAGCATGATGTACGCGACATATAACAGAATGTAAGCATATCCGTATATCATGCAACATGGAACAGTGATGTGACAATATCAGTATATCATGCAATATATCGTAATGTTGTGAACATAGCAAGTAAATCATGCAAGGAGTCATATCATGATGCAACAATTCTACTGTGTAGTAACATAGCAATTATCGATGATGAAGTGTGTGAGCCGGCCAATCTATGGAAGTGTAATATACGCATCATCGATAATGGTGTATGTGTAGGTATAAGTAATGGAATGAGAATAACATGAATGTAGCGTACAATACATCGTCAGCTAAATGCAATAAGGTATACGTATCTTACATGACCGAGTCGGTGAATCTATAATTCGGCTTCCAGCCTCAGAACATCACGTACGGTATAATCCATCGTACGGCATCTTCTAGTCAAGGGTATGGATCAATCATCATAAAAATCATCACGTACGGTAAATAATCGTACGGCGGCATTAAACCATTAAGGATCCTCAACCTATATGACACAGAGGGTACGGACCTAACGTCTCGTACGACATATCACTCATGATTCACAACATTATATATATATCTATATTCCTATATCCCAGGTCGCATCCATAACAATCTCATATTAGGGGACCGGCAAAGGTATCAATCCACTCATATCGACTCGCATCCGTATACCGACATACCAATCAAGTCATCACATCACATCGTACATTCTTTTCTTCATATTAAGTCATCTTACATCAAGACATCTTATATATATTTATCTTATTTGACCGATCTCATAACACATCTATCTCAATCTCGTCATATTCATCGATCTCATGTCACATCCTTATACATCTCGTTTCATATCCAATATCAATCATATCCGCTCGTATTATCTTATCTCATTACATGCCATTAAAATCTCATACTTAATCTAGTGCAACTACACATCTATATATCGTGACTTACATTCACTTTTCATATCCTTATATATCAATTCGAGATATTATTTCTATCATATCATGTCAAAGAGTCATATCCCTATAGCTTTCATCTCATATCTCGATATATATATTCAATCATTCATATCATCTCTAACTATCTTTCTAACCCTATCCATAGTTTTCTAATATAAGTTTCCTTAACCATATTCTATATATCGGTTTCCATTAAAACTTGCGGGGGTGCTATACGCCATCCACCCGACATCCCTCGTAGATATAGATCTACTCACCTTGATCCTTGCTTGCCGAATTCGATGACGCCATGCTCTGTCGCCTTGGAATCCATGCGAAGGTACCTACTATAATACACAATCGCAATCGCTATTAACATAAAGTCCGGAAAAACCAATACGGCACACGGTGCGCTCATAGGTTAGAACCTATAGCCTACGCATGCAAAACAATAAAACAACCCTTGTTGTTGACGTACAAACGCCCAACAACCAAATACAAATCCAAACATCAAAACCAAGCATTCCAAAATAGGGAAAACATAACCAAAAACACCCCAATGTGCTCCTAGATTTTGACTCAGGTCAATTGGAGAAAAACTAGCATGTATAGTGTGTTGTATATGGAGTATGTGAGCTGCAGATCCAACCTAGACACCAAATACCCCAAACTGGCCGGCCACATGCCCTAAAAATCCGGCCACCTCGGCGCAAACTGCTCTGTTGGTGTTCGTCTTCTCAGGGTGATCTCCTATTGGTCTAACTAGGTCTCTGGTATTGTTTGTTTTTCTCAAAATTACCCTAAGTTGCTCCAGATTCCCTGTAGGCCAGTAAAATGTCACAAAATCAACATGAGGAAATTTCTAAGTTCGTATTTTAGTTTCTATACTCAATACAAGGTCTTGAAATCAATCCCTAAGGCCTTGTACCAGCCACTACACCTCACCACAACACAATTAAAACCCTAATCCTTCTCTTGGAATTTCCAAACATCACAATCTAAATCGATTTAACTCTAAACTACCATAGGGTGCTAAGAAACTAAAATCTAAACTAAACTAAAGGAATTATACCTCATTTGGGCAACTCAAGAAAAACCCTAGATGTCCAAGGTCATCAAAATCCAACTTTGAAAGGTCCAATGGGTTTGTAGAGAGGTGGGGATCATCTTTTGTGAAGGGAGTATTGGGTTTTGGTGAGGGAATTTAGATGGGTCATGAGGGTAGAATGAGGGAGCTTGAAGATGAAGAAGGATAAGAAAAATGATGGGGGAAAATGAATGAGGCACCCCCCTCTCTCTCTTCTTATTCTCACCCTCTCACTCTCATGTCTCTCTCTCTCTCTCCAATCATTCTCTTTTTAACCCCTTTCTCTTTATCTTACAAAAATACACATAATACTCATAAAACAACACAAATGCAACAGCATGCAACCAAATGCAACATGACATGGTTCACTAGCCATGGAAAACTATAGAAACGCGGATTTGGCTTAATCGCGATTAGCAGTGCACTAATTGGGTTTTTATTTAAACTGTATATAATTAATTTTAAATATGCCAAACCCAATAAATATTTTTTTAATTGAATAAATCATTTTAATCTCCAATTATTTCACAATTATTGGTTTATATTTATACCTTTTACCAAAACCCTAATTTCGCAAATCGGGTAGTTTCCGCGAAATATATTATTTTAATATTAAATTCCAAAAATAATATTTTATATTTTCTGAAATGTTACAAACTTTCCCCCTTAAATAAATGCGGTCCCCGAATTTAAATTTAAACCCCCAATTACGAAAACATTTTAATAATCAACTCAATCAACGGGGCTCCGAAATCACAGAAGATATAGAAATACTACAGCGCATCGCGTGCGCCTGAAAATGAGTATGAAACTCAAAAATCGAACTCCGTCAAGAGTCAGGCAAATCATCGGATTTGCACGCATATCATCGGAGTTACAATGGAGATACAGATCTCGTAATCCACTACTGAAATCCAATATGCTCTAAAATACTATAATACGTGTATAGTACGCATCCTTGGAAAAACCTTCAAAAAATGAATAAAACACATGCCAAATATTTTCTGAATCGCCGTGTGATGCGTAACTCACGGCACAAGTGACGGACGCTCATTTGTAAAGTAATAAACATATGTTCATATAGGTTTTGCTAAAATATACGTTCCGCCCTTTTAAAATATCCCAAAAGGTTTTCCTTTGTAAACGTTCGTGTCGCTCGCGGACACGTAAGAAATAGCGAGACTATAGCTCCTTTTTGAAAACCTCTTGTTAAACTTTTAATGCATGCAAGCTATTCAGGTACTGTTCTCAGATTAGTCCTATTCGGGTACTAAATAATATAATGACCAACATGAAAACAAGGTGCTCAAGAGAAAAGACAGCCTCAAAAGGCGTATCCCATATCACGTACGTCTGGTGTGCACGGAAATCAAATCCAAATACTGTCACGACCCGAAAATGGCACGTGATGGTCCTTAAACTACGCAACGTCTACAGGAGTAACGCAATTTAAGTAAGCCGAAAACCCAGCAATCTAAACCATCAAAAGTAGTAAGAAATAAGAACATTGATAAAACTTTTAAAATCTCAAACCAAATTTTATTCTTTAAAATTTTGGCAGCACCTCCTTTGTAAAACAAGCCCCCAAAAATGGGTACAACAATATATAAGTAAAAGTATCCTAAACGGGAGCAAAATCCACGCCCAACGGCGGAAAACAACCACCACAACAGATATACGACGCCGTAGCGAAGAAAGCGAAGATATAAATAAAACTGCATAAAAACCTTCAAGTCACAAAATGATATAATATCGTCCTCACATCAAGTCTAAGTCATATAAGATAATGGTAGATGAAGAGTACATGATACAACGAATATTCAACAGGCAATATCGGAAAACCGCAAAACCTACCTAAGCAAAACTGCACACTGTCAGGCGAAGCGGTATCCGCAGCAAAAGATGATACGATGGATGAAAATAGCCCTGCCTCTGACTATCCTAAGGAATACCTGCAAAACACTGTGGCACAACGGGGGTGAGTTGCCAACTTGTGAATAGTCAAATAACATATGCAGGTAATCGCAAGTATGCACGTACAGCGCGAATCTAACATCTGCAAACTATCAGCAATAAATTGTCATATGTAATGCATCAGTCATGAAAGGTACACTAGCAGATACTGCTAATACATGAAGCAATAATATGACAATCTGTATGCAATAATCATGTAAGGTACTCTATCGGGTACAACTAATACATGAAGCAATGCAAATAATGGTATGTAAATGCAACAGTCATAGAAAGTACTCTATCAGGTGCTACCAATACATGAAATAGTGCATAAACAATAAATGTGGAGTATGGAATAAAACATGTCATTTCCACGGAAATCCTAACCTCGTGGTAGGATCAAAATCCAACAAGACAATCCAAATCCCAATTTCCACAAATCAGCCCCCAAATCGACTCTCATATCTTGTAAATCTCATATATCCTGAATGTCCAACATCAAGTATATCTAATATACCCCGAATGTACCACATCAAGTAAATCTCACATATCATGTATGTACAATATCAGTATATCCTACATATCCTGTGTGTACAATATCAGTATATCCCACATATCCTGTGTGTACAATATCAGTATCAAGTAAGTTTCATATAAGGTGAGTGTCTAACATGGACACCCAAAACATCAAGAAACATGTGTCAAGTATCGACACCGAAATACTGATCTATCAGGTGTTGTCACTACGACTGGCCCCTGATAGGTATGTATCATACGCTATACCGAAAAGCCCGAGTGCCTAGCTCTAACCCTCGTCTGTCGACGTATCCATACGCACATGACTCCCGTCGGTATCCCCACGATAACCACCGAGTCAGAAGTACTGTCACCGGTAGGTACTTGCCTGCCTTCCAGGCTCATCGCTTATCATCTGCGATCATCTTACCGAGGGGAACCGTACCAGGCCCCACAATGTACCTACACACGGCCCACTACTCCTCCTCGCATGGGGTATATATAAGCTCAGAACCGAGAAATCTCATGGTGGCTGCAGAAATATCATATCAAGAGAAACCGGGTTTTTCAAATAATGCATAATTTCATGAAACAACCATAGTCCTCAAATCCAGAAAACATCAAGTAATGAATAAGTATAACTGCATGAATCAGTACATATATATTAGCATCACACACCACTAATATATATATATATATATATATATATATATATAACAGCGTCCCACTCCACTATTATATATACTTAGGAGTAACAATATCAGAGAACATCATATGAAATCCAAGAATATAACATATGCAGCATGAAACACTAATATGAGCATAGAAAGGAAAACAACTATTTAACTGCCACAAGTTAATAAATATTTCATGCAGTTCCTGATTTCCTCCGAAATCAGATGCAACATCATAAACAGGTGAACATGTAGCTATAACAAGGTATCATGTCGGTATAACAAGATATGTGTGTCCATATGTAAGTATGTATGATGTCAAAGTAGCTGTAGCAAGGTATGTGTCTATACCTATCCATACATTGTAATACCCTCCAGGTATATGTATGTATGTAAGATGTACATGTAGCTATGTCTCTTATGTGTATATACCTATCACTAATGGCATACTACCATATAGGTATACAGGTAACTAGCATGTAAGCATGTCAAGGCATATTTGTAAGCATGTAGGTATACAGGTCTGTTATAAGTCATATACATAAAGAAATATGAATCAATGTCTCAATGTCCCTAACCAAACAATATCATATCCATAAGGGTGTTGTGCGTGTCATGGCAATTATTGACGGTGTGTGTGGCATACATTCTGTGCTCGTGCAACATAAGCCGTCAATAATAGTGCAGTGTCCTAAGGATACTAGTCCAAGCACAAAAAGTAACTAAGAAATAGGGTGTATGCGCAACTCTAAATATGCAATAGAATATGCGAAAAAACATAACATTTCTAGCACAGACGCATAACGCCATGCGGGCGATTCCCCTGTACATGTTAAATCTACTCACCAATCCTCCTGGCTAAATAAGCCAACCACCTGTTTCCCCTTCTTCGCAGCGTCCGAAGTCCCCACCTGCGAACCTAAAACAACAAAACGATAACACAAGTATATATTAGTAAATGACCAAAAACATGCACAAACTACGTTTTTGTAACGTTTTGAAAATCGTTTCGGTGAAATTTCGAAAAAACGGTAAAATAAGGGGGTTTTCAGTAAAAAGTCAAAATGCAAATATCTTTTTTATAAAATTAAATATACATATTCTAGCTATGTAATTGCTAGTATTTTGTGTTTATTGAGCCACTGTCAAATTTCAAATTTTCTGAAAATTTTTCCGAAATTAATTATTTTAATATTATTTTAAGCCGTCACTAATACATTTAATTAGGGAAAATTACAAATTGGAATGAATTGAAACAAATTTTGTGCATCATAAAACATTAAATAAAATTTTATCATGTGGTTTTTGAAATGAAATGGTTTGCCAAAACGGTTTAGAAAAATATCGAAGAAAAAAGTTTTTTTCGGTGAAATTAGTGTTAATGGGAATTAGGGTAATACATTTATCTTTTTTCCTAACCCACACACCCACACCTCACCCTCTCTTCCCCTCCCCATGTGGCCGGCCCCACCATGACAGCCCTCCCTCTCTCCCTCTCCAATCACCAAGAAAAGAAAAGAAAAGAAAGGAAAATGATAGAAAAAGGGTGGACTTTGACTAGATATTACTTTCTCCACCTCACTCTCTCTCCTCCCTCACCCAAACCCCCTCCATTTCTGGCCCAAACCAGAACCCCCCACAGCAGCAGCCCTCCACCAAAATCCCACACCATTTTGCCTCAAAAATCCATTAAAATGCTTCAAAAATCCATGCAAATTCAAAGCAAACTCAAAATCCAAGCTATACCCATTTTTCCTTGGCTACCATAGCATGGATCTAGGGATTTAGATTTCAATTTGGGTGGCTAAGTGTGCTTGTGGGAGCTTCAAATTATTTGGGTATAAATTCTAACCTTTTTGCTTAATGTGTTGTTAATTGCTTAGGTTAGCTTAATTAATTATTTAATTAGGTTTTTAATTAGTTCTAGGTACATGATTTAAAATTCAACAGAGGGGTTTGATTTCAAATTGGTATTTTGTGTTGTGAGATTTAGTTTATGTGATATAATTGACATATTAATGTTATGCTAAATCCAATTTAAGTTGCTAGTTTGCATATTTATTGATTTAAAAGTGATAATTATATAATTGGTAAACTAGGTTTTTTAAATAATTATATTCTTGTGAGATAAAATTCAAATTTAGGTTTCATGTCATTATAAATATTATATTGAGTGGTTTAATGCTTTAGTTCATGAAAATCCAAGCTAGATTTTTGTTTGTTCATTTTTGCTATAAAATTGTTAAAATTGGTTAATATTACAAACTAGGTTTTTGAAATCGAATTAAATTGTGGGTTTAAAATTTACGTAATGGTTTCTATGGCATAATTAAGATATTAAGTTATCATCTTGGTCAGTAGAATTGTTAAAACATCATGTTTTGTACAAAAACGGCGAAATGTGCTTGCTAGATTTTCGGAAAAATGACTTTTTAAGTGAAATTGGGGTTTTTGTGAGTTTTAACCTATTTTATATTAAAATTAGTGTTCGTGAATGTGCAAATGAGTGTATTTGGGTTTTTCTCGATGGTCTAGCGTTTGTACACCGACGTCGAGGGTTTTTGGGTTGATTTGTGAAAGCAACCATAGATTTTGACTTATGTGGGATTCATGTGTCGTTTTGGTCATGAGTCGGATTTTAATGCGATACGAAGCGTTGTGATATGTAGGTACCCCCATGTGGACTTCGAGACAACAAGCAAGCGCGTGGCGACGTCGGCACCGGCGAGCGAGGACCAGGTGAGTAGATTTATATCTACGGGGAGAAGTCGGGTGGATGGCGTATAGCACCCCCGCTGTCCGTAATGTAGCTCATATATATATGTTTATATAGGTGTCTTATGATACGAGAATGTTCATTCATGTTATGTTTATGTGTTCATGGAGTACCTTTAGGTTAGTTGCGAAACCCTAGAGTAGTTGTTATACCCACATACGCACATACAGACTTGCATACTTTACTTTCTTGTGCGTAGATTGGGATGTGTATATATGTATATATGCGTGGGTATGGGACTATGCATATGTACATTCATATATGCATGCATGGATAGTGAGGATAGTACTTGGGATTTATGATGAGTCGATGAGATTTGATTTGAGGCCGTGAGATCGATGATATAGCAGGGTTCGTATTTGAGATACGACATGACGTTGTAGCGGGTCCTTGACGTAGTGTTTCACACACGTGCATGCATACTTAGGCGGTATCAGTATTGTACGAGACGTAGATCAGTACCCCGATCATGATATTTGATAAAGAGGATACCAGGTGAATAGTATGATGAATGTGATATTGACCCGTACCCAGATTTGGGGATGCCGTACGACGGATTTACGTATGAGCTATATTTTGATGATTGATCCGCACTCTTGACTTGGGATGTCTGATTATAGATATGGTATCAGATATGATATTATTGAGGCGGGATCACCGACTAATATATATACAGATATATATATGTATCGACTCGGATGTTAGGCGGTTTCCTTACATGTAGTCCAGCTTGTTAGCTTAGCCCTTTAGTTTAGTTTAGTTGTTAGATTAGATTCGATTCTTACCTATTTCAAAAACTAACGAATCGTGGGTATTTTAAAAGACAGCCCAAGGGATCCTACGGATATTTCAAAAGACGTATCTTTTCATAAAAACACCGTAGCCCCTATTTTCAAAACCCCATGATTCGTGTTATTTCAGAAGGCACCATTTGTAGGACTTATATTAGATTAATGCAGATTAGTTATAGTTGCGTCTAGTATTCAGCTCCCGCTCATTATTGTGGTTCGCTTCGCATCGCATGCTTATATTATGTTTCATACTCCATTATTGATATCATGCTGTTAGGACACCAGCACCATTACCGATAATGCGTATGTACCACGTACACTTACTTGCCGGCTCACACACATCTTCATCGGTAATTGCCATGTCACGTACACCTTAGAAAATATTATTGCTTAACTTAGCTTGATAGCTAGTAGTTTGACATAATATTAGTGTACTTGCCTTATATGTTAGTGTAGACATTGTAGTTATTACCTGCTACTTCATGTATACTGTTATTCATTGTTATGCCGCATTCATGGATTCTCATGCATATATTCACTATTTTACGTGTTATTGAGGTTTTGGATTCGGATTTCCATGAGATTTTCTGGATTTGGAGGAAAACCGCTAAAACATAAATAAACCTTTTCTCTCTTTTAAAATAAAATGTGTGGTTTTCCCATGATGTATGAGTCGTCCACCATGAGTTTGCTGATGGATTTCGAGACCCGATTCGAGGAGTGGCGGAACCGTTTCGTGTAATGGTGGGCCCGGTGCGGTACCCCGGGGCAAGAGGATCGTGTTGTTGACGTTGAGCCTGGCAGGGGAGCACTACCGACCGGTGATTTTTCCCGATGAAAGGTTCCTAGGCACACAAGTGAGGTCTCACAAGGCATCTACCATGCCAATTTCAAAAAATATGGTGCTTGGAAACCCTAGTGTACGGATCGTTTGCTAGATTTCTAGGCGAAAAAGCTAACTAGTTAAGAGTTAACTATGAGATACGGAAATACAACCTTTGTAGATCCGGTGCTCCACCTCCATAGCTCCGCAACGAGGTCCTCTCCGCTGTCTAAATCAAATCCGGGCTCAAGCGTCGGCTTCGTCGGAGAATGGGCAAGCTAGGTCGTCGATGTCCGTGCCGAAGATGATCTACGTCGAGGCATCGCTAAATCAAGCTCCAACTTCACCAAGTCCAAAAACTTGTGAAGGAAACACACTCTACTACTTGGCAAGAGGTAGAGGATGAAGAAATAGGAAGTGGGTAGACTTTAGATTTGGATTTCTCACTCATATCATCAATCCACCATTGATGTAGTCTAGGTTTTTCTTCTTAAGTTGAAGGAAGAAGAAGAAGAATCTATTATGATAAGAATTAAGAATAATGATAAAAGAAATTCATTCTTATCATAATGGAACTATAGTTAGGTGTAGAGAATCAATCAAGGTTAAAGGAATGGTTAGGGTCAAACTAGAGACAAAATGGTCACTTAGTCAAAAGATCAAGAAGCTTCAACTAGAATCCAAAATTAGCAACCATTTCATTTCATTTTCTTTTATTCATTTATCATAAAGAAATGGATAATAAAAAAAGATAAATGAATAACAAATAATAAACCCTAACCTATTCATTAACCAAGGTTTAACACTTTACACTTAACCAAAAAGCATGTATCATCAAACATGATACAAGCAAGTGCACAAAATCTTATCACATATATAATGCGCACAACCGAGTGAGAAAATCCATCTTAAAGTGAACTGATACATGTTAATGCGAAGTAATATATCAAATATATAATTATGCATTAAATCATTAAATCAACACTTGATTTGACGATCCGGTCATGACGCACATAACCGACTGGTATCATTAGTAACATCTTATCGAATCAACACTTGATCCGATAACCCGGCTATATCGCATATAACCGATCAATGTCACATCGCGAGAATCGAATACAGTATCACATACTCGGATTATTCTCGGTCCCGCACATATCTCATATGCGCTCCTATTTCGTTTCGCTTGAGCCAGGAAACCTCTGTGTAGGACTCTAAAGACTCGTCAATATGCCGGCAGCAGGTGATGATCATATCAAACACCCACAAGTCGCAAGCGGTCTGCTAAACGTAACGGCCACCCGGGTATTGAGCGATCAGAAGATCGACGAGCAAGCCCGCTCACACTCCTGCGAATCCGACCAGTAACACTACCGTACAGTCCGGTCTGATCGTCTGATATGTCGCATATCTTGCCTAGGGGTGGTAAACGTCAGACCCCAATAGCTCGATAAGTCGTGTCTATATGAGGTCTATAACTGTTCGAGAAACTACTGGTAACACTTACCAGTAAATCTCAGCAACCCTGGCCAGGGATTTCCTGTTATAGCCAATCAAACACAGCGCAACATCAACTCCCTATACCGGGAGAGACGAATCCCCTCCTATCGCTCATTGCCTCCATGTGACTCGGGACTGTACCCAAAAACCACCGTTTTGCACGCCCTCTTGGACGTGGTAAGATGGAAATCAAAGCACAGTGGGAACCACACAAGACTCCATGACGATCTCGGGTCAACAGACTACTCTGTACCAGTGTCACCAGAGAACTGCCATCTGACGTGAGGTATAATACCATCTGGGAGTTCTCGGCGAGTCCGTCCAGTGTACCCAGTCTCTACTGAGCACCCGTATATCATCTCCGATGTCAAACACCAATGGATATGGGATCATCCATCGCCCATCTGTATGGGTCGAGAAGATACACGCTAGTCTACTCTGGTATATCGATGCCCCGTCTCGATACACCCACGACTAGGGACTTTGAAGGATGTACTTATGGACTACCATGTCCCCACTAGTATGATCCGCATCATAGTCCAGATAGTCAAGTACACATCCTAAGGGCTTTACCAAAATGTAACAGAGAGGCAATCAGTATACATGTTAAGGTAAAGTGTAACCAGATAGCATACTATCTGTAAGTCTACGTTAGCGCCCCGGCAGTCTACAGACGCCAAATGCGGAACAAAAACTTTTTAACTGGCGCTATCGTATACTTTAACCCGGATCTGCCATTATTGCTAAACTAACAAAATATAAAGAGTGTAGAATGGTTATACCGAACGATCCGAGTCCTTCGTTCTTCAACCATCATCCCACGCTCCGTTGCGGCTGCTCCGATCTCGTCGATCTCCGATCTCCTCGTCGAGGTGGCACCACATGATCGGTTCTTTAAACGGGCTCCCGCCTCTGACTCGAGGCAACTCGATCGTCAAGTTTGCTAAAAGAGACGACCAAGAATGATGTAGAGAATGAGTAGATGACTTTGTCTCACTTCGTCCAAATCCGTGGACGATCGGTTAATGAAGTTGCCGTGGAAATCGGGTGATGGAATGAAATGGACTGTGAAATTCCATACACCGATAAAACCTATCATAATCTTTTCTCTCTTGAAATCAAGTAAGTGAATGAGAGAGAGAGAGGAGGCTATAAATATATCAAAGGAGGGAGGTGAGTGTAGGAGCTCCAAGTGGTGACCATATCCCTTCATACTTATCATAATATGAACACAAAGCATGAATCACCTCATATCATTAAAAGCAAACCAATCAAATTAAACCTAGTCATGCTTTAACATTAATGAACCATTAATGACTTAAGTGAGTCACTAGCCTTGTCACCATCTCTAGAAGCTTTTAGAATGATGACTCACCCCAACTGAAGAAAAGACAAATCCGTCTTTAACCGAATGTTAAAAGACGGCTGATAGAAAACTGTAAACTGGCAACTTCCAAAAGTGATCCTGAAACGACTTTCAGGATAACCCCGAAACTGTATAAATATACCCGCATTTGTATTACGACCGAATACAAATGCAACTGAGACAAAGATATTATACCTACTCAATATAATACTCGGATCCGGCTTAAACCAAAGCCGACCAGTATCATCTGTCCGAAAATCGACACGTGCGTAAACGCACGTGCATTTTCCGAACCCTGCCATAAAACCATACGGCCTCTACAACGTTTCGCCCGAACTTGGGAAACTGCCTGTGGGGAACTCTAATGACTCGTCAGCACCCTGGCAGTGGGTTTAACCACAAACCGTCAGCGGCACTAGCAATGCATAACGGCTGCCCACGGACTGACCTCAAGGGTGGCCGAGGAGCGAACTCAAGGGAGACCGATGAGCGAACTCCTCCGAAAACCCTACTGAGCCTAACAGTGACAATGTATATACAGTCCGGTCCGTTCGTCAATGAGTATCGCATATCCGCCTAGAGGGCTAGTAACGTCAGACCCCCAGAAGCAGTATAAGTCGTGTCGGAGTGAAGCCCAATAACACCCTGAGATACTACTGGAGTACCTACCAGTAAATCTCCTGCCACGGCCGTGGGCTTTGTGTAATGGCTCTCCTAGACACAGCACGATCTCGCCCCCAATACCGGGAGAGACGAATCCCCTGCCGATCCGCTCACGTGCCTCCATATGGCTCGGGACTGTACCCAAAAGCTACCTGTTTGCACGACTCCTTTGAGCCGTGGTAGGGTAGAAATCAAAGCACAGTGGGAACTCACACGAGACAAATGACGACCTCAGGTCGATGAACTAACCTGTACACATGTCACCAGGGAACTGCTATCTGACGGTAGATATAATACTAACTAGCAGATTCCCGGCGAGTCCTGTCCGGTGTACTCATAACCCAATGAGCACCTGTATACATCTTAGGTGATCCAACTGACACCAGTGGCTTGTGAGACCGGCCACCGCCCCTCGTCGGGGTCTCGACTGTACACACTAGTCTACTCCGGAGTATCGATGCCCTGTCTCGAAACTCCCACGACTAGGGACTATGATTAAGGATATGCATATAAACTACCCAACTCTCACGTATATGATCGCCATCATACTGTTGGTAGTAAAGCAAGATCCTAAGGGCTCTATCAAAGTGTAACATGCAATCAGTCACCTGAACATGTACACGACTGATAAAGGCAAACCAGATAGCATACTATCATCTCGAGTAAGACTGTCCTACCGGGATAGGTCCTCCGCAATCATTGCAATCACGTACCTGCGATCCAATAATTGACTATGAGGGCACTATCTCCAACAATCTCCCACTTGCACTCAAGGCTAATATTGCGATGTCGACTACTCACAGCCCGTGTGAAACCGAACATCCAACTCCTCTACTAATCAGTTTCACAAAGCCCGTTTGTAAAACTATTGTGTTCGAGAAATAGCCTCGGTGAGTGGATCCGCCTAGAAGTTTCTTTCTGTATCTCTCTTAATCTCAAGTTCGCGGAGAAAGCCATCTCCCGAATTGAGTAGTACCTGTCTTAGAATATGTCTGGATATCTGATGGGACCTTAGTTCATAAATGAACTCCATATCCAAACTTCTTAGACGGAATCGATCACTGAACCTAATCAGTATCGGGCACCATGCCACCCACAGTATCCTCTTGGACCACCTGTCCATAATACTGTCCCTCTTCGTCAGAGAGAAAACTATAACTCTGACAATCACTCTGTCATCCATGTCACCTTTGAAGCCTGGAATGATAACCGTCTCCCGAAAGAGGCTGCCGTCATCAAATCCGTAGAACATGTACTTATGTTCTAAAACTGCTTCCTTATGTTTCTCCAGGATTGGATTAATACAAACTTATTGCATCTTGTGCAAAACCAACATTTGGTGTGGTACTTGACATCTCATGATTGACTCAATTGCCTAAGCAAGTGATCTGCCAATCATGCATATCCCTCTCTCCTTTAGTCTGTACGACACCTTTAGAGAGGGTGACTCCATCACCTGCAGGTACACCACCATGCTAGGAGTCAACTATTCCAAAAACCATTAGAATATCTGTCAAAGTACCCACATTGGGAAACTACCCAAATCCAGATCTAAAACCATAGATCTAGAAACCAAAATGTCAAATATTATATCCATATCCTGTCTGGAGAAACAACTGTGTGACGACCACAGTCCAACCGATCGTAGTATAGGAATTTTACTTCCTACTCTGTGTATGTCATCCAGATACAATGACATCACACCCTACTACCTTCTCAACTGATCCATCCCTTATTCTGATTGAAGTCAAACCCATGACTGTCACATCAAAATTAGATGATCTCTCTCCGCTATAACTGCTTTAGTCTATAAATAGACATAAGCTACTTGCCTACCATGCTTCCGCTGCTCCCACTGACTACGACAACCCTCCTACCGGGTCTCATATCCTGGAACAACAGTAGTGTCAAGTCTGGGTAGATAAGAACCTCCCTGTCACCGTCCTTGAGGCTACCGAAGTACCTCTCGGGTGTCTGAGGTTACCTACCAAATCTGCGGAGTGGCTATTGGAATGTCAAACCTGATTGAATACATAGGTCCTATTAAATTTTCCGTAATCGTTCGCGGTTCTGGAATCACTTCCAGTTCTACCATACTCCCACTACTGTTTTCTGAAAAAGATCCATTTTACTAAAACTGTGGCGAGTCAAGAACAATATCACTATTGATCTTCCAAATGGTAGAATATCAACCCTCGTCATAGCCAGGGTCAACCCACAAACAGCCATTACAGAAACGTGCCCTGAGTTATCCAGTGTCTGGTTTTAATCATAAGCTGGACAACTCCCCGTACCTTAATATCTCTTAAGGTACGATCCATTCTATATCCAATACAGAAACTTTGGCACTTATTTAATTGGAACCATATTCAATCCATGCATCTGTCTCCAGTGCATATCAACTTAATGGAAAGAGGCTAATCAGCATTAATCAACTTAGGAATCCATCCAATTATGAGCAACCTGAAAGAGAAACACGTTTCTCTAAACCATCACTATCATTTGAATACCAATCACAAGAATCTACATCTTCGATCTCTTTGAAGAATCCCGATACTTGTGATACCTGGTTCTCTACTTTATTCTTATACCCACAACTTCTCAAAACTTAGACCTTGTATTTCTACGAAACACTCATCTAAATACTAGAGAAGTTATAAGTAAATAGAACATAGTACGAGGACCTACCCCTTTGTCCTGATGGACACTGGACAACATACAATACTCTGTATAAGTCCGCTGAGTTAAACAACTCAAAACCTGTGCGTTGTAGGTGGAAAACTGTACCCTGGCGATTTCCTCAAATATCACCAATTACAACGAATTCCGATATAATGAGGATGATCACCCAATTCCCAATATCTTACTCCCACTCATCATCTGTAAAACCATACAGATATGAGAATGAAACCTGGTAAATACATACCCTTGGAGTAAGTGTCTAATCGGGAAAACAGTTTTTCCTTTAACAATGCACTGAAACATGAAGATGTTTCGTAGGGGTATCCTGGTATTCATAGCAATGCCTCTTCCATAATCCAATTCATGACTTCAACCGTATATTTTATTGCCGTCTCTCCAAATACCTTTATTTGTCTTTAGTCGTTACCTTCTGTACACCATCGTTAGGCTAACTGGTTTTCTTCCTTCCCTACCGTTCGGCACCAGCCTATGGTTTGGAAGAAGACTATCCAGTAAGCATAATAGGTGTACCCTCCTAAACCAAGGAGTACTCGCATCTCGAGAGAAGGTGACGATAAAAGACAACTGAATAATACCTTATTCTTTTTAAAGGTGAAATAGGAGCGGCGATGAAGTACGCGGTTTTGGTCGTGAATGATATCAGTCGCAATTTACTTTGCCCTCTTTCTAATCCCTTTATTTTGTCTTTACAAATTACCTTCTGCACACCCTACTTAGGCTAATTGGTTTTCTTCATTCCCTACCTTTCGGCACCAGCCTATGGTTTGGAATAAGACTATCCAATAGGCGTAATAGGTGTACTCTCCTAAACCAAGGAGCTCTCGCAACCTGAGAGAAGGTGATAATAAAAGACAACTGAATAAACCAATTCTATTTCTCCTGAACCTGGATCCATCCCCGAAGAAGTCCCTTCGAGTTCGTATATAACCATACGATGGATCTATCCAATGGAAGTGGATATCCGTAGTAATACGGGTGTTCTGAGAAATTCAAAGGGTAAAAGAAGGAGTGGCAATGACTTATGCAACATAGACAATCCAAAAGCCAGTATTTTAAGAAGGTTCGGTCAACCTGGTCACTGAGTCATAGTCTAGGGTCGGTCAAAGGTCGCTGCCAAAGAGAGAGAGAGAAAAGAAACACTCTGTGTGCACTCTAACCTAGATCAGAATGGTCATCATATTATCTAATCCGGAAACCTCCCACTGTCCTGTCAAATTCTCCTCCAAACCTAAAGAAGAATCAATCGGGATCACCCGAAGAGTAAACCAACTCATCAGTGGGAATCAGGATCCAACTCTCATCGCATGATAACGTGATGGAATGCATCCACGTTACTCATACTCCAGAAGGTATGCGCATACTTGGCAAGTTTCAGTTTCTTTAGAAACTCCCGATATAGTTTTTGCCCCATGCTCTTATAACCTTGGCGTTAGGTCAAAATGTCATAAGTCACATGCCAAGTTCTACCCATCACTATCTTGTTAATTTGAACCCACCCGCACATGCCCTTGGCGTTAGGTCAAAATGGCAGAACGGCTGTCCCAAACCAACTCATCTATCTATGCAACAATTGAATACCCAGCAGCTACCAAACACTATGCCTTGGCGTTAGGTCAAAATACATAGCTTGAATACTACTGAATACCCAAAAGAAGTGACGGAGGGCTACGGCTGGTTTTTGGCGAAAAACCTTTAGCGTAGTGAACTTGATATCGCTGAAGGAACCTGATAGCTTTTTAAAATATAGTGGCGAAAACCTTTTGCTAAAGAGGTCACTCCCGGTAAAGGGATCTCGGCTCTTTCCTCGTGGAATGAGGTGCAGGATATTCCACTGAATACCTCTTTGCAAAGCAACTTGTAATCGACTATAGTGAAGTTATTACGCTGATGCAAACTTCTGCCCAAGGGGTCAGTCCCGGTGAAGGGATATCGGCCCTTGCCCCGTCGAATGAGGTGCAGGATATTCCACTGAATACCGCTATGCATAACAAAAGGAAACTTCTTTGCAATAACTCTTTTTTAAAATTGTTCCAACAACTCAAACAGGTTTGTTTTACTTTGCGTTGATCAGAATCAACGCAGTCCCATCATTCAATCACACCAGAAAAGAACGAAAATAAAATGTACGTATATGCCATCCGCATTCGTCACTGGGTCCCGTCATAACCCGTTAGGTTACTTAACTAACGACAGAGCGGGGACTGGACTAGCGCGGGTGTAAAACATATACAACATCTAATAGTATATAAACCAATATACATAATCGCTCCAGGCGTGATAGTATGCAATATTACAGAAAAGTAATAAGCATCACAGAACAATACAGATAATCTGGGATCCCCGAGTTTCACAGAGCCGCTGCTGAAACTCGACGTTCGCCTGTCGTGTGGATAGCCTGTGCAATGAAACCTAGACCCCTACGGGTGCGGCAAGTTACCCGCCGAAACCTGAAGCGAGGTAGTCCCCACAGCATAGTGAATGGAACACCCGGCACTTCACGGAATCCGGTAAATTGAGCACCCCTCCTTGGGTCAACCTGTACCCCCTACGAGTGCGGCGAATAGTCTGCCAATTCTGAAGTGGGGCCCCTCTGCCTCTCAAAGCCATGAGATGCGGACCCGTTGCTTTCCCGAACCCGGCTATCCGTGCACTCCGTCGCGGGGTAAAACCTAGTACAGTAATGAAAAATAGTACAATAGGTACATCGACCGCAACCTGGTCGTGCCCCAAAAGAATATTTTACAACAGGCAGCGACGGCAGTCCACAAGTTGGACGCTCGCCCCGCAATATCAAATGTACAAATAAACACAAACTGTACTACCATTGCACACTGCTATCCACCACGACAAATCCGCAACATCACAGCACAACACAGAACATCAACGCGAATGTCACGTTCGCAAACCCGTCTAAAAGAACTATAGCAGTTAAACGCGGTTTACCGATCAAATGACATTCCCGGTCGGAGATATAATGTAAGCACTGTAAACTAACGTGTTTAAATTACGATCGACCAAAGACCAATTATCAAAAAGTGGGCCCCACTGCTTACTGGTGAACAGTAACAAAATCTGGGCCAAAACTTTATATTCCAAAAACCCCAAAATCAATCAAAGAACCCACTGTCCAAATTTCGGAGCACGTGCTCCCCACGTGGCCGCGGTTGCGCGGCCAAACCATGGGTTTGGCCGCCCTTCCGCGGCGGTCTGGAGGGATCACGATCCCAAATTTGGTCGTGGTTCTTAGAATTCCCTGCACAGATTTTTAAGACATCCAGAAATAAATTTTGAGACCGTTTAAATTTAACAGAAACTGTCGGGCTTGAATTTTGTGATTTTTGCAATTTTCGATTTCCGGTCGGATCGATATTTTAAACGCGTTAGCACAAGTTAGTATAGCAAAATGGTTAGGCTCTGATACCACTGTAAGTCTACGTTAGCGCCCCGGCAGTCTACAGACGCCAAATGCGGAACAAAAACTTTTTAACTGGCGCTATCGTATACTTTAACCCGGATCTGCCATTATTGCTAAACTAACAAAATATAAAGAGTGTAGAATGGTTATACCGAACGATCCGAGTCCTTCGTTCTTCAACCATCATCCCACGCTCCGTTGCGGCTGCTCCGATCTCGTCGATCTCCGATCTCCTCGTCGAGGTGGCACCACATGATCGGTTCTTTAAACGGGCTCCCGCCTCTGACTCGAGGCAACTCGATCGTCAAGTTTGCTAAAAGAGACGACCAAGAATGATGTAGAGAATGAGTAGATGAATTTGTCTCACTTCGTCCAAATCCGTGGACGATCGGTTAATGAAGTTGCCGTGGAAATCGGGTGATGGAATGAAATGGACTGTGAAATTCCATACACCGATAAAACCTATCATAATCTTTTCTCTCTTGAAATCAAGTAAGTGAATGAGAGAGAGAGAGGAGGCTATAAATATATCAAAGGAGGGAGGTGAGTGTAGGAGCTCCAAGTGGTGACCATATCCCTTCATACTTATCATAATATGAACACAAAGCATGAATCACCTCATATCATTAAAAGCAAACCAATCAAATTAAACCTAGTCATGCTTTAACATTAATGAACCATTAATGACTTAAGTGAGTCACTAGCCTTGTCACCCTCTCTAGAAGCTTTTAGAATGATGACTCACCCCAACTGAAGAAAAGACAAATCCGTCTTTAACCGAATGTTAAAAGACGGCTGATAGAAAACTGTAAACTGGCAACTTCCAAAAGTGATCCTGAAACGACTTTCAGGATAACCCCGAAACTGTATAAATATACCCGCATTTGTATTACGACCGAATACAAATGCAACTGAGACAAAGATATTATACCTACTCAATATAATACTCGGATCCGGCTTAAACCAAAGCCGACCAGTATCATCTGTCCGAAAATCGACACGTGCGTAAACGCACGTGCATTTTCCGAACCCTGCCATAAAACCATACGGCCTCTACAACGTTTCGCCCGAACTTGGGAAACTGCCTGTGGGGAACTCTAATGACTCGTCAGCACCCTGGCAGTGGGTTTAACCACAAACCGTCAGCGGCACTAGCAATGCATAACGGCTGCCCACGGACTGACCTCAAGGGTGGCCGAGGAGCGAACTCAAGGGAGACCGATGAGCGAACTCCTCCGAAAACCCTACTGAGCCTAACAGTGACAATGTATATACAGTCCGGTCCGTTCGTCAATGAGTATCGCATATCCGCCTAGAGGGCTAGTAACGTCAGACCCCCAGAAGCAGTATAAGTCGTGTCGGAGTGAAGCCCAATAACACCCTGAGATACTACTGGAGTACCTACCAGTAAATCTCCTGCCACGGCCGTGGGCTTTGTGTAATGGCTCTCCTAGACACAGCACGATCTCGCCCCCAATACCGGGAGAGACGAATCCCCTGCCGATCCGCTCACGTGCCTCCATATGGCTCGGGACTGTACCCAAAAGCTACCTGTTTGCACGACTCCTTTGAGCCGTGGTAGGGTAGAAATCAAAGCACAGTGGGAACTCACACGAGACAAATGACGACCTCAGGTCGATGAACTAACCTGTACACATGTCACCAGGGAACTGCTATCTGACGGTAGATATAATACTAACTAGCAGATTCCCGGCGAGTCCTGTCCGGTGTACTCATAACCCAATGAGCACCTGTATACATCTTAGGTGATCCAACTGACACCAGTGGCTTGTGAGACCGGCCACCGCCCCTCGTCGGGGTCTCGACTGTACACACTAGTCTACTCCGGAGTATCGATGCCCTGTCTCGAAACTCCCACGACTAGGGACTATGATTAAGGATATGCATATAAACTACCCAACTCTCACGTATATGATCGCCATCATACTGTTGGTAGTAAAGCAAGATCCTAAGGGCTCTATCAAAGTGTAACATGCAATCAGTCACCTGAACATGTACACGACTGATAAAGGCAAACCAGATAGCATACTATCATCTCGAGTAAGACTGTCCTACCGGGATAGGTCCTCCGCAATCATTGCAATCACGTACCTGCGATCCAATAATTGACTATGAGGGCACTATCTCCAACACTATCATGTCGAGCAAGAAAGTCCTCCCTATATATGTCCCAGCATCCACTACAATATACATCCAATGTACAGTAATGGCCTCTAGGGCATACATATAACTAACAATCTCCCACTTGCACTAGGGCCATCTGTAACAGTGGTTGTAGTATCTCATACTCAACCATCCCATAAAAGTCTCTCTCTGGGAATAGGCCTTCGTGAGTGGATCCGCTGCGTTATCCTCTAAGTCTGCTCTCCTTGCCTCGATCAGCCTGGAGATCAACCATCTCCATGATCAGGTGATACTGCCTTAGAATATGTCTGGATCACTGATGGGACGGACGTTCCTTGGCTTAAGCCATAACTCCATTGTCACACAATGGGAGGAACATAGTTCATCTCATGAACCATTATACATCCAAACAGCCTCTTTGGTAGCATCTTGAGTAGCGATGTATCCTGCCTTTATCGTCTAGTATGTCACGGTATCTACCTTGGAACTCTTCCAACATACCGTCCCTTTACTGAGGGTAAAGACAATGCCTGCGACTGACATTCAGTCGTCTTTATCACCCTGGAACACTTCCAGTGATTCTCCCCAGGATCAATTGATACCATCTCACTACAACTAGTGAGTATCCTAACATCTATTTAGATCTATCTCATAGATCCAAAATCCAGGATTTAGTAGGTATCATTTTGATCCTATGTGGAGAATCATTGTGATAAGCGGAGATTGATCGAGCGTAGCATAGGAACCTCCTTCCCTATCAAGAGTATGTCATCCACGTACTCTACGAGGATCACCACCATACTCCCTACTACCTTTTTGTTTATACAAGGTTCATCTACCATTTTGATGATGTCAACTTCTTTGACTAATCCATCAAAACAGATGTTCCAACTCCGCGATGCCTGCTTTATCATATAAAGCATCTTGCACACGTTTCCGCTGCTCCCACTGTCTACGAGGCCCTCTGGCTGTGTACTTATAGACACACTCTTCTAAAACATCATTTAGAAAAGCTGTCATGACACCCAACCACCAGATATCGTAGTCATGGTATGTAGCCGTGGCAAGTAGGATCTGGATGGACTTAAGCATAGGTACTGGAAAAGGTTTCATCATTATCCATGCCTGGTCAATGACGAAAACCTTTAACAAATCTAGCTTTGAAAGTCTCAACTTTTCCGTGTACACCAAGTAATCTTCTCAAGATATACTTGCTCCTGATGGGGATTTAACCCTTCAGATATAGCAACTAAAGTCCATACTTTGTTGGTGTATAAGGATTCCATCTCAGATCGCTAAGCATCCAGCCATTCTTACAGAGTCATACTCTTGATGGCCAGCTCGAAACTAGTTGGGTCATCATCTCATGATGCATTCCTCGCTCCCACTGTCATAGAGAAACCGAAGTATCTCTCAGGTGGGTGAGGAACCCTACTAGATCGGCGGAGAGGCTGAGGTTCGTTGGCATCTACTGAATCCTTTGGTTGTACCAAATCATCTGCTCAAGTTTGTATAGCTGGAACATTTCCAGTTCTACATAACTGACCTTGCCTCGAGCTTGTCCGGATTTTGCTTTTAGACATAGGCTGGACAATCCCCAAATCTTAACTAACTTAAGATATGGGCTCTTCCCTTTCCATATCATATATGAAGTGGTAGGCAACTGATTTGATTTGAACCCTATTCAATAGGTATGCAACTTCTCACGTGCATAACCCCCAAAGGGAAATAGGTAACTCAGTAGTACTCATCATAGAGCACACCATATCAAATAGGGTGTATCTGCTCCGCCCCGACATACCATCGTGCAATGGTGTATAGGAGGAGTAATGCTGAGAGGGAATCTCATTCTCCTTTAGAATAATCCAGAATTTCTGTGCACAAGTATTCTCCTCCTTGATCTCATCAAAGGACATAATACTTATACCCGTATTTTGGTTCTCTACTTCTCGCTTATATGCTGTGAATATCTCAAAAGGTTCGGACTTGTGTTTCAACAGGAACATAGGTCTGAAACTCGAAAGATCATCAGAGAATGTAATGAAGTATAAAGAATCAGTCCTGGCATGTGTAGACAGGGGACCTATATACATCAACATGTATCATCCCAAGAGTTCACTAACTCTTTCTCTGTTTCCAATAAACAGAGCTATGGTCATCTTATCTTTGTGACATGACTGGCAAGTTTCATAAGATGTAAATTCAAACTGATTTAAATATGCATCAACATGTAACTTTAGCCAATCGGGTCACATTGATCTGACCTAGTCTACAATACCTCAAGAAGAATCCGTTCATTTCTGAACTCTTTCTCTTGTGTGTGTTCCGTATACTAAGAACTGTAGTTTGATTTAGAACATCAATGCTTTTAGATAACGTGCCTGAACCGATCAACTTTTGATATAGGAAATGTTCAAAACATTATCCAACAATACAAAATTATATCCTTTCTTTACTAATAAAGAAACGGATATGATTTTGTATATCAGGTTCGGTATCTAATAACATTCGTTCAGAATCAATGTATTACAATACAGGGTGACAGTGACCGACAGACTTGGCTGCAACACTTGCCCCGTTTTCTGCCTCATGAAACTTATCACCCGTTCTCAGTTTTTCTACCCTTTTGTAGCCCTATGTAACAGATTACATATCTGGGATCTTGATCCGGTATCATATACCAGGATGCGGAGGATACTGAGAAACAGTTCTGTATAATGAACACACCCGAAGATGATGCATCAGCATGCACTCTCTTCGTTTGGGCGGTACGGGAAATCTGGTATTCCCCAATTTCCTGCTCTGTCTTATAACAATTATAAGTAGGAGCGGGACCAACGTTCCCCAGCTCAGTATAACAAGCGGGTTCGGTCAATAATCTGTATTATTTTCTTGATTAAGACGTGATATGGTCGCTACCAGGAGAGAGAGAGAAGAAAACACTCAGCGTGCGCTCTAGCAAGAATAGATTGGTTATTATTTTATCTAATCAGGATGGCTCCCACTGCTTTTTATCAAATCTTCCTTCAAACTCTAAAAGGAAAGACTAGCCGGGATTAATTACACACTACAAGTTCGCCAATCTTTCAGCCAGGCCAGTGTCGGTACTTTGAGGGAGGTCCCCCGTGCTTTCGCACGAACCTAATTAATGTAAACCTCGTTTTCCCAGAGGCGTAACCTCGTTAACACCTTTCTAGACACCTACTTGATCGGCTAATTGTAATGTATAAAACTCTCCCAGGAGTAACTCTTACTCGCAGCGGGTATCGGGATCCAACTATCTCATAGAAGGTATGCAATCTCATTGCAAATTTCAACACTTGAAATTCCCGATAATATTTTGCCCCTAGCGTCCTATGACCTTGACGCAGGCCAACAAACCATAGTCCGCTAGTCAAGTTCAACCCGTCATTTCCTGATTGAATTAAACCCACCCGCACGACCCTTGACGCAGGCCAACAAAGTCGCACGACTACCCTAATCCAATCTGCATCATATGCATAAGCAGATAAATACTAGTTAGCTACCGCACACTACGCCTTGACGCAGGCCAACAAACGTAGCACGAATACTAAATAGGACTTATCTGAAATGACGGAGGGCTACGACAGGTTTTTCTGAAAACCTATTGCGTAATGAACTCGATATCGTTGTAGAATCAAATGATTTTAAAATGGAGTGCTTTTGAGGCTTTTGTAGTTTTGCTAAAGGAGTCACTCCCGGTGAAGGGATCGTCGGTCCTTTCCTCGTCGAATGAGGTGCGGGATATATCACATATATCACTGTGCAAAGCAAAAACACATAAAAGCTATCAAAAGACAAACCGAGTGTGTAGCATCTGCCAGTTATTGCTAAAGGAATCACTCCCGGTGAAGGGATCTCGGTCCTTTCCACATCGAATAAGGTGCGGGATATAACATATATACCGCTGTGCAAAGCAAGAACTGTAGCTACCTGTTTTATTTTGAAATTCGATTCTACAACATCTTAGGTTTCTTTTATTTCATTAATCTCATTAATGAAGTCCCATCATTTAATTACCTAATCATCACAGATAAATACGACGTACACTTATGCCATCCGCATTCGCCTCGATGTCCCCTCGTGCACCGTTAGGTTAGGTAACTAACGGCAGAGCGGGGCAGGGCTAGCGCGGGTGTAAAACATAAGTAACGGCTATATAATATATCATATATACTATATACTGTATCTATCACAGAACATCACATGATCACATCACAGATATCGCAGCAGAAGAATCATATGAAATATTGGATATACTAGGACGTCCGTGTTTTCAATACGAGCCAGTATAGAACACGGATTCCACGGTCGTGATGAATAGCCAAACCCACACCCCTAGACCCCTACGAGAGCGGCAAGCAACCCTACCAATTCTAGAGTTAGGAGACCCGGACTCGACTCCTCGAGTTGGTCTCCCACTGGACTCCAGAACCCGGTTACTTGTGCCCTCCTCCTTGGGTCTATCCTAGTGCGGAAAAGTAAATAATATACAAAAGGTGACTACTTCCGCTACCTGGAAGTGCCCCAAATAAAAGAATATTACATACAAGTTTTTACATGAATGAAAATGAAAAACACTCATCTCACATAAAGAACCCCGGCTATTCAAACACGACGATCCAATATAACATATCCAGCAACACATAACATCATATGTCATCAACGTAAGTAAATATGCGCATCCCAATTGTCGTTGACATATAGCAACGAAACCGGCGATATCACATATTACACTTACGGTCACAGAAAAGAAAGTGTAAAACTACAATAGTTGGAATCCGCAACCACCTCAGACATCGCATGCCTGACCAAATGAATTACTTAGACATCGCATGCCTAACAATTATAAACCCCGCATTTTAGTCTCAAAATCGAAAACTCTTTTCAATACTAAGTCGGGCAATTCAACAAGATTCCCAACATCCTAATCGAATACTCGTCGCAAACTTCAGTAGGCGGCCGCACCCCTGATACCGTCGACGAAGTGCACCAAGGCGGAACACCGCTACCGCGAGCACCCGGATGGATGCTTTCGGCGACGGGGTTCTCCTACAGTCACTTGGTCGGGGCTATGGAGTGAGGCTGTCTATTAAGTTTATCGGCGAATATCCGCATACGCTACGTGATTGCGACGGACTTTTGATCACATCAAAATTCCGTGGCAACAGATCAAGTGAGACTAAACTGCTACGTTTATAACATTCATTTAGTTATCACATAACTACTTGTGAATTCCAATTATTGTATCCCATTCCGGATAAATAGAAAATGTTAAACTTTCCGATCGAACAATCGAACACCCAAGTTTTCCCGATACAGATCAACACATGAAACAAGTCTAACAACATTCCGTTCGTGCCTCAGTACCAACGGTCCAGCCGTAGAAGGGTCAAGCCAACGCCTCACATGTGGCACGCCGTACTGCCCCAAACCCGAAGGTTCAAAGGGCAGTTCAAGACGGTCACATAATCGAGTTAAGGTTTGTTGTCTTCTAGAGGGTCCATCGCGTTACTTGCACTACTTAGAACGTCGTTAAACTTCGGAAAAATCCAACACTTGGAAATTTCCCGACAGGGGAAAAATTGGGTATTTATATCCGGTCGAACTTTTTAACATATTCTAAAGTTTATCCGGAAAGCCACAGAGACAAAATTTGATATTCCGATCGAAACTCCGAAACCCCAAAACCACCTCTGAAAAATTCAACTCTTGAAAAATTATTAAAAAATCCCAGAAAACTCAGCATATTAAAAAAGGAATTACTGCGCAAAAAGGAGTCAAAGACTCAACAGTAGCGCCGCGGAACCGCCGCGCCACGTGGGCTTAGGCCGCGGTTCCGCGCCGTTATGACGGAGTTAGATCTCCGTTTTTCACAGTAATTCATAAAAATCCCTGCTGAATTTTTTAGAACCTTTTAATATGGAAAAATCCCAGATTTTACAAAATGTCCAGAGAGCATGATTGTGATCGGGTTTCGGGTTCGTTCGGACTTCAAATTTCGTCTGGACTTCGCCTAAGGCTCTAGCTAGGCTCTGATACCAGTGAAAGATTCCTAGGCACACAAGTGAGGTCTCACAAGGCATCTACCATGCCAATTTCAAAAAATATGGTGCCGGGAAACCCTAGTGTACGGATCGTTTGCTAGATTTCTAGGCGAAAAAGCTAACTAGTTAAGAGTTAACTATGAGATACGGAAATACAACCTTTGTAGATCCGGTGCTCCACCTCCATAGCTCCGCAACGAGGTCCTCTCCGCTGTCCAAATCAAATCCGGGCTCAAGCGTCGGCTTCGTCGGAGAATGGGCAAGCTAGGTCGTCGATGTCCGTGCCGAAGATGATCTACGTCGAGGCATCGCTAAATCAAGCTCCAACTTCACCAAGTCCAAAAACTTGTGAAGGAAACACACTCTACTACTTGGCAAGAGGTAGAGGATGAAGAAATAGGAAGTGGGTAGACTTTAGATTTGGATTTCTCACTCATATCATCAATCCACCATTGATGTAGTCTAGGTTTTTCTTCTTAAGTTGAAGGAAGAAGAAGAAGAATCTATTATGATAAGAATTAAGAATAATGATAAAAGAAATTCATTCTTATCATAATGGAACTATAGTTAGGTGTAGAGAATCAATCATGGTTAAAGGAATGGTTAGGATCAAACTAGAGACAAAATGGTCACTTAGTCAAAAGATCAAGAAGCTTCAACTAGAATCCAAAATTAGCAACCATTTCATTTCATTTTCTTTTCTTCATTTATCATAAAGAAATGGATAATAAAATAAGATAAATGAATAACAAATAATAAACCCTAACCTATTCATTAACCAAGGTTTAACACTTTACACTTAACCAAAAAGCATGTATCATCAAACATGATACAAGCAAGTGCACAAAATCATATTACATATATAATGCGCACAACCGAGTGAGAAAATCCATCTTAAAGTGAACCGATACTTGTTAATGCAAAGTAATATATCAAATATATAATTATACATTAAATCATTAAATCAACACTTGATTTAACGATCCGGTCATGACGCACATAACCGACTGGTATCATTAGTAACATCTTATCGAATCAACACTTGATCCGATAACCCGGCTATATCGCATATAACCGATCAATGTCACATCGTGAGAATCGAATACAGTATCACATACTCGGATTATTCTCGGTCCCGCACATATCTCATATGCGCTCCTATTTCTTTTCGCTTGAGCCAGGAAACCTCTGTGTAGGACTCTAAAGACTCGTCAATACGCCGGCAGCAGGTGATGATCATATCAAACACCCACAAGCCGCAAGCGGTCTGCTAAACGTAACGGCCACCCGGGTATTGAGCGATCAGAAGATTGACGAGCAAGTCCGCTCACACTCCTGCGAATCCGACCAGTAACACTACCGTACAGTCCGGTCTGATCGTCTGATATGTCGCATATCTTGCCTAGGGGTGGTAAACGTCAGACCCCAATAGCTCGATAAGTCGTGTCGATATGAGGTCTATAACTGTTCGACAAATTACTGGTAACACTTACCAGTAAATCTCAGCAACCCTGGCCAGAGATTTCCTGTTATAGCCAATCGAACACAGCGCAACATCAACTCCCTATACCGGGAGAGACGAATCCCCTCCTATCGCTCATTGCCTCTATGTGACTCGGGACTGTACCCAAAAACCACCGTTTTGCACGCCCTCTTGGACGTGGTAAGATGGAAATCAAAGCACAGTGGGAACCACACAAGACTCTATGACGATCTCGGGTCAACAGACTACTCTGTACCAGTGTCACCAGAGAACTGCCATCTGACGTGAGGTATAATACCATCTGGGAGTTCTCGGCGAGTCCGTCCAGTGTACCCAGTCTCTACTGAGCACCCGTATATCATCTCCGATGTCAAACACCAATGGATATGGGATCATCCATCGCCCATCTGTATGGGTAGAGAAGATACACGCTAGTCTACTCTGGTATATCGATGCCCCGTCTCGATACACCCACGACTAGGGACTTTGAAGGATGTACTTATGGACTACCATGTCCCCACTAGTATGATCCGCATCATAGTCCAGATAGTCAAGTACACATCCTAAGGGCTTTACCAACATGTAACAGAGAGGCAATCAGTATACACGTTAAGGTAAAGTGTAACCAGATAGCATACTATCATGTCGAGCAAGAAAGTCCTCCCTATATATGTCCCAGCATCCACTACAATATACATCCAATGTACAGTAATGGCCTCTAGGGCATACATATAACTAACACCCGACGCGTCGGATATCCGGAGGATACCGTCGTGGTCTTGAGATGGATGGTAGGGGCCGGTCTGGATTGACGGCGCCCTAGATATTGTGATTGAGATATTGAGGTACAGAGATATCGAGATATTAGGACACTTGTTTTATGTCGATGCTGGGCACTGTTTTATGTTGATTTCATTTATGGTACCTCACTTTTAAAATACAGAAATCTCACTGATTTATGTAAGCAGTTTTCTTCAGTACATGCATTCTGTTTCATGCATTCATACATTGCTACCTGAGGCACTGACACGAGCATATGGAATTGCACTTGGGTTATATATTTGCCCTAACCATTGTTATGGGTTGCTGGTTATATATTTGAGGATATATTATGATCATTGACCTAGGATTGCGTTATTTATGCGATTTCTTTTCGTAGATGTTTTTTTGTTCACGAGTTGGCAACTCACCCCCGTTGTGCCCCAGTGTCTTGCAGGTTTGCCGTACAGGTTTTATTACGGCTTTGCGGGCATAGTTTCCTTCGGGTGATTTGCTAGTAGGTGGGTTTACTTGTATCGTACCCTATTATATATCTTGTATATCATTATTCTGTTGTATCTAGAAGTTCCATCAACCAAACATGTATTTATTTTGAGATAGAGACCAGTGATGTTATTCCTTCGACCTTAGAGTCGTGCGTTATATTTCTGTAGTTTTCTTATGGTTTTGAGTTTCCTTTTGAATTTTGATCCTCGCCGTTGGCGTTGTATATTGTATTGCTTGTGTGGTTGTGACCGTCGATTGACGAAGAGCAAGCTCCCGCTTGGGGATGCCTTTTATTGATTTCGTATACTATTCATGTTGTATTCCGTTTGGGGGCCAGTATTTACAAAGGAGACTCTGCCGAAATTTTCAGGAAATTTTTGATGTTTTTAAAAACCCGCATAATTCGGCTTATGCTATTGAAACTACTTGTTTTAAATTGGTTTTCCTTCACTCTACTACTTTTCTTGGTTTGGATTTCTGGGGTTTCGGTTTACTTAGATTACGTACGCATCGAGACGTTCGTAGTTTAAGTGCTGGTCTTGTTCCGTACTTTCAGGACGTGACAAAGTTGGTATCAGAGCGTTAGGTTTTACCTTCGGAGCGTAGGATGACCCTTGGTTGATGGAATAGGTGACTAAAGTAGAGTGACGTACCGTAGGTGTGTTCCGCGGCATATTTACGATATACTACTCCACTTAAGAAGCCTTAGGATGAACATTTCTTTGCTCAGTATTATATTCATTCCGATCTAGCCTCATCAGCACCAGTTATGATTTTGCTGCCACGATTACGGGCAGGGAGAGCTACAGCTAAAGTTGCGGTCAGCACGAGCTCGTCACGAACGAGGACTGACCAGGGCGAAATTCCGGCGACACACGATTGCGGAGATGTGTCTTTTTACTGTGTTTCCGCGCCACGAGCGTTTGGCGGATCGCCTTTATGAGGTTACTCTGATGTGCTGATCGACACAAGAGGATTGAGCCAATGATAGAGGCCAGCCATATTTTGATGACCGTTGGTGTATTGCTTACTCATGATGATTGAGGCACTGTTCAGCGTGCCGACGAGTGAGCCAGTTGCTGCTGCGAGCGACGAGATATTGCACCATATGTTGGAGCTATTGCAGTACAGGTTGTACTAAGAGATGAAAGAAGGTCGCTAGTCACCCGAAGATGAATGACTAGGACATGTGGTTCGTTCGCCTACCCGATGAGAGGACATCAGATAGATTGATTCCAGCTAGAGACGACTTCACGCGGAGACGTTGGGAGTCGACAGAGACGATCGAATGTCAGAAACCTATTATTCCAAGTTTAAAGTATTCGGAAGGGCATGCAGGCAATTCTATGGACCCTCTAGAAGAATGAAACCCTAACTCGACTTAATGACCGTGTGAAAGCCTTTGAACCTTCGGGTTTGCGGCAGTTCTACGGCGCCATTAGTGAGGCTTGGGTTTGCCCTTCTACGGCTGGACCACCGATGCTGTGGTATGTACTCGATACTATTAAATTGTACCCAAGATGTTGAGCCCTTGGGGGAATATGAGGTTTTGACAATCGATTGGATGGTTCGACTTAATTCGGATGCTAGGTGGTGAGATGCATTTCTTGGGAGACTCCCGATACGAGGATAGCCGTTGGAGCTCAGTCCATGCAGCCGCGACGAGACGAGTCCAAAGCAGACGACATTAGAGAAAAGTGAAGTAAGAGGTTCGTACTAGATCTAGATGAGATGACGTTCCACTCCGCCGACATCAGAGATGCGATGCGCATGCCGAGGCATGGTACTTGGATTTACCTTCCAGAAGGAGTCGCGATGAGTATGCAGTCGTTCCAGAGCAAGATGCAGATATAGGAAAGGACGATGACTTCCGGACGGTTGGTAGAGACGAGACATGGAAGAGACCGTGAGCAGGATTCCTTCCAGGACACTGCTGCAATGATACTTTCACCCAGGATCAGATGTGTCACGTACATTCAGAGAGCCAGAGGCCGACGCCAGTGATATGCTGTCTTACGAGTGGTCGCGATGATTGACCGAGAGATGACCAGAGAAGTGCCAGAACGGGATCATCCCCGTTAGCACACCTGACAGGGCCGATGAGCCGATGGACCGAGAGATTGGTAATTCACAGTGAAGACCTTGACCCAGGAGTGGTCATTGTTACGCACACCAGCAGGCCAGAGTTCATGATCATCGACGAGACGTCCCACTAGTGACCGCGACAGTTGGCCCGAGATTCTTAGAGGATGCACTTGAGCGGTACTATTCCGCCATTATTGATTTCGATGTTTTGGGTGATTTATTCGCATGATTTGATTTTGATGATTGAGGATTTACGATCTTTGCACAGTGTTGCACTTGATATCGTCTTCGTGCTTTGGTTTCACATGTTTGTGATTTTACGGTTTTAGACATTTGAGTTGATTTTGTGCGTATGCACGCACACGATTTGCTTCCTACACTCTGTATAGTTTATATATGTTTGCAGTGTAGTGATACGCCTTTTGTGCACTCAGATGCACTGGACTTCAATTTCGATTGTGATACTCGATATTTGTTTTGTGCACCTTGTGCACCTGATTTGATTTTGCGCATGTTCTGCGCTTTATATTGTATTTCATGATTTCGTGCATGATAGATGCACCGACCTTGGATTTTCGCGCATGTTGAGCGCATGTTTTGAGATGTGATTTTGGTGCACACCAGATGCACTAAATCAAGATTTTTAGTGCATGTCAGATGCACCTGATTTTGCTGTCAGGCACACACGTTGCCTACGACAGATGCTTTGTGCACACCCGATGCACTTAGATCTTGTTTCTGTGCATATGTATGGCACATATATAGATTTTGATTTCCGTGCTCACCAGACGCACGTAGTATTCATACACGTATTTTGGGATTGATTTCTTATGAAGCAGTACCTTTTTTATGATGATTGCTATGAGTTTTTATACTGAGCAGGACTAGTCAGAGGACAATACCTAAATATATTTTGCATGCATTGATAGTTATTGAAAGGATTTCCAAAAAGAGAGCTATAGTCTCAGTACTTACGTACGTGTCTGATATGACACAAAATGTTTAAAACAAGGAGACCCTTCTAAATTGTTTCCCAAAATGGCGGAACGTACATTTCAAACAAAGGTATATATGTATATAGTTATTTTCTTATGATAGACGTCCGCCACTGTGCAGTTTTATGTGCATTGCACAGCAACTTAAAGGATTTGGCATGTATTTCCTCCTGATATTTGCATGTATAGTTCCGATTTATAGCATTTCGGTCTTGCTTGAGATTTGGCATTCGTGTCTTCACCTTGACTCCGATGATTGCGGGATGCTTGACGGAGTTTTGATTTCGAGTTATCTACTCATTACTCATGCGCATGCATTGCGCTATGATGTGTTTATGTATTTATGATTTCGGAGCCCCGGCGATTTGATGGTTTTGGCTGAAATATTTTAGTATTTGGGGGGGGGAGTTTTAACTTAAATTCGGGGACCGAATTTCTTTAAGGGGGGAAGATTGTAACGTTTTGAAAATCGTTTCGGTGAAATTTCGAAAAAACGGTAAAATAAGGGGGGTTTTCTGTAAAAAGTCAAAATGCAAATATCTTTATTATAAAATTAAATATACATATTCTAGCTATTTAATTGCTAGTATTTGGTGTTTATTGAGCCACTGGAGAAATTTCAAATTTTCTGAAAATTTTTCCGAAATTAATTATTTTAATATTATTTTAAGCCGTCACTAATACATTTAATTAGGGAAAATTACAAATTGGAATGAGTTGAATCAAATTTTGTGCATCATAAAACATTAAATAAAATTTTATCATGTGGTTTTTGAAATGAAATGGTTTGCCAAAACGGTTTAGAAAAATATCGAAGAAAAAGGTTTTTTTCGGTGAAATTAGTGTTAATGGGAATTGGGGTAATACTTTTATCTTTTTCCCTAACCCGCACACCCACACCTCACCCTCTTTTCCCCTCCCTATGTGGCCGGCCCCACCATGACAGACCTCCCTCTCTCTCTCTCCAATCACCAAGAAAAGAAAAGAAAAGAAAGGAAAATGATAGAAAAAGGGTGGACTTTGACTAGATATTACTTTCTCCACCTCACTCTCTCTCCTCCCTCACCCAAACCCCCACTATTTCTGGCCCAAACCTGAACCCCCCACAGCAGCAGCCCTCCACCAAAATCCCACACCATTTTGCATCAAAAATCCATTAAAATGCTTCAAAAATCCATGCAAATTCAAAGCAAACTCAAAATCCAAGCTATACCCATTTTTCCTTGGCTACCATAGCATGGATCTAGGGATTTATATTTCAATTTGGGTGGCTAAGTGTGCTTGTGGGAGCTTCAAATTATTTGGGTATAAATTCTAACCTTTTTGCTTAATGTGTTGTTAATTGCTTAGGTTAGCTTAATTAATTGTTTAATTAGGTTTTTAATTAGTTCTAGGTGCATGATTTAAAATTCAAGAGAGGGGTTTGATTTCAAATTGGTATTTTGTGTTGTGAGATTTAGTTTATGTAATATAATTGACATATTAATGTTATGCTAAATCCAATTTAAGTTGCTAGTTTGCATATTTGTTGATTTAAAAGTGATAATTATATAATTGGTAAACTAGGTTTTTTAAATAATTATATTCTTGTGAGATAAAATTCAAATTTAGGTTTCATGTCATTATAAATATTATATTGAGTGGTTTAATTCTTTAGTTCATGAAAATCCAAGCTAGATTGTAGTTTGTTCATTTTTGCTATAAAATTGTTAAAATTGGTTAATATTGCAAACTAGGTTTTTGAAATCGAATTAAATTGTGGGTTTAAAATTTACGTAATAGTTTCTATGGCATAATTAAGATATTAAGTTATCATCTTGGCCACTAGAATTGTTAAAACATCATGTTTTGTACAAAAACGGCGAATTGTGCTTGCTAGATTTTCGGAAAAATAAATTTTAAGTGAAATTGGGGTTTTTGTGAGTTTTAACCTATTTTATATTAAAATTAGTGTTCGTGAATGTGCAAATGAGTGTATTTGGGTTTTTCTCGATGGTCTAGCGTTTGTACACCGACGTCGAGGGTTTTTGGGTTGATTTGTGAAAGCAACCATAGGTTTTGACTTATGTGGGATTCGTGTGTCGTTTTGGTCATGAGTCGGATTTTAATGCGATACGATGCGTTGTGATATGTAGGTACCCCCATGTGGACTTCGAGACGGCAAGCAAGCGCGTGGCGACGTCGGCACCGACGAGCAAGGACCAGGCGAGTAGATTTATATCTATGGGGAGAAGTCGGGTGGATGGCGTATAGCACACCCGCAGTCCGTAGTGTAGCTCATATATATAAGTTTATATAGGTGTCTTATGATACGAGAATGTTCATTCATGTTATGTTTATGTGTTCATGGAGTACCTTTGGGTTAGTTGCGAAACTCTAGAGTAGTTGTTATACCCACATACGCACACACAGACTTGCATACTTTACTTTCTTGTGCGTAGATTGGGATGTGTATATATGTATATATGCGTGGGTATGGGACTATGCATATGTACATTCATATACGCATGCATGGATAGTGAGGATAGTACTTGGGATTTATGATGAGTCGATGAGATTTGATTTGAGGCCGTGAGATCGGTGATATTGCAGGGTTCGTATTTGAGATACGACATGACGTTGTAGCGGGTCCTTGACGTAGTGTTTCACACACGTGCATGCATACTTAGGCGGTATCAGTATTATACTAGACGTAGATCAGTACCCCGATCATGATATTTGATAAAGAGGATACCGGGCGAATAGTATGATGAATGTGATATTGACCCGTACCCAGATTTGAGGATGCCGTACGACGGATTTACGTACGAGCTATATTTTGATGATTGATCCGCACTCTTGACTTGGGATGTCTGATTATAGGTATGGTATTGGATATGATATTATTGAGGCGGGATCACCGACTAATATATATACAGATATGTATATGTATCGACTCGGATGTTAGGCGGTTTCCTTACTTGTAGTCCAGCTTGTTAGCTTAGCCCTTTAGTTTAGTTTAGTTGTTAGATTAGATTCGATTCTTACCTATTTCAAAAACTAACGAATCGTGAGTATTTTAAAAGACAGCCCAAGGGATCCTACGGATATTTCAAAAGACGTATCTTTTCATAAAAACACCGTAGCCCATATTTTCAAAACCCCATGATTCGTGTTATTTCAAAAGGCACCATTTGTAGGACTTATATTAGATTAATGCAGATTAGTTATAGTTGCGTCTAGTATTCAGCTCCCGCTCATTTTTGTGGTTCGCTTCGCATCGCATGCTTATATTATGTTTCATACTCCATTATTGATATCTTGCTGTTAGGACACCAGCACCATTACCGATGATGCGTATGTACCACGTATACTTACTTGTCGGGTCACACACATCTTCATCGGTAATTGCCATGTCACGTATACCTTAGAAAATATTATTGCTTAACTTAGCTTGATAGCTAGTAGTTTGACATAATATTAGTGTACTTGCCTTATATGTTAGTTTAGACATTGTAGTTATTACCTGCTACTTCATACATACTATTATTCATTGTTATGCCCCATTCATGGATTCTCATGCATATATTCACTATTTTACGTGTTATTGAGGTTTTGGATTCGGATTTCCATGAGATTTTCTGGATTTGGAGGAAAACCGCAAAAACATTAATAAACCTTTTATCTCTTTTAAAATAAAAAGTGCGGTTTTCCCATGATGTATGAGTCGTCCACCATGAGTTAGCTGATGGATTTCGAGACCCGATTCGAGGAGTGGAGGAACCGTTTCGGGTACAAGGTGGGCCCGGTGCGGTACCCCAGGGCAAGAGGATCGTGTTGTTGACGTTGAGCCTGGCAGGGGAGCACTACCGACCGGTGATTTTTCCCGACGCGTCGGATATCCGGAGGATACCGTCGTGGTCTTGAGATGGATGGTAGGGGCCGGTCTGGATTGACGGCGCCCTAGATATCGTGATTGAGATATTGAGATTTTGAGATATTGAGGTACAGAGATATCGAGATATTTGGACACTTGTTTTGTGTCGATGCTGGGCACTGTTTTATACTGATTTCATTTATGGTACCTCACTTTTAAAATACAGAAATCTCACTGATTTATGAAAGCAGTTTTCTTCAGTACATGCATTCTGTTTCATGCATTCATACATTGCTACCTGAGGCACTGACACGAGCATATGGAATTACACTTGGGTTAGATATTTGCCCTAACCATTGTTATGGGTTGCTGGTTATATATTTGAGGATATATTATGATCATTGACCTAGGATTGCGTTATTTATGCGATTTCTTTTCGTAGATGTTTTTCTATTCACGAGTTGGCAACTCACCCCCGTTGTGCCCCAGTGTCTTGCAGGTTTGCCGTACAGGTTTTATTACGGCTTTGCGGGCATAGTTTCCTTCGGGTGATTTTCTAGTAGGTGGGTTTACTTGTATCGTACCCTCGTTATGTATCTTGTATATCATTATTCTGTTGTATCTAGAAGTTCCATCAACCAAACATGTATTTATTTTGAGATAGAGACCAGTGATGTTATTCCTTCGACCTTAGAGTCGCGCGTTATATTTCTGTGGTTTTCTTGTGGGTTTGAGTTTCCTTTTGAATTTTGATCCTCGCCGTTGGCGTTGTATATTATATTGCTTGTGTGGTTGTGACCGTCGATTGACGAAGATCTAGCTCCCGCTTGGGGATGCCTTTTATTGATTTCGTATACTATTCATGTTGTATCCCGTTTGGGGGCCAGTATTTACAAAGGAGACTCTGCCGAAATTTTCAGGAAATTTTTGATGTTTTTAGAAACCCGTATAATTCGGCTTATGCTATTGAAACTACTTGTTTTAAATTGGTTTTCCTTCACTCTGCTACTTTTCTTGGTTTGGATTTCTGGGGTTTCGGTTTACTTAGATTACGTACGCCTCGAGACGTTCGTAGTTTAAGTGCCGGTCGTGTTCCGTACTTTCGGGACGTGACAGTTTTCCCGACACACCAACTCCAAACCTACTCCCAAGTGTTCGTATTGTGGCTAACGTACGTAGTGACACGACGAAACCAACCCAAGAGCAAAACCATCACAAAATGCACGGACCGTGTCAGATAACGTATCGCGCGTAGTCGTATCACTAGAAACTACCTATGTGATCCTAGATTTTGCATACAGAGAAAACTCAACAACTAAATAAGACCAAACATACCTAAACCAAAGTAGAGAGCTACCCTCAAAAACCCAAACCCCAACTGAAACCCACTGCCGGGGTCGTCGGATCCCCTTCGTGTCATCGCCAGCCGAGTCCGAGCTCCTTGGGTTCGTGCTCCAGGTGAAGGCCTATGGTCACTGGTACAACACAACTACATTGTTTGGTTTTTTAATATTTTCTCGGGGTCACAGCAGGTCACAGATATCTCAAATCGACACTAAAAATACGATATTTGCACAAAAACATAACTTTACACTATCTAACTGAATCTATAAGGCTACACATCACTACCACAACATAAAGAACAGATAGAGATCATTACCCACCCTCAAGAACTCAAAGATCCTAGCTTTCCTAGATCCAAGGCATCCAAGAGGCAAAACTAGATTAGAGATGTGATTTTTGTGAGATTTGTGATGTTTAGTGATGGATTTGTGTAGAAATGGTGAAGAGTAGCTAAGTGTTCAGTTTGAGGAATGAGGAGGTGAAGAAATAATGCTAAAGAGATAGAGAAAAGAAAGAAGGAAAATATAAAGAGAGAGAAAAGTGAGTGTAGAAGAGTGAGTGCACCATTACCCTTAATGCACACTATTCTCACCACTCCACCTCACACCAAAACAAAACTAAGGTAAATATCTCTCTTCTCACTCAACAAATATCAAGGATTAAAGCAAAGGGTGGATTTAAAGCAAAGGATTAGAATTAAGGTTAAGTGTCAAGGTTGCTAAAAACTAGCTTAGCACAAACAAACCCTCACATTTACGTGCACACGTGCGTGCATGCCGATAACAAATAATATTAAAATAATAATTAAATGTTATAAAATGTGAGGAACCCGAATTGGTAAACTTTTTACAGTAAACCCGCATTACCGTCTAAATTAACACTAACCGAAATTTAGGGCGTTACAAATACAAGTGCCACAATATGCACGAAAGCAAAACTAAGTGCAACGGGGGTGCACGAAAGAATCTATCCAGTGCAATGGGTGTTCACGACAACAACATCAAGTGCATCTAGACTGCACGAAAGTCTCAAACCAATGAAACTAACCCGCACAATGAAAATCCCAATCGAGTGTATCTAGTGTGCACAAAATCACATCTCGTATCATGCGCCCAACATATGCGAAATCCAAATCAAGTGCATCTGTCATGCACAAATGAAATCTAAATCAAGTGAATCCGATATGCACGAGTAAAAATCTAAGTTAAGTGCATCCAACATTCACGAACAAAATTTCAATCAGGGGCATTCGACATGCACGAATAAAATCTTACTCAAGTGCATCTGATGCGCACGAAATCCAATACCAAGCTCTTAATATGCGCAAAAACCTAACCCAAGCATGTCAGGTCCATATAAATGCCCAGTGCGGTAAAGCGCACGAAAAACGAACGTCAAGTGCAAATGCGTATAAAAACATAAATCTGGTGAACAAATGATCAAAGACATAAATCGGGTGCAACCAATGTACAGAATATAAATCTGGTGCGACAAATGCATAAAATGAAAATCTAGTGCAACAAATGCACGAAATACGAATCTGGTGCAATAAATGCACAAAACACAAATCCGGTGCATCCATTGCACGAAATACAAATACAGTGCAACAAATGCACGGCGCAAAAACCTAGTGCAACATTTGCACAAAATACAAATCGGGTGCAACAAGTGCACGGAAACGCATTAAAAACTCAAATGCGTATACAAACAACACCGAGTGTACCAAGGTGTATAAAATCATAAATATGTGCAACTGCGTGCATAAAACACGTATCAATGCACTGCAAGCAAATGTGAGCTATACCGAGTGCAAAAAATCAAATCAAGTGCGTACTATATGCACAAAATCAAATCAACGGTATGAAATCCACGATGTCATGAACACGTGCAGCCAAGGCACAAAACCGATCTCAAGTGCAAGAAATACGCATAAATCATAAACCAACACAACGGTGTATAAAACATATATCAAGTGCATTAACCATGCACAAAATGTAAATACCCAGTAGGTGCAGCCATGGTGCACGAAATCAATATCATGAAACTCAATCATCAAAACTCAAAATCCAAGCGATATAAGTGTGATACTCGGATCACAAATGTAAATCGCAACAAATGACATCGAGGTACAATTCCTACAATGTCGAAAAATGTCGGTGCGCCCAAAACTAGCAGAGCAAGAACATCCGCTTGCCTCCTGCTCACGGTCTGGCGTCCTCTGTCTCTGGGTCATCATTTTCTCCGTGGATTACAAATCTCGCAACTCATCGGCTCGTCGTCCCGGTCGGGTGTGCTAACGGAAACGATCCTGCTCTGACACTCCTCAGGTCATCTTTCGGCCAATTAGCATGACCACTCGTTTAGCAGCACGTCACTGGCGTCGGCCTCTGGCCCCTCTGAATACATGTGACATAACTGATCCTGGGTGCAAATCTTATCGCAGCAGTGTCCTGTAAGGAACCTACTCAAGTTCTCTTCCAATCTCTCCTATGCCGAACTATACGGAGGTCGGTACTCTTGCATAATCTTTTCTCGTTTTCTGGACATCTGCGGTCTCAACACAGCATTTTCTCGGGAACTGGCCGCATCACAACGCCTTTGTATGCATATGAGATTTCTAATCTCAACGGGGAGTAACAACAGCTCGTTAATATCTCGCACGAACCTCTTGTTCCACCCGTCTTTATTTTCGTCCGCTTTGACGTCACGTTATGCTATCTGCGTACTGCAATTGTTCTCGGCTACATTCAATCCGGAATCTTTCGCACGGACTCGAAATCGCTAACTCGGTATCTTCATCACTCTGTAGAAGATCTCTAGCCGAACACGTCCTTGGGAACTCGTCCCAACCATCGGAGGAACACTCAAAACTCGTCCGTTCTCGATCAACTCACAAAGCATCTAGGTGAGGTCCTCTATCCAAAATTGGTCAACCTGCTGGTCTCCTATCGGATCATCCAACGAACAACGTTATCTCTGGATCGATTTACTCTAGATCCGGATAAGACTCTCCACACTGGAAATCTTCAACTCAACTGGGCCTGCGTCGGCGCATCAAATCTGACGAATCATTTTCGTCTCTCAACTCAAAATAGACTAGCTATCATCTGTCGCATCTCTGCCTGAAAGCTCCAGCGACCTCCGCTCGTAATGTCTGGAAGCGACATCCCATCAATCTCGGCAACAGCTGGGTCATCTGTCTGCAAGGTAGACGACATCACAAACTCTGAGGTAGGCTGTACATCAACAGTCCTCTCATAATCCGGCAGCCTCTATCAGTGGCCCGATCATCCGGTGCAAAACCGAACATTCGCCTCAAAAAAGAGGTCACAACACAAATACAAAATCGAGACGTTCCCGTGTCACCAGAAAACACGATGGTCAGTCCTTGCCCATGACGAGCTCGCCCTGATCGCATCACTAGCAGCAGCTCAATCTGCGCTCAAACCATGGTGACAGGAACCTCAAGCATGTATTGATGATGGTAGATCAAAGAAATGAACGGAATCAACAGATCCAGAATGGATACATGATCATAAGTAGGAACGGAATCAGTGAGAGTATGATCATAGAAACGAATAGAATCAAGGATCTCAAACTGATGTATGATCAAGGGAATGAAGAGAATCATAGATCTCAAAATATGTACATCCTAAGGTTTCTTAAGTGGAGTATCGTATCATAAATATGACGTGGAACATATATAGGGTACGTCACTTTACTCAAGCTACCTACTCCATCAATTAAGGTCAGCCTATGAAACGAAAGTTCGGGTCTAATATCTCCCTGTTCAAGTCTAAGTACCATAAGGTCAAGCCTAGGTTCCGAAATAAATTACGCCCCAGACTCCACATAGTCAAACCTAGACTTGAACCAAGGTTAAACATAGCGCTCTGATACCAACTTTTTCACGACCCAGAATTTTGTTTATGACCGGCACTTAAATCACGCCACGTCTAAAGGCGTAACGTAAATCAAGTAAGCCGAAGCCCAGAAATCTAAATCTTTTTAAAGAAAATAAAAATGGTGAAGTTTTGAAATAAACGTATAATGAAATCAAAATTTTTCTTAATGCATAAATAGTGGAACATGAAAAAATGCAAGTGGAATTTATTAGTTGAAAAACATGTTTCGTCTTTTAAAAATTTGGGCAGCACCTCCTTTGTATATTTTGATCCAAAACCACAAATACATGATAATAATAAAGGCATCCCTAAGCGGGAGCTAGCTCTTCGCCAACCGGCGGATTCACAACCACGAAAGTCATAAAGTAAGTATACGACGACCAAAGACGAAGATCAACACAAAGTATAATGTAAAGTAAGACATCAAACCCACCAAGCGAACATATAACCCATTGCTCAAGTCTCGCAACTACAAGTCTCACTAAGTCTTACCACTTATAGAAATACTATTTTCTGATTGATGGAGTTAACTAGATACAACAAGAAAAGTAAATACAAGAGGGGTACGATCCAACATATACCACCTACCAAAGCAAATCATCCGAAAGTAAGCTGTGTGCCGATGATGCCGCTATCGATCCATGCGGTCAACCTGCAAGAACTGTGGCACAACGGAGGTGAGTTGCCAACTCGTGAGTAGAAAACATCAGCAGGTAGATATCGAATAAAACAACGATTTCCTAGGTCAACTATATCATAAGGGTAATACTATTATATCTAGGGTGACCGTGTCTACATATATGCCAACAATAATCAAAGCCTTCATGCATGTGGATATCATCCAATAATATAATCAATGCATGTGGATATCATCCAACAATATCATCAATGCATGTATGCATGTGGATCTCGTCCACTCAAAACATCATAAAAGCATATGCATGTAAATATATGAGGATATCAAAGAATGTGTGTCCATCAACGACACATCAAATCTTGGAACCTGAGTGTCCAACACCGGCACTCGAAACATCATCAAACCCGTGTCCGACATCGACACGTAAATCCTCATATCTCAGGCCCTGCATCATCAGATCGGCCCTCAGGCGCCACATACTGTGGTCGGCCCTCAAATCCATCTCATGACTCCGGTCGGTATTCTCCGGATAAGCACCAGGTCCAAATAGTATCACCGGTGGGTAGTGCTCCCCTGCCAGGCTCACCGCCTAACAATACGAGTCTTCTTGTACCGAGGTACCTCACCAGGTCCACCATGTACACGCAGACGGTGCCTACCGCTCCTCGAATCGGGTTTCACATGCCAATCTCAGAACCGAGAAAACACATGGTGGACGCACTGAAATATCATATCAAGAGAAATCGGGTTTTTAAAACAATACATACTTTCATTTGAAATAACCACGGTTCTCAAATCCAGAAATCTCATGAAAACAGCATATCTCAAAGCGTATAATCGTAAAGCATGATGTATGTGACATATAACAGAATGTAAGCATATCCGTATATCATGCAACATGGAACAGTGATATGACAATATCAGTATATCATGCCATATATCGTAATGATGTGAACATAGCAAGTAAATCATGGAAGGAGTCATATCATGATGCAGCAATTCTACTGTGTAGTAACATAGCAATTATCGATGATGAAGTGTGTGAGCCGGCCAATCTGTGTAAGTGTAATATACGCATCATCGATAATGGTGTATGTGTAGGTATAAGTAATGCAATGAGAATAACATGAATGTAGAATACAGTACATCGTCAGCTAAATGCTATAAGGTATACGTATCTAACATGACCGAGTCGGTGAATCTATCAATCGGCATCCAGCCTCACAACATCACGTACGGTATAATCCATTGTACGACATATTCTTGTCAAGGTATGGATCAATCATCATAAAAATCATCACGTACGGTAAATAATCGTACGGCTGCATTAAACCATTAAGGATCCTCAACCTATATGACACTGAGGGTATGGACCTAACGTCTCGTACGCCATATCACTCATGATTCACAACATTATATATATATATCTATATTCCTATATCCCAGGTCGCCTCCATAACAATCTCATATCGGGGGACCGGCAAAGGTATCAATCCACTCATATCGATTTGCATCCGTATACCGACATACCAATCAAATCATCATATCACATCTTACATTCTTTTCATCACATTAAGTCATCTTACATCAAGTCATCTTATATATATTTATCTTATTTGACCGATCTCATAACACATCTATCACAATCTCATCATATTCATCGATCTCATGTCACATCCTTATACATCTCGTTTCATATCCTATATCAATCATATCCGCTCGTATTATCTTATCTCATTACATGCCACTAAAATCTCATACTTAATCTAGTGCAACTACACATCTATATATCGTGACCTACATTCACTTTTCATATCCTTATATATCAATTCGAGACATTATTTCTATCATATCATGTCAAAGAGTCATATCCCTACAGCTTTCATCTCATATCTCGATATATATATATTCAATCATTCATATCATCTCTAACTATCTTTCTAACCCTATCCTTATTTTTCTAATCTAGGTTTCCTTAACCATATTCTATATATCGGTTTCCATCAAAACTTGCGGGGGTGCTATACGCCATCCACCCGACTTCCCCCGTAGATATAGATCTACTCACCTTGATCCTTTCTTGCCGAAGTCTATGACGCCATGCTCCGTCGCCTCGGAATCCATACGAAGGTACCTATAATAATACACAATCGTAATCTCTATTAACATCGAGTCCGGAAAAACCAATACGGCACACGGTGCGCTCATAAGTTAGAACCTATAGCCTACGCATGAAAAATAATCAAACAACCCTTGTTGTTGACATACAAACGACCAACAACCAAATACAAATCCAAACATCAAAACAAGCATTCCAAATGTCACGACCCGAAATACTAGCTCGTGACCAGCACTTAAATCACGCAACGTCTAAAGGCGTAACGTAATTCAAGTAAGTTGAAACCCAGAAATCTAAACCTTTTTAAGAAACTAAAGGAAGTGATGTTTTGAAATAAAGGTATAATGAAATCAAGTTTCTAAAATGCATGGAAAAGGAACAAGAATAATGCAAGTAAAATTTACCAGTTTGAAAACATGTTTCGTCTTTCTTTAAAAATTTGGGCATCACCTCCTTTGTATTTTTTTTTCCAAAACCACAATACATAACAAGAATAATTGCATCCCCAAGCGGGAGCTAGCTCTTCGCCAACCGGCGGATCACAACCACGCAAAGCATAAAATTAAGTATACGACGCCCAACAGCGATGATCACCACAAAAGATAAAGAAATAAGCAAGATATCAAAACCACAAGTAGCGGAAAACCCCTCGCTCTAAGTCTCGCAATCACAATATCACTATGTCCCATTACTTATACAATTCTAGTTTGATTGATGGAGTTGACTAAATAAAATATGAAATATAAATACAAAAGTGGGTACGATATAAATGTCCCACCTACCAAGCAATTTGCCCAAAAGTAGATATGTTCCAGCGATGCAGCTACGGATCCATGCGGTCAACCTGCAAGAACTGTAGCACAACGGGGGTGAGTTGCCCACTCGTGAATAGAAATATATCAACAGATAGAAATCGAATAAACAATGACTCCTAGGTCAACTATATCATAAAAGTAATACTATGATATCTAGGGTGATTGGGTCATCATATGTGCCAACAATGTAATCAATACCTATATGTATGCGGATATAATCCAACAATATAATCAATGTATGTATGCATGTGGATCTCATCCAACCATATAATCAAGGTATGTATGCATGTAGATCTCATCCAACCATATAATCAAGGTCTCTATATATCATAAAAGCATATGCATGAAAATATGAGGATATAAATCAACGTGTGTCCCTCCCGACACATCAAATCATAGAACCTGAGTGCCCAGTATCGACACTCGAAACATCTTGAAAACCCGTGTCCAGCATCGACACGTAAATCCTCATATCTGGAGCTCCGTCGGTCCGGATCGGCCCTCGGACTCTGTCAGTCCTGAACGGCCCATATCATCTCTCGACTCCGGTCGGTATCCTCCGGATATCCGCCGAGCCCAACCAATTACCGGTAGGTAGTGGTCTCTCTGCCAGGCTCACCATCTACTGCACAGCAGATCCGTTCTCGCTCCGGGATACCATACCGGGTCCACCATGTACCCGCAGTCGGCCTCATCCACTCCTCAAATCGGGTATTACTGTCACACGTCTCAGAACAGAGAAAACGCATGGTTGATGCACTGAAATATCATATCAAGAGAAACCGTGGTTTTAAAACAACACATAATCTCTTTTAAAATGTCCACGGTTCTCAAATCCAGAAATCTCATGAAAACAGCATATCTCAATGCGTAAAATCATAGAGCATGATGTATGCGACATATAATAGAATTGTAAGCATATCCGTATATCATGCAACATGGAACAGTGATATGACATATTAAGGGAAAACCGCTCTTTAAATTATTCCAGTTTTTAAAATATAACACGCGGTTCCAAATTTCTCAATAAAACCAGTTATTTATGTAGGTACAATTTGTATATGCGCAAGTATAGAGGTACCAATGTGTATATGCGCCAATATGGGTATGCAATGTGTATATGCGCAAGTATGGATGTACCAAAATATGTGTGCACCAATATGGATATACAAATGTGTATATGCGCAAGTATGGATGTATCAATGTATATGTGCACCAATATGGATATACAATGTGTATGTGCGCAAGTATGGATGTACAAGTGGTATATACGCAAGCATGAGTGTACAATATGTATGTGCGCTAATATGGGTGTACAAGTGGTATATACGCAAGCATGAGTGTACAATATGTATATGCGCCAATATGGGTGTACAAGTGGTATATACGCCAGCATGAGTGTACACTATGTATGTGTGCCAATATGGGTGTACAAGTGGTATATACGCAAGCATGTTATGCGAAGAGTCATACCATGATGCAGCAATCCTACTGTGTAGTGACATGGAAATTATCGATGATGAAGTGTGTGATCCTACAATCTGTGTACGCGTAACATACGCATCATCGATAATGGTGCAGGTGTACTATCACAGGTATAAGTAATGCAATGCGAATAACATGAAGGCGGCATAAGGTAAATCATGTGCAAATGCTGACGGGTATACGTATCTAACATGACCGAGTCGGTGAATCTAACAATCGGCATCTAGCCACACCACATCGCGTACGGTACAATCCATCGTACGGTATCCTCTAGTCAAGGGTATGGATTAATCATCAAGTCAAACTCATCTCGCACGGAAAATCATCGTACGGCAGCATTAAAACATTAGGGATCCTATCAACCTTTACGACAATGAGGGGTACGGACCTAACGTCTCGTACGACATATCACACATGATTCACGATATTCTATATATATATTTATACACCTATGTCCCAGGTCTCAACCATAAAAATCTCATATAAGGGGGAACGACAATCAATCATCTCAATCGACTCACATCCGTATATCAACATATCACCAAATTCATCATATCGCATCGTACAATTCTTTTCATCACATTTATCTCTCACATCGAATCAATTCTACACAAACATTCTATCTTACTATATGTATACGCATCTAATCTAGAATACACACCCGAACCATACAAACAGTTTTTGAAAGATGCGAATCGTAGTTTTGAAAGTAGGGGTTACGGTGTTTTTTAAAGAAAAAGATATCATTTGAAAATCCGTAACGTCCCTCAATGTATCTATTTCAAAGATGCATATGATTCTTCAGTTTGGAAATAGGTACGGTTCGGATGACACATCTACGTCAGCTATCTAGTACTATAGTACCCTAAACGACAATATCGTCAAACGTCATCCTCAAATTTCCGTCATCCCATACTAGTCGTATCAACACACTTCTAACTACCCTTTAGTTTTTAATATGGTTTCTATAGCCATCTTTTAATTCTAACCCTAGTTGCTACTCTAGGTTTTCTTAACCATATGCTACAAATCGGTTTCCACCAAAACTTTGCGATGGTGCTATACGCCATCCACCCGACTTCCCCTGTAGATATAGATCTACTCACCGTGGTCTTCGCTTGCCGAAGTTGATGACGCCACGCACCGTCGCCATGGAATCCACGTGAAGGTACCTACAATAACAACACATATCTCCACGCTATTAAAATCAAGTTCTGAAATCCAATATGGCACACGCATTGCTCATAGGTTAGAACCTATAGCTTACGCGTACAAAATCAACCAAACAACCCTTGTTGTTGATGTACAAACAACCCTTGTTGTTGATGTACAAACATCCTACAACCAAATATGAATTCAAATATCAAAACTAAACATTTCAAAAAACGGAAAACATATCCGAAATCACACTAATGTGTTCCCAGATTTTGACTCAGGCCAAAAGGAGTTGCACAAACAAGTCTAGGGTGCTGTATATGATGTATATGAGCTACTGGACCAACCCCGACACCACATGTCACCAAGTGGCCGGCCACCTACCCTAAAAATCCGGCCTCCTCGGCCCCCTTGCTTTGTTGGGCTTCGTTTGGTCATGGTGGTCTCCTACGGTCTAAAATGGGTCTCTAGTATTGTTTTCTAAACTCAGAAAGTTCCCGGGTTGCTCCAGATTTCCCTGCACACCCTATATCCTCACAAAACCGACATGGAAAAAATCCTAAATCCGTATTTTGGTTTCTATACAAAATTTCAGGTCTTAAACAGCCACTCAACAGCCACCCCAATCATCACCAATCCACAATTTCACTCAAACCCTCACTAGGATTTCTAAGTATCACCAATCCATCACTAAACGGGCTCTAAACTTAAACAAAAAGTTAGGAAAACTTGACACTAAACTAATGGAAGAAATTATATCTCATGGATGTCACTTAAGCAAAGCCTAGAAGTCACAATGTTGTCAAAATCCCACTTTGCTTGGTCCAATGTGTAAAGGAAGAGACGGGGATTAATTTTTGTGAAGGGAGTATAAGGTTTTGGGGATTATTTGGAGATGGATCTAGGGTTAGAAGTGGAGGGAGGTGAGCTTGAGGAAGATGAAGAAGGAGGTGAAAATGGTGGGGGAAATGAGAATAGAGGCAGCCCCCCTCTCTCAATTATTCTCACTTCTCTCTCTTTCTACAAGCATGCATACCCTCATGATGATGTCCCCCCTCTCTCTCCTTAAGTCATCATGACACCTTTTTCCATTCTTTTCTTTTCTCACCATAATAAAACCATAAAATAACACAACACAAATGAAATAACATGTAACATGTCATGGTGCACTAACCATGAAAACTGTAGAAACACGGATATGGCCTAATCGCGATTAGCTGTGCATTAATCGGGTTTTTATCGAAACTGCATATAATAAATTTTAAAAATGCCAATCCCTTAAATATATTATTAAATGAATAAATCATTTTAATTTCCATTTATTTCACAATTATCGGTATATATTTATACCCTTTTTCGAAAACTCCAATTTCACAAATCGGGCAGTTTTCAGGAAATATATTATTTTAATATTAAACTCCAAAAATAATATTTTATATTTTCTAAAATGTTACACCAAAATACGGAAAACATAACCATAAACACCACAATGTGCTCCCAGATTTTGACTCAGGTCAATTTGAGCAAAACTAGCAAGTATAGGGTGATGTATATGGAGTACGTGAGCTACTGAACCAACCTAGACACCAAATACCCCAAACTGGCCGGCCACATGCCCTAAAAATCCGGCCACCTCAGTCCAAACTGCTCTATTGGTGTTCGTCTTCTCAGGGTGATCTCCTATTGGTCTAACTAGGTCTCTGGTATTGTTTGTTTTTCTTAAAATTTCCCTAGGTTGCTCCAGATTCCCTATAGGCCACTAAAATGTCACAAAATCGACATGGGGAAATTCCTAAGTTTGTATTTTGGTTTCTATACTCAATTCCAGGTCTTGAAATCAATCTCTAAGGCCTTGTAACAGCCACTACACCTCACCACAACACAACTCAAACACTAATCCTTCTCTTGGAATTTTCAAACATCAAAATCTAAATCGATTTAACACTAAACAACCATAGGATGCTAAGAAACTAAAAGCTAAACTAAATGAAAGGAATTATATCTCACTTGGGCAACTCAAGAAAAACCCTAGATTCCCAAGGTCATCAAAATCCAACTTTGAAAGGTCCAATGGTTTTGTAGAGAGGTGGGGATCATCTTTTGTGAAGAGAGTATAGGGTTTTGGTGTGGGAATTAAGATGGGTCATGAGGGTAGAATGAGGGAGCTTGAAGATGAAGAAGGAGAATAAAAATGATGGGGGAAAATGAATGAGGCAGCCTTCTCTCTCCCTTCTTCTTCTCACCTTCTCACTCTCATGTCTCACTCTCTCTCTCTCTCCAATCATTCTCCTTTTAACCCTTTTCTCTTTTTCTCACAAAAAATTCACATAATACTCATAAAACAACACAAATGCAACAACATGCAACAAAATGCAACATGACATGGTGCACTAGCCATGGAAAACTGTAGAATCACGGATTTGGCTTAATCGCGATTAGCAGTGCACTAATCGAGTTTTTATTTAAACTGCATATAATTAATTTTAAAAATGCCAAATCTAATAAATATCTTTTTAAATGAATAAATCATTTTAATCTCCAATTATTTCACAATTATTGGTATATATTTATACCTTTTTACGAAAACCCCAATTTCGCAAATCGGGTAGTTTCCGCGAAATATATTATTTTAATATTAAATTCCAAAAATAATATTTTATATTTTCTGAAATATTACAATATCCAATATAGAAACAAAAGCACTAATTTAATTAGAACTAGATTCATAATACATGCAGCCGATCCCAGTGCATATCAACTAAATGGAAGGAGGCCAATTAACAACACTCATCAAGGAATGCACCCACGCATGAGTAACCTGAAAGAGAAGCAAGTTCTCAAAACTATTACTTACAACGGAATACCAAACACAAGTATCTGCATCTTCGATCACCTTGAAGAATCCTGATACTTGCAACATATGGTTCTCTACTTTATTGTTATACCTATATCTTCTCAAAATCTGGATTTTGTATTTCTACGAAATACTTATGTAATATATAAATAGAATATAGTATGAGTAAATAGAATATAGTATGAGTACCAACCCCTTTGTCCTAACGGACATCAAACAACATACAATATTTTGTATAAGTCCACCGAGTTTAATAACTCAAACCCTGTGCGTCGTAGGTTGAAAACTGTGCTATGGTTAAGAAGAATTACACCGCTGTTGAATGCATTTTACCTAACCATCAACTGATATAGGTAAATGTCATAAACATAATTTCAAAAAGTTATATCTCACTTTATAAAATAAACATACAGAGATATCAGTTTGAAATTGGTGCATAACGACGGATATTCAAAACCAAATATTTGCCATCAGGAAAAAACCGGATGATTTCCTCAAATATAACCAATTACAAAGAATTCTGATATATAGAGGATCTAATCACCCAATTCCCAATATCTTACTCCCACTCAGCATCTGTAACGCCATTCAGATGTGAGAATCAAATCTGGTAAATACATACCATGGAGTCAGAATCTAATTGGAAAAACGGTTTTCAATTAACACCGCACAGTAAAACTGAAACATGAAAATGTTTCGAAGGGGTTGCCGGGTATTCCTAGTAATGCCTCTTCCACTCTACAGATTCATGACAGTAACCCTACACTTCCTTGCCCTACCTCCAATCCCTTTATATGTTTTTACTTATTACCTTTTGTACACTATAGTTAGGCTAATTGGTTTTCTTTCTTCCCTATCTTTCGTCACCAGCCTAAGGTTTGGAAGAAGACTATCCAATAAGCGCAATAGGTGTACTCTCCTAATACCAGGAGCCCTCGTAACCTGAGAGAAGGTAAAGAGAAAAGACAACCAAATAATCTTATTCTATTTCTCCATAACCAGAGTCCATCCTTGAACTGGAACAAGTTCCTTCGAGTTCATATGTAACTATACGATAGAATATCCAATAAATGTAGATCTTCATAGTGATATAGGGTGTTCTAGAGAAATACAAAGGGGATGTAGGAGCGGTAGGGGTATATGCGGTTTTGTCGTGAATGATAGCAGTCGCAACTTCCTTTACCCTCACTTTAATCCCTTTATATGTCTTTACTTATTACCTTCTGTACACCACACTAAGGGTAATTGGTTTTCTTCCTTCCCTACCCTTCGGCACCAGCCTAAGGTTTGAAAGAAGACTATCCAATAAGCGTAATAGGTGTACTCTCCTTATACCAGGAGCCCTCGCAACCTGAGAGAAGGTAAAGGAAAAAATACAACTTAATAATCCTATTCAATTTCTCCAGAACCAGAATCCATCCTTGAACTGAAACGAGTTCCTTCGAGTTCGTATATAACTATACGATGGAATATCCAATAAATGTGGATCTTCGTAGTGATACAGGGTGTTCTGGAGTAATGCAAAGGGGATGTAGGAGTGGCAATGATAAATGCGACTAAATGACAATCCAAAAGCCAAAGTGTTTTAAGAAGGTTCGGTTAACTTGGTTTATGAGTTTTAGTTTAGGGTCGGGTCATGGTTGCTGCCAAAAGAGAGAGAGAGAAAAGAAACACTCAGCGTGCACTCTAACCTAGATTATATTGGTTAATCACTTTATCTAATCATGATGGCTCCCACTGTTTTCTCGAATTCTCCTTCAAACCCTAAAAGGAGAATTAGTCGGGATCATCTAAAATCACCCGAGGAGTAACACCTACTCATCAGTGGGAATTGGGATAGAACTATCATCACATGATAACTTGATGGAAACAACTCAAGTCACTACACTTCAGAAGGTTTGCGCATGTCTACTAAGTTTCCTGTATGTTTGAAACTCCCGATGTGGTTTTTACCCTACGACAAGTGACCTTGACTGAGCCAACATATTAAAGGGTCCTAGTCAAGTTCAACCCGTCATTATCTTGATTGCGTTAAACCCACCCATACGAGTCCTTGACTGAACCAAAATGACCGTATGACTGTCCTAACCAATCGCATTACCATGCAACAGAAAAGCACTACATAGCTACCGAACACTACGCCTCAGCTGAGCACGACATACGTAGCACGAATACTAAGCAATACTAATCAGAAATGACGGAGGGCTACGGCTGGTTTTTGGTGAAATACCTTTAATGTAATGAACTTGATATCGTTGAAGGAACCCGAGTGATTTTACAAATATATAGTGGCAAAAGCTTCTGCTAAAGAGGTCACTCCCTGTGAAGGGATCTCGGCTCTTTCCTCATCGAATGAGGTGTAGAATATTCATAATCGAATACCACTGTGCAAAGCAAAAGGAAACGTCTGTAATGTCAGTTTTTAAAAACTTGGTTCCAACAACATCATATAGGTTTGTTTTCCTTGCATTAATCAGAATTAATGCAATGCCATCAATTAATCCATATCACATCAGAAAAAGGAACGAAAATACAATGTACGTATATGCCATCCGCATTCGCCACGGGGCCACGTCATGTACCGTTAAGTTACTTAACTAATGACAGAGTGGGGGCTGGACTAGCACGGATGCAAAACTTATACAACATCTACTAATATATATAAATATATATATATAACACTCGTCCTAGGCATGATGTAAGCAACATCACAGAACATGAACAAGCAACACAGAATGGTGGATAATCTTGGAGCCTCGGGTTTCCTTTGAGCCGCAACTGAAAACCTGACGTTCCCGGTCGTGTGGATAGCCCATTGTAATGTTTTAAAAATCGTTTAGGAGAATTTTCCGATAATCGGTGAAATAATACGTGTTTTCCGTTAAAACCAAGATATAATTATTTTTCAACATAGACTTAATTATACCTATTCTAGCTATGTAATTGCTAGTATTTGGTATTTAATTGGTCACTTGTAAATTCTAGTTTACTTAAATACTTTTCTTAAATAATTATTTTAAATATTATTTCAAGCTTTCACTTATACATTTAATTAGTGATAATTCAAATGAGAATATGTTAATACAAGTTTCATGCACCATGACACATTAAACCAAAATGTAACATGTTGTTTTTGAAATAAAATGGAATTGTCAAGAGGGTTCTAGAAATTAAAAAAAAAGTTTAAAGAGAAATAAAAGAAATGATTAGACATGAAGGATATGATGTTGTGTGTGTGTGGGGTGTGGTCACCGCTCTCTCTCACTTACCATCACCTCACACTCTCATTTTGGCCGACTCCTTGCAGCAGCAGCCCCCCTCCTCTCTCTTCAACATCTATTCTTTGTAAAAGAAAAAGAAAAAGATAAAGAATGAAGGCATGATGTTTAATAAATAAGGTATGGGCTTTTCTTGACTTGGTATTTTCTCACCACACACACAACACCTCACCCTCTCTTTCCTCTCCCTATTTCTGGCTGAGCCTTCACACCAGCTTCCCCAATCTTTCCCCACCTCATTTCACATCAAAACTCTTCAAAAATTCATCAAAAAATCAATACAAAGTCTCACAAATTCTTCATTTAACCATTAACCAATTTTTCCTTGGCCAAACCTAGCATGGATCTTGGAGCAAGGAAGCCATTTTGGGAGGCTATGTTGCAAGTTAGATCTACAAATTGTGATATATAAATCCTAACCCAATGGTTACTTGTTGGATAATTACTTCAATCTAAGCTAATTAGGTGTTTAAATATGGTTTTAATTGCAAGGTTTAGTTTTCAAGAGAAGGGTTTGGGTTCAAGTTTGGATTTTTATCACTTGATTATCTTTGGAATGTGTAGTTTAACATATTAAGACTTGCAAAACCTAATCTAGTTGCTAAATTACTAATTGTTATAATTAATTTGTCCTGATTATATATTCTTGCAAACTAATTTTTTTGATTAGTGTAATTAGGTGAGATTAAAATTTAGTTAGGATTTGTATGGCTTAATTAAGTTATTAAGTGAATATTGGGGTCAATAGTTTTGTTAAAATATCTAGTTTTGAACTAAAATGGTAAATTGATGCTTACTAGGTTTTTGGAATAAATTGATTTTAATTAAGTTGAGGTTTTGATGATATACAACCTATTTCCTAATGTATTTTGTGTGTTGTGAATGCGCGATTGGTACGATTGGGTTCTAGGCTTGGTAGTTGTCATGTTTTGCGACCCTAGTTGTAGTTTGTGGTATTGTCGCGAACGCGTTTTGTGCACCAAGTGCGTGCGCGTCTAGTTAGTGCGCGTGGTTGATTTGTATCGTTTGTGTCCGTGACTATTCATATATCTATCCTCTTTTTGACTTGTGTCCGCTTCTAGGATAGGGTGCAGAAGCGTTGGATGTGGCACGGAAAAGGCAAGGTTAAGATCGGATCATATAAGCCGAGGCGTCTGTCACGACCCGAAATTTGGCACGTGACGGCCTTTAAACCGCGTAACGTGTACAGGCGTAACGCAATTTAAGTAAGCCGAAAACCCAGCAATCTAAACCATCAAAAGAATTAAGTGATAAGAACATTGTTTAAAACTTTTGGAATCTCAATCAAAAATTCTTTAAAGTCCAAATTTACTTCCTTTAAAAATTTGGCAGCACCTCCTTTGTAAAACTAGTCCCTATAAAGGGTACAACATATAATATAAGTAAAGCATCCTCAAACGGGAGCAAATCCATGCCCAAAGGCGGAAACAACCACCACAATAGATATACGATGCCGTAGCGAAGAAAAATGGACGATATAAAGTGACAACATTATAAAAGACATCCAGAGTCATAAAATAATATACAATATCGTTCTCACATCTTGTCTCTAAGTTAATACATGAAAGTGGTAGATGGAGAGTACTAGATACAACGAATATACAAATGAGCATCATCGGATAACCGCAAAACCCATCTATAGAAAAGCTGCTCACAGTCAGCCGTAGCGGTGTCCGCTGCAAAAGATGATACGATAAGAAGAAGCCCTGCCGCTACCACTCTGAGGGACACCTGCAAAACACTGTGGCATAACGGGGGGTGAGTTGCTAACTCGTGAATAGTAAATAACATATGAAGGTAATCGCAGGTATGCACGTACTACGATAATCTATCACATGCAAGCTGATAGCAATAAATGGCAATATATATGCAACAGTCATGAAAGGTACTCTATCAGGTACTACTAAAACATGAAGCAATGCGTATCAAATAAATGCTGGGTATGGGATAAAACATATCATCAACACGGAAATCCTCATCGTGGAGAAACTAGTGTCCATCAACGACACTCCAACTCCGAATATCTCAGGCACCGCATCCTCAGATCGCCCCTCATATCCTGTAAGTCTCATGGAACATGAGTGTACAACATCGACACCCGAAACATCTTGAAAACTATGCCTGTGTATATATATATGTGTGTGTGTGTGTGTGTGTGTGTGCCGAAACATCTTGAAAACTATGCCTGTGTATATATATGTGTGTGTGTGTGTCCCCCTCAACGACACATCAAAATCATGGAACGTGAGTGTCCAACATCGACACCCGAAAACATCATGAAAACTAGTGTCCAGCATTGACACGTAAATACTCATCTGTTAGGCGCCGTCACCACGACTGGCCCTGATGTCATGTCCGTACATAACTCCGGTCGGTATCCTCCAGATATCTGCCGAGTCCAAATACTGTCACCGGTAAGGTAGTACTCCCCTGCCTCGGACTCATCGCCATCATCTGCGATCTTCTTGCCCCGGGGTACCTCCGGGCCCTACCATGTACCCGCACACGGCCTCGTCCACTCCTCGCATGGGGTATCTAACACAAGTCTCAGAACCGAGAAATCTCATGGTGGAAGCATCGAAATATCATATCAAGAGAAACCGGGTTTTTCAAATAACGCATAATTTCATGAACTACCACGGTCCGCAAATCCAGAAAATATCATATGAAATCCATATCTCAATGCGTAAATCCATGAAATGTAATATATGCAACATAAAACGGTAATATGAGCATATAAAGGAAAACCGCTATTTAAATGCAACAAGTTATTAAATATATTATGCGGTTTCTAATTTCTCCAAAATCCAACGCAACATCATATAAGGGTGAACATGTAGCTATAGCACGGTATATGTGTGTACATGTAAGTATGTATGCAAGATGTACATGTAGCTATATCTAATTTGTATATATACCTTTCAATAATGATACAATACCCTATAGGTATATGTGTAGCTATAGCAAGATATGTGTCTATACCTGTCAATAATGATACAATACCCTATAGGTATATATGTGTAACCATGTAGGTATATGTGTATGCTATCTCTTATATGCCCAATGGAAATAAGGATCATGTCTCAATGTCCCTAACCAATACAATATCACGTATGTATATGTGTCAGCTATATCTCATATGCACACTGGAAATAAGGATCATGTCTCAATGTCCCTAACCAATACAATATCACGTATGTATATGTGTCAGCTATATCTCATATGCACAAAGGAAATAAGGATCATGTCTTAATGTCCCTAACCAATACAATATCACGTATGTATAGGTGTTTGTGCGTGTCATGGCAATTATCGACGGAGTGTGTGTAGTATACAATTAGTGCTCGTATAACACGAACCGTCAATAATAGTGCAGTGTCCAATGGGTACAAGTCCCAGCACAACAAGTAATAATATGGATTGAAGTTCATGCACAATCTCTATTTGTGCAATACTTGTAACTAATAATCATGTCATATAATCTAGCCCAGACGCATAACTCCATGCGGGCGATTCCCCTGTAGATGTTAAATCTACTCACCGATGATCTCGAGCTAAGTAAATCTGAAAACCTGCTTCTCTTTCTTCGCAGCGTCTGAAGTCTGTGCTCGCGATCCTAAATTTCACAAACACAACACATAAGGTTAAATATCCTGTGTCGATACAAATCCAACGAAACGTGTCACGACCCGAAAGAGCACGTGACTGGCCCTTGAACCATATGATGTCTATATGACTCCATCTGATCCAAGTAAGCCAAAACCCCAGAAATCGAAAACAATATTAAGGATAAATAATCAACAAGCAATATACTATACAACGCCGAAAGGCGAGGATCAAAATTCAAAAGAAACCCAGATAAGCATGAAAACTGTAACACTACTAAGCGCGACTCTAAGGTCGAAATAATACATTACTAGTGTCTGAGTCTGAAACAATATACAAGTTTTAGTTGATGGAATTTCTAGATACAAAAGAATAATACAGCAACAAGGGTGGTCCTGATACAAAAGAATAATACATCAACAAGGGTGATCCTGATACAAAAGAACCCACCTACCCAAGCAAGTCCCCCATATGGAAGCAGTGTGATAGAAATGCCGCTACGGAACCTGTACGGCAAAACCCTGCAAGAACTGTGGCACAACGGGTGTGAGTTGCAACTCGTGAATAAAAAATATCTACAAGCAGAAATCGAATGCAAGACATAATCCTAGGTCAATACGATCAGTATATAATATAACCCTCAAGAGTAAGTCTGAAGCATGAAAATGTGGCAGTGTAACATCTAATCATGTACGTAGTGCCAAGTACTCGTGCCAGTGCCTCAGATAATAACATGTCATAACGTAAGGTATGTCTGCATGAAGTAAACATGATAAAGTATCAAATGGATATCAATACACATATATTAGCGTCCCATTCGACTAATATTGGTGTAAGGGTATATATAACAGCACCCTCGTACCCTGTTATATATACAAATGAAGTGTGATCAATGTAGTCAAAGTCTGTATGTAATCAATGTCTGTATGTAATCAATGTCTGTATGTATATGTGAATCCCGTCCACCTGTCACCCAATGTCAATAAGCATCATACATGCAAATATGAGGATATAATCAAAATCATGGAGATCATCATGAAACCCGTGCCTAGCATCGACACGTAAATCCTCATCTATCGGGCTCCGTCAGTCCGGATCAGCCCACGGGCTCTGTCTGCGAAATCGGCCATCGGCCCCGGCAGTACGCCCATATCCATCTATCGACTCTGGTCAGTATCCTCCGGATAACCGCCTGGTCCAACCAATCACCGGTAGGTAGTAGTCCCTTTGCAAGGCTCACCGTCTACTACACAGCGAAACCGTTCTCGCCCCTGGGTACCATACCGGGTCCACCATGTACCCGTAATCGGCCTCATCCAACTCCTCGATTCGGGTTCACATGTATCACTCTAGCACTGAGAAAACACATGGTGGACGCACCGAAAAATCATATCAAGGGAAACCGGGTTTTTAAATAATTAACTATTCTCTTTTGAAATATCCACGTTTCCCCAAATCCAGAATTATCATGGAAACAACATATCTCAATGCGCATAATCATAAAGCATGATGTATGTGACAGATAAATGAAATGCAAGTATAACAGTATATCATGCAAGATGGAAATAATAGTATGCACATGCAAGGTCATATCCTGATGCAACAATGCTACTTTGTAGTGACATGGCAATTATCGATGATGAAGTGTGTGAGCTGGAAAGCAAGTGTACGTGGAACATACACATCATCGATAATGGTGCTGGTGCACTAGAAACATGATATTAATATAGCAATAAACATATGCAAAGCATTGTGAATAGCATGAATATGCGGAAATAGAATAATCAACGCAACAGTAAGGAATCTACACCCGTATGTATATGTCATGCAGTTATGCCATTTGAAATAAGACGAATCAGGATTTTTACTAACAATAAGGGCTACGGTGTTTTTAAGATATTCCCGATTCTTAGTTTTGAAATAGGTTTGACTCGGGTTTAGTCTAACATCTACTATGCAAACTACAGATCTAAGTATCAATTCAAACGGGAGGGGTATGGAAACCACCTAAATCTGAGTCGATATATAGATATAATAGTCGGTGGTCCCGCCTCAATAGTATCGTGTACGATACAGTATATCATATGACATCCTCAAGTCATGAGTGTGGATCTATCATCAATATAAAGCTCGTACGGTAAATCGTCGTACGGCATCCCAATAGCTGGGTACGGGTCAGTATCACATATCTCTCATCAAATATCAAGTATCATTATCGTCATATCACATAATCTGGGGTACAGATCTATGTCTAGTACAAATCAATACCATCTATATAAGTATGAAAGCGGGGGTAAAACACATGCCCAATGGCCCGCAAAGATCACATGTCGTATCGCAAGTACAAATCGTATCACATCACCGATCTCACGGCACAATGCCCAAAATCATCGACTCATCTCCAATGTCATCCCAAATCATCATCAACATAGTGTAAGTATAGTGAATATGCAAGGGTGCGCGTGTGGCTGTAAACCTATTCTAGGGTTCGTGATTATGAACTATACTTGTTTACTTCTAACCCTAAGCTATCTATAATACACCTAACACCATATCCATGACACACTATAACTATCAAACATAATATATAGTATCAACTACGGACTGCGGGGGTGCTATACGCCATCCACCCGACTTCCCCTAGTAGATATAATCTACTCACATTGCGTCTTCATTTTTCGACGTCACCACGCGCATTGCTTGTCGTCCGGAAGTCTTCATGGGGTACCTACATGTCAAAGTATCGTAATGCGTATTAAAACCTAATCAAAACTAAAACGGCACACGAAACCCAAAACGATACGATAAGGGGCCTATAGGTTAGAACCTATGGGCACGCCTTCAAAACCATCAATCAATCCTCGATATCGTCGTATAAACGCCAAATAGTCGAGGTAAAACACAATACACAATTTCAGAACTAAAAATACGGAACATGGAAACACGAATCCAAAACAGCAACTAAGGAAATAAGCTCCAGATTTCATCCTAGGTCAAACTACACAAATCTACACATACCAGGGGCCTATTCTACTAATGAGGGAACTCCAAAACCAAAACGAGCAAGTTTGGTGAGGTCCAGGCCGCAATTTGCGGCCAAACAGGATAAATCTGCTGCCTGCAATAGGAGTTAGGGGCTAGGGTTTTGTGTGGTGGTTCCAGGGTACCTGCACATCTCACTGTAAACTCAATTTTATTTTAGGGGTCTCGGGGTGATAGCAGATTCCTAAATACGATCACGGATTCACAGTTTTTCCCCTACATCGTCTCATAAATCCGTTTTCTGGGTTCATGTTCCAGGTATTGTCTAATACAACATCACAACAGGGGTTCTAAGATCACTACAAGCCTCAATTTCACCTTTCATTTCAGATTTACCCTAAACCCTAACTAGAAATCTCCCAAGTCCACAAACAACACAATATCGATATGAAACTAGCATAGATGCACAAGGAAAATGAAATACTACTCTAGGGTTCAGAAATTACCTTCTTTGGCAACTCAAGAAAATTCTTGAGTTGCTCAAAGTCCTCAAGATCCACTCTTTCTTAGTCCAATGCGATCCTCTCGAGCTTGTGAGCATGTTTTGGGAAGAGGAAATGGGGTTTCGGGGTTGGATTCAAGATGTTTTTGGGGATTGAAGAGGAAGGAAGTGAGAAGAGGAGCAGGAGCAGCAGCAGCTCTCATGGAGAAGGAGAGAGAAATGAGGTGATGAAATGATGGGGGAGGCATGGTTCAATGAAAGTTGACCTATTCTACCCTCTCTCTCTCTCATAATCATGATACCTTTATCTTTTCTTTTCTTTTTCTTTTCCTTCTCACCCAATGTCAAACCCTAAGCAACCATACCCTAAAACATGTAACAAGTGTAATAAGTGTGGAAAAAAAGATATGTGCACATTTTTGCACAAAAAAGCCAAAAATCCGATTAGCGATTTTTAATCGCGATTAACACTAAATTAGCATATAACTAATCATAAAAACTTAGAAATGACATAATTCTCTAAATTACCCTATTTTAGAATTTTCCATAATTTTCCCCCATTTATTTGTATTTAATTATACCGAATTATTAAAATATTCAATAAAATAATATTAATTTATAAATTTCCTAAAAATAATATTTTATTATTTTGAAGTGTTACAATCTACCCCCCTTAAATAAATTCGGTCCCAGAATTTAAATTTAAACCCCCAACTACTAAAACATTCAGTAATAATCCAAGTTGTCGGATACGTGATAATCGAATCACAAAATCACAAATCATAAATACCGTCGTTGGTAGTTCCATTTCAAGGTCGAGAAGGAGTCGGTGCATCCAATGCTAGCAGCGCAAGATATCTACTTGCCTCTTGCTCACGGTCTGGCGTCCTCTGTCTCTGGGTCCTTATCTTCTCTGTGGATTACCAATCTCACAATTAATCGGCTCATCGTCCCTGTCAGGTGTGCTAACGGGGACGATTCCGTTCTGGCACTTCTCTGGTCATCTCTTGGTCCGTCATCATGACTACTCGTAAAACGGCATATCACCGGCATTGGCCTCTGGCTCTCTGAATGCACATCACACATCTGATCCTAGGTGCAAACATCATTGCAGCAGTGTCCTGGAAGGAATCCTGCTCAAGGTCTCTTCCGATCTTGCCTATGCCGAACTGTACGGAGGTTGGTACTCATGCATAATCTCTTCTCGCTCGTTGGACATCTGCGTCCTCAGCATAGCATTCCCTCGGAAATTGGTCGCATCCCAACGCCTCTGTAAGAATATCAGGTCTTCGGTCTCGATGGAAAGTAATGACAGCTCGTCAGCGTTTCGCACGAACCTCTGGCTCCACTTGTCTCTATCGTCATCCACTATGACGCCACGCCATGCTATCTACGCACTGCACTGTTCTCGGCCACAGTCAATCCGAAGTCTCTCGCACGGACTCGAAATCCCGTACTCTGTAGCTTCATCATTCGGTAGAAGATGTGTGGCCGAACAGGTCCTTGGGAACGCGTCCCAACCATCGGAGGAATACTCCATACTCGTCCGTCCTCGATCAATTCACAACGCATCAGGGTGAGGTCTTTTATCCGAACCTGGTCAACTACCTCGTCGACGATGCCGAACTCTGGGCTGCTGGGTGTGCGCAGTATGACCACTCCTGGGTCTAGGTCTCCTCGTATCGTATTCTAGAAAGGTCCTGTCGAGATCTTGAAAGGTTCCTAGGCACCCTATAGAGGTCTCACAAGGCATCGAACATGCCAATTTCAAAAAAATGGTGCCGGGAAACCCTAGACTACGAATCGTTGCTAGAAATCTAGGCGAAAAGTAAACTAGTTAACACTTAACTACTTGGATATAGAAATTAAAACCTTTGTAGATCCGGATATCCACCTCCACGGCTCCGCAACGAAGTCTCCTCGCTGTCCATGTCGAACCCCGGGCTCTAGCGTCGGCTTCATCGGAGAATGAACGGGCTTGGTCATCGACGACGATGCCGAAGATGATCTACGTCGAGGCATCGCTAGATCAAGCTCCCACTTCACAAAGTGATGAAACTTGTGAAGGAAACACACTCTACTACTTGGCAAGAGGTAGAGGATGAAGAAATAGGAGGTGGGTTCTCTTTAGAATTGGATTTCTCACTCTCAAGCTCAAGTTGCCATTGATGGCCTCAACGTTTCAAACTTGAATATGAAGAAGAAGATGAGCTAGAAAATATGATAAGTCTTTTTAAAATAAAAAGAAAAAGCAATACTTATCATAATTCTTACTAGGGTTAAGTGTAGAGAATATACCATGGTTAATGGATGGGTTAGGGTTAAGCATGATGACAAGAAAGATTAAGAAGTCAAAGCTTCATGAAGCTTCAACTAAAAGCCAAAGAAAGCCACCATTCTTTTTTAAATCATTTCCAAATAAATAAATGAACAAATAAATAAAAGAATATGCAAAACCCTAATCAACACTTAACCATGGTTTTAATTCTTTACACTTAACTAAATAATCAAGTATCATCAAACATGATACAAGTATGTGCACGAAAATATATCACATATACAACTTGCACACCAAGTGAGAAAATCCATATAAAGTGAACCAATACTAGTTAATGCAAAGTAATATATCAAATATATAATTATACATTAAATCATTAAATCAACATTTGATTCAATGATCCGGTCATGTCGCACATCACCGACTAGTATTCAATGTATCGATTTATCGAATCAATGATTCGATAACTAGGTCATATCGAATATAACCAATCGAAACATTTATCACGAGAATGAAATGCGGTATCACATACACGCATTATTCTTGGTCCTGCACATATCTCATATGCGCTCCTATTTCGTTTCGCTTGAGCCAGGAAACCTCTGTGTAGGACTCTAAAGACTCGTCAATACGCCGGTAGCAGATGATGATCATATCAAGCACCCACAAGCCGCAAGCGGTCTGCTAAACGTAACGGCCATCCGTGTATTGAGCGATCATAAGATCGACGAGCTAGCCCGCTCACACTCCTGCGAATCCGACCAGTAACACTTACCGTACAGTCCGGTCTCTTCGTCTGATACGTCGCATATCAATTCTAGGGGTGGTATACGTCAGACCCCAATAACCGATAAGTCGTGCCGATGTGAGGCTCATAACGGGTCGAGAAACTACTGGTAACACTTACCAGCAAATCTCTGATCAGCCCTGGCCAGGGACTTCCCTGTTACGGCCAATCGAGCACAGCGCAACATCAACTCCCAATACCGGGAGAGACGAAACCCCTCCTATCGCTCATTGCCTCCATGTGACTCGGGACTGTACCCAAAGACCACCGTTTTGCACGCCCTCATGGACGTGGTAAGGTGGAGATCAAAGCACAGTGGGAATCACACAAGACTCTATGACGATCTCGGGTCTACAGACTAACCTGTATAAGTGTCACCTGAGAACCGCTATCTGACGTGAGGTATAATACCATCTGGGAGTTCTCGGCGAGTCCGTCCAGTATACCCAGTCTCCACTGAGCACCCGTATACCATCTCTGATGTCAAACACCAATGGATATGGGATCATCCATCGCCCATCACATGGGTCGAGAAGCGTATACGCTAGTCTACTCTGGTATATCGATGCCCCGTCTCGATACACCCACGACTAGGGACCATGAAGGATGTACTTATGGACTACCATGTCCCCACTAGTATGATCTTCATCATAGTCCAGGTAGTCAAGTACACATCCTAAGGGCTTTACCAACATGTAACTACAAGACAGTATAAAGAGACTAGTATACATGTTAAGATAAAGAGTAACCAGATAGCATACTATCATATCGAGCAAGAAAGTCATCTCTATATATGTCCAAGCATCCAATATAATATACAACATCTGTACAATACTGGCCTCTAGGGCATACATACAACTAACAATCTCCCACTTGCACTAGGGCCAGCTGCTGTAGTATCGCATACCGAGCATCCCGAAGAGTCTCTCAAACTGTGTCTGGGGAATGGCCTTCGTGAGTGGATCCACCGTGTTATTCTTCGTGTCAACCCTCCTGACCTCGATCTCCCGGCGATCAACTATCTCCCGGATCAGGTGATACCGCCTCAGAATATGCCTGGATCGCTGATGGGACCTGGGTTCCTTGGCCAAAGCCACCGCTCCATTGTTATCGCAATACAAAGGTATTGGACGCTCAATGGATGGAACCACTCCAAGTTCAGTAATGAACTTCTTGATCCAGACAGCCTCTTTGGCAGCATCGTTGGCAGCGATGTATTCAGCCTCCATTGTCGATTCTGCCACGGTTTCCTGCTTGGAACACTTCCAGCTAACCGCCCCTCCGTAAAGGGTAAAGACAAAGCCCGACTGCGACTTAGAGTCGTCCTTATCACTCTGGAAGCTCGAATCGGTAAAGGACTCCACTTGGAGTTCTCCGTTACCATACACCAAGAACATATCTCTAGTCCTTCGCAAGTACTTGAGAATGCTCTTCACAGCTGTCCAGTGACTCTCTCCAGGATCAGCTTGATACCTTCTCACTATACTTAGTGAGTATGCTACATCGGGTCTGGTACATAGCATCGCATACATGATAGAGCCTACTGCCGAGGCATAGGGTATCCCTTGCATGCGAGCTCTCTCCAAATCAGTATTGGGAGACATCTCTTTGGAGAGAGTGACTCCAGAGATCGTGGGCATGTTTCCACGCTTGGACTCTTCCATACTAAACCTCTTTAGTATGGTGTCAATGTACCTGGATTGGGACAATCCCAAAATCCGTTTGGATCTATCTCTATAGATCCTAATTCCCAATATGCAGGAGGCATCACCAAGATCTTTCATTGAGAATCTTTGTGATAAGAAGAGCTTGACCGATTGCAGCATAGGAATATCATTTCCAATCAAGAGTATGTCGTCCACGTACAATACGAGGAAGACAACCTTACTCTCTGCTACCTTCCTGTAGATACAAGGTTCATCTGGATTTTTGACGAAATCAAACTCTTTGATAACGACGTCAAAGCAGATGTTCCAACTCCGCGATGCTTGCTTTAATCCATAAATGGATTTAAGCAGCTTGCACACCTTTCCGCTGCTCCCACTGTCTACGAAACCCTCTGGCTGAGTCATGTACACGCACTCTTCTAAATCACCGTTTAGAAAGGCGGTCTTAACATCCATTTGCCAGATTTCGTAATCATGATATGCAGCGATGGCAAGCATGATCCGGATGGATTTAAGCATAGCCACTGGAGAAAAGGTGTCGTCATAGTCCACACCTGGTCCTTGACGAAAACCCTTTGCTACAAGTCTAGCTTTGAAAGTCTCCACTTTCCCATCTACACCAAGTTTCTTCTTGAAGATCCACTTGCTCCCAATAGGTTTTACCCCTTCAGGAGCAACGTCCAAAGTCCATACTTTGTTGGTGTACATGGATTCCATCTCGGACCGCATAGCATCCAGCCATTTCACTGAGTCCCCACTCGTGATGGCCTGCTCGAAGCTAGTTGGGTCATCATCTTCCATGATGCAATCCTCGCTCCCACCATCCATGAGAAAACCGTAGTATCTCTCAGGTGGGCGAGGAACCCTACTAGATCAGCGGAGAGGCTGGGGTTCATCGGGAACTACGGAATCCTCTGGTTCAACCAAATCTTCTGTTGTAGTCTGTATTGCTGGAACCTCTTCCAGTTCTACCTCAATGCCACTTATCTGTTTCATAAGAAAACTTTTTTCTAAGAAAGTGGCATGTCAAGAAACAAACACGTTTTGTTCCTCGGAGTGGTAGAAGATATACCCTCGCGAATGTTTGGGATATCCAACAAACTTACATAGAACAGACCTTGCCTCGAGCTTGTCCGGATTTTGTGTTTTAACATAGGCCGGACAACCCCATATCTGAATAAAATTAAGTCATGGTCTCTTGCCATTCCATATCTCATATGGAGTGGTAGGCACTGATTTGGTCGGAACTCTATTCAGTAGGTATGCAGCAGTCTCCAGCGCGTATCCCCAGAAGGAAATAGGTAACTCAGCTGTACTCATCATAGAGCGCACCATATCTAATAGGGTGCGATTTCTCCGCTCCGATACACCGTTGTGCTGTGGTGTATGTGGAGGAGTCAGCTGAGAGAGAATCCCATTCTCTTTTAGGAAGTCCCGGAATTCATTGCTCAAGTATTCACCTTCTCGATCAGATCGTAGGATTTTAATACTTTTACCGGTTTGGTTCTCAACTTCTTGTTTATATTCCCTAAATTTCTCAAAAGCTTCTGATTTGTGTTTCATCAGGAACTCATATCCGAATCTAGAGAGATCGTCAGTGAATGTAATGAAGTACGAAGAACCATCCCTGGCATGTGTAGACATGGGACCGCATACATCACTATGTATCAGTCCCAAGAGTTCGGCAACTCTTTCTCCGTGTCCCGTAAACGGAGTTTTGGTCATCTTGCCTTTGAGACATGACTGGCAGGTGTCATAAGATGAAAATTCAAACGGATTTAAATATCCATCTTTATGCAACTTAGCAAGTCGTGTCGCATTGATGTGGCCCAGTCTACAATGCCACAAGAAGGATTCGTTGAGTTCAGAACTCCTCCTCTTGTGTGCGTTTGTTATGCTCAGAACTGTTGATTGATTTAGAACATAAATGCCATTGCATAACGTGCCTGATCCAACCAACTTTTGGTTACGGAATATGTTCATAACATTGTCCTGTAATACAAAATTATATCCCTCTTTACTTAATAAAGAAACTGATATAATGTAGCATATCAGGTTCGGCATGTAATAGCATTCGTTCAGAACCAATGTATTACCAGTTGGTAATACAAGGTGATATTCCCCGACAGTCTTAGCTGCAACAATTGCACTATTTCCAACTCTAATGTCTTTATCACCTTCTCCAAGTTCTCTACCTTTCCTTAGCCCATGTAACTGATTACATATATGGGATCCCGACCCGGTATCCAATACCCAGGACGTAGAGCAAATAGAGAAACAATTCTCAGTAACGAACACACCCGAAGAAAATGCATCAACATGTACTTTCTTCATTCGGGTGGCAAGGGAATCCTGGCATTCCCCTATATCCTGTTCATTCCTATAACTCTTATAGGAAAGAACGGAACCAACGTTCCCCAGCACAGTATAACATGGGGGTTCGGTCAATACATCCATATTATTATCTTCATTAGGGCATGAAATGGTCGCTACCTGGAGAGAGAGAGAGAAGAAAACACTTTAGCGTATGCTCGTGCAAGATCAGATTGGTTATTATCTTATCTAATCAGGATGGCTCCCACTGCTTTTTATCAAATCTTCCTCCAAACCTCAAAAGGAAAGACTAGCCGGGATTAATTACACACTACAAGTTCGCCAATCTTTCAGCCAGACCAGTGTCGGTACTTTGAGGGAGGTCCCCCGTGCTTTCGCACGAACCTAATTAATGTAAACCTCGTTTTCCCAGAGGCGTAACCCCGTTGACACCTTTCTAGACACCTACTGGATCGGCTAATTGCACTGTGTAAAACACTCCCAGGAGTAACTCTTACTCGCAGCGGGTATCGGGATCCAACTATCTCATAGAAGGTATGCAATCTCATTGCAAATTTCAACACTTGAAATTCCCGATAATATTTTGCCATTAGCATCCTATGACCTTGACGGAGGCCAAACAACCCATAGTCCGCTAGTCAAGTTCAACCCGTCATTTCCTGATTGAATTAAACCCACCCGCACGACCCTTGACGGAGGCCAAACAACGCCGTACGAATACCCTAATCCAATCGCATCATATGCAAGCAGATAAGCACTAGTTAGCTACCGCACACTGCGCCTTGACGGAGGCCAAACTACCGCAGCACGAATACTAACTAATACTTATCTGAAATGACGGAGGGCTACGCAGGTTTTTCAGAAAAACCATGAGCGTAATGAACTTGATATCGTTGTAGAATCAAATGAAGTTTTGAAATGGAGTGATTTTGAGGCTTTTCTAGTTTTGCTAAAGGAGTCACTCCCGGTGAAGGGATCTCGGTCCTTTCCTCGTCGAATGAGGTGCGGGATATATCATATATATCACTGTGCAAAGCAAAAACCCAAAAGCAGTCAAAAGCAAACCGAGTGTGTAGCATCTGCCAGTTATTGCTAAAGGAGTCACTCCCAGTGAAGGGATCTCGGTCCTTTCCTTATCGAATAAGGTGCAGGGTATATCATATATACCGCTGTGCAAAGCAAGAACTGTAGCTACCTGTTTTATTTTAAAATTCGATTCCACAACATCTTAGGTTTCTTATCTTTCATTAATCACATTAATGAAGTCCCATCATTTAAATACCTAAACATCACAGATAGATATGACGTACACTTATGCCATCCGCATTCGCCTCGATGTGCCCTCGTGCACCGTTAGGTTAGGTAACTAACGACAGAGCAGGGCAGGGCTAGCGCGGGTGTAAAACATAAGTAACGTCTATATAATATATCATATATACTATATACTATATCTATCACAGAGTCACAACACAGATATCGCAGCAGAATAAACATATGAAATATTGGATATACTAGGACGTCCGTGTTTTCAATACGAGCCAGTATAAAACACGGATTCCACAGTCGTAACGAATAGCCAATCCCACAACCCTAGACCCCTACGAGAGCGGCAAGCAACCCTGCCAATTCTAGGGTTAGGAGACCCGGACTCGACTCCTCGAGCTGGTCTCCCACTGGACCCCAGAACCCGGTTACTTGTGCTCCCCTCCTTGGGTCTATCCTAATGCGGAAAAGTAAATAATATACAAAAGGTGACATCTTCCGCTACCTGGAAGTGCCCCAAATAAAATAATATTACATACAAGTTTTTACATGAATGAAAATGAAAGACACTCATCTCACATAAAAACCCCCCGGCTATTCGAACACGACGATCCAATATAACATATCCAGCAACACATTACATCACATGTCATCAACGTAAGTAAGTATGCATACCACAATTTTCGTTGACGTATAGCAACGAAACCGGCGATATGTACATACTACACTTACGGTCACAGAAAAGAAAGTGTAAAACTACAACAATTGGAATCCGCAACTTATTTAGACATCGCATGCCTAATCAAATGAAATACTTAGACATCACATGCCTAACAGTTATAAATCCCGCATTTTAGTCTCATTATCGAAAACACTTTTCAATATCATATGGGACTAAACTGCTAAATTTATAACATTCATTCTGTTATCTCATAACTATTTGTGAATTCCAATTATTGTATCACATTCCAGATAAACAGAAAATGTTAAACATTCCGATCGAACAGTCGAATACCCAAGTTTTCCCGATACAGCTCAACACATGAAATAAGTCTAACAACATTCAGTTCGTGCCTCAGTACCGACGGTCCAGCCGTAGAAGGGTCAAGCCAACGCCTCACATGTGGCACGCCGTATTGCCCCAAACCCGAAGGTTCAAAGGGCAGTTCAAGACGGTCACATAATTGAGTTAAGGTTTGTTGTCTTCTAGAGGGTCCATCGCGTTACTTGCACTACTTAGAACGTCGTTAAACTACGGAAAAATCCAACACTTGGAAATTTCCCGACAGGGGAAAAATTGGGTATTTATATCCGGTCGAACTTTTTAACATATTCTAAAGTTATCCGGAAATCAACATAGACAAAATCTGATAACCCGAACGAATAATTGAATCCCCAAAGCAACCCCAAAATACTCTTCTGTAGAGTCACAATAAAAATACCCAGAAAATATAATATCTGAATTCATGAATTACTGTGAAAAAATCACCAGACAAGGGGACAGTACGACGGCGGAACCGCCGCGCCATGCATAGCACGTGCCGCGGTTCCGTGCTGGAAAAGTTGAATCAGGCCCTCGAATTTCACAGTATTTCATATAAGACCCTGCATGATTTTCTGCATATTTTTAATTGACAAAAATCCAAAATTTCAGAAATTTTCCAGAGAGCACCTTGGAATTATGGTTTCGGGTTCGTTCGGACTTCAAACTCCGTCTAGACTTCGCCTAAGGCTCTAGCTAGGCTCTGATACCAGTGATAGGTTCCTAGGCACCCTATAGAGGTCTCACAAGGCATCGAACATGCCAATTTCAAAAAAATGGTGCCGGGAACCCTAGACTACAGATCGTTGCTAGAAATCTTGGCGAAAAGTAAACTAGTTAACACTTAACTACTTGGATATGGAAATTACAACCTTTGTAGATCCGGATATCCACCTCCACGGCTCCACAACGAAGTCTCCTCGCTGTCCATGTCGAACCCCGGGCTCTAGCGTCGGCTTCATCGGAGAATGAACGGGCTTGGTCATCGACGACGATGCCGAAGATGATCTACGCCGAGGCATCGCTAGATCAAGCTCCCACTTCACAAAGTGATGAAACTTGTGAAGGAAACACACTCTACTACTTGGCAAGAGGTAGAGGATGAAGAAATAGGAGGTGGGTTCTCTTTAGAATTGGATTTCTCACTCTCAAGCTCAAGTTGCCATTGATGGCCTAAAGGTTTCAAACTTGAAGATGAAGAAGAAGATGAGCTAGAAAATATGATAAGTCTTTTAAAATAAAAAGAAAAAGCAATACTTATCATAATTCTTACTAGGGTTAAGTGTAGCGAATATACCATGGTTAATGGATGGGTTAGGGTTAAGCATGATGACAAGAAAGATTAAGAAGTCAAAGCTTCATGAAGCTTCAACTAAAAGACAAAGAAAGCCACCATTCTTTTTTAAATCATTTCCAAATAAATAAATGAACAAATAAATAAAAGAATATGCAAAACCCTAATCGACACTTAACCATGGTTTTAATTCTTTACACTTAACTAAATAATCAAGTATCATCAAACATGATACAAGTATGTGCACGAAAATATATCACATATACAACTTGCACATCAAGTGAGAAAATCCATATAAAGTGAACCAATACTAGTTAATGCAAAGTAATATATCAAATATATAATTATACATTAAATCATTAAATCAACATTTGATTCAATGATCCGGTCATGTCGCACATCACCGACTAGTATTCAATGTATCGATTTATCAAATCAATGATTCGATAACTAGGTCATATCGAATATAACCAATCGAAAAATTTATCGCGAGAATGAAATGCGGTATCACATACACGCATTATTCTCGGTCCTGCACATATCTCATATGCGCTCCTATTTCGTTTCGCTTGAGCCAGGAAACCTCTGTGTAGGACTCTAAAGACTCGTCAATACGCCGGTAGCAGATGATGATCATATCAAGCACCCACAAGCCGCAAGCGGTCTGCTAAACATAACGGCCACCCGGGTATTGAGCGATCAGAAGATCGACGAGCTAGCCCGCTCACACTCCTGCGAATCCGACCAGTAAAACTTACCGTACAGTCCGGTCTCTTCGTCTGATACGTCGCATATCAAGTCTAGGGGTGGTATACGTCAGACCACAATAACCGATAAGTCGTGCCGATGTGAGGCTCATAACGGGTCGAGAAACTACTGGTAACACTTACCAGCAAATCTCTGATCAGCCCTGGCCAGGGACTTCCCTGTTACGGCCAATCGAGCACAGCACAACATCAACTCCCAATACCGGGAGAGACGAAACCCCTCCTATCGCTCATTGCCTCCATGTGACTCGGGACTGTACCCAAAGGCCACCGTTTTGCACGCCCTCATGGACGTGGTAAGGTGGAGATCAAAGCACAGTGGGAATCACACAAGACTCTATGACGATCTCGGGTCTACAGACTAACCTGTACAAGTGTCACCTGAGAACCGCCATCTGACGTGAGGTATAATACCATCTGGGAGTTCTCGGCGAGTCCGTCCAGTGTACCCAGTCTCCACTGAGCACCCGTATACCATCTCTGATGTCAAACACCAATGGATATGGGATCATCCATCGCCCATCACATGGGTCGAGAAGCGTATACGCTAGTCTACTCTGGTATATCGATGCCCCGTCTCGATACACCCACGACTAGGGACCATGAAGGATGTACTTATGGACTACCATGTCCCCACTAGTATGATCTTCATCATAGTCCAGGTAGTCAAGTACACATCCTAAGGGCTTTACCAACATGTAACTACAAGACAGTATAAAGAGACTAGTGTACATGTTAAGATAAAGAGTAACCAGATAGCATACTATCATATCGAGCAAGAAAGTCATCTCTATATATGTCCAAGCATCCAATATAATATACAACATCTGTACAATACTGGCCTCTAGGGCATACATACAACTAACAGGTCTCTCTCTCAAATCTCATTCCTGCCGAATTTCCCGGAAGTCATCATCCAATGCTGAAGCTAATTCTTATTCCGGAACAGCTGCATACTTATCGTGCTTTTTTCTGGAAGATATATCCATAACAATGCCTCTACGTGCGTATCGCATCTCTGATGTCAGCGGAGGGAAACGCCATCTCGTCGAAATCTCTAGCGAACTCTTTACTTCACTCTGCTTCAATGTCGACTGATTCTGACTCGTCTCATCATGGCTGCATGGACTGTGCTCCAACGGCTATACTCGTATCTGGAGTCTCACAAGCAAAGTATCCCATCTCATGATATCCGAATGATGTCGAATCATTCGATCGACTCTTCAGAACCTCATAATCCCCCAAGAGATCAACATCTTGAGTACAATTTAATAGTATCGAGTACATGCCACAGCGTCGGTGGTCCAGCCGTAGAAGGGCAAACCCAAGCCTCATTAATGGCGCCGCGGAACTGCCGCAAACCCTAAGGTTCAAAGGCTTTCACACGGTCATTAAGTCGAGTTAGGGTTTCATTCTTCTATAGGGTCCATGAAATCGCCTGCACTTCTTTCCGTATACTTTAAACTTGAAAAAATGGGCTCCTGACATTCGATCGTCTCTATTGACTCTCAACAAACCGGCGTGAAGTCGTCTCTAGCTGGAATCAATCTATCTGATGACCTCGCATCGGGATAAGCGAACGAACCACATGTCCTAGTCATTCATCCTCAGGTGACTAGCTACTCACTATCATCACTCTAAGTATATACTCATGCTGCAGTAGCTCCAATCATCTGGGTGATATCTCGTCGTTTGCAGCAACAACTGGCTCATTCGTCTGTACGCCGAACAGCGCCTCAATCCTCCAGGAAGGCGATACATTGGCGGTCATCTCTAAATCGGTCTGCTCTAGATATGAGTAAGACTCTCCACACTGGAAATCTTCAACTCAACTGGGCCTGCTCCGGCACATAAATCGAACGAATCACCTTCGTCTCTCAAATCGGGTAGACTAGCTATCATCTGTCTCATATATGCCTGGAATCTCCGGCGATCTCAGCTCGTAAGCTCCGGAAGCGACATCCTGTCAATCTCAGCAACAGCTGGTCCATCTATCTGCACGGTAGGCGACATCATAATCTCTGAGGTATGTTGTACATCAACAGCCCTCTCTCAACTGGTAGCTCTAACAATGGCCCGATCATCCGGTGCAAAACCAAGCACTCGCCTCCACTAGAGGTCACAATCACCAATACTAACTCGAGACGTTCCCATGTCACCAAAAAACACAATGGTCGGCCCTCGTACCAGACGAGCTCGCACTGACCGTAACCCTAGCAGCAGCCCAAACTGCGCTCAGACATGGCGACAGGAACCTCAATCGAGTATCGAAGGGAGCAGATCAATGGCAAGAAATAGAACAACAGATACAGAGTGGATACATGATCATAAGAAGGAACAGCATCAATGAAGGTATCATCATGAAACTAATAGAATCGAGGATCTCAAATGGATATATAATCATGGATATGAAGAGAATCACTGATCTCGAAAATATGTACATCCTAAGGTTCCTTAAGCGGAGAGGCGTGTCGTAAGTATGCCGCGGAGCATACCCATGGTACGCCACTCTACTTTAGTCACCTATTCCATTAACCAAGGTCATCCTACGCGACGAAAGTTCGGGTCTAATACCCCCTCGACTAAGTCTAAGTTCCGTAAGGTCAAGCCTAAGTTCCGTATATATAGAGACGCCCTAGGCTCCACATAGTCAAACTTAGACTCGAGCCAAGGTCAACCTAGCGCTCTGATACCAACTTTGTCACGACCCGAAAGAGCACAAGACTACCCCTTGAACCATATGAAGTCTATAGGACTCCATCTGATCCAAGTAAGCCAAAAGCCCAGAAATCTAAAACCATATTAAGGATAAATAAACAACAAGCAAAATACTATACAACGCCGAAAGGCGAGGATCAAAATTCAAAAGAAACCCAGATCAGCATGAAAACTGTAACACTAATAAGCGTGACTGTATGGTCGAAATAATACATCACTAGTGTCTGAGTCTGAAACAATATACAAGTTTTGGTTGATGGAATTTCTAGAAACAAAAGAATAATACATCAACAAGGGTGGTCCTGATACAAAAGAATAATATATCAACAAGGGTGGTTCTGATACAAAAGAACCCACCTACCCAAGCTAGTCCCCCAGATGGAAGCAGTGTGCCAGAAATGCCGCTACGGAACCTGTACGGCAAAACCCTGCAAGAACTGTGGCACAACGGGGGTGAGTTGCCAACTCGTGAATAGAAAATATCTACAAGCAGAAATCGAATGCAAGACATAATCCTAGGTCAATACGATCAGTATATAATATAACCCTCAAGAGTAAGTCTGAAGCATGAAAATGTGGCAGTGTAACATCTAATCATGTAGGTAGTGCCAAGTACTCATGCCAGTACCTCAGATAATAACATGTCATAATGTAAGGTATGTCTGCATGAAGTAAACATGATGAAGTATCAAATGGATATCAATACACATATATTAGCGTAACATTCCACTAATATTCGTGTAAGGGTATATATAACAGCGCCTTCGTACCCTGTTATATATACAAATGAAGTGTGATCAATGTAGTCAAAGTCTGTATGTAATCAATGTCTATATGTAATCAATGTCTGTATGTATACGTGAATCCCGTCCGCCTGTCACCCAATGTCAATAAGCATCATACATGCAAATATGAGGATATAATCAAAATCATGGAGATCATCATGAAACCCGTGCCTAGCATCGACACGTAAATCCTCATCTATCGGGCTCCGTCAGTCCGGATCTGCCCACGGGCTCTGTCTGCGGAGTCGGCCCTCGGCCCCGGCAGTACGCCCATATCCATCTATCGACTTTGTTCAGTATCCTCCGGATAACCGCCAGGTCCAACCAATCACCGGTAGGTAGTAGTCCCTCTGCCAGGCTCACCGTCTACTACACAGCGAAACCGTTCTCGTCCCGGGGTACCATACTGGGTCCACCATGTACCCGTAATCGGCCTCATCCAACTCCTCGATTCAGGTTCACATGTATCACTCTAGCACCGAGAAAACACATGGTGGACGCACCGAAATATCATATCAAGGGAAACCGGGTTTTTAAATAATTAACTATTCTCTTTTGAAATATCCACGGTTCCCCAAATCCAGAATTATCATGGAAACAACATATCTCAATGCGCATAAGCATAAAGCATGATGTATGTGACATATAAATGAAATGCAAGTATAACAATATATCATGCAACATGGAAATAATAATATGCACATACAAGGTCATATCCTGATGCAACAATGCTACTTTGTAGTGACATGGCAATTATCGATGATGAAGTGTGTGAGCCGGCAAGCAAGTGTACGCGGAACATACGCATCATCGATAATGGTGCTGGTGCCCTAGAAACATGATAGTAATATAGCAATAAAATTATGCAAAGTAATGTGATTAACATGAATATGCGGAAATAGAATAATCAACGCAATAGTAAGGAATCTACACCTGTATGTATATGTCATGCAGTTATGCCATTTGAAATAAGACGAAACAGGATTTTTACTAACAATAAGGGCTACGGTGTTTTTAAGATATTCCCGATTCGTAGTTTTGAAATAGGTATTACTCGGGTTTAGTCTAACATCTACTATGCAAACTACAGATCTAAGTATCAAGTCAAACGGGAGGGGTATGGAAACCACCTAAATCTGAGTCGATATATAGATATAATAGTCGGTGATCCCGCCTCAATAGTATCGCGTACGATACAGTATATCATATGACATCCACAAGTCATGACTGCTGATCTATCATCAATATAAAGCTCGTACGGTAAATCATCATACGGCATCCCAATAGCTGGGTACGGGTCAGTATCACATATCTCTCATCAAATATCAGGTATCATTATCGTCATATCACATAATCTGGGGTACAGATCTAAGTCTAGTACAAAACAATACCATCTATATAAGTATGAAAGCGGGGGTAAAACACATGCCCAACAGCCCGCTAAGATGACATGTCGTACCGCAGGTACAAATCGTATCACATCACCGATCTCACGGCAGAATGCCCAAAATCATCGACTCATCTCCAATGTCATCCCATATCATCATCAACACAGTGTAAGTATAGTGAATATGCAAGGGTGCGTGTGTGGGTGTAAACCTATTCTAGGGTTCGCGATTATGAACTATACTAGTTTACTTCTAACCCTAAGCTATCCATAATACACCTAACACCATATCCATGACACGCTATAACTATCAAACATAATATATAATATTAACTACGGACTGCGAGGGTGCTATACGCCATCCACCCGACTTCTCCTAATAGATAAAATCTACTCACATTGCGTCTTCATTTGTCGACGTCACCACACGCATTGCTTGTCGTCCCGAAGTCTTCATGGGGTACTTACACGTCAAAGTATCGTAATGCGTATTAAAACAAAATCAAAGCTAAAACGGCACACGAAACCCATAACGATACGATAAGGGGCCTATAGGTTAGAACCTATGGGCACGCCTTCAAAACCATCAATCAATCCTCGATATCGTCGTATAAATGCCAAATAGTCGAGGTAAAACACACTACACGATTTCAGAACTAAAAATACGGAACACGGAAACACGAATCCAAAACATCAACTAAGGAAATAGGCTCCAAATTTCACCCTAGGTTAAACTAGACAAATCTACACATACCAGGGGCCTAATCTACTGATGAGGGAACACCAAAACCAAAACGAGCAAGTTTGGTGGGGTCCAGGCAGCAATTTGCGGCCAAACAGGATAAATCTGTGACCTGCAATGGGAGTTAGGGGCTAGGGTTTTGTGTGGTGGTTCCAGGGTACCTGCACATCTCACTGTAAACTCAATTTTATTTTAGGGGTCTCGGGGTGATAGCAGATTCCTAAATACGATCACAGATTCACAGTTTTTCCCCGACATCGTCTCATAAATCCGTATTCTGGGTTCATGTTCCAGGTATTGTCCAATACAACATCACAACAAGGGTTCTAAGATCACTACAAGACTCAATTTCACCTTTGATTTCAGATTTACCCTAAACCCTAACTAGAAATCTCCCAAGTCCACAAACAACACAATATCGATATGACTAGCATAGATGCACAAGGAAAATGAAATACTACTCTAGGGTGCAGAAATTACCTTCTTTGGCAACTCAAGAAAATTCTTGAGTTGCTCAAAGTCCTCAAGATCCACTCTTTCTTTGTCCAATGCGATCCTCTCGAGCTTGTGAGCATGTTTTGTGAAGAGGAAATGGGCTTTCGGGGTTGGATTCAAGATGTTTTTGGGGATTGAAGAGGAGGGAAGTGAGAAGAGGTGCAGGAGCAGCATAAGCTCTCATGGAGAAGGAAAGAGAAATGAGGTGATGAAATGATGGGGGAGGCATGGTTCAATGAAAGTTGACCTATTCTACCCCCTCTCTCTCATAATCATGATTTCTTTATCTTTTCTTTTCTTTTTCTTTTCCTTCTCACCCAATGGCAAACCCTAAGCAACCATACCCTAAAACATGTAACAAGTGTAACAAGTGTGGAAAAAAAGATATGTGCACATTTTTGCACAAAAAGCCAAAAAACCGATTAGCGATTTTTAATCGCGACTAACACTAAATTAGCATATAACTAATCATAAAAACTTAGAAATGGCATAATTCTCTAAATTACCCTATTTTAGAATTTTCCATAATTTACCCTCATTTATTTGTATTTAATTATACCGAATTATTAAAATATTCAATAAAATAATATTAATTTATAAATTTCCCAAAAATAATATTTTATTATTTTGAAGTGTTACAAGACGCAAGGATAACGTCCATAAGATATACACAATGTGCACCTAGTGCACAAAACGCGTACGATATTGGCACAACCTTAGCTAGGATGACACAACCACCAAGTCTAGACCCCGATCGTACCGATCGCGCATTCACAACATAATATATATCATGGAATCTAATATATATAATATCGCAACGTCAATAGAAAACCACTCCTAATTTATCCGAAAACCTAGTAAGCAACTTTTAATCATTTTAGCTTAATTCTAGAAGTTTAAACAATTCTAGTGATCAAAATCAACACATAGAAGCTTAACTAAGTCACCCAAACCTTTACTACAATTTTAATCTCACCCATAAAAGATTTAGTAAAACTTTAGTTTGCTATTAAGCTTAATTAGACGATTAGGAAAATAGCAAATAACATTCTCATAACTAGGTTAAGTTGTCATGGTCTAAACTTCTCCATTAACCACTTCAACCAATCAAAACCCTAACTTGATCTTCAAAACCTTTTCTTGAATTTCTAAACATGCAAATTAAAGCCATATTTAAACATCTAATAAGCTAGATTAATGTATTGAAACAACAACTAAGCTTAGGGTTAGGATTTTATACCTCAAAACTTGATTCTAAACTTGCAAAAGAATTCCAAGATAGCCTCCAAAATGATACCTTTCATGAAGATCTAAGCTTGATTTGGGTTGAAGAATAATCGGTATGGATTTGTATTTGAGTTTGTGGGATTATTTGATGATTTATGATGATTTATTTGATCTTGAAGAAGTGAAAATGGGGTGAAGAAAAAGATAGGGCGGCAAGGGCGAAGCTTGGCCAAAGTGGAGGAAAAGAGTGGAATGTTGTCGAAAAATCTAGGTTTAAAACAATAATAAAGCTAAATAATACACCTCACTATGCCACCTCTTAATCCTTTTAATTCTTTATTTAGAATTTCCTTTAATTTCAACAAAAATCTAGATATTTTCTAGGATATTTTGTAAGGATGGTTTAATGCTTAATCTTGTGATTAAGTTAGCATAGATTCACATTAGCATAATTAACCAAATCAAATTTGTAATTACTACTAATTAAGTGCATAATTAAAAGCTTATAGTAATATTTTAAATTAAGGAAAAATATCAAAGTGAACTAAAATTTTCATGTGACTACTATAAACCGCAAACTAGCAATTTCCCAGTTAAACTAGGTGCAGTTAAGTTAAAACTAAAAATGATCACTTCTAGGTTTTACGAAAAATACAGCTTATTTTACCTATTAACGGAAAATTCGCCTAAACGATTTCTAAAACGTTACAATCTTCCACCCTTAAACAAATTTGGTCCTCGAATTTAAAATTTTATCTACGCGTACCTTCGAAGATATGAGGGAATATCTTCTGCATCTCGCTCGCAGCCTCCTAAGTGATCTTCTCACTAGACGGGCTATGCCAAAGAACCTTCACAGATGAAAAGACCTTTGACCGAAGATTCTGTTAGTGTATATGCCCTAGGGGCCATTATTGTATCATACTAGCCTGTATATTACTTAATGGAAGCTTGGGATATTCACAGTTATATAACAGTCTTGCTAAACATGGTAGTATGCTACTTGGTTTTATTTATCTTAATATATAAGTATACGTGTTGATAGAGATCTTAGGATCTTGCTTGACTACCAGCGTTGTGATGGCAGTCACACTAGTGGGGGCTGGGTAGTCTACAAGCACATCCTTTTCAGGTCCCTAGTCATAGGATTATCGAGACAGGGCATCGATACTCCGGAGTAGACTAGTGTGTACGCTTCTCATCCCAGTTGGGGAGATGGTCTGTCCCACAGCCGTCAGTACATCGTACTGGAGATAGTATACAGGTGCTCGTTGGGTTACGGGTACACCGGACAGGACTCATGGGGAACTGTTGGTAGGTATTATACCCGTCGTCAGTTAACAGTTCCCAGGTGACATGAGTACAGCATAGTCCGCAGACATGACACTGCTACTTCGCCTCGAGTGTGTACCACTGTTCTTAGATTGCTACCCTACCACGGCTCAAAGGAGTCGTACAAACAGGTAGCAGTTGGGTGCAGTCCCGAGCACTTGGAGGCAGTGGCGGTTAGACAGGATTCGTCTCTCCCAGTATTAGGAGTTGATATCGCGCTGTGTCAGAGAGCCATTACGCAAAGTCCCTGGCCTGGGCAAGTGAGATTTACTGGTATGTTCCAGTTGTTTCTCAGTGTGTAATGGGCTACGCTCCTACACGACTTGTACCGCTATTAGGGGACTGACGCTTGCCGCCCCCTAGGCCCGATATGAGATAGTCTTAGACGAACAGACCGGACTGTACGTAGATTGTCACAGCAGGCTCAGTAGGAGTTCGGATGGGTTTCCTCATCGGCCTTCTTATCGACATCTACGTGGGGACCGTTACGTACAGCTAGTACCGCTTGCGGTCTGTGGTTAAACCCACTGCCAGCGTAGTAGTCGAGTCTTTAGAGTCCCACACAGAGAGTTTCCCTGCTCCAAGCGAAACGATATAGAGTTCGTATGGTTTTACGACAAGGGTTAGGACGCATACGTGTGTTTACGAATGTATGACATACGGACAGTTTTTACTAGTCGGCTTTGGTTTAAGCCAGTTTCTAGTATCCGGTTATTGGATTTATACAATCTAAAGTTTTTCTGTGTTTTCACGGATAGGAGGGGCGTTCTCGTAATTTCGCGAGATGCTTCTAGAAGCATGGTGACTTGAGGGTTAAGGTGGCATTTGCATTTATTGTGTTAATGACTCATTTGTGTGATTCATCCATGGAGTTAATGCATCATTTATTGATCTAATGACTCATGAGATGAATCACTCATATGAATGAATGAAGCATGGTTGTTAAATGATTTAATTGATTTATTTCATAAAACATTATGCTTCATATATATTCAAATGAGTTCATTTTCTCTTCTCATTCTCTTGCTCACCTTCTCTCTCCTCAAGCTCTCTCTCTTCAAACCCTAATCCTCCTCTCTCATGTGTTGAGACCAAGGATTAGAAAAGACTATTTAATACATAACACTTCTCTATATCACCTAGGTTACTTAGATTAGCACTTTAAGAAACCTAGTTACCTCAAGTTAGAGGTGAAGCTTGGAGTATAGCTCTCGGGTGGATCATCTATTATCTGGAGGAGGCCGAGAAGGATGTGGATAACGAAAAGGAGAAGGGCACGGTTCATTAGGTATAATCACTTATCATAGTAGTTCATAACTTCTATGTTTCTTGTTAGTTATAGTTTAGCAAAGATTCTCGGTTAGTCGATGTTTATGCAAAGAACAAGATCGTTTTTCATTATTCCGCCTCCCCGCAAGTCGTGGGGTGTTGTACATCGACTTACAGTGGTATCAGAGCCTCGCTAAACAATAATTAACTCATTAGCAAAATCGTAAGAATTTCGAACGCAAAAAGAACCGGAAAAATCATCGATTTAACACAGTTTCTGTCGAATTTAAAACGTGGTCTAAAAATTTTTCAGGGACCTCTAAAATTACAAGCAAAGAATAATAGGGCTACTGCAGAAATTTGGACTCGTGACTCGGAAAACTCACCGCAGAACCGCGGCGGATCCATGCGATCCGCTGCGGATCCGCGGCCGAGTTGGGGCCGAGTCAGCCCAAATTTCTTCAGTAACTCTCATGTGTTAATAATGATATTTCTGGGATATTTAATTTTTTTCTAAGATCTCAGGTGCACAGAGAAGTTTTGGAGTAGAATCTAAAGTGTTTGCTCGATCAAAATTTTATGATGTTTGCTAATTTGATTAGATCTGTGATTTTATAATGTGTTCGTAAACCTCCCCTAACTGCTAGTATGTCGGTTGGCAGGGGGTTGCACATTTCTGTAATGGATTTTACTGTTTATGGTTATGAACAATATTGGACTGTTGTGATGATTAGCCGGGGTTTGAGATGGGTTGTTATATTCATTCATTCAATGTAATTGTAATATGTTGTAATATTATTTTGCAGGGCACATCCAGGTTGCGGTTGTAGCCACCGTTGTATTATTTCATTTTACTGTTTTTGCTCCTAGGATAGACCCAAGGTGGGGTGCACAAACTACCGGGTACTTTGAAGTGTTTAGTGGCCTACTCACGTTGTTGAGGGAGACCGCTTCACTTTGGGTACTTGGCGAGAAGTTTGCCGTACCCGTAGGGGTCTAGGGTGGGGTAATGGCTATTCATCACAACTGTATAATCCGTCTTTTGTTGCAGGCTCTAAACAAACGCGGATTGCTTGCATATCCAATAATGTTCATCTGTGATCTGGAATGCCTATTATTGCGTCTGACGAATGTACAATATCTATATATGATAGCTATTTAGACGTCACTTATGTTTTACACCCGCCCTAGCCCATCCCCCGCTCTGCCGTTAGTTAAGTAACCTAACGGGTGATGACGGGACCCAATGGCGAATGCGGATGGCATAAGAGGACGTTGTATTTTCGTTGTTTTCTGCAATGATAGGTTAATGATGGGACTCATTATTTTTAATGCAAAGAAGATAAACCAAAAGTTGAATCGTTGGAACAATTTAAAAGAAACCACTCTGTTATTTTAAAACAGATGATATTTTTTAATTGCGGAGCTTTAACCACTCCTTTTAAAAAGCTATCAGGTTCCTTTGGTCATATCAAGTTCACTACGTTCACGGTTTCGCCAAAACCATTCGTAGCCCTCCGTCATTTCATTTGGGTATTCAGTAGTATTCAAGCTATGCATTTTGGCCAAAGTCAAGGCATAGTGTTTGGTAGCTGCTGGGTATTCATTTGTTGCATAGATAGATGAGTTAGCTTGGGACAGTCGTATTATCATTTGACCAAAGTCAGGGGTATGTACGGATGGGTTCAAATTGACAAGATAATGACGGGTAGAACTTGACATGTGACTTATGACATTTTTACCAAAGCCAAGGTCATAAGAGCATGGGGCAAAAATTTATATCGAGAATTTCTAAAGAAACTGAAATTTGCAAACAGATGCATACCATTTGGAGTTTGATGAAAGTTGGTAGGATTCCTTCAACATTATCATACGATGATATTTGGATCCCGATCCTACTGTGAGTATATGCTACTCATCAAGAGATTCGTCACTTAACGATCAATGCTATAAACTAAGTAGGTGTCAAGAAAGGTGTCAGCGGGGTTACGCCCCTAGAGAAAAGAGGTTATTTAATTAAGGAACTTCGCGAAAGCGTTGGAAAACCTTCCTCGAAGTACCGACACCAGCCTGGCTGAACGGTTAAGCAAGAATTGTACAGTGAGAATAGTCATGACTAATTCTTCTTTTATGGTTTGAGGAAGGATTCGAGAAACAGTGGGAACCATCTAGTTTAGATAAATTAAAAAACCACTCTAAACTTGCAAGAGCATCATGTTAAAGTGTTTCTTCTCTCTCTCCTACTTGCAGCGACCCTGCAAATGACTGGACTTAAGTTACTTTTAGAGAAAAATATACTGACAGGGCCAAACTATAAACATTGGCTGCGGAATGTCAAAATGGCCTTGACCTATGACAAATTGGGGTACGTCCTCACCGCTAAGGCACCTGCAGTCCCAGGTCCCAAATCCAGTATTGCGGATAAGGAAATCCGCAAAACCTGGGAGTATGATTGTGCGAAGTCCAAGTGCATCGTGCTTGCCTCGATGAACAATGAACATCAGAGGAGATACGGGGATATGGATCTTGATGCCATATTTCTCCAAACAAAGGAACTTTATGGAGAGCAATCTCGTATAGCAAGATACGGGACCTCTAAGAACTTGTTTCGAGCGAGGTTGGCCGTCGGATCATCGGTAGGAGAACATGTCCTAAAGATAATTGGCTATATAGAAGAGCTCGCAGACCTTGGGACGACTTTGGATAATGAGCTCTATACATACCTTATTCTCCAGTCCCTTCCTTCCACCTACGCCCAGTTTATTGAGAACTTCAACATTCAAAGAAAAGAAGTTGAACTTCCGGAACTCCTTAACATGTTGAGGAGTGCAGAGGGCACCTTGCAGAAGGCAAGGGAAACACCCGCTATGTTTGTTAGTGGTGCTTCTTCCGGGTCCAAGGCTAGGGCCAAAGGAAGGAAGAAGAAGGTCTCCACCAAACCTAGAGGAGGTCTATGTAAGGTGGGAGCGAAGGGAAAGAAAAAGTTTGCGGTACCAGTAGTGGCCCAGGATGAGTGTTTCCATTGGCATAGGAAAGGGTACTGGAAGAAAGATTGCAAGGCGTGGAACGCCAAGAACCAGGAACCGAAGCAAGCTGTGGCTTCGACTTCAGGTGTGTTTGTAATTGAGAATTGTCTGTCAATCAACTCTACTTCCTGGGTATTGGATACCGAATCAGGATCTCATATATGCAATTCATTGCAGGCACTGAGAAACCGTAGAGTGCTGAAGGATGGTGATATGACCCTGATGGTTGCTAACGGAGCTAGCGTGGGAGCTGTGTCCGTAGGGGATTATCACCTGGGATTGACGAGTGGACACATTTTGGTTTTACATAACTGTTTTTGTGTACCTACCTTAACGTGTAATATCATATCAGTTTCCTTGTTATCAAATAAAGGTTATGATTTCACATTTGTAAGTGATGTTGTTAACATCCACCTTAATCATAGTTTGATTGGGTCCGGTACACTGGATAACGGTATATATGTCTTAAACCAACTCCAAATTTTCAATGTCCAGAACATACTTAAAAGAAAGTCTCCAGATTTAAATAAAGCTTTCTTATGGCATTGTAGACTAGGTCATATCAATGAGAGAAGGTTGACTAAGTTACATAGAGAAGGATATTTGGACTCGTTCGAATATCAAACTTATGCCACTTGTCAATCATGTCTCAAAGAAAAGATGACAAAGACTTCATTCACTGGACATGGAGTAAGAGCGAGCGAGCTCTTAGGACTCATACACAACGATGTATATGGTCCAATGTCTACACATGCAAGAGGTGGTTTTTCCTATTTCATTACTTTTACGGATGATTACTCAAGGTACAAATTCATTTATCTGATGAAACATAAATCCGAGGCTTTTGAGAAATTCCAAGAGTATAAGAATGAAGTGGAAAACCAAACCGGCAAAAGTATCAAGACACTAAGATCTGATCGAGGTGGTGAATACTTAAGTGCCGAGTTCCTAGGTTACCTAAAAGAGAAAGGAATTCTCTCTCAGCTTACTCAACCATACACTCCACAGCATAACGGTGTATCGGAGAGACGGAATCGAACCCTATTGGATATGGTACGTTCCATGATGAGTAATGCTGAGTTACCGCGATCTTTCTGGGGTTATGCGCTAGAATCAGCGGCATATCTTCTGAACAGATCTCCTACCAAGACTGTGCCTACCACCCCATATCAGATATGGAGTGGGAAGAAACTCCATCTTCAGCATATGAAGATCTGGGGATGTTCAGCTTTTGTTAAAAAGCAGCATGCAGACAAGCTCGAGGCACGATCAGTACAGTGTAAGTTTGTGGGATATCCAAAGAACTCCAAGGGATATTATTTCTATTACGCAGAGGAACAAAAGGTTTTTGTTTCTCGTAATGCCCATTTTCTAGAACAGCAGTTTTTAGAAAAGGAAATAAGTGGGAGCGAAATAGAACTGGAAGAAATTCCAGAACCACAAACTACTACTGAAAGTTTGGTAGAAACAGTAGTTCAAGAAGAACAGGACATTCCCGCACCCCTCCGCAGGAGTAGTAGGCCATCTCATCCGCCTGAGAGATACTACGGTTTTCTCATAGATGGAGATAGAGAGGATTGCATCATAGATGATGATGAACCTACTAGCTTCCAGCAGGCCATCCAGAGCGGCGACTCGGTACGATGGCTAGATGCAATGCTGACCGAAATGGAGTCCATGTACACCAACAATATATGGACTTTGGACTTTGCTCCAGATGGGGTAAAACCCATAGGATGCAAATGGATCTTTAAGAAAAAGATTGGTGTAGATGGACAGGTGGAAACCTATAAGGCTAGACTTGTTGCAAAGGGTTTTCGTCAAAGACCTGATTTGGACTATGACGAAACGTTTTCTCCAGTGGCTATGCTCAACTCCATTCGGGTCCTTCTTGCTATTGCTGCCTTCCATGATTATGAAATCTGGCAGATGGACGTAAAGACGGCTTTTCTGAATGGCAATTTAGAAGAGTGCGTCTATATGGATTAGCTAGAGGGTTTCAATCAGAGTGGGAGCAGCGGGAAAGTATGGAAGTTTCTTAAGTCCATTTATGGATTAAAGCAGGCATCGCGGAGTTGGAACATCTGTTTTGATGAAACAGTCAAAGAATATGACTTTATCAAAAATTCAGATGAACCATGTATATATAGTAAAGTTGTAGCAAGAACTGTCGTATTCCTCGTCTTGTACGTGGATGATATTCTATTGATAGGAAATGACATTCCTATGCTATAATCTGTCAAAGGATTCTTGTCACACAGGTTCTCCATGAAAGACCCGGGTGATGCCTCTTACATTCTGGGGATCCGTATCTATCGTGATAGATCCAAGAGGATGTTGGGACTTTCGCAGTCCAGGTATATCAACACTATACTGAAAAGATTCAGTATGGAAGATTCTAAGCGCGGTAATCTACTGGCTTGTTACGGAATCACCCTCTCCAAAGAGATGTCTCCCAAGACTGATTTAGAAAGGGAACGCATGTCTATTATACCCTATGCTTCTGCGGTAGGCTCTATAATATACGCGATGTTGTGCACCATAACGGATGTAGATTACGCACTGAGCGTGGTAAGCCGGTATCAGTCAGACCCAGGGGAGAAGCACTGGATAGCAGTAAAGAACATTCTCAAGTACCTGAGAAGGACTAAGGAGATGTTCTTGGTTTACTGCGGAAAAGACCTCAAGATGGAGGCCTTTGCTGATTCTGGCTTCCAGAGTGATAAGGACGATTCCAAGTCCATGTCAGGTTATGTCTTTACCCTCAATGGAGGGGCGATGTGCTGGAAGAGTTCCAAGCAGGACACTGTTGCTGACTCGACGATGGAAGCGGAGTATATTGCTGCTTGCGATGCCGCAAAAGAAGCGGTCTGGATGAAGAAGTTCCTAACAGAACTTCAGGTGGTTCCTACCATTGTTGATCCAATACCTCTGTATTGCGACAACAACGGAGCTATAGCTTTAGCGAAGGAACAAAGGTCCCATCAGAAGTCCAGACACATCTTAAGGCGGTATCACCTGATCAGGGAGGTCATTGATCATCGGGAGATCGAGGTCCGGAGAGTTTCTACTAAAGAGAACATTGCCGATCCATTCACGAAGGCCCTACCTCAGATTCAGTTCGAGAGACAACTCGAGATCATCGGTCTTTGATATGCCAGTACATGGCCCTAGTGCAAGTGGGAGATTGTTAGTGTATATGCCCTAGGGGCCATTATTGTATCATACTAGCTTGTTTATTACTTAATAGAAGCTTGGGATATTCACAGTTATATAACAGTCTTGCTAAACATGGTAGTATGTTACTTGGTTTTATCTATCTTAATATGTAAGTATACGTGTTGATAGAGCTCTTAGGATCTTGCTTGACTACCAGCGTTGTGATGGGAGTCACACTAGTGGGGGCTGGGTAGTCTACAAGCACATCCTTTTCAGGTCCCTAATAGTACGATTATCGAGACAGGGCATCGATACTCCGGAGTAGACTAGTGTGTACGCTTCTCATCCAAGTTGGGGAGATGGTCTGTCCCACAGCCGTCAGTACGTCGTACTGGAGATAGTATACAGGTGCTCGTTGGGTTACGAGTACACCGGAAAGGACTCACGGGGAATTGTTGGTTGGTATTATACCCGTCGTCAGTTAACAGTTCCCAGGTGACATGAGTACAGCATAGTCCGCAGACTTGACACTGCTACTTCGCCTCGAGTGTGTCCCGCTGTTCTTAGATTGCTACCCTACCACGGCTCAAAGAAGTCGTGCAAACAGGTAGCAGTTGGGTGCAGTCCCGAGCACTTAGAGGCAGTAGCGGTTAGACAGGATTTGTCTCTCCCGGTATTGGGAGTTGATATCGCGCTGTGTCAGAGAGCCATTACGCAAAATCCCTGGCAAGGGCAAGCGAGATTTACTGGGAGGTTCCAGTTGTTTCTCAGGGTGTCATGGGCTACGCTCCGACACGACTTATACCGCTATTAGGGGACTGACGGTTGCCGCCCTAGGCCCGATATGCGATAGTGTTAGATGAACAGACCGGACTGTACGGAGATTGTCACAGCAGGCTCAGTATGAGTTTGGATGGGTTTCCTCATCGGCCTTCTTATTGACATCTCCCTGGGGACCGTTACGTACAGCTAGTACCGCTTGCGGTCTGTGGTTAAACCCACTGCCAGCGTAGTAGTCGAGTCTTTAGAGTCCCACACAGAGAGTTTTCCTGCTCCAGGCGAAACGATATAGAGGTCGTATGGTTTTACGACAAGGGTTCGGACGCATACGTGTGTTTACGCACGTACGACATCCGGACAGTTTTTACTAGTCGGCTTTGGTTTAAGCCAGTTTCTAGTATCTGGTTATTGGATTTATACAGTCTAAAGTTTTTCATTGTTTTGACGGGTAGGAGGGGCGTTCTCGTAATTTCGCGAGAAGCTTCTAGAAGGATGGTGACTTGAGGGTTAAGGTGGCATTTGCATTTATTGTGTTAATGACTCATTTGTGTGATTCATCCATGGAGTTAATGCATCATTTATTGATCTAATGACTCATGAGATGAATCACTCATATGAATGAATGAAGCATGGTTGTTAAATGATTTAATTGATTTATTTCATAAAACATTATGCTTCATATATATTCAAATGAGTTCATTTTCTCTTCTCATTCTCTTGCTCACCTTCTCTCTCCTCAAGCTCTCTCTCTTCAAACCCTAATCCCCCCCTCTCATGTGTTGAGACCAAGAATTAGAAAAGACTATTTAATCCATAACACTTCTCTATATCACCTAGGTTACTTAGATTAGCACTTTAAGAAACCTTGTTACCTCAAGTTAGAGGTGAAGCTTGGAGTATAGCTCTCGGGTGGATCATCTATTACGTGGAGGAGGGCGAGAAGGACGTGGATAACGAATAGGAGAAGGGCACGGTTCATTAGGTATAATCACTTATCATAGTAGTTCATAACTTCTATGTTTCTTGTTAGTTATAGCTTAGCAAAGATTCTCGGTTAGACGATGTTTATGCAAAGAACAAGATCGTTTTTCATTATTCCGCCTCCCCGCAAGTCGTGGGGTGTTGTACATCGACATACAGTTTCTCCACCTGCCGATCCACTATAACTATCGGCTGCTGGTGAACGAAAAATCGCGTCCCAAATCGAATGGTCTGGTGCTGAATCATGTGAGAAAGGTCATGATGGTATTTGCGAAGTATCAACACAAGGAATACGGGGTGAATACTCAAAAATCTAGGCGAAAGTGCCAACGATAGGCAACGGTACTAACTCGCTCGAGGATTTCAAAAGGACCTACAATCTAGGACTAGGCTTCCCAGAACTCAACACGCCATTCTTCGGAAAAATCCATAGGAATACATGATCTCCTACTGCGAACTCAAGTCTGGGACAATGACGGTCGGCATAAGAATTCTGTATAGACTGGGCTACTCTCATCCTGACCTGAATCAACTGGATCTTCTCCGAAGTCTTTGGACTAGCTGGGATCCAAAAATCCTTCTCTCCCGGAGTCGGTAAAATAGACTGGCGATCGACACAACCTACCACACAAGGACTGAAAGTTGCCATTTGAAATGTTTCCAGATAACTGTTATCGTAGGAGAACTCCATCAATGGCAAGTGACGATCCCACAGCCAACAAACACTTAGTACGTACGCACAAGCATATCCTCCAGAGTCTGTATAGTCCGCTCTGTCTAACCATCGGCCTACGGATGGAAAGCGAAGCTAACGCTCAACCAGTACCCAAGGCTTCCTGAAGCTTCTGCCAAAAACGGCTAGCGAACTGGGTGCCTCTATTGGATACAACTTATGAAGGAACTCCGTGCAAACGTACAAACTTATCCAAGAACAACTGAGCAAACTGAGCATACAGAGCATAACCGGACAACAATCACCCGAATGGAGTCATACCCTTGACTAGACCTAGGTAGACTCACAACGAAATTCGTGGAGATCAGCTCCCATTCCCACTCCGGAATGGTTAAAAGTTGCAACTCTCCTGCCGATCTCAAATGCTCAACCTTAGTTCGCTAACAAGTCAGGCACTTCAAAACGAAATCTGAAACATCACTCTTCATCCCTGCCCACCCGTAACTATCTCTCAAGTCACGTTACATCTTGGTGGAACTTGGATGAACACTGAAAACTAATTGATGTGCCTGCTCTAGAATCTTGCGTCTCTACCCATCAGTATCTGGCACACACAAGCGAGTCCCAGAACGTAGCACACCATGGTCATCAATCAAGAATTCTGAATCTCTACCCTGCCGAACATGCTCAAGAATCTCAGAGAAACGAGTATCGGCGGGCTGTGCCTCACAAAAACGATTAATTTGAAGTGGACGGCGCGGACTTGAGCAAGCTGTCCCCTAGTAGAGGTGAACTTAAGCTGTACTCAACGGTCGCACAAGAACTGCAAATCTGTAAAAGACTGTCTCTGAACTGCGCTCAATTGGAACAAGCTACCCCCAGGCCTACGACTCAAAGTATCATCTACCACAATCGCCTTGCCATGGGTAATAAAGGATCTCACAAATCATAATCCTTCACAAGCTCCATCCAACAGCACTGTCTCAAACTCAGATCCTGCTGCAGGAAGATATACATAAAGCTCTGGTGGTCCGTGAAAATCTGACACGACTCTCCGTACAAGTAGTGTCTCCAAATATTCAACGCACGACTACCGCGTCCATCTCCAGATCATGAATGGGATAAATCTTCTCGTGCTCCTTCAACTGTCGGGAAGCATAAACGATAACTCTATCGTACTACATCAGTACACAATCGAGCCCCACTCGCAAAACATCACAATAATCGACAGAGTCGCCCGATCCAGAAAGCAAAGGTAGAATTGGTGCAGTCGTCAACCGATTCTTCAACCGCTGAAAACTCAGCTCGCATGCCTCAGTCTAAAAAAGAGGAACTCCCTTCCTGGTCAGTCCGGTCAGCGGTGCAGCGATACTCAAGAAATCCTGCACGAAACGGCGGTAAAAACCGGCTAAGCCTAAAAAGCTGCGGACCTCTGTCACTGAATAGGTCTGGGCCAAATCTGTAAGGACTCGATCTTTCTCGGGTCCATACGAATACCGTCTTCCATAACCACATGACCAAGGAAGTCAACACAATCAAGCTTGTAGGAACACTTCAAGAATTTAGCAAACAGCCGGTGCTCTCTCCATGTCGGCAAAGCCATCCTTAAGCGCTGCTCATGTTACTCACGACTCTTGGAATAGACCAGAATGTCATCAATAACACAACAATAAACTGGTCGAGGAACTGCCTGGAAAAATCTGGTTCATCACATCCATGAATGCTGTTAGGGCATTGGTGAGTCCAACGACACCACCGAAAACTCATAATGCCCGAAGCGCACACAAAAGCAGTCTTCAGAATTTCGTCACTTCGAACTCGCAACAAATGATGACCTGATCCCATATCAAACTTAGAAAAATATCTCACACCCCGGAGCTGATCAAAGAAATCGTCAATGCGAGATAAAGGATACCTAATCCGTACCGTAACTCGGTTTAATTGACAAAAATTAATACACAACCTCAAACTGCCGTTCTTCTTCTTGACGAACAGAATAGGAGCTCCCCAAAGCGAAACACTTGGACATACAAGTCCCCCATCAAGCAACTCTACAGCTGATCCTTAAGCTCCCTAAGCTCCGCCGGCTCATCTGGGACAAGTGGGAAAACTATCGCACGATAGGAACCCGGTCCAACAAATCCACTATGGCTCCGGTATCACGAATGAAAGCCAAGAATTCTCAACATCCTTTACTCAAAAGCCGACTAGCGAAAAAGGCTGAAATCCAGCTGTAAGGGGCGACACCATGGTCCCCCAGCACAACAAGAACCGACTCGTCGGGAAAACAAAACCTGACTGTTTTCTCGTGGAAGTCTACAGACACATAGCATGTAGCTAACCAGTCCGTGCCTAGGAGAACGTAAAAGTCCAACATCTCTAGAAGGATCAAATCAACGGACGAATCTCTATCTCCTATCCAATTGGCACATGACCGAAACACGTGTCACGCAACAAAAGAATCGCTGACAGGAGTAAACACAACAACGACTGATCTAGCAAACACAACTCTTGGCCCAACCTCGGCACGAGTGTGTGTAGAACAAACGAGTGCATAGATCCCAAATTAAACAAACATGCGCATCAAAAGATCATACGAAAAAGAATACCTGAAACCACTACATTGGACGCATGTGCGTCCCGATGAGTAGAAGCAAACACTCGTGCCTTCCCTCTACCTGCAACTTGTTGTACTCTTCCTCTGCCATCCTGTTCTCTCTGAACAAACACTCCGTGGACATGACCTCTCTAAACATAAGTCTGACGCGGATCAACAACAGGCGTAAAAGGCGACTCTCCCTGAGGTGAAGGTGGTATGGTATCATATGGTACTGCTGCCATCCTCTGGCGTACCGAAACGGAAACATCCATATGATGACTGCTGACCCTCCTGGCGGTAAGAGCTAAACAATTGTCCTCGTCCCAAGCCTCTGTAACTCTCGCGAACCGAACGAAATCTGTCGCGGCGTCTAAGCATCTGTCTCTGGGCTGATACACCTGTACGAGCCCTCCTCTGTTCCGGAACTTCGAAAGTCTCAGGAAGACGTGCCTTATCTAGTAGGGCTGAGCACACTGCTGCTGTATACGTAACACAATGCTGCGTGCTGAAAGCAAGGAATAACTGGGTAACAGGGGTGGCAACCTCCTTTCGCTGCGCTCGACTGGCCTCAACCAACGATCCCATCATCTGGCGCAAATCCTGCATATCTGTCTCTAGCCTAGCGATACGATCTATCGAAAGCGGATCAATCTGCTCCTGTACAGCGAGCATACCATCCTGGTCAGTCCTCGTCCTAAACGAGTCAACTCTAACATCGGCTCTCGCTGCCTCTATCTGAGCCCTCATAATCATCGGCGGCATAAAGGCTAGAAATGGAAATAGGATTCGATATGAAGACGAAAATCGAATCACAAGGAAATATATCATCATGGAAAGAATTTCAAGCAATAAGTACTAAGGTCACTTAGGCGGAGTACCGTGTCGTATGTATGCCGCGGACATACACACGCTACGTCACTCTGCTTAAGCTACCTACTCCATCATACCAAGGTTATCCTACACTCCGAAAGGTAAAACCTAGCGCTCTGATACCAACTTTGTCACGACCCGAAATTTGGCACGTGACAACCCTTAAACCACGTAACATCTACATGCGTAACGCAATTTAAGTAAACCGAAAACCCAGCAATCTAAACCATCAAAAGAATTAAGTGATAAGAACATTGTTTAAAACTTTTGGAATCTCAATCAAAAATTCTTTAAAGTCCAAATTTACCTTCTTTAAAAATTTGGCAGCACCTCCTTTGTAAAACTAGCCCCTAAAAGGGTACAACTTATAATATAAGTAAAGCATCCTCAAACGGGAGCAAATCCACGCCCAAAGGCGGAAACAACCACTACAACAGATATACGACGCCGTAGCGAAGAAAAATGGATGATATAAAGTGACAACAGCATAATAGATATCCAGAGTCATAAAATAATATACAATATCGTCCACACATCTCGTCTCTAAGTCAATACATGAAAGTGGTAGATACGACGAATATAGAAATGAGCATCATCGGATAACCGCAAAACCAACCTATAGCAAAACTGCTCACAGTCAGCCGTAGCGGTATCCGCTGCAAAAGATGATACGATAAGAAGAAGCCCTGCCGCTACCACTCTGAAGGACACCTGCAAAACACTGTGGCATAACGGGGGGTGAGTTGCCAACTCGTGAATAGTAAATAACATATGAAGGTAATCGCAGGTATGCACATACTACGATAATTTATCACATGCAAGCTGATAGCAATAAATGGCAATATATATAAGCAATAGTCATAAAAGGTACTCTATTAGGTACTACTAAAACATGAAGCAGTGCATATCAAATAAATGCTAAGTACGGGATAAAACATATCATCAACACGGAAATCCTCATCGTGGAGAAACTAGTGTCCATCAACGACACTCCAAATCCCAATATCTCAGGCACCGCATCCTCTGATCGGCCCTCATATCCTGTAAGTCTCATGGAACCTGAGTGTCAAACATCGACACCCGAAACATCATGAAAACTATGCCTGTGTATGTGTGTATATGTGTGAGTGTGTGTCCCTCAACGACACATCAAAATCATGGAACCTGAGTTTCCAACATCGACACCCAAAACATCATGAAAACTAGTGTTCAGCATCGACATGTAAATACTCATATGTCAGGCGCCGTCACCACGACTGGCCCTGATGTCATGTCCGTACATAACTCCGGTCGGTATCCTCCAGATATCCGCCGAGTCCAAATACCGTCACCGGTAAGGTAGTACTCCCCGGCCTCGGACTCATCGCCATCATCTGTGATCTTCTTGTCCCGGGATACCTCCAGGTCCCACCATGTACCCGCACATGGCCTCGTCCGCTTCTCGCATGGTGTATCTAACACAAGTCTCAGAACCGAGAAATCTCATGGTGGATGCATCAAAATATCATATCAAGAGAAACCGAATTTTTCAAACAATGCATAATTTCATGAACTACCACGGTCCCCAAATCCAGAATACATCATATGAAATCCATATCTCAATGGGTAAATCCATGAAATATAATATATGCAACATAAAACAGTAATATGAGCATATAAAGGAAAACCGCTATTTAAATACAACAAGTTATTAAATATATCATGCGGTTCCTAATTCCTCCAAAATCCAACGCAACATCATATAAGGGTGAACATGTAGCTATAGCAAGGTATATGTGTGTACATGTAAGTATGTATGCAAGATGTACATGTAGCTATATCTCATATGTGTATATACCTGTCAATAATGATACAATACCCTATAGGTATATGTGTAGCTATAGCAAGATATGTGTCTATACCTGTCAATAATGATACAATACCTTATAGGTATATGTGTAAGCTTGTAGGTATATGTGTATGCTATCTCTCATATGGACAATGGAAATAAGGATCATGTCTCAATGTTCCTAACCAATACAATATCACGTATGTAAATGTGTCAGCTATATCTCATATGCACACTGGAAATAAGGACCATGTCTCAATGCCCCTAACCAATACAATATCACGCATGTATATGTGTCAGCTATATCTCATATGCACATAGGAAATAAGGATCATGTCTCAATGTCCCTAACCAATACAATATCACGTATGTATAGGTGTTTGTGCGTGTCATGGCAATTATCGACGGAGTGTGTGTAGTATACAATTAGTGCTCGTGTAACACGAACCACCAATAATAGTACAGTGTCCAATGGGTACAAGTCCCAGCACAACAAGTAATAATATGAAATGAAGTTCATGCACAATCTCTATATGTGCAATACTTGTAACTAATAATCATGTCATATAATCCAGCCCAGACGCATAGCGCCATATGGGCGATTTCCCTGTAGATGTTAAATCTATTCACCGATGACCTCGAGATAAGTAAATCTGACCAACTGCTTCCCTTTAGCGTCCGAAGTCCCTGCTCACGATCCTAAATTTCTTAAACACAACACATAAGGTTAAATTTCCTGTGCCGATACAAAGCCAACGAAACGCAAGGATAACGTCCACAATGTATATACATTGTGCATCTATTGCACAAAACGCGTACGATATCGATACAACCTTAGTTAAGATGACATAACCACGAAGCTTAGACCCCGATCGTACCAATCGCGCATTCACAACACAATATATATCGTGAAATCTAATGTATATAATATCGCAATGTCAATAGAAACCCACGCCTAATTTATCCGAAAACCTAGTAAGCAACTTTTAATCATTTTAGCTTAATTCTAGAAGTTTAAACAATTCTAGTGATCAAAATCAACACATAGAAGCTTAACTAAGTCACCCAAACCTTTAATACAATTATAATCTCATCCATAAAAGATTTAGTAAAAGTTTAGTTTGCTATTAAGCTTAATTAGACGATTAAGAAAATAACAAATAACATTCTCACAACTAGCTTTAGTTGTCAAGGTCTAAACTTCTCAATTAACCACTTCAACCAATCAAAGCCCTAACTTGATCTTCAAAACCTTTTCTTGAATTTCTAAACATGCAAATTAAAACCATATTTAAACATCTAATAAGCTAGATTAATGTATTGAAACAACAACTAAGTTTAGGGTTAGGATTTTATACCTCAAAACTTGATTCTAAACTTGCAAAAGAATTCCAAGATAGCCTCCAAAATGATAACTTTCATCAAGATCTAAGCTTGATTTGAGCTGAAGAATAATGGGTATGTATTTGTATGTTAGTTTGTGGGATTATTTGATAATTTATGATGATTTATTTGAGCTTGAAGAAGTGAAAATGGGGTGAAGAAAAAGATGGGGTGTCAAGGGGGAAGCTTGGCCAAAGTGGAGGAAAATAGTGGAATGTTGTGGAAAAATCTAGGTTTAAAACATTAATAAAGCTAAATAATACACCTCATTATGCCACCTCTTAATCCTTTTAATTATTTATTTATAATTTCCTTTAATTTCAACAAATATCTAGATATTTTCTAGGATATTTTCTAAGGATGGTTTAATGCTTAATCTTGTGATTAAGTTAGCATAGATTCACATTAGCATAATTAACCCAATCAAATTTGTGAACACTAATTAAGTGCATAATTAAAAGCTTATAATAATATTTTAAATTAAGGAAAAATAATAATGTGAACAAAAATTTTCAAGTGACTACTAAAAACCACAAACAAGCAATTTTCTAGTTAAACTAGGTGCAGTTAAGTCAAAACTGAAAAAAATATCACTTCTATGTTTTTACGAAAAACATAACTTATTTTACCTATTAACGGAAAATTCGCCTAAACGATTTATAAAACGTTACAGCGTCCCGGTTAGTAGATGTACATATCTATGGGAGATCGTCTGGATAGCGCGAGGCGCCCGATAGTTAGGATTACTAATAGAGCTTGTATTTATATGCGTAGTCTCCTAGTCATTCATCTCATTGCATTTCATCATCTTATGTACATATGATATTTTCTCATAGGACACTTGCACCATTATCATTGATCCATGCCGCACGTGCACTATTCATGTGTACACACACACGCCTTTGGCAATTGCTATGTCACGAACACTATAGAACTTGCATAAAATCAATATCGGTGAATTGCATCATGTATTATATGTAGATTGTTAGTCATGTGCCTCATTGCATCATCATTCATACATAGTTTTCTAGCCATACATCGCATTGCATGTTATTGATATCTTGGACATCCATTATTACCGCCACGTTTATATATTGTGATTCTTTTTGGGGATTTCAGTATTTCTGAGATTTCTGTATTTTGGGGGAAACCGCAAAAAATTTATAGACTTATTATCTTTTAAATTACAAGTAGCGGTTTTTCTCGTGATATGATGATATGGGCCGATCCGGACTGACGGAGCCCGAGATAGTTTGGCGTGGCGAATATCTGTAGGATCACGACCGTGGTCGTGATATGATGATATGGGCCGATCCGGACTGACGGAGCCCAGATATTGAAGATATTGTGTCGATGCTTGACACGGATTTTCTGTCGATTTCACTGATGATATTCCAGTTTTTATTATACAAAAGGTTTTTCTAAGATAAGAATAAAGATTTTCTCATACCAGACATGTTCAGCTTTCGTGTTTGATTATGCATTCATGTTGCATTCATGCTAGTGCATCGTACCATATTGATATATGTAGATTGTGACGCATTTGCTTGCATGCTTACGATAGCTGTATTAGATGTTACTTACTACTCACGAGTTGGCAACTCACACCCGTTGTGCCACAGTATTTTGCACGTTTGACCCGTCAGCACAGTAGCGGCGGGTGTACTTTCTATTCTACTTCGTATGCATCGTTTTGCAGCTTTGCTCATAGGTGCGTTGCGAGGATATTTTATTCCATCATGTATATTATTTTGTATCTATTATATTCCATCTACCCTTGTATATTGGACTAGACAGAGAGACTATTGAGACTTGTATTTGTGTTTGGTGTCGATGCTCACTTGAGCCGGCATGGTGTTCTCATTTCTTGCTTTCTGATGCTTATTTCGCACTTTTGATATACATATTGCATATGGTTGTGATTCCGCGTTTAGCGAAGAGCTAGCTCCCTCTTGGGGATGCCTATATTCATCATTTATATGTTTTCATGTGTTGTACCCGTTTGGGGGCCAGCATTTACAAATGAGACACTGCCGAAATTTTCGGGAAAATATGATGTTGCTTTTAAATGTTTAATGGCACTTATTTTTGTTAAAACACTTGCTTTAAAACAAGTTTTCCTTCACTCTAATTGTTAAACGGTTTAGTTTTCTGGGCTTTGGCTTACTTAGATTACGTTACGTCTTTAGACGTTTTGTAATTTAAGTGCTAGTCACTTTCCGTACCTTCGGGTCGTGACAAAATTGGTATCAGAGTGATAGCTTTTACCTTTCCGAGTGTTGGATGACCTTTGGTAGATGGAGTAAGTCATTTAAGCAGAGTGGCATAGCGTGTGTATGTTCCACGGCATACTTACGATACGGTACCCCGCTTAAGTGACCTTAGGATATATGATTGCTTGTACTTCCTTCTTTGATTCCATATGTCTTGTTTCGAACGCTATGTTCCTATCAATCCTGTTTCTTGTTCGAGCCACTTTGCCGCCAGAAACTACGAGGGCCAGAGGGATGCCGCCAGAGATGAGATAAGAGTAGGCTCATTTGAGACGAGGATGGATCAGAGCGGTACGCCTACCCCTCAGGGATAGAGTGATTCGCCTTCTCTAGGAAGGATAGCTAAGCTGGAGTCGAGTATTCAGGACTTGTGACAGATGGTTGGATTGTTAGTTGAGGCTAGCCGAGCTCCGAGAGCCTATGATGTCCCTCCTGCTGCAGGGACTGTGATTGTACCTGCTGCTCAGGCAGCTGTTTCTGTTGTTACCAAGATTATTTCCGTATCCTTATAGGAGTTTTTGAGGTTGAAGCCTCCAGTTTTTGCTAGCATAGATGCAGCGGAGGATCCGTAGACAATCCTCGACGGGATGGCTAGGATTTGTCGTTTACAGAGATGTTCTGACGAGAGATGGGCTGAGCTTGCGAGTTTTCATCTAGAGGGATCTTGCTCAGATGTGGTGCGAGTCGGTTGAGAGAGGTCGAGCTGCAGATCTACTTCCTATGACTTGGGATGAGTTCAAAGCTATATTTCTTGCTCGTTTCCTTCTGGAGAGCGTTCGAGATGCCCGAGCTCGTAGTATCGAGCCTTTGCATAAGACTTCAGGGATGACGGTGTTCGAGTACGACATTTAGTTTACTCAGCGGTCCGATATGCTTCTTACCTGGTGGACACTGAAAAGAAACGGATAAAGAGATTCGTGTGGAGATTGGACATGCAGTTATTTCTTACTGTTGGTGCCCAGCATTTGGACACTTATACAGCCGCGATGGACGCGACCTTACTGTTGGAGGAGCGCCTTTCTGAGACTTTAGTCGTTTTTGGATCGAAGCGGATTCGTACCGGTATGTCAGCTTAAGGCGGTTAGATAGACGCCATTGTGACAATTATTCTTTCGGTGTTTTCTTCTGATGCGTATTTCTTTTGGTGTTGTTTGAAATGGTATCCACATAAATTGTATCGAAGTCTAGCCGATAGTAGTCCTTGCTAAATTAGCTGCTTGTTGTGATTTCTTCCATAGGCTAGTCTTTTGTAGCTCTATGTGTTTCTCATTCGTGTTTGTTTTGTTCGTATCGAAGATAGGGATTTTTCTGTCGATTTGATTCTTCTCAATATGTTTGAATTCGAAGTTCTTCTGAGCATGGATTCGTTAGCCACGTGTTATGCATTCGTGGACTGCCATGAGAAGGCAGTCGGATTTAGTTTTCCGGGAGAGCCAATTCTTGTTTTCTGGGAGACCGTAGCGTCGCCTTTTCCAGTTTGATTTCTTCTTTTCACGCTAGTCAGTTTTTGAGAAAAGGATGTCAAGAATTCTTAGCGTATGTTTGTGATGTTAAGAGCCGCAGAGGTCCCGTTGGACCAGGTCCCAATTATGAGAGAGTTTCTAGATGTCTTTCCTGACAAGTTGCTTGGTTTGTCGCCAGAGCGCGATATTGAGTTCTGCTTTGACTTGATTCCCGGCGGAGCGTAAAGAACTAAATGATCAGTTGCAAGATTTGTTGGATAAAGGGCTTGTTCGTCTGAGCGCGTCACTTGGGGAGCTCCTGTCCTGTTCGTCAAGAAGAAAGACAGAAGTTTGTGTTGATGCATTGATTATCGTCAGTTGAATCGGGTTACTGTGCGGGATAGATATCCCTTACCTTGCGTCGACGATTTATTTGATTAGCTCAAGGGTGCGGGACATTTCTCGAAGATTTACTTGCGATCAGGTTACCATTAGTTGCGGGTTCGAGAGGATGATATTCTGAAGACCACTTTTCACACACGTTACGGACGTTATGAGTCTTGGGGATGTCGTTCGAGCTCACCAATGCCCCAGCAGCGTTTATGGATTTGATGAACCGTATATTCAGGCCGTTTTTCTTGATCGGTTATTATCGTGTTCGTTGATGACATTTTAGTTCACTTTTGGAGCCGAGCGGGGCCTGGGAAGTAATTGAGGATTTCGTTGCAGACTTTGAGGAAGCGCCAGCTATTCTCTTAATTATCCAAGTGTGTTTCCGGTTGGATAGCGTTGACTTCTTGGGTCACGTAGTTACGAGAGATGGTAAGTATAGAACCGAAGAAGATCGAGGCTGTTCAGCACTGGCCTAGACCCATATCAGTGACGGAGGTTCGCAGCATTTTGGGTTTGGACTGATGCTATTGATATTTCATACAGGATTTTTCACAGATAGCTGCAACGTTGACTGGATTGACCCGGAAGGGAGTTTCTTTTCGTTGGACTGAGGTATGCGAGCAGAGCTTTTAGTAGTTGATGACTCGTTTTATTACGGCGCCAGTATTATCTTTTCCTTTAGGATCAGACGGTTTTGTTGGTTATTGCGATGCTTCTCGGAAGTTGAAGAATCACGAGCAGAACAATTCCACGCATTACTTAGAAATGGCTGCAATGGTTTTTACACTTAAGATTTGGAGACACTACTTATACGACAAGTCGTGCTAGATCTTTATGGACCATAAGAAGCTTAAAGTATATCTTTTAGCAGCGAGATCTAAATTTGAGATAGCACAGATGGATAGAGCTAGTGAAAGACAATGACTGCGAGATTCTTTATCGTCCAGGTAAGGAGAATGTTGTGGCAGATGCTTTGAGTCGGAAGCCCGGAGGTAGCTTTTCTTGTTTGAGCACAGTTCAAAGACTGTTTAAGGCAGATTAGCAGATTCTTTGTGACAGCTGAGTACAGTTCGAGTTTACGTCGACCGGGGGATAACTTGTTCGTGTCCGTGCACATCCACAGTTATTTGATAATATTCGTGAGGCACAGTCTGATGACATTTGTTGTCAGAGATCTTAGAGCAGGTTGGACAGGACAGAGATTCAGAGTTCGTGATTGATGATCAGAGAGTACTACGATTTGGGACTCGACTATGTGTGCTAGATTCAGAGAGATTGAGATGCGAGATCTTAGACGAGGCACATCAGTCAGCATATAGTGTTCATCCGGGTTCCACCAAGATGTATCATGATTTGAGAGAAGTCTACTAGTATGAAGGGATGAAGAGAGATATCATAGATTTTGTTTCGGGATGCTGCCTTGTCAACAAAGTCAAGGCTGAGCATCAGAGGCCAGCAGAAGTTTACAACCTTTGCCTATTCCGGAGTAGGAATAGGAGCAGATTTCTATGGAATTTATTATGGGTGTACCTTGGACCAGTCGAGAGTATGGCTCTATTTCAGTTATCGTAGACCGAATGACGAAAGCATCTCACTTTCTTCCAGTAAGACCACTTTCGGATTCGTTCAGTATGCTCAGATATATGTTGATGAGATTGTGTGACTACATGGAGTGCCGAACTGTATTATATCCGACTGGGACACCCAGTTCACCAGCCGACCATGGAAAAAACTTCAGGAAGCTTTGGGCACCGGATTGAGTTTCAGTGCAGTTTTCTATCCGCAAACCGACGGTCAATCAGAGCGGACCTTTCAGACTCGTGAGGACATGGTCCAAGCTTGCGTTCTAGTTTTCGATGGCAGTTGGGATCGCCACTTGCCTTTAATAGAGTTCTCCTGCAATGACAGCTTCCAGGAGGAGATTCATATGGCACCCTTCGAGGCGTTATATGGGTGGAGATATTGATCACCCGTATGTTGGACAGAGCTCGGTGAGAGCAGTGTTTTGGGGCCACAGATTGTTCAGGAAATGACCGGGGAGATCCCGTCGATTCAAAATAGGATGAGAGCAGCCCAGAGTAGGCAGAAATCTTATGCAGACCGATGTCAGCTCAAACTTGAGTTTACAGTATGCGATCATGTTTTCTTGAAGGTCTCTCTGATGAAGGGCGTGTTGAGATTCGGAAAGAAAAGGGAAGCTTAGTCCCAGATATGTGGGTCCCTTTTGAGATTCTCGATCATGTCGGCGTAGTTGCTTATCGGTTGGCTTTTCCGCCCAGCTTTCCAGATGTTCACCCCGTGTTCTATGTATCGATACTCCGCATGTACTTTCATGACTCCTCTCACGTGATACAGTATTAGACGATCCAGCTGGAGCGCAATCTTTCTTTCACAGAGCAACCGATAGTCATTCTAGAACGGCGGGTGAAGAAATTGAGGTCTAAGGTCATACCGTCCGTATAGGTTCTTTGACATGGCCTGAACGGCGAAAAGGTCACGTGGGAAGCCGAGGACGTGATGAGGAAGAAATATTCCCATCTATTCGAAAGTACGCGTAGTTAGATTTTAAATTCGTGGACTGAATTTCTTTAGGGGGTAAGAATGTAACGTTTTAAAAATCATTTAGGAAAATTTTCCGATAATCAGTGAAATAATACGTGTTTTCCGTAAAAACCAAGATATAATTATTTTTCAACATAGACTTAATTATACATATTCTAGCTATGTAATTGGTAGTATTTGGTATTTAATTGGTCACTTGTAAATTCTTGTTTACTTAAATATTTTTCTTAATTAATTATTTTAAATATTATTTCAAGCTTTCACTTATACATTTAATTAGTGATAATTCAAACGATAATGGGTTAAGACAAGTTTCGTGCACCATGACACATTAAACCAAAATATAACATGTTTTTGAAATGAAATGGAATTGTCAAGAGAGTTCTAGAAATTTAAAGAGAATAATAAAATAAAAGAAATGATGAGATATGAAGGATATGATGTTGTGTGTGTGTGGGGGGAGGGGGTCACCACTCTCTCTCACTTACCCTCACTTCACACTCTCATTTTGGCCGAACCCCTTGCAGCAGCTGCCCCCTCCTCTCGCTTCAACAACTATTCTTTGCAAAAAAAGAGAAAAAGATAAAGAAAGAAGGCATGGTGTTTACTAAATGAGGTATGGGATTTTCTTGACTTGGTATTTTTTCACCACACACACGACACCTCACCCTCTCTTTCCTCTCCCTATTTCTGGCCGAGCCTTCACAGAAGCAGCCCCAATTTTCCCCCACCTCATTTCACATCAAAACTCTTCAAAAATTCATCAAAAAATCAATACAAAGTCTCATAAATTCTTCATTTAACCATTAACCAATTTTTCCTCGGCCAAACCTAGAATGGATCTTGGAGCAAGGAAGCTATTTTGGGAGGCTATGTGGCAAGTTAGATCTATAAATTGTGAGGTATAAATCCAAACCCAATGGTTACTTGTTGAATAATTACTTCAATCTAAGCTAATTAGGTGTTTAAATATGGCTTCAATTGCAAGGTTTAGTTTTCAAGAGAAGGGTTTTGGTTCAAGTTAGGATTTTTATCACTTGATTATCTTTGCAATGTGTAGTTTAACATGTTAAGACATGCAAAACCTAATCTAGTTGCTAAATTGCTAATTGTTACATTTAATTTGTCCTAATTATATATCCTTGCAAAATAATTTTTATGATTAGTGTAATTAGGTGAGATTAAAATTTAGTTAGGGTTTGTGTGGCTAAATTAAATTATTAAGTTATTATTGTGGCCACTAGTTTTGTTAAAATATCTAGTTTTGAACTAAAAGTGTAAATTGATGCTTACTAGATTTTTGGAATAAATCGATTTTAATTATGTTGAGGTTTTGATGATATACAACCTATTTACTAATGTATTTAGTGAGTTGTGAATGCGTGATTGGTACGATTGGGTTCTAGGTTTGGTAGTTGTCACGTTTTGCGACCCTAGTTGTGGTTTGTGGTATTATCGCGAACGCGTTTTCTGCACCAAGTGCGTGTGCGTCAAGTTAGTGCGTGTGGTTGATTTGTATCGTTTGTGTCCGCGACTATTCATATATCTATCATCTTTTTGACATGTGTGCGCTTCTTGGATTGGGTGCAGAGGCGTCGGATGTGGCGCGGAAAAGGAAAGGTTGAGATCGGATCATATTAGCCGAGGCGTCCCGGTTAGTAGATGTACACATCTATGGGGGATCGTCTGGATGGCGCGTGGCGCCCGATAGTTAGGATTACTAATAGTGCTTATATTTATATGCGTAGTCTCCTAGTCATTCATCTCATTGCATTTCATTATCTTATATACATATTATATTATCTCATAGGACACTTGCACCATTATCATTGGTCCATGCCACACTGCACTATTCATGTGAACATACGCACGCCATTGGTAATTGCTATGTCACGAACATTATAGAACTTGCGTAAAATCAATATCCGTGTATTGCATCCTGTATTATATGTAGATTGTTAGTCATGTGCCTCATCGCATCATCATTCATACATAGTTTTCTAGCCGTACATCGCATTGCATGTTATTGATATCTTGGACATCCATTATTACCACCACGTTTATATATTGTGATTCTTCTTGGAGATTTCAGTATTTTTGAGATTTCTGGATTTTGGGAGAAACCACAAGAATTTTATAAAATTATTATATTTTAAATTACAAGTTGCGGTTTTTCTCATGATATGATGATATGGGCCGATCCGGACTGACGGAGCCCGAGATAGTTTGGCGCGGCGGATATCTGTAGGATACCAACCGTGGTCGTGATATGATGATATGGGCCGATCCGGACTGACGGAGTCCGAGATAGTTTGGCGCGGCGGATATCTGTAGGATACCGATCGTGGTTGTGATATAATGATATGGGCTGATCCGGACTGACGGAGCCCGAGATAGTTTGACTTGATGGATATTTGTAGGATACCGACCGTGGTTTTGATATGATGATATGGGCCGATCCGGACTGACGGAGCTCGAGATAGTTTGGCACGGCGGATATCTCTAGGATACCGACCGTGGTCATGATGTGATGATATGGGCCTATCCGGACTGACAGAGCCTGAGATAGTTTGGCGCGGCAGATATCTGTAGCATACCGACCGTGGTCGTGATATGATGATATGGGCCGATCCGGACTGACGGACCCCGGGATATTGAAGATATTGTGTCGATGCTTGACACGGATTTTCTGTCGATTTCACTGATGATTCTCCAGGTTTTATTATACAAACGGTTTTCCTAAGATAAGAATAAAGATTTTCTCATACCAGACATGTTCAGGTTTCTTGTTTGATTATGCATTTATGTTGCATTCATGCTAGTGCATCGTATCATATTGATTTATGTAGGTTGTGATGCATTTGCGTGCATGCTTACGATAGATGTATTAGATGTTACTTACTACTCACGAGTTGGCAACTCACACCCGTTGTGCCACAGTATTTTGCAGGTCTGACCCGTCAGCACAGTAGCGGCGGGTGTACTTTCTATTCTGCTTTGTTTGCATCGTTTTGCAGGTTTGCTCATAGGTGGTTTGCGAGGATATTTTATTCCACCATGTATATTATTTTGTATCTAGTATACTCCATCTACCGTTGTATATGACTAGACAGAGAGATTCGTGAGACTTGTATTTGTGTTTTGGTGTCGATGCTCACTTGAGCCGACGTAGTGTTTCTTATTTCTTGTTTTCTGATGCTTATTTTGCACTTTTGATATACATATTGCATGTGGTTGTGATTCCGCTTTTGGCGAAGAGATAGCTCCCACTTGGGGATGCCCGTATTCATCATTTATATGTATTTTCTTGTGTTGTACTCGTTCGGGGGCCTGTATTTACAAAGATACTCTGCCGAAATTTTTGGGAAAATATAATGTTGCTTTTAAATGTTTAATGCCACTTTTTTTTGTTAAAACCACTTGCTTTAAAACAAGTTTTCCTTCACTCTAACTGTTAAACAGTTTAATTTTCTGGGCTTTGGATTACTTAGATTACGTTACGCCTTTAGACGTTTTGTAATTTAAGTGCCAGTCACGTTCCGTACCTTCGGGTCGTGTCACCCTTGTAATGAAAACCTGGACATCTACGAGCGCGGCAAGTTACCCGCCAATCCCAGAAGTAAGGCAACCCCAATCAACAAAGTGAATGGGCCACCCAGCACTTCACGGAATCCGGTAACTTGAGCATCCTTTCTTGGGTCATCCTATACCCCCTACAAGTGCGGCGAATAGCCCGCCAATTCTAGAGTAAGGCCATGAGATGCGGGCCCCGTTGCCCTCTAGAACCTGGCTATTCGTGCTCTCCACCGTAGGGTAATCCTAGTACAGAAAGAAAAATATATATATAATGGCGACATCGACCTCAACCCGGTCGTGTCCCAATAAAAGAATATACAATCTGGTAGAGACGGCAGTCCATATGTCGGACGCTCGCCCCGCAATAACGAATTTACAAATGAACCTGAACTGTACTATTACCATTGCACTATAGGCTATCCACCACGACAATCCAACCACAATATCAGCACAATACAAAACATAAACATGAATATCATGTTCACAAACCCGTCTAGTTGAACATATAGCAACTAGTCGGGTTGTACTACTCAATGATATTCAGGGTCATAGATATATTCTCATGCACTGATAAACACGCACTTAAAATTTCGATTGACTAAAACATTCCAAATTGGCCCCAAATGTAAACCAGCACTCAAACAAATCTGGGCCAAAACCATACATCAAAAAAATCATATTTCTATGAACCAGAGCCCCAGAAAAAATTTGGGGCACCGTAGCCCAAAAAGCGTGGCGGTTCAGCAGCAAAATGTGCCAGTTTGCTTTGGTTCAGCGGCCGAATTTTGGAGTTAGGTGCCTAAATTTTTTTCTTGGCTTTAGTTTTGCCTGCACATAATTTTAAGATGCTCTAAAAGATTTTTTGAACAACTTTTAAAATCGACAGCAAGCATGAACAAATGGAAATACGATTCGGAAAAATTGGTCGATCGACATTTCAACTTCGTGTAAACTAGCTAGTAATGGTTTATGAGGTGGCTTTGATACCATGTTGGGTTACGGTAGTGCCCTGGCCTTCAACTGCGGCTGGTGCAGAACAAAAACAGGCGTTTAAAAATTTTGGCGCTAACGAAACCGTCAAGATCGAAACTATAAACCTTTAATAGCAATCTACAAAGAGGTAAACTACTGAGAGAGGAATGGTTATACCGAATGAACCAAGTCCTTCGGTCTTCTACCATCTTCCCAAGCTCCTTGAGGCATCCTCGACTGAACTTGGTCGCCAGTCTTCCTTCGTCGATGATGAACCACCCGAAGGATGTAGCTTTTGGCTCTAGATCCATACCATAAACAAGTGACGCAACTAGGGACTCTAGGTTGCTAATCTAGAGTGCCTAGGATGTAATGAATGGATCCATGTGTTTATCTATCTCACCTCCTCTCTTGATTCTCAACTCATGAGATTGTAGAGAGGGGGTTGAGGTTGAAGGTGATGGAGCTCATGGAAAACTAGAGAGAGAGTGAAGCATGATGGTGAGGTGAAGAAAATCCCATCTCTCAAAAATAAAGAGCCAACCATGTGAGAGAAAATGAACATGCTTGTTTTTGTAAAACATTTCTTTCCAATTTAAAATCAAGCCCATACTTGAATAGTTTGCACAAATGAATTAATAATTCATTTGTGCACACTATGCAAGCATGGTTCTCACCATACTCCCCTTTTCCTATTTTCCACCTCATTATCCATTTATGATAAATGGATAAAAACAAAATGAGTTGTCCACCTTCTAGAATTTCATTTGTAAAAAATGCGGATTACATTGTACTGTATATACATACCGAAATAAAAATACCCGAAGAGATAGAATAACACAAAGAACATAATATTAGAATATACATATCGGACTACATATACGTAAATTATTAAATTAATACCAGATTTAATAATCTGGCTCAAACCCGAGTCGGCTAGTATTATCAACTCTCTGATCGAAAGTACAGGTAACTAGAACACTCATTTGATCGGAAGCCTGCACGTATCCAATACGGCTACTACATCATTTCGCTAGATTCAAAGAAACCCTTTGTGTGGGACTCTAAAGATTCGTCAGTACGCTGGCAGTGGGTTTAACCACAAGCACGTCAGTAGCACATGTTGTACGTAAAGATTACCCAGGTATTGAGCGAAAGGAAGGACGACGAGCAAACTGATTTGAACCCTTATGAGCCTGTCTGTGACAATATCCGAACAGTCCGGTCTGTTCGTCTAAGAGTATCGCATATCGGATCTAGGGGGTAGATAAAGTCAGACCCCTGATAACACGATATTTCATGTCGGTATGAAGCCCATCACCAACTGCGAAACTACTGATCTAAATCAGTAATTCTCGACTACCTTAGCCAAGGATTTCTGGTTATGGCCACCCATGCACTGCGCGACATCAATCCCCTATACCGGGAGAGACGAATCCCCGACGATCCGCTCATTGCCTCCATGTGTAAGTCCATGTCGCGCACCCCGTGGGTTCACGGGGAGGCAAAATATGTGAAAAACGATTTTCAAAAGGTTCGCGACACGGATTCGGACTTCAGGATCGGTGCTAAACCCTAACTAGCTAACTAGAAGTGAGGTAAACTAAATGAACAGAAGTTAATACCTCATGATCATGTCCTTTGGGTCTTCATTCCTTACTATCCTCCACCTCGTCATAGCCTCCTCGGATCGCCCGGATCGGGCTTCCTCGTCGGACCTCTCTCGCCGAAGATGATCCACCCGAGAATATGTAAATCGAGCTCCCACCTCAACGGAGGCAACTAGAGTATCAAGATCCATACTCATGATGTTGTAGAGAATGTAGAGTGTGTAGATGGAAGGAATGGTATTTTCTTATCCTAGATTACTCAACACATGAGTTACTAGAGTTTCGAGGAAGAAGATGGCAATGGAGGAAAAAGCTAGTGAAGAAAAAATGCATAAAGAAAATGAGAGAGCCTCTCTTGTTCTCAACTGAACCATAGACTTTCTAATATGATTGAATCATATTAGAAAAGGAATTATGATTCAAGTTCCAACTTGGTGAGTCATGGGCTAAAACCCCCACAAGTGTCATCCAAAAGCATGCTCATTTTTATGCAATTTACACCTCAACATCTCCATGTTATAATATATTTCCATTTAAACTAAACTGTAAAATATTAATATGACATGTCATCTTCTAGAAGTATCTTTGACCAATTTACAAAATGCCCCTCGTCCGTATATACATACCTATATCCGTATTCTGAAAAAATGCGGATACAAAAGACAAAATTATCCATCAATACAATACTATGATCCGGCTTAAACAAAAGACCCTAGTATTTTCCTTCCGAATCATCATCCGTGCATATATACATGTACGTGATTGAACCCTGTTGTAAAACCATACGATCTCTACTCTTTCGTTCGATGTAGGGAAACCCTCTGTGTGGGACACTAAAGACTCGACACTCGCTTGCAGTGGATCCGCAAGCGGCACTAGCTGTACGTAACGGCGCCCAAGTATGTGTCGATGAGAAGGCCGATGAGAAAACTCATTCGAACTCCTACTGAGCCTATCTGTGACAATCTCCGTACAGTCCGGTCTGTTCGTCTAAGAGTATCGCATATCGGGCCTAGGGGGTTGTAATCGTCAGACCCCTAATAGCGCAATAAGTCGTGTCGAAGAGTAGCCCAAAACACCTAGAGAAACTACTGGAGTACCTACCAGTAAATCTCACTTGCTTTGGCCAAGGACTTTGTGTAATGGCTTCCCGAACACAGCGCGACATCAATCGCCAATACTGGAAGAGACGAATCCTATCTAACCGCCACTGCCTCCAAGTGCTTCGGGACTGCACCCAACTACTACCTGTTTGCATGACCCTTTTGGGTCGTGGTAGAGCAGTAATCTAAATACAGTGGGAACACACTCGAGGCGAAGCAGCAGTGTCAAGTCAACGGATTAAGCTGTACTCATGTCACCTGGGAATGGCTACCCGATGACAGGTATAATACCCACCAACAGTTCCCGACGAGTCCTGTCCGGTGTACTCATAACCTAATGAGCACCTGCATACTATCTCCAGTACGACGTACTAATGGCTGTGGGACAGACCATCTCCCCTGCTAGGATGAGAAGCGTATACACTAATTTACTCTGGAGTATCGATGCCATGTCTCGATAATCCTATGACTAGGGACCTGCATAAAGATGTGCTTATAGACTACCCAGCCCCTACTAGTGTGACTGCCATCACAACGCTGGTAATCAAGCAAAAGTTCCTAAGGGCTCCACCAATATGTATAAGCGATATGCTAAGAAACACATGCACATATTAAGGTAGAAACAAACCAGGTAGAATACTACCATTTTGAGCAAGACTGTTACTATATCCGCGTATATCCCAAGCTCCCATTAAGTAATATACAAGCCAGTATGATACAATAATGGCCTCTAGGGCATATATTACTAACAATCTCTCGCTTGCACTAAGGCCATATATTGGCGAATCGCAGACCAATGATCTCGAATAACCTCTCGAACATGTCTGAGAAATGGCTCTAATGAGTGGATCTGCAGTGTTGTTCTCCGAATCTACTCTCCTCACCTCGATCTCCTAGGGATCTCTCCTGAGGATCAATGTTCTCCCTTATCAGGTGGTACCGCCTCATGATTTGTCGAATCACCGATGGGACGTGGGTTCCTTCCCTAAAGCTATAGCGCCATTGTTGTTGCAATACTAAAGTATTCGACCAACAATGAAAGGAACCTCCTGACGTTCAGTTAAGAACATCTTCATCCAGACTACTCCTTTTGCGGCGTCTTATGCAGCGAAATACTCCCTTTCCATCTGTCGAGTCATCAACGGTACCCTGCTTGGAGCTCTTCCAACAGACCGCCCCTCTATTGAGGGTGAAAACTTAACCCGACATGGACTTGGAGTCATCCTTATCACTCTGGAAGCTAGAGTCAGCAAAGGCCTCGATTTGGAGGTCCTATCCACCATACACCAATTACATCTCCTGAGTCCTACTCAGGTACTTGAGAATGTTCAGCACTGCTATCCAGTGTTTCTCCCCTAGGTTTGACTGATACCGGCTTACCACCCTGAGTGCGTAAGCAACATCTGGTCGGGTACACAACATCGCATCCATTATAGAGCCTGCAGCAGAAGCATAGGGTTTAATCGATATGCGAGCCCTTTCAAATCAGTTTTGAGAGACATCACTTTGGGGAGGGTGATTCCGAGACATGCCGGTAGTCTACCGCGCTTAGAATCGTCGATATTAAATATTTTAGTATGGTGTTGATGTACCTTGACTGTGAAAGTCCAACTATCCTCTTTGATCTATTACGATAGATCTGGATTCCCAGAATGTAGTTGGCATCACCCAGGTATTTCATGGACAACCTTAGTGACAAGAATCCTTTGAGTGATTGTAGTATAGGAGTGTCATTTCCTATCAAGAGAAAGTCATCCACGTACTAGTCGAGGAATCCTATTGTTCTCCCTACAATCTTACTATAGGTGTATGGTTCATCTGGATCTTTGATAAAGTCGAATTCTTTGACCGTCTCATCAAAACAGATGTTTCATCTCCGCGATGCCTGCTTTAGTCCACAGATGGACTTAAGCAACTTGCACACTATCATGCTGCTCCCACTCTGATTGAAACCCTTTGGCTGATCCAAATAGACACACTCTTCCAAATATTCATTTAGGAAATCGGTCTTTACGACCATTTGCCAAAACCAACAATCATGGAAGATAGCAATGGCAAGTAGGATCCGAATGGATTTGAGCATAGGTACTGCAGAAAAAGGTTTCATCGTAGTCCAAACCAGGTCATTGATGAAAACCTTTTGCAACAAGTCTAGTCGTATAGGTTTCATCCTATCCATCTACACCAATCTTCTTTCTGAAAATCCATTTGCAGCTTACGGGTTTTACCCCTTCTGGAGCAATGTTCAAAGTTCATACTTTGTTGGTGTAAGATGAACTCCATTTCGGTCCGCACTGCATCCAGCCATTATACCGAGTCACCGCTATAAATGGGTAGCTGGAATCAAGTTGGCTCGTAATATACCATGATGCAATCTTCTCGAACCCCGTCTTCGTAGGATGTTTCGGGCGGACGAGACCGCCTACTAGTCTTGCGGAGTGGCATGGGGATGTCCGGTTGTTCTGAAAACTCTGGTTCTACCATGCTTTTAGTAATAGTTTGTGGTTCTGGAATTTCTTCCAGTTCTATTGCGCTCCCACTATCCTTTTTCCAAAAAAATTATTTTCTAAAAGGTGTGCATGACGAGAAACAAAACCTTTTGTTCCTATGCGTAATAGAAAAGATACCCCTTGGAGTTCTTTGGGTATCCCACAAACCTACGCAGTACTGAGTGTGCCTCGATCTTGTCCTCATACTGCTTTTTACAAAAGATGGAAATCCCTAAATCTTCAGGTACTGAAGATAGGGTTTCTTCCCACTCCACATCTGATATGTTGTGGTAGGCACAGTCATGGTATGAACTCTTTTCAAAAGATATGCAGCTAATCCTAGTGCATAACCTCAGAAGGATGGTGGTAACTCAGTGCTACTCATCATGGAACAAACCATATCCAATAAGGTTGTGTTCTGTCTCTCCGATACAGCATAATGTTGTGGTGTATATGGAGGAGTAAGCTGAGAGGGAATACTATTCCCTTTTAGGTAATCCAGGAACTCGGCAATTAAGTATCACTACCTTGATCAGATCTCAGTGATTTGATACTTGTGCTTATTTGTTTTTCCTCTTCATTCTTATATTCCCGGAATTTCTCAAAGGCCTCGGATTTATGCTTCTATAAGAAGACATGTCCTAACCCAGAGAAATGATCCGTAAAAAGAAATGAAATAGGAATAACTACTTCGTGCATATGTAGACATTGGACCAACACACAATACTGTCTATGAGTCCTAAGAGCTCGCTCGCTCTTACTCCATGTCCAGTGAACGTAGTCTTTGTTATCTTTCCAATGAGACATGATTGACTAGTTGCATAAGACTGATATTTAAACGGATCCAAATATCTCTCTCTATGTTACTACGTCAACCTTGTTTCAATGATGTGACCCTGACTATAATGTCATAAGAAAGCCCTATTTGATTCTGGAGACTTTCTTATAAGTATGTTCTGGACGTTTGAAAACATGAGCTTGATCTAATACGTACATACCGTTATCTGATGTACCTGACCCAATCAATACTTTGATTTAAGTAGACGTGGACCACATCGTTTACATATGTAAATCATATCCTTCTTTATAATGTAAAGATACAGATATGCTTTACAATCTGGACTAGGTACACACAAACATTACGTAAAGTCAAAAATTTCTCACTTGTCAATTCTAGATGATATTCCCCTACGGATACAACATCCATGCTCATTCCGTTAGCACCTCAGAGAGTCATACCACCTGCCCTTATAACCCAACGGTTTCACAAGGTCTGTAAAGAATTACAGATAAGAGATCCTGATCTGGTATCATGTACCCAGGAAGTAGAGCTAATTGATAGACAGTTTTCAAACACTAACACACCTGAAGCCGAAGCCACAACATGCTTCGGATCCCGGATTCTGGCTTTCCAATCCCTACATCCCTTCTGCCAATGCCTTTTCCCGTGACAATAGGAACATCCCTCCTTTACTAATGTTAGCCCTGAAACGTTTGCCCTTCCCTTTTCTTCTACCTTACAGACACCGCCTATCGGCTTTGCGGAGGTCTTCTTCTTCTTACCCTAGGCTTTTCGCCTTGGATCAAGAAGAGGAAGATTCCCCAATAAACAGAGCGGGTGTATCACTGGTTTCCTTCACGGTTCCCCTGACTGGAAGTATAACTTTCTTCCCCTGGGCGTAAGTAGAAGGTAGGGACACTAGAATTAAGTCATCATATGACTCTTTCTCCAACGTGGTCTCCAGGTCCATGATCTGTTTAATACAACTGGTCATTGTAGGGATGTGGACCCCTACAAATGAGCCAACAGCCAACCTTGCTTGAAGCAATTCCTTCGAGGTCTCATATCTTGCGTACGAGATTGCTCTCCATATAAATCTTGTTATAGAGGAAGATGGAAACAAAATCCATCTTCTCATGCTGCCTTTGGTATACACCATCTACCGAGACCAACACGAGACACTTGGCTTTCGCACAGTCTTTTTCCCTTGTCTTACGGATATCATCCGCGACGGTGGAATCTGAACCTGGGATGGCGGGGGCTTTAGTAGTAAGAAGGTGGTCCAGCTTGTCATAGGTAATGGACATCTGGACAAACCTTTGCCAGTCGGTATAGTAAAAACTTAGTCATGTTATTATCTAACTGTAACCTAATCTGGTCACCTGGTTGCTGCAATTAGGAGAGATAGAAGAAAACACTCACCATGATGCTCTTACAATTTTAGATTGGTTTTTAGTTTATCTAAACAGGATGGCTCCCACTGTATCTTGAATCCCTCTTCAAACCATAAAAGAAGAATTAGTCAAGATTAATCTCACTTTACAATACTTGCTTAACCGTTCGGCCAAGCTGGTGTTGGCACTTCGAGAGAGGTTTTCCAACACTTTCGTGAAGTTCTTTAATTACAAAACCTCTTTTTCCTGGAGACGTAGCCCCGTTAACACTGTTCTATACACCTACTTGGTTTATAGCATTGATTGTGTTATTGAAAAACTCTCCCGAGGAGTAGCAAATACTCACAGTAGGATCGGGATCCAAATATCATTGTGTGATAAAGCCGAAGGACCTTTCTTGTCCGGCCAAATCAGGATTCGGTGAAAGAGATGATCCTACCAAAATTATCACACTCTAAATGGTATGCAGCACTAGGAAGTTTCAGTTTCTTTAGAAACTCCCGATGTTGATTTTTGCCTCATGCTCTTATGACCTTGACGAAGGCCAACATATCATAAATCACATGTCAAGTTTTGCACGTCATTGTCCAGGTAAATCTGAACCCACCCGTACATATCCTTGACGAAGGCAACATAGTAGTACGAATGTCCCAAACCAACGCATCTATCTATGCTACAGATGAATATGCAGTAGCTACCAATCACTATGCCTTAACGAAGGCCAACATACATAGCTTGAATACGACTGAATATTCATCTGAAATGATGGAGGGCTATGGCTGTTTTTTGGCGAAACCGTGAACATAGTGAACTTTATTTAATCGAAGGAACCTGATAGCTTTTAAAAGGAGCGGTTTATGCTCCGCATTTAAAAGTCTACTGTTTTGAAAAAACCGAGTGGTTTTAAAATTTTTTCCAACGATTCAGTTTTAGTTTGTTTGTTTTGCATTAATCTAATGCAGTCCCATCAATTACACCTATCATTACATAAAAAGACGAAAATACAACGTCCACTTATGCCATCCACATTCGCCACTGGGCCCCGCCTAAAACTGTTAGGTTACTTAACTAACGCCAGAGCGGGGGTTGGACTAGCGCGGATGCAAAACATAAGCGACGTCTATTATATAACATATATAATAATAAGCATTCGTATGACGCAATAATAGGCATTCCAGATCACAGATGAACATATTGGATATACTAGGAATATCACATTTCGTTTAAGCCTGTAACGAAAGACGGATTCCACGGTCATGATGAATAGACAAACCCCACCCCAGACCCTTACGGGTGCGGCAAACTACCCGCCAAATTTCAGAAGTGAAGCAGTCTCCCTCAACAAAGTGAGTAGGCCACTCAGCACTTTAAAGAACCCAGTAGTTTGTTCACCCCACCTTGGGTCTATCCTAGGAGAAGAAAATAGTAAAAAGAAATAATACAACGGCGGCTACAACTTCAACCCGGATGTGCCCCGCAAAATAATATTACATCAATTTACAATAATTATATCGAATGAAAGATAAAAACACTCATCTCACATCCCAGCTATTCATCCACGACGATCCAATAAAGTCCATATACAGAGACCAACAGATATGTGCAACTTCAAACTAACTGACATATAGTAATTAGATGAAGTTTTAAAACACATATAAATAATACAGATAAAACCCGATTTGTCAAGTACATTAGAATTTCGATCGAAATATATTTTCCGTATCTACCCCAAATGCAAACCAGCACTCCAAAAAAAATCTGGGTAGAAACCAAATATTCCAAATAACTATACACCCAAAATTAAGACAAACAAAAGAAGAACGAGCCAACTCGGCCACAACTCGGCCGTGGATCGGCGACAAATCCTCTGATTCGCCACGGTTCCGCGGTGGTTGTGACGAGTTGGTGACTCGTTTTTCATCTGTGTTCTTAGAATTCCCTGCACAGTGTTTTCAAGTCTCTGAAATAATTTTTAGAACAATTTAAAAATTGATAGAAACTGTCAGAGTGCAAAATGTATAATTTTAGGTTTTTCCGACGATTGACTTTCTAATAACTTGCTAACGAGCTAGTATGGGTTTAGTAGGCTCTGATACCACTGCAAGTCCATGTCGCGCACCCCGCGGGTTCACGGGGAGGCGGAATATGTGAAAAAACGATTTTCAAAAGGTTCGCGACATGGACTCGGACTCCGGGATCGGTGCTAAACCATAACTAGCTAACTAGAAGTGAGGTAAACTAAATGCACAGAAGTTAATACCTCACGATCATGTCCTTCGGGTCTTCATTCCTCGCTGTCCTCCACCTTTTCATAGCCACCTTGTATCTTCCGGATCGGGCTTCCTCGTCGGACCTCTCTCGCCGATGATGATCCACCCGAGAATATGTGCATCGAGCTCCCACCTCAACGGAGGCAACTAGGGCATCAAGATCTCTACGCATGATGTCGTAGAGAATGTAGAGTGTGTAGATGGAATGAATGGTCTTTTCTTACCATAGATTACTCAACACGTGGGTTACTAGAGTATTGAGGAAGAAGATGGCAATGGAGGAAAAAGCTAGTGAAGAAAAAATGCATAAAGAATATGAGAGAGCCTCTCTTGTTCTCAACTGAACCATAGACTTTCTAATATGAATAAATCATATTAGAAAAGGAATTATGATTCAAGTTCCAACTTGGGGAGTCATGGGCTAAAAACCCCACAAGTGTCATCCAAAGGCATGCTCATTTTTATGCAATTTACACCTCAACATCTCCATGTCATAATATATTTCCATTTAAACTAAAATGAAAAATAATAATATGACATGTCATCTTCTAGAAGTATCTTTGACCAATTTACAAAATGACCCTCGTCCGTATATACATACCTATATCCGTATTCTGAAAAAATGCGGATACAAAAGACGAAATTATCCAGCAATACAATACTAGGATCCGGCGTAAACCAAAGCCCACTAGTATTGTCCGTCCGAATCATCATTCGTGCATAAGTACACATACGCGATCGAACCCTGTCATAAAACCATACGACCTCTACATCTTTCGTTCGATGCAGGGAAACCCTCTGTGTGGGACTCTTAAGACTTGACACTACGCTGGCAGTGGGTTTAACCACAGGCCGCAAGCGACACTAGCTCTATGTAACGTCCCCCAGGTATGTATCGATGAGAAGGCCGATGAGAAAACTCATCTTAACTCCTACTGAGCCTATCTATGACAATCTCCGTACAGTCTGGTCTGTTCGTCTAAGAGTATCGCATATCGGGCCAAGGGTGGCGGTAATCGTCAGACCCCTAAAAGTGTAATATGTCGTGTCGGAGAGTAGCCCAAAACACCCTGAGAAACTACTGGAGTACCTATCAGTAAATCTCACTTGCCTTGGCCAAGGACTTTGTGTAATGTCTTTCCGAACACAGCGCGACATCAATCCCCAATACCGGGAGAGAAGGATCCTATTTAACCGCTACTGCCTCCAAGTGCTTCAGGACTGCACCCAACTACTACCTGTTTGCATGACCCCTTTGAGTCGTGGTAGGGTAGTAATCTAAGTACAGTAGGAACACACTCGAGGCGAAGTAGCAGTGTCAAGTCAACGGACTAAGCAGTACTCATGTCACTTGGGAAATGCTACCTGACGACAGCTATAATACCCACCAACAGTTCCCGACGAGTCCTGTCCGGTGTACTCATAACCTAACGAGCACCTGCATACTATCTCCAGTACGACGTACTAATGGCTGTGGGACAGACCATCTCCCCTGCTGGGATGAGAAGCGTATACACTAATCTACTCTGGAGTATCGATGCCATGTCTCGATAATCCTATGACTAGGGGCCTGCATAAGGATGTGCTTATAGACTACCCAGCCCCCACTAGTGTGACTGCCATCACAACGCTGGTAATCAAGTAAAAGATCCTAAGGGTTCCACCAATATGTATAAGCGATATGCTAAGAAACCCATGCACATATTACGGTAGAAACAAACTAGGTAGCATACTACCATTTTGAGCAAGACTGTTACTATATCCGTGTATATCCCAAGCTTCCATTAAGTAATATACAAGTCAGTATGATACAATAATAGCCTCTAGGGCATATACTACTAACACCATTTGGCTCGGGACTGTGCCCAACTAAAACCTGTTTGCACGACTCCTTTGATTTGTGGTAAGGTAGTAATCAAAGCACAGTGGGAACTCACACGAGACAAATGACAATCTCAGGTTGACAGACTAACCTGTACACATGTCACCTGGGAACTGCCATCTGACAAAGGAATAATACCATCTAGCATGTTCCCGGCGAGTTCGTCTAGTGTACTTATAACCTCATAAGCACCTGTATACTATCTTAGGTGACTAACTGACACCAATGGGTTGTGAGACCGGACAACGCCCCTCGTCGAGGTCTCGAAAAGTATACACTAGTCTACTCCGGAGTATCGATGCCCAGTCTCGATACTCCTTCGATTAGGGACATTTAAGGATGTGCATATAGGCCACCTAACTCCTACGTAAATAGGGGTAGATGGTCCCGGCCTATTGCATTGGGACGGCCCCGAATAGACTGTCTCTTCTTCCTCCTCGGTATGGATCCCGAAGACCAGAATAGTGGTGCTAGCTTTTTTGCTTATTCTCCGGTTTATGACATCTTTCCGTATCTTCAAAGTCTTTCAGGAAATACTTTACATCTTCGTACTTTCGGACTTCATTCATGGAAAATGGGTTTAGTTCCCCAGTCGCGGTATACTCGAGACCATCTTTGAAATACTTCATACACTGATGTTGTGTAGAAGAGATGATGTTGTACTCGTGTAATCAAGGCCTGCCGAGAAAAGCATTGCAGCAGGTCTTGGCGTCAATGACTTGAAATTTTATGTCAGTGACGAGAAGAGCAAAGCGCAACGCCATTATTACAGACCCGAGCGTCCGTGATGACTGGGAGTCGAACCCGGAAATGGTGATTTTGTCCCGAGTAAGGTGCTGAACGCTCATGTAGATTTCTTTTAGCACCCTCACATTTAGAAGGTTGACGGAGGACCCGTTGTCAACTAAGATCTTCCCTATCTTGGTGTCATGGTTGTACCTGGTGACATACAGGGGACGGTTATGCTCGCACATTCCGAGGAGAAGATCTTCATTGCCGAAAGTGATGTCAGCTGTGTGCAATTCTTCTAGCTCGTCCTTCATCCTTTCTTCGGCAAGAAAAGCTTGAAACTGCTCGGGCTCTTGTAATACCCTGATTAGAGAATCTCATGCCTCTTTAAACAACCGAAGGGCGTCCAAAACGCTTAGCTGTGAGGGCATCTTCCTCAGGTGCTCTAGGACATTGTAATCTAACTTTTTTTTCCTTGGGCGGGTCTTTGGCTGTCAGCTCTTCGATGACTCGATCATCGAGGGCGATATCCTCAGGGACTTTTTCCTTCCCCTTATCTTTTTTGTTCGATCCCTTGTTTGTAGGTTCGTGATTCTTTTCGGGAAACGTACGACTACACAACTGAATGTTTTCACTGTTCTTTATCTCCTCCTCTTTTCCTGAGGTGGATTCTTTGAAGAGAGGGCCCGGGGCTATTTCTTCATCAGAATCGCTTCCGAAGGTGAGAACTTGCGATCTCCCAGAATCAACCATGTGACAGTTGTCGGCAGTCCTTTTGTGCTCATATGTCGTGCTTCTCTTCTCCCGACGAGCCTTGTGCTTCAATCTCTTGAAGTGTTGTCGGTGGGCAACATATCCCTGCCACCAGTTTTTAAAGGCATTGCACTCTTCGGTAGAGTGTGTGACCCTCCGATGGTACAAGCAGTAGTTAGGATGTACATCCGCATCGTTAAGACGTATACCACCAGCAGTATTTCCTTTGGGAGATGGAAGCTTCAATCCCATTGACAGGGCTTTAGCGAACCGTTTCCTTGTCTTAAGCTTGCTTTTGTCTGCCGCGGGCGTGCTTCGATCTGGTTGGAGTGCTTTGAGACTCATCCCTACCATGACTTCTTCAGCTTGATGCCGACGCCTGGATCTTCCGAATATGGTCATTTCACTCTCTTGATCAGCTTTGCTCTTCTGATGGGCTTCGTTCAGTAGCATGTCGATCATTTCGTCTGACGGTCCCGAGGATTTTGGCACTGATCCTGCCCCCAGCTCTTCTACATTATCTTCTGATGCCGAGTGAGCTTCTTCGTCATTTATTGGTGAAAGAGAGATCATGTGACAACTTGCCACATAATCCTCAGGTTATTCTGATGAGTCCTCTCCCTCATCATTGTCATTATCTCCACTTTCAAGGATATGGTTGATGTTAGTCTTTATGCCCTAGAAGGCCATTATTGTATCATACTAGCTTGTATATTACTTAATGGAAGCTTGGGATATTCACATGTATATAACAGTCTTGCTAAACATGGTAGTATGCTACTTGGTTTTTCTATCTTAATATGTGAGTGTACGTATTGATAGAGCTCTTAGGATCTTGCTTGTCTACCAGCGTTGTGATGGCAGTCACACTAGTGGGGGCTGGGTAGTCTACAAGCACATCCTTATTCAGGTCCCTGGTCGTTGGATTATCGAGACAGAGCATCGATACTCCGGAGTAGACTAGTGTGTACGCTTCTCATCCCAGTTGGGGAGATGGTCTGTCCCACATCCGTCAGTACGTCGTACTGGAGATAGTATACAGGTGCTCGTTGGGTTACGGGTACACCGGACAGGACTCACAGGGAACTGTTGGTTGGTTTGATACCAGTCGTCAGTGAACAGTTCCCAGGTGACATGAGTACAGCGTAGTCCGCAGACTTGACACTGCTACTTCGCCTCGAGTGTGTCCCACTGTTCTTAGATTGCTACCCTACAACGGCTCAAAGGAGTCGTGCATACAGGTAGCAGTTGGGTGCAGTCCCGAGCGCTTGGAGGCAGTGGCGGTTAGACAGGATTCGTCCCTCCCGGTATTGGGAGTAGATATCGTGCTGTGTCAGAGAGCCATTACGCAAAGTCCCTGGCCAGGGCAAGCGAGATTTGCTGGTAGGTTCCAGTAGTTTCTCAGGGTGTAATGGGCTTCCCTCCGACACGACTTATACCGCTATTAGGGGACTGACGCTTGCCGCCCCCCTAGGCCCGATATGCGATAGTCTTGGACGAACGGACCGGACTGTATGGAGATTGTCACATTAGACTCAGTAGGAGTTCGGATGGGTTTTCTCATCGGCCTTCTTATCGACAACTACCTGGGGACCGTTACGTACAGCTAGTGCCGCTTGCGGTCTGTGGTTAAACCCACTGCCAGCGTAGTAGTCGAGTCTCTAGAGTCCCACACAGAGAGTTTCCTACTCCAGGCGAAACGATATAGAGGTTGCATGGTTTTGCGACAAAGGGTTCGGACGCATACGTACGTTTACGCGCGTACGACTTTCGGACAGTTTTTACCAGTCGGCTTTGGTTTAAGCCAGTTACTGGTATCCGGTTATTGGATTTTTACAGTCTAAAGTTTTTCCGTATTTTTGCGGATCGGAGGGGCGTTCTCGTAATTGTTCGAGAAGCTTCTAGAAGATGTGACTAAGGAGGTTAAGGTGACATAAGCTTTGGATAAGATTAGTGAGTCATGAGGGTGATTCATCATGATCATTAATGCACCATAAATGCTTAATGACTCATGTTAATGAATCACCTCTTTTCATTTATGAAGCATGCTTATTCATTTCTATTTATTCATTATTCTTTAATAAGAATGCTTCATAATATATTATGATACACTCTTTCTCATCTCATAATCTCATCTCACATTCTCTCTCCTCAAGCTCTCATCTTCAAGAGACTAATCCTTAATCCTCATGTGTTGAGATCAAAGGTTTAGTTAGACTTAAGCATCCATTACCTTCACTCTATATCATCCTTTCTTCTTTGATTAGCAATCAAAGTAGATTAGTTATCTCAAGTTAGAGGTGTAGCTTGGTGTTTTGCTCTCGGGTGGATCGTCTACTACCTAGAGAAGGCCGAGGAGAACAAAGGAGGACACAAAGACGAAGGACTAGTTTCGATAGGTATAATCCCTAATCACAAGTGATAAGAAAATCTTTGTGTACGGTTATTTATAGTTTAGCTTTCGATTTAAGCGGTTAGTCGATGTTCGTTCCTTAAACTTGATTGTTTTTGTAAATTCTGCCTCCCCACAAGTACTTGGGTGTACTACATCGACTTACAGTGGTATCAGAGCCTCGCTAAACAATAAATAACTTAATTGCAAATTTGTACGAATTTCGAACGGAAAAACGAAGCCGGAAAACCCTAAATCTGTTCAGTTTCTGTCGAACTTAAATTGATGTCCTAAAATTGTTCAGGGTTGCTCAGAAAGCTAGAAAAGGGTCCAGGAGAACACCCATGAAATTCGAGCCCATGAATCGTCTAAAGCGCCGCGGATGGGCGGCGGATCCCACCGATCCGCCGCGCTTCCGCGGCTGAGTTGCCGAGTCATGGACTCATATTTCATGTGTGGGTCCCCTGTGATATTTGGGGTTTTCTGGAATATTTAATATTTGCTCAGGTTACTGTTTAACAGAGCAGATTTTGGAGCAATATTGATGTTGTTTAATCGATCGAAATTGTACAGTATTTGCATATTGGATTGTATCTGTGATTGTTTAATGTGTTCGTAAACCTCCCCCAACTGCTAGTATGTCGGTTGGCAGGGGTTGCACATTTCTGAAATGGTTATATCTGTTTGTGCATATAAACTGTATTGGACTGTTGTGGTGTGTAGCCGGGGTTAGCAATGGGTTATTGTTTAATTCATTTGTTGTAAATGTAATTTGTTGTAATATTATTTTTGCGGGGCACTTCCAGGTTGCGGTCGTAGCCACCGTTGTATTATTTCATTTTACTGTTTTTGCTCCTAGGACTGACCCAAGGTGGGGTACACAGACTGCCGGGTGGGTAGTTTGCCGTACCCGTAGGGGTCGAGGGTGGGGTAACGGCTATTCATCACAACTGTGTAATCTGTCTTTTCTTGCAGGCTCAAAAGAAATACAGATTGCTTGCAAATCCAATATAGTTTATCTGTGTTCTGGAATGAATATCATTGCGTCAGACGAATGTAAAATATCTATATTTATGATAGCTATTTAGACGCCACTTATGTTTTACACCCGCGCTAGCCCAGCCCCCGCTCTGTCGTTAGTTAAGTAACCTAACGGGTGATGACGGGACCCCGTGGCAAATGCGGATGGCATAAGAGGACGTTGTATTTTCGTTGTTTTCTGCAATGATAGGTTAATGATGGGACGCATTATTTATAATGTAAAGAAAAATAAACCAAGTTTTAATCGTTGGAACAATTTAAAAGAAACCACTCGGTTAATTTTAAAAACAGATATTTTTAAATGCGGAGCTTTAACCACTCATTTTAAAAGCTATCAGGTTCCTTCGGTTATATCAAGTTCACTACGTTCACGGTTTCGCCAAAACCATTCGTAGCCCTCCGTCATTTCATCTGGGTATTCAGTAGTATTCAAGCTATGTATTTTGACCTAACGCCAAGGCATAGTGTTTGGTAGCTGCTGGATATTCATTTGTTGCATAGATAGATGAGTTAGTTTGGGACAGTCGTATTATCATTTTGGCCGAACGTCAAGGATATATACGGATGGGTTCAAATTGACAAGATAATGATGGGTAGAACTTGACATGTGACTTATGACATTTTGACCTAACGCCAAGGTCATAAGAGCATGGGGCAAAAACTTATATCGGGAATTTCTAAAGAAACTGAAATTTGCAAAGAGATGCATACCATTTTGAGTTTGATGAATGTTGGTAGCATTCCTACAACATTATCAGACGATGATATTTGGATCCCGATCCTACTGTGAGTATATGCTACTTATCAGGATATTCGTCGCTTAACGATCAATGCTATAAACCTAGTAGGTGTCCAGAAAGGTGTCAGCGGGGTTACGCCCCCAGAGAAAAGAGGTTATTTAATTAAGGAACTTCGCGAAAGCGTTGGAAAACCTCCCTCGAAGTATCGACACTGGCCTGGCTGAACGGTTAAGCAAGTATTGTACGGTGAGAATAGTCCTGGCTAATTCTTCCTTTTTGGTTTGAGGAAGGATTCGAGAAACAGTGGGAGCCATCCAGTTTAGATAAACTAAAAACCACTCTAAACTTGCAAGAGCATCATGCTAAAGAGTTTTCTTCTCTCTCTCCTAATTGCAGCGACCCTGAAAATGACTGGACTTAAGTTACTTTTAGAGAAAAATATACTGACAGGGCCAAACTATAAAGATTGGCTGCGGAATGTCAAAATGGCTTTGACCTATGACAAACTGGGGTACGTCCTCACCGCTACGGCACCTGCTGTCCCTGGTCCCAAATCCAGCAATGCGGATAAGGAAATCCGCAAAACCTGGGATTTAGATTGCGCGAGAGCCAAGTGCATCGTGCTTGCCTCGATGAACAATGAACATCAGAGGAGGCACGAGGATATGTCCCTAGATGGCATATTTCTCCATACAAAGGAACTTTATGGAGAGCAATCTCGTATAGCAAGATACGAGACCTCTAAGAACTTGTTTCGAGCGAGGTTGGCTGCCGGGTCATCGGTAGGTGAACATGTCCTACAGATGATCAGCTATATTGAAGAGCTCGCAGACCTTGGGACGACTTTGGATAATGGGCTCTATACAGACCTTATTCTCCAGTCCCTTCCTCACACCTACGCCCAGTTTATCCTGAACTTCAACCTTCAAAGAAAAGAAGTTGAACTTCCGGAACTCCTGAACATGTTAAGGAGTGCAGAGGGCACCTTGAAGACATCAAGGGAAACACCCGCTATGTTTGTTGGCGGTTCATCTTCTTCCGGGTCCAAGGCTAGGGCCAAAGGAAGGAAGAAGAAGGCCGCACCCAGACCTAGAGGAGGGGTTAGTAAGGTGGGAGGGAAGGGAAAGAAAAAGAAAGCAGTACCGATAGTTGGCCAGGATGAGTGCTTCCATTGTCACAGGAAAGGGCACTTGAAGAAGGATTGCAAGGCGTGGAACGCCAAGAACCAGGAACCGAAGCAAGCTGTGGCTTCGACTTCAGGTGTGTTTGTAAGTGAGAATTGTTTGTCGATCAACTCTACTTCCTGGGTATTGGATACCGGATCAGGATCTCATATTTGCAATTCATTGCAGACACTGAGAAACCGTAGAGTGCTGAAGGAAGGTGATATGACCCTAAAGGTTGCTAACGGAGCTAGCGTGGGAGCTGCGTCCGTCGGGGACTATCACCTAGGATTGACGAGTGGACACATTTTGGTTTTACATAACTGTTATTTTGTACCCAGCTTAACGTGTAATATCATATCAGTTTCCTTGTTATCAAATAAAGGTTATGATTTCACGTTTGTAAGAGATGTTGTCAACATCCACCTTAATCATAGTTTGATTGGGTCCGGTACATTAAATAACGGGATATATGTTTTAAACCAACTCCAAATTTTCAATGTCCAGAACACACTAAAAAGAAAGTCTCCAGATTTAAATAAAGCTTTCTTATGGCATTGTAGACTGGGTCACATCAATGAGAGAAGGTTGACTAAGTTGCATAGAGAAGGATATTTGGACTCGTTCGAATATCAATCTTATGACACTTGTCAATCTTGTCTCAAAGAAAAGATGACAAAGACTCCATTCACTGGACAAGGAGTAAGAGCGAGCGAGCTTTTAGGACTCATACACAGCGATGCATGTGGTCCAATGTCTACACATGCGAGAGGTGGTTTTTCCTATTTCATTACTTTCACGGATGATTACTCAAGATACGGATTCATTTATCTGATGAAACATAAATCCGAGGCTTTTGAGAAATTCCAAGAGTATAAGAATGAAGTAGAAAACCAAACCGGCAAAAGTATAAAGACACTTAGATCTGATCGAGGTGGTGAATACTTGAGTGCCGAGTTCCTAGGTTACCTAAAAGAGAAAGGAATTCTCTCTCAGCTTACTCCTCCGTACACTCCACAGCATAACGGTGTATCGGAGAGACGGAATCGAACCCTATTGGATATGGTACGATCCATGATGAGTAATGCTGAGTTACCGCGATCTTTCTGGGGTCATGCGCTAGAATCAGCGGCATATCTTTTGAACATGGTACCTACCAAGACTGTGCCTACCACTCCATATCAGATGTGGAGCGGGAAGAAACCCCATCTACAGTATATAAAGATTTGGGGATGTCCAGCTTTTGTTAAAAAGCAGCATGTGGACAAGCTCGAGGCACGATCAGTAAAGTGTAAGTTTGTGGGATATCCAAAGCACTCCAGGGGATATCTATTCTATTACGCATAGGAACAAAAGGTATTTGTTTCTCGTAATGCCCATTTTCTAGAACATCAGTTTTTAGAAAAGGAATCAAGTGTGAGCGAAATAGAACTGGATGAAATTCCAGAACCACAAACTACCACTGAAAGTTTGGTAGAACCGGAAGTTCAAGAAGAACAGGACATTCCCGCACCCCTCCGCAGGAGTAGTAGGCCGTCTCATCCGCCTGAGAGATACTACGGTTTTCTCATTGACGGGGATAGAGAGGATTGCATCATAGATGATGATGAACCTACTGACTTCCAGCAGGCCATCCAGAGCGGCGACTCGGTACGATGGCTAGATGCAATGCGAACCGAAATGGAGTCCATGTACACCAACAAAGTATGGACTTTGGACTTTGCTCCAGATGGGGTAAAACCCATAGGATGCAAATGGATCTTCAAGAAAAAGATTGGTGTAGATGGACAGGTGGAAACCTATAAAGCTAGACTTGTTGCAAAGGGTTTTCGTCAAAGACCTGGTTTGGACTATGACGAAACTTTTTCTCCAGTGGCTATGCTCAAATCCATTCGGGTCCTTCTTGCTATTGCTGCCTTCCATGATTATGAAATCTGGCAGATGGACGTAAAGACGGCTTTTCTGAATGGAAATTTAGAAGAGTGCGTCTATATGGATCAGCCAGAGGGATTCAATCAGAGTGGGAGCAGCGGGAAAGTATGCAAGCTGCTTAAGTCCATTTATGGACTAAAGCAGGCATCGCGGAGTTGGAACATCTGTTTTGATGAGACAGTCAAAGAATATGACTTTATCAAAAATCCAGATGAACCGTGCATATATAGTAAAGTTGTGGCCAGAAGTGTCGTATTCCTCGTCTTGTACGTGGATGACATTCTATTGATAGGAAATGACATTCCTATGCTACAATCTGTCAAAGGATTCTTGTCACACAGGTTCTCCATGAAAGACCTGGGTGATGCCTCTTACATTCTGGGGATCCGGATCTATCGTGATAGATCCAAGAGGATGTTGGGACTTTCGCAGTCCAGGTATATCGACACTATACTGAAAAGATTCAGTATGGAAGATTCTAAGCGCGGTAATCTACCGGCTTGTCACGGAATCACCCTCTCCAAAGAGATGTCTCCCAAGACTGATTTGGAAAGGGAAAGCATGTCTATTATACCCTACGCTTCTGCGGTAGGCTCTATAATGTATACGATGTTGTGTACCAGACCAGATGTAGCTTACGCAATGAGCGTGGCAAGCCGGTATCAGTCAGACCCAGGGGAGAAACACTGGATAGCAGTAAAGAACATTCTCAAGTACCTGAGGAGGACTAAGGAGATGTTCTTGGTTTATGGCGGAAAAGACCTCAGGTTGGAGGCCTTTGCTGATTCCGGCTTCCAGAGTGTTAAGGACGATTCCAAGTCCATGTCGGGTTATGTCTTTACCCTCAATGGAGGGCGGTGTGCTGGAAGAGCTCCAAGCAGGACACCGTTGCCGACTCGACGATGGAAGCGGAGTATATAGCTGCTTGCGATGCCGCAAAAGAAGCAGTCTGGATGAAGAAGTTCCTAACAGAACTTCAGGTGGTTCCTACTATAGTTGATCCAATACCTCTGTATTGCGACAACAACGGAGCTATAGCTTTAGCGAAGGAACCAAGGTCCCATCAGAAGTCCAGACACATCTTGAGGCGGTATCACCTAATCAGGGAGATCATTGATCGTCAGGAGATCGAGGTTCGGAGAGTTGCTTCAGAAGAGAACATTGCTGATCCATTCATAAAGGCCCTTCCTCAGATTCAGTTCGAGAGGCTACTCGAGATCATCGGTCTTCGATACGCCAGTACATGGCCCTAGTGCAAGTGGGAGATTGTTAGTGTTTATGCCCTAGAAGGCTATTACTGTATCATACTAGCTTGTATATTACTTAATGGAAGCTTGGGATATTCACATGTATATAACAGTCTTGCTAAACATGGTAGTATGCTACTTGGTTTTTCTATCTTAATATGTGAGTGTACATATTGATAGAGCTCTTAGGATCTTGCTTGTCTACCAGCGTTGTGATGGCAGTCACACTAGTGGGGGCTGGGTAGTCTACAAGCACATCCTTATTCAGGTCCCTGGTCGTTGGATTATCGAGACAGAGCATCGATACTCCAGAGTAGACTGGTGTGTACGCTTCTCATCCCAGTTGGGGAGATGGTCTGTCCTACAGCCGTCAGTACGTCGTACTGGAGATAGTATACAGGTGCTCGTTGGGTTACGGGTACACCGGACAGGACTCACAGGGAACTGTTGGTTGGTTTGATACCAGTCGTCAGTGAACAGTTCCCAGGTGACATGAGTACAGCGTAGTCCGCAGACTTGACACTGCTACTTCGCCTCGAGTGTGTCCCACTGTTCTTAGATTGCTACCCTACCACGGCTCAAAGGAGTCGTGCAAACAGGTAGCAGTTGGGTGCAGTCCCGAGCGCTTGGAGGCAGTGGCGGTTAGACAGGATTCGTCCCTCCCGGTATTGGGAGTAGATATCGTGCTGTGTCAGAGAGCCATTACGCAAAGTCCCTGGCCAGGGCAAGCGAGATTTGCTGGTAGGTTCCAGTAGTTTCTCAGGGTGTAATGGGCTTCCCTCCGACACGACTTATACCGCTATTAGGGGACTGACGCTTGCCGCCCCCCTAGGCCCGATATGCGATAGTCTTGGACGAACGGACCGGACTGTATGGAGATTGTCACATTAGACTCAGTAGGAGTTCGGATGGGTTTTCTCATCGGCCTTCTTATCGACAACTACCTGGGGACCGTTACGTACAGCTAGTGCCGCTTGCGGTCTGTGGTTAAACCCACTGCCAGCGTAGTAGTCGAGTCTCTAGAGTCCCACACAGAGAGTTTCCTACTCCAGGCGAAACGATATAGAGGTTGCATGGTTTTGCGACAAAGGGTTCGGACGCATACGTACGTTTACGCGCGTACGACTTTCGGACAGTTTTTACCAGTTGGCTTTGGTTTAAGCCAGTTACTGGTATCCGGTTATTGGATTTTTACAGTCTAAAGTTTTTCCGTATTTTTGCGGATCGGAGGGGCGTTCTCGTAATTGTTCGAGAAGCTTCTAGAAGATGTGACTAAGGAGGTTAAGGTGACATAAGCTTTGGATAAGATTAGTGAGTCATGAGGGTGATTCATCATGATCATTAATGCACCATAAATGCTTAATGACTCATGTTAATGAATCACCTCTTTTCATTTATGAAGCATGCTTATTCATTTCTATTTATTCATTATTCTTTAATAAGAATGCTTCATAATATATTATGATACACTCTCTCTCATCTCATAATCTCATCTCACATTCTCTCTCCTCAAGCTCTCATCTTCAAGAGACTAATCCTTAATCCTCATGTGTTGAGATCAAAGGTTTAGTTAGACTTAAGCATCCATTACCTTCACTCTATATCATCCTTTCTTCTTTGATTAGCAATCAAAGTAGATTAGTTACCTCAAGTTAGAGGTGTAGCTTGGTGTTTTGCTCTCGGGTGGATCGTCTACTACCTAGAGAAGGTCGAGGAGAACAAAGGAGGACACAAAGACGAAGGACTAGTTTCGATAGGTATAATCCCTAATCACAAGTGATAAGAAAATCTTTGTGTACGGTTATTTATAGTTTAGCTTTCGATTTAAGCGGTTAGTCGATGTTCGTTCCTTAAACTTGATTGTTTTTGTAAATTCCGCCTCCCCACAAGTACTGGGGTATACTACATCGACTTACAGTTGAGAAACTCTCGGAGTGTGACTGGGGTTTGCACCTTCTGGTTATATTCCTCTAGTGCGTTAATATGCCTTTACAAATCTGTGCGTTTGTCATCAGACTGCACGGGCTTTTTGGTCTTCTTTTTCTTCTTCGAAGACTTCGACGGCTGGGCCTAGGTATTTTGCCCATCGTTACCAGTTCTCGGTGCTGGGCGCAGTTTCAGCATCCCCTCAATAATTTTTGGCTCTAGCGGGCTTTTCCACCTGATTACCGGGCATGCTTGAAGATCCTTCAGCATTCTTTTAGTTTTTGCCGAGAGAACAACTTCCCATAGAGCTTCCTCTATAAATAAGCATGATGCCCATGGCGTGTCCATCTTTTTCGGAGCATGCGGTTGTGGCGGGTTTACCCTCTAGTTTTCAGATAGCACGAATTTGCCTTACTTGTACAGGTCCTCAATCCAGTTTTTGAAGACAAAGCAATCTTCGATAGGATGGCCCAATATTCGGTGGTAGGGGTAATAGTTAGGACTGTTCACGTCACTGGGCTGTAGTGGGCGTTTCGTATCCAGCAAGGTGATGATCTTGTTGCGCACCGCTAGTTCGAACAGTCTCCTCGTTTTATCCCGGGGAAACGAGTGAGGACGTCTCAGCTTATCTTCGAGGAATCGCAGTTTGTTGCCTTGGCGAGCAGCTGGTTTCGGATCACTCGGCTGTTGCTGAGCGTTAGCGACGAAGGTCGCTTTCCCTTTGCCTTTTTCATTTAGAAGCTCTGTTTTCGAGGAGGGCGGTCTATGGCCTATCTGGTCCATTTGTGCCAGTTTGTCGATCAAGGCTTGGAAAGTGGTTGGCTTGAAGAACATCATAAATTGGGATATAGTTGCCTGCGGATCCAGCATCCCCATGAACATTCCTACAGCAGGAGATTCTTCTATGCGTTGTTCGCATCTCGACCATAGGTTCCGCCACCGAATTGCATACTGAACCCAAGTCTCTCCTGACTTCACCCTGGCATTGATCATTGCCGTGATCGGGGTGCGTTCGCTGGCGCTTGCAAAATGCTAAGTGAATAATAGCTCCATTTCCGTAAACGTTTTAACGGAGTCATTCAGAAGCTCCGAGTACCATTCAAAATCTGTCTCCGCTAGGCTGCCGACGAACTGGCGAAGTAGCAGTTTGTCATCACCTCCAGTATTGCCGCAGAGAGCCCTGAACTGAGCGACGTGTTGATGGGGGTTACATGTCCCCTTATACACATGAAATTTCGGGATCGTGTATCCTGGAAGGTACTTAATTTGATCGTACCCGCTTGGATAGGGTCGCCCAGTTCTGACGACTTGGCCAGTTGCTTCATTTGCCTGATGAGCTCGTATTTGTTGAGCTATGTAGTCATCAAGCGCAGCTTTCGAGATCGTCTCCTCTCTGGCTGCTGATAAAACCGGAAGAGGGTTTGATGTCTCCCCTCTGTCGTCTTCAATGATTATTGGGGGATCTTCAGCTGGGGGGTCCGGCTGGATCATCATCCGCACTATATCTTGGAACAAGAGCGCTATTTGTTTTCTGTTAGCCGCTTGTTCCGCGGCTTCTTTATCTTTCTTTTCGAGCATTCTTCGGAGGAGCTCGGCATCGGTTTCCTGTTCCTGGCGCTGACCCGACGATACTTCTGGGCATTCTTTTTGCCCAATAAGTGCGGCCATCTTTGTCAGCATCTCTTGGAGGTTTTGTTGCTGCTCATGAATTTTCGTCACAGACCGTGTGAGTGGTCGATGACCCGTATAGGCATGGCTTTCTTTTTTTCTAGACGCCATGTAGACGGTGTGCACTACTATGCCCCCAGATTTGGGGCATTTGGATTCAGTGCCTTTGAGATTTGTCGTAGACATGGGGATCTTCTCCGGCCTTCTCTTTTTATGAACGGTCGAGGTTGAGGGGGCCGTTGCAACAGGCATCCATAATACCTTCTGTGGTATGGCTGCGGGATGGTCTTCCTCTTGCCGAGCCTTCATTTTCTTCTGTCGGCGGGAATAGTCTTCATTGATTACAGAGTCTTAGACCCTTCACCAGACTCGGTGGATTTTGGAGGACAGCCACTGAGAGGGCTATTCCGGCTTCGCCTTTGTAACGTTCTCCATAGGTGGATGAGACTTTTTCAACACAACAGTTGGAGAGTTCTTGTGCACCCTCCTGAGCGGCTCAAAGTTGTTCCCAGTTGAAACAACAGCGTCAATTTCCATCATCGGAGCTGGTGGAGTCAGTCCAGAAGGAGAGCTGCACCCAGCTTTCCTCACTCGGCGCCAGTGGCGACGTTGACCATGCCTTGCAGATGGGACTGGTTCAGTTATGAGAGTGGCTTCGTCGTGCCCCGTGCTCTGATGAGAGGCTGCTGTTAGTGCCAGCCTGTCGAAGACTGACGTCCGTTGAGAGGGAACGGTCAATCTTGCAAAGGCTGACTTTTTTGTAGGGGAAGAATTTTTAACGACTTCACCTACAGCAGGAGTTAGAACGGCCAGTCTTGCGAAGACCGATCCCTTAGCAGGAGAAGCCCCTTTGACGACTTCGTCCGTCGGAGTTGGAATGACTATCCGCTTCGGGATAACTCCTTCAGGTATTGCAGGCTTCTTTGCAGGCCCACTAGAGCTTAGGCTCAGCTTGTCGAAGACTGATACAGTAGACTTGGAATTGGACGACCCGTTGAGAGGGGTCGTTGTAGTTGTAAGCCGATCGAAGACCGACTTGTTCGGAGCTTCTTGTGACGGCATCGGGACGCTGAAGCTTGCCGGTGGGATCATGGTCCCAAAGAACAGTCCAGTGGCCTGAGTGTAACATTTTGAAATAATAAAAATATTATTTTTGGGAAATTTATAATTTAATATTATTTTATTGAATATTTTAATAATTCGGTATAATTAAATACAAATAAATGGGGAAAAAATTTGGAAGATTATGGAAAATTCTAAAATAGGGTAAATTAGGGAATTATGCCATTTCTAAGTTTAATTGATTAGTTATATGCTAATTTATTGCTAATCGCGATTAAAAATCGCTAATCGGTTTTTTAGCATTTTTATGCAAAACATGCACACATCACTTTTTCACACTTGTGCATTTTCTTGCCATGGTTCACTTTGGGTTTACTATTTTTGGGAGAAGGATTTTGAGAGAATAAGAAAAAGAAAAGGAAAAGAAAATGGGAAAAGAATAAAGAAATGAGGTATGGTGAGAGAGAGAAAGGTATGGGCTTCTTTGACTAAAGACTTAGCCATTTCCTCTTCAACCTTCACTCATTTTTCTCCCTCTCCCTCTTGTTGCTGCTGCTGCTCTTGCTCCTCACCTCCCTCCCCTCTTCAACTCCTCAAATCACCTCTAAAAGAACTCCAAAACCCCACTCTCATTTCATTAAAAGTGTGCACAAGCTCAAGATCTACACTTGGAGCTAAAGAAGCAAGGATTTTGGCCACTAGGGGCAACTCAAGAAAATTCTTGAGTTTCCAAATGAGGTATTTTCTGGATCATTAACTTAGTTTTAGCATTTCCTTTACCCCCATGTTTAGATTGAACCGATATTGTGTGATATTGTGGAGTTGAGGAAAAACCTAGTTAGGGTTGTGAAGAATTTTGTGTTGTATTGTGAAACTAAGCTCAGTAGAGGTTATACTATCATCCTAGTGCATGAATTGAGACCCTAACCTGAGAGTTGAAACTCGAAATACGGATTTAGAAACCGATATCGGAGAAATTGTGGAATCTGTGAAGGGTATATTGAATCTTCTATCACCCGAGACATCCTAAATTAAAATTGATTGGACAGTGATATGTGCAGGCACCCAGGAAGCTACCACCAAGACCCCAACCCCTAACTCCATGAACCGGCCGCAGATTTATTCTGTTTGGCCGCAATTTCCGTACTGGACCCCACCAAACTTGCTCGTTTTGGTTTTGGTGTTCCCTTATCTGTAGATTAGGCCCTTGGTATGTATAGATTCGTCTAATTTGACCTAGGGTGAAATCTGGAACATATTTCCTTAGTTGCTGTTTTGGATTCGTGTTTTCATATTCCGTATTCTTAATTCTGAATTTGTGTCTTGTGTTTTACCTCGACTATTTGGCGTTTACACGACGATATAGAGGATTTATTGATGGTTTTGAAGGAGTGCCCGTGGGTTCTAACCTATAGGTCCCTTATCGTATCGTTTTGGGGTTTCGTGTGCCGTGTTAGCTTTGATTTGGTTTTAATACGCATATACGATACTTTGATGTTCAGGTACACCATGAAGACTTCGGGACGACAAGCAAGCGCGTGGCGACGTCCACAAATGAAGACGCAAGGTGAGTAGATTATATCTACTGGGGGAAGTCGGGTGGATGGCGTATAGCACCCCTGTAGTCCGTAGTTGGTATACTATATATTATGCTTGATAGTTATAGTGTGTCGTGGATATGGTGTTAGGTGTATTATGGATAGTGTAGGGTTAGAAGTGACTAGTGTAGTTCATAGTCGCGAACCCTAGAATAGATTTACACCTACACGCACACCCTTGCATATTCATTATACTTACACTGTGTTGATGATGATATCGGATGGCATTGAAGATGAGTCGATGATTTTGGGCTTTGTGCCGTGAGATCGATGATGTGATGTGATTCGTACTTGCGATACGACATGTGATCTTAGCGGGCCGTTGGGCATGTGTTTTACCCCCGCTTCCATACTTTTATAGATGGTATTGATTTGTACTAGACTTAGATATGTACCCTAGGTTATATGATATGATGATAATGATACCTGATATTTGATGAGAGGAATGTGATACTGACCCATACCCAGCTATTGGGATGCCGTACGACGATTTACCGTACGATCTTTATATTGATGATAGATCCGCACTCATGACTTGAGGATGTCATATGATATGTTGTATCGTACGCGATACTATTGAGGCGGGATCACCGACTGTTATATCTATATATCGACTCAGATTTAGGTGGTTTCCATACCCCTCCCGATTGACTTGATACTTAGATCTGTAGTTTGCATAGTAGATTCTTCACTGTGGTGTTGATTACTTGATTTCCGCATATTCATGCTATTCGCATTGCTTGCATATGTTTATCGCTATATTATTATTATGCTGTTAGGACACCAGCACCATTATCGATGATGCGTATGTCTCACGTACACTATTTGCCGGCTCACACACTTCATCATCGATAATTGCCATGCCACTACACTGTAGTACTGTTGCATCATGATATGATTCTTGCTTGGCATATTGTACACTTATACCTGTACACAAACATAGATGATTCTGACTTGATTAGAGATTTGGGAACCGCAAGATGTTCTTCAAAACTGATTCGTTTTAAAAGAGTGGTTTCCCTCGACATGTGCGCATTACTATTCCATGTTGCATGACTCCTGATATGCTTACCTTTCTTTACATGTCGCATACATCATGTTTTGATTTTACGCATTGAGATATGTTGTTTCCATGATATTTCTGGATTTGGGAACCGTGGGTATTTCAAAAGAGAATATATAATTGTGTTAAAAACCCGGTTACCCTTGATATGATATTTCAGTGCGTCCACCATGTGTTTTCTCGGTGCTGAGAGCGACATGTGAAACCCGATTCGAGGAGGCGGATGAGGCCGATTGCGGGTACATGGTAGACCTGGTATGGTACCCCGGGGTGAGAACGGTTTCGCTGTGTAGTAGATGGTGAGCCTGGCAGAGGGACTACTACCTACCGGTGATTGGTTGGACCTGACGGTTATCCAGAGGATACTGACCAGAGTCGATAGATGGATATGGGTGTACTGCCGGGGCTGAGGGCCGATTCCGCAGACATAGCCCGTGGGCTGATCCGGACTGACGGAGCCCGATAGATGAGGATTTACGTGTCGATGCTAGGCACGGGTTTCATGATGTTTTCCATGATTTGATTATATCCTCGCATTTGCATGCATGATGCTTATTGTCATTGAGTGACGGGTGGACGGGTTCCACGTTTATTGTCATTAGGTGATGGGTGGACGGGTTCCACGTTTATACAGACTTGATCACATACAGACTGGATTTACATTGATCATACTTCATGCAGACATACCTTATACTGATGACATGTTATTACCTGAGTACTTGGCACTACATATATGCTTAGATGTTACATTGCTACTTTATCATGCTTCAGACTTACTCTTGTGGTTTATATTTTACTGATTGTTTGACCTAGGTTTATGTCTTGCATTCGGTTTCTGCTTGTAGATATTTCTATTCACGAGTTGGCAATTCACCCCCGTTGTGCCACAGTTCTTGCAGGTTTTGTCATACAGGTTCCATTGCGGCATTTCTGGCACACTGCTTCCTTGTGGGTGAATTGCATTTGGTAGGTGGATTCTTTTGCATAAAGAACCACCATTGTACTTGTATTATTCATTGTATCTAGGATTTCCATCAACCAAAAACTTGTATATTATTTCAGACTCAGACATTAGTGATGTATTATTTCGACCTTAGAGTCGCGCTTAGGGTTTCTTTTGTATTTTGATCCTCGCCAGTCGGCGTTGTAAAGTATATTGCTTGTTGTTTATTTATCCTTAAAATGGTTTTAGATTTCTGGGTTTTTGGCTTACTAGGATCAGATGGAGTCCTATAGACTTCATATGGTTCATGGGCCAGTCACGTGCTCTTTCGGGTCGTGACACTGAGTCACCTGTTCCATTGGCATGGCGAATATGGAGGCCGCTTGGGGCCCATAGGTCACTCCTCCGGACGGGACGGAGCGGGAGTTGTTGTTGTAGTTGGTGCAGCTGGAAGCCATTGATCTTCTTTCCTCTGCATTGGAGCAAGACACCACATCTTAGTACCTCGAATCCACAGGAAACCATAGCAGACCGCGATTTGTTCACGAAACACGACACACGATGTGTGGATTGGAAAGAGGAAAAGGTCCCACCGGGCGTGCTAGAATCTGTTTACCGCCGAAAGACGCGACCGGGACGTTAGGACGTCTGGCCTGAATTTTGGGGGCAGATGCTATTTTGTTTTATCCGTCCACCTCTCCAAAGATGCCAAGTTGATTTATGGCACCGTATATCGGAGGTTTAGACGGATACGCAGACTTCATCAGATTGCCCCTCATTGTTAGGGTTTTTTGATTATTGGGACGCTCTTCCCTGCAGGCGCAAGCCCCTGCAGTAAATTACGTTACCGCGTAACGATAACTAATTTCTCCTTCTCCAGATGTTCACTTCGTGTCGTGTGTGTTTGTTTTATTTTTTATTTTTACGTCAGCCCAAGGATGCTGCGGTTTGTAGTAGTTTCAGGACGTTTCGGTCCGTAGCTAGTTTCAGGACATTGCGGTCCATTGTTAGTTTAAGGACGTTTCGGTCCATAGCTAGTTTCAGGACGTTTCGGTCTATTGTTAGTTTAGGGACGTTCGGTCCATTGTTAGTTTAAGAACGTTTTGGTCCATAGCTAGTTTCAGGACATTGCGGTCCATTGTTAGTTTAAGGACGTTTCGTTCCATAGCTAATTTCAGGACGTTTCGGTCCATTATTAGTTTAAGGACGTTTCGTTCCATTGTTAGTTTAAGGACGTTTCAGTCCATTGGGTTTAAGGACATCATAGTCCGTGTTTAAAGACATCAGAGTCTGTAGGGTTTAAAGACATCATAGTCTGTTGTTTAAAGACATCATAGTCTATAGGGTTTTGGTTTAACAGTTTATGGATGCGCCAAAAGTTATTGGTTATTGGGACCCTCCATCTCTGTGAAGACGTTGAAGAATTATAACGACATATATCAGAGGTATGAAGAGATGTACCCTTGAACCGGTGAATATTCATCAAAGATTTGATGATCTTGTTCTGGACTAAGCCCAATTTGAAAGCATATGGGTTGGGTTAATTTGGGATTTGACCAACCTTAGGCTCAGCCCACTTGATTATTTATCTGGGCTTTGTCCCCTTTCTTCATCAGCAATGCCGAGCATTGAAATGGGTTCTGACACCCTTTATTCTTTTTGTTTTAATTGTTTTCTTTTATATGGAGTGTTTAAACACTTGATAGCGCCCATGTGAGAGACACGTGGAGCACTTGGCGCTGAGCGCTAAGCTCTAGGCAATGAGTACTAAGTACTTTTTATTAAGTAGCTCTCACGTGAGGAGCACGCGGAGCGCTAGGCGCTGAGCGCCAGATAATAAGTACTAAGTATTTTTTATTAAGTAGCGCCCACATGAGGTGCACGTGGAGTGCTTGGTGCTGAGCGCCAGGCAATGAGTACTAAGTACTTATTATTAAGCAGCGCCCATGTGAAGAGCACATACAGCGCTTGGCGCTGAGCGCCAGGCAATGAGTACTAAGTACTTTTTTTAAGTAGCGCCCATGTGAGGAGCACGTAGAGCGCTCGGCGCTGAGCGCCGGACTTGGAGTGTTAAGCACTGAATTTTCCGTTCTTCTTAATTCAATTCTCTTAGAATTTGATTCTCGTTTGTGAGAGACTTTGTCTCATGGATCTAAGAACTAAGTTCTTCTTTTATGAGGAGATGATATGATCTCTCTTATTTTTATGAAAGACTTTGTCTTATAGATCTGTGATCTAGGAAAAGAACTATGTTCTTCTGATTTGAGAGTTAAACTCTTAAATATGGGGGAGATGCTATGATCTCCCTTATTGTTATTTAACTCGAGAAGAAATTGCTCTCGTCTTTGAAGTTTGAAGTTTATGGGGGGGTCCTTTGTACAAGACTTGAAGTCATGGGTCCTTTATATAGGGGAGGCTTATTTGTTGAATCAGTTAAGGAAATCTCTTACTGAGAGATCTCTGATTGATTTGGGGATGTTTCCCACCCTTGGATCTTTGATCCAAGGGCTTCTATTTTACAGAAGACATTTTCTTGTTTTTTACAAGATTGGGAAAATATTTTCCTATACAGAACTTATTATGTATCTTTGTGATTTTTAATCACCATTGGATCTTTGATCCAACGGTGCTCTGATTTACAGAGCATAATCTTTCTTGTTTAGAAAGATTTGAGGAGTATTTCCTCAATCAGAACTTAATTCTGTGTTCTGATGATTTATCATCTCCGTTGGATCTTTTATCCAAGGGTGGAGAACTTTTGGTGTTGGCGCTGGCGCTCTCGTGCCTTGCACGTGGGCGCTGCCCCCGAGTTTTTAACTCTTGGCGCTGGCGCTCTCGTGCTTTGCACGTGGGCGCTGCCTCAGAGTTTTTAACTCTTGGCGCTGGCACTCTCGTGCTTTGCACGTGAGGCGCTGCCTCAGAGTGTTTTACTCTTGGCGCCGGCGCTGTTGGCGCTCTCGTGCTTTGCACGTGAGGCGCTGCCTCAGAGTGTTTTACTCTTAGCGCTGGCGCTGTTGGCGCTCTCGTGCTTTGCACGTGAGGCGATGCCTCAGTTCAAATTTTGAACAGAGCCTTGCTCTCTTATTGGGGGAAACAGCAGTCAAAGAGTTTGACTTCATCAAAAAGGTTGATGAACCTTGTATATACAAGAAGGTTGTAGAGAGTAAGGTTGTCTTCCACGTATTGTTCATAGATGACATACTCTTGATAGGAAATGGTTTCCTATGCTACACTCGGTCAAGATCCTCTTATCACGAGGATTCTCCATGGAAGATTTGGATGATACCTACTACATCTTGTGGATTATGATCTATGGTGATAGATCTAAGTGGATATTGGGAGAGTCCTAAATCCAGATACATTAACACCATTCTAAAGGAGTTTAATATGGATGATTCTAAGCGTAGTGGTTCGCCCACTTACTCAGGAATCACTCTCTCCAAAAGGTTGTCTCTTAAGACTGATTCGGCAGTAGGCACTATCATGTATGCGATGTTATGTACCAAACTAGATGTAGCTAACTCACTAGGTGTAGTGATCAGGAATCAATCGGATCTTGGAAAAATCACCGGACAGCTGTATAGGAAATTCTTAATTACTTGAGAAGCACTAAAGAAATGTTCTTGGGGTTTGGTAACGGTGAACTCCAGTGGGAGTCCTTTTCCAATTCCAGCTCTCAGAGTGATAAGGACGACTGAAAGTCAGTCACGGGCTTTGTCTTTACCCTCAGCGGAGGGACGGTATGTTGGAAGAGTTCCAAGCTAGATACCGTGACAAACTAGACGATAAAGGTTGAATACATCGATACCAACGATGCTGCCAAAGTGGCTGTTTGGACATTTCTTGTTCATGAGATGAACATGGTTCCTACCTGTAATGTTTTGGAAATCGTTTATGTGATTTTCCGTTTTTAGGTAAAATAAATTGTATTTTTTTCCGTAAAACCTAGAAGCGATTTTTTTGCAGTATAGAATTCACTGCACCTAGTTTTACTAGATTATTGCTAGTTTGCGGGCTTTTATAAGCCACTTGTAATTTTAGTGCATTTTAATATTTTTCCTAATTAAAATATTATTTTAAGCTTTATTATGCACTTTATTAGTGGTAATTACATTTTTTCTTGGGTTAATTATTGCTAATGTGAATCTATGCTAAGTTAATCACTAGATTAGCACTAATCCATCTGTGAAAATATCTATCCAAAATATCTAGAAATTTCTGTGGTTTTAAAGGAAAATTTTAATTGGAAATGAATTTATTAAGAGGCGGCATTTTGCATTTATGAGCTTTAATTGATTTTCTTGTAGATTTTCCACACTTAATCACAAAACCCCCTTCTTTCCTTTTGGCCGAACCTTGATCCTTGTTGCCCCCTTGATGATTTCACCCCATTTCAACTCATTCAAGCTCAAATAAATCATCAAAATTCATCTTTTTATTCCACAAACTCAATTATAAATCCAAACCCATCTTTCTTCTTCACAATTCAAGCTTGGATCTTCTTTGAAGACATCATTTTGGAGGCTAAAATGATGAGTTTTGTTGCTTGATTTTGGATCTTTATGGAGGGATAAACCCTAACCCTAAACCCTAATTGTTGTTTCAACACTTTAATTAGCTTATTAGTTGTTAATTTAAAGCTTTTAAGTGCATGTTATAAATTTAAGAAATGGTTTTTGGATAATCAAGTAAAGGTTTTGATTAATAAAAAGGTTGACTAATAAGTTAAGCTTGAAGAAAACATAACCTAGTTGCTAGTTTGCTAAATGATGTTTTCCTAATTGTATAATTAAGCTATTTAGCAAACTAAACTTTTACTAATACTATTCGAGTGAATTTAAAATTCTAGTAAGGGTTTGTATGGTTTAATCATGCTATATTGTGATATTTATGATTTCTAGTTTTGGTAAAACTTGTAGTTTTGAGCTAAAAATGATATAGGTTGCTTACTAGATTTCCGGATAATTTAGGCATGGGTTTCTTTTGACGTTGCGACGTTATATATATTAGATTCCACGTTCATTATTGTGTTGTGAATGCGCGATCAGTACGATCAGGGTCTAGACTTGATGGTTGTGTCGTATAGCGTTCCTAAACAGGGTTGTGCCGATGTCGTTCGTGTTTTTGTGTAGCTTTTGCTCTTGAGTTAGTTTCGTAGTGTCGCTACGCGCGTTAGCCACTTGACGAACACTTGAGAGTACGCTTGGAGTTGGTGCGTCGGTTAAACGTAGTTTGTACGTGTTATTGGTCGATTGCTAATATGCACTTGTTATATTGTTATATGCTTACAGGATCGCAGGCGGGGTCTTCAGGTGCTGCGAAGATGGAAAAGCTAGTGGTTGTCTTTTCTTAGCCAGGATTGTTTGTGAGTAGATTTAACATCTACAGGGGAATCTCCTGCATGGCGTTATGCGTCTGGGCTAGATTAATGACATGGCCATTAGTTAGAAGTATACGGATATTGATTGTGCATGTGTACCTTTGTTGCATATCTCATTTTCTATTGTGCATGGACTTAGTATTAATGAGACACAACACTATTATTGACGGTTCATGTTTCATGAGCACTAATTGTCTGCTACACACACCGTCAATAATTTCCATAACACGCACAACACCTATACATATGTGATACTGTATTTATTAAGGACATTGAGACATGATCCTTATTTTCCTTATGCATATGACATATAGCATACCTGTATACCTACATGCTTACACATATGCCATGACATGCTTACATGCTAGTTACCCATATACCTATATGGTATTATACCATTAGGGATATGTATATACATATATGAGATATAGTTACATATACATCTTGCATACATGATTATACATATACCTGGAGGGTATTACATCATTATTGATAAGTTATACACATATTGTCACGACCCGAAAGAGCACGTGACTGGCCCTTGAACCATATGAAGTCTATAGAACTCCATCTGATCCAAGTAAGCCAAAAGCCCAGAAATCTAAAACCATTTAAAGAGTAAGTAAAGAAAACTGGTTTAAAGAAGTGAAGGAAAATATGTTTGAAGTCAAGGTCTTTAAATAACTAAGTCGAATGTGCATTTTTAAAAGGTAAAGTCTTTTCTAAAAATTTCGGCAGAGTTTCTTTTGTAAATACTGGCCCCGAACGAGGTACAACAAGCACAACATATATACAATGATAAAAGGCATCCCCAAGCGGGAGCTAGCTCTTCGTCAATCGACGGTTACAACCACGCAAGCAACAATAATATACAACGCCGAAAGGCGAGGATCAAATCCAAAAGAAACACAGTAAGCATGAAAACCGCAATACTACTAAGCGCGACTCTAAGGTCAAATAAAACATCACTAAAGTCTGAGTCTGAAACAATATACAAGTTTTGGTTGATGGAAAAATCTAGATACAAGGAATAATACAAGTACAATGGTGGTTCTTGATGCAAAAGAAACCACCTACCAAATGCAATTCACCCGCAAGGAAGCAATGTGCCAGAAATGCCGCAATGAAACCTGTATGGCAAACCTGCAAGAACTGTGGCACAACGGGGGGGTGAGTTGCCAACTCGTGAATAGAGAACAACTACAAGCAGAAACCGAACGCAAGACATAATCCTAGGTCAAAACGATCAGTACAAAATCCTCAATAAAAACATGCAGCCTATAACAAGGCTAGGGTAAATATCTAACCCGAGTGCAATCTCATGTGCCTGTGTCAGTGCCTCAGGTAGCAATATATCATATGAATGAGGTATGAATGCATGAGAACAGAATACATGTAAATGAAGAAACTGTTTTCATAATTTAGTGAGATTTCCTTTGTATTTTTAAAATGAGGTATCATAATGAAATCAGCATAAAATAGTGCTTAACATCGGCACAAAACGTAATCCAAATATCTCGATATCTCTGTATCACAGTCTCTGTACCTCAATATCTCGAAATCTCAATGTCTCAATCACAAAATCTAGGGCTCCGTCTGTCCAGACCGGCCCCTACCATCAATCTCAAGACCACGACGGTATCCTCCGGATATCCGACGCGTCAGGTAAAATCACCGGTCGGTAGTGCTCCCCTTCCAGGCTCAACGTCATCACCACATTCATCTTGCCCCGGGGTACCGCACCGGGTCCACCATGTACCCGAAACGGTTCATCCGTCTCCTCGAATCGGGTTTCCAAATCCATCAGCAAACTCATGGTGGACGACTCATACATCATGGGAAAACCGCACTTTTTATTTTAAAAGAGAGAGAATGTTTATTTGTGTTTTTGCGGTTTTCCTCCAAATCCAAAAAATCTCACGGAAATCCAAATCCAAAACCTCAGTAACACGTAAAATAGTGAATATATGCATGAGAATCCATGAATGCGGCATAACAATGAATAACAGTATGCATGAAGTAGCAGGTAATAACTACAATGTCTAAACTATTAGCTAATAGTTTATGACAAGCAATAGTATTTTCTAAGGTGTACGTGACATGGCAATTACCGATGAAGATATGTGTGAGCCGGCAAGTAAGTGTACATGGTACATACGCAACATCGGTAATGGTGCTGGTGTCCTAACAGCATGATATCAATAATGGAGTATGAAACATAATATAAGAATGCGATACAAAGCGAACCACAAAAAGAGTGGGAGCTGAATCTAGACGCAACTATAACTAATCTGCATTAATCTAATATAAGTCCTACAAATGGTGCCTTTTGAAATATCACGAATCATGGGGTTTTGAAAATAGGGGCTACGGTGTTTTTATGAAAAGATACGCCTTTTGAAATGTCCGTAGATCCCTTGACCTGTCCTTTAAAATACCCACGACCCGCTAGTTTTGAAATACGTAGGAGTCTAATCTAATCTAACAACTACACTAAACTATACAGCTGAACTAACAAGCTGAGCTACAGGTAAGGAAACCGCCTAACATCTGAGTCGATATATATAAATATATATAAGTCGGTGATCCCGCCTCAATAGTATCGCGTACGATACAGTATATCATATGACATCCTCAAGTCATGAGTGCGGATCTATCGTCAATGTAAAGCTCATACGGTAAATCGTCGTACGGCATCCCAATCGCTGGGTACGGGTCAATATCACACTATCTCATCACATCTCAGGTATCACTATTATCGTATCACATAAGCTGGGGTACTGATCTAAGTCTAGTACAACTGATGCATCTACAAAGTATGAATGCGGGGGGGAGGGGGGTAAACACACATCCCAAGCCTGCAAGAAACACATTTCGTATCCCAAATACGAATCATATCACATCACCGATCTCGCGGCACAAAGCCCAATATCATCGACTCATCTCCAAAGTCATCCAATATCATCAACACAGTGCCAGTATAAGTAATATGCAAGGGTGTGTGTGTAGGTGTAATTCTATTCTAGAGTTCGCGACTATGAACTACACTAGTCACTTCTAACCCTACACTATCCATAATACACCTAACTATCATATATAATAACAACTACGGACTGCGGGGGTGCTATACGCCATCCACCCGACTTCCCCCAGTAGATATAATCTACTCACCTTGCATCTCCATCTTTCGATGTCACCACACGTTTGCTTGTCGTCCCGTAGTCTTCATAGGGTACCTACACATCAAAATATCGTATATGCGCATTAAAACCAAATCAAAGCTAAAACGGCACACGAAACCCAAAACGATACGATAAGAGGCCTATAGGTTAGAACCTATGGCACGCCTTCAAAACCATCAATAAATCCTCTATATCGTCGTATAAACGCCAAATAGTCGAGGTAAAACACAAGACACAAATTCAGACTTAAAAATACGGAATACGGAAACACGAATCCAAAACAGCAACTTAGGAAATATGTTCCAGATTTCACCCTAGGTCCAATTAGACAATTCTATGTATACCAGGGGCCTAAACTACAGATAAGGGAACACCAAAACCAAAACGAGCCAATTCCATCATGGTCTGGCCGCAATTTGCGGCCAGAATGGAGGAATTTGCGGCCTGGAAATGGAAGTAGGGGCTGGGGTCTTGGAGGTAGCTTCCTGGGTGCCTGCACATATCACTGTCCAATCAATTTTAATTTAGGGTGTCTCGGGTGATAGCAGATTCAATATACCCTTCACAGATTTCATAAATTCTCCGATATCGGTTTCTAAAATCCGCATTATGGGTTTAAGCTTCAGGTTAGGGTGTCAATCCATACACTAGGGTGTTTGTATAACCTCAATTGAACTCAATTTCACATACAACACAAGTTTCCCTCAAACCCTAACGAGGTCTTACCTCAAGTCACCAATTCACACAATATCGGTTCAAAACTAAACATGGGGTATAAGTAATACTAAAACTAAGCTAATGGTTCAGAAAAATACCTCATTTGGCAACTCAAGAATTTTCTTGAGTTGCCCCTAGTGGCCAAAATCCATGCTTTCATGGTCCATCATGTAGGTCTTGAGCTTGTGCATCTTTTTAGTGAAATGAGATTGGGGTTTTGAGTTTGTTTTAAAGGTGTTGTGAGGGGTTGAAGAGGGGAGAGAGATGAAGGAGGAGGAGGAGCAGCAAGCAAGGAAGGGGGAGAGAGAAATGAGTGTTGAAAATGGAGGAGAATGGCTAAGTCTTTAGTCAATGGTGCCCATACCTCTCTCTCTCACCTACTACCAATTTCTTTAATCTTTTTCCATTTCTTTTTCTTTTCTTTTCTTATTCTCTCAAAATCATTCTCCCAAGAATAGTAAACCCAAAGAGAACCACGGCAAGAAAATGCACAAGTGTGAAAAAGTGATATGTGCATGTGTTGCACAAAAAAGCTAAAAACCGATTAGCGATTTTTAATCGCGATTAGCACTAAATTAGTGTCAAATTAATCACAAAAACTTTAAAATGTCATAATTCTCTAATTTACCCTATTTTAGAATTTTCCATAATTTTCCAAAATTTTTCCCATTTATTTGTATTTAATAATTCCAAAATATTAAAATATTCAATAAAATAATATTAAATTATAAAAATTCCCAAAATTAATATTTTATCTTTTTTGAAATGTTACAATCTACCCCCCTTAAAGAAATTCGGTCCCCGAATTTAAATTTAAACCCCCAATACTAAAACAATTTTAGTAATACTCCAATTTGTCGGGGCTCCGAAAACATCAATACATAGAGAATATCATAAAAATGTACTGCTCTACTAGAAATCAATCCCCAAAATGCATATATAAGAATATCCTGTGCGTCTGGTGCGCAAGGAATTAAAATCCATATATGTGTCAAACAGGTGTACAAAACAACATCTAGGTGCAACTGGTGTGCACGAAACATCTGTCGTAGGCAACGTGTGTGCCTGACAGTAAAAAAAAAAATCAGGTGCATGTGACATGCACGAAGAATCCCGATTTAGTGCATCTGGCGTGCACCAAAATCGTATATCAAAACACTAAAGGTGCATGAAAACTCTGCTGGAAGTGTAAATCAAATCACTGTATAAGATGGGCGTGAATTCACAATCAGTACCTCGAATGTAATAACTATGCGCAAAATATAAATATCCAGTGGGTGCATGAAACAAATATCATGAAACTTAGTCATCAAAACTAAATCATGCAAACAGAACGCCCAAAATACCGAAATCCAAAACGATGGATACGTGAAAATCGAATCACAAAATCACAAATCATAAATACCGTCGTCGGTAGTTCCTCCTTCGAGGTCGAGAAGGAGTCGGTGCATCCAATGCTAGCAGCGCAAGATATCTACTTGCGTCTTCCTCACGGTCTGGCGTCCTCTGACTCTGGGTCCTTATCTTCTCTGCGGATTACCTATCTCGCAGTCGATCGGCTCATCGGCCCTGTCAGGTGTGCTAACGGGGACGATTCCGTTCTAGCACTTCTCTGGTCACCTATCGGTCAATCCTCACGACCACTCGTGAGGCAGCCTATCACCGGTGTCGGCCTCTGGCTCTCTGAATGCACGTCACACATCTGATCCTGGGTGCAAACATCATTGCAGCAATGTCCTGGAAGGAATCCTGCTCAAGGTCTCTTCCGATCTTGCCTATGCCGAACTGTACAGAGGCTGGCTCTCCTGCATAATCTCTTCTCACTCGATAGACATCTGCGTCCCCAGCACAAAATTTTCTCAGAAATTGGTCGCATCCCAACGTCTCTGTAAGCATATCAGGTCTCTAGTCTCGACGGGAAGTAATGACAGCCCGTCAGCGTCTCGCCCGAACCTCTGGTTCCACCTGTCTCTATCGTCGTCCACTATGACGTCACGCCATGCATATCTACGCACTGCACTGTTCTCGGCCACGGTCAATCTGAAGTCTCTCACACGGACTCGAAATCGCTTAGTCTGTAGCTTCATCATTCTGTAGAAGATGTCTGGCCGAACAGGCCCTCGGGGACACGCCCCAACCATCGGAGGAATACTCAAAACTCGTCCGTCCTTTATCAATTCACAACGCATCTGGGTAAGTTCCTTTATCCAAACCTGGTCAACTACCTCGTCGACAATGCCGAACTCTGGCCTGCTGGGTGTGCGCAATATGACCACCCCTGGGTCTAGGTCTTCTCGTATCGCATTCCAGAAAGGTCCTATCGAGATTTCTCTCTCAAATCTCTTTCCTGCAGGATTGCCCGGAAGTCATCATCCATTGCTGAAGCAAATTCTTATTCCGGAACGGCTGCATACTTATCGCGCTTCTTTCTGGAAGATATATCCATATACAACGCCTCTGGGTGCGTATCACATCTCTGATGTCAGCGGAGTGGGACGTCATCTCGTCGAAATCTCTTGCGAACTCTTTTCTTCACTCTGCTTCAATGTTGACTGATTCAGACTCGTCTCATCGTAGCTGCATGGACTATGCTCCGACGGCTATACTCGTATCTGGAGTCTCCCAAGCAATGCATCCCATCACATGATATCCGAATGATGTCGAAACATTCGATCGACTCATCAGAACCTTATAATCCCCCAAGAGATCAACATCTCGAGTACAGTTTAATAGTATCGAGTACTTGCCTCAGCGTCGGTGGTCCAGCCGTAGAAGGGCAAACCCAAGCCTCACTAATGGCGCCGAGGAACTGCCCAAACCCTAAGGTTCAAAGGCTTTCACACGGTCATTAAGTCGAGTTAGGGTTTCCATTCTTCTAGAGGGTCCATAGAATCACCTGCATGTATTTCCGTATACTTTAAACTTTGAAAATGGGCTCCTGACATTCGATCGTCTCTATCTACTCTCAACGAATCTGCGCGAAGTCGTCTCCAGCTGGAAACAATCTATCTGATGACCTCGCATCGGTAACCGAACGAACCACATGTCCTAGTCATTAGTCCTCAGGTGACTAGCGACCGTCCATCATATCTCTAAGTATAAGCTCACGCTGCAGTAGCTCCATCCATCTGGGCGATATCTCGTCATTTGCAGCAATAACTGGCTCATTCACCAGTAGGCCGAACAGCGCCTCAATCCTCCAGGAAAGGCGACACATTGGCGGTCATCTCTGAATCGGTCTGCACTAGATCTGAGTAAGACTCTCCACACTGGAAATCTTCAACTCAACTGGGCCCGCTCCGGTGCATAAATCGGACGAATTACCTTCGTCTCTCAATTCGGGTAGACTAGCTATAATCTGTCTCATATCTGCCTGGAAGCTCCGACAATCTAAGCTCGTAAGCTCCGAAAGCGACATCCCGTCAATCTCAGCAACAGCTGGTCCCTCTGTCTGCACGGTAGACGACATCATAATCTCTGAGGTATGATGTACAACAACAGTCCTCTCTCAACTGGCAGCTCTAACAATGGCCCGATCATCCGGTGCAAAACCAAGCACTCGCCTCCACTTGAGGTCACAGTCATCAATACTAACTCGAGACGTTCCCATGTCACCAGAAAACACAATGGTCGGCCCTCGTACCAGACGAGCTCGCCCTGACCGTAACCCTAGCAGCAGCCCAAACTGCGCTCAAACATGGCGACAGGAACCTCAATCGAGTATCGAAGAGAGCAGATCAATGACAAGAAAGGAAACAACAGATCCAGAGTGGATACATGATCATAAAAAGGAACAACATCAATGAAGGTATGATCATGGACTAATAGAATCGGGGATCTCAAATGGATGTATAATCATGGATATAAAGAGAATCACTGATCTCGAAAATATGTACATCCTAAGGTTCCTTAAGCGGAGTGGCGTGTCGTAAGTATGCCGCGGAACATACCAACGGTACGTCACTCTACTTTAGTCACCTATTCCATCAACCAAGGGTCATCCTATACGACGAAAGTTCGGGTCTAATACCGCCTCGACTAAGTCTAAGTTCCGTAAGGTCAAGCCTAAGTTCCGTATATATATAAACGCCCTAGGCTCCACATAGTCAAACTTAGACTCGAACCAAGGTCAACCTAGCGCTCTGATACCAACTTTGTCACGACCCGAAAGAGCATGTGACTGGCTCTTGAACCATATGAAGTCTATAGGACTCCATCTGATCCAAGTAAGCCAAAAGCCCAGAAATCTAAAACCATTTAAAGAGTAAGTAAAGAAAACTGGTTTAAAGAAGTGAAGGAAAATATGTTTGAAGTCAAGGTCTTTAAATAACTAAGCCGAATGTGCATTTTTAAAAGGTAAAGTCTTTTCTAAAAATTTCGGCAGAGTTTCTTTTGTAAATACTGGCCCCGAACGGGGTACAACAAGCACAACATATATACAATGATAAAAGGCATCCCCAAGCGGGAGCTAGCTCTTCGTCAATCGACGGTCACAACCACGCAAGCAACAATAATATACAATGCCGAAAGGCGAGGATCAAATCCAAAAGAAACACAGTAAGCATGAAAACCGCAATACTACTAAGCGCGACTCTAAGGTCAAATAAAACATCACTAAAGTCTGAGTCTGAAACAATATACAAGTTTTGGTTGATGGAAAAATCTAGATACAAGGAATAATACAAGTATAATGGTGGTTCTTGATGCAAAAGAAACCACCTACCAAATGCAATTCACCGGCAAGGAAGCAATGTGCCAGAAATGCCGCAATGAAACCTGTACGGCAAACCTGCAAGAACTGTGGCACAACGGGGGGGGTGAGTTGTCAACTCGTGAATAGAGAACAAGTACAAGCAGAAACCGAACGCAAGACATAATCCTAGGTCAAAACGATCAGTACAAAATCCTCAATAAAAACATGCAGCCTATAACAAGGCTAGGGTAAATATCTAACCCGAGTGCAATCTCATGTGCCTGTGTCAGTGCCTCAGGTAGCAATATATCATATGAATGAGGTATGAATGCATGAGAACAGAATACATGTAAATGAAGAAACTGTTTTCATAATTTAGTGAGATTTCCTTTGTATTTTTAAAATGAGGTATCATAATGAAATCAGCATAAAACAGTGCCTAACATCGGCACAAAACGTAATCCAAATATCTCGATATCTCTGTATCACAGTCTCTGTACCTCAATATCTCGAAATCTCAATGTCTCAATCACAAAATCTTGGGCGCCGTCAGTCCAGACCGGCCCCTACTATCAATCTCAAGACCACGGCGGTATCCTCCGGATATCCGACGCGTCAGGTAAAATCACCGGTCGGTAGTGCTCTCCTGCCAGGCTCAACGTCATCACCACATTCATCTTGCCCCGGGGTACCGCACCGGGTCCACCATGTACCCGAAACGGTTCATCCGTCTCCTCGAATCGGGTTTCCAAATCCATCAGCAAACTCATGGTGGACGACTCATACATCATGGGAAAACCGCACTTTTTATTTTAAAAGAGAGAGAATGTTTATTTGTGTTTTTGCGGTTTTCCTCCAAATCCAGAAAATCTCACGGAAATCCAAATCCAAAACCTCAGTAACACGTAAAATAGTGAATATATGCATGAGAATCCATGAATGCGGCATAACAATGAATAACAGTATGCATGAAGTAGCAGGTAATAACTACAATGTCTAAACTATTAGCTAATAGGTTATGACAAGCAATAGTATTTTCTAAGGTGTACGTGACATGGCAATTACCGATGAAGATGTGTGTGAGCCGGCAAGTAAGTGTACGTGGTACATACGCAACATCGGTAATGGTGCTGGTGTCCTAACAGCATGATATCAATAATGGAGTATGAAACATAATATAAGAATGCGATGCAAAGCGAACCACAAAAAGAGTGGGAGCTGAATCTAGACGCAACTATAACTAATCTGCATTAATCTAATATAAGTCCTACAAATGGCGCCTTTTGAAATATCACGAATCATGGGGTTTTGAAAATAGGGGCTACGGTGTTTTTATGAAAAGATACGCCTTTTGAAATGTCGGTAGATCCCTTGACCTGTCCTTTAAAATACCCACGACCCGCTAGTTTTGAAATAGGTAGGAGTCTAATCTAATCTAACAACTACACTAAACTATACAGCTGAACTAACAAGCTGAGCTACAGATAAGGAAACCGCCTAACATCTGAGTCGATATATATAAATATATATAAGTCGATGATCCCGCCTCAATAGTATCGCGTACGATACAGTATATCATATGACATCCTCAAGTCATGAGTGAGGATCTATCGTCAATGTAAAGCTCATACGGTAAATCGTCGTACGGCATCCCAATCGCTGGGTACGGGTCAATATCACACTATCTCATCACATCTCATGTAGCACTATTATCGTATCACATAAGCTGGGGTACTGATCTAAGTCTAGTACAACTGATGCCATCTACAAAGTATGAATGCGGGGGGGTAAACACACATCCCAAGCCCGCAAGAAACACATTTCGTATCCCAAATACGAATCATATCACATCACCGATCTCGCGGCACAAAGCCCAATATCATCGACTCATCTCCAAAGTCATCCAATATCATCAACACAGTGCCAGTATAAGTAATATGCAAGGGTGTGCGTGTAGGTGTAATTCTATTCTAGGGTTCGCGACTATGAACTACACTAGTCACTTCTAACCCTACACTATCCATAATACACCTAACTATCATATATAATAACAACTACGGACTGCGGGGGTGCTATACGCCATCCACCCGACTTCCCCCAGTAGATATAATCTACTCACCTTGCGTCTCCATCTTTCGATGTCACCACACGTTTGCTTGTCGTCCCGTAGTCTTCATAGGGTACCTACACATCAAAATATCGTATATGCGCATTAAAACCAAATCAAATCTAAAACGGCACACGAAACCTAAAACGATACGATAAGAGGCCTATAGGTTAGAACCTATGGCACGCCTTCAAAACCATCAATAAATCCTCTATATCGTCGTATCAACGCCAAATAGTCGAGGTAAAACACAAGACACAAATTCAGACTTAAAAATACGGAATACGGAAACACGAATCCAAAACAGCAACTTAGGAAATATGTTCCAGATTTCACCCTAGGTCCAATTAGACAATTCTATGTATACCAGGGGCCTAAACTACAGATAAGGGAACACCAAAACCAAAACGAGCCAATTCCATCATGGTCTGGCCGCAATTTGCGGCCAGAATGGAGGAATTTGCGGCCTGGAAATGGAAGTAGGGGCTGGGGTCTTGGTGGTAGCTTCCTGGGTGCCTGCACAAGTCACTGTCCAATCAATTTTAATTTAGGGTGTCTCGGGTGATAGCAGATTCAATATACCCTTCACAGATTTCATAAATTCTCCGATATCGGTTTCTAAAATCCGCATTATAGGTTTAAGCTTCAGGTTAGGGTCTCAATTCATACACTAGGGTGTTTGTATAACCTCAATTGAACTCAATTTCACATACAACACAAGTTTCCCTCAAACCCTAACTAGGTTTTACCTCAAGTCACCAATTCACACAATATCGGTTCAAAACTAAACATGGGGTATAAGTAATACTAAAACTAAGCTAATGGTTCAGAAAAATACCTCATTTGGCAACTCAAGAATTTTCTTGAGTTGCCCCTAGTGGCCAAAATCCATGCTTTCATGGTCCATCATGTAGGTCTTGAGCTTGTGCATCTTTTTAGTGAAATGAGATTGGGGTTTTGAGTTTGTTTTAAAGGTGTTGTGAGGGGTTGAAGAGGGGAGGGAGATGAAGGAGGAGGAGCAGCATCAAGCAAGGAAGGGGGAGAGAGAAATGAGTGTTGAAAATGGAGGAGAATGGCTAAGTCTTTAGTCAATGGTGCCCATACCTCTCTCTCTCACCTACTACCAATTTCTTTAATCTTTTTCCATTTCTTTTTCTTTTCTTTTCTTATTCTCTCAAAATCCTTCTCCCAAGAATAGTAAACCCAAAGAGAACCATGGCAAGAAAATGCACAAGTGTGAAAAAGTGATATGTGCATGTGTTGCACAAAAAAGCTAAAAACCGATTAGCGATTTTTAATCGCGATTAGCACTAAATTAGTGTCAAATTAATCACAAAAACTTTAAAATGTCATAATTCTCTAATTTACCCTATTTTAGAATTTTCCATAATTTTCCAAAAATTTTCCCATTTATTTGTATTTAATAATTCCAAAATATTAAAATATTCAATAAAATAATATTAAATTATAAAAATTCCCAAAATTAATATTTTATCTTTTTTGAAATGTTACACATATCTTGCTATACCGAAATGGTTACGCATACCTGGCTATAGCTACATGTTCACCTTTATTCGATGTTGTATGGACTAGGAGAAATTAGGAACCGCATGATATATATATTAACTTGTTGCAGTTAAATAACGGTTTTTCCTTTATATGCTCATATTACTGTTTCATGTTGCATATATTATATTCACGGATTTCATATGAAGTTTTACTCCTAAGTATATATATCAGTGGAATGTGACGCTGATATATATGTACACATATATAATGATCCACGCAATTATATTATTGATTCCTGATATTTTCTGGATTTGAGGACCGTGGTAGTTTCATGAAATTTTGCATTATTTGAAAAATCCGGTTTCTCTTGATATGATATTTCAGCTTCCACCATGAGATTTCTCGGTTCTGAGCTTATATATTACACTATGCGAGGAGTGAGTGGGCTATGTGTGGGTACATGGTGGAACCCGGTTGGTTCTCTGGGGCAAGAAGATCGACGGTCCAGGCTGATGAGCCTGGCTGGGGGCGTGTGCCAACCGGTGATAGTATTTGGACTCGACGGATATCTGGGGGATACCGATCGAGATTATGTACGTACATGCCTTGTCGATTACGGGTGGTGCACACTCAAGTTCTATAGGATGTACGTACATAACATGGGAGGGTCAGTCCCAGGTGACGGCTCCTCAGAGAAGAGTATTTATGTGTCGATGCTAGACACTTATTTTCATGATGTTTTTGGGTGTAGATGTTAGACACTCAGGTTTCATGAGACATACTCGATACTGGATACTGGCTATATAAGATTTACTTGGTATTGGATACTGGTTATATGAAATTTACTTGATATTGGACACTCAGGATATATAAGACTTACAGGATATGAGGGCCAATTTGGGGGCTGATTTAAGGAAATTTGGGATTTAGATTGTCTTGATGGACTTTGGTCCTGCCACGAGGCCAGGATTCCGTGAGGATGACATGTTTTATGCCATACTCCGCATTTACTTTATATGCATTGCTTTATGTATTTGTAGTACCTGATAGAGTACCTTTCATGACTGTTGTATATACATATTGTCATTTATTGCTTCATGTATTAGTAGTACCTGATAGAGTACATTTCATACTGTTGCACACATATCACCTTTTATTTCTATCAGCTTGCATGTGTTAGATTCACGCTGTACGTGCATACTTGCGATTACCTGCATATGTTATTTACTATTCACGAGTTGGCAACACACCCCCGTTGTGCCACAGGGTTTGCAGGTTTTTCTTCAGAGTAGTCGAGGCAGGGCTTCTACCTATCGTATCATCTTTTGCAGCGGATACCGCTACTGCTGACTGGGTGCAGTTTCGCTATAGGTGCCTTTTATGCAGTTTTACTTTTACCGTCTTTTTTTTTCTTCGCTACGGCATCGTATATCTGTTGTGGTGGTTGTTTTCCGCCGTTGGGCGTGGATTTGCTCCCATTTGGGGATGCTTTACTTATATCTTTGTATGTACCCATTTTTTAGGTTAGTCTTTACAAAAGGAGTGCTGCCAAAATTTTTAAGAAAGTAAAGTTGGACTTTAAAGAATTTGTACTTGAGATTTTTAAAAGTTTTAACAATGTTCTTATCACTTACTACTTTTGATGGTTTAGATTGCTGGGTTTTTGGCTTACTTAAATTGCGTTACGCCTGTAGATGTTGCGTAGTTTAAGGGCCGTCACGTGCCCAATTCAGATCGTGACACTACCATTGAGTGTCTAATAAGTGTTATTGTGACAAAAATGGAGTTGTGGTTTTGGCCTAGTAACGTCAGTCCTATTAGCGATCCAGACATATTCTGAGGACAGTATCACCTAATCAGGGAGATGGTTAATCTCCAAGGGATCGGGGTTAGGAGAGTTAACGCGAAGGATAACACGACGGATCACTCACAAAGGCCTTTCACTAGATAGACTTCTATAGGATGTTGAGTATGAGATACTACAACAAATGGTCTTAGTGCAAGTGGGATATTCTTAGTAATATGTATGCCGTAGAGGCCATTACTGTACATATGATGTATATTGTAGTGGATGCTTGGACATATATAGGGAGGACTTTCTTGGTCGACATGATAGTATTATATCTGATTGCTCTTTATCTTAACATGTATACTTACAGTCTCTCTATTATATGTTGATAAAGCCCTTAGGATGAGTACTTGACTACCAGGATTATGATGGAGATCATACTAGTAGGGCAGAGGTAGTCGGTAAGTACTTCCTTAAAAAGTTCTAGTCATAGGAGTATCGAGACGGGGCATCGATATTCCAGAGTAGACTAGCGTATACGTTTCTTGACCCATATGATGGGCGATTGATGATCCCGCAACCATTGGTGTTTGACATCAGAGAAGGTATACGGGTGCTCAGTGGAGACTTGGTACACTGAACGGACTCGCCGAGAACTCCTAGATGGTATTATACCTATCGTCAGATAGCAGTTCTCTGGTGACACTGGTACAGGTTAGTCTGTCGACCCGAGATCGTCATAGAGTCTTGTGTGATTCCCACTGTGCTTTGATTTCCACCTTACCACGTTCAAGAGATCGTGCAAAACCATGGTTTTTGGGTATAGTACCGAGTCACATGGAGGCAATGAGTGATAGGAGAGGATTTCGTCTCTCCCGGTATTGGGGGTTGATGTTGCGCTATGCTTGATTGGCCATAACAGGAAATCCATGGCCAGGGTTGCTGAGATCTACTGGTAAGTGTTCCCAGTAGTTTCTCAAACCGTTATGGACCTTGCATCGGCATGACTTATCAGGCTATTGTGGTCTGATGTTATACCTCCCCCGGGCTGTGATATGCGACATATCAAACAAAGAGACTGGACTGTACTGTAGTGTTACTGATTGGATTCGCAGGAGTATGAGCAGGCTTGCTTGTTGATCTTCTGATCGCTCAATATCCGGGTGGCCATTACATTTAGCAGACCGCTTGCGGCTTGTGGGTGACTGATATGATCACCACCTACAGCCGGCGTATTGACAAGTCTTTAGAGTCCTACACAGAGGTTTCCTGGCTCAAGCAAAACGACGTAAGAGCACATATGTGATATGTGCGGGATCGAAATTAATATGAATACGTGATAGCGTATTTTATTCGCCCGATATGTGATATCGGTCGGTTATATGTGATATAACCGGGCTGTCGAATCAAGTGTTGATTCGACAAGTTGATACATTTGATATTAGTCGGTTGTATGTGATATAGAAGGATTATTAAATCAAGTGTTGATTTAATAATTTAATGTATAATTATATATTTGATATATTAACTTATATTAACTAATATTAGCTCACTTAAGATTTCTTTTTCCCACTAGTGTACACTTAGTATATATGTGATATATATTAATGTACATCTTTTCTGTCATGCTTGATGCCACATGCTACATGGGTGTATGAGACTCACACCATACTTATAATAATATAAGGTTTTATTTATTTAAAGTAAATCAATTTAGTTGGAAATTGTCACATGGTTGAAACTTGTGGAAGCTTGTGGAACCATTGACCAAGTCTACTAATTTTGTTTTACATGAAGATATTTATTAACCCAACCATTATCCTAAGCCATAGTTAGGTCTCTACATGAGTTAGTATGAGATATTATCTCACCCATGGTTTCTATTCTCACCACTTGATTCATTCTTCACTTGATTCATTCCATGGTTGCTTTCTTCAACTCCTTCCTCAAGCTTTCTAGCTTTTTGGGCGGTGAAGAAAATTAGTGAGAAAATTATTTTCCAAAGTGAGCAAAATTCCTACTTCATCAACATCTTCTCTACTAGCCATTTAGATTGGGTTGTTTCTTCACTAGTTCATCACCTAGTGAAGAGGTAGCTTGAGTTAGTGTCTGCTCGACGTAGATCATTTTCGGCCTCGAAGACATCAAGCAAGCTTGTTCATTTCATCTTATGGAGCCTCACTAGTGTCCGGGAGATCACAACTTGGAGCGAAAGGACTACTACACGGAGCTATTGAAGTGAAGGACCGGTCTACAAAGGTTATATTCCTTGTTCACGTAGATGTAAAGATGTTTACATGCTTGTTCGTCTAATTCTCTTGTTTAGATTCTAGCGTTAGGGTTCTTTAGCGCGCCAATTTTTTGAAAACGGCATGGTCGATGCCACCCGAAACCCACCGGTGACACTAGGGAACCCTGCAAAGTGTACAAGGTGCACGAAAACATAAATCTAGTGCAACAAATGCACGAAAAAAAATATCAGGTGCACTAGGTGCCTGAAAACTCATCAATGTACCGAAAGCGCATAAAAACAACACCGAGTGTACCAAAATGTATAAAATCATAAACGTGCACAACTGCATGCACAAAATCCGTATCAATACACTGCAAGCACATGTGAGCTATACCGAGTGCATAAGTCAAGTTGAGTGCATACAACATGCATGAAATCAAATCGACAGTATCGAAATCCATGGAATCAAAAATATGTGCAGCCAAGGCACAAAATCGATATCAGGTGCAATAGATATGCACAAATCATAAACCAACGTAACAGATGTATAAAACTTAAATCAAGTGCAACAACCGTGCACAAATGAAAATGTCCAGTAGGTGCAGCCACGGTGCACGAAAACAAATACCATGAAACCAAATCATCAAAACTCCAGTCCAAGCGAATAAAGTGTGATACTCGGATCACTAAACGCAAATAGCAATAACTGACATTGAGGTACACCTCCTTCAATATAGAAAAATGTCGGTGCGCCAAAAGCGGGCAAAGCAAGAACATCTGCTTGCCTCCTGCTCACGGTGTGGCATCCTCTGTCTCTGGGTCCTTGTTTTCTCTGTTGATCACCAATCCCACAATCTTTATGCTCGTCGGCCCGGTCAGGTGTACTAACGGAACAGTTCCGCTCTGGCACTCCTCTGGTCATTTCTTGGCCAATTAACATGACCACTCATAAGGTAGCACGTTACTGATGGAGGCATTCGGCCCTCTGATTATGCGTGATACAACTGATCCTGGGTGCAAATCTTTATCGATGCGGTGTCCTGGAAAGAACCTGCTTAAGGTCTCTTCCGATCTCACCTATGCCGAACTATACGGAGGTTGGCACTCTTTACATAAATTCTTTTTCTCATTTCCTGACACCTGCATCCTCAGCACGGCTTTCCTCTGGAATTTGGTCGTATCCAATGACTCAGCATTCATATCCATCCTTTGATTTCAATGGGGAGTAACAACAATCCGTTAATATCTCACACAAACCACTTGTCTAATTGTCTTCATTATCGTCCACTTGGAAGTTATATCTTGCTGGATGCATACGGCAATTCGTTCTCGGCTACAGTTAAATCCGGAGTCTCTCACCAGGACTTGAAACTACGAACTCGGGTATCTTCACCACTCTGTAGAAGATATCTAGCCGATCACGTCCTCGGGACTCAGCCAAACATTGGAATAATACGCTTCATTTGTCCGTTCTCGATCAACTCACAACGCATCTGGGTGCGGTCCTTCTATCTGAAGCTGGTCAACTTATTGATCTCGCATCGGAGCATCTAATGAACAATGTCCTCTCTATATAGATTTACTCTAGATCTCAGTAAGATCATGCAAACTGGAATTCTCCAACTCAATCGAGCCTGCGTCGGCGCATCCAATTAGATGAATCATCTTAGTCGGTCTTATTCAAGTTTGACTAGCGATCATCTGTCACATCCCTGCCTGTAAGCTCCTGTGGTTTCAGCTTATAAAACTATGGAGTCGACATCCCGTCAATCACAGCAACAGCTGGGTCATCTGTCTGAACGATAGACAACATCATGATCTCTGGGATAGGCTTTAATTCAATAGTCCTCTCAATCTGGCAGCCGTTTTAATAGCCCGATCATCTAGTATAGATCCGAACAGTCACCTCAAACGAGAGTTCTCAACACAAAAAATACACCGATACATTCCTATGTCACCAGAAGAATATCATGGTCAGTCATCGTCCGTGACGAGCTCGCTCTGACTGCATCTCTAGCAGCAGCTATCTCTGCGCTCGTAGCCATGGTGACAAGAACCTCAAGCAAGTATCGATGAAGATAGATCGAAGGAACGAATGGAATCGATAGATCTGAAATGGAAATATGATCATAGGAAAGAATGGAATAAATGGGAGTATGATCATAGGAACGAAATGAATCAAGGATCTCAAGAAATGTACATCCTAAGGTCACTAAACCGGAGCAGCATGTCGTAAGTATGCTGCAGAACATACACACGGTATGTCACTCTACTCAAGCTACCTACTCCATCAACCAAGGTAAACCTAAGTGATGAAATCTTTGGTCCCAAACCCCCCTTTTAGAGTCTAAGTTCCGTATGGTCAAGCCTAAACTCGAACCAAGGTTAAACCTAACGCTCTGATACCAACTTTGTTACGATCGGAAATTTGACACGTGACCGGCACAAGAATTACGCGAAGTCTACAGGACCCCGTCGTAATTCAAGTAAGCCGAAGCCCAGAAATCTAAACCTTTTGCGGAAAATAGTGGAGATGCAGTTTTGAAACATCGGCATAATGAAGTTCAAGCCATCCTTTTAAAATATAAGTCATATCATATGAAAATGCAATAGTTTACTATCTTTGAAAACATTTTCGTCCTTGAAAATTTTGGCAGCACCTCCCTTGTATATTTTGATCCAAAACCACATACATGCAATATATAGGCATCCCCAAGCGGGAGCTAGCTCTTCGCCAATTGGCGGAATCACAACCATGTAGTAAGCATATATACGACGCCCTACGGCGAAGATCAAGCATAAAAAGAATAATAAGTAAAACCAAGACATCATCCAGCACAAATAAGCGACAAACACCCATCCCGCTCTAAGTCTCTCAAAACACAAGTTTGTCTAAGTCTACCAATAAAACATAGTCTGGTTTTTGATTGATGGAGCTTTAACTAGATATAATAGAAATAATAGGTACAAGAGTGGTCATGATCCAAATATGTGTCCCACCTACCAAAGCAAAACACTGTTGTCTATAGTGCCCTCACGGCAATTATTGTAATCGCAGGCATATGATTATGATGATTGAGGGAAGACCTATACGGATAGAACATTCTTACTCAAAATGATAGTATGCTATCTGGTTTGTCTTTATCATCATGTGCATGCATTATATGGTATTACAGATCACTATTACATGTTGATAGAGCCCATAGGATTCTTGCTTGACTACCATCATTATGATGGCGATCATATACATCAGAGCTGGGTGGTCTATAAGCACATCCTTAAATGTCCATAATCGAAGGAGTATCAAGACTGGGCCTCGATACCCCGGAGTAGACTAGTGTATACTTATCGAGACCCCAACGAGGGGCGGTGGCCTGTCTCACAAGCCATTGGTGTTTGTTAGTCACCTAAAATAGTATGCAGGCGTTCATTGGGTTATGAGTACACTGGAAGGACTCTCAGGGAATATGATAGTTGGTATTATATCAATAGCAGCTCCCAAGTGACATGTGTACAGGTTAGTCTGTCGACCTGATATCATCATTTGTCTCGTGTGAGTTCCCACTGTGCTTTGATTACTACCTTACCACGGCTTAAAGGAGTCGTGCAAACAGGTTTTAGTGGGTACAGTGCTGAGCCACATGGAAGCAGTGAGCGGATCGCCAGGGATTCATCTCTCCCAGTATTTGGGGTTGATGTCGCGTAGTGCACGGGTGGCCATCACCAGAAATCCTTGGCCAAGGTGGACGAGAATTACAGATTTAGATCCGTATATAGTTTCTCAGTTGGTGATGGGATTCATATAGACATGAAACATCGCGTTATTAGGGGTCTGACTTTATCCACCTCCTAGACTCGATATGGGATACTCTTAGACGAACAAACCGGACTGTACAAAGATTGTCATGGACATGTAATCATCTCAGAAAATAGCATTTTAATACCTCTCATTCATTATCAATTTTGTTATATATCGGTACTATTAATCAGTGTCTACTCAGTAAAAACAGATTACAGGTATTCGTGATAAAATACAGAAAACACACTCATTGTCACGGATATAGTGTTTTGGAGCCGACACTGCAATCAGAACAGAGAACCGACCGATATTCAAATAGCACTTTTGCAATAAACATGTGTGCACACAATTTTGGTCAAAAACAACACATGTGGGGGCTGCCTTTGCACAATTTATGCATGTGGGCACATGTAGGATGGTGTCATGAGTTAAATGCTAAAAGTTTTGATGTGATATGTAGCATCATGTTTCCCTCCAAAATCCCTGAGCAGTAACCATGAATTTATACAGAAATTGTTGGAGATAGTGCCCTCAGAGTCAATTATTGGATCACAGGCACGTGATTGCAATGATTGAGGGATGACCTATCCCGGTAGGACAGTCTTACTCGAGATGATAGTATGCTATCTGGTTTACCTTTATCATCGTGTACTGCTTTAGGTGACCTGACAGGTCGCTATTGCACGTTGATAGAGCCCCTAGGATTCTTGCTTGACTGCAAGCAGTATGAGGGCGATCATATAAGTGAGAGCTGGAGTCTATAAGCACATCCTTAAAAGGTCCCTAGTCGTGGGAGTTTCGAGACAGGACATCGATTCTCCAGAGTAGACTAGTGTATACAGTCGAGACCCCGACGAGAGGCGGTGGCCGGTCTCACAAGCCACTGGTGTCAGTTGGTTCACCTAAGATGTATACAGGTGCTCATTGGGTTATGAGTACACCGGACAGGACTCGCCGGGAACATGCTAGTTGGTCTTATACCTGACGTCAGATAGCAGTTCCCAGGTGACATGTGTACAGGTTAGTTCATCGACCTGGGGATCGTCATTTGTCTCGTGTGAGTTCCCACTGTGCTTTGATTACTACCCTACCATGGCTCAAAGGAGTCGTGCAAACAGGTTTTAGTTGGGTACAGTCCCGTGCCACATGGAGGCAGTGAGCGGATCTTCAGGGGTTCGTCTCTCCCGGTATTGGGGGTGAGGTCGCGCTGTGTCTAGGAGAGCCATTACACGAAGTCCATGGCCAAGGCAGGAGATTTACTGGTAGGTATTCCAGTAGTATCTCAGGGTGTTCTGGGCTACACTCCGACACGACTTGTACCGCTTTTGGGGGTCTGACTTTTACCAACCCCTAGGCCCGACATGCGATGCTCATAGACGAACGGACCGGACTGTACGGATATTGTCACTGACAGGCTCAGTAGGGTGTCAGGATGAGTTCGCTCATCGACGTCCCTTTTGGTCAATAGCTGGTGGCCCGTCACGTATTGGCTTATACCTCTGACGTGCTAGTGGTTAAATCCACAGCCATAGTATTGACGAGTCTTTAGAGTCCACCACACTTACAGTTACTCAAGCTTTCGGGCGAAACGCTGTAGAGGCCGTATGGAGATATGGCAGGGTCCGATCAGATACGTGCGGTATTGCACGGATCAGGATCGGACGGTTAGTACTAGTGGCCGTATGGTTATATGGCAGGGTCTGATCAGATACGTGCGGTATTGCACGGATCAGGATCAGACGGATATTACTAGCCGACTATTGTTTAAGCCGGATCCTAGTTTAGTACAGTGTAGATTTTGTCTCATTGCATTTGTATCCGGTCGGAATACAGATGCGGGTGTGTATGCACAGTATCGGTGTTTTCCTGTAATTTATTACGGGACCAGTTTTCTGGAGTTGCCAGTTTACATTCCGTTCCGGCCGGTTTTCCTTTGTTCTTTCCCGGCCGGACTTTTCCGATGGAGGGTGTTATTTGCAAGTTTGCAAATAATATTTTGTGGAGGGTTTATTTGTAAGATGAGAGATTATGAAAGCATCTTTTGATACCATTCTTATCTATCATCATCACTTGCTTTTTGTTGATTTGAGGTGATTAGTAGTTGATGTGAGTTAGTTATGATGATGTTTGGATATGGTCACCCTCTCTCTTTTCCTACACTCACCTCCCTCTTGCTTATGTATTCTTTTCCTCCACCATTTTCTCATATGAGATGGTAGAACACATTTGAGAGAAGAAGATGAGAGCTTCATTTTTGAGAGTGTAGCATTTTGATCTCTTTTCATGTTAAGAAAAATGCAAGCACCATTTTACTTATCTTGATTCCTCCATCATCTTCAAAGGCAACAAACCCCATATGAGACATAACCTCAACCCTACACATTCTACAGCAAATCTTGGATGCGTCGGCCAGCCTACTTCGCGCCCGAGTTGCCTCGGTATTGAGGTGGGAGCCCGTAAAAGATGTAGGCGATGTGGTGCCCTACCGGCGAGAAGGCGACGACCGGAGTTTCCGCAGGAGATCGGGACGACGAATAGAAGACCGGAGGACTCGGATCATTCGGTATATCTCTAACCCGTCTTGAAGTTAACTAGAACTAGTTTAATGGTCCGATCCGGTTGTTTAGTGCGCGGTGGTGCCGGTTTGCTAAGTTCGCAAAATTAAAGTTTATCACCGCTTCCGCATTTGGCCATCGGATTGATGGCCGGGGCGCCGCCGTGCACTTTCAGTGGTATCAGAGCCTCGCCATTAACTTCGTCTAGCTTTGTTTGATGTGTTTGCATTTCCGATCGACCAAAATTCCAAAAACCCGCGTTTTTCCTTGCATCAGTTTTCTGTCGAAATTTTTTGAAGTCCAAAAATTTTTCAGGTTGTCTCAGAATGATGTGCAGGGAGTTTTAAGAACACTGGAAAAATTCGACAACACGATCCCTCCGTACGACCGCGGAACCGTGGCCATAACCCCTCTTTGGCCGCGGTTCCGCCGCAGGAATGAGGGATCATGTCATGGTTTTTTTGCAGTAAGCTTGTGGGCTAAAAATAGGGGTTTTGGAATATTAAAATTAGGCCCATAATTTCTGTGAGTGCTACAGTATTGCTTGGGGGCCCACTTGTTAATTTTTGATCGATCGGATATTTTAAACACATTATTTCACAGTATTTACATTATATCTGCGACCGTGAATGTCACTTGATCGGTAAATCCAGTCCAACTGCTCTAGCCCGGTTAGACGGATTTGCGAACGTGACTTTCACGTTGATGTTTTGTGATTTTGCTGTGATGTTGCGGATCGGTCGTGGAGGATAGCCTGGATGCAATGCTAGTACAGTTTCTGTTGTATTATGTACATTTGATATTGCGGGGCGAGCGTCCGACATGTGGACTGCTGTCACTGCCTGATTGTATTATTCTTTTGGGGCACGACCTGGTTGCGGTCGATGTACCCGTTGTATGTATATTTTACTTTCTGTACTAGGATTACCCCAATGAGGGGTGCACGGATGGCCGGGTTCTAGAGGGCAAGAAGCCCGCATCTCATGGCATTGGGACGGAGGGGGCTTCACTCTAGAATTGGCGGGCTATTCGCCGCACTCGTAGGGGGTACAGGTTGACCCAGGAGGGGTGCCCAAGTTACCGGATTCCATGAAGTGCTGGGTGGTCCATTCACGGTGCTGAAGGGGGATGCCTCGCTTCAGGTTTTGGCGGGTGACTTGCCGCGCCCGTAGGGGTCTAGGATTTCATTGCACAGGCTATCTACACGACCAGGGGAACGTCGGGTTTCAGTAGTGGCTCTGTGAAACCCGGGGATCCCAGATATCTGTATTGTTCTGTGACGCTGTACATTTCTGTAATGTTGCATTTTATCACGCCTTGAGCGAATATAATATATTGGTATATATATTAGTAGATGTTGTATATGTTTTACATCCGCGCTAGTCCAGTCCCCGCTCTGTCGTTAGTTAGCTAACCTAACGGGTAATGACGGGACCCAGTGGCGAATGCGGATGGCATATACGTACATCAGTATATTTTCGTTCTTTGTGGTGTGATCAATTGATGGGACTGCATTGATTCGGATCAATGCAAGTTAAAACAAACCTATTCTGATGTTGTTGGAACACTTTTCAAAAAGCTGTTATTGCAAGGACGTTCACTTTTGTTTTGCATCGTGGTATTCATTTGGAATATCCTGCACCCCATTCTACGGGGAAAGAGCCGAGATCCCTTCACCGGGAGTGACCTCTTTAGTAAAGGTTTTCGTCACTATATTTTCTAAAAAGCTATCAGTTCCTTCAACGATATCAAGTTCATTACGTTAAAGGTTTTCGCCAGAAACCATTCGTAGCCCTCCGTCGTTTCATATGGGTAGTCAATAGTATTCAAGCTGTGTTTGTTGGCCAAAGTCAAGGCACAGTGTTTGGTAGCTGTTGGTTATTCATATGCAGCATAGATAGATGCGTTGGTTTGGTGCAGTCATATAGCCTTGTTGGCCAAAGTCAAGGGCTTGTACGGGTGGGCTCAAATTAACCTGGAGAATGACGGGCAGAATTTGACATGTGACTTATGATTTGTTGGCCAAAGTCAAGGTCATAAGAGCATGGGGTAAAAATCCACATTGGGAGTTTCAAAAGAACTGAAACTTGCCAGATATGCGCATACCTTCTGGAGTGTGATACCGTAAGCGGATTCCGTCATGTTGTCATGCGATGATAGTTGGATCCCGATTCCCACTGATGAGTTAGTTTACTCCTCGGGTGACCCCGACTAATTCTTCTTTCAGGTTTGGAGGAGAATTTGAGGTACAGTGGGAGGTTTCCAGATTAGATAAATTGGTAACCATTCTGATCTAGGTTAGAGTGCACGCTGAGTGTTTCTTTTCTCTCTCTCTTTGGCAGCGACCATTGACCCGACCCTAAGACCATGACTCAGTGACCAAGTTGACCGAACCTTCTAAACACTGGCTTTTGGATTGTCAGAGTTGCAGACCTCATTGCCACTCCTACTTTTACCCTTTTCTCCAGGACACCCCGTATTACAACGAACGTCCACTTCCATTGGACAAAACCATCGTATGGTTAGATACGAACTCGAAGGAATTCGAGGATGGTTTCCGGTTCTGGAGAAAACTGATAGGATTATTCAGTTGTCTTTTCCCTTTTACCTTCTCTCAAGTTGTGAGTACTCCTTGGTTTAGGAGATAGTACACCTATTATGCAAATTGGATAGTCTTCTTCCAAACCTTAGGCTGGTGCCGACCGGTAGGGAATGAAGAAAACCAATTAGCCTAAACGGTGTGCAGAAGGTATTAAGATTAAGACAAAGCAAGGGATTAGTAAGAGGGCAAAGTAAATTGCGACGGATATTCACGACCAAACCAAGTATTTCTTCGCCAATCCTAAATCACCTTTGTATTTCTCCAGGACACTCCGTATCACTACGAAGATCCACAGTTTATTGGATAATCCATCGTATGGTTATATACGAACTCGAAAGGAACTTGTTCCAGTTCGGGGTTGGATTCTGGTCCAGGAGAAATAGGAATAAGGTTTATTCGGTTGTCTTTTATCTTCACATTCTCTCGCATTGCGAGTGCTCCTAGGACTAGGACAGTACACCCATTATGCTTATTAGATAGTCTTCTTCCAAACCATAGGCTGGTGCCGAACGGTAGGGAAGGAAGAAAACCAATTGGCCTAAAGGGGTGTGCAGAAGGTAATGATTAAAGACATATAAAGGGATTTGGAGAGGTGGCAAAGAATTATACGGTTATAGTTGTGAATCTGGATAATGGTAGAGGCATTACTAGGAATACCAGGATACCCCATTGAAACATTTCAATGTTTCAGTTCAACTGTGTACTGTTAAAAGAAAACTGATTTCCTGATTAGACACTTGCTCCAGGGTATGTATTTACTAGGTTTGATTCTCACATCTGTATGGCTTTACAGATGATGAGTGGGAGTAAGTTATTGGGAATAGGGTGATCATCCTCATTATATCGGGATTCGTTGTAATCGGTGATATTTGAGGAGATCATCTGGGCTGTTTGCCGGTCGGCAAATATTTGGTTTTGAATATCCGCTGTTGTGCACCAATTTCAAATTGATATATCTGTACGTCTATTTTCATAGAGTGAGATATACCTTTTGATATTATGTCGATGACATTTACCTATATCAGTGGATGGTTAGGTAAGGAGCATTAAACAGCGGTGTAATTCTTCTTAACCATAAGTACAGTTTTCAACCTACGACACACAGTGAGAGAGTTGTTAGACTCAGCGGACTTATGCAGAGTATTGTATGTTGTCCAGTATCCATTAGGACAGAGGGGTTGGTCCTCATACTATATTCTGTTTACTTTTAACTTCTCTAGTTCTTAGACATGTGTTTCGTAGAAACACAGGGTTTAAGTTTTGAGGAGTTATAGGTATTTGAATAGAGTAGAGAACCAGGTGTAGCAAGTATCGAGATTCTTCAAAGTGATCGAAGATGTAGATACTTGTGTATGGTATTTAGTTGATAGTAATGATAAAGAGAAATTGCTTCTCTTTCAGGTTACTCATAATTGGAAGCATTCCTAAGTTGAGTAACGCTGATCGGCCTCTCTCCATTTAGTTGACATGCACTGGAGACAGCTGCATGATTTGAATCTGGTTAAATTAAATCAGTGCCTCTGGTTCTATATTGGATATAGAACAGTTCATATCTTAACGTTGTTAAGGTACGGGGAGTTGTCCGGCTTATGATTAAAACCAGACACTGGACAACTCATGGCACGTTTCTGTAATGGCTGTTTGTGGGTTGACCCAGGCTATGACGAGGGTTGACTTTCTACTATCTGGCAGATCAATAGAAATATTGTTCTAGACTCGCCACAGTTTTATTAAAAATGGATTTTTTCATAAATAGTAGTGGGAGTATGGTAGAACTGGAAGTGATTCCAGAACCGCAAACGATTACCGAAGATTTGATAAGGAACCTAAAGATTCAATCTGATTTGACATTCCATTGGCCACTCCGCAGATACGGTGGGTTACTTCGGGCACCCGAGAGGTACTCCGGTAGCCTCAAGGACGGTGACAGGGAAGTTCTTGTTTACCCACACTTGCCATCGTTGTTGTTCCAGGCTGCGAGACCCGGCAGGAGGATGAATATAGCTTCATTCTAAACTAGCTTAAGAAGTGCACGTCTATATGACTCTGCCAGAGGGTTGTCGTAGTCAGTGGGAGCAGCGGAAGCATTGGTGGACATCAGGCTTATGTCTATTTATAGACTAAAGCAGATGTAGCGGAGATAGATCATCTATTTCTGATGTGACAGTCATAGGTTTGACTTCATCAGAATAGGGGATGGATCTGTTGAGAAGGTAGTAGGGTGTGATATCCTGGTATTTGGATGACATACACAAAATAGGAAGTGACATTCCTATACTACGATCGGTTACACTTTGGTCGTCACACAGTGGTTTCTCCACAAGGGACTTGGACATTATATCAGACATACTGGTTACTAGATCTATGGTTTTAGATCTAGATTTGGGTGGTTTCCCAATCAGGGTACTTTGACAGCATTCTAAGAGTATTTAGAATGGACGACTCCTGGCACGGTAGTGTACCTGCAGGTGATGGAGTCACCCTCTCTAAAGGTGTCTTATAGACTAAAGTAGAGAGGGATGTGCATGATTGGCAGATCACTTGCTTAGGCAATTGAGTCAATCATGAGATGTCAAGTACCACACCTGATGTTGTTCTTGCAGTAGGTGCAATAAGTTGATATTGATCCAATCCTGGAGAAACAGTCGGAAGCAGTTTTAGAACATAAGTGAATGTTCTAGGGATATGATAACGGCTGCCTCCTTTAGGAGACGGCTATCACTCCAGGCTTCCAAGGTGACATGGACGACAGGGTGATTGTCAGAGTTATAGTTTTTCCCTCTGACGAGGGGCAGTATTTTGGACAGGTGATCCAAGGCACTACTGAAGGAGGCATGTCGCAGGATACTGATTAAGTTCAGTTGACGATACAGTCTAAGAAGTTTGGATTTGGAGTTCATTTATGAGCTAGGTCCCATCAGACATCCAGACATTCTAAGACAGGTATTGCTCATTTCGAGAGATGGCTTTCTCCGCGAACTTGAGATATAGAGATACATAGAAAGAAACATCCAAGCGGGTCCACTCACTGAGGCTATTTCTCGAACGCAATAGTTTCGCAAGCATGCTTTGTGCGACTGACTAGTAGAGGAGTTGGGTGTTCGGTATCACACGGGCTGTGAGTATGCGACATCGCAATAATTAGCCTTGAGTGCAAGTTGGAGATTGTTGGAGATAGTGCCCTCAGAGTCAATTATTGGATCACAGGCACGTGATTGCAATGATTGAGGGAGGACCTGTAAGTCTACGCTAGCGCCCCGGCAGTCTACAGACGCCAAATGCGGAATAAAACTTTTAAACTTGGCGCTATCGTATACTTTAACCCGGATCTGCCATTATTGCTAAACTAACAAACTGTAAAGAGTGTAGGAAGGTTATACCGAACGATCCGAGTCCTTCGTTCTTCAACCATCATCCCACGCTCCGTTGCGGCTGCTCCGATCTCGTCGATCTCCGATCTCCTCGTCGAGGTGGCACCACATGATCGGTTCTTTAAACGGGCTCCCGCCTCTGACTCGAGGCAACTCGATCGTCAAGTTTGCTAAAAGAGACGACCAAGATTGATGTAGAGAATGAGTAGATGACTTTGTCTCACTTCGTCCAAATCCGTGGACGATCGGTTAATGAAGTTGCCGTGGAAATTGGGTGATGGAATGAAATGATCTGTGAATTCCATACACCCCAAATATCTATCATAATCTTTTCTCTCTTGAATCAAGTAAGTGAGTAAGTAAGTGAGAGAGAGAGAGAGGAGGCTATATATATATCAAAGGAGGGAGGTGACCGTAGGAGAGGGGGGTGACCACAAGAGAATGCTTCTCACTTAAAGATCAAGAAGGAAATATCTTAAGGAAAACAAAAAGCATTAACTACAAAGCATGAGTCATTAAGCATAGTCACCACTTAATAAATGCAACCAATGAAAAACCAACACTAATTAATCCTAGTCACCTCTTCTAGAAACTTCTAGAAGAATCCACACTCATCTCAAGAAAAGATAAATCCGTCTTTAACCGAATGTTAAAAGACGGCTGATAGAAAACTGGAAACTGGCAACTTCCAAAAGTGATCCTGAAACGACTTTCAGGAAAACCCCGAAACTGTATAAATATACCCGCATTTGTATTACGACCGAATACAAATGCAACTGAGACAAAGATATTATACCTACTCAATATAATACTCGGATCCGGCTTAAACCAAAGCCGACCAGTAACATCTGCCCGAAAACTGACACGTGCGTAAACGCACGTGCATTTTCCGAACCCTGCCATAAAACCATACGGCCTCTACAACGTTTCGCCCGAACTTGGGAAACTGCCTGTGGGGAACTCTAATGACTCGTCAGCACCCTGGCAGTGGGTTTAACCACAAACCGTCAGCGGCACTAGCTATGCATAACGGCTGCCCACGGACTGACCTCAAGGGTGGCCGAGGAGCGAACTCAAGGGAGACCGATGAGCGAACTCCTCCGAAAACCCTACTGAGCCTAACAGTGACAATGTATATACAGTCCGGTCCGTTCGTCAATGAGTATCGCATATCTGCCTAGGGGGCTAGTAACGTCAGACCCCCAATAGCAGTATAAGTCGTGTCGGAGTGAAGCCTCAATACACCCTGAGATACTACTGGAGTACTTACCAGTAAATCTCCTACCATGGCCATGGATTTGTGTAATGGCTCTCCTAGACACAGCACGATCTCGCCCCCAATACCGGGAGAGACGAATCCCCTGCCGATCCGCTCACGTGCCTCCATATGGCTCGGGACTGTACCCAAAAGCTACCTGTTTGCACGACTCCTTTGAGCCGTGGTAGGGTAGAAATCAAAGCACAGTGGGAACTCACACGAGACAAATGACGACCTCAGGTCGATGAACTAACCTGTACACATGTCACCAGGGAACTGCTATCTGACGGTAGATATAATACTAACTAGCAGATTCCCGGCGAGTCCTGTCCGGTGTACTCATAACCCAATGAGCACCTGTATACATCTTAGGTGATCCAACTGACACCAGTGGCTTGTGAGACCGGCCACCGCCCCTCGTCGGGGTCTCGACTGTACACACTAGTCTACTCCGGAGTATCGATGCCCTGTCTCGAAACTCCCACGACTAGGGACCACAATTAAGGATATGCATATAAACTACCCAACTCTCACGTATATGATCGCCATCATACTGTTGGTAGTAAAGCAAGATCCTAAGGGCTCTATCAAAGTGTAACATGCAATCAGTCACCTGAACATGTACACGACTGATAAAGACAAACCAGATAGCATACTATCATCTCGAGTAAGACTGTCCTACCGGGATAGGTCCTCCGCAATCATTGCAATCACGTACCTGCGATCCAATAATTGACTATGAGGGCACTATCTCCAACAATCTCCCACTTGCACTCAAGGCTAATATTGCGATGTCGACTACTCACAGCCCGTGTGAAACCGAACATCCAACTCCTCTACTAATCAGTTTCACAAAGCCCGTTTGTAAAACTATTGTGTTCGAGAAAATAGCCTCAGTGAGTGGATCCGCCTAGAAGTATCTTTCTGTATCTCTCTTAATCTCAAGTTCGCGGAGAAAACCATCTCCCGAATTGAGTAGTACCTGTCTTAGAATATGTCTGGATATCTGATGGGACCTTAGTTCATAAATGAACTCCATATCCAAACTTCTTAGACTGTATCGATCACTGAACCTAATCAGTATCGGGCACCATGCCACCCACAGTATCCTCTTGGACCACCTGTCCATAATACTGTCCCTCGTCAGAGGGAAAACTAAAACTCTGACAAACACTCTGTCATCCATGTCACCTTTGAAGCCTGGAATGATAACCGTCTCCCGAAAGAGGCTGCCGTTATCAAATCCGTAGAACATGTACTAATGTTCTAAAACCGCTTCCTTATGTTTCTCCAGGATTGGATTAATACAAACTTATTGCATCTAGTGCAAAACCAACATTTGGTGTGGTACTTGATATCTCATGATTGACTCAATTGCCTAAGCAAGTGATCTGCCAATCATGAACATCCCTCTCCTCTTTAGTCTGTAAGACACCTTTAGAGAGGGTGACTCCATATCCTGCAGGTACACCACCATGCTAGGAGTCAACTATTCCAAAAACCATTAGAATATCTGTCAAAGTACCACATTGGGAAACTACCCAAATCCAGATCTAAAACCATAGATCTAGAAACCAGAATGTCAAATATTATATCCAAATCCTGTCTGGAGAAACAACTGTGTGACGACCACAGTACAACCGATCGTAGTATAGGAATTTTACTTCCTACTCTGTATATGTCATCCAGATACCATGACATCACACCCTACTACCTTCTTAACTGATCCATCCCCTATTCTGATTGAAGTCAAACCCATGACTGTCACATCAAAATTAGATGATCTATCTCCGCTATAACTGCTCAAGTCTATAAATAGATATAAGCATCTTGCCCACTATGCTTCCGCTGCTCCCACTGATTTCGACAACCCTCCTACCGGGTCTCATAACCTGGAACAACAGTAGTGTCAAGTCTGGGTAGATAAGAACCTCCCTGTCACCGTCCTTGAGCCTACCGAAGTACCTCTCGGGTGTCTGAGGTTACCTACCATACCTGCGGAGTGGCTATTGGAATGTCAAACCTGATTGAATGTATAGGTCCTATTAAATTTTCCGTAATCGTTCGCGGTTCTGGAATCACTTCCAGTTCTACCATACTCCCACTACTGTTTTCTGAAAAAGATCCATTTTTACTAAAACTGTGGCGAGTCAAGAACAATATCACTATTGATCTTCTTAATGGTAGAATATCAACCCTCGTCATAGCCAGGGTCAACCCACAAACAGCCATTACAGAAACGTGCCCTGAGTTATCCAGTGTCTGGTTTTAAGCATAAGCTGGACAACTCCCCGTACCTTAATTTCTTTTAAGGTACGATCCATTCTATATCCAATACAAAAACTTTGGCACTTATTTAATTGGAACCAGATTCAATCCATGCATCTTTCTCCAGTGCATATCAACTTAATGGAAAAAGGCTAATCAGCATTACTCAACTTTAGGAATCCATCCAATTGTGAGTAACCTGAAAGAGAAACACGTTTCTCAAAACCATCACTATCATCTGAATACCATTCACAAGAATCTACATCTTCGATCTCTTTGAAGAATCCCGATACTTGTGATACCTGGTTCTCTACTTTATTCTTATACCCACAACTTCTCAAAACTTAGACCTTGTATTTCTACGAAACCCTTGTCTAAATACTAGAGAAGTTATAAGTAAACAGAATATAGTACGAGGACCTACCCCTTTGTCCTAAAGGACACTTGGACAACATACAATACTCTGTATAAGTCCGCTGAGTTGAACAACTCAAAACCTGTGCGTTGTAGGTGGAAAACTGTACCCTGGCGATTTCCTCAAATATCACCAATTACAACGAATTCCGATATAATGAGGATAATCACCTAATTCCCAATATCTTACTCCCACTCATCATCTGTAAAACCATACAGATATGAGAATGAAACCTGGTAAATACATACCCTTGGAGTAAGTGTCTAATCGGGAAAACAGTTTTCTTTAACAATGCACTGAAACATGAAAATGTTTCGTAGGGGTATCCTGGTATTCATAGCAATGCCTCTTCCATAATCCAATTCATGACTTCAACCGTATATTTTATTGCCATCTCTCCAAATCCTCTTTATTTGTCTTTAGTCGTTACCTTCTGTACACCATCGTTAGGCTAAATGGTTTTCTTCCTTCCCTACCGTTCGGCACCAGCCTATGGTTTGGAAGAAGACTATCCAGTAAGCATAATAGGTGTACCCTCCTAAACCAAGGAGTACTCGCATCTCGAGAGAAGGTGACGATAAAAGACAACTGAATAATACCTTATTCTTTTTAAAGGTGAAATAGGAGCGGCGATGAAGTACGCGGTTTTGGTCGTGAATGATATCAGTCGCAATTCACTTTGCCCTCTTTCTAATCCCTTTATTTTGTCTTTACATATTACCTTCTGCACACCCTACTTAGGCTAATTGGTTTTCTTCATTCCCTACCTTTCGGCACCAGCCTATGGTTTGGAATAAGACTATCCAATAAGCGTAATAGGTGTACTCTCCTAAACCAAGGAGCCCTCGCAACCTGAGAGAAGGTGATAATAAAAGACAACTGAATAAGCCAATTCTATTTCTCCTGAACCTTGATCCATCCCCGAAGAAGTCCCTTCGAGTTCGTATATAACCATACGATGGCTCTATCCAATGGAAGTGGATATCCGTAGTAATACGGGTGCTCTGAGAAATTCAAAGGGTAAAAGAAGGAGTGGCAATGACTTATGCAACTCAGACAATCCAAAAGCCAGTATTTCAAGAAGGTTCGGTCAACCTGGTCACTGAGTCATAGTCTAGGGTCGGTCAAAGGTCGCTGCCAAAGAGAGAGAGAGAAAAGAAACACTCTGCGTGCACTCTAACCTAGATCAGAATGGTCATCATTTTATCTAATCCGGAAACCTCCCACTGTCCTGTCAAATTCTCCTCCAAACCTAAAGAAGAATCAATCGGGATCACCCGAAGAGTAAACCAACTCATCAGTGGGAATCAGGATCCAACTCTCATCGCATGATAACGTGATGGAATGCATCCACGTTACTCATACTCCAGAAGGTATGCGCATACTCGGCAAGTTTCAGTTTCTTTAGAAACTCCTGATATTGTTTTTGCCCCATGCTCTTATAACCTTGGCTTTGGTCAAAATGTCATAAGTCACATGCCAAGTTCTACCCATCACTATCTTGTCAATTTGAACCCACCCGCACATGCCCCTGACTTTGGCCAATCGGCAGAACGACTGTCCCAAACTAACTCATCTATCTATGCAACAATTGAATACCCAGCAGCTACCAAACACTATGCCTTAACTTTGGCTAAAATGCATAGCTTGAATACTACTGAATACCCAAAAGAAGTGACGGAGGGCTACGGCTGGTTTTTGGCGAAAAAACCTTTAGCGTAGTGAACTTGATATCGCTGAAGGAACCTGATAGCTTTTTATAAAAATATAGTGGCGAAAACCTTTTGCTAAAGAGGTCACTCCCGGTAAAGGGATCTCGGCTCTTTCCTCGTGGAATGAGGTGCAGGATATTCCACTGAATACCGCTATGCAAAGCAACATGTAATCGACTATAGTGAAGTTATTACCCTGACGCAAACTTCTGCCCAAGGGGTCAGTCCCGGTGAAGGGATATCAACCCTTGCCCCGTCGAATGAGGTGCTGGATATTCCACTGAATACCGCTATGCATAACAAAAGAAAACGTCTTTGCAATAACACTTTTTAAATTGTTCCAACAACTGTATACAGGTTTGTTTTTACTTTGCATTGATCAGAATCAACGCAGTCCCATCATTCAATCACACCAGAAAAGAACGAAAATAAAATGTACGTATATGCCATCCGCATTCGTCACTGGGTCCCGTCATCACCCGTTAGGTTACTTAACTAACGACAGAGCGGGGACTGGACTAGCGCGGGTGTAAAACATATACAACATCTAATAGTATATAAACCAATATACATAATCGCTCCAGGCGTGATAATATGCAACATTACAGAAAAGTAATAAGCATCACAGAACAATACAGATATCTGGGATCCCCGGGTTTCACAGAGCCGCTGCTGAAACCCGACGTTCCCCTGTCGTGTGGATAGCCTGTGCAATGAAACCTAGACCCCTACGGGTGCGGCAAGTTACCCGCCAAGACCTGAAGCGAGGCAGCCCCCTACAGCATAGTGAATGGACCACCCAGCACTCCACGGAATCCGGTAAGCTTGGGCACCCCTCCTTGGGTCAACCTGTACCCCCTACGAGTGCGGCGAATAGTCTGCCAATTCTGAAGTGGGACCCCTCTGCCTCTCAAAGCCATGAGCTGCGGACCCGTTGCCCCCCAGAACCCGGCTATCCGTGCACTCCGTCTCGGGGCAAAACCTAGTACAGTAATGAAAAATAGTACAATAGGTACATCGACCGCATCCTGGCCGTGCCCCAAAAGAATATTATACAACAGGCAGTGACGGCTGTCCACAAGTTGGACGCTCGCCCCGCAATATCAAATGTACAAATAAACTCAATCTGTACTACCATTGCACACTGCTATCCACCACGACAAAACCGCAACATTACAGCACAACACAGAACATCAACGCGAATGTCACGTTCGCAAACCCGTCTAAAAGAACTATAGCAATCGGACGCGGTTTACCGATCAAATGACATTCCCGGTCGGAGATATAATGTAAGCACTGTAAACTAACGTGTTTAAATTTCGATCGACCAAAGACCAAATTTCAAAAAGTGGGCCCCAAAGCTTACTGGTGAACAGTAACAAAATCTGGGCCAAAAATTTATATACCAAAAACCCCAAAATCCCACCAAGAACCCACTGAAAAAAAATTGGAGCACGTGCTCCTCACATGGCCGCGGAAGCGCGGCCAAACCATGGGTTTGGCCGCCCTTCCGCGGCAACTTGGAGGAGTCACGACTCCAAATTTCGTCGTGGGTCTTATAATTCTCTGCTCTGATTTTTAAGACATCCAGAAATCAATTTCGACACCGTTTAAAAACAACAGAAACTGTCAAGTAAGGAAAATGATATTTTTGGCAGTTTTCGATTTTCGGTCGGATCGATGTTTTAAACGCGTTAGCACAAGTTAGTATAGCAAAATGGTTAGGCTCTGATACCACTGTAAGTCTACGCTAGCGCCCCGGCAGTCTACAGACGCCAAATGCGGAATAAAACTTTTAAACTTGGCGCTATCGTATACTTTAACCCGGATCTGCCATTATTGCTAAACTAACAAACTGTAAAGAGTGTAGGAAGGTTATACCGAACGATCCGAGTCCTTCGTTCTTCAACCATCATCCCACGCTCCGTTGCGGCTGCTCCGATCTCGTCGATCTCCGATCTCCTCGTCGAGGTGGCACCACATGATCGGTTCTTTAAACGGGCTCCCGCCTCTGACTCGAGGCAACTCGATCGTCAAGTTTGCTAAAAGAGACGACCAAGATTGATGTAGAGAATGAGTAGATGACTTTGTCTCACTTCGTCCAAATCCGTGGACGATCGGTTAATGAAGTTGCCGTGGAAATTGGGTGATGGAATGAAATGATCTGTGAATTCCATACACCCCAAATATCTATCATAATCTTTTCTCTCTTGAATCAAGTAAGTGAGTAAGTAAGTGAGAGAGAGAGAGAGGAGGCTATATATATATCAAAGGAGGGAGGTGACCGTAGGAGAGGGGGGTGACCACAAGAGAATGCTTCTCACTTAAAGATCAAGAAGGAAATATCTTAAGGAAAACAAAAAGCATTAACTACAAAGCATGAGTCATTAAGCATAGTCACCACTTAATAAATGCAACCAATGAAAAACCAACACTAATTAATCCTAGTCACCTCTTCTAGAAACTTCTAGAAGAATCCACACTCATCTCAAGAAAAGATAAATCCGTCTTTAACCGAATGTTAAAAGACGGCTGATAGAAAACTGGAAACTGGCAACTTCCAAAAGTGATCCTGAAACGACTTTCAGGAAAACCCCGAAACTGTATAAATATACCCGCATTTGTATTACGACCGAATACAAATGCAACTGAGACAAAGATATTATACCTACTCAATATAATACTCGGATCCGGCTTAAACCAAAGCCGACCAGTAACATCTGCCCGAAAACTGACACGTGCGTAAACGCACGTGCATTTTCCGAACCCTGCCATAAAACCATACGGCCTCTACAACGTTTCGCCCGAACTTGGGAAACTGCCTGTGGGGAACTCTAATGACTCGTCAGCACCCTGGCAGTGGGTTTAACCACAAACCGTCAGCGGCACTAGCTATGCATAACGGCTGCCCACGGACTGACCTCAAGGGTGGCCGAGGAGCGAACTCAAGGGAGACCGATGAGCGAACTCCTCCGAAAACCCTACTGAGCCTAACAGTGACAATGTATATACAGTCCGGTCCGTTCGTCAATGAGTATCGCATATCTGCCTAGGGGGCTAGTAACGTCAGACCCCCAATAGCAGTATAAGTCGTGTCGGAGTGAAGCCTCAATACACCCTGAGATACTACTGGAGTACTTACCAGTAAATCTCCTACCATGGCCATGGATTTGTGTAATGGCTCTCCTAGACACAGCACGATCTCGCCCCCAATACCGGGAGAGACGAATCCCCTGCCGATCCGCTCACGTGCCTCCATATGGCTCGGGACTGTACCCAAAAGCTACCTGTTTGCACGACTCCTTTGAGCCGTGGTAGGGTAGAAATCAAAGCACAGTGGGAACTCACACGAGACAAATGACGACCTCAGGTCGATGAACTAACCTGTACACATGTCACCAGGGAACTGCTATCTGACGGTAGATATAATACTAACTAGCAGATTCCCGGCGAGTCCTGTCCGGTGTACTCATAACCCAATGAGCACCTGTATACATCTTAGGTGATCCAACTGACACCAGTGGCTTGTGAGACCGGCCACCGCCCCTCGTCGGGGTCTCGACTGTACACACTAGTCTACTCCGGAGTATCGATGCCCTGTCTCGAAACTCCCACGACTAGGGACCACAATTAAGGATATGCATATAAACTACCCAACTCTCACGTATATGATCGCCATCATACTGTTGGTAGTAAAGCAAGATCCTAAGGGCTCTATCAAAGTGTAACATGCAATCAGTCACCTGAACATGTACACGACTGATAAAGACAAACCAGATAGCATACTATCATCTCGAGTAAGACTGTCCTACCGGGATAGGTCCTCCGCAATCATTGCAATCACGTACCTGCGATCCAATAATTGACTATGAGGGCACTATCTCCAACAGGACCTATCCCGGTAGGACAGTCTTACTCGAGATGATAGTATGCTATCTGGTTTACCTTTATCATCGTGTACTGCTTTAGGTGACCTGACAGGTCGCTATTGCACGTTGATAGAGCCCCTAGGATTCTTGCTTGACTGCCAGCAGTATGAGGGTGATCATATAAGTGAGAGCTGGAGTCTATAAGCACATCCTTAAAAGGTCCCTAGTCGTGGGAGTTTCGAGACAGGGCATCGATTCTCCAGAGTAGACTAGTGTATACAGTCGAGACCCCGACGAGGGGCGGTGGCCGGTCTCACAAGCCACTGGTGTCAGTTGGTTCACCTAAGATGTATACAGGTGCTCATTGGGTTATGAGTACACCGGACAGGACTCGCCGGGAGCATGCTAGTTGGTCTTATACCTGACGTCAGATAGCAGTTCCCAGGTGACATGTGTACAGGTTAGTTCATCGACCTGGGGATCATCATTATTCTCGTGTGAGTTCCCACTGTGCTTTGATTACTACCCTACCACGGCTCAAAGGAGTCGTGCAAACAGGTTTTAGTTGGGTACAGTCCCGAGCCACATGGAGGCAGTGAGCGGATCTTCAGGGGTTCGTCTCTCTCGGTATTGGGGGTGAGGTCGCGCTGTGTCTAGGAGAGCCATTACACGAAGTCCTTGGCCAAGGCAGAAGATTTACTGGTAGGTATTCCAGTAGTATCTCAGGGTGTTCTGGGCTACACTCCGACACGACTTGTACCGCTTTTGGGGGTCTGACTTTTTCCAACCCCCTAGGCCCGACATGCGATGCTCATAGACGAACGGACCGGACTGTACGGATATTGTCACTGATAGGCTCAGTAGTGTGTCAGGATGAGTTCGCTCATCGACGTCCCTTTTGGTCAATAGCTGGTGGCCAGTCACGTATTGGCTTATACCTGTGACGTGCTAGTGGTTAAATCCACAGCCATAGTATTGACGAGTCTTTAGAGTCCACCACACTTACAGTTACTCAAGCTTTCGGGCGAAACGCTGTAGAGGCCGTATGGAGATATGGCAGGGTCCGATCAGATACGTGCGGTATTGCACGGATCAGGATCGGACGGTTAGTACTAGTGGCCGTATGGTTATATGGCAAGGTCTGATCAGATACGTGCGGTATTGCACGGATCAGGATCGGACGGATATTACTAGCCGGCTGTTGTTTAAGCCGGATCCTAGTTTAGTACAGTGTAGATTTTGTCTCATTGCATTTGTATCCGGTCGGAATACAGATGCGGGTGTGTATGCACAGTATCGGGGTTTTCCTGTAATTTATTACGGGACCAGTTTTCTGGAGTTGCCAGTTTGCATTCCGTTCCGGCCGGTTTTCCTTTGTTCTTTCCCGGCCGGACTTTTCCGATGGAGGGTGTTATTTGCAAGTTTGCAAATAACATTTTGTGTAGTGTTTATTTGTAAGATGAGAGATTATAAAAGCATCTTTTGATACCATTCTTATCTATCATCATCACTTGCTTTTTGTTGATTTGAGGTGATTAGTAGTTGATGTGAGTTAGTTATGATGATGTTTGGATATGGTCACCCTCTCTCTTTTCCTACACTCACCTCCCTCTTGCTTATGTATTCTTTTCCTCCACCATTTTCTCATATGAGATGGTAGAACACATTTGAGAGAAGAAGATGAGAGCTTCATTTTTGAGAGTGTAGCATTTTGATCTCTTTTCATGTTAAGAAAAATGCAAGCACCATTTTTCTTATCTTGATTCCTCCATCATCTTCAAAGGCAACAAACCCCAAATGAGACATAACCTCAACCCTACACATTCTACAGCAAATCTTGGACGCGTCGGCCAGCAAACTTCGCGCCCGAGTTGCCTCGGTATTGAGGTGGGAGCCCGTAAAAGATGCAGGCGATGTGGTGCCCTTCCGGCGAGAAGGCGACGACCGGAGGTTCCGCAGGAGATCGGGACGACGACGAGAAGACCGGAGGACTCGGATCATTCGGTATATCTCTAACCCATCTTGTAGTTAGCTAGAACTAGTTTAATAGTCCGATCCGGGTGTTTAGTGCGCGGTGGTGCCGGTTTGCTAAGTTCGCAAAATTAAAGTTTATCACCGCTTCCGCATTTGGCCGTCGGATTGACGGCCGGGGCGCCGCCGTGCACTTACAGAAATCAAGCAGCACCGGGATGATGTTGGAGAGCACTCGAGTTCACCATGCCAGCACGAGCCTCAATGATCAGATTTGGACCGGCGAGACCCCCCATAAATCCAGCGACACCGGTCCCCCTAGCTCCTTTTCCCCCCATTTTTCTTCTGTCACTTTATAGGCATCACATCATTCATTTTATATTGTTTATTTATTCTATTTTGATGCCTATAAATACCAGAACAGATTTGAGCCAAGTTTTGGTTTTGTTTAGTTTTGGTTTAGCGTGAGAGTTGAGTGGGATTCAACTTGGTTTCTTCTTCTTCTTCCCTCTTGAAGATTTCTTTTGAGAGTTTCATTATAGAGGTTGAACAAGTTACCAATATCTTGTATCTAAACTTCTTCAAGTGTTCATAATGTTGTTATTATTTTGTTTACTTGCTTCTTTTGTTTCTTACATTCTTTTCATTATGTATTACTAATTTCTTTGGTTGTGGTTATGGTGAGGATGTGAGATGAAAGGCTTTGCCTTCCTCCTCCTCCTGTTCATGTTTAATGTGCTTATAATTATAATTCTAACTTAAAGATTGTTTATATATTGATATGATATGGTATTTTGAAACCATGGTTACTTTGTAACCACTTCATATACCATACTCACTCCCTTTCCCCATTTCACAATATTTAAGTTAAAATTAATTTAGTATTAAATTTGCTAAGTTTAGATACTGTATTTTGTGACGAAGCGCTTGACGAACCTTTGGTTTTCATATACCTATACTATCACAAACACTTAGCAAAGTTAACACTAAAACTAATTGCTCTCACTCGCTACTTTGTGTTTTTGATGTTGCGGTATGCTTGCTAACCCTTGTACTTAGTATTGATACCTCAAGCTTGGACATACAAACGGTAAGTGAACAAAACGAACTCGTTTCGTGTTTTGCGTCAAATATCAGTGTTTTGATGATTTGTGCTCCGCAACCGCCTTGACAAGTCATGCTTAACGCCGGGATCGACACAAGGACGGACAACTCATGAGCAAGGGAGCGTCGAAGAAATCGTCGCGATTCGACCATCCGAGCCAAAGCCACGGCCATTTCTTTCTTAACTTGTTTTATTTGTGTTTGTTAGTTATATATATGCCCTAGAGGCCATTGTTGTATATATGATGTATATTATAGTGGATGCTTGGATATATATAGAGAGAGGACTTTCTTGCTCGATATGATAGTATGCTATCTGGTTTCATTGTCTTAACATGTTGATTTGTATTTGGTTACTGTCTTGCTCTCACATGTTGATAAAGCCCTTAGGATATGTACTTGACTAATAGGACTATGATGCAGATCATACTAGTGAGGCCAGGGTAGTCCACGAGTACATCATATAATTATTCCTAGTCGAGGGTGTATCAAGACAGTGCATCGATACTCCAGAGTAGACTAGCGTATACGCTTCTTGACATATATGATGGGCTATGGATGATCCCATATCCATTGGTGTTTGACATCAAAGATGGTGTACGGGTGCTCAGTGGAGACTGGGTATACTGAACGGACTCGACGAGGACTCCTAGATGGTATTATACCTATCGTCAGGTAGCAGTTCTCTGGTGACACTGGTACAGGTTAGTCTGTAGACTCGAGATCGTCATAGAGTTTTGTGTGATTCCCACTGTGTTTTGATTTCCACCTTACCACGTTCAAGAGGACGTGCAAAACGGTGGCTTTTGAGTACAGTCCTGAATCACATGGAGGCAATGAGCGATAGGAAGGATTTCGTCTCTCCCGGTATTGGGGGTTGATGTTGCGCTGTGTTCGATTGGCTATAACTGGAAGTCCCTGGCCATGGCTGATATGGAGATCTACTGGTAAGTGTTATCAGTAGCTTCTTGACCCGTTATGAGCCTCACATCGGCACGACTTATCGGTTACAGGGGTCTGACGTTTACCATCCCAAAACTGGATATGCGACATATCAGATGAAGAGACCGGACTGTACGGTAGCGTTACTGATTGGATTCACAGGAGTGTGTGCGGGCTTGCTTGTTGATCTTCTGATCGCTCAATACCCGGGTGGCTGTTTTGTTTAGGGGACCGCTTGCACCTTATGGGTGTTTGATATGATCATCACCTGCTGCCGGCGTATTGACGATTATTTAGAGTCCTACACAGAGGTTTCCTGGCTGAGGCAAAACGGAGTAGGAGTACATCTGTGATATGTGCGCGACCGAGAATAATACGTATATGTGATACCGTATTCGATTCTCACGTATGTGATATCGGCCTGGTATATGTGATATAGCCGAGTTATCGGATCAAGTGTTGATTCGATGAAATGATACTTATTATATTAGTCGGTTATTTGCAAAATAGCCGGATTATCCGATCAAGTGTTGATTCGATAATTTAATGTATAATTATATATATTTGATATATTACATTACATTAACTAATATAAGCTCACTTAAATGATTCTTTTTCTCACTTGTTGATACATTGATATATTTATGATATATGTTAATTGTATTATTTTTTTTGTTACATTAAATATTATATATGTGATATATAAAATTGTAGCATGTTAGGTTACAAATGCAACTAGGGTTTATGAGATTAAACCATGCTAGGGCTTAAATTAGGGTTAACATTTTCTTTTTAGTTAATTCTAAATTATGGTTTAAAGTTAAGATATTTTGTTATGTTGACTTTGTCCACTCTTTAGATATTTGCTAGATATTTGTTAACCTAACCTTTTAACCTTAGCCTATGGTTTATTCTCTACAAGGGTTAAGCATGCCATGCTTAACCAATGGTTGCTTTTCTAACCTCAACAATAATCACACTTCATCTTCTTCGTCCTCCTCACAAAAAGCTCACTAGCCTTTTCTTTTGTGATGAATTAAAGTGAGATAAAGAAAACTAAAGAGAGAAAAATTCCGACTTCATCATCCTCATCTATTCTAGCCATTTAGATTAGGGTGTTTGCTTCACTAATACCTCATTAGTGAAGTGAAAGCTTGGGTTTGTATTTCTCAAGGTAGATCATCTTGGATTGTGAAGTCTTCAAGGATGCCTCATTCACCTCATGGAGCCTCTCTAGAGTCCGGTAGCTTGATGATCACAGCGAAAGGACCTCAACTCGGAGCTTATGAAGTGAAAGAATGGACTACAAAGGTTGTAATCCCTAACACATATAAGTAAAGATGTTTACTTGTTGTTTCTAACACTAATTCTCTAGTAAAGATCCTTACTTAGGTTGTTTGGAACTTGAAAGTTTTTAAATACGACATGTTTGATATCTTGTAGAACCTTGTTATAGTACCTAAGAACCTTACAGTGGTATCAGAGCATAACTAGAGCATTAGGCGTTGCGTAGGCGAAATTAAAAGTCCGAACAAACTCCGATTAACCGAATTTTCCTACTTTCTGGAATTTTTTTCAAAAGTTGAAAATTTTCATATTAAAAATATTCAGAAAATCATGCAAGTAATTATATGGACCCTCTTGAAAAACGAGTCCCTAACTCGCTTTAGTGACTGCGGAAGCGCGGCCAAAAAATGGTTTTGGCGGGGGTTCCGCGGCGCCACTAAGGAGGCAAGAGATGGCACTTCAACGGTTGGTCCATTGGTACTGGAGCATGCTTCTGGGAAGTTTAATAGTGCTTAAGTGTTGAGCTCTCTGGGAATTTTGGGAATTCGTTGATTCGATCGAATTGTTTAACGTCGTCAAGCTTTCTGTAATGAGATACAATAATTGGTATCTACAAATTTGTTTGTTGCGTGTAAATCTAACATTTCGGTCTCCGGTGTAATCGGACATCTTGTTGGATTATCCGACTTATTTTGAAAATGTGTTTTCATGGATGAGACCTAAATGCGAGCTTTACATTGTCATGCATGAAATCTTGGATATGTGATATCCCGGGATTGTGTTGTCTAAGTGCAGTTTTGATTCCAATTGTTGTAGTTTTACACTTTCTTTTCTGCGACCGTAAATGTAATATGTGGTGTATCGCCGGTTTCGGTGCTATATGTCAACGACTATTGGGATACGCATATTTACTTACGTTGATGACATGTGATGTTATGTGTTGTTGTGATATGTTATATTGGATCGTCGTGTTTTGAATAGCCGAGGTTTTATGTGAGATGAGTGTTTTTATTTTCATTCATCTAAAATTCATTATATGTAATATTCTTTTATTGGGGCACTTCCGGGTTGAGGATGATGTCACCATTGTATATTATTTAAATTTCCGCATTAGAATAGACCAAGGAGGAGAGCACATGCAACCGGGTTCTAGGGTCCAGTGGGAGGCCATCTCGAGGAGTCGAGACCGGGTCTCCTAACCCTAGAATAGGTAGGGTTGCTTGCTGTTCATGTAGGGGTCTAGGGATGTGGGTTTGGCTATTCATCGCGGCCGTGGAATCCGTATTTTATACAGGCTCAAAATAAAACACGGACCTCCTAGTATATCAAATATTTCATATGTTGTCTTCTGCTGCTGATATTCTGTGATGTGATCATTTTATATGCATGAAACGAATGCTTTATTATTGTATATATGATATATAATAAACGTTGCTTATGTTTTGCACCCGTGCTGGTCCCGCCCCGGTATGCCGTTAGTTAAGTAACCTAACGGTGCATAACGGGACACTGTGGCGAATGCGGATGGCATAAGCGTACGTTGTATTTTCGTTTCTTCTGTGATGATTTTGTAGCTTAAATGATGGGACTTCATTAATGAGATTAATGAAAGAAAAAGAAACCTAAAAGATGTTGTAGAATCAAATTTTTAAAAAGGGGTAGCTCTAGTTTTTGCTTTGCATAGCGGTATTCCTTGTAGAATATTCAGCACCTTATTCGATAAGGAAAAAGCCGAGATCCCTTCACCAGGAGTGACCTCTTTAGCAAAACTACCAGATGCTACAACTCACTCGGTTTTGTTTTTGATTGCTTCTATAATTCTTGCTTTGCATAGCGGTATTTGTGAAATATCCTGCACCTTATTCGATAAGGAAAAAGCCGAGATCTCTTCACCGGGAGTGACCTATTTACCGAAACTAGTAAAAGCCTCAAAAACACTCATTTTCAAAATCACTTGTTTCTACAAAGATATCAAGTTCATTACGCAAAAAGTTTTCATAAAAACCAGTCGTAGCCCTCCGTCATTTCAGATAAATCCTACTTAGTATTTGTCCTGCATTTGTTGACCTTGTCAAGGCGTAGTGTACGGTAGCTAATTAGTGTTTATCTGCTAAAGCATGAAATGCGATTGGATTAGGGTAGTTGTACGGCCTTGTTGACCTTGTCAAGGGTCGTGCGGGTGGGTTTAATTCAATCATGAAATGTACGAGTTGAACTTGACTTGCAATTTATGGTTTGTTGACCTTGTCAAGGTCATAAATCGCTAGGGGCAAAAAGATTATCGGGAATTTCAAGTGTTGAAATTTGCAATGAGATTGCGTACCTTCTATTAAATAGCTGGATCCCGATACCCCTTGCGAGTAAGAGTTACTCCTGGGAGACTTTTACACATGACAATTAGCCGATCAAGTAGGTGTTTAGAAAGGTGCTAACGGGGTTATGCCTCTGGAAAAACGAGATTTATTTTAATTAGGTCCATGCGAAAGCACGGGGAACCTCCCTCAAAGTACCAACACTGTCCTGGTCGAAAGATTGGCGAACTTATAAAGTGTAATTAATCCCGGCTAGTCTTACCTTTTAAGGTTTGAAGGGAGATTTGTACAAAGCAGTGGGTGCTATCCTGATTAGATAAGATAATAACCAATCTAATCTTGCAAGAGCATAAGCTAAAATGTTTTCTTCTCTCTCTCTCCAGGTAGCGACCATGTCAGGACTTAATCAAGATAATAATATGGATGTATTGACTGAACCCACTTGTTATACTGAGCAAGGTAGCATTGGTTCCGTTCTGTCTTATAACTGTTATAAGACTGAACAGGAAATAGGGGAATATCCGGAATCCCACGCCACCCAAGTGAAGAATAAGCATGTTGATGCATCTTCTTCGGGTGTGTTTGTTATCAAGAACTGTTTCTCAGTTCACTATACGTCCTGGGTATTGGATACCGGATCAGGATCCTACATATGTAATATGTTGCATGGGCTAAAGAGAGGTAGAGAACTGGCAATGGGTGATCATTCCGTAAAAGTAGGGAATGGTGCAAATGTTGCAGTCAAAGCAGTTGGCGAATATCACCTTGTATTACCAAGTGGTAATACATTGATTCTGAACGAATGCTATTACATACCGAACATGATATGCAACATTATATCAGTTTCTTCATTAAGTAAAGAAGGATATAATTTTGTTCTACAGGATAATGTTATGAACATCTTCCTGAATCAAAAGTTGATTGGATCAGGCTCGTTAAATAATGGCATATACGTTCTAAATCAAACTACAATTCTTAATGTACTAAACACACACAAGAGGAAGAGTTCAGAAATGAACGAATCCTTCTTGTGGTATTGTAGACTAGGTCATATCAATGCGACACGACTAGCTAAGTTACATAAGGATGGATATTTGAATACGTTCGAATTTTCATCTTATAATACTTGCCAGTCATGTCTCAAAGGCAAGATGACCAAAACTCCGTTTAGTGGACACGGAGAAAGATAGGGAACTCTTGGGACTGATACATAGTGATGTATGTGGTCCCATATCTACACATGCCAGAAATGGTTCCTCGTACTTTATTACATTCACTGACGATCTCTCAAGAAACGGACATGTGTTCCTGTTGAAACATAAGTCTGAAGCTTTTGAGAAATTCAAAGAATATAAGAACGAAGTAGAGAACCAAACGGGTAAAATATTTTGATCTTTCGATCTGATCGAGAAGGAGAATACTTGAGCAATGAGTTCCTGGACTATTTAAAAGAGAATGTGATTCTCTCTCAGCTTACTCCTCCTTATACACCACAGCACAACGGTGTTTCGGAGCGGAGGAATCACACCCTATTAGATATAGTGCGCTCTATGATGAGCACTGCTGAGTTGCCTATTTCCTTTTGGGGTTATGCACTTGAGACAGCATTATACCTATTGAACCAAGTTCCATCTAAATCTGTACCCACCACACCATATGAGATATGGAGTAGAAAGAGACCATATCTTAAACGAGTTAAGATATGGGGTTTTCCGGCCTATGTCAAAAGGCAAAATCCGGACAAACTCGAGGCACGATTAGTTCTCTGCAAGTTTGTGGGATATCCAAAGAATTCATATGGATATTTTTTCAACCACGGTGAGGAACAAAAGGTGTTTGTTGCTCAACATGCCACCTTTTTAGAAAAGGAATTTCTTTCAAAGGAAATTAGTGGCGAAGAGGTAGAGCTGGAAGAAGTTCCAGCAGTACAAACAGCATCTGAAGATTTAGTGGAACCAGAGGATTCGATAGTTCCCAACGAACCCCAGCCGCTCCGCCGATCTAGTAGGGTTCCTCATCCACCTGAGAAATACTACGGTTTTCTCATTGATGGTGGGAGCGAGGATTGCATCATGGAAGATGATGACCCGACTATCTTCGAGCAGGCCATCACGAGTGGTGACTCTGTGAAATGGCTGGATGCAATGCGATCTGAGATGGAATCCATGTACACCAACAAAGTATGGACTTTGGAAGTTGCTCCTAAAGGGGTAAAACCCATTGGGAGCAAATGGATCTTTAAGAAGAAACTTGGTGTAGATGGAAAAGTTGAGACTTTCAAAGCTAGACTTGTTGCAAAGCGTTTTCGTCAACGACCAGGTGTGGATTATGACGAAACCTTTTCTCCAGTGGCTATGCTTAAGTCCATCCAGATCCTACTTGCTATTGCTGCATACCATGACTACGAAATCTGGCAAATGGATGTTAAGACCGCCTTTCTAAATGGTGATTTAGAGGAGTGCGTGTACATGACTCAGCCAGAGGGCTTCGTAGACAGTGGGAGCAGCGGTAAGGTGTGCAAGCTGCTTAAATCCATCTACGGGTTAAAGCTGGCATCGCGGAGTTGGAACATCTATTTTGATGTTGTAATCAAAGAGTTTGACTTCATCAAGAACGTAGATGAACCTTTTATCTACAAGAAGGTTGGAGAGAGTAAGATTGTCTTCCTCGTATTGTACATAGATGACATACTCTTGATAGGAAATGATGTTCCTATGCTACACTCGGTCAAGCTCTTCTTATCACATAGATTCTCAATGAAAGATCTAAGTGATGCCTCCTGCAATTTGGGGATTAAGATCTATAGAGATAGATCTAAGAGGATACTGGGATTGTCCCATTCCAGGTACATTGACACCATACTAAAGAGGTTTAGTATGGAAGAATCCAAGTGTGGGAATTTACCCACGATCTCTGGACTCACTCTTTGCAAAGAGATGTCTCCAAAGACTGATTTGGAGAGAGCTCGCATGCAAGAGATACCCTATGCTTCGGCTGTAGGCTCTATCATATACGCGATGCTATGTACCAGACCCGATATAGCATTCTCACTAAGTGTAGTGAGTAGGTATCAAGCAGATCCAGGATAGAGTCACTGGACAGCTGTGAAGAACATTCTCAAGTACTTCAGAAGGACTAAAGAGATGTTCTTGGTGTATGGTAACGAAGAACTCCAGGTGGAGTCCTTTATTGATTAGAGCTTCGAAAGTGATAAGGACGACTCTAAGTCACACTCGGGATTTGTCTTTACCCTAAATGGAAGGACGGTTTGTTGGAAGGGTTCCAAACAGGAAACCGTGGCAGACTTGATGATGGAGGCTGAATACATCGCTGCCAACTATGCTGCCAAAGAGGCAGTCTAGATGAAGAAGTTCATAATTGAACTTGGAGTGGTTCCGTCCATTGAGCATCCAATACCTTTGTATTGTGATAACAATGGAGATATGGCTTTGGCCAAGGAACCCAGGTCCTATTAGAGATCAAGGCTTATTCTGAGGCGATATCACCTGATCCGATAGATAGTTGATCGCCGAGAGATCGAGTTCAGGAGAGTTGACACGAAGGACAACACTGCGTATCCACTCACAAAGGCCATACCCCAAATATAATTTGAGAGACTATTCAGGATGTTGGGTATGAGATACTACAACAACTGGCCTTAGTGCAAGTGGGAGATTGTTAGTTATATATATGCCCTAGAGGCCATTGTTGTACATATGATGTATATTATAGTGGATGCTTGGATATATAGAGAGAGAGGACTTTCTTGCTCAATATGATAGTATGGTATCTGGTTTCACTTTGTGTTAACATGTTGATTTGTATTGGGTTACTGTCTTGCTCTCACATGTTGATAAAGCCCTTAGGATATATACTTGACTACTAGGACTATGATGCAGATCATACTAGTGAGGCCAGGGTAGTCCACGAGTACATCCTATAATTGTTCCTAGTCGAGGGCGTATCGAGACAGGGCATCGATACTCCAGAGTAGACTAGCGTATATGCATCTTGACCCATATGATGGGCGATGGATGATCCCATATTCATTGGTGTTTGACATCAAAGATGGTGTACAGGTGCTCAGTGGATACTGGGTACACTGAACGGACTCGCCGAGGACTCCTAGATGGTATTATACCTATCGTCGGGTAGCAGTTCTCAGGTGACACTGGTACAGGTTTGTCTGTAGACCCGAGATCGTCATAGAGTTTTGAGTGATTTCCACTGTGCTTTGATTTCCACCTTACCATGTTCAAGAGGACGTGCAAAACGGCGGCTTTTGGGTACATTTCCGAATCATATGGAGGCAATGAGCGATAGGAGGGGTTTCATCTCTCTCGGTATTAGGGGTTGACGTTGCGCTGTGTTCGATTGGCTATAACTGGAAGTCCCTGGCCAGGGATGATATGGAGACCTACTAGTAAGTGTTATCAGTAGCTTCTCGACCCGTTATGAGCCTCACATCGACACGACTTATCGGTTACTGGGGTCTGACGTTTACCACTCCTAGACTGGATATGCGACATATCAGACGAAGAGACTGGACTGTACGGTAGTGTTACTGATTGGATTCACAGGAGTGTGTGTAGGCTTGCTTGTTGATCTTCTGATCGCTTAATACCCGGGTGTCTGTTATGTTTAGCTGACCGCTTGCAGCTTGTGGGTGTTTAATATGATCATCATCTACTGCCGACGTATTGACGATTCTTTAGAGTCCTACACAGAGGTTTCCTGGCTCAGGCAAAACGGAGTAGGAGCACATATGTGATATGTGTGGGACCGAGAATAATACGTGTATGTGATACCGTATTCGATTCTCGCGATATGTGATATCGGTCGGATCTATGTTATATAGCCGGGTCATCGGATCAAGTGTTGATTCGATGAAATGATACTTATTGTATTAGTCGGTTATTTGCAAAACAGCCGGATTATCGGATTAAGTGTTGATTCGATAATTTAATGTATAATTATATATATTTGATATATTACATTATATTAACTAATATAAGCTCACTTAAATAATTTTTTTTCTCACTTGTTGATACATTGATATATATGTGATATATATTAATTGTATTATTTTCTTTTTTTACATTAAATATTATATATGTGATATATAATATTGTAGCATGCTAGATTACAAATGCAACTAGGGTTTATGAGATTAAACCATGCTAGGGTTTAAATTAGGGTTAACATTTTCTTTTTAGTTAATTCTAAATTATGGATTAAAGTTAAGATATTTTGTTATGTTGACTTTGTCCACTCTTTAGATATTTGATAGATATTTGTTAACCTAACCTTTTAACCTTAGCCTATGGTTTATTCTCTACAAGGGTTAAGCATGCCATGCTTAACCTATGGTTGCATTTCTAACCTCAACAATAATTCATTCATCACACTTCATCTTCTTCTTCCTCTTAACAAAATGCTCACTTGCTTTTTCTTTTTTGATGAATTAAAGTGAGATAAAGAAAACTAAAGAGAGCAAAATTCCTACTTCATCATCCTCATCTATTCTAGCCATTTAGTGAAGTGAAAGCTTGGGTTTGTATTTCCTCAAGGTAGATCATCTTGGATTGTGAAGTCTTCAAGCAAGGATACATCATTCACCTCATGGAGCCTCTCTAGAGTCCGATAGCTTGATGATCGCAGTGAAGGGACCTCAACTCGGAGCTTATGAAGCGAAGGAACGGACTACAAAGGTTGAAATTCCTAAACTTAGAAGTAAAGATGTTTACTTGTTGTTTCTAACCCTAATTCTCTAGTAAAGATCCTTGCTTAGGTTGTTTGGCACTTGAAAGTTTTTAAATACGGCATGTTTGATGTCTTGTAGAACCTTGTTATAGTGCCTAAGAACCATACAGTTTTCATGTTTTATATTTTTATGACAAATCAAACCAATTCATTATTTGTTGAACCTTAAACAACAAAACCTAATACACAATTCCCTGCGGATCGACCCGTACTTGCCGGCTTGCTACAACGCGCACTTACAGTTTATAAATTTTAAAATGAGACCGAGCTTGCGTGCGCATTATTTCCTTAAAACGAATCCATTTTCAAAACATACGCGTTTCCGTGCGCGGGTGAGGCCCCGAACAAGTTTTTGGCGCCGTTTCCGGGGAGTTGTTAGTCATTAGGAATTGTTATTTCTGGTTCGTACTAACTCACTAACTTTTTAACTCTTTGTTTTCCCAAAACTAACATAACAAACATTCTTTTTTACTTTGTTCTCTGTCGTTCAGACCTGCTATCACTCTGTAATCAAATTAAAAAATCAAAGTATACTAGTAGAATACTAATATAGCCTAAAGAGTACACACAAAATTCTAGCACCATTGAACTTCATATGACCAGCGACAATGCTCAAAAATCCGGCGCCGCCGGGTCCTAGGTAGGATTTTTTGTTTTTTCTTTTTGTGTGATCTCCAGTGCATTGTTGGTATTCCAGTAGTATCGTTTGATTTTTATAATTTTGAGTATGCAAGAATTGGGGTAGATATATCGCTTTTTGACATTAAATATCGTATTTTCCGACATTTTCGTTTTTAAGGAACTACGACCAGCGATCGTGCAGAGCAAGCTTCAAATTCCAGTGCAAGACATTAGTGAAGTATAGTGCCAAAGATCCGGGTTGTTTGACCCGCGCATGCGAACATTCAAATACCTGTAATCACTTCAAAGGGGTTTCTTAACCCAAATCACATCGGTATGTATTTTCTAACACCTTCGCTCAAATCCGACACATTTCAATATTTCGATCTTCTGCAGGATTCTTCAATCAAATTTGCCACCAATTGCACAGAGAACTAACCCGTATTTGTTGCAGCGCTTAAACCTAAACGGAAAAATAATTGCTTTATTGATTGAATTCTTGAATTGATTTGCGCATATGCATCTTAATACGGATCTTAAGTGCACGACCAAACATGATACGGTAAAGGATTTCATCGCCTTTCTCCATAGCCCACAAATCACAAAACTGAATTCTTGCATACCGACAGTAATTTAAAATCAATTAGAACTTTGACTTTAAGGACTTCTCGCTCATTAGGAGAAGTTAACTGTGTTTAGAACACAGCTTAACAGTATATCGTTCACGGGGTATCTAGGCAAGTGTTCACGACGAAACCGCCAAAAGAGAAATGGTTATTCTAATTAAGTAACTTCGTGAAAGCGTTGGATAACCTCCCCTTATCTCTACACTTACCTGGCTTCTTGATCCGTATATCTTGACCCCGTTTCTCGACACAGTTTTACTTCGATAATCTGGTTCTTGAGCAGGTCTAGTTGACTTAGCATAACATAGACTGCTAGGGGTGTGATATTCTTTGTTTTCTGTGATGTTTGTGGATTCTTGTTGATATGTGTGATACACAATTTAATTCAATTTTTCACCATTCTTATTCCTTTGTTTATAATCAGTCCCAATTCTTTTGTTCAAATTGCCACGATTCTTCCTACATTCATGAAAATTGTCCTTTTCTAGGGGGTGACCAACCGTCCTAGATTTTTGATAACGGTCACCCACCTAACACTCTCGAACCCAGTCCCATTTCCACCCTAGATCAAATGATTGAAAATTTAGAGAAAGAGGTCGACAGGGTAACTGCTTTAGCATCACAACCGTCACAACCCCCTTTCCTGAAACAACTGAACCATCATTAGGGAATGATGGTGAGATGGATGCTAGGTTGACCGCTTTAGAGAAGGGTATTGAAGTGATGACTGCAGTCGTGAATCAAACAGCCGCTACGCTAGCCCTGTTTATACAGCAGTCTGAGCAATTGTTTCATGCTCAGGCTCAAGCATTGGCTAGAATCGAAGAGTATGTAGCTGTAGTGATTCTAAAGAGTGAACACAGTCAATTAGAACTACATAGTGTCAATATCTGTCATCTAGGAAGTCACCCGAGTGAGATAAACGATTAAATGAATTTTGATGATTTCATAGATGATGATGTGAATGAATTGCCTAAGTGTTATCAGGACACACAGGAAAACCCTCTAAGTCAGTCCACCACTAACCTTCAAGTACCCACTGATCCTCCTGTCACTTGTGATTTTGTGGTTGATTTAACTGAAATATTACTTGAAGATGAAATTCATGAACCGACTGAATTTTACATTCCAATTTTAGAGGAGGAAGCTTGTGATTTTGATGGGTATGGTTGGGATAAATTGTTAGAGGAAATTAATGATCATGAACCCATAATTATTGTATCATCAGTTGATATTGTTTCGGAAGAAACGTTAGTGTGGGAACCTACCTTTTTAGATGACATGTACCTATCCATTTGTGAATGTGATGAGGGAGAAATTGTATTGGAGAGTTAGAGGGTTGTAACGATGAGAATAGGATTGTGCAAGATTATAGAGAGGAAGGCAGCTTGATAAATATTCTTTCATCCAAAGTTTTGAGGAATTATTTGCGGATGAACATGATATTCTAGGTGAGTTTGAGTCAGGATCAATTAGGGAACATCCCATGAACCTTTCCTTTTCCAATTTTTTTGCAGATGAACTCTAGTTTTTAACCGAACTTGACTCCGAAACTCAACACGTGCTTCTTGAAAATTCAATTCATTTGGACAACAATTCTCTTAGCACTTCATAACTTCATCTTCACCTTCAAAGTCTTCCGATTCCTACTTTTACACGCACAGGCCCTTCACTAACATCGAACATATACATTGTCTTTTTCTTTTTCTTTGTTATATATATATTCTTTTACCAGCCCTTGCATTATATCGATAAAAATTTTGGGTGGCCGGTATTAATTTCTGAACTAACATTATCTTTTAACTTGTATATACTGTAATTAGTCTTAGTTTTTTCTTTTTGTGAATAAAATTCTCAGCCGGATGTCTAATTCTAGCTACCGGAGACGGGGGCAATGATGAGGACATCGTAAAACTCAGGTTTGGGGGTGAGCGTTGTGTTATTTTGCTGCATCATCTGTATATTCTGCATTTCATACATATTAAAAAAACTCATAAAAATTGAAAAAATTCTTCAAAACATAAAAACTTTTTCGTTATGTTAGCTAGCAGGGGAACTTAGACTCGAAGTCTAACGGTTCGGTTGATAAGATAGAACCAACTAAATCCTTTTTGAGAGATTAAAAGCCTGAAAGATAACACTCCTTTGAGTTTAACCATAGCCGATATACGTCTTTTTTAACACTTTACACGTGTCGTATATTTTGAGAATTTGATGAATGTTTGACATGTCTCTAACCTTTGCCTTCGGGATCTGGCGGATTTGTTGTCTACTGTGATGCTTCGCGAGTGGGATTAGGATGCGTATTGATGCAGCATGGCCGGGTGATCGCTTATGCTTCTCGGCAGTTGAAGAAGCATGAACAGAACTACCCCACTCATGATTTGGAGATGGCTGCAGTGGTCTTTGCACTGAAGATTTGGCGACATTACCTTTACGGCGAGTCATGTCAGATATTCACCGATCACAAGAGCTTAAAGTACATATTTCAGCAGCGAGACCTGAACCTCAGACAGCGTCGTTGGATGGAGTTGGTGAAAGACTACGACTGCGAGATCTTATATCACCCCGGCAAGGCGAATGTGGTGGCAGATGCGTTGAGTAGGAGGCCCGGGGGTAGTCTATCCTTTCTGCGCACAGTGCAGAGGCAGTCGTCAACAGATTGGCAGATGTTATGTGACAGCCGAGTGGAGTTCGAGTTCACTCAGACAGGGGGACAGCTCGCGCATGTTCGTGCACGCCCACAGTTGCTTGACCGTATATATGAGGCACAGCGAAGTGACGACCGTTGCTCAGAGATCGTGGCACAGATGGGACAGGGCAGATTTTCCGAGTTCGTGGTTGACGATCAGGGGATTTTACGATATGGATCTAGACTGTGCGTACCAGATGCTGATGGATTGCGGCGCGACATTCTTGAGGAGGCACACCGATCAGTGTATAGTGTCCACCCCGGTTCCACCAAGATGTACCATGATATGAGAGAGACCTACTGGTGGGACGGGATGAAGAGGGACATTGCGGAGTTCGTTTCGAGATGCCTGACTTGTCAGCAAGTCAAGGCCGAGCACCAGAGGCCCGCAGGAGAGCTACAGCCGTTACCCATTCCAGAGTGGAAATGGGAGCAGATTTCGATGGACTTCGTTGTGGGTCTACCCAGGACCAGTCGAGGGTACGACTCCATCTGGGTGATCGTGGATAGATTGACGAAAGCGGCTCACTTCCTTCCAGTGAAGACGACTTTCAGCTTCGCTCAGTATGCTCAGCTCTATATTGACGAGATCGTGCGACTACATGGCGTACCGACTTGTATCGTGCCAGATCGAGGCACTCAGTTCACCAGCCAACTTTGGCAGAGACTTCAGGAGGCTTTGGGCACTCGTTTGAGCTTCAGCACAGCGTTTCATCCGCAGACCGACGGACAGTCAGAGCGGACCATTCAGACTCTCGAGGACATGCTCAGAGCGTGCGTTTTAGACTTTGGTGGTAGCTGGGATCATCATTTACCTCTAGTGGAGTTCTCCTACAACAACAGCTTCCAGGATACTATTCACATGGCACCTTTTGAGGCATTGTATGGGAGGAGATGCAGATCGCCCGTTTGTTGGACAGAGCTCAGCGAGAGCAGCATTTTGGGGCCGCAGCTTGTTGAGGAGACGACATCGAAGATACAGTTGATCCGAGACCGGATGAGAGCGGCTCAGAGCAGGCAGAAATCCTATGCAGACAGGCGCCGTCGCAGGTTAGAGTTCGCAGTTGGCGACCATGTTTTTCTGAGGGTCTCTCCGATGAAGGGCGTGATGCGTTTTGGGCGAAAGGGGAAGCTTAGCCCTAGATTCGTAGGTCCCTTCGAGATCCTCGAGCGTGTTGGCGCTGTTGCTTATCGTTTGGCTCTTCCTCCGAGCTTTCCCGATGTTCACCCCGTCTTCCATGTTTCGATGCTCCGCAAGTACCTTCACGACCCTTCGCATGCGATTCAGCACCCGACAGTCCAGCTAGAGCGCGACCTTTCTTTTGCAGAGCAGCCGGTGGCCATCCTGGATCGGCAGGTGAAGAAGTTGAGGTCGAAGATTATACCAACCGTCAAGGTCCTTTGGCGTAGCCCGAGCAGCGAGGAGGTTACCAGGGAGACCGAGGGCGAGATGAGGAAGAAATATCCCCATCTCTTCGAAGGTACGCGTAGCTATATTTTTTTTAAATTCGGGGACCAAATTTCTTTAAGGGGGGAAGATTGTAGCGTCTTGAAAAGTCGTTTTGGTGTTTTCCTGAAATTCGGTGAAAATTCGGTATTTTTCCGAAAACCGTCTTTCTTGTTATTTTGCAGTTTAGGGCTAATTTTACCTAAAATGGATAGGTAATTGCTTGGTTTTAGTGGCTAATGAGTTAATTATGAAATTTTGGTCATTTAAAATTTTTTCCCTATTTTTCAATTTTTTTAATATTATTTTAAGCCGGTAAGAAAATACATTAAATAAGCGATAAATACAAATTTTTCCGGGCTAATTTTAATCTCTAAAATTATTATAATTAAAATCTAGTGGTAACATAAATTTTTAGTAATTTATTTTGATTTTTAACAAATTTTTATGAATCGAAACGAATTTATTGAATTTTGAGCTAAAACTTGCAATTTTTGAGTTGTAGGAGGCCTTTTTGCATAAAATTTCTTTTGTAAAACCCCTCTCTTTTTTCCCTCAGCCCTAGGACAGCCCAACCCTGACCAAGTCCAGAAATTTCTGGCCTCTTTTCTTTAGTTGATTTCTTGAGTTGATTTAAGGGTTTTTTTTTGATTTATTTTAATTAAAATGAATAAGGTATGGTGCATTGACTTTTGTGGACTTGACCATGACTTTCCCCACTTGCCCACACCCTCCCCCATTCCCCTTGCTGGCCGAAACTGCACCTCCCCCTTCTTCATCTATTTTCTTCTCATTTCTTCACAATTCTTCAAGTTTAATGCATCAAAAATTCAAATTAAAGCTTGCAAATTCAAACCATCCTTCATCTTTCTTTTCATTCACCTCCCTAGCTTGGATCTTGATGCTTGAGGCCATCTTTTGGAGCAAAATCCATTCTTTCTAGATCTCAAGTGAGGTATAATTCTCATCAAAGTTACTTTCTTTTGTTGCTAAATTCCTTTAAATGCATGGTTTAGTGTTAAAAGTTAAATAATTTCTAATCTAGTTTAAAAAAAAAGAGTAGTTTGTTTAACTAGGGTTTTGAAGCCATAATAGTTAATTAAGTTGTTTTATAGTTAATCTAATGGTTAATTAACTAATCTATATAGTTACCTTGTTGATGTAGTCTTCAATTATGCTAATTTAGTTAAATTTAGAAGTGTGAAATTGTTGTTTTAGGATTTTGAAGAGAGGGTTTTTGTATGGAATTGGATTGTGAAACATGTTAATGAGTTGATTAGGGTTTAGAAATCCATTATTAGGGTAATTAATTTACTTTGCTATCTAGTATTTTGCTAACCTAAGCTAAGAGGTTAATTTTCTTAAGTGGGCTTTTGTTGTGTTAATTTAAGTTTTCAAGTGTGGAAATTGATTTGGAATTTGCTAGGTTATAATTCAAGAAATGGTTGTTTATGGAAAATAGGATTGGAATCATTGCTATTGTGTTGTAATTAGTGTTTGTAGATTGCTTGTAGTGTGCTTGGGTAATTATACTTTATTGTAGTCGTTTTGTCGCAAATCGGCGATTGTTGCACCGATTTTTTTGGAATGTATATGCTTACTAGATCTTTATATAAATTATGTGATGGATTATTTTTGTTATCTTGATTGTTGTAATGGCTTGTCCTACGACTTTTAGGATGCGTGAGTGCGGTTTTTGGGTAGTCGGGTCTTAGTTTTGCCGGGCGACCCAAATCGGCGTTTTTTGGCAGTTTTTGCGATTTTCGCGTGTGTTCCGCGCACTTTGCGCTCGTTGTACCTAGCTAGCGAACTTTAGTAGTTTCGTTGGGGTTTTTCGTCGTTCTTGATATGTAACCTTATATTTGGTATTGATGTAAATTCCAGGTTCGGTCGCGGAGACGTCAGACGCGGCGCGAAAGGGAAAGGCGGTGATTGGACACAGCTAGCCAGGGATCCCGGTGAGTAGATGTAACATCTACGGGGGACTATCGTTGGATGGCGCAAGCCGCCCGATAGTTTTAGTAACTTACAAATCCTTAGTAATGTTAGTAATTAGGGGTGAAATACTTAATTGACTATTTGCTGCATCCATGCATTATATTGACATACCTATACGAAACCATTTCATAGGACACCTGCACCATTACCAGGGTTTTTATATGCAGCACGAGCACTATTCATGCTTACACACACACCCTGGTAATTGCCATGCCACCACACTAGATAACATTTAAATTTAAATCTTTTAATAATTGATACTTAAACTGATGCTATTGCCTTTAATTCCTTAAAATGAAACCGTAGTATTGCTATTCATGTGCATGTACTTCATCATATTAATTGTTCATGCTTAATACATTAATCACACATCGCAACTTGATTATTGATATCATACGCATTCATTATCATTGATATATGCACTTATGAGGATTTCTTGTGATTTTATGATATTGCTGGATTTCGGGGGAAAGCCGCAAAATTTCTAAACTTATTATATTTTTAAAATATGTAAATTGCGGTTTTCTAGTGATGTAAATGTCGTCCACCATGAGTTTGCTGTGGATTTGGAAATCCGTGTCAAGGAGTGGAGGAACCGGCACGGGTACATGGTGGGCCCGGTAAGGTACCCCGGGACAAGAGGAATGTGGTGATGACGTTGAGCCTGGCAGGGGACGGATTACCTACCGGTGACTGTTTGGGACGGCGGATATCCAGAGGATACCGACCGTGGCCGCTAGATGATGAGATATTGATATTTGAGATGGGTCAGCCGGACGGCTGAGGCCAGAGATACATTTATGAGATTTGAGACAGCTTTTGGGTGTCGTTGCTGGACACCGATTTTCGTCGATTCATTGACATTATGCTGGCATTCTAAAAGAGTTTCAAAAATAAAAAGAGATAAAATATTTCTTATATATACCTATTGAGCCTTCAGATATTCATGTTGCATACATATTAGTACACTGATGTTATATACACACCTGCTAGTGCATCCAGTCATACCTGTATTATAGATGCTAGGATGCTTGTGTGCATGCATACGATAGCCTTTGTAGATGTTATTTATTACTCACGAGTTGGCAACTCACCCCCGTTGTGCCACAGTCTTTTGCAGGTCCGCTCCGTCAGTTCTGTAGCGGCGGGCGCACTTGTTCTTTTGCCTCTTTTGCCTGAGCTCAAGATTTGCTCATAGGTGGGTTATGTTATCATTTTTGTACCACCTTGTATATTCTTTGTATCTAGTGTACTCCATCTACTGTTTCTACCAGATTTATTGTATATTGACCTAGAGATGAGACTGTGAGGTTTGTGGATTTTATGTTGTATTTTGGGGTCGAGCTCACTTGAGCCGACATGCTACTTTTTTTCATGCTTCCTTATGATTATTATGCTTGTTGTCATTTTATATTGCGTGGGATTTGTGACCGCCTTATGGCGAAGAGCTAGCTCCCGCTTGGGGATGCCCTATTTTGTCGGATTCATGTATTATTTTTGTTGTACCCATTTTGGGGGCCAGTATTTACAAAGGAGACTCTGCCGAAATTTTCGGAAAAATTAGTATTGTTTTTAAATACGGTTTTATATGACTTATTTGATAAGCTTGCTTTCAAATGTTTGGGTTTTCTTCACTCTTTTGCTTAATTGGTTTTGTTTTCTGGGCTTTTGGCTTACTTATTTTACGGACGCCTTTAGACGTTTCGTAAACTTAAGTGCCAGTCACATTCCGTACCCTGCGGGTCGTGAAAAAGTTGGTATCAGAGCGATAGGTTTACCTTTGTGAGTGTAGGATGACCCTTGGTAGATGGAGTAAGTGACTTAAGCAGGGTAACGTAGCGTGCGTATGTCCGTGGCATACTTACGATACGGTACTCCGCCTAAGTGACTTTAGGATACATGCTTGGAAATTTCCTTCTTCAATTCCGTGTATCCTATAATCCTATTGCACTGTCCTTACTATCCGTTTTCCTGTAACAGCCACTATGCCGCCGAAGGCTACGAGGGCACAGAGGGCTGCCGCCAGAGACGAGATTCGAGCTGGCTCGTCCGAGACTAGGACTGAGCAGGGTGGTATGCCTACGCCGCAGGGACAGACCGATCCACCTTCCCCAGGCCGTATGGATAGGCTCGAGACCGGTATTGTCACGACCCGAAAGTACGGAACATGACCGGCACTTAAACTACGAACGTCTCGAGGCGTACGTAATCTAAGTAAACCGAAAACCCAGAAATCCAAACCAAGAAGAGTAGTAGAGAGTAGGAAAAACCAACTTAAAGCAAGTAATCTCAATAGCATAAGCCGAATTATGCGGTTTTTAAAACATCAAAAAATTTACTGAAAATTTCGGCAGAGTCTCCTATGTAAATACTGGCCCCCAAACGGGATACAACATGAATAGTATACGAAATCAAGAAAAAGGCATCCCCAAGCTGGAGCTAGCTCTTCGTCAATCGACGGTCACAACCACACAAACAATAAAATATACAACGCCAACGGCGAGGATCAAAACTCAAAAGGAACTCAAAACCACCAGAAATATAACGAGCGACTCTAAGGTCGAAAGAATAAACAACACTGGTCTCTATCTCAAAAAAATACATGTTTGGTTGATGGAATTTACTAGATACAACGGAATAATATTATACGAGGTAATATGATGGGTATGATACAAGAAAAACCCACCTACTAGCAAGTCACCCGAATGAAACTGAGCCCGCAAAGCCGTAATGAAACCTGTACGGCAAACCTGCAAGAAACTGGGGCACAACGGTGGTGAGTTGCCAACTCGTGAATAGAAAAATATCTACGCACAGAAATCGCATAAATAACGCAACCTAGGTCAATGATCATAAAATATCCTCAAATGTATGTATAACAGGCAGCCTATGACAATGTCTAGGGTAAAATCTAACCCGAGTATAATTTCATGTGCCCGTGTCAGTGTCTCAGGTAGCAATATATCATATGAATGAGGTATGAATGCATGAAAACAGAATACATGTAAATGAAGAAACTGTTTTCAAAAATTAATGAGATTTCCTTTGTATTTTTAAAAAATGAGGTATCATAAATGAAATCAGCATCAACGGTGTCTAGCATCGACACAAAACATGAATCTCAATGTCTCAAAACCTCAGGCTCCGGCCATCCGGACTGGCCTGTATCATCAAATCTCAGTACCTCAATATCTCGAAATCTCAATGTCTCAATATCTAGGGCGCCGTCAGTCCAGACCGGCCCCTACCATCCATCTCAAGACCACGACGGTATCCTCCGGATATCCGACGCGTCGGGTAAAATCACCGGTAGGTAGTCTCCCCCTGCCAGGCTCATCGTCATCACCACGAGCTTCTTGCCCCGAGGTACCTTACCGGGTCCACCATGTACCCGAAACGGTTCATCCAACTCCTCGAATCGGGTCTCCAAATCTATCAGCAAACTCATGGTGGACGACTCATACATCATGGGAAAAACCGCGCTTTTTATTTAGAAAGAGAAAGAAGAAGTTTGTATATGTTTTGCGGTTTTCCCCAAATCCAGAAATATCATAAATCTCAAGAAATCATCACAAGTGCATATGTCAATGATAATGAACCAGGCATGAACAACTGAATAACAGTATGCATGAAGTGGTAGGTAATAACTACAATGTCTAATATGGCATATAAGCGAAGTACACTAATATCATGTCAACACTACTAGCTAACAATCTAAGTCAAGCAATTATATTCTCTAAAGTGTACGTGACATGGCAATTACCGATGAAGATGTGTGTGAGCCGGCAAGTAGGTGTACGTGGTACATACGCATCATCGGTAATGGTGCTGGTGTCCTAACCGCATGATGTCAAAATGGAATATGCAGCAAAATCAATATGCGAGGCAGAGCGAACAACAATAATGTGCGGGAGCTGAATACTAGACACAACGATAACTAATCTGCAATAATCTAATATAAATCCTACAAATGGTGCCTTTTGAAATAACACGAATCGTGGGGTTTTGAAAATAGAGGCTACGGTGTTTTTATGAAAAGATACGTCGTTTTTGAAATATCCGTAGATTCCCTTGAGCTGTCTTTAAAAATGCCCACGATTCGTTAGTTTTTGAAATAGGTAAGAAGTCTAATCTAATCTAACAACTACACTAAACTATGCGGCTGAACTAACAGGCTGAACTACAGGTAAGGAAACCACCTATTATCAGAGTCGATACATATACATACCTGTATATGTATAGTCGGTGATCCCGCCTCAATAATATCATATCCGATACCATACCTATAATCAGGCATCCGAAGTCAAGAGTGCGGATCAATCATCAATATAGCTCGCACGTAAATCCGTCGTACGGCATCCCAATCTGGGTACGGTTCAATATCACATTCATCATACTATTCACCTGGTATCCTTTTTATCAAATATCATGATCGGGGTACTGATCTACGTCAAGTACCATACTGATACCGCCTACGTATGCATGGACGTGTGTGAAACACTACGTCAAGGACCCGCTACAACGTCATGTCGTATCTAAGATACGAACCCTGCTATATCACCGATCTCACGGCCTCAAATCAAATCTCATCGACTCAGCTCAATCCCAAGTATCCTCCTCAAATCCGTATGTGAACACATAGTCCCATACCCATGTGAACATATAAATATAAAGAATCCCATGAGTACATATCAATAGGAATGTATGCAAGTATGCATGTGTGTATGTGTAGTGCAACACTACCCTAGGGTTCGCAACACTAAAATAGTCCAACACACCAATATCCATCCTAAGCATCGTTATTAATCCTAAATAACATATAATAAATGTTGGTGTGTATACGCATCCGTATACACCACCACGGACTGCGGGGGTGCTATACGCCATCCACCCGACTTCTCCCCGTAGATATAAATCTACTCACCTGGTCCTCGCTTGCCGAAATCGATGTCGCCACGCGCTTGCTTGTCTTCTCGAAGCCCTCGTGAGGGTACCTACGTATCATGACACATCGCATCGCATTAAAACCCAATTCGAAATCGAAACGGCATACGAAAACCAAATCGGCACGCGTATCACACATAGGTCTAAACCTATTACCTACGCATGCAAAAATAGCCAAACCAACACTCGATGTCGATGTCCAAACGTCAAACCATCGAGAAAAAACCCAAACGCACCATTTGCGCATTCACAAACACTAATTATAATATGAAATAGGTTAGAATTCACAAAAACCTCAAACTCACTTTTAAAAGCGATTTTTCCGAAAACCTAGTAAGCAAACTTTTCCATTTTAGTACAAAACTAAATGTTTTAATGATTTTAGTGGCTACAATGCTCACTAAATATCTTAACTAAGCCACCCAAACCATTACTAGATTTTAAACTTACTCATTTCCATAAATCCCAAAATTCTAGTTTGCAATTTAGTTAAATAGTAAAATTCTAAAATACAATTTGCAAACTAGTTACTAGGTTTGATTTAACATGCCTTAATATGATAAATTACACACTTAAACCATGTTCAAATGATATAAAACCCTAACTAGATTTAAATCTCACATATATATGCATTTCATAAAAATCTAGTATACATAAAAGCTTATTTATTGCAAATTTTGAATTAACAAATTGCAACTAGCAACTAGATTAGGTTTTACATTTCCACAAGATGATAATCTACACTTGATTATCCTATTAGTGATGGTTAAACCCAAATTAGCTTCAAACCATACTCTTGAATTCTCAAATTAGCAACAAGAGCAAAATTAACACTTTAACAACTTAGCCTTAAGAAATTAACTAACTAATTAAGCAAAAATGGTTAGAATTTATACCCAATGAATTGAAGATCCACAAGCACACACATAGCCTTCCAAATTGGAATCTTGTTCCCTAGATCCATGCAATTTTGGCTATAGAGAAATGGGTAGGAGTCGGATTTTGATTTTGTGAGGGTTTGTGTTGATTTTTGTTGATTTTTTTTTGAAGGAAATGGAGGTGAAGAAAGATGGATACTTGGAGAAAATGGGGGGGGCTGGTTCTGGCCGAAAATGGGGAGGGTGAGGTGAGTGGGAGAGTGAGAGAGAGAGAGTTTTGGTTTCAAAGTCAAAGAAAAGTCAAAAGCCCATTCTTATACATTCTTTTATCCTTTCTTTTCCTTTTCTTTTCTTTTGCAAAACAAGTGGGGACAAGAGAGGGGGGCTGCTGAATTCAGCCAAGGGGGAGGGAAAATGGGGGTGTGTGAGTGTGGGTATGGGTGTGGGGTGATGGAAAATGATAAATACAGTACCCCAAACATCCATTTACGCTAAAAAAAGCCTTTTTTCTTCAATAATTTCTAAACCGTTTTGGCAAATGATTTCGTTCCAAAAACCACATGATAAATTTTTATTTAATGTTTTATGATGCAAAAAATTTGTATCAACTCATTCCAATTTGTAATTTTCCCTAATTAAATGTATTAGTAACGGCTTAAAATAATAATAAAATAATATTTTTTTCAGAAAATTTGAAATTTCACCAGCGGCTCAATAAACACCAAATAATAGCAATTACATAGCTAGAATATGTATATTTAATTTTTATAATAAGATATTTGTATTTTGACTTTTTACCGAAAACACCTTTATTTTACCGATTTTTCGAAATTTCACCGAAACGATTTTCAAAACGTTACAATCTTCCCCCCTTAAAGAAATTCGGTCCCCGAATTTAAATTCAAACTCCCCCAAATACTAAAACATCTAAGAAAACCATCAAGTCGTCGGGGCTCCGAAATTGTAACTACATAAAACAAATCGTAGCGCAGCGCATGCGCTTGAAAAATGAGCATATAACTCAAATCGAAACTCCGTCAAGCATCCCGCAATCATCGGAGTCATGGAGAAGACATCAATGCCAAATCCAAATCAAAACCAATATGCCATAACTCGAAACTATACATGTAAATATCGAATCTATATATGTAAGTATTTGAAGGAAATGCATGCCAAATCTCTTTAAGTCGCTGTGCACGCGTATAACACTGCACAGTGGCGGACGTCTACCATAAGAAAATAACTATATACATATATACTTTTGTTTGAAATGTACGTTCCGCCGTTTTGGAAACAATTTAGAAGGGTCTCCTTGTTTTAAACATTTCGTGTCATATCAGACACGTAGGTAAATACTGAGGCTATAGCTCGCTTTTTGGAAATCCCCTCAATAACTATCAATGCATGCAAAATATATTCAGATACTGTCCTCTGACTAGTCCTGCTCAGTACGAAATCACATAGCAATATCATAAAAACGTACTGCTCTATACGAAATAAATCCCAAAATACGCACATGAATGCTACGTGCGTCTGGTGCGCACGGATATCAAAATCGAAGAATGTGCCATACATGCGCACCGAAACAACATCTAAGTGCATCGGGTGTGCACGAAACATCTGTCGTAGGAAACGTGTGTGCCTGACAGCAAAATCAGGTGCATCTGACATGCACGAAAAATCTCGAATTAGTGCATCTGGTGTGCACTAAATCGCATCTCGTAACAGGCGCCCAACAGGCGCTAAAAATCCAAATCAGGTGCATCCATCATGCACGAAATCATGAAATCCAATATCAAGCGCCGAACGTGCGCAAAATCAATCAGGTGCACAAGGTGCACAAAACAAATATCGAGTATCACCATCGAAATCGAAGTCCAGTGCATCTAAGTGCACGAGAGGCGTATCACTGCACTGCAAGCATATATCAACTATACAGAGTGCAGGAACCAAATCGTGTGCATGCATACGCACAAAACCAACTCAACTGTTTAAAATCGTAAAATCACAAACATGTGAAACTGAAGCACGAAAATGATATCAAGTGCAACACTGTGCAAAATCGTAAATACTCAGTAGGTGCAACCATGGTCCATGAAAACAAATATCATGAAACTCAATCATCAAAATCAATCCTGCGAATAGATCGCCCAAAATACCCAAAATCAAGTATGGCGGAATAGTACTGCTCAAGCGCATCCTCTAAGAATCTCGGCCAACTGTCGCGGTCACTAGTGGGACGTCTCGTCGATGATCATGAACTCTGTCCTGCTGGTGTGCGTAACCATGACCACTCCTGGGTCAAGGGCTTCACTGTGAATTACCAATCTTTCGGTCCATCGGCTCATCGGCCCGGTCAGGTGTGCTAACGGGGATGATCCCATTCTGGCACTTCTCTGGTCATTTCTCGGTCAATCCTTGCGACCACTCATAAGACAGCATATCACTGGCATCGGCCTCTGGCTCTCTGAATATACGTGACACATCTGATCCTGGGTGCAAATATCATTACAGCAGTGTCCTGGAAGGAATCCTGCTCACAGTCTCTTCCATGTCTCGTCTCTGCCAACTGTCCGGAAATCATTGTCCTTTCCTATATCTGCATCTTGCTCTGGAATGACTGCATACTCATCGCGACTCCTTCTGGAAGGTAAGTCCAAGTACCATGCCTCGGCATGCGCATCGCCTCTCTGATGTCGGCGGAGTAGAACGTCATCTCATCTAGATCTGGTGTGAACCTCTTATTCCACTTTTCTCTAATGTCGTCTGCCTTGGACTCGTCTCGTCGCGGCTGCATGGACTGAGATCTAACGGCTATCCTCGTATCTGGAGTCTCCCAAGAATGCATATCACCAACTACCATCCGAATTAAGTCGAGCCATCCGATCGAGTCGTCAAAACCTCATAATCCCCCAAGAGCTCACCCCCTTGGGCACAGTTTAATAGTATCGAGTACATACCACAGCATCGGTGGTCCAGCCGTAGAAGGGCAAACCCAAGCCTCACTAATGGCGCCGTAGAACTGCCGCAAACCCGAAGGTTCAAAGGCTTTCACACGGTCATTAAGTCGAGTTAGGGTTTCATTCTTCTAGAGGGACCATAGAATTGCCTGCATGTCTTTCCGACTACTTAAAACTTGGAATAATAGGTTGCTGACATTCGATCGTCTCTGTCGACTCTCAACGTCTCCGCGTGAAATCGTCTCCAGCTGGAATCAATCTATCTGATGACCTCACATCAGGGTAGGCGAACGATCCACAAGTCCTAGTCATTCATCCTCGATGACTAGCGACCTTCTATCATCTCTTAGTACAACTCGTTCTGCACTAACGACATCATCTGGGGCAATATCTCGTCGTTCGCAGCAATAACTAGCTCGCTCATCTGCACTCTGAACAGTGCCTCGACCATCATGAATAAGCAACACACCAACGGTCATCAAAATCTGGCTGGCCTCTGTCAGTGGCTCAATCCTCTAGTGTTGATCAGCACCTCCGAGTAACCTCATAAAGGCAATCCGCCAAACGCTCGTGGCGCGGAAACACAGTAAAATGACACATCTCTGCGATCGTGTGTCGCCGGAATTTCGCCCTGGTCAGTCCTCGTTCGTGAGGAGCTTGTGCTGACCGTAACTCTAGCCGTAGCTCTCCCTGCCGGTAACCGTAGCAGAAAAACCAAACTGGTACCGACGAGGCTAGATCAGGAAGGAATATAATACCGAACAAGGAAATGTACATCCTAAGGCTTCATAAGTGGAGTGGCGTGTCGTAAATATGCCGCGGAACATACCAACGGTACGTCACTCTACTTTAGTCACATATTCCATCAACCAAGGGTCATCCTACGCTCCGAAGGTAAAACCTAACGCTCTGATACCAACTTTGTCACGACCCGAAAGTACGGAACATGACCGGCACTTAAACTACGAACGTCTCGAGGCGTACGTAATCTAAGTAAACCGAAAACCCAGAAATCCAAACCAAGAGGAGTAGTAGAGAGTAGGAAAAACCAACTTAAAGCAAGTAATCTCAATAGCATAAGCCGAATTATGCGGTTTTTAAAACATCAAAAAATTTACTGAAATTTTCGGCAGAGTCTCCTTTGTAAATACTGTCCCCCAAACGGGATACAACATGAATAGTATACGAAATCAAGAAAAAGGCATCCCCAAGCGGGAGCTAGCTCTTCGTCAATCGACGGTCACAACCACACAAACAATAAAATATACAACGCCAACGGCGAGGATCAAAACTCAAAAGGAACTCAAAACCACCAGAAATATAACGAGCGACTCTAAGGTCGAAAGAATAAACAACACTGGTCTCTATCTCAAAAAAATACATGTTTGGTTGATGGAATTTACTAGATACAACGGAATAATATTATACGAGGTAATATGATGGGTATGATACAAGAAAAACCCACCTACTAGCAAGTCACCCGAATGAAACTGAGCCCGCAAAGCCGTAATGAAACCTGTACGGCAAACCTGCAAGAAACTGGGGCACAACGGGGGTGAGTTGCCAACTCGTGAATAGAAAAATATCTACGCACAGAAATCGCATAAATAACGCAACCTAAGTCAATGATCATAAAATATCCTCAAATGTATGTATAACAGGCAGCCTATGACAATGTCTAGGGTAAAATCTAACCCGAGTATAATTTCATGTGCCCGTGTCAGTGCCTCAGGTAGCAATATATCATATGAATGAGGTATGAATGCATGAAAACAGAATACATGTAAATGAAGAAACTGTTTTCATAAATTAGTGAGATTTCCATTGTATTTTTAAAAAATGAGGTATCATAAATGAAATCAGCATCAACGGTGTCTAGCATCGACACAAAACATGAATCTCAATGTCTCAAAACGTCATGCTCCTGCCATCCGGACTGGCCTGTATCATCAAATCTCAGTACCTCAATATCTCGAAATCTCAATGTCTCAATATCTAGGGCGCCGTCAGTCCAGACCGGCCCCTACCATCCATCTCAAGCCCACGACGGTATCCTCCGGATATCCGACGCATCGGGTAAAATCACCGGTAGGTAGTCTCCCCCTGCCAGGCTCATCGTCATCACCACGAGCTTCTTGCCCCGGGGTACCTTACCGGGTCCACCATGTACCCGAAATGGTTCATCCAACTACTCGAATCGGGTCTCCAAATCTATCAGCAAACTCATGGTGGACGACTCATACATCATGGGAAAAACCGCGCTTTTTATTTAGAAAGAGAAAGAAGAAGTTTGTATATGTTTTGCGGTTTTCCCCAAATCCAGAAATATCATAAATCTCAAGTAATCATCACAAGTGCATATGTCAATGATAATGAACTAGGCATGAACAACTGAATAACAGTATGCATGAAGTGGTAGGTAATAACTACAATGTCTAATATGGCATATAAGGGAAGTACACTAATATCATGTCAACACTACTAGCTAACAATCTAAGTCAAGCAATTATATTCTCTAAAGTGTACGTGACATGGCAATTACCGATGAAGATGTGTGTGAGCCGGCAAGTAGGTGTACGTGGTACATACGCATCATCGGTAATGGTGCTGGTGTCCTAACCGCATGATGTCAATAATGGAATATGCAGCAAAATCAATATGCGAGGCAGAGCGAACAACAATAATGTGCGGGAGCTGAATACTAGACACAACGATAACTAATCTGCAATAATCTAATATAAATCCTACAAATGGTGCCTTTTGAAATAACACGAATCGTGGGGTTTTGAAAATAGGGGCTACGGTGTTTTTATGAAAAGATACGTCGTTTTTGAAATATCCGTAGATTCCCTTGAGCTGTCTTTAAAAATGCCCACGATTCGTTAGTTTTTGAAATAGGTAAGAAGTCTAATCTAATCTAACAACTACACTAAACTATGCGGCTGAACTAACAGGCTGAACTACAGGTAAGGAAACCACCTATTATCTGAGTCGATACATATGCATACCTGTATATGTATAGTCGGTGATCCCGCCTCAATAATATCATATCCGATACCATACCTATAATCAGGCATCCCAAGTCAAGAGTGCGGATCAATCATCAATATAGCTCGCACGTAAATCCGTCGTACGGCATCCCAATCTGGGTACGGTTCAATATCACATTCATCATACTATTCACCTGGTATCCTCTTTATCAAATATCATGATCGGGGTACTGATCTACGTCTAGTACCATACTGATACAGCCTACGTATGCATGGACGTGTGTGAAACACTACGTCAAGGACCCGCTACAACGTCATGTCGTATCTAAGATACGAACCCTGCTATATCACCGATCTCACAGCCTCAAATCAAATCTCATCGACTCAGCTCAATCCCAAGTATCCTCCTCAAATCCGTATGTGAACACATAGTCCCATACCCATGTGAACATATAAATATAAAGAATCCCATGAGTACATATCAATAGGAATGTATGCAAGTATGCATGTGTGTATGTGTAGTGCAACACTACCCTAGGGTTCGCAACACTAAAATAGTCCAACACACCAATATCCATCCTAAGCATCGTTATTAATCCTAAATAACATATAATAAATGTTGGTGTGTATACGCATCCGTATACACCACCACGGACTGCGGGGGTGCTATACGCCATCCACCCGACTTCTCCCCGTAGATATAAATCTACTCACCTGGTCCTCGCTTGCCGAAATCGATGTCGCCACGCGCTTGCTTGTCTTCTCGAAGCCCTCGTGAGGGTACCTACGTATCATGACACATCGCATCGCATTAAAACCCAATTCGAAATGGAAACGGCATACGAAAACCAAATCGGCACGTGTATCACACATAGGTCTAAACCTATCACCTACGCATGCAAAAATAGCCAAACCAACACTCGATGTCGATGTCCAAACGTCAAACCATCGAGAAAAAAACCCAAACGCACCATTTGCGCATTCACAAACACTAATTATAATATGAAATAGGTTAGAATTCACAAAACCTCAAACTCACTTTTAAAAGCGATTTTTCCGAAAACCTAGTAAGCAAACTTTTCCATTTTAGTACAAAACTAAATGTTTTAATGATTTTAGTGGCTACAATGCTCACTAAATATCTTAACTAAGCCACCCAAACCATTACTAGATTTTAAACTTACTCATTTCCATAAATCCCAAAATTCTAGTTTGCAATTTAGTTAAATAGTAAAATTCTAAAATACAATTTGCAAACTAGTTACTAGGTTTGATTTAACATGCCTTAATATGATAAATTACACACTTAAACCATGTTCAAATGATATAAAACCCTAACTAGATTTAAATCTCACATATATATGCATTTCATAAAAATCTAGTATACATAAAAGCTTATTTATTGCAAATTTTGAATTAACAAATTGCAACTAGCAACTAGATTAGGTTTTACATTTCCACAAGATGATAATCTACACTTGATTATCCTATTAGTGATGGTTAAACCCAAATTAGCTTCAAACCATACTCTTGAATTCTCAAATTAGCAACAAGAGCAAAATTAACACTTTAACAACTTAGCCTTAAGAAATTAACTAACTAATTAAGCAAAAATGGTTAGAATTTATACCCAATGAATTGAAGATCCACAAGCACACACATAGCCTCCCAAATTGGAATCTTGTTCCCTTGATCCATGCAATTTTGGCTATAGAGAAATGGGTAGGAGTCGGATTTTGATTTTGTGAGGGTTTGTGTTGATTTTTTTTGATTTTTTTTTGAAGGAAATGGAGGTGAAGGAAGATGGATACTTGGAGAAAATGGGGGGGGGCTGGTTCTGGCCGAAAATGGGGAGGGTGAGGTGAGTGGGAGAATGAGAGAGAGAGAGTGTTGGTATCAAAGTCAAAGAAAAGTCAAAAGCCCATTCTTATACATTCTTTTATCCTTTCTTTTCCTTTTCTTTTCTTTTGTAAAACAAGTGGGGACAAGAGAGGGGGGCTGCTGAATTCAGCCAAGGGGGAGGGAAAATGGGGGTGTGTGAGTGTGGGTATGGGTGTGGGGTGATGGAAAATGATAAATACAGTACCCCAAACATCCATTTACGCTAAAAAAAAGCCTTTTTTCTTCAATAATTTCTAAACCGTTTTAGCAAATGATTTCGTTCCAAAAACCACATGATAAATTTTTATTTAATGTTTTATGATGCACAAAATTTGTTTCAACTCATTCCAATTTGTAATTTTCCCTAATTAAATGTATTAGTAACGGCTTAAAATAATAATAAAATAATATTTTTTTCAGAAAATTTGAAATTTCACCAGCGGCTCAATAAACACCAAATAATAGCAATTACATAGCTAGAATATGTATATTTAATTTTTATAATAAGATATTTGTATTTTGACTTTTTACCGAAAACACCCTTATTTTACCGATTTTTCGAAATTTCACCGAAACGATTTTCAAAACGTTACAGGTATGGAGGAGTTGCGACAGATGATGGGAGGCATGCAGGAGCTGCGTCAGATGGTAGGATCCCTAGTTGCAGCCAGTCGTACACCGAGGCCGGATGACGTACCTACTACATCACAGACGACCATGATACCTGCTCCTACTACTACCACCGTGGCCATTCCGGTTTCACTACAGGATTTCATGAGGCTGAGACCTCCAGTATTCACTGGCACTGAGGCAGCGGAGGACCCACAGTCGTTCCTTGACAGTTTAGCCAGGATCTGCCGTTCGCTGAGATGTTCGGATGATCGATGGGTAGAGCTTGCGAGTTTCCGACTAGAGGGTCTCGCGCAGACATGGTGGGAGTCAGTCTTGAGAGGTCGAGCTGCAGGTCTGCCGCCTATGACTTGGGCCGAGTTTACAGCGGTCTTTCTAGCCCGTTTCCTTCCAGAGAGCGTTCGTGACGCCAGAGCTCGCAGCTTCGAGGCCTTAGTCAAGACACCTGGGATGACGGTGTCTGAGTATGACATCCAGTTTACACAGTTATCCCGATATGCTCAGTACTTGGTGGATACCGAGGAGAAGATGGTGAAGAGGTTCGTACAGGGACTTGATGCCCAGCTATATCTTGCCATCGGCGCCCAGCACTACGACACTTATTCAGCTGCTATGGATACGGCATTGCGGATGGAGGCACGCATATCGCGGACTTCGGCCGTTTCTGGGCCGAAGAGGATGCACACCGATGTACCGTCTCAGAGGCAGCGCGCCAGATTCTTTCCGAGAGATAGGCCTGGCAGAGGATTTGGGCGGGGACAGTTATATGGTTCTTATCCCCAGGGGCAGCAGCCGTCGCCAGGATGTTTTGGGTGCGGGAGTTTGCACCATCTTGTCAGAGACTGTCCGGTGAGACGACAGGGAGCAGCGACAGTTCCGCACGTGACCCTACCCCCATCACCACCCCCTCCTCAGAGAGCACTACTTCCTACCCCAGGCGATGCTCCACGCCAGCTAGGTGCACCGAGAGGCCGTGGACGCGGCGGTCCTGTTCAGAGAGGACGAGGAGGCAGAGGCCGAGGTCGAGGTCAGCTCGCTATCGGTGGAGGACAGGCCCGAGTTTTTGCTTTGACACCGCAGGATGCGCAGGCATCCAATGCCATTGTGACAGGTACTTTGCCAGTTTGTTCTTTCGACGCACGGGTATTATTCGACCCAGGTTCCACACATTCGTACGTCTCTACACACTTTGCACCGATGTTGGGCCGTGAGTCGTCGTCGTTAGATCAGCCGCTTGTTGTTGTTACTCCGGTAGGCGAGTCGTTTGTCGCTCGGTTTGTATTTCATTTGTGTTCCGTTCATATCGGGGAGAGGGATTCATCAGTTGATTTGATACTCCTCGATATGTTGGACTTTGATGTGCTTCTGGGCATGGATTGGCTAGCCACTTGTTATTCTTCGGTGGACTGCCGTGAGAAGGCAGTCAGATTTAGCTTTCCGGGAGAGCCAGTCCTTGTTATTCAGGGAGACCGCAGTGTCGCCCTTCCCAGCTTAATTTCGTCTCTTCACGCTGGTCAGCTCTTGCGGAAGGGATGTCATGGATTCTTAGCGTTTGTTTGTGATACTCGAGCTGCAGAGGTTCCGTTGGACCGGGTCCCGGTAGTTTGTGAGTTCCCTGATGTTTTCCCTGATGAGCTACCTGGGCTACCGCCTGAGCGCGATGTTGAGTTCTGCATTGATTTGATTCCCGGTTCGGGGCCTATTTCTATACCGCCTTATCGGATGGCCCCGGCAGAGCTTCGAGAGCTGAAGGATCAGTTGCAGGATTTGTTAGATAAGGGGCTTATTCGACCTAGTGTTTCTCCGTGGGGTGCTCCGGTCCTGTTTGTCAAGAAGAAGGATGGAAGTTTGCGCTTATGTATCGACTACCGCCAGCTGAACAAAGTTACCGTTCGGAACAGATATCCGTTGCCGCGCATTGATGATTTGTTTGACCAGCTTCAGGGTGCAGGGTATTTTTCGAGGATCGACTTGCGATCAGGATACCATCAGCTGCGAGTTCGACAGGAGGATATACCGAGGACAGCTTTCCGCACGCGCTACGGCCACTACGAGTTTTTGGTGATGTCGTTCGGACTCACCAACGCCCCAGCAGCATTCATGGATTTGATGAACCGTACATTCAGGCCGTATCTTGACTTGTTCATCATCGTGTTTATCGACGATATCTTGGTGTACTCCCGGAGCAGAGAGGAGCACGAGCAGCACTTGCGGATTACGTTACAGACTCTGAGGGAGCACCAGCTGTTCGCGAAGTTCTCCAAGTGTGCATTCTGGCTGGACAGCGTCGGATTCTTGGGTCACGTGGTTACGAGAGACGGCATTTGTGTGGACCCGAAGAAGATTAAGGCTGTTCAGCAGTGGCCCCGACCTACATCGGTTACTGAGATCCGTAGTTTTCTAGGCTTGGCGGGCTACTACAGGCGTTTTGTTCAGGACTTCTCCCGTATAGCTGCACCGTTGACCAGTTTGACCCGGAAGGGAGTTCCTTTCGTCTGGACAGAGGAGTGCGAGCGCAGTTTTCAGCAGCTGCGGACATGTTTGACTACGGCGCCGGTATTATCTTTGCCTTCGGGATCAGGCGGATTTGTTGTCTACTGTGATGCTTCGCGAGTGGGATTAGGATGCGTATTGATGCAGCATGGCCGGGTGATCGCTTATGCTTCTCGGCAGTTGAAGAAGCATGAACAGAACTACCCCACTCATGATTTGGAGATGGCTGCAGTGGTCTTTGCACTGAAGATTTGGCGACATTACCTTTACGGCGAGTCATGTCAGATATTCACCGATCACAAGAGCTTAAAGTACATATTTCAGCAGCGAGACCTGAACCTCAGACAGCGTCGTTGGATGGAGTTGGTGAAAGACTACGACTGCGAGATCTTATATCACCCCGGCAAGGCGAATGTGGTGGCAGATGCGTTGAGTAGGAGGCCCGGGGGTAGTCTATCCTTTTTGCGCACAGTGCAGAGGCAGTCGTCAGCAGATTGGCAGATGTTATGTGACAGCCGAGTGGAGTTCGAGTTCACTCAGACAGGGGGACAGCTCGCGCATGTTCGTGCACGCCCACAGTTGCTTGACCGTATATATGAGGCACAGCGCAGTGACGACCGTTGCTCAGAGATCGTGGCACAGATGGGACAGGGCAGATTTTCCGAGTTCGTGGTTGACGATCAGGGGATTTTACGATATGGATCTAGACTGTGCGTACCAGATGCTGATGGATTGCGGCGCGACATTCTTGAGGTGGCACACCGATCAGTGTATAGTGTCCACCCCGGTTCCACCAAGATGTACCATGATATGAGAGAGACCTACTGGTGGGACGGGATGAAGAGGGACATTGCGGAGTTCGTTTCGAGATGCCTGACTTGTCAGCAAGTCAAGGCCGAGCACCAGAGGCCCGCAGGAGAGCTACAGCCGATACCCATTCCAGAGTGGAAATGGGAGCAGATTTCGATGGACTTCGTTGTGGGTCTACCCAGGACCAGTCGAGGGTACGACTCCATCTGGGTGATCGTGGATAGATTGACGAAAGCGGCTCACTTCCTTCCAGTGAAGACGACTTTCAGCTTCGCTCAGTATGCTCAGCTCTATATTGACGAGATCGTGCGACTACATGGCGTACCGACTTGTATCGTGTCAGATCGAGGCACTCAGTTCACCAGCCGACTTTGGCAGAGACTTCAGGAGGCTTTGGGCACTCGTTTGAGCTTCAGCACAGCGTTTCATCCGCAGACCGACGGACAGTCAGAGCGGACCATTCAGACTCTCGAGGACATGCTCAGAGCGTGCATTTTAGACTTTGGTGGTAGCTGGGATCATCATTTACCTCTAGTGGAGTTCTCCTACAACAACAGCTTCCAGGATACTATTCAGATGGCACCTTTCGAGGCATTGTATGGGAGGAGATGCAGATCGCCCGTTTGTTGGACAGAGCTCAGCGAGAGCAGCATTTTGGGGCCGCAGCTTGTTGAGGAGACGACATCGAAGATACAGTTGATCCGAGACCGGATGAGAGCGGCTCAGAGCAGGCAGAAATCCTATGCAGACAGGCGCCGTCGCAGGTTAGAGTTCGCAGTTGGCGACCATGTTTTTCTGAGGGTCTCTCCGATGAAGGGCGTGATGCGTTTTAGGCGAAAGGGGAAGCTTAGCCCTAGATTCGTAGGTCCCTTCGAGATCCTCGAGCGTGTTGGCGCTGTTGCTTATCGTTTGGCTCTTCCTCTCAGCTTTCCCGATGTTCACCCCGTCTTCCATGTTTCGATGCTCCGCAAGTACCTTCACGACCCTTCGCATGCGATTCAGCACCCGACAGTCCAGCTAGAGCGCGACCTTTCTTTTGCAGAGCAGCCGGTGGCCATCCTGGATCGGCAGGTGAAGAAGTTGAGGTCGAAGATTATACCAACCGTCAAGGTCCTTTGGCGTAGCCCGAGCAGCGAGGAGGTTACCTGGGAGACCGAGGGCGAGATGAGGAAGAAATATCCCCATCTCTTCGAAGGTACGCGTAGCTATATTTTTTTTAAATTCGGAGACCGAATTTCTTTAAGGGGGGAAGATTGTAGCGTCTTGAAAAGTCGTTTTGGTGTTTTCCTGAAATTCGGTGAAAATTCGGTATTTTTCCGAAAACCGTCTTTCTTGTTATTTTGCAGTTTAGGGCTAATTTTACCTAAAATGGATAGGTAATTGCTTGTTTTTAGTGGATAATGAGTTAATTATGAAATTTTGGTCATTTAAAAATTTTTCCCTATTTTTCAATTTTTTTAATATTATTTTAAGCCGGTAAGAAAATACATTAAATAAGCGATAAATACAAATTTTTCCGGGCTAATTTTAATCTCTAAAATTATTATAATTAAAATCTAGTGGTAACATAAATTTTTAGTAATTTATTTTGATTTTTAACAAATTTTTATGAATTGAAACGAATTTATTGAATTTTGAGCTAAAACTTGCAATTTTTGAGTTGTAGGGGGCCTTTTTGCATAAAATTTCTTTTGTAAAACCCCTCTCTCTTTTCCCTCAGCCCTAGGACAGCCCAACCCTGACCAAGTCCAGAAATTTCTGGCCTCTTTTCTTTAGTTGCTTTCTTGAGTTGATTTAAGGGTTTTTTTTTGATTTATTTTAATTAAAATGAATAAGGTATGGTGCATTGACTTTTGTGGACTTGACCATGACTTTCCCCACTTGCCCACACCCTCCCCCATTCCCCTTGCTGGCCGAAACTTCACCTCCCCCTTCTTCATCTATTTTCTTCTCATTTCTTCACAATTCTTCAAGTTTAATTCATCAAAAATTCAAATTAAAGCTTGCAAATTCAAACCATCCTTCATCTTTCTTTTCATTCACCTCCCTAGCTTGGATCTTGATGCTTGAGGCCATCTTTTGGAGCAAAATCCATTCTTTCTAGATCTCAAGTGAGGTATAATTCTCATCAAAGTTACTTTCTTTTGTTGCTAAATTCCTTTAAATGCATGGTTTAGTGTTAAAAGTTAAATAATTTCTAATCTAGTTTAAAAAAAAAGAGTAGTTTGTTTAACTAGGGTTTTGAAGCCATAATAGTTAATTAAGTTGTTTTATAGTTAATCTAATGGTTAATTAACTAATCTATATAGTTACCTTGTTGATGTAGTCTTCAATTATGCTAATTTAGTTAAATTTAGAAGTGTGAAATTATTGTTTTAGGATTTTCAAGAGAGGGTTTTTGTATGGAATTGGATTGTGAAACATGTTAATGAGTTGATTAGGGTTTAGAAATCCATTATTAGGGTAATTAATTTACTTTGCTATCTAGTATTTTGCTAACCTAACCTAAGAGGTTAATTTTCTTAAGTTGGCTTTTGTTGTGTTAATTTAAGTTTTCAAGTGTGGAAATTGATTTGGAATTTGCTAGGTTATAATTCAAGAAATGGTTGTTTATGGAAAATAGGATTGGAATCATTGCTATTGTGTTGTAATTAGTGTTTGTAGATTGCTTGTAGTGTGCTTGGGTAATTATACTTTATTGTAGTCGTTTTGTCGCAAATCGGCAATTGTTGCACCGATTTTTTTGGAATGTATATGCTTACTAGATTTTTATATAAATTATGTGATGGATTATTTTTGTTATCTTGATGGTTGTAATGGCTTGTCCTACGACTTTTAGGATGCGTGAGTGCGGTTTTTGGGTAGTCGGGTCTTAGTTTTGCCGGGCGACCCAAATCGGCGTTTTTTGGCAGTTTTTGCGATTTTCGCGTGTGTTCCGCGCACTTTGCGCACGTTGTACCTAGCTAGCGAACTTTAGTAGTTTCGTTGGGGTTTTGCGTCGTTCTTGATATGTAACCTTATATTTGGTATTGATGTAAATTCCAGGTTCGGTCGCGGAGACGTCAGACGCGGCGCGAAAGGGAAAGGCGGTGATTGGACACAGCTAGCCAGGGATCCCGGTGAGTAGATGTAACATCTACGGGGGACTATCGTTGGATGGCGCAAGCCGCCCGATAGTTTTAGTAACTTACAAATCCTTAGTAATGTTAGTAATTAGGGGTGAAATACTTAATTGACTATTTGCTGCATCCATGCATTATATTGACATACCTATACGAAACCATTTCATAGGACACCTGCACCATTACCAGGGTTTTTATATGCAGCACGAGCACTATTCATGCTTACACACACACCCTGGTAATTGCCATGCCACCACACTAGATAACATTTAAATTTAAATCTTTTACTAATTGATACTTAAACTGATGCTATTGCCTTTAATTCCTTAAAATGAAACCGTAGTATTGCTATTCATGTGCATGTACTTCATCATATTAATTGTTCATGCTTAATACATTAATCACACATCGCAACTTGATTATCGATATCATACGCATTCATTATCATTGATATATGCACTTATGAGGATTTCTTGAGATTTTATGATATTGCTGGATTTCGGGGGAAAGCCGCAAAATTTCTAAACTTATTATATTTTTAAAATATGTAAATTACGGTTTTCTAGTGATGTAAGTGTCGTCCACCATGAGTTTGCTGTGGATTTGGAAATCCGTGTCGAGGAGTGGAGGAACCGGCACGGGTACATGGTGGGCCCGGTAAGGTACCCCGGGGCAAGAGGAATGTGGTGATGACGTTGAGCCTGGCAGGGGACGGATTACCTACCGGTGACTGTTTGGGACGGCGGATATCCAGAGGATACCGACCGTGGCCGCTAGATGATGAGATATTGATATTGGTCAGCCGGACGGCTGAGGCCAGAGATACATTTATGAGATTTGAGACAGCTTTTGGGTGTCGTTGCTGGACACCGATTTTCGTCGATTCATTAACATTATGCTGGCATTCTAAAAGAGTTTCAAAAACAAAAAGAGATAAAATATTTCTTATATATACCTATTGAGACCTCAGATATTCATGTTGCATACATATTAGTACACTGATGTTATATACACACCTGCTAGTGCATCCAGTCATACCTGTATTATAGATGCTAGGATGCTTGTGTGCATGCATACGATAGCCTTTGTAGATGTTATTTATTACTCACGAGTTGGCAACTCACCCCCGTTGTGCCACAGTCTTTTGCAGGTCCGCTCCGTCAGTTCTGTAGCGGCGGGCGCACTTGTTCTTTTGCCTCTTTTGCTTGAGCTCGAGATTTGCTCATAAGTGGGTTATGTTATCATTTTTGTACCACCTTGTATATTATTTGTATCTTGTGTACTCCATCTACTGTTTCTACCAGATTTATTGTATATTGACCTAGAGATGAGACTGTGAGGTTTGTGGATTTTATGCTGTATTTTGGGGTCGAGCTCACTTGAGCCGACATGCTACTTTTTTTCATGCTTCCTTATGATTATTATGCTTGTTGTCATTTTATATTGCGTGGGATTTGTGACCGCCTTATGGCGAAGAGCTAGCTCCCGCTTGGGGATGCCCTATTTTGTCGGATTCATGTATTATTTTTGTTGTACCCATTTTGGGGGCCAGAATTTACAAAGGAGACTCTGCCGAAATTTTCGGAAAAATTAGTATTGTTTTTAAAAAGGGTTTTATATGACTTATTTGATAAGCTTGCTTTCAAATGTTTGGGTTTTCTTCACTCTTTTGCTTAATTGGTTTTGTTTTCTGGGCTTTTGGCTTACTTATTTTACGGACGCCTTTAGACGTTTCGTAAACTTAAGTGCCAGTCACGTTCCGTACCCTGCGGGTCGTGACATGAGATGAAAGGGTTTGCCTTCCTCCTCCTCTTGTTCATGTTTAATGTGCTTATAATTATGATTCTAACTTAAACATTGTTTATGTATTGATGTGATATGGTATTTTGAAACCATGGTTACTTTGTAATCTCTTCATATACCATACTCACTCCCATTCCCTATTTCACAATATTTAAGTTAAAATCAATTTGGTGTTAAATTTGCTATGTTTAGATACTGTATTTGTGACCAAGCACTTGACGAACCCTTGGTTTTCATATACCATATACTATCACAAACACTTAGCAAAATTAACACTAAAACTAATTGCTCTCATTCGCTACTTTGTGTTTTTGATGTTGCGGTATGCTTGCTAACCCTTGTGCTTACCATTGATACCTCAAGCTTGGATATACAAACTTTAAGTGAACAAAACGGACCCGTTTCGTGTTTTTCATCAAATATCGGTATTTTGATGATTTGTACTCCGCAACCACCTTGACAAGTCATGCTTCACACCGCGATCGACATAAGGACGAACAACTCATGAGCAAGGGAGCGTCGAAGAAATCATCGTGATTCGACCATCCGAGCCAAAGCCATGGCCATTTCTTTCTTAACTTTTTTTTCTTTGTTTTCGTGTTTTATATTATTGTGACAAACCAAACCAATTCATTATTTGTTGAACCTTAAATAACAAAACCTAATACACAATTCCCTACGGATCGACCCGTACTTGCCGGCTTGCTACAACGCGCCGTGCACTTGCGGTTTATAAATTTTAAAACGAGCCCGAGCTCGCGTGCGCATTATTTCCTTAAAATGAATCCATATCCAAAACATACGCATTTGCGCGCACGGGTGAGGCCCAGAACAATAGGCTCAATAGGGGTTCGGATGAGTTTGTTCGTCGGCCTTCCTTTCGCTCAATACCTAGGTAGCTATTACGTACAGCTAGTGCCGCTGACGTGCTTATGGTTAAACCCACTGTCAGCGTATTGACGAGTCTTTAGATTCCCACACAGAGGGTTTCCCTGCTTCGGGCGAAATGATGTAGAGGCCGTATGGTTTTCCGGCAGGGTTTGATCATGTACATGCACTTGTGCACGCATCATGATTCGGACGGATAATACTAGTAGGCTTTGGTTTAAGCCGGATTCTAGTATTATATTGTTGGATTATTTTCGTCTCTTTGTATTCGTATTTTTCGGAATACGGATACGGGTATGTATATATGGATGAGGGGTATTCCTGTAATTTATTACAAGGTCCTTCTAGAAGAAGACACCTCATTTAGTTTATAACCATTTCGTTTAAAAGGTTAATGAGGTGGAGGATGATGTGGTATTTGCTTTAAATGAAGCATGGCTACAAGGTGACTCACTTAGTGAATCATGAGGTGACTCATGCTTTGGTGATTATTGTGGCATGCTTGATATTTGTGTTGTGAGATATTTTGTGATTCTTGAGAGTTTACAACACTTAGCCATTTTCACGGTTGCTCCACACAACACTCTCATCCTTTCAAGCTTCTTCTTCTTCGTCCTCCACCATAAAAGTCTTATGTGTTGAGAAACCTAGGGTGTTATGAGACATATTAATCCATCATTAGACTCTACATCCTCTAGGCTATCTAGTTTAGCGAACTAGGTACCCTAGTTACCTCAGCTTTGAGGTTGGAGCTCGAACTATAAATCCTCAGGTGGATCATCTTCAATGGAGGGAGACCGGAGGCCAAACTCGATCCATGATGCCTCAAGGAGCTTATGTAGATGGTAGAATACCGAAGGTCATGGATCATTCGATATAACACTTCTATCATAGTAGTTAGCCTTTAGTTGTTAGCTAGTATTGGTTTATAGTTCGTTTCGGGCGGGTTTCGTATTGCCATGTTTTTAAACACCAGTTTTTGTTCTGCACCGGCCACGGCAGATGGCCAGGGCGCTAACGTAACCTAACATGGTATCAAAGCTACCATATAAACCTTACTAGCTAGTTTGCAGAAAGTTAAAATATCGATCGACCCAAATTTCCGAATCGTTTTTCCAATTTTCCATTCTTGTTGCCGATTTTAAAATCTGTTCAAAAGTTTTTTCAGAGGGTCTTAAAAATACGCGCTGGCATTTTTAGGGGACCACAAGAAATTTGGATGCTTGAACCAATAAGATGGTCGTGGAATTACGGCAATAGTATCCTATTGGCGGCGGTTCCGCGGTCGTCTTGTGGCCAAAGGGGGCCAAACTTCTTCTGGAACTCTAATACTTGGTAATATGATTTTTGGTACATTTTATATTGGCCCAGATTTGTTTGAGTGCTGGTTTGCTTTTAGGGGCCAATAGAGAAAGTTTAGTCGAACGAAATTTTAACTGTGTGTTTATTAGTGCATGTGATATATCTGCGACCGTGAATATCATTGAGCGGTATAACCCGACTAGTTGCTATATGTTCGACTAGAAGGGTTTGCGAACGTGATATTTATGTTGATGTTCTGTGTTGTGCTGATATTGTGGTTGGATTGTCGTGGTGGATAACCTATGATGTAGTAGTAGTATAATTCAGATTCATTTGTATATTCTGTATTGCTGGGCGAGCGTCCGACATGTGGACTGTTGTCTCTGCCAGATTGTATATTCTTTTATTGGGGCACGACCGGGTTGAGGTCGATGTCGCCATTGTATATACTTTTCTTTTCTATACTAGGATTACCCCGCGGTGGAGTGCACAAATAGCCAGGTTCTAGAGGGAAACGGGCCTGCATCTCATGGCGTTGAGACGGAGGGGGCCTTACTTTAGAATTGGCGGGGTATTCGCCGCACTCGTAGGGGGTACAGGATGATTCACGGAGGGGTGGTCAAGTTACCGGATTCTGTGAAGTGCTGGGTGGCCCATTCACATTGTTGATTGGGGTTTCCTCACTTCTGGAGTTCGTGGGTAACTTTCCGCGCTCGTAGGAGTCTAGGTTTTCATTGCACAAGCTATCCACACGACCAGGGGAACGTCGGGTTTCATTTGAGGCTCAAAATAAACCCGGGGCTCCCACATTATCCGTGATTCTGTGATGCCTATCGCTTTTCTGTGATGTTTCTTATATCATTCCTGGGACGAATGTTATATATATTTATATATATACTAGTAGATGTTGTATATGTTTTGCACCTGCGATAGTACAGCCCCCGCTCTGCCGTTAATTAAGTAACCTAACAGTGCATGACGGGCCCCATGGCGAATGCGGATGGCATATACGAACATTGTATTTTCGTTCTTTTCTGGTGTGATATGGATTAATTGATGGGACTGCATTAATTCTGATTAATGCAAGGAAAACAAACCTATATGATGTTGTTGGAACCAAGTTTTTAAAAACTGACATTACAGATGTTTCCTTTTGCTTTGCATTGTGGTATTCGGTTATGAATATCCAGCACCTTATTCGACGAGGCAAGAGCCGAGATCCCTTCACAGGGAGTGACCTCTTGGGCAAAAGTTTGCATCAGTATAATAACTTCACTATAGTTAATTCTTTTGCTTTGCATCGTGGTATTCAATTAGGAATATCCTGCACCTCATTCGATGAGGAAAGAGCCGAGATTCCTTCATAGTGAGTGACCTCTTTAGCAAAAGTTTGCGCTACTATATATTTGAAAAACCACTCGGAACCTTCAACGATATCAAGTCCATTACGGTAAAGCTTTTTCGCCAAAAACCTGTCATAGCCCTCCGTCATTTCGAATGAGTAGTACCTAGTATTCGTGCTGCATTTGTTGGCCTTTGTCAAGGCATAGTGTGCGGTAGCTAGATATTGCTTCTCTGTTGCATTAAGATGCGATTATCTAGTATAGTCATATAACCTTGTTGTCCTTTGTCAAGGGTTTGTACGGGTGGGTCTAGATTAATCCAGGATAATGACGGGTTGAACTTGACTAGTAGTTTATGATTTGTTGGCCTTTGCCAAGGTCATAAACCGCTAGAGGCAAAAACCACATCGGGAGTTTCAAATATATAGAAAACTTGTCAGGCATGCCCATACCCTCTGGAGTGTGGTGGCTTGAGTTGCTTCCGTCAAGTTATCATGCGATGATAGTTGGATCCCGATTCCCACTGATGAATAGGTGTTACTCCTTGGGTGATTTTAGATGATCCCGACTAATTCTCCGTTTAGGGTTTGAAGGAGAATTCTAGGAAACAGTGGGAGTCATCTTGATTAGATAAAGCGATTAACCAATCTGATCTTGGTTAGAGTGCACGCTAAGTGTTTCATTTCTCTCTCTCTCTTTGGCAGCGACCATGACCTAACCCTAAACTAAAACTCATGAACCAAGTTAACCGAACCTTCTTAAAACACTTTGGGTTTTGGATTGTCATTAAGTTGCATTTATCATTACCAATCCTACATCCCCTTTGCATTTCTTCATAACACTCTGTATCACTACGAAGATCCACATTTCTTGGGTATTCTACCGTATATTTACATACGAACTCGAAGGAACTTGTTCCAATTCGAGGATGGATTCCGGTTCTGAAGAAATTGAATAGGATTATTCGGTTGACTTTTCTCATTACCTTCTCTCAGGTTGCAAGGGCTCTTAGTATTAGGAGAGTACACCTATTACGCTTATTGGGTAGTCTTCTTCCAAACCATAGGCAGGTGCCGAAAGAAAGGGAAGGAAGAAAACCAATTAGCCTAAGTGTGGTGTACAAAAGGTAATAAGTAAAGACATAAAAATGAATTAGAGTAAGGGCAAAGGAAATTGCAACTGCTATCATTCATGACAAAATAGCGTATACCCCTGCCACTCTTACTTCCCTTTGCATTTCTCCAGAACACTTCGTATCATTACGAAGATCTATATTTCTTGTATATGTCATCGTATAGTTACATACGAACTTGAAAGAACTTGTTACAGTTCGAGAATAAATTCTGGTTATGGAGAAATAGAATAGGATTATTCAGTTGTCTTTTCTCTTTACCTTCTCTCAGATTGCGAGGGCAAGGAAATATACGGTTATTGTCATGAATCTGGATAGTGGAAGAGGCATTACTAGAAATACCCGGCTGCCCCTTCGAAACATTTTCATGTTTCAGTTTTACTGTGCGGTGTTAATTAAAAATTGATTTCCCAATTAAATTCTAACTCAGGGTATGTATTTACCAGATTTGATTCTCACATCTGTATGACGTTACAGATGATTAGTGGGAGTAAGATATTGGGAATTGGGTGATTAGATCCTCAATATATATCAGAATTCTTTGTAATTGATGATATTTGAGGAAATTGATTGATCTTCTTCGTGTTTATGGAAAAGTTTTAATCACAACCAAAGAAATTTATACCGCAATCAATTAACGGTGTCTATTGAAGTTTCGTTAGCGAATACGGATCGTCCACTGAGAAAGTGTGAATTTGTTCAAAATTGTTTTAGTTGAATTGAAAATAAAAGTTAAAAGAAAATGATTCAATATTTGTGAGATTTTAGTCAAGAACATAAAGAAATAGATCTAAAATCAAGAATTATTAAAGATCAAGAAAATGTCCAAACCAATTGAATTCTCAAGATTTGTAAAGTAGCTTGTAGGAATCGATCAAATTGATAGTGATGATGAATACTAATGATTACGAATTCTTATCTATTGAGGATTTTTTACTAGATCGATGACGATCAACGAGCTTTAGGGATCTATTGAACAAACTAGGGTTTCTCCTTCATCATCCCTTGTCCTTTCATTGATTATCATTCAAATTCTAGCATCTAGCAAATTAAATCACCGATCGTTGATCTCTAATTTGGAGCGAAAACATTCAAGAAAGCGATCTCGCTCAAATTAGGTCTTCGATGATTCAATTTTCTAAAGTTTACAAAACTCATAAGACTTAAGAATCGTTCAAGAATTTCATCATCATCATCATCATCATCTACCTATTCTCTCGATTCCGCTACAAGCGGAGATTTCACTCAAACATCATGGAAAAGGAAAGAATCAATAATCGGTAACTTTTCATAACGCAAGAATGTAAAGAAAAACAAGATTTATAATTTTCAACTTTATTAATCGACGATTAGGTACACATTCACTCAATTCGAGGTTACAAGATTTGAGGAGGTAACTAGATCAGCCGAAATTAGCTTCGCATCGATCTTCTTGAGTCGCGAATCGTTGTGGATCTCTTGCTCGGATGAAGACCGGCATTGGTTCAAAGGATCGTTGATGGCTTGCTTGAGATGCTTCTTGATGAATCTTGATTTGGCTTTGGATTTGGATTTGGGTTAGGGTTTTGGATTACAAGTTGTCACTCAACTTGTGCAAATTTGGCTCAATATTCAACAACTAATCAACCCCTCAACAACTCTTGAACAACCTTTTCAATGAAGCCTTAGATCTCCTTTTATAGTTTTCCTCTATCTTCTCTTAGAATGAGGCTTGCATGAGAAGCTTGGTGGGTATCAAACTTGCACAAGAAGCTTGGCTGTTATAAGGGAAGCTTTTTGAGAAATCTAAACAATTCGATGCGTCTTGGAGAAGTTTGGACGTTAAAAGAGAAGCCCTGCAAAAGGTTCCAACCGCCGACGAGTCAGATCGGACGCGGATCCGCGGCGGATCGGCCTGACTCGTCCACAGATCCGCGGCCGTTTGGTGGACTCAGTGCATGAAAATCTCTGGACTCTTTCATGTTGGCTTTATGGTTGTTTTCTGATGTCTGGAATCTTATAATTATTTCTTGTTTGCTGCCAGATCTCAAGTCTTTGACTTGATGCGTTTTATCAGCACTTTTGTGATTCCGGTTCTTTAACCTGGAGAATTTCCCGCACACAATCTCGAGACAAGTGTTGATATATACTAAGATCATGCGAGTAATAATAAACACACAATTTCCCTCATAATGCCGGTTATAATGTATAACACATGTTATTTGATATTTTGCAGACGAATTGCTAATATGTGCTATATTTATACCAAACACCTTTAGATGATTAGAAAGAGTATGGAAATTGATGTGTTAAAAATGCAATATTTTCGACTGATCAAATTCCCCCAAAGTTAATTTGGTCGTCTCGAACAAACATCTTTTATTTTTAAGATAAGGAGAAAATAAAGAAAAAGAAAAAAATTAACTAGCACACTTTCGTAGGCAACACGATTGCACTGAGCACGTGCAACAAGCCTTTAAACCTCTAGGTGTCCCTAGTAGGAGTGTTGTCTCCTGAGGGTTTTCAGCGGATTGCACCCATAAAATCCCATAATAAAAGGAAGACCGTGAAAGCTACATATAAAGATAAGAATTGTAAATGAAAGACTTCGAAAATTTGGAGTTTCCAACTATACTAGCTTTTTGGTTGTCATGAGCCCTATCTTAATAGTCCTGACAAGATGTTAGAAATCACATCATCCCTCAATAAAACATCGTCTTTATTCTTCATTCCTACCTTTCTTCCAAACACCGATCATATACCCTTACGTGTGTGTAAAGAACATCCCTATACTCGGAGAATTCAATTCAAGCTATCATACTCTTGTCCATCTACCTCAGTACTTTTTAATCAGTGAATATTTTAGATGGAATTGCTCACACATTTTTCATGCGACCATTAATACTTCTTGAGGAACTAACCGACCGATTACTCATGTGCTTGCAGATTAGGTGTATTAGTATTTTCCTCGTCTTGCAACACCTGAGGCTTAGCAGTGACTCCCAAACCAGTTGGTCTAAGGCACTAGGTGATCAAGCACCCTCGCTATATTTTCTTTTATGCTGCCTTGGTGATAACAAAACCAGTGTTCATTTTTCTTCACCATTTTATATTTTTATTTTTCATATATTATTTTCATCATACTTTGGCTTTTAGACAAGAGCATTTCAAGGTATCCTCTGCTATCCCGAGTTTCAAGACGTGTGTAAATGCGTATAGTAGGATATCAACATTCAAATGTTTGGATTCCAGAATAGAAACTAATTTTCAGACTTATTTTTATTCTCAGATTAGTGTCTTCTTTCATCTTACAAACCCTTGGACAACGGATCATAACTACTTATTACTAGATCGTTTAAGAAAACTTCTAACTTTCTAGGTTTTCTAAAATTTTTCTAATCTTTTGGATGTAATTTTTCACTTTCTAATCTTTTATTATCTTATTTATGTACAAAAATAAATTTTTTATATGTTTTGTGCTTATGCAAAGTATGATGCAAAGTGATACGTAAATAAGCACAAACCTCCCCCAAACTTGTTTAGAACAGTGTCCTCACTGTTGTCATCTGTTAAGTCTCAAAAACCTGTAGGTTTGGGAGGAAATTTATTAACGGGGGAAATAAATATGATCGTGAAAATCCTTCCTTAAACTTATTTTTGGCTCACAATTTTTAGGACAACTTTTATTTTCAAGAGCAAAAAATACACCACCATCCCTCCAAACTTGAGTTAAACAATACTAATCTTTTAAAATCACAAGAAAGGGTCAAAGTTACTGGTCAATGCCAAGCTTTGCAAAGACCGAAAGTCAACACCAACCATTCTAAGATTTTATCAGTGTAGTGCACCGGTTAGTGTAAGAACATGTTGTAGAGAGCCAGGAAGAAGTGGGGAAAAGATAAATGGTGGGATAGAATGTGTTTGCATCTCATTTTGGAGAGACGACACAATGATTGTGATGGATTACTCGCATTCTCTTTATAGTCTAGAAGAAGGGGTGGAGGTTCAATTTCTTTTTGGAGTTGATTCATCTCAACACCCGTGTTTACTAAAAATGGGAGCTCATCAGCGAAAATTTCCTCAAAGCTTTCATTGATACCCCGAAGAATAATTTCATCCGAAAGAACGGGGTGATCCTCAGACTCCATAAAAGGTTCAAAATCAACGTTAGAGGTTGACCTGGAAAGATCAATGGAAGAATCCATATGTGTATAATACATAGCTGCGTCAAACAACAACGTATTGAGGAAGTATGGATCAGTATCATGAAGCTCGTCAAATTCGCTGCCGTCGACATCCATAATTCGATAGAAAAGACCTGAGCAGAAGGTTCGGAGGGTACACTTCCCAACTTGTAAATGTTAAGCTCTATTGACATCTTCCCGAAGGATAGGGTAGCATTGGAAGTGGCCAAAAAGGGGTGACCAAGGATCACCGGAATTTGGTTCCGTGGGTTCACTACAGGCTGTGTATCGAGAACAATAAAGTCCACAGGGAATACAAATTCCCCGATTTTTATCAAAACATCCTCCAGCTCACCGCTAGGTTTGGTGATTAATCGGTCGGCCATCTGGAAAGTGCAGTAAGCTGGTTTCAACTCTCCGATCTCTAACTGCTCATAAACTGAGAAAGGAAGCAGGTTAACACTTGCACCAAGGTCAAGTAGAGCACGGTTAATGTGTTTACCCCCAATAGAAATAGAAATTGTAGGACAGCCAGGGTCCTTACGTTTCCTAGGTAATTATTGGGGAAAAGCTGTGTCTACGGTCTTTGACATGAACACCTTTTTGGCACTTGAGTCTTCCACTTCCTAGTGCATAAGTCCTTGAGAATTTTCGCATAAGCCGGAACTTGTTGTATAGCATCTAGGAGAGGGATATTGATGTTAACCTGTTTAAAAATTTCAGTGATCTTCTCTATTTGTGGACTTGGTCTATTACCCCTTAACCGATTCGGATAAGGAGCTTTAGCAATAATAGCAGGGTCCAACATTGGAGAAGATCATGTGGATAGGAAAGATCCAAGAATAGGAGTGGGGATTGTCTTTGGTGGACTATAAGACGTGTGCTGAGGGTTCGAGCCTTGGGGAAAACGGAGAATAGGATTGGAAGAAAATGGTGGGGTAGACAAACTGGGGTCAGAACTAGAGGTAGAAGTGGAAGGAAAAGTCTCAGCCGGGGTATCATTGATTGATTCATCATTATTAGTATCAATCTCTTCACCGACATGGTTGTCCAGCATTCTTCCAGTTCTCAACGTGGTGATAGCATTCACATGATGTGAATAGCCAGGATTGGGTAAAGGTTGAGCTGGAAGTTTCCCTTTCTCTCTAGCACTCATTTCGGCATTTATTCGTGCAATTTATGCTTCCATCGATTTAATACTCTCACTTTGCGAGTCAGAGTTTTTCTGGATTTTATCGACGGAAGACTTCATCTAAGCCGAAACTTGCATGAAATTTGTCAGAAGCAAATTCATGGTTTGTTCGAGTGAAGAGGAGTTATCAGTACCGGTCAATTGCAAAGAATTATTGTGCGGTGCAGAAGTGTTGACCGGATTTTAAAAATTTTGTTATTGATAGGGGTGCTGACTTATTTAGTGGTTTCTGTTGTGGTGGAGGACCCCTTTGGACATTGTTTTGATTTAGAACCGTGTTTTGAGTTTGTGATTGGTTCCAAGCAAAGTTAGGGTGATTCCTCCAACCCTGATTATAGGTGGAAGAATACGGATCGTTTCTAGGTCTTTGTTGGAAAGCAGCATTGGTATGCTCTTGACCTTGAAACGGAGAATTTAAAGGACATTCTTCTGTAAGATGAGATGGATCAGAACAACATCCACAAACAGTTTTGGAGAGTGACATCTGATTTAGGTAGGCTGCTAAAAATTTATGTTCCATAGCTTCGAGTTTCTTTTGCATTGTTGCCATTTCAGCTCTAACTCCTACGGAAACATCAAGTTGATGAATGCCACCCTAGACGATGACTGGTTTACACTCTCCTACTGTAAAGTTTTCTCAACAAAATCTTCTAAAAATCTCCAGGCTACTCCATCATCTTTATTCATGAAGGTGCCTTGACACATGGATTCAAAGGTCTGTTTTGTTGTAGGATTAATGCCTTCATATATGATTCTGCACAGATCCCATCGAGAAATTCCGTGATGAGGACATTGAACTAACAGATCCTTGAAGCGTTCAAAACACTTCGAGAATGGTTCATTTGGAAGCTGGGTAAATTGATTTATTTCGCTACGGACTCGAGCTGTTTTATGATTAGGGTAGATTTCTTTAGGAAAGCGGTTACGAATTCTCCCCGGTTCAAAATAGAATGTGCGGCTGTGTTATAAAGCCACTTCTCGTCTATATCGCACAAAGTGAATGGGAGAAAACGTAATCTCATAGCATCCACAGAAAGCTGTGAAGTACCCATCATAGCACATACGTTTTCAAATTTGGTAATAAAAACGTATGCGTCTTCAGACTCGAGACCGTGAAATTTTGGTAGAAGATTGATGTATTGTGGTTTGATTTCAAAATTGTCCCCATTGGCTGGTGGAATGGTAAGGTCGAAAGAGGACCTCGAATACGGCAGCATATCTCTTGAAGAGAGATGCAGGGAGGATTCCGTGCACCCGCTGACGGTGGCAGAGTAGTGTTAAAGAAGTTCGATGGAGAACCGTCCATCGAAGTGGGTGTGGTAGTGGGTGATGAAAAAGTAGATGTAGAATTACCGACTTCATAGCCGATAGGAGGAACGCGGACAAGACGGGCACTAGAATCCCGTGTCCAGCCGAGCATGCACTAAATGTTTTAGCACAAGTGGCAGCGTTGTGATAATTAGGGGGAAAAATGGATTTGGTGTTTGTTTTTTGAAAAAGACGGATTTTGAAAAAATCACACAAACAATGCACAAGCAACCCTAAATCTAGTGGTCACCTAGATCAAGGATCTAGACCGCTCTTAGACTTCCAGAAGACATGTCGTAAGATAGATCCTCTACTGCCTCTTTGCCCCTTCTGTGTCCAGGCAAGTGCCAGGTAAGTGGGAGGTTCTCCACTACATAAGTAGTGGGCCTAATTAAGTAACCACTTGCCTTAGACACACTTGTCTTAGACACCACAAAAGAAAGCGGATAAGCAATAGATTACACACAACCTCCTTCTGTCTTAATTTAGCGCGACGGTCTTTAGAGTCTTGTCTAGATATTTTTTAGTTAATGAGGGTGATGCGGATGCAAGTTTGTGATTTTTGGGGCTTAGGAAGGGTAATGAAATCCCCACCTAATCTGAATTCGGTCTTTGCCCTTTAATTTCCGTGTTAAAATATGCAAACAACTAAGATCAAACACGCAACAAATTTTCTTTTTGTGGCGCTGCCAATTTTTGCAAAGAATCCTGCAGAAATTGGTTAATGGACAGTGCAGGGAGGAGATAAGAAAGACAGAAGTATACCTGAGAAGTTTGAAGTAGTGAAGCTCCTGAACCACTGCGGTTCCGTCGCAAGAAGCACTCTATGGCCGCGGATGCGCGGTCTTCTGATGAGATCCCTGCACAGAAATTTCAGCAACTGCTCCCGTTGACTCACTGAGCTCTTTGGGATGCTCTGCAAATTTTTCCTCTCGCTCCAGAAATTCCAGATCTCCTTGCAACAAATCATAATAAATTGTTAAGCTCTTGATGCGATTTTTGATTTAAAAATTCTGATGGAATAATAAATTTTCCAACTCAAATTACAAAAACGAACAAATTAGCACACGATCCCCGGCAACGGCGCCATTTGATTGATTTTCTTCGTGTATATGGAAAAGTTTTAATCACAACCAAAGAAATTTATACCGCAATCAATTAACGGTGTCTATTGAAGTTTCGTTAGCGAATACGGATCGTCCACTGAGAAAGTGTGAATTTGTTCGAAATTATTTTAGTTGAGTTGAAAATAAATGATAAAAGAAAATGATTCAATATTTGTGAGATTTTAGTTTCAAGAACATAAAGAAATAGATCTAAAATAAAGAATTAATAAAGATCAAGAAAATATCCAAACCAATTGAATTCTTAAGATTTGTAAAGTAGCTTGTAGGAATCGATCAAATTGATAGTGATGATGAATACTAATGATTACGAATTCTTATCTATTGAGGATTTTTTACTAGATCGATGACGATCAACGAGGTTTAGGGATCTATTGAAGAAACTAGGGTTTCTCTTTCATCGTCCCTTGTCCTTTCATTGATTATCATTCAAATTCTAGTCTCTAGCAAATTAAATCACCGACCGTTGATCTCTAATTTGGAGCGAAAACATTCAAGAAAGCGATCTCGCTCAAATTAGGTCTTCGATGATTCAATTTCCTAATGTTTACAAAACTCATAAGACTTAAGAATCGTTCAAGAATTTCATCATTATCATCTACCTATTCTCTCGATTCCGCTACAAGCGGAGATTTCACTCAAACATCATGAAAAATGAAAGAATCAAGAATCGGTAACTTTTCATAATGTAAGAATGTAAAGAAAAACAAGATTTATAATTTTCACCTTTATTAATCGATGATTAGGTACACATTCACTCAATTCGAGGTTACAAGATTTGAGGAGGTAACTAGATCCGCCGAAATTAGTTTCGCATTGATCTTCTTGAGTCGCGGATCGTTGTGGATCTATTGCTCGGATGAAGAACGGCGTTGCTTCAAAGGATCATTGATGGCTTGCTTGAGACGCTTCTCGATGAATCTTGATTTGGCTTTGGCTTTGGATTTGGGTTAGGGTTTTGGATTACAAGTTGTGTCACTCAACTTGTGCAAATTTGGCTCAATATTCAACAACTAATCAATCCCTCAACAACTCTTGAATAACCTTTTCAATGAAGCCCTAGGTCTCCTTTTATAGTTTTCCTCTATCTTCTCTTAGAAGCTTGGTTGTTATGAGGCTTGCATGAGAAGCTTGGTAGGTATCAAACTTGCACAAGAAGCTTGGCTGTTAGAAGGGAATCTTCTGGAGAAATCTACACAATTCGAAGTGTCTTGGAGAAGTTTGGACGTTAAAAGAGAAGCCCTGCAAAAAGATCCAACCGCCGACGAGTCAGATCGGCCGCGGATCCACTGCGGATCGGCCTGACTCGGCCGCGGATCCACGGCCGTTTGGTGGACTCAGTGCATGAAAATCTTTGGACTGTTTCATATTTGCTTTATGGTTGTTTTCTGATGTCTGGAATCATATAATTATTTCTTGTTTGCTGCCGGATCTCAAGTCTTTGACTTGATCCGTTTTATCAGCACTTTTGTAATTCCGGTTCTTTAACCTGGAGAATTTCTTGCACACAATCTCGAGACAAGTGTTGATATATACAAAGATCATGCGAGTAATAATAAGCACACAATTTCCCTCATAATGCCGGTTATAATGTATAATACATGTTATTTGATATTTTGCAGACGAATTGCTAATATGTGCTATATTTATACCAAACACTTTTAGATGATTAGAAAAAGTAGGGAAATTGATGTGTTAAGAATGCAATATTTTCGACTGATCAGAAATCACCAGGGTTTTGCCTGACGGAAAATATTTAGTTATGAATATTCGTTGTTATGTACCATTTTCAAATTGATATATCTTTACATTTATTTATAAATTGAGATATAACTGTTTGAAATTATGTTTATGACATTTACCTATATCAGTTTATGGTTAGGTAAGGAGAATTCAACAACGGTGTAATTCTTTTTAACCATAGTACAGTTTTTCAACCTACGACGCACAGGGTTTGAGTTATTAAACTCGGTGGACTTATACAAAGTATTGTATGTTGTCCAATGTTCGTTAGGACAAAAGGGTTGGTACTCATACTATATTCAGTTTACTCATGACTTCTCTAGTTTTAGACAAGTATTTCGGTGAAATACAATGTCCGGATTTTGAGAAGTTATAGATATAAGAATAAGCTAGAGAACCATACGTTGGAAGTATCAGAATTCTTCAAGGTGATCGAAGATGTAAATATTTGTGTTAGGTATTCCGTTGTAAGTGATAATTTTGAGAACTTGCTTCTCTTTCAGGTTACTCATACGTGGATGTATTCCTGGATGAGTAATATTGTATCACCTTCTTCCATTTGGTTGATATGCACTGGAAACAGCTACATGATTTTTTGAATATGGTTCCAATTAAATTAGTGTCTCTGTTTCTATATACTGGATATAAAATGGATTCATATCTTAACGATGTTAAGGTATATGGAGTAGTCCGGCTGATGCTTAAAACCAGAATCTGGACGAACTCAAAGCACGTTTCAGTAATGGCAGTTTGTTGATTATCCCGGGCTTTGACGAGGGCAAACATTCTACCATCAGGAAGATCAATAATTGTATTGTTCATGACTCGCCACAGTTTTAGTAAAATGAATTCTTTTCTGAAAACATTAGTGGGAGTATGGTAGAACTGGATGTGATTCCAGAACCACAAATGATTACTGAAAATTTAATAGAAACTAAGGATTCAATTGGATTCTACAATGCATTAGCCACTCCGCAGATTTGGTAACCTCAGGAACCCGAGAGGTACTTCGGTCTCCTCAGAGACGGTGACAGGGAGGTTTTCGATGACCCAAACTTGACACTACTGTTGTTCTAGACTATGAGATCTGGCAGGAGGATGAGTATAACGCCGTTCTAAATTATCTTTAGAAGTGCACGTGTATATGACTTTGCCAGAGGGTTGTTGTAGTCAGTGGGAGCAGCGGAAGCATAGTGGGCAAGTATCTTATGTCTATTTATAGACTAAATCAGGTATATAGAAGATAGATCGTCTAGTTTTGATGTGACAGTCATATAGTTTGACTTCATCAGAAGAACAGATGGACCTGGTAAGAAGGTAGTAGGGAGTGATGTCCTGGTATTTGGATGACATGCTTTTGATGGGAAGTGATATTCCTATACTATGATCGGTTATACTGTGGTTGTCACAAGGTGTTTCTCCACATAGAATCTGGATAAAATATCAGGGATTCTGGTCACTACATCTATAGTTTTAGATCTATATTTGGGAAGTGTCCCAATTCGGGTACTTGACACTATTCTAAAGTGTTTTAGAATGGACGACTCCTGGCATAGTGGAGTCCCCGCAGGTGATGGAGTCACCCTCTCTAAAATGATGTCTTCTAGACTGATGAGGAAAGGGATTTGCATGATTGGCATATCACTTGCTTAGGCAATTGAGTTAATCATGAAATATCGACACCACACCAGATATTGCTTTTGCACTGGCTGCAATAAGCATATATATTAATCCAATCGTAGAGAAACGTTGGGAAGCAGTTATGAACATAAGTGGATGTTCTTGGTAAATGGTAACGGCAGCTTCCTTCAGGAGGCGGTTATCATTTCTGGCTTCCAAAGTGACCTGGATGACAGAGTGGCTGTCAAAGTTATAGTTTCCTTCTTTTTGAGGGACAGTATGTTGGACAGGTGGTCCAAGAGGATACTATGGAAGTCATGGCGTAGGATACTGATTAAATTCAGTGAATGATGCAGTCTAAGATGTTTGTTGGATTTGGATTTCATTTGTGAACTTGGTCCCATCAGATATCCAGACAAATTCTAAGACTGGTATTGCTCATTTTGGGAGATAGTTTTTCTCCGCGAAGTTGAGATATAGAGAGATAAATATAGAAACATTGGAGCGGATCCACTCACTGAGGCTATTTCTCGAACGCGATAGTTTCACAAACGGGCTTTGCGAGACTGATTAGTAGAGAAGTTGGGTGTTCAGTATCATACGGGCTGTGAGTATGCGACACCGCAATTATTAGCCTTAAGTGAAAGTGGGAGATTATTGGATATAGTGCCCTTAAGGTAATTATTGTAATCACAGGCATGTGATTATGATGATTGAGGAAGGACCCATACTGATAGAACAGTCATACTCAAAATAATAGTATGCTATCTGGTTTGTCTTTATCATCATGTACATGCATTATATGGTATTGCAGATCACTATTACATATTGATAGAGCCCATAGGATTCTTTCTTGACTACCAGCATTATGATGGCGATCATATATGTCGGAGCTGGGTGGTCTATAAGCACATCCTTAAATGTCCCTAGTCAAGAGAGTATCGAGACTGGGCATCGATACTCCAGAGTAGACTGGTGTATACTTATTGAGACACCGACGAGGGGTGGTGGCCGGTCTCACAAGCCGTTGGTGTTTGTTAGTCGCCTAAGATAGTATACAGGTGCTAATTGGGTTATGAGTACACTGGACGGACTCGTAGGGAACATTCTAGTTCGTATTAAACTTATTGTCAGATAGCGATTCCCAGGTAACATGTGTACAGGTTAGTCGGTCGACCTAAGAATGTCATTTGTCTCGTGTGAGTTCCTACTGTGCTTTGTTTACTACCCTACCACGGCTCAAAGGAGTCATGCAAACATATTTTAGTTGGGTATATGTCATGACCCGAAATGGCACGTGACTGGCCCTTGAATCATATGAAGTCTATAGGACCGCATCTAATTCAAGTAAGCCAAAATCCCAGAAATCTAAACAATTTTAAAAGGAAGTGTTTTGTTAAAATAAGCCGAAGTATGCATTTTTAAAATCCCAAGTCCTTTCCGAAAATTCCGGCAGAGTTTCTTTTGTAAATACTGGCCCCAAATGGGGTACAACATGAATAATATATACATCAATTATAAAAGGCATCTCTAAGCGGGAGCTAGCTCTTCGTCAATCGACGGTCACAACCACGCAAGCAATATAATATACAACGCCGAAGGGAGAGGATCAAAACTCAAAAGGAAACTCAAATCAACGTGAAAACCCATAATAATACAATGCACGACTCTATGGTCGAAAGAATAATACAACTGGTCTCTAGTCTGAAAAAAAATACATGTCTGGTTGATGGAGTTACTAGATACAACTGAATGTAAATAAAATACAATGGTGGTCACGATGCAAGTGAACCCACCTACCAAAGCAAATCATCCGGAATGGAAGCAATGTGCCAGCAAAGCCGTAACGAAACCTATACGGCAAAACCTGCAAGAAACTGTGGCACAATGGGGGTGAGTTGCCAACTCTTGAGTAGAAAACATCACCGAGTAGAAATTGTATGTATGACTCAATCCTAGGTCAATACGATCAATAATATATATAACCTCAAAATGATAAAGTCTGAAGTTTGAAAAGGTGGCAAGGTAAACATATATGCATAAGTGTAATCCCATGTGCTCGTGTCAGTGCCTCAGGTAGCAATATATCATGTCTATGAGGTATGAATGTAATGTAATGAAAATAGAATACATGTAAATGAAGAAACCATTTTCTTGTTTTAGTGAAATTTCTGTTTATGTAAAACGAGGTATCATCAATACAATCAACATAAATCAGTGTCTAGCATCGAAACAAAATATAAATCCCAATATCTCAATATCTAGGGCTCCGGCTATACGGACTGGCCCATATCATAATATCTCAATACCTCAATATTAATATCTGGGGCTCCGGCTATCCGGACTGGCCTCTGGGCTCCGGCTATCCGGACTGGCCCGACTCCCCCTGGGCTACGGCTATCCGGACTGGCTCGACTCCGATCGGTATCCTCCGGATATCAGACGAGTCACAATACAATCACCGGTCAGAAATGCTCCCCTGTCACAAGCTCAACGCCGATCAACTGCGATCTTCTTGCCCCGAGGTACCGCTGCGGGTCCACCATACACCCACAGACGGTTCCTACTCCTCCTCGAATTGGGTGTAAGATATCGCTCAAAAGCCGAGGAAACTCATGGTGAACAATCTCAAATCATATCATGAGAAAACCGCAATTTTCATTTTAAAATGATAATCAGTTTTATAAAATCTTGCGGTTTCTCCAAATCTATAAATCTCATGGAAACCCAAATCTCGAGAATAAATAACAATGAATTTAAAAGCATTGGGCTCTGGCAAATCCGGACTGGCCCTAAATAAAAATGCATGGCAATGAATAATAAATATGCATGAAGTATAACAGTAATGAATGCGATATCTAAACTAGCACAACAATGATATGTCGAAACTATCTGCTAACGACCGATATTAATCAAATAATATTCTCTAAAGTGTACGTGATATGGCAATTACCGATGATGATGTGTGTGAGCCGGCAAGTAAGTGTATGTAGAACATACGCATCATCGGTAATGGTGCTGGTGTCCTGACATCATGATTTCAATATTAACATATGAAAACACAATATAAGCATGCAATGCGATGCGAACAACAATAATATGCGGGAGCTGAATAACAAGCACAACAATAACGAATATGCAATAAATAGTAAACGAGTCTACAAATAACTACAGGTCTAACTAACAGACTAATCATAAGGGTAAGGAAAAACCACATAAATCTGAGTCGATTCATATATATAAATAATAATAATAATAATAATGATAATGATAATAATAATCGGTGATCCCTCCTCACTAGTATCCTATACAATACCCTATATAATATGACATCCTCGAGTCAAGAGTGCGGATCTATCATCAATATAGCTCGTACGGTAAATCCGCCGTACGGCCTCCCAAATCTGGGTACGGGTCAAATATCACATTTATCCTTCAATCATCCGTATCCTTTTTATTATATATCATGATCTAGGGGTACTGATCTGTAAGTCAACGTTATACACCCTACAAGATGCGGGGATGCGGAATAGGTAAAACAATCATTTTGTTTAGGGTAACATCGACTAACTTTATGGATCTTTGCTAAACCCTAACTAACAACTATGTAGAATTGCTAAACTACTATGATATATGATTATACCTCAAGATACTAGTCCTTCTTGTTCTTGTTGTTCACCTCCTCGTCGGCCTCCTCGATGTAATAGAAGATCGACCTGAGAGTTCCTCCTCTAAGCTTTAACCTCTAACTTGAGGTAACTAAGTGGGTAGGATTGCTAATCCAAGTGACCTAGAAGATATAGAAGTGGATTAAGGATCTATTAGTCTTTATAACCCTTGGGATCTCAACACATGAGAGGATTAGGGTTCGATTGAAGAAGAGGAGAGCTTGAGGAGAGAGAGAGTGTATGTTAATTATCAATTGAAATATAACTCATTTGTGTATATCATGAAGCATAAAAATATCTTGCACAAATATCTTTCATGCTTCATTTAATACAAATGGATGAATCACCTCATGAGTCATGGTTTCAATTAATGCAAATAACACATAAGCTCTCCACCTCATTAAGTTTAATTCACAAATGAATTAAAACTAAATGAGTCACCTTTTTTTTAGAAGCTTCTCGACTAATTACGAGAATGCCCCTCCCATCTGTATTTACGAAAAACACGGATAAACTATGACTGCATAAATCCAATAATCCAATACTAGAATCTGACTTAAACTAAAGCCCGCTAGTATAATATGTCCGAACATCTTACGTGCACAAGTACACGTATATGTCCAAACCCTGTCGTAAAACCATACGACCTCTATATTGTTTCGCCTGAAGCAGGGAAACTCTCTGTGTGGGACTCTAAAGACTTGACACTACGCTAGTAGTGGGTTTAACCATAGGCCGTAAGCGGCACTAGCTGTATGTAACGGTCCCCTGGTAAATGTCGATAAGAAGGTCGATGAGGAAACCCATCGGAACTCCTATTGAGCCTGATATGACAATCTCCATACAGTCCGGTCTGTTCGTCTAAGACTATCGCATATTGGGCCTAGGGGGCGGCAAGCGTTAGTCCCCTAAAAGCGGTATGAGCCGTGTTGGAGTGAACCCCATTACACCTTGAGAAGCTACTGGAAAACCTACCAGTAAATCTCGCTTGCCCTGGCCAGGGACTTTACATAATCGCTCTCCAAACACAGTGCGATATCAACTCCCAAAACCGGGAGAGACGAATCCTATCTAACCGCCACTATCTCTAAGTGTTTCGGGACTGCGCCCAACTGCTACCTGTTTGCATGACTCCTTTGAGCCGTGGTAGGATAGCAATCTACGAACAGTGGGAACACACTCGAGGCGAAGAAGCAGTGTCAAGTCTACGGACTATGCTGTACTCATGTCACCTGGGAACTGTTAACTGACGACGGGTATAATACCAACCAACAGTTCCCTGCGAGTCAGGTCCGGTGTACCCGTAACCCAACGAGCACCTGCATACTATCTCGAGTATAACGTACTAATGGCTATGGGACAAACCATTTCCCCTGCTGGGATGAGAAGCGTACACACTAGTCTACTCCGGAGTATCGATGCCCTGTCTCGATAATCTTACGACTAGGGACCTGAAAAAGTATGTGCTTATAGACTACTCAGCTCCCACTAGTGTGACTGCCATCACAACGCTGGTAATCAAGCAAGATCCTAAGAGCTCTATCAATATGTATTCGCGATATGCTAAAAGAAACATATACACATATTAAGATAGATATAAACCAAGTAGCATACTACTATGTTGAGCTAGACTGTTAATACAACTGTGAATATCCCAAGCTTCCATTAAGTAATATACAAACTAGTATGATACAATAATGGCCCCTAGGGCATATACACTAACAATCTCCCACTTGCGTTAGGGCCATGTACTGGCGCATCGAAGACCTATCATCTCGAATAGCCTCTCGAACTGTGTCTGAGGTATGGCCTTTGTGAATGGATCTGCAGTGTTCTCCTCTGTAGCAACTTTCCGGACCTCGATCTCCTAGCGATCTATGATCTCCCTGATCAGGTGATACCGTCTTAAGATGTTTCTGGACTTCTGATGGGACCTGGGTTCCTTCGCTAAAGCTATAGCGCCGTTGTTGTCACAATACAGCGGTATTGGATTAACAATGGTAGGAACCACCTGATGTTCTTTAGGAACTTCTTCATCCAGACTGCTTCTTTTGCGGCATCGCAAGCAGCTATATACTCCACTTCCATCGTCGAGTCAGCAACGGTGTCCTGCTTGGAACTCTTCCAGCACACCGCCCCTCCATTGAGGGTAAAGACATAACCTGACATGGACTTGGAGTCATCCTTGTCACTCTGGAAGCTGGAGTCAGCAAAAGCCTCGATCTGGAGGTCTTTTCCGCCGTAAACCAAGAACATATCCTTAGTCGTTCTCAGATACTTGAGAATGTTCTTTACTGCTATCCCGTGCTTCTCCCCTGGGTCTAACTGATACCAGCTTACCACGCTCAGTGCGTAAGCTACATCTGGTCTGGTACACAACATTGCATACATTATAGAGCCTACCGCAGAAGCATAAGGTATAACTGACATGCGATCCCTTTCCAAATCATTCTTGGGTGACATCTCTTTGGAGAGGGTGATTCCGTGACAAGCCGGTAAATTACCGCGCTTTGAATCTTCCATACTAAATCTTTTCAGTATAGTGTTGATATACCTGGACTGTGAAAGTCCCAACATGCTCTTAGATCTATCACTATAGATCTGGATCCCCAGAATGTAAGAGACATCACCTAGGTCTTTCATGGAGAACTTGTGTGACAAGAATCCTTTGACTGATTGTAGCATAGGAATGTCATTTCCTATCAAGAGAATGTCATCCACGTACAAGACGAGGAATACGACAGTTCATGCTAAAATTTTACTATATATACATGGTTCATCTGGATTTTTGATAAAGTCAAATTCTTTGACCGTTTCATCAAAACAGATGTTCCAACTCCGCGTTACCTGCTTTAGTCCATAAATGGACTTAAGAAACTTGCATACTTTCCCGCTGATCCCACTCTGATTGAAACCTTCTGGCTGATCCATATAGACGCACTCTTCTAACTTACCATTTAGAAAAGCTGTCTTTACGTCCATCTGCCGGATCTCATAATCAAGGAAGGCGGCAATGGCAAGAAGGATCCGAATGGATTTGAGCATAGCCACTGGAGAAAAAGTTCCGTCATAGTCCAAACCAGGTCTTTGACGAAAACCCTTTGCAACAAGTCTAGCCTTATAGGTTTCCACTTGTCCATCTACACCAATCTTCTTTTTGAAGATCCACTTGCATCCTATAGGTTTTACCCCATCTGGAGCAAAGTCCAAAGTCCATACTTTGTTGGTGTACATGGACTCCATCTCGGTCCACATTGCTTCCGGCCATCTTTCTGAGTCGCCGCTCTGAATGGCCTGTTGGAAGCTAGTAGGTTCATCATTATCAATGACTCAATCCTCTCTATCCCCGTCTATGAGAAAACCGCAGTATCTCTCCAGCGGATGAGACGGCCTACTACTCCTGCGGAGGGGTGCGGGAATGTCCTGTTCTTCTGGAACTTCTGGCTCTGCCAAACTTTCAGTAGTAGTTTGTGGTTCTGGAATTTCTTCTAATTCTATTGCGCTCCTACTTGTTTCCTTTTCTAAAAACTGCTGTTCTAGAAAATGAGCATTACGAGAAACAAAAACCTTTTGTTCCTCTGCGTAATAGAAATAATACCGCTTGGAGTACTTTGGATATCCCACAAACTTACACTGTACTGATCGTGCCTCGAGTTTGTCCGCATGCTGCTTTTTAACAAAAGCTGGACATCCCCATATCTTCAGATACTGAAGATAGGTTTCTTCCCACTCCATATCTGATATGGTGTGGTAGGCACAGTCTTGGTAGGAACCCTGTTCAAAAGATATGCAGCTGATTCTAATGCATAACACCAGAAAGATCGCGGTAACTCAGCATTACTCATCATGGAACGTACCATATCCAATAGGGTTCGGTTCCGTCTTTTCGATACACCGTTGTGTTGTGGAGTGTATGGATGAGTAAGTTGAGAGAGAATTCCATTCTCTTTTAGGTAACCCAGGAACTCGGCACTTAAGTATTCACCACCTCGATCAGATCTTAGTTTCTTATACTTTTGCCGGTTTGGTTTTCTACTTCATTCTTATATTCTCGGAATTTCTCAAAGGCCTCGGATTTATGTTTCATCAAGAAAATGAATCCATACCTAGAGTAATCATCCGTAAAAGTAATGAAATATGAACAACCGCCTCTTGCATGTGTAGACATTGGACCACATACATCGCTGTGTATGAGTCCTAAGAGCTCGCTCACTCTTACTCCATGTCCAGTGAATGGAGTCTTTGTCATCTTTCCTTTGAGACATGATTGACAAGTGGCATAAGATTGATATTCGAACGGATCCAAATATCCTTCTCTATGTAACTTAATTAACCTTGTCTCATTGATGTGACCTAGTCTACAATGCCATAAGAAAGCCTGATTTATATCTGGAGACTTGCTTTTTAGCGTGTTCTGGACATTGAAAATCTGTAATTGGTTTAATACGTATATACCGTTATCTAGTGTACTGGACCCAATCAAACCATGATTAAGGTGGATGTTAACAACATCGCTTACAAACGTGAAATCATAACCTTCTTTTGATAACAACGATACTGATATGATATTACACGTTAAACTAGGTACACAAAAACAGTTGCGCAAAACCAAAATATGTCCACTCGTCAATCCAAGATGATAATTCCCTACGGACACAGCATTCACGCTAGCTCCGTTCGCAACCTGGAGGGTCATATCACCAACCTTCAGCACTCTACGGTTTCTCAGCGCCTGCAATGAATTGGATATATGAGATCCTGATTCGGTATCCAATACCCAGGAAGTAGAGTTGATTGACAGACAATTTTCAGTTACAAACACACCTGAAGCCGAAGCCACAACTTGCCTCGGGTCCTGGTTCTTGGCAATCCAAGCTTTGCAATCCTTCTTCCAATGGCCTTTCCTGCAACAGTGGAAGCACTCGTCCTTTACCACTACCGGCACCGCAACCTTTGCCTTTCCCTTGGCTTCCACCTTACCAACACCACCTCTTGGTTTGGTAGCGGCCTTTTTCTTCCTTCCTTTGGCCCTTGCCTTGGACCTGGAAGAGGAAGCACCACGAACAAACATAGTGGGTGTTTCCCTTGCCTTCTGCAAGGTGCCCTCTGCACTCCTCAACATGTTAAGGAGTTCTGGAAGTTCAACTTCTTTACCTTGAATGTTGAAATTCAAGATAAACTGGGCGTAGGTGGAAGGAAGGGAGTGGAGAATCATGTCTGTATACGGCTCGTTCTCTAATGTTGTCCCGAGGTCTGCGAGCTCTTCAATATACCAATCATCTTAAGGACATGTTCCCCTACAGATGATCCGACGGCCATCCTCGACTGAAACAAGTTTTTCGAGGTCTCGTATCTAGCTATACGAGATTTCTCTCCATACAGTTCCTTGGTGTGGAGAAATATGGATTCTAGATCCATATTCTCGTGCCTCCTCTGATGTTCATTATTCATAGAGGCAAGCACAATGCATTTGGCCTTGGCGCAGTCTTACTCCCAGGTCTTGCGGATTCCTTATCCGCGACACTGGATTCAGGACCTGGGATGGCAAGGGCCTTAGTAGTAAGGACATACCCCAATTTGTCATAGGTAATTGCCATCTTGACATTCCGGAACCAATCTTTATAGTTTGGCCCTATCAAAATAATTTTATCTAATAATAACTTAAGGCCTGTCATGTTCTGGGTCGTTGCAATTAGGAGAGAGAGAGGAAACACTTTAGCATGATGCTCTTGCAAGTTTAGAGTGGTTTTTAGTTTATCTAAACAGGATGGCTCCCACTGTTTCTCGAATCCTTCCTCAAACCAAAAAAGAAGAACTAGTCAGGACTATTCTCACCGTACAATACTTGCTTAACCGTTCAGCCAGGCCGGTTTTGATACTTCGAGGGAGGTTTTACGACGCTTTTGCGAAGTTCCTTAATTAAATAACCACTTTTCCCTGGGGGCGTAGCCTCACTGACACATTTCTTGACACCTACTTGGTTTATAGCATTGATCGTTGAGTGAAAGAATCTCCTGAAGAGCAGCATATACTCACAGTAGGATCGGGATCCAAATATCATCATGTGATAAAGCTGAAGGAATCCTACCAAAATTATCACACTCCAAATGGTATGCAACTCTAGCAAATTTCAGTTTCTTTAGAAATTCCCGATGTGGATTTTTGCCCCATGCTCTTATGACCTTGACGTTGGTCAAAATGTCATAAGTCACATGTCAAGTTCTATCCATCATTATCTTGTTAATTTGAACCCACCCGTACATACCCCTAACGTTGGCCAAATGGCAGTACGACTGTCCCAAACCAACTCATCTATCAATGCAACAGATGAATACCCAGCAGCTACCAAACAGTATGCCTTGGAGTTGGTCAAAATACATAGCTTGAATACTACTAAATACCCAAATAAAATGACGGAGGGCTACGAATGGTTTTGGCGAAACCGTGAACGTAGTGAACTTGATATGATCGAAGGAACCTGATAGCTTTTAAAAGGAGTGGTTTAAGCTCCGCAATTAAAAATCTACTGTTTTAAAAATAACCGAGTGGTTTCTTTTAAACTATTCCAACGATTCAACTTTGGTTTATTTTCTTTGCATTAAACTAATGCGTCCCATCAATTAACTTATCATTGCAGAAAACAACGAAAATACAATGTCCTCTTATGCCATCTACATTCGCCGCTGGGCCCCGTCATTCACCCGTTAGGTTATTTAACTAACGACAGAGCGGGGGCTGGGCTAGCGCGGATGCAAAACATAAGTAACGCCTACTAGATATCATATATAGATATTGTACATTCGTCAGACGCAATATTAGGCATTCCAGATCACGGATGAACATATTGGATATACAAGCAATCCACTTGTCTTTTGAGCCTGCAATGAAAGACAGATTACACAGTTGCGATGAATAGCCAATCCCCCACCCTAGATCCCTACGGGTACGGCAAACTACCCGCCAAGTACCCGAAGTGAAGCAGTCTCCCTCAACGACGTGAGTAGGCCACTAAGCACTTCAAAATACCAGGTAGTTTGTGCACCCCACCTTAGTTCTATCCTAGGAGCAGAAAACAGTTAATGAAATAATACAACGGTGGCTACAACCTCAACCCGGATGTGCCTCGCAAAAGAATATTACAACAAATTACAATTTACATTTGAATGAAAGAAACACTCGTCTCACATCCCCGGCTATCCATTCACGACAATCAAACAAGTTCATATTCACAAACCAGTAAAAACCATTACAGAAATGTGCAACCCCCTGCTAACCGACATACTAGTAATTAGGGATGGTTTACGTACACATTAAACACAACACAGATATAATCCAGTTAGCCAAAGTTCTTAGAATTTCGATCAGGCAACACATATGAATCTACTCCAAACAATTCTCTGTGCACATAAAACCAGAGCAGAAACAAAACATCCCAGAAAACACAACATCAACACAGAAGAATAACTGAGCAAATTTGGGTTGACTCGGTGTCAACTCGGCAGTGGATCCGCGGCGGATCGCTTGGATCGGCCGCGGTTCCGCGGTGGTTTGGATGATTCACAATCCCAAATTTCTTCACAATTCTTAAAAAACCCTGCTTGTATTTTTAAGGGTCCCTGAAAAATTTTTAGACCCCAATTTAAAATCGGCAGAAACTTGGTGAAAACGTCGGTTTTTCGGGATTAAATCTCAATCGAATTTCTAAAGATTTTGCTAACATTTTAGTTATGGTTTAGCTAGGCTCTGATACCACTGTAAGTCAACGTTACACACCCCACAAGATGCGGGGAGGCGGAATAGGTAAAATAATCATTTTGTTTAAGGTAATATCGACTAACTTTACGGATCTTTGCTAAACCCGGACTAAAAACTATCTAGAAGTGCTAAACTACTATGATATATGATTATACCTCAAGATACTAGTCCTTCTTGTTCTTGTTGTTCACATCCTCGTCGGCATCCTCGATGTAATAGAAGATCCACCCGAGAGTTCCTCCTCCAAGCTTTAACCTCTAACTTGAGGTAACTAAGTGGTTAGGATTGGTAATCCAAGTGACATATAAGATATAGAAGTGGATTAATGATCTATTAGTCTTTCTAACCCTTGGGATCTCAACACATGAGAGGATTAGGGTTAGGTTGAAGAAGAGGAGAGCTTGAGGAGAGAGAGTGTGTATGTTAATTATCAATTGAAATATAACTCATTTGTGTATATCATGAAGCATAAAAATATCTTGCATAAATATCTATCATGCTTCATTTAATACAAATGGATGAATCACCTCATGAGTTATGGCTTCAATTAATGCAAATAACACATAATCTCTCCACCTCATTATGTTTAATTCACAAATGAATTAAAACTAAATGAGTCACCTTTCTTCTAGAAGCTTCTCGACTAATTACGAGAATGCCCCTCCCATCCATATTTACGAAAAACACGGATAAACTAAGACTGCAAAAATCCAATAATCCAATACTAGAATCTGGCTTAAACTAAAGCCCGCTAGTATAATCTGTCCGAACATCTTACGTGCACAAGTACACGTATATGTCCGAACCCGTTCGTAAAACCACACGACCTCTATATCGTTTCGCCTGAAGCAGGGAAACTCTCTGTGTGGGACTCTAAAGACTCGACACTACGCTGGCAGTGGGTTTAACTACAGGTCGTAAGCGGTACTACCTGTACGTAACGGTCCCCAGGTAGTTGTCGATAAGAAGGTCGATGAGGAAACCCATCCGAACTCCTACTGAGCCTGATGTGACAATCTCCGTACAGTCTGGTCTGTTCGTCCAAGACTATCGCATATCGGGTCTAGGGGGCGGCAAGTGTCAGTCCCCTAAAAGCGGTATAAGTCGTGTTGGAGTGAAGCCCATTACACCTTGAGAAGATACTGAAAAACCTACCAGTAAATCTCGCTTGCCCTGGCCAGGGACTTTGCGTAATGGCTCTCCAAACACAGTGCGATAACAACTCCTAATACCGAGAGAGACGAATCCTATCTAACCGCCATTGCCTCTAAGTGCTTAGCGACTGCACCCAACTGCTACCTGTTTGCACGACTCCTTTGAGCCGTGGTAGGGTAGCAATCTAAGAACAGTGCGAACACACTCGAGGCGAAGAAGCAGTGTCAAGTCTACGGGCTATACTGTACTCATGTCACCTGGGAACTGTTAACTGACGACGGGAATAATACCAACCAACAGTTCCCTGTGAGTCATGTCCGGTGTACTCGTAACCCAACGAGCACCTGCATACTATCTCCAGTACAACATACTAATGGCTGTGGGACAGACCATTTTCCCTGCTGGGATGAGAAGCGTACACACTAGTCTACTCTGGAGTATCGATGCCCTGTCTCGATAATCCTACGACTAGGGACCTGAAAAAGGATGTGCTTGTAGACTACCCAACTCCCACTAGTGTGACTGCCATCAAAACGCTGGTAGTTAAGCAAGATCCTAAGGGCTCTATCAATATGTATTCGCGATATGCTAAAAGAAACAGATACACATTTTAAGATAGATATAAACCAAGTAGCATACTACTAGGTTGAGCAAGACTGTTAATACAACTGTGAATATCCCAAGTTTCCATTAAGTAATATACAAACTAGTATGATACAATAATGGCCCCCACGGCATATACACTATCATGATCTACGTCTAGTACAATACTGATACCATCTACAATATACATACGTGTGTATGAAAACACCACACCTAAAGGACCCGCTAAATATCATGTCGTATCTCATAATACGAACCACGTCATATCACCGATCTCATGGCATCCAGCCAAATCTCAAACGACTCATCTCCAATCCCAAGTACTATCCTCATAATCCATGTATATGTATACGTGTGTGTATGTGTGTATACACACACACATATCCCCATAAACTCATAGTTAAATAAAATTATGCAAGTGTGTGTGTGTGCGTGTATGCAAATCACCACTCTAGGGTTCGGGACTAAGAAGCTAAACTACGTTATTTCTAATTACCCTAAACTAAACCCTGAACACATAATCATATATTGATAACCATCCGCGTATCAGAAACACATATATAAACACACACACACACACATATATATATATATATATATATATATATATATATATATCATTAACTATACTACGAATTGCGGGGGTGCTATACGCCATCCACCCGACTTCCCCCGTAGATATATATCTAATGACCTTGATCTTCGTTTGCCGATGCCGACGTCGCTACTCGCTTGCTTGTCGTCTCGAATTCCTAGTGGGGTACCTACACATCATAACGTATCGTGCCGCATTAAAATCCAATTTAAAACCAAAACGACACATGTTTCTCACATAGGTCAAAACCTATGGTCAGCTCTCGCAAATCAACCAAACAACACTCGATTTCGACGTACAAACGTCAAGTGATCGAATACAATAAAAATTGCAAAAATCCAGAATTAAAAATACGTAAAACATAACCCCGAATCAAAACAGCAACTCATGAAAATAGTCCCAGTTTTTGTTTAAGGTGAAAACAAGGTGCACAAACAATACTGGGGTGAAGTATATAGGGTATATGACCTACAGAAGCAACCTGGGCACCCAACTCATCAATGTGGTCGGCCCCAAGCCCTAAAATCCGGCGAGCACGGTTCTGGTGGGGAGTTGGGGTGTCGTCTGGTCATGGTGGTCACATATTGGTCTAAAAGAGTCTCTGGTATTGTTTGCTTATCTAGTAATGGCCCCGGATCAATCCAGATTTCCCTGCACCCATTAAATTCTCACAAAACCGACATGAACAATTTCAGTTTTGGGTTTCAGGTTTTACTTCAAGTTTGGTCTGGGTTTTTAGCACTTAGGGGTGTTTCCTAGTCACTAATACACTCATAAACAACATCACAACTCAAGAATCCCACAACCCTCTTCTAGGAATTTTCTAAGTTCACAAAACTTCACTAAATCGGTTTTAAACTTGAAAAGAGGCTAAAGAAAATGAAATACTACACTTAATGTGAAAGAATTACCTCATTTGGAAACTCAAGAATTTTCTTGAGTTGCCCAAGTGCCCAAAATGCAAACTTTCTTGTTCCAAAGTGTAGCTTGTGAGCTTGTGCATGCTTTTTGTGAAGTGGAGATGGACTTTTGGTGTTGATTTTGGGTTGTTTTGAAGGTTGTAGTGGAGGAGGGAGATGGGGCTTCCATGGTGATGAAAGAGAGAAGAAGAATGAAGAAGATGAAGGAAAAGGCTAAGGTCAAAGAGACCCGTCTCACTCTCTCTCTCTCTTGCCCATACCCTCACCATTCCAAATTGTTTAATGATTTCATTTTTCTTTTCTTTTCTTTTCTATTCTTTTCTCTTCTCTTATAAATTAGAACCATGCATGATAACAAGAAGGAACCAATGAAAGAAAATGTAACAAGTCTGAAAAATGACTTAGTGCATGTCATATGCACAAAATCAGATTAATGCGAGATTAGCAATATTTAATCGCGATTAGCACTAAAATAATGTATAATAATTCATAAAATTTCAAAATTTGCTTAGATCCAAGAAAGCACCATCTTTTTAGTAATTTCTATAATTTTCCAAATTTTTCCCAATTTATCGGTATTTAATTATACCGCATTATTAAAATATTCAATATATTTATTATTTAATTATATAAATTCCCAAAAATAATATTTCATTTTTCTGAAATGTTACAGTCTTCCCCCCTTAGAGAAATTCGGTCCCCGAATTTAAATTTAAACCCCTCAAATACTAAAACATTTCAGTAAAAAGTCCAAGTTGTCGGGGCTCCGAAATCATCAATACATAAAACGCATCATAGCGCAATGCATGCGCATGAACAATGAGCAGATAACTCCAAATCAAAACTCCGTCAAGTATCCCGCAATCATCGGAGTCATGGTGAAGACAAAAATGTCAAATCCAATACGAAAACCAATATGATATACATCAAAACTATACATGTAAACATCTGAAGGAAATGCATGCCAAACCTTTCATGTTGCAATGCGATGCGCGTATCGTGGTACAGTGGCGGACGTCTACTGTAAGAAAATAACTATATATATACTTATCCCTTGTTTAATATGTACGTCCCACCGTTTTTGAAAATAATTTAGAAAGGTTTCCTTTATAAAATGTTTCGTGTCATCTCAGACACGTAGGTAAATACTGAGACTATAGGTCCCTTTTTGGAAATCCCTTCGATAGCTATCAATGCATGCAACATATATCTAGGTACTGTCCTCTGACTAGTCCAGCACAGTACGAAAACAAATAGTAAATATCATAAAATCGTACAGCTCCATAAGAAATCAACCCCAAAATGTGCATAAGAATGCCGCGTGCGTCTGGTGTGCATGGAAATCAAAATCCATGAATGTGCCATACATGTGCACAAAACAAATCTACGTGCAACTGGTGTACACGAAACATCTGTCAACGGCAACGGGTGTGCCTGACAGTCGTATCAGGTGCATCTGATATGCACAAAGAATCCCGATTAAGTGCATCTGGTGTGCACCAAAATCGCATCTCATATCATGCGCTCAACATGCGCGAAAATCCAATCAGGTGCATCCATCATGCACGAATAAAATCTAAATCATGTGCATCCAACATGCACGAAATCATGAAATCCAATATCAAGCGCCGAACATGCGCAAAAGTCCAATCCAAGTGCGTCAAATATGCGCAAGAATCCAATAAGGTGCACAAGGTGCACAAAACAAATATCGAGTATCACTATCGAAATCGACGGTATACAACACATTTCAATCCAAATCCAAATCAGGTATACCGTGGTATATAATCTCACAACCATGTGCATCAGAGTGCACAAAAGCAAATCAAAATACTAAAAGTGCATGAAAACTATGCCGAAAGCATAAGTCAAATCATATGCATGCCCTAGGCATGAAATCACAATCAATATCTCAAATGACATCAAAATGAAGTCAGGTGCAACCGTGGTGCACAAAGTACGTATCAATGCACTGCAAGCATATGTGAACTATACCGAGTGAAAAAACCAAATCGAATGCGTACCATATGCACAAAATCAACCCAACTGTATGAAATCCATGAAATCATAAACATGTGCAGCCAAGGCACAAAACGATATTAAGTGCAATAACAGTGCACAAATCATAAATCAACACAACGGCGTATAAAACATATCTCAAGTGTAATAACTATGCGCAAAATATAAATACCCAGTAGGTGCAACCATGGTGCACGAAAACAAATATCATAAAACTCAGTCATCAAAACTAAATCATGCGAATAGATCACCCAAAATACCGAAATCAAGTATGGCGGAATAGTCCCGCTCAAGCACATCCTCTAAGAATCTCTGGCCAACTGTCATGGTCACTCATAACATGTCTCGTCAACGATGCCGAACTCTAGCCTGCTGGGTGTGCGTAAAATGACCGCTCCTAGGTCCAAGTCTTCTCGTGAATTATTCCAGAAAGGTCATGTCAAGATCTCTCCAAAATCTCGTTTCTGCCGAACTGCCCGGAGATTATCACCTTTTTTCTATATATGTTTCTTGTTCCGGAACGGCTGCATACTCATCATGACTCCTTTTGGAAGATATATCCATATATAACGCCTCTGTATGCGTGTCACATCTCTGATGTCGGCGGAGTGGAACGTCATCTCATCAAGATCTCGTATGAACCTCTTACTCCACTTTTCTCTAATGTCGACTGCTTCGGACTCATCTCTTCATAGCTGTATGGACTGTGCTCCAACGGTTATACTCGTATCTGGAGTCTCCCAAGCAATGCATCCCATCACATGATATCCGAAAGATGTCGAATCATTCGATCGATTCGTTAAAACCTCATAATCCCCCAAGAGCTCAACATCTTGAGTACAGTTTAATAGTATTCCAGTACATGCCACAGTACCTGTGGACCAACCGTAGAAGGGCAAACCCAAGCCTCACTAATGGCACCGCTGAACTGCCGCAAACCCTAAGGTTTCAAAGCGTTCTCATGGTCATTATGTCGAGTTAGGGTTTCATTCTTCTAGAGGGTCCATAGCATTACTTGCATTTGTCTCTAAATACTTTAAAATTGGAAAATGGGCTTCTGACATTCGATCGTCTCTATCGACACTCAACGTACTTGCGTGAAGTCTCCTCAAGCTGGAATCAATTAATCTGATGACCTCGTATCGGGGTAAGCGAACGAACCATATGTCCTAATTATTCATCCTCGGGTGACTAGCGACCTTCTATCATATCTCTAAGTACAACCCGTATTGCAATAGCTCCAACATCTGGGGCGATATCTCGTCGTTCGCAGCAACAACTGACTCATCCGTCTGCATGCTGAACAGTATCTCAATCATCAAGAATAATCTGTTCATTGACGGTCATCATATTCTGGCTGGCCTCTATCAGTGGCTCAATTCTCTGGTGCTGATCTGCACGTCCGAGTATTCTTGTAAAAGCGATCCATCAAACGCTCATGGTGCGAAAACACAATAAAATGACGCCTCTCTATGCAATCGTATGTCCCTAGAATCACGCCCTGGTCAGTCCTCGTCTGTGACCAGCTCAGGCTGACCGCAACTCTAGTCGTAGCTCTCTCTGCCCGTATAATCATGGCAGCAAAACCATAAACCGATATCGATGACAATAGATCATGAATGAATATAATAATGTGCAAGGAAATGTACATCCTAAGGCTTCTTAAGCGGAGTAGCGTATCGTAAGTATGCAGCGGAACATACACATGGTACGTCACTGTCCTTAAGTCACCTGCTCCATCAACCAAGGTCAACCTACGCGACGAAAGTTCGGGTCTAATACCCCCTCGACTAAGTCTAAGTTCCGTAAGGTCAAGCCTAGATTCCGTATATATACAAACGCCCTAGGCTCCGCATAGTCAAACCTAGACTCGAACCAAGGTTAACCTAGCGCTCTGATACCAACTTTGTCACGACCCGAAATGGCACGTGACTGGCCCTTGAATCATATGAAGTCTATAGGACCCCACCTAATTCAAGTAAGCCAAAATCCCAGAAATCTAAACCATTTTAAAAGGAAGTGTTTTGTTAAAATAAGCCGAAGTATGCATTTTTAAAAACCCAAGTTCTTTCCGAAAATTCCGGCAGAGTTTCCTTTGTAAATACTGGCCCCAAACGGGGTACAACATGAATAATATATACATCAATGATAAAAGGCAACCCCAAGCGGGAGCTAGCTCTTCGTCAATCGACGGTCACAACCACGCAAGCAATACAATATACAACGCCGAAGGGCGAGGATCAAAACTCGAAAGGAAACTCAAATCAACGTGAAAACCCATAATAATACAACGCGCGACTCTAAGGTCGAAAGAATAATACAACTGGTCGCTGGTCTGAAATAAATACATGTCTTGTTGATGCAGTTACTAGATACAACTGAATGTAAATAAAATACAATGGTGGTCACGATGCAAGTGAACCCACCTACCAAACCAATTCACCCGGAATGGAAGCAATGTGCCAGCAAAGCCGTAATGAAACCTGTACGGCAGAACCTGCAAGAAACTGTGGCAAAACGGGGGTGAGTTGCTAACTCGTGAGTAGAAAACATCACCGAGCAGAAATCGTATCTATGGCTCAATCCTAGGTCAATACGATCAATAATATATATAACCTCAAAATGATAAAGTCTGAAGCATGAAAAGGTGGCAAGGTAAACATCTATGCATAAGTGTAATCCCATGTGCTCGTGTCAGTGCCTCAGGTAGCAATATATCATGTGTATGAGGTATGAATGTAATGTAATGAAAACAGAATACATGTAAATGAAGAAACTGTTTTCTTGTTTTAGTGAAATTTCTGTTTATATAAAATGAGGAATCATCAATGAAATCAACATAAATCAGTGCCTAGCATCGACACAAAATATAAATCCCAATATCTCAATATCCAGGGCTCCGGCTATCCGGACTGGCCCATATCATAATATCTCAATACCTCAATATCAATATCTGGGCTCCGGCTATCCGGACTAGCCCCTGGGCTCCGGCTATCCGGAATGGCCCGACTCCGATCGGTATCCTCCGGATATCCGATGAGTCACAATACAATCACCGGTCAGCAAAGCTCCCCTGTCACAGGCTCAACGCCGATCAATTGCGATCTTCTTGCCCCAAGATACCGCACCAGGTCCACCATGCACCCACAGACGGTTCCTACACCTCCTCGAATTGGGGGTAAGATATCGCTCAATAGCCGAGAAAACTCATGGTGAACAATCTCAAATCATATCATGAGAAAACCGCAACTTTCATTTTAAAATGATAATCAGTTTTATAAAATCTTTCAGTTTCTCCAAATCTAGAAATCTCATGGAAACCCAAATCTCGAGAATAAATAACAATGAATTTAAAAGCATTGGGCTCTGGCAAATCCGTACTGGCCCTAAATAATAATGCATGGCAATGAATAATAAATATGCATGAAGTATAAAAGTAATGAATGCGATATCTAAACTAGCACAATAATGATATGTCGAAACTATCAGTTAACGAGCGATATTAATCAAATAATATTCTCTAAAGTGTACGTGACATGGCAATTACCGATGATGATGTGTGTGAGCTGGCAAGTAATTATATGTGGAACATATGCATCATCGGTAATGGTGCTGGAGTCCTGACAGCATGATTTCATTATTAACATATGAAAACACAATATAAGCATGCAATGCGATGCGAACAACAATAATATGCGGGAGTTGAATAATAAGCACAACAATAATGAATATGCAATAAATAGTAAACGAGTCTACAAATGACTATAGGTCTAACGAACAGACTAACCATAAGGGTACAGAAAAACCACCTAAATCTGAGTCGATTCATATATATATATATATATATATATATATATATATATATATATATATAATATTCGGTGATCCCGCCTCAATAGTATCCCATACGATACCCTATATAATATAACATCCTCGAGTCAAGAGTGAGGATCTATCATCAATATAGCTCGTACGGTAAATCCGTCGTACGGCCTCCCAAATCTGGGTACGGGTCAAATATCACATTTATCCTTTTATCATCCGGTATCCTTTTTATCATTTATCATGATCTAGGGGTACTGATCTACGTCTAGTACAATACTGATACCATCTACAATATACATACGCGTGTATGAAAACACCACACCTAAAGGACCCGCTAAACATCGTGTCGTATCTCATAATACGAACCACGTCATATCACCGATCTTATGGCATCCAGCCCAATCTCAAACGACTCATCTCCAATCCCAAGTACAATCCTCATAATCCATGTATATGTATGTAAGTTCACGTTGCGACCCCCGGTTCTTACGGGGAGGCGGAAACGGTATAAAAATCAAATTTTTAGCGCATGGGGCAACATGGACTAACAAAGTCGGGATCTTTTCCTAAACTACAACTAGCAAACATGCTAAAGAGAGTTAGCTACTCGGAAAGGAGGTTATACCTAACTTGAACTCCTTCTTCTTAAAACCTTTGTAGGGATTGATGGTGCTTTCCTCGTTGCTTTCTTCCGTCAAAGATGGATCCACCTGAGGGTTCAACCTTCAGGCTCATTCTCGAACTTTGAGAGAACTAGAATCTTCGGCTTGCTAAACCTTTGACCCTAGAGTGAGTAGAGAGTGTCTTTGGAGTGTTTTTATCTCAAGGAAAGGGATTCTCAACTCATGAGAAGGGTTCTCCTTGAACTAGAGGAGGAAGAAGAACAAGTGAGGAGAGAGAATGGTTATGATAGAATGAGCTTATTCTTTTCATTTCTTGCAACCATATCACAAATGAAAAGAATTAACAAATAACAATAATAATAAAATGAAATAGTTGATGGATGGTTTGGAATGACCATTATCATTACATTCTTTAAATGGTTTTGCAAGAATCAAAAATCATCTTTCTTTTGTAATGATGATGGTCAAACCTTCAACCATGGTCAACAAGTCAACCATGGTCAACAAGTCAACAAAATCCAACCATGACACAATTTCATTTAATTAATATTATTAATTGATATATCATAATTCCATTAGGGTTTGGAAAAAGACGACTGTCAACTGTGCATACGCACCCGTTCCGAAACCCTAATGGAAATCCTCTTCCTCCGCCTCAATCATCTGTGCATACACACCCGCATTCTTGTTCCGAGGAACATGAATACCAAGAGATAAAATCAACCCCAAAACGTATACCAGTATCGGGCTCAAACCAGAGCCTACTAGTAATATCCGTCCGGACTCCAAACGTGCACAAGTGCGCGGATGAGAACGAACCCTGTCGCAAAACCATGCGACCTCTACTCTGTTTTGCCCAGAGGCGAATAGCCCTCTGTATGGGACTCTAAAGACTCGACACTACGCTGGCAGTGGGTTTAACCACAGACCGCAAGCGGCACTAGCTGTGCGTAACGGTCCCCAGGTAGATGCCGATAAGAAGGCTGACGAGGTGAACCCCATCTGAACTCTTACTGAGTCTGAATGTGACAGTCTCCGTACAGTCCGGTCTGTTCGTCTAATACATCGCATGTCGGGCCTAGGGGGCGGTAAAACGTCAGTCCCCTAATAGCGGTACAAGTCGTGTCGGAGTGAAGCCCAAAACACCCTGAGATAACACTGGAAGCCTGCCAGTATATCTCTCTTGTCCTGGCCAGGGACTACTCGTGTAATGACTCTCCTAGACACAGCGCGATGTCAACCCCCAATACCGGGAGAGACGAATCCTGTCTAACCATCACTGCCTCCAAGTGCTTCGGGACTGCACCCAACCATTACCTGTTTGCACGACTCCTTTGAACCGTGGTAGGGTAGTGATCAAAGTGCAGTGGGAACACAATCGAGGCGAAGTGCCAGTGTCAAGTCAGCGGACTAAGCTGTACTCATGTCACGTGGGAACTGATAACTGACGATAGGTATAATACCAACCTGTCAGTTCCCGACGAGTCCTGTCCAGTGTACTCGTAACCCAACGAGCACCCGCATACTATCTCCAGTACGACGTTCTGATGGCTGTGGGACAGACCATCTCCTACACTGGGATGAGAAGCGCATACGCTAGTCTACTCCGGAATATCGATGCCCTGTCTCGATAGTCCTGCGACTAGGGACCTGTATAAGGATGTGCTTATAGATTACCCAGCCCCCACTAGTGTGACTGCCATCACAACGCTGGTAATCAAGCAAAGATCATAAGGGCTCCAGTAATGCGTATAGGTGATATACTAAAATAAACACATGTACACATTGAAGTAGAAACAAACCATGTAGCATACTACTATATTGAGCAAGATTGTTTATACAAGGTGAATATCCCAAGCTTCCATTAAGTAATATACAAAATAGTATGATACAGTAATGGCCTCTAGGGCATATACACTAACAATCTCCCACTTGCACTAAGGCCATGTACTGGCGTATCGAAGAACTATCATCTCGATCAGCCGCTCGAACTGTGTCTGGGGCAGGGCCTTGGTGAATGGATCTGCAGTGTTTTCTTCTGAAGCAACCCTCCGAACCTCGATCTCCTTGCGATCCACGATCTCCCTGATCAGGTGATACCTACTCAAGATGTGCCTGGATCTCTGATGGGACCTGGGTTCCTTCGCTAAAGCTATAGCCCCGTTGTTGTCGCAATACAGAGGTATTGGGTCAACAATGGACGGAACCACCTGAAGTTCTTTTAAGAACTTCCTCATCCAGACAGCTTCTTTTGCGGCATCAGATGCAGCGATGTATTCCGCTTCCATCGTCGAGTCTGCAACGGTTACTTGTTTGGAACTCTTCCAACACACCGCCCCTCCATTGAGGGTAAAGACAAAACCCGACATGGACTTGGAATCATCCTTGTCACTCTGGAAGCTGGAGTCAGCAAAGGCCTCGATCTGGAGGTCTTTTCCGCCATACACCAAGAACATCTCCTTAGTCCTTCTCACGTACTTGAGAATGTTCTTTACCGCAATCCAGTGTTTCTCCCCAGGGTTTGACTGATACCGTCTTACCACACTCAGTGCATAAGCTACATCAGGTCTGGTACACAACATCGCATACATTATAGAGCCTACCGCAGAAGCGTAGGGTATAATAGACATGCGATCCCTCTCCAAATCAGTCTTGGGGGACATCTCTTTAGAGAGGGTGATCCCGTGACAAGCCGGTAGGTTACCGTGCTTGGAATCTTCCATACTGAATCTTTTCAGTATGGTGTCGATGTACCTGGACTGTGAAAGTCCTAATATCCTCTTGGATCTATCACGATGGATCCGGATCCCCAGGATGTATGAGTCATCACCCAGGTCTTTCATGGAGAACCTATGTGACAAGAACCCCTTGACAGATTGTAGCATAGGAATGTCATTTCCTATTAAGAGAATGTCATCCACGTATAAAAGGAGGAATACTACAGTTCTCGCTACAAATCTACTATAGATGCATGGTTCATCTGGGTTTTTGATAAAGCCAAATTCCTTGACCGTCTCATCAAAACAGATGTTCCAACTCCGCGATGCCTGCTTTAGTCCATAGATGGACTTAAGCAACTTGCACACCTTTCCGCTGCTCCCACTCTGAATGAAACCCTCTGGCTGGTCCATATAGACACACTCCTCTAAATTTCCATTTAGAAAAGCGGTTTTTACGTCCATCTGCCAAATCTCATAAACGTGGAAGGCAGCAATGGCAAGAAGGATCCGAATGGATTTCAGCATAGCCACTGGAGAAAAGGTTTCGTCATAGTCCAAACCAGGTCTTTGACGGAAACCCTTTGCTACAAGTCTAGCTTTATAGGTTTCAACCTGTCCATCTACACCAATCTTCCTTTTGAAGATCCACTTGCATCCTACGGGTTTTACCCCGTCTGGAGCAATGTCCAACGTCCATACTTTGTTGGTGTATATGGACTCCATTTCGGTCCGCATTGCATCCAGCCATTTTACCGAGTCAATGCTCTGAACGGCCTGCTGGAAGCTAGTAGGCTCATCATAATCTATGATGCAATCCTCTCTATCCCCGTCTATGAGAAAACCGTAGTATCTCTCGGGCGGATGAGACTGCCTACTACTCCTGCGGAGCGGCGTAGGAATGTCTTGTTCATTTGAACACTCTGGTTCCACTAAGCTTTCAGTAATAGTCTGTGGTTCTGGAATTTCTTCCAGTTCTACTGCGCTCCCACTTAATTCTTTTTCTAAGAACTGGTGTTCTAGAAAGTGGGCATGACGAGAAACAAGAACTTTTTGTTCCTCTTCGTAGTAGAAGAGATATCCCATGGAATTCTTTGGATATCCCACAAACTTACACAGTACTGAGCGCGCCTCGAGCTTGTCCGCATGCTGCTTTTTAACAAAAGCTGGACTTCCCCAAGTCTTAATGTGACTGAGATGGGGCCTCTTCCCACACCACATCTCATATGGTGTAGTAGGCACAGTCTTAGTAGGAACTCGGTTCAAAAGGTACGCAGCTGATTCTAGCGCATACCCCCAGAATGATCGCGGTAACTCAGCGTTACTCATCATGGACCGTACCATATCCAATAGGGTTCGGTTCCGTCTCTCCGATACACCGTTGTGTTGCGGAGTGTATGGAGGAGTAAGCTGAGAGAGAATTCCGTTCTCTTTTAAATAATTCAGGAACTCGGCACTCAAGTATTCTCCACCTCGATCCGATCTTAGAATCTTGATACTTTTGCCGGTTTGTTTTTCTACTTCATTCTTATATTCCTGGAACTTTTCAAAGGCTTCGGACTTATGTTTCATTAAGAAGAAATAACCGTACCTTGAAAAATCATCCGTAAAAGTAATGAAGTAAGAGTAACCGCTTCGCGCATGTGTAGATATTGGACCGCACACGTCGCTGTGTACGAGCCCCAAGAGCTCGCTCGCTCTTATTCCGTGTCCAGTGAACGGAGTCTTTGTCATCTTTCCTTTGAGACAGGATTGACAAGTGGCATATGATTGATATTCGAACGGATCCAAATGTCCTTCTGTATGTAACTTAGTCAACCTTCTCTCATTGATGTGACCCAGTCTACAATGCCATAAGAAAGTCTGGTTGATTTCTGGAGACTTTCTTTTGTGTGTATTCTGGACATTGAAAATCTATGGTTGGTTTAACACGTATATACCATTGCTCAATGTACTTGACCCAATCAGAACTTGATTAAGGTGAATGTTTACAACATTACTTACAAACGCAAATTCATAACGTTCTTTAGAAACCAAAGATACAGAAATGATATTACAAGTTGCGTTGGGTACAAAAAAGCAATTACGCAAAACCAAAACATGCCCATCTGACATTCCCAAGTGATAGTCCCCCACGGCTTTAGCATCCATGCTAGCTCCGTTCGCAACTCTGAGGGTCATGTCACCTGCCTTCAAAACCCTACGGTTTCTCAACGCCTGCAAAGAATTACAGATATGAGATCCTGATCCGGTATCCAATACCCAGGAAGTAGAGTTTATAGAAAGACAGTTTTCAATAACATACATACCTGAAGCTGAAGCCGCAACCTGCTTCAGTTCCTGTGTCCTGGCCTTCCAAGCCCTGCAATCTTTCTTCCAGTGTCCACTCTTATGACAATAGAAGCATTCTTCCTTTCCCACAAGCTTCCCCGCTATCTTTGTTGCCTTTTCCTTTCCCTTCGTACCCACTTTACTAACACCGCCCCTTGGTTTGGCGGGGGCTTTCTTCCTCTTTCCCTTGGCTTTCGCCTTGGACCTAAAAGAACAAGATCCTCCTACAAACAAAGCGGGTGTTTCCCTACCTTTCTGTAGGGTGCCCTCTACGCTCCACAGCATGTTGAGGAGTTCTGAAAGTTCAACTTCCTTTTCTTGTAAGTTGAAGTTCAGTATAAACTGGGCATAAGTGGATGGAAGGGACTGGAGAATTAAATCCGTATAGAGTTCACTTTCCAACGTGGTCCCAAGTTCCGCGAGCTCCTCAATGTAGCCAATCATCTTAAGCACGTGGTCCGCTACAGATGATCCGACAGCCAACTTTGCCGAAAATAACTTCTTCGACACTTCGTATCTTGTGATACGAGACTGCTCTCCATACAGTTCTTTTGTATGAAGAAATATGGATTCCAGGTCCATATTCTCGTGCCTCCTCTGGTGTTCGTTGTCCATAGAGGCAAGCACGAGGCACTTGGCCTTCGCGCAATCAATCTCCCAAGTCTTACGGATTTCCTTATCCGCGACGCTGTAGGTGGGACCTTAGACGGGGGGAGCTTTGGTGGTAAGAAGATACCCCAGCTTGTCGTAAGTGATTGCCATTTTGACATTCCTGAGCCAATCTTTGTAGTTTGTCCCTGTCAGTATGTTTTTATCTAGAAGTAACTTAAGTCCAGTCATGTCGATTGGTCGCTGCAATTAGGAGGGAGAGAAGAAACACTTTAGCACGATGCTCTTGCAAGTTTAGAGTGGTTTTTAATTTGTCTAAACAGGATGGCTCCCACTGTCTCTCGAATCCCTCCTCAAACCATAAAGGAAGAATTAGTCGGGATCAATCCCACCGCACAATACTTGCTTAACCATTCAGCCAGGCCAGTGTCGGTACTTCGAGGGAGGTTTTCCAACGCTTTCGCGAAGTTCCTTAATTTAAGAACCTCTTTTCCCTGGGGGCGTAGCCCCGCTAACACCTTTCTAGGCACCTACTAGGTTTATAGCATTGATCGTTTAGTGAGAAATTTCCCGAGGAGTAGCATATACTCACAGTAGGATCGGGATCCAAATATCATCGCGTGACGAAACTGAAGGAATCCTACCAGAATCACCACACTCCAAATGGTATGCAAATCTAGCAAGTTTCAGTACTTATGAAACTCCCGATGTGGATTTTTGCCCCATGCTCTTATGACCTTGACTTTGGCCAAAATATCATAAGTCACATGTCAAGTTCTACCCGTCACTATCCATGTTAATTTGGATCCACCCGTACCTACCCTTGACTTTGGCCAAAATGGCAGTACGACTGTCCCAAACCAACGCATCTATCTATGCTACACATAAACACCCAATAGCTACCAATCACTATGCCTTGACTTTGGCCAACATGCATAGCTTGAATACTATTGCCTATTCATGCGAAACGACGGAGGGCTACGAATGGTTTTGGTAAAACCGTGAACGTAGTGAACTTGATATAATCGATGGAACGAGATAGCTTTTAGAAGGAGTGGCTCAAGCTCCGCATTTAAAAGTTAGTTTTGAAAAGAACCGAGTGGGTTTTCGAAAGTGTTCCAACGACTTTAACTTGGTTTATTATCTTGCAGTAGTTCTTTTAATGCGTGATATTCTTGCATTAGTTCTTTTAATGCGTCCCATCATTTAACCCTACCATTGCAGAAAACAACCAAAATATGACGTACGCTTATGCCATTCGCATTCGCCACGGGGCCCCGTCATCACCCGTTAGGTTACTTAACTAACGACAGAGTGGGGGCTGGGCTAGCGCGGCTGTAAAACATAAGCAACGCCTAAATAGTTATAAATATAGCAATGATAGACATTACAGATCACAGATGAATACATTGGATATACTAGGAATCCGCAATCCGTTCGAGCCTGCAACGAAAAGTGGATTACACGGTCGCGGTGAATAGCCAATACCCCACCCAAGACCCCTACGGGTGCGGCAAACTACCCGCCAAGTACCCGGCAGTTTGTGCACCCCTCCATGGGTCTATCCTAGGAGCAAAAACAGTAAAAAGAATTATACAATAACGGCTACAACCCCGACCCGGTTGTGCGGCCATACAAATAATAATATTACATCAATTTACATATTACAAATGAATGAAAGAAAAACAACACTCATCTCACATCCATCCCCGCTATTCACCCGTGACAATCCAATCCATTCATATACACATACCATCAATAAGCACAGATCACAGATATGTATAACCCCGACTAATCGACATATAGCGATTAGCCGACGTTCAATACATGCAAACATCACAGATATAACCATTGTAGTCTAAGTGCAGTGAAGTTCGACAAAAATACGGATTTATAGGCCCCCAAAAACAAATTTCTTTTCTAAAAAATCTGGGCACAAATGACATATCTTAAAAATCCCAAAACCCTACCAGAAGAACACTGCATAAAACAGGACCACAAGAGGAGACAAAACGGCGGCGGTTCCACGGCCTAAGCCACCAATTGCCGCGGAACCGCGGCGGTTTGAAGGAATCATGCGATCGTATTTCGTAGGTGTTTTCACAAAACCCTGAGCCGATTTTTGGATTAAAACTTTTTACATTTAGAGCACAAAAAATTTCAACAGAAACTTAGGGTTTTTGTTTTTCCGGTTTTGCGATTTTTCTCGATCGAACTTCCATACACTTTACTACAAAGCTAGTTTAAGTTTAGTTAGGCTCTGATACCACTTTAAGTCCACGTTGCGACCCCCGGTTCTTACGGGGAGGCGGAAACGGTATAAAAATCAAATTTTTAGCGCATGGGGCAACATGGACTAACAAAGTCGGGATCTTTTCCTAAACTACAACTAGCAAACATGCTAAAGAGAGTTAGCTACTCGGAAAGGAGGTTATACCTAACTTGAACTCCTTCTTCTTGAAACCTTTGTAGGGATTGATGGTGCTATCCTCGTTGCCTTCTTCCGTCAAAGATGGATCCACCTGAGGGTTCAACCTTCGGGCTCTTTCTCGAACTTTGAGAGAACTAGAATCTTCGGCTTGCTAAACCTTTGACCCTAGAGTGAGTAGAGAGTGTCTTTGGGGTGTTTTTATCTCAAGGAGAGGGATTCTCAACTCATGAGAAGGGTTCTCCTTGAACTAAAGGAGGAAGAAGAATAAGTGAGGAGAGAGAATGGTTATGATAGAATGAGCTTATTCTTTTCATTTCTTGCAACCATATCACAAATGAAAAGAATTAACAAATAACAATAATAATAAAATGAAATAGTTGATGGATGGTTTGGAATGACCATTATCATTACATTCTTTAAATGGTTTTGCAAGAATCAAAAAGCATCTTTCTTTTGTAATGATGATGGTCAAACCTTCAACCATGGTCAACAAGTCAACAAAATCCAACCATGACACAATTTCATTTAATTAATATTATTAATTGATATATCATAATTCCCTTAGGGTTTGGAAAAAGACGACTGTCAACTGTGCATACGCACCCGTTCCGAAACCCTAATGAAAATCCTCTTCCTCCGCCTCAATCATCTGTGCATACACACCCGCATTCTTGTTCCGAGGAACATGAATACCAAGAGATAAAATCAACCCCAAAACGTATACCAGTATCTGGCTCAAACCAGAGCCTACTAGTAATATCCGTCAGGACTCCAAACGTGCACAAGTGCGCGGATGAGAACGAACCCTGTCGCAAAACCATGCGACCTCTACTCTGTTTTGCCCAGAGGCGAATAGCCCTCTGTGTGGGACTCTAAAGACTCGACACTACGCTGGCAGTGGGTTTAACCACAGACCGCAAGCGGCACTAGCTGTGCGTAACGGTCCCCAGGTAGATGCCGATAAGAAGGCTGACGAGGTGAACCCCATCTGAACTCCTACTGAGTCTGAATGTGACAGTCTCTATACAGTCCGGTCTGTTCGTCTAATACATCGCATGTCGGGCCTAGGAGGCGGTAAAACGTCAGTCCCCTAATAGCGGTACAAGTCGTGTCAGAGTGAAGCCCAAAACACCCTGAGATAACACTGGAAGCCTACCAGTATATCTCGCTTGCCCTGGCCCGGGACTACTCGTGTAATGGCTCTCCTAGACACAGCGCAATGTCAACCCCCTATACCGGGAGAGACGAATCCTGTCTAACCGTCACTGCCTCCAAGTGCTTCGGGACTGCACCCAACCATTACCTGTTTGCACGACTCCTTTGAGCCGTGGTAGGGTAGTGATCAAAGTGCAGTGGGAACACACTCGAGGCGAAGTGCCAGTGTCAAGTCTGCGGACTAAGCTGTACTCATGTCACCTGGGAACTGATAACTGACGATAGGTATAATACCAACCTGTCAGTTCCCGACGAGTCCTGTCCAGTGTACTCGTAACACAACGAGCACCCGCATACTATCTCCAGTACGACGTACTGATGGCTGTGGGACAGACCATCTCCCACACTGGGATGAGAAGCGCATACGCTAGTCTACTCCGGAGTATCGATGCCCTGTCTCGATAGTCCTGCGACTAGGGACCTGTATAAGGATGTGCTTATAGATTACCCAGCCCCCACTAGTGTGACTGCCATCACAACGCTGGTAATCAAGAAAAGATCCTAAGGGCTCCACTAATGCGTATAGGTGATATACTAAAATAAACACATGTACACATTGAAGTAGAAACAAACCAAGTAGCATACTACTATATTGAGCAAGATTGTTTATACAAGGTGAATATCCCAAGCTTCCATTAAGTAATATACAAACTAGTATGATACAGTAATGGCCTCTAGGGCATATACACTAACAATGTATACGTTTATATATATACATAGTCCCATATCCATCTCTCTCTCTCTATATATATATATATACATATCCCCATATACGCACAGTTAAATAAAAGTATGCAAGTGTGTGTGCGCGTGTATGCAAATCACTACTCTAAGGTTCGCGACTAAGAAACTAAACTAAGTTATTAATAATTACCCTAAACTAAACCCTGAACACATAATCATATCTTGATAATCATCCACGTATCAAAAACACATATATAAACATATACATATATATACATATATATACATATATATATATATTATAAACTATACTACGAACTGCGGGGGTGCTATACGCCATCCACCCGACTTCCCCCGTAGATATATATCTGCTCACCTTGATCTTCGTTTGCCGATGCCGACGTCGCCACTCGCTTGCTTGTCGTCTCGAAGTCCTCGTGTGGTACCTACACCTCATAACGTATCGTGCCGCATTAAAATCCAATTTAAAACCAAAACGACACACGTGTCTCACATAGGTCAAAACCTATGGTCAGCTCTCGCAAATCAACCAAAGAACACTCGATTTCGATGTACAAACGTCAAGTGATCGAATACAATACAAATTACAAAAAACCAAAATTCAAAATACGTAAAACATAACCCCTAAACAAAACAACAACTCATGAAAATAGTCCCAGCTTTTGTTTAAGGTGAAAACAAGGTGCACAAACAATACTGGGGTGAGGTATATAGGGTATATGACCTACAGAAGCAACCTGGGCACCCAATTCATCAATGTGGCCGGCCCAAAGACCCTAAAATCCAGCGAGCTCGGTTCTGGTGGGGAGTTGGGGTGTCGTCTGGTCATGGTGGTCTCATATTGGTCTAAAAGAGTCTCTGGTATTGTTTGCTCATCTAGTAATGGCCCCGGATCACTCCAGATTTCCCTGCCCCCACTAAATTCTGACAAAACTGACATGAATAGTTTCAGTTTTGGGTTTTCAGGTTTTACTTCAAGTTTGGTCTGGGTTTTTAGCACTTAGGGGTGTTTCCTAGTCACTAATACACTCATAAACAACATCACAACTCAAGAATCCCACAACCCTCTTCTATGAATTTTCTAAGTTCACAAAACTTCACTATATCCGTTTTAAACTTGAAATGAGGCTAAAGCAAATGAAATACTGCACTTAATGTGAAAGAATTACCTTATTTGGCAACTCAAGAATTTTCTTGATTGCCCAAGTGCTCAAAATGCAAACCTTCTTGGTCCAAAGTGTAGCTTGTGAGCTTGTGCATGCTTTTTGTGAAGTTGAGATGGACTTTTGGTGTTGATTTGGGGTTGTTTTGAAGGTTGTAGTGGAGGAGGGAGATGGGGCTGCCATGGTGATGAAAAAGTGAAGAAGAATGAAGAAGATGAAGGAAAAGGCTAAGGTCAAAGAGACCCCTCTCCCTCTCTCTCTCTCTTGCCCATACCCTCACCATGCCAAATTGTTTAATGATTTCATTTTTCTTTTCTATTCTTTTCTCTTCTCTTATAAATTAGAACCATGCATGATAACAAGAAGGAAACCAAGAAAGAAAATGTAACAAGTGTGAAAAATGACTTAGTGCATGTTATGTGCACAAAACCGGATTAATGCGAGATTAGGGATATTTAATCGCGATTTGCACTAAAATAGTATATAATAATTCATAAAGTTTCATAATTTGATTAGATCCAATAAAGCACCATCTTTTTAGTAATTTCTATAATTTTCCAAAATTTTCCCAATTTATCGGTATTTAATTATACCGCATTATTATAATATTCAATATATTTATTATTTAATTATAAAAATTCCCAAAAATAATATTTTATTTTTCTGAAATGTTACAGTATATTCCCGAGACAAATGGAGGTAGTGAGCGGATCATCGGGGATTTGTATCCCCCATTATTGGGGGTTGATGTCGCGTAGAACACGGGTGGCCATCACCAGAACTTCTTGGCCATGGTGGACGAGAATTACTGATTTGGATCAGTAGTTTCTCAATTGGTGATGGGCTTCATACCGACACGAAATATCGCGTTATTAGGGGTCTGACTTTATCCACCCCCTAGACTCGATATACGATACTCTTAGACGAACAGATTGGACTGTACGGAGATTGTCACAGACAGGCTCAGTAGGGATTCGGATGAGTTTTCTCATCGGCCTTCCTTTCGCTCAATACTTGGATAGCCGTTACGTACAGCTAGTGCCGCTGACGTGCTTGTGGTTAAACCCACTGCCAGTGTGTTGACGAGTCTTTAGAGTCCCACACAGAGGGTTTCCCTGCTTCGGGCGAAACGATATAGAGGCCGTATGGTTTTACGGCAGGGTTCGATCATATACGTGCACTTATGCATGTATCATGATTTGGAAGGATAATTCTAATGGGCTTTGGTTTAATCCGGATTCTAGTATTATATTGTTGGATTATTTTCGTTTCTTTGTATTCGTATTTTTCAGAATATAGATACGAGTATGTATATACGGATGAAGGGTATTCTTGTAATTTATACAGAGTGCTTCTAGAAGAAGACACCTGTAACGCTTCGAAAATCGTTTAGGCAGTTTTTCGGTAATCGGCTGAATTAACAGCTTTTTCCGTAAAAAGTCAAAATAGGTATTTTTCATTATAGACCTAATTAGACAAAATTTAGATAAGATATTACTATAATTTGGTCACTAAAATGTCACTTAAAATTTTCTATTTAAATAAAAAAAATCGTGATTAATTATTTTTAATATTATTTTAAGCTTTTAAAAATACATTAAATTAGTGTTAAATAGAAATTTAATTAGGTAAATTACACACTAAGAAAATATTATAAACTAAAATTTAGTGTTAATAAAATTGTATCATGACTTTTCAAGATTTCTTTTCAATGGTTTAAGAATCATATCAAAAATGAGCTTAAAAAGGGGTTTTTTGTGAAAATTTGATGTGAAAGCATTAATTGCACTAGAAAGAGATTTTTCCATGGAATTTTCTACACCATTCCATTTCTCTCTTGCCCCTCCCACCTTGGCCGAGCTTGGGCAGCAGCAGCTCTTATTTTTCCCCCTCACTTCTTGCTTCTAAATTCATGACAAAATCAATAAAAATCCACAAAAATACACCATTTTCTTCATAAATTCAAACCATAATCCTTGTCCACCTCTTTCCAACCCTAATTTGTTTTAAAACAAGGTGAAAGGAGGCATCTTTCAAGGGCAAGTGCAAGTTGGGGTTCACTTGGGAGGTATAAATCCTAAACTAGTTGTAAAATTTGTAGTTTAATAAAGCTAGTTTAGTATTTTAAAGTGATTAATTTCGTTGTAATGGTTAGTTTTGAAATTTCAAGAAAGGGATGATGTTCTAGATTAGGGTTTGATATTGGATAAGTGGGTTTAAGATAGTTTTGTGACTATCTAGTGGGTTAGATCGAATATTTGTGCGATGTTACGATCGCGATATCGTAAATTTGCGATGTTTGCTTTGAAATCGGTATGCTATCGCTTACTAGATTTTTATGAATTTTAGGAAGTGATCTAATTGCGTTATATTAGCGATATATTAGCTTCTCATACGACTATTAGTGTTCGCGAATGCGGTGTTTTATTTAGTCGGGTTTCAGTTTTGACGATTACCCCGAAACGGCGATTTTAGTTATGGTTTTAGCGATTTTCGTGTATTTTCCGCGTACCGAGTGCACGTTGTGATTAATTTGAGAGTGTCAATATTTTCATATTATGAGTTGCGTCATTTCATGAACCTGCAATCTTATATTGTTTGTTATGCAATTAGGATCGGTCGCGGAAACATCGGACGCGGCGCGCAAAGGCAAGGCGGTGGTCGGATCGGATTAGCGAGGCATTCAGGTGAGTAGATGTATTCATCTATAGGAGAATCGTCTGGATGGCACGAGGCGCCCCGTAGTTTGGGATTATTTTATTTATTGCAAGATTTGTTAGTTAGCTAACCCCCCTCATTCACATTGCATACCTTTATAACTAATCGTCTGTTAGATTGCATGGATATTCATATACACATGTGCGATATCACTTCGTAGGACTCGAATACCATTACCATTGGCTTCTGCTGCATGCGCACTATTCATGTGACACACACGCCTTTGGTAATTTCCATGCCACGAGCACCATAGAACCTGTTTAGCTTAGTATCACCACTTGCATCATACATGATATATGAAATCGCATAGCATGTATATAGCTCGCATCATCATCATACTTACATAGATTTCTAGCCACAAATCACATCGCATACCTTGATATCATAGACATTTATCATGTACAACATGTTGGACATTATGATTTTCTTGAGGATTTCAGTATTGCTGCGATTTCTGGATTTTTGGGGAAAACCGCAAGAATTTAACAAAAGCTTATATTTATCATTTTTAAAACAAAGTTGCGGTTTTCTCGTGATGTATGTGTCGTCTACCATGAGTTTTTATGTTTTCTGTTGGATTTCGAGACCCGATTCGAGGAGTGGATGAACCGTCTCGGGTACATGGTGGGCCCGGTATGGTACCCCGGGGAAAGAAGATCGAGTTGTAGACGATGAGCCTGGCAGGGGAAGACTACCTACCGGTGATGTCTGGCGCGGCGGATATCCGGAGGATACCGACCGTTTTCGTGAGATTTGATGATATGGGTCGATCCGGACTGACGGAGCCCGATATTTTGAGACATTGATACAGTGAGACATTGAGACAGATGTGATTTCATATTTGGTGTCAATGCTTGACACGGGTTTCAGATGATTTCTTGATGGTATTTAGCTATTATATAGATGTTCTTTTTCTAAAGTTAAGAATGCAGAACTCCTAGCATTTAAAACACTTAAAGATTTAGTAATGACATTGCATACATGTCCATGCATACTAGAGGTATTACATCACATCTGGACATACATGCTGTAACGCATTTGCGTGCATTCTTACGATTGCCTTACTAGATGTTATATTCTACTCACGAGCTGGCAACTCAAGCCCGTTGTGCCACAGTGTCTTGCAGGTCGGACTCCTCAGTCTAGTAGCGGCGGCTTATCTTGTTAGTGACTTCTTTTGCTCAGACTCGCGACATTGCTCGTAGGTGGGTTGCGAGAGTGCTTTTATCTCTTTTCTTTTGTACTATTTTTGTATCTAGTTTTCTCCATCTACCACTTCTTATTTGTATATGCGACCTAGTGATGAGACTGAGAGATTTGTGTATATGTGGTTTCTTTTGGGTCGAGCTCACTTGAGCCGACGTTGTGTTTTCTTACATTTTGCATTTCTTTATGCTCTTTTCTGGATATTGCATATTGCGTGGTTATGATCCGCCTTGGGCGAAGAGCTAGCTCCCGCTTGGGGATGCCATTTTGTGATTACATGTTATATATCTTGTTGTACCCATTTTGGGGGATAGAATTTACAAGGGAGACTCTGCCGAAATTTTCGGAAATTTTTGATGTTTTTTTAAAAAAGGGGTTCGATACAACTTAATTGATATTAAAAATCGTTTTTATGAATGGTTTCCTTCACTCTCTTTGGTTTCTTTTGGTTCAGATTTTCTGGGCTTTGGCTGATTTAGTTTACGTTACGCCTTTAGACTTCTCGTAACCTAAGTGCCAGTCACGTTCCCTACTTTCGGGTCGTGACAACACCACATTTAATTTATAACCATTTTTTTTAAATGGTTAATGAGGTGGAGGGATGAGGTGGTATTTGCTTTAAATGGAGCATGGCTACAAGGCGACTCACTTAGTGATTCATGAGGTGACTCATGGTGTGACTCTTACTTTGGTGACTATTGTGGCATGCTTGATAATTGTGTTGTGAGATATTTTATGATTCTTGAGAGTTCACAACATTTAGCCATTTTCATGGTTGCTTCACACAACACTCCCATCCTCTCAATCTTCTTCTTCCTCCACCCTAAAAGTCTCATGTGTTGAGAAACCCAGGGTGTTATGAGACATATTAATCCATCATTAGACTCTATATCCTCTAGCCTATCTAGTTTAGTGAACTAGGTACTCTAGTTACCTCGGCTTTGAGGTTGGAGCTCGAACTACAAATTCTCAGGTGGATCATCTTCGATAGAGGGAGACCGGAGGCCAAACTTGATTCATGATGCCTCAATGAGATTATGTAGATGGTAGAAGACCGAAGGACACCTGATCATTAGGTATAACACTTCTATCATAGTAGTTAGCCCTTAGTTGTTAGCTAGTATAGGTTTATGGTTCGTTTTGGGCGGGTTTCGTTAGCACCAAGTTTTTAAACGCCAGTTTTTGTTTCACACCGGCCACGGAAGATGGCCAGGGCGCTGACGTAACCTAACAAACACCCTGAAGAAGGCTGTGTGCCAGCGATGGCGCTACTGATCCAAGCAGTTGATCCTACAAGAAAACTATGGCACAACGGGGGTGAGTTACCAACTCATGAGTAGAAAATATCAGCAGGTAGAAATCGAATGAATAATGATCCCTAGGTCCTACTATTTCATGAAGGTAATACTATGGTATCTAAGGTGATCATGTATGCACATGTATACAACAACAATGCCGTGCCCGTAACAATATGTAATGATAGTCATCTGAATATATATGCATGTATGCATCTGTATCAAGCAACGTGTGTCCATCAACGACACATCAACATCATGAAACCTGAGTGTCCAACATCGACACTCAAAACATTATAAAACCCATGTCCAGCATAGACATGTAAATCTTCATATCTTAGGCGTCGCATCATCGGATCGGCACTCATATCCATTTGATCTCACGACTCCGGTCGGTATGCTCCGGATAACCACCAGGTCTAAAGTAACACCGGTAGGTAGTGCATCCCCTTCCAGGTTCATCATCTACTCCACGATCTTCTTGTTGGATATGTATGCCCTAGAGGTCATTATTTTATATGTATACATGTGGATGCTAGGGATATGTATGTACAGGACAATCTTGCTCAATTATATAGTATATTATTTGAGTTGTCTTTATCATGATATGTGTGTTTGTTTCTTCTGATGCTTTATCCTTCTTGCACATATTGATAAAGAATTGATACAGAAGTATACTATTATAGTTTGACTTTATCTTAACATGTGCATATGTTTTACTCGTTATTACATATGGCAGTTACATGTTGACGAAGCTCGTAGGATTTTACTTGACTACCAACTTTATGATGGCGATCATACTTATGGGTGCTGGGTAGTCCATAAGCACATCCTTAAAGGTCTCAAGCCGCTGGAGTATCGAGAAAGGATATCGATACTCCAGAGTAGACTTGTGTATACGTTTCTAGACCCCGACGAAGGGCGGTGGTTGGTCCCACAACCATTGGTGTTATCACCAAAGATTGTATACAGGTGCTCACTGGGGGTGAGTAAACTGGATGGACTCGCCGAGAACCTCTAGATGGTATTATACCTATCGTCAGATAGCGGTTCTCTTATGACATATGTACAGGTTAGTCTTAGGACCTGAGATCATCATTTGTTTCGTGTAAGTTCCCACTGTGCTTTGATCACTAACCTACCACGGCTCTACTGAGTCGTGCAAACAAGATTTGGTTGGGTGCAGTCCCAAGGCACATAGAGGCAGTGAGTGATTGTCAGGGATTCTTCTATCCAGGTATTAGGAGTCGATATCGCACTGTGTTCGATTGGCCAGGACCATAAGACTATGGCTAAGGCAGTTGGGATTTACTGATAGGTTGATCAGTAGTTTCCCGGATTGGTCCTGAGCCGCATCAACACGAATTATCGGGTAACTAGAGTCTAACGTTTACCACCCCCTAGACCTGGTATGCGATACTCTCAGAAGAAGAGACTGGACTGTACGGAGATTGTCACGGATAGGCTCAGTAGGAGTTCAGACGAGTTTGCTCGACGGCCATCCTTTTCGACACATACCCGGGTAGCCGTTACGTACAGCTAGTGCCGCTGACGTGCTTGTGGTTATGGATTTATCCAGTAACTCACTGCCGGCGTACTATCGAATCTTTAGAGTCCCACACGGAGGGTTTCCCTACTTCGGGCAAAACTATGTAGAGGCCGTATGGTTTTACGGCAAGGGTTCGATCATATACGAGTACTAGCTATACGGATCATGATTCGGACGGATAATACTAGTGGGATTTGGTTTAAGCCGGATCCTTGTATTATATTGTTGGATTATTTTTGTATCTTTGTATTCGTATTTTTGAGAATACGGATACGGGTATGTATATACGGTGATGGGTATTCTTGTAATTTGTTATAAGGGTGCTTCTAGAAGAAGACACCTTATTATTGTTTTTACCATTTTAGTTAAATGGTTAATGAGGTGCAGCAGGAATGAGTTGTTCATTTGCATTAAATGAAGCATGGTTACTTGGTGACTCATGTAGTGACTCATGTAGTGACTCATGGTTTACTATTGAAGCAAGGTGGCTTCAAGATATTTTGGTGAATTATTGGATGCTTAATAATTCACAAGGGTTAGCCATTCTTCATTCTATGCTCATTACAACACTTTCATCTCCTCCAAGCTTTCTTCTTCTACCTCAAACCCTAATGGTCTCATGTGTTTAGAAACCTAGGGTTCTCGAGACAAAGCAATTTGTCATCACTCTCTTCATCCTCTAGGCTACTTAGATTAGCATACTAAGTAACCTAATTATCTCAGTTTGGAGGTAGGAGCTCAAAGTAGACACTCTCAGGTGGATCATTTTTGACTCGAGGAGGCTGACGATCAAGAGCGATCCATACACTCTTCAATGAGCTAAAGAAGAGGACTGAAGACTCGAAGGACTTGAGACTTTAGGTATAAATTTCTATCATAGTAGATAGAACCTTTTAGCATGCTAGTAACGTTTATGGTAGATCCGGTGTTAACGGTATATTCTAGCTCCAGTTTAATTTGTATAAAAAAATTTGTTCTGCAAACGGCCGCGGATGATGGCCAGGGCGTTAGTGTAACCAAACATGATATCAGAGCCACCCCATAAACCTATTCTAGCTAGTTTTGATAAGTTTAAATAATCGATCGATGGAATTTTTCGAAATTGCAACTCAAAAATCTTGCTTCCTGCCATTTTTAAAAAGTGTTCCAAAAATTATTCAGAGCGTTTTAAAAATCCGAGCAGACTATTTTAGAAGTAGTGAAGAAATTTGAGCACACAATCTTTACATTCGGCCACGGAACCGCCACAAAACATGCTTGTTCGCGGCGGTTCCGTGGTCGAATGGAAGCATCTGTGTACCAAAATTCTTCAGGAACTTCTCTGTATGGGAATGTGAATTTTGAGATGTATGATACTGGCCCAGATTTGTTCGAGTACTGGTTAGCATTTAGGGCCAATATGGAAAAGTTTAGTAGATCAAATTTTTAAATACGTCTGTTTCAGTGCAAACATTACTATCTGTGACCATGAATGTCATTGAACGGTATAACCCGTCTAACTGCTATATGTTCTATTAAACAGGTTTGCGAAAATGACATTCACGTTGATATTCTGTGATTGTGCTGATATTATGGTTGGATTGTTATGTGGGACGGTCGATGTTGCAATGATAGTAGTACAGTTCAGATTCATTTGTACATTTGTTATTGCGGGGCGAGTGTCCGACGTGCGGACTTCGTCTTTGCCGGATTGTATATTATTTGATTGGGGCACGACCGGGTTAAGGTCGATGTCACCATTGTACATATATTTTCATTTTTTGTACTAGGTTTAGCCCGTGGTGGAGTGCTCGAATAGCCGAGTTCTAGAGGGAAACAAGCCTACATCTCATGGCGTTAAAACGGATGGGGCTTCACTCTACAATTGGCAGGCTATTCCCTGCACTCGTAGGGGGTATAGTATGACCCATGGAGGGGCGCTCAAGTTACAGGATCCCGTGAAGTGCTGGGTGGCCCATTCACTTTGTTGATTGGGGTTGCCTCACTTCTGAGATTGGCGGGTAACTTGCCGCCCACGTATCGGTCCAGGTTTTCATTGCACGGGTTACCCATACGACCAGGAACATCGGGTTTTATTTGCGGCTCAAATGAAACCCGAGGCTCTAAGATTATCCACCATTCTTTGTTACTTACTTAGATTCTGTGATGTTTCTTATATCATGCCTGGGACGAATGTTATATATATTTATATATATACTAGTAGATGTTGTATATGTTTTGCACCCGTGCTAGTCCAGCCCCCTAGCGAATGCGGATGACATATACGTACATTGTATTTTCTTTTTTTTTCTGGTGTGATAGGATTAATTGATGGTACCGCACTAATTTTGATTAATGAAAGAAAAGAAACCTAAAAAGATGTACAGATTTCGAAACATTATAGTTATATTCTTTTGCTTTGCATAATGGTATTCGGTCGTGAATATCCAGCACCTCATTCCAGGAGGCAAGAGATGAGATCCTTTCATGGGGAGTGACCACTTGAGCAAAAGTCTATGTTCGCCCCCGAAATACAGAGACAGAACCGCGTAGGTTCGTCTTGCCTGAATTTGGCGGCAGATACTATTTGGTTTTGTCCGTCCACCTCTCCGAAGATGCCAAGTTGATTTATGGTAACGTATATCTGAGGTTTAGACGGATGCGGTCGTTGTAGCATACTTCGTCAGATTCCCCCTCATTTGAGGGCTTTTTGATTGTAGGGATGCTCTTCCCTGTAGGCGCAAGCCCCTGCAGTTAATTACGCTACCGCATCGCGGTAACAACTTTCTCCTTCTTCAGATGGTCACTTCGTATTGTGTGTATTTATTTTATTTTTTGTTGCCCGTGGATTGTATACGGAGACTAATTTATGTTGTCGACCGTAGGGCGTGGATTAGTCCAAATCCATATTTTCTTAGATTCGGGTTTGGGTTGGTTTAAGGACTGTTAGTCTCGTTTTAGACTAAGGTCGACTCAAACGTTTGTTGAGGACACGTTAGACAAATTTTAGACTAAGATCAACTCAACTGGGTTTTAGGATAATTTAGATCCGACGATAGAGCATTTGGGCTCTATCGTTTTAGTTTAGGGACGTTGCGGTCCATAAGTTTAAGGTCAACATAGTCCGTAAAGTTTAAGGATATCATAGTCCATAGTTTAAATACGTCATCGTCTATAGAGTTTAGTTTTGTGACGTTGCGGTCCATAAGTTTAAGGACATCATTGTCTATAGAGTTTAAGGACATCATAGTCCTTAGTTTAAAGACGTCATAGTCTATACAGTTTAGTTTAGGGACGTTGTGTTCCGTAAGTTTAAGGACATCATAGCCCATAGAGTTTAAGGACATCATAGTCTATAGTTTAAAGACGTCATAGTCTATAGAGTTTAGTTTAGGGACGTTGCGGTCCGTAAGTTTAAGGAAATCATAGTCCATGGAGTGTCTGGTTGTCGGGACCCGTCACCTCTCTGAAGACGTTGAAGAATTACAACGACACATATCAGAGGAATGAAGAGATGTACCTTTGAACCAAGGTTGGTTGGGAGATCTGTAGTCAGACTTGGGACCAAGACCAACTGTGCGCATATGGGCTCAACTGGCCTGAGCTAGGGAATTGTGGCCAACTTGGGCTCAGCCCATTCAGTTCTGGTTAAACTGCTGAACATTTGTTCTGATGTTGAACATTTGTTTGGGTGTTAAACATTTGTTTGGGCTTAGGCTCTTTTGTTCAATAATGCTGAGCATTAATTTGGGTTCTGACACCCCTTTTTCTTTTGTCTTTTATTGAGTGTTGAACACTCTTTCTAGCACAGAGCGCTTTATGTACAGAGCACTTGGCACTAAGCGCCAGACCTAGAGCGCTGAGGCACTTCTTATGAAACAGCGCACACGTGAGGAGCACGTGGCGCGCTTGGCGCTGAGCGCCAGACCTAGAGCGCTAAGGCGCTTCTTATGAAATAGCGCACACATGAGGAGCACGTGGCGCGCTTGGCGCTAATCGCCAGACTTGGAGCTCTAAGGCAGTTCTTATGAAAATGGCGCACACGTGAGGAGCACGTGGCGTGCTTAACGCTGAGCGCCAGACTTGGAGCGCTAAGGCACTTCTTATAAAAATGGCGCACATGTGTGGAGCACGTGGCGTGCTTGGCGCTGAGCTCTAGCCAATGAGTGCAAAGCGCTCTTGATCAATTCTTTGCTGGGAGAATTAAGAGACTTTGTCTCATGGATCCAAGAACTAAGTTCTTATTTTAATAGGAGATGCTATGATCTCTTATGTTTTTGTGAAAGACTTTCTATTTGTCTTATAGATCTGTGATCTAAAGAGAACTAAGTTCTTCTCCCTCCCCTTTTTTTTTTCTGAGATGCTCCAATCTCTTGTACTCTTATGAAAGACTTCTGTCTTTGTAGATCTATGATCTAGAAAAAAAATAAGTTCTTCTTTTTGTATGAGATGCTTTGATCTCTCTGTTTTATTTACCTTAAAGAAATTCTTCTTTTCAGAGCTTGCTTTTCTCTTTTTCTTTTCTGAGAATTTGAAGTTTATGGGGGGGTTCCACCGTATAAGACTTGAAGTCTTAGGTCCTTTATATAGGGGAGGCTGATTTGTTGGATCAGTTAAGGAGATCTTTTCTCTAATAGATTTGGGGATGTTTCCCACCGTTGGATCTTTGATCCTAGCGCTTCTGTTTTACAGAAGACATCGTTCTTGTTTTTTAACAAGATTGGGAAAATATTTTCCCATACAGAACTTATTCTGTATCTTGGTAATTTTTAATCACCATTGGATCTTTTAATCCAACGGCGCTCTAATTTTCAAAAGATAATCTTTCCTGTTAAGAAAGATTTGAGGAGTATTTCCTCAATAGAATTTTACTCTATAATTTGATGATTTATTCATCTCAGTTGGATCTTTGATCCAATGGTGGAGAACATTTAGTTCTAGCGCTTGGCGCTCTCATGCTTTGCACGTGAGGCGCTGCCTCAGAGTCTTTGACTCTTAGCGCTGGCGCTCTCGTGCTTTGCACGTGATGCGCTGGCGCTCTCGTGCTTTGCACGTGATGCGCTGCTCCAGAGTCTTTGACCCATTAGCGCTGGCGCTCAGCGCTCTTGTGCTTTCCACGTGAGGCGCTGCCTCAGAGTCTTTGACTCTTTAGCGCTGGCGCTCAGCGCTCTTGTGCTTTGCACGTGATGCGCTGCTTCATATTCTTTCACTCATGGCACTGGCGCTCTTGGCACTCAGCGCTCTTGTGCTTTGCATGTGAGGCGCTTCCTCATTACTGAAGGTGTGTTTTCACCTTCCTTCTCCACTTTTCCTGAGTCAAACTTCTCTTTCCCAGTGCTTGGAAATAGTTCCATCATGCACAGCATTTTTTGTACCTAGACTTAAATGTCTCCCTTTATAATCTGAAGCAATGCATCCTTTCTCTCTCATTTTCAGAGAATCATTTTAACAGAGAAGAGCTATGGCTTGTAATCGCCCATATGCTACCCGTCAGCCATGGGAGGTGCCCATTGAGAAAATTGTTTCTCGTTTTGCTGCGCGCTTGGTGAACCCTACTCTTACGGATGACCAACGCGACACGGTGCTGCACGAGCACTTGACTCGTATAGGATCTCCTCTCCCCATCAGCTCCATTTGGCTCCGGATGGTTTTCTTGTCTGTGATCAATGATATTCCCCCTCTTCCGGGGGAGATGACTCCTGCAATGCTCGACGCCGCAGAAGACATGATCGAGTGCTTCCATAAGGCACTTCTGATCACCACAGCTCTGAGGGACCGCTCTGTTCGGCTGCTAAGCCAGATACGGGCACAGCGGGTCGTCATGTCTGCCTTTGCTGATGGGTGCGGTGGTGACCGATGGGTAGCTACTCTTCGTGAAGATCGCCGCTTTGTCATGATGAAGAAGGCAGAGAGGGAGTTAGATAATTTTATCCATAGTTTTGTAAATCCCTGTACTTTCGATCCCGTGTTTTGTGATCTATTTCCTGTAGATTAAAATGTTCAATTAAATGCTTTGTTTTTGTCGTTGAACACCTGTTCTTCCCCTGACGTATGCATCTGCGTATATGAATGAGCCTGGTTTCACACATATCTGTAAACGAAACTTAAGCCGGCATAAACAAGAACAAATAGCTCTTGGCCGAAGATTCTGGCGGGAACAAATGCCCCCCCCACTTTGCCCACGTTAGTATGTACATGGGTGAAGTAGTGCAGAGTAATTCATAGCGTATGAACGGTTTTAAGTCGGTACATAACTTTCGGAATCTTGATCTAAGAAGATAGCGAGCGGTCACAAGCGTCGTCATTTATTATCAACTCAAATCTTAACTCTTAAGGGATATTGTTCCAAACCCTCAGCCCCATGAGCTGCACCCTTCGATTTCATTGTGTCTTAATCTTGCGTGAAGTAATTTACTTGCTCATGAGTAACTCCTCCATTTCAGTGGCATGTAATTTTCGCAAGTGTGGCCTGTAGACGGTAGATAACAGTTCATCTTGACCTCTTTGTAGGGTGGCGATAGCTTAGGAAGCAGGTTCAGGTCTGTTGCCTAAGACTTTTCAACCTCATGAGCCGTAAAGGTATCATAAAGTCTTTTCTCCCTACGAGTCGAGAGGATCCCATAGGTGTGATTTCTCCTTAGGAATCGTGAGGATTCCTAAGTTCGTTTTCTCTTGAAAGTCGTAAGGATCTCACAAGAGAATTGTTTTTCTTACATGTCGAGAGTGTAAGTCTACGGTAGCGCCCCGGCCGTCAATCTGATGCCAAACGCGGAACAAAAACTTTTATAACTGGCGTTATCGCATACTATAACCCGGATCTGCCATTAATGCTAAACTAACAAACTGTAAAGTGGGTAGAAAGGCTATACCGAACAATCCGAGTCCTTCGGTCTTTAGCCATCATCCCACGCTCCTTTGCGGCATCTGCGATCTCAATCGATCTCCGGTCTCCTCTACGAGGTGGTACCATGTCTACGGATCTTTAAACGGGCTCCCGCCTCTATACCGAGGCAACTCGGTCATCAAGTCTGCTAAAAGAGATGACCAAGATGAAGTAGAGAACGAGTAGAATACTTTGTCTCAAACACTCTTTGGTTCCCATCACATGAGAGGGTAAGAGTGGAGGTTGAAGAAGATGCTAGGGTTTAGAAATGATGAACTCATGAAACTCAAGAGAGCAAAAGAAAACTCAAACATAATAACTTCTCTCTTCTCTTTCTCTTCTGAATAGATGAATAAGGTTGTTCTCTTTTATCAAAAACTAAAAGAGAAATATCTCCTCAAAAAATATCTTCACAAAACAAACATCATTTAATGCTATCATGACTCACTTAGTGACTCGTTAGCATGAGTCACTAAGGCACATGCTAGAAAAAATGAGTCACTAATCATGAGTCACCATTTCCAAAATCCAATAATCATTTAAACCAAAATGATTAATCCAAAAAGAAATACATCTTCTAAAATATTCTCGTAACGGATTACGAAAATACCCCTCACCTGTATATACATACCTGTATCCGTATTCCGACCGATACGAATACGAGAGACTAAAATATTCCGACTCAATATAATACATGGATCCGGCTTAAACCAAAGCCCACCAGTATTATCTGCCCGAAATATGACACGTGCGTAAACGCACGTGCATTTTCCGAACCCTGCCATAAAACCATACGGCCTCTACAACGTTTCGCCCAAACTTGGGAAACTATCTGTGGGGGACTCTAATGACTCATCAGTACCCTGGCAGTGGGTTTAACCACAAGCACTTCAGCGGCACTAGCAGTGCGTAACGGCTGCCCATGTACCGACCTCAAGGGAAGCCGATGAGCGAACACATCCTGGAACCCTACTGAGCCTAACAGTGACAATATACATACAGTCCGGTCCGTTCGTCTATGAGTATCGCATATCGGGCCTAGGGGCTTGTAACGTCAGACCCCCAATAGCGGTATAAGTCGTGTCGGAGTGTAGCCCAGAACACCCTGAGATACTACTGGAGTACCTACCAGTAAATCTCCTGCCTCGGCCGAGGGCTTTGTGTAATGGCTTTCCTAGACACAGCGCGATCTCACCCCCAATACCTGGAGAGACGAATCCCCTGCCGATCCGCTCGCTTGCCTCCATGTGGCTCGGGACTGTACCCAAAAAAGACCTGTTTGCACGACTTCTTTGAGCCGTGGTAGGGTAGAAATCAAAGTACAGTGGGAACTCACACGAGACAAATGACGACCTCAGGTTAATGAACTAACCTGTACACATGTCACCAGGGAACTGCTATCTGACGCTAGGTATAAATACCAACTAGCAGGTTCCCGGCGAGTCCTGTCCGGTGTACTCATAACCCAATGAGCACCTGCATGTTAGTGTTTATGCCCTAGAGGCCATTACTGTATCATACTAGTATGTATATTACTTGATGGAAGCTTGGGATATTCACAGTTGTACAGACAATCTTGCTCAATATAGTAGTATGCTACTTGGTTTGTCTCTGCTTTAATGTGTACATGTGTGTTTATTTATTATATCACCTATACGCATTAGTAGAGCCCTTAGGATCCTTGCTTGATTACCGACGTTGTGATGGCGATCACACTCGTGGGGGATGGGTAATCTACAAGCACATCCTTATACACGTCCTAGTCGTGGGAGTGTCGAGACAGGGCATCGATGCTCCGGAGTAGACTAGCGTATGCGCTTCTCATCCCAGCACGGGAGACGGTCTGTCCTACAGCCGTCGGTACGTCGTACTTGAGATAGTAGGCGGGTGCTCGTTAGGTTACGAGTACACTGGACAGGACTCGTCGGGAACTGATGGTTGGTATTATACCTATTGTTAGTTATCAGTTCCCAGGTGACATGAGTACAGCTTAGTCCGCTGACTTGACACTGTCACTTCGCCTCGAGTGTGTTCCCACTGTTCTTTGATTGCTACCCTACCACGGCTCTACTGAGTCGTGCAAACAGGTAGTAGTTGGGAGCAGTCCCGAAGCACTTGGAGGCAGTGACGGTTAGACAGGATTCGTCTCTCCCGGTATTGGGGGTTGACATCGCGCTGTGTCTAGGAGAGCCATTACACAAGTAGTCCCTGGCCAGGGCAAGCGAGATGTACTGGTAGGTTCCAGTGTTATCTCAGGGTGTATTGGGCTTCACTCCGACACGACTTGTACCGCTATTAGGGGACTGACGTTTACCGCCCCCCTAGGCCCGCCATGCGATGTATCAGATGAACAGACCGGACTGTACGGAGATTGTCACATACAGACTCAGTAGGAGTTCGGATGAGTTTACCTCATCTGCCTTCTTATCGACATCTACCTGAGGACCGTTACGTACAGCTAGTGCCGCTTGCGGTCTGTGGTTAAACCCACTGCCAGCGTAGTGTCGAGTCTTTAGAGTCCCACACAGAGAGTTTCCCTGCACTGAGCGAAACGTGTAGAGGCCGTATGGTTTTACGGCAGGGCTGCGATCACTTACGTACACTTGTGCGCGTGTGGTGTTCGGGCAGGCAATACTAGTGGGCTTTGGTTTAAGCCGGATCCTAGTATTGCATGGATGGATTTGTTTTGTCTTCTGCGCATCCGCATTCTACGGAATACGGATGCAGGTGTGTATGCACAGTTTTCTGGAGCGATGAAGGAGGAGGTGCCTCATTAGGGTTTTGGCAGTTGGTTCGGCCAAAACCGCAATGTGGCAGGCTCATTAGGGTTTTGACAGTTGATTCGGTCAAAACCATTTTGAGGCGGACTCATTAGGGTTTCGACAGTTCGTTTGGTCAAAACCATTATGAGCCGGGGACATTATTTACTAATCCTTTCATTGATAATTTTGTTATGGCTAATTACATTGACCATTTGACCATCTTGACTTTATTTTCCATTTGACCAAAGTTGACTTGGACCTTCTTAGAAGATCTAAAGTATTCTTTGGTTTTCTTTTTCTTTAGTTATGATAATGGTCATGTCATTTGTAGCCATCACCTTTATCTTGATGGGATTAGTAATGATAATGTTTGTGCATTATTGCAACCATGGTTAGGTTTTCATTGGTTAAGCTTTTCATTTGCTTATTTCTCATTCTCTCTCTTGAAATGATAAGCTCCATGGTTGCAAGCAAAACTCCTTCTTCTTCCTCCTCTTGATTTCCTCCTTTGATCTCATGTGTTGAGAGAAAAAGGATTCCACTTGACAAACACATCCATACATATCTTTTACACAACCTAGGGCTTTTAGATTAGCTATCTTCTTGCCCTAGTTACCTCGGCTCGAGGTGGAGCTCGGTGTACATCTCTCGGGTGGATCGTCTTCGACTCAAGGAGGCCGCGGAGGTGACCGAAGTCCGGATCAACCATTGAGCAGGCAAAGAGAAGAACAACAAGAAGAGAAGAACAACAAAGAAGAAGGACAACAAGAAGAGAAGGAGTTCAAGTTGAGGTATAACCACTTTGCCGAGTAGTTAACTCTTCTTTGCAATTATGCTAGTTTAGTTTAGCAAAGATCCGGCTTTTACGGTCCATGTTACAAAGTTTAGAAAATTTTTTGTTTTACCGTTTCCGCAACCCCGAAAGTACCGGGAGAGGTAACGTGGACCTAACAGTGGTATCAGAGCCTAACTAAACATAAACTAGCTTGGCAGTAAAGTGTATCGAAGTTCGAAACGGAAAAATCGAAAAAACCAAGTTACAAAAACCTGAGTTTCTGTTAAAATTTTTTCTGGTCAAAACAAAATTTGTCATACTCCAAAAATCATCTCAGGGTTTTTAGAAGAAAGCCACCAAAAACAAGACAGCAAGTCCACCAAAGAGCCGCGCTTCCGCGGCAATAGCAAGCTATTGCCGCGAAAACGCGGCCAACTTGGTGAGTCACTGCATCGTTTTTGGTGCAGAGTGTTTCTGACATGGTTTTAGGATTTTTCAGATATATTATATGTTCCCAGATTTTCCAAAATAGAAATTTGTTTTTGGGGGCCTATAATTCCGTATTTTTTCCGAACTTCAATATACTTTGACTATAAAGGTTATATCTGTGATGTTCTTATGTATTGAACGTCGGCTAATCGCTATATGAAGATTAGTTGGGGTTATACATATCTGTGATCTGTGATTGTTGTTGATGGTTTGTGTATATGAACTCGTTGGATTATCGCGGATGAATAGCCGGGGTGAATGTGAGATGAGAGTTTCTTTTTCTTTCATTCATGTAATAAATTTGTAAATTGATGTAATATTATTTGTTTGGCCGCACAACCGGGTCGGGGTTGTAGCCGTCATTGTATAATTCTTTTTACTGTTTTTGCTCCTAGGATAGACCCATGGAGGGGGTGCACAAACTACCGGGTAGCTCGAAGTGCCGAGTGGCCTACTCATGGCATTGAGGGAGGTTTCTTCGCTTCGGGTACTTGGCGGGTAGTTTGCCGCACCCGTAGGGGTCTTGGGTGGGGTATTGGCTATTCATCGCGACCGTGTAATCCGCTTTTCGTTGCAGGCTCGAACGAATCGCGGGTTCCTAGTATATCCAAAGTGTTCATCTGTGATCTGGATTGGTTATCATTGCAGTATATCTATATATAATAACTATTTAGGCGTTGCTTATGTTTTACATCCGCGCTAGCCCAGCCCCCGCTCTGTCGTTAGTTAAGTAACCTAACGGGTGATGACGGGGCCCCGTGGCGAATGCGAATGGCATAAGCGTACGTCATATTTTGGTTGTTTTCTGCAATGGTAGGATTAAATGATAGGAAGCATTAAAAGAACTAATGCAAGAAAATAAACCTAAAAGACGTGGTTGGAACAATTTTTCAAAAAGCTGTTATTGCAAGGACGTTCATTTTTGTTTTGCATCGCGGTATTCGGTTGTGAATGCCCAGCACCTCAGTCGACGAGGCAAGGGCCGAGATCCCTTCACCGGGAGTGACCCCTTGGACAAAAGTTTGCGTCAGGGTAATAACTTCACTATAGTCGATTATGCTTGCTTTGCATCGAGGTATTCAGTTTGGAATATCCTGCACCTCATTCGACGAGGAAAGAGCCGAGATCCCTTTACCGGGAGTGACCTCTTTAGCAAAAGTTTTCGCCACTATATTTTCAAAAAGGTGTATCACGTTCCTTCAACGATATCAAGTTCATTACGTTAATGAGTTTTCGCCAAAACCCAGTCGTAGCCCTCCGTCGTTTCGGATTAATATTGCTTAGTATTCGTGCTACGTATTTCGTACTCAGCCGAGGCGTAGTGAACGGTAGATATGTAATATTTTTCCGTAGGATACAAAGTGATTGGTTAGGACAGTCGTGCGGTCATTTTGGCTCAGTCAAGGACTCGTACGGGTGGGTCTAATGCAGTCAAGATAATGACGGGTTGAACTTGACTAGGATCTTTTAATATGTTGGCTCAGTCAAGGTCACTTGGATCCTAGGGGCAAAAACCACATCGGGAGTTTCAAAAGAACTGAAGCTTGCAGATTTAGCATACCTTCTGGAGTGTGGTGACTAGAGTGGATTCCATCTAGGTTATCACACAATGACAGTTGGATCCCGATCCCACTGATGAGTTGGTTTACTCTCGGGAGATTATTTCACTTAACGATCAATGCTATAAACCTAGTAGGTGTCTAGAAAGGTGTTAGCGGGGTTACGCCCCCAGGGAAAAGAGGTTCTTTAATTAAGGAACTTCGCGAAAGCGTTGGAAAACCTCCCTCGAAGTACCGACACTAGCCTGGCTGAAAGGTTAAGCAAGTATTGTGACGTGAATTAAAACCCGGCTAGTTCTTCTTTTAAAAAGGTTTTAAGAAGAATTTGAGGAAACAGTGGGAGACATCCTGGTTAGATAAATTAATAAACCAATCTAATCTTGCAAGAGCATACGCTGAGTGTTTCTTTTCTCTCTCTCCAGGCAGCAACCTTTTCACGCCCTAATCAAGATAATAAAATGTATCGCTTGACCGATCCGAATTCTTATTCGGGACTGGGGAAAGTTGGTTCAGCTCTAACTTGTGACAACAGTCATGAGAATGGGAAAGGGGATTGTATGGATTTCCAGGATACCCAGTTGAAGAAGAAGCATTGTTTTGCATCTACTTCAGGTGTTCTTGTAATTGAGAACTGTTTTACGGTCAGCCCTACCTCCTGGGTACTTGATACCGGATCAGGATCTCATATCTGTAATTTATTGCAAGGACTGAGAAAAAGTAGGAAAGTTGCACCGGGTGATATGTCGCTCAGAGTAGCGAACGGAGCACAAGTTAATGCGGCAGCCGTCGGTGAATATCACCTAGTATTGCCTAATGGCAAGACTATGATTTTGAACGATTGCTACTATGTACCCTCCATGGTTTGCAACATCATATCAGTTTCTTTACTCGATAAAGATGGATATAACTTTGTTCTTGAAAAGAATATCATGAACATTTACCTTCATAAGGTACTGGTTGCAGAGGGTACACTGTGTAATGGTATCTACGTTCTAAATCAGAATACAGTTCTCAATATACAAAACACACGCAAGAGGAAGAATTCAGATACGAATGAATCCTACTTGTGGGATTGTAGACTTGGTCATATCGGAGAGAAAAGACTGAGTAAGTTGCATAAAGATGGACTCTTGAATGCGTTCGAGTTTTCATCTTATGAAACTTGTCAGTCCTGTCTCAAAGGGAAGATGACCAAATCTCCGTTCACCGGACATAGAGAAAGGGCAGCTGAGCTCTTGGGACTCGTACACAGTGATGTATGCGGTCCGATGTCTATACATGCAAGGGGTGGGTTCTCTTACTTCATCACATTCACTGACGATCTCTCTAGGTTCGGATATGTGTATCTATTGAAACACAAATCTGAAGCTTTTGAGAAATTCAAGGAATTCAGAATGGAAGTAGAGAACCAGACAGGCAAAAGTATCAAGATCCTCCGGTCTGACAGGGGAGGGGAGTACTTAAGCACGGAGTTCCTAGATTACTTAAAAGAGAATGGTATTCTCTCTCAGCTTACTCCTCCTTATACACCACAGCACAACGGTGTATCGGAGCGGAGGAATCGTACCCTATTGGATATGGTTCGCTCTATGATGAGTAGTGCTGAATTACCTCTTTCATTTTGGGGACATGCGATGTTGACAGCTGCATATCTATTGAACGATGTTCCGTCTAAATCTGTGCCTAAGACACCGTTCGAGATATGGAATGGTAAGAAGCCGTATCTTAAAGGCATTAAGATATGGGGTTGTCCGGCCTATGTAAAAGTACAAAATCCGGACAAACTTAAGGCACGTTCAGTTCTATGTAAATTTGTGGGATATCCTAAGAACTCCGCAGGATATCTGTTCTACCACACCGAGGAACAAAAGGTGTTTGTATCTCGCCACGCCACTTTTTTAGAGTGGCAATTTCTTGCAAAAGAAACAAGTGGGAGTTCGGTAGAACTGGAAGAAATTCAGCGACCACAAAATGAAACTGAAAATTTGACAGAACCTCAGAATTCAATAACCCCGGAAGAACCTCAGCCACTCCGCAGATCTGGTAGGATTTCTCATCCGCCCGAGAGATACTACGGTTTTCTCATTGACGGGGATCGAGAGGATTGCATCTTGGAAGAAGATGACCCTACCAGTTTCAGGCAGGCCATTATCAGTAGGGACTCTGATAAGTGACATGAAGCAATGCAATCCGAAATGGAGTCCATGTACGCCAATAAAGTGTGGACCTTGGATATTGCTCCACCTGGGGTAAAACCCGTTGGATCCAAATGGATCTACAAAAGGAAACTTGGTGTAGATGGGCAGGTGGAAACCTATAAAGCTAGACTCGTTGCAAAAGGTTTTCGTCAAAGACGTGGTTTGGACTATGACGAGACTTTTTCTCCGGTGGCTATGCTCAAATCCATTCGGATCTTACTTGCCATTGCTGCCTTCCATGACTATGAAATCTGGCAGATGGATGTTAAGACGGCTTTCCTAAACGGTTGTTTGGAAGAGTGCGTTTACATGGATCAACCAGAAGGTTTCGTAGACAGTGGGAGCAGCGGAAGGGTGTGCAAGTTGCTTAAATCCATTTATGGATTAAAGCAGGCATCGCGTAGCTGGAACATCTGTTTTGATGAGGCAATCAAGGAATTTGATTTCATCAAGAACGAAGATGAACCCTGTGTATATAAGAAGATTGTAGGACGAACTGTCGTATTCCTAGTCATGTACGTGGACGACATTCTTTTGATAGGAAATGATATTCCTATGCTACAATCGGTCAAGCTATTTTTATCACAAAGGTTCTCCATGAAGGACCTGGGTGATGCCTCATACATTCTGGGGATCAAGATCCATAGAGATAGATCCAAGAGACTATTAGGACTTTCGCAGTCCAGGTACATAGAGACCGTACTAAAAAGATTTAGTATGGAGGGTTCCAAGTGCGGTAACATACCCGCATTGCACGGAATTACCCTCTCCAAGAAGATGTCTCCTAAGACTGACGAGGAGAGGGTTCGCATGAGCACTATACCCTACGCTTCGGCGGTAGGATCTATAATGTATGCGATGCTATGTACAAGACCAGATGTAGCTTACGCGTTGAGCGCGGTAAGCCGGTATCAGTCAGACCTACGGGAGGACCACTGGACAGCAGTGAAGAACATTCTCAAGTACCTGAGAAGGACTAAGGAGATGTTCCTGGTTTACGGTAATGGAGACCTCTGGGTCGAGTCCTTTACCGATTCAAGCTTCCAGAGTGACAAAGATGACAGCAAGTCCGTCTCGGGTTTTGTGTTTACCCTCAACGGAGGGGCGGTATGTTGGAGGAGTTCCAAGAAGGAAACCGTCGCAGACTCGACGATGGAGGCTGAATACATTGCTGCAAGCGATGCCGCAAAAGAAGCGGTCTGGATGAAGAAGTTCATTAGTGAACTTCAGGTGGTTCCGTCCATTGTTGACCCAATACCTTTGTATTGCGATAACAATGGGGCTATAGCTTTAGCGAAGGAACCAAGGTCCCATCAGAAATCCAGGCACATCTTAAGGCGGTATCACCTGATGAGGGAGATCAATGATCGACAGGAGATCGAGGTGCGGAGAGTGGACACAAAGGACAACACTGCGGACCCATTCACGAAGGCTTTACCCCAGACTCAGTTCGAGCGGCTGATCGAGATGATAGGTCTTCGATACGCCAGTACATGGCCTTAGTGCAAGTGGGAGATTGTTAGTGTTTATGCCCTAGAGGCCATTACTGTATCATACTAGTATGTATATTACTTGATGGAAGCTTGGGATATTCACAGTTGTACAGACAATCTTGCTCAATATAGTAGTATGCTACTTGGTTTGTCTCTTCTTTAATGTGTACATGTGTGTTTATTTATTATATCACCTATACGCATTAGTAGAGCCCTTAGGATCCTTGCTTGATTACCGGCGTTGTGATGGCGATCACACTCGTGGGGGCTGGGTAATCTACAAGCACATCCTTATACACGTCCCTAGTCGTGGGAGTGTCGAGACAGGGCATCGATGCTCCGGAGTAGACTAGCGTATGCGCTTCTCATCCCAGCACGGGAGACGGTCTGTCCCACAGCCGTCGGTACTCGTACTTGAGATAGTATGCGGGTACTCGTTAGGTTACGAGTACACTGGACATGACTCGTCGGGAACTGATGGTTGGTATTATACCTATCGTCAGTTATCAGTTCCCAGGTGACATGAGTACAGCTTAGTCCGCTGACTTGACACTGTCACTTTGCCTCGAGTGTGTTCCCACTGTTCTTTGATTGCTACCATACCACGGCTCTACTGAGTCGTGCAAACAGGTAGTAGTTGGGAGCAGTCCCGAAGCACTTGGAAGCAGTGACGGTTAGACAGGATTCGTCTCTCCCGGTATTGGGGGTTGACATCGCGCTGTGTCTAGGAGAGCCATTACACAAGTAGTCCCTGGCCAGGGCAAGCGAGATGTACTGGTAGGTTCCAGTGTCATCTCAGGGTGTATTGGGCTTCACTCCGACACGACTTGTACCGCTATTAGGGGACTGACGTTTACCGCCCCCTAGGCCCGCCATGCGATGTATCAGACGAACAGACCGGACTGTACGGAGATTGTCACATACAGACTCAGTAGGAGTTCGGATGAGTTTACCTCATCGGCCTTCTTATCGACATCTACCTGGGGACCGTTACGTACAGCTAGTGCTGCTTGCGGTCTGTGGTTAAACCCACTGCCAGCGTAGTGTCGAGTCTTTAGAGTCCCACACAGAGAGTTTCCCTGCACTGAGCGAAACGTGTAGAGGCCGTATGGTTTTACGGCAGGGCTGCGATCACTTACGTACACTTGTGCGCGTGTGGTGTTCGGGCAGGCAATACTAGTGGGCTTTGGTTTAAGCCAGATCCTAGTATTGCATGGATGGATTTGTTTTGTCTTCTGCGCATCCGCATTCTACGGAATACGGATGCAGGTGTGTATGCACAGTTTTCTGGAGCGATGAAGGAGGAGGTGCCTCATTAGGGTTTTGGCAGTTGGTCCGGCCAAAACCGCAATGTGGCAGGCTCATTAGCTTTTTGACAGTTGATTCGGTCAAAACCATTTTGAGGCGGACTCATTAGGGTTTCGACAGTTCGTTTGGTCAAAACCATTATGAGCCGGGGACATTATTTACTAATCCTTTCATTGATAATTTTGTTATGGCTAATTACATTGACCATTTGACCATCTTGACTTTGTTGACCATTTGACCAAAGTTGACTTGGACCTTCTTAGAAGATCTAAAGTATTCTTTGGTTTTCTTTTTCTTTAGTTATGATAATGGTCATGTCATTTGTAGCCATCACCTTTATCTTGATGGGATTAGTAATGATAATGTTTCTGCATTATTGCAACCGTGGTTAGGTTTTCTTTGGTTAAGCTTTTCATTTGCTTATTTCTCATTCTCTCTCTTGAAATGATAAGCTCCATGGTTGCAAGCAAAACTCCTTCTTCTTCCTCCTCTTGATTTTCTCCTTTGTTCTCATGTTTTGAGAGAAAAAGGATTCCACTTGACAAACACATCCATACATCTCTTCTACACAACCTAGGGCTTTTAGATTAGCTATCTTCTTGCCCTAGTTACCTCGGCTCGAGGTGGAGCTCGGTGTACATCTCTCGGGTGGATCGTCTTCGACTCAAGGAGGCCGCGGAGGTGACCGAAGTCCGGATCAACCATTGAGCAGGCAAAGAGAAGAACAACAAGAAGAGAAGAACAACAAAGAAGAAGGACAACAAGAAGAGAAGGAGTTCAAGTTGAGGTATAACCACTTTGCCGAGTAGTTAACTCTTCTTTGCAAGTATGCTAGTTTAGTTTAGCAAAGATCCGGCTTTTACGGTCCATGTTACAAAGTTTAGAAAAAATTTTGTTTTACCGTTTCCGCAACCCCGAAAGTACCGGGAGAGGTAACGTGGACCTAACACTGTATACATCTTAGGTGATCCAACTGACACCAGTGGCTTGTGAGACCGGCCACCGCCCCTCGTCGGGGTCTCGATTGTATACACTAGTTGACTCCGGAGTATCGATGCCCTGTCTCGAAACTCCCACGACTAGGGACCACTATTAAGGATGTGCTTATAGACTACCCAACTCTCACATATATGATCGCCATCATACTGTTGGTAGTCAAGCAAGATCCTAAGGGCTCTATCAACGTGTAATAGTGATCAGTCACCTGAACCTGTACACGACTGATAAAAGCAAACCAGATAGCATACTATCATCTCGAGTATGACTGTGCTACCGGTATAAGTCCTCCTCAATCATTGAAATCACGTGCCTGCGATCCAATAATTGACTTTGAGGGCACTATAACCAACAATCTCTCACTTGCACTTAAGGCTAATTATTGCGATGTCGCATACTCACAGCCCGTGTGATACCGAACATCCAACTCCTCTACTAATCAGTTTCACAAAACCCGTTTGTAAAACGCTTGTGTTCAAGAAATAGCCTCAGCGAGTGGATCTGTCCTGATGTTCCTTTCTATGTATCGCTTAATCTTAAGTTCGCGGAGAAAACCATCTCCCGAATTGAGTAATACCTGTCTTAGAATATGTCTGGATATCTGATGGGACCTACTTCATAAATGAACTCCAAATCCAAACTTCTTAGACTGTATCGATAACTGAAACTAATCAGTGTTCAGCACCATGCCTCCCACAGTATCTTCTTGGACCACCTGTCCATAATACTGCCCTCCTTTGCCAAAGGGAAAACTATAACTCTGACAATCACTCTGTCATCCATGTCACCTTTGGAAGCCTGGAATAATAACCGTCTCTGAAAGAGGCTGCCGTCATCTAATCCGTAGAACATGCACTTATGTTCTAAAACTGCTTCCGAATATTTCTCCAGGATTGGATTAATACAAACTTATTGCATCTAGTGCAAAAACAATATCTGGTGTGGTACTTGACATCTCATGATTGACTCAATTGCCTAAGCAAGTGATCTTCTAATCATATACATCCCTCTCCCCTTTAGTCTGTAAGACACCTTTAGAGAGGGTGACTCCATCATCTGCAGGTACACCACCATGCCATGAGTCATCTATTCTAAAATACTATTAGAATACTGTCAAAGTACCCACATTGGGAAACTACCCAAATCTAGATCTAAAATCATAGATCTAGAAACCAGAATGTCAGATATTATATCCATATCCTGTCTGGAGAAACAACTGTGTAACAACCAAAGTACAACCAATCGTAGTATAGGAATTTTACTTCCTACTCTGTGTATATCATCCAAATACCAGGACATCACACCGTACTACCTTCTTAACAGATCCATCCCCTATTCTGATGAAGTCAAACCCATGACTGTCACATCAAAATTAGATGATCTATCTCCGCTATATCTGCTCAAGTTTATAAATAGACATAAGCTACTTGCCCACTATGCTTCCGCTGCTCCCACTGACCACAACAACCCTCTGGCAGAATAATATATACGTGCACTTCTAAAGCTAGTTTAGAACGACACTATACTTAACCTCCCCGGGTCTCATAGTCTCGAACAACAGTAGTGTCATGTCTGGGTAAACAAGAACCTCCCTGTCACTATCCTTGAGGCTATCAGAGTACCTCTCGGGTGCCTGAGGTTACCCACCATATCTGCGGAGTGGCTAATGGAATGTCAAACCTGATTGAATCTTTAGGTCCTATTAAATTTTCCATAATCGTTTGCGGTTCTGGAATCACTTCCAGTTCTACCATACTCTCATAACTGTTTTCTGAAAAAATCCATTTTACTAAAACTGTGGCGAGTCAAGAATAATGTCACCATTGATCTTCCAGATGGTAGAAAGTCAACCCTCGTCATAGCCTGTGCCAACCCATAAACTGCCATTACAGAGACGTGCCCTGAGTTATCCAGAGTCTGGTTTTAAGCATAAGCCGGACAACTCCCCGTACCTTAACATCGTTAAGATATGAACCATTCTATATCCAATATAGAAACTTTGGCACTTATTTAATTGGAACCAGATTCAAATCATGCAGCTGTCTCTAGTGCATATCAACTTTATGGAGAGAGGCTAATCAGCATTACTCAACTTAGGAATGCATCCAATTATGAGTAACCTGAAAGAGAAACAAGTTTCTCAAAACATATCAACTGAATACCAATCATAAGTATCAACATCTTCGATCTCTTTGAAGAATCCAGATACTTGCGATATCTGGTTCTCTACTTTATTCCTATACCCACAACTTCTCAAAACTTAGACCTTGTATTTCTACGAAACACTTTTCTAAAAACTAGAGAAGTCATAATTAAACAGAACATAGTACGAGGACCAACCCCTTTGTCCCAATGGACACTGGACAACATACAAAACTCTGTATGGGTCCCCTGAGTTGAATAACTCAGAACATGTGCATCGTAGGTTGAAAACTGTACTTATGGTTAAGAACTACTCCGCTGTTCAATGCTCCTTACCCAATCGTCAACTGATATAGGTAAATGTCATGGACATAATTTCAAAAAGTTATATCTCACTTTATAAAAATAAACGTACAGATATATCATTTTGAAATTGGTGCACAACAACGGATACTCAAAACCAAAAACATGTGGTCCGGCAAAAACCTAGGCGATTTTCTCAAATATCACCAATTGCAACGAATTCCGATATAATAAGGATGATCACCTAATTCCTAATAACTTCTTCCAACTCATCATCTGTAAAACTATACAGATGTGAGAATCATACCTGGTAAATACATACCCTGGAGTAAGTATCTAATCGGGAAAAAAGTTTTCCTTTAACAATGCACAGTGAAACTGAAACATGAAAATATTTCGTAGGGGTATCTTGGTACTCCTAGTAATGCCTCTTCCATAATCCAATTCATGACTGTAACCATATATTTCATTGCCATCTCTCCAAATCCCTTTATTTGTCTTTATTCATTACCTTCTGTACATCCCCTTAGGCTAAGTGGTTTTCTTCCTTCCATACCGTTCGGCACCAGCCTATGGTTTGGAAGAAAACTATCCAGTAAGCATAATAGGTGTACTTTCCTAAACCAAGGAGTACTCGCAACTTGAGAGAAGGTGATGATAAAAGACAACTGAATAATACCTTATTCTATTTCTCCCGAACTAGGGAAAAAAGAAAAGGTGAAGTAGGAGTGGCGATGAAGTACGCGGTTTGGTCATGAATGATAGCAGTCGGAATTTACTTTTCCCTCTTTCTAATTCCTTTATTTTGTCTTTACTTATTAACTTCTGTACACCCTACTTAGGCTAATTGGTTTTCTTCATTCCCTACCTTTCGGCACCTGCTTATGGTTTGGAAGAAGACTATCCAATAAGCGTAATAGGTGTACTCTCCTAAACCAAGGAACCCTCGCAACCTAAGAGAAGGTGATGATAAAAGACAACTGAATAAACCAATTCAATTTCTCCTGAACCTTGATCCATTCTCGAAGAAGTCCCTTCGAGTTCGTATATAACCATACGATGGATCTATCAAATGGAAGTGGATGTTCGTAGTGATACGAGGTGTTCTGAGAAATTCAAAGGGTAAAACAAGGAGCGGCAATGACTTATGCAACTCGGACAATCCAAAAGCCAGTATTTTAAGAAGGTTCGGTCAACTTGGTCACTGAGTCATAGTCTAGGGTCGGTCAAAGGTCGCAGCCAAAGAGAGAGAGAAAAGAAAAACTCTGCGTGCACTCTAACCTAGATCAGAATGGTTATCACTTTATCTAATCAGGAAACCTCCCACTGTACTGTCAAATTCTCCTCCAAACCTGAATGAAGAATCAATCGGGATCACCCGAATAGTAAACCAACTCATCAGTGGGAATCGGGATCCAACTCTCATCGTATGATAACGTGAAGGAATCCACTCATGTTATCACACTCCAGAAGGTATGCGCATACTTGGCAAGTTTCAGTTTCTTTAGAAACTCCCGATATGATTTTTGCCCCATGCTCTTATGACCTTGACTTTGGCCAAAATGCCATAAGTCGCATGCCAAGTTCTACCCATCATTATCTTGTCAATTTGAACCTACCCGCACATGCCCTTGACTTTGGCCAAAATGGCAGAACGACTGTCCCAAACCAACTCATCTATCTATGCAACAAATGAATACCCAGCAGCTACGAAACACCATGCCTTGGCTTTGGTCAAAATACATAGCTTGAATACTACTGAATACCCAAAAGAAATGACGGAGGGCTACGGCTGGTTTTTGGCGAAAAACATTTAACATAATGAACTTGATCTCGCTGAAGGAACCTGATAGCTTTTTATAAAAATATAGTGGCGAAAACCTGCGCTAAAGAGGTCACTCCCGGTGAAGGGATCTCGGCTCTTTCCTCGTGGAATGAGGTGCAGGATATTCCAACTGAATACCGCGATGCAGAGCAACATGTAATCGACTATAGTGAAGTTATTACCCTGATGTAAACTTCTGCCCAAGGGGTCACTCCCGGTGAAGGGATCTCGGCCCTTGCCTCGTCGATTGAGGTGCAGGATATTCCAACTGAATACCACTATGCAAAACAAAAGAAAACGTCTTTGTAATAACACTTTTTAAAAATGTTCCAACAACATCCAAACAGGTTTGTTTTCCTTTGCATTGATCAAAATCAACGCAGTCCCATCAATTAATCACACCAGAAAAGAACGAAAATAAAATGTACGTATATGCCATCCGCATTCGCCTCTGGGTCCCGTCATCACCCGTTAGGTTACTTAACTAACGATAGAGCGGGGACTGGACTAGCGCGGGTGTAAAACGTATACAACATCTACTATTATATATACCAATATAAAATAATCGCTCCAGGCGTGATAATATGCAACATTACAGAAAAGTAATAAGCATCACAGAACAATACAGATAATCTGGGATCCCCGGGTTTCACAGAGCCGCTGCTGAAACCCGACGTTTCCCTGGTCGTGTGGATAGCCTGTACAATGAAACCTATACCCCTATGGGTGCGGAAAGTTACCCGCCAAAACCTGAAGCGAGGCACCCCCTACAGCAAAGTGAATGGACCACCCTTCACTTCACGGAATCTGGTAACTTGGGCACCCCTCCTTGGGTCAACCTTTACCCCCTACGAGTGCGGCGAATAATCTGCCAATTGTAGAGTGTGGCCCCTCCGCCTCTCAAAGCTATGAGATGCGGACACGTTGCCCTCCAGAACCCGGATATCCGTGCACTCCGTCGCGGGGTAAAACCTAGTACAGAAATGAAAAATATATACAACGGGTACATCGACCTCAGCCCGGTCGTGCACCAAAATAATATTATACAAATAGGCAGAGACGGTAGTCCACATGTTGGACGCTCGCCCCGTAATATCAAATGTACAAATAAATCCAAACTGCACTACTATTGCACACTGCTATCCACCACGACAAATCCACAACATCATAGCACAACACAGAACATCAACGTGAATGTCACGTTCGCAAATCCGTCTAAAAGGACTATAGCAATTAGACACAATTTACCGCTCTAATGACATTCACGGTCGTAGATATAATGTAAGTATTATAAACTAACAAGTTTAAAATTCCGATCGACAAAACTTCTCGAAGTGGGCCCCACATGCATCTGCAGTCCAGTAATAAAATCTGAGCCCAAAAGAAATATTCCAGAAACCACAATTTTCTATGCAGGAGGTTACTGTAGAAAAATGGTAGTCTGATGCTCCAAACTTGCGGCGGAACCACGGCCAAACCCTGGTTTGTGTGGCGGTTCCGCGGCAGTACTGTAGAGTCAGTGGACCAAATTTTACCAGAATTCTAAAAAAGCCTGCTCGATTTTCTGAGATGCTCAAAATGATTTTTAGACCTGTTTAAAAAATCGACAGAAACTTTACACTGAAAATTGCGATTTTGGAAATTTCGTTCGATCGTTGTTTTAAACGCGTTAGAACAAATTAGTAAAGGTTAATGGCGTGGCTCTGATACCAAGTAAGTCTACGGTAACGTCCCGGCCGTCAATCTGACGCCAAACGCGGAACAAAAACTTTTATAACTGGCTCTATCGCATACTATAACCCAGATCTGCCATTAACGCTAAACTAACAAACTGTAAAGTGGGTAGAAAGGCAATACCGAACGATCGGAGTCTTTCGGTCTTTAGCCATCATCCCACGCTCCTTTGCGGCATCTGCGATCTCGCTCGATCTCCGGTCTCCTCCTCGAGGTGGCACCACGCCTACGGATCTTTAAACAGGCTCATGTCTCTATACCGAGGCAACTCGGTCATCAAGTCTGCTAAAAGAGATGACCAAGATGAAGTAGAGAACGAGTAGAATACTTTGTCTCAAACACTCTTTGGTTCTCATCACATGAGAGGGTAAGAGTGGAGGTTGAAGAAGATGCTAGGGTTTAGAAATGATGAACTCATGAAACTCAAGAGAGCAAAAGAAAACTCATACATAATAACTTCTCTCTTCTCTTTCTCTTGTGAATAGATGAATAAGGTTGTTCTTTTTATTAAAAACTAAAAGAGAAATATCTCCTCAAAAAATCTCTTCACAAAACAAACCTCATTTAATGCTATCATGACTCACTTAATGACTCATTAGCATAAGTCACTAAGGAACATGCTAGAACAAATGAGTCACTAATCATGAGTCACCATTTCCAAAATCCAATAATCATTTAAACCAAAATGATTAATCCAAAAAGAAATACAACTTCTAAAATATTCTCGTAACGGATTACGAAAATACCCCACCAGTATATAAATACCTGTATCCGTATTCCGACTGAATACAAATATGAGAGACTAAAATATTCCGACTCAATATAATACATGGATCCGGCTTAAACCAAAGCCCACCAGTGTTATCTGCCCGAAATATGACACGTGCGTAAACGCACGTGCATTTTCCGAACCCTGCCATAAAACCATACGGCCTCAACAACGTTTCGCCCGAACTTGGGAAACTATCTGTGGGGGACTCTAGTGACTCATCAGTACCCTGGCAGTGGGTTTAACCACAAGCACGTCAACGACACTAGCAGTGCGTAACGGCTGCCCATGTACTGACCTCAAGGGAAGCCGATGAGCGAACTCATCATAGAACCCTACTGAGCCTAACAGTGACAATATACATACAGTCCGGTCCGTTCATCTATAAGTATCGCATATCGGGCCTAGGGGGCTGGTAACGTCAGACCCCCAATAGCGGTATAAGTCTTGTCGGAGTGTAGTCCAGAACATCCAGAGATACTACTGGAGTACCTACCATTAAATCTCCTGCCTCGGCCGAGGGCTTTGTGTGATGGCTCTCTTAGACACAGCACGATCTCACCCCCAATACCGGGAGAGACGAATCCCCTGCCGATCCGCTCACTTGCCTCCATGTGGCTCGGGACTGTACCCAAAAAAGACCTGTTTGCACGACTTCTTTGAGCCATGGTAGGGTAGAATAAGTACAGTGGGAACTCACACGAGACAAATGACGACCTCAGGTCGATGAACTAACCTGTACACATGTCACCAAAGAACTGCTATCTGACGCTAGGTATAAATACCAACTAGCAGGTTCCCGGCGAGTCCTGTCCGGTGTACTCATAACCCAATGAGCACCTGTATACATCTTAGGTGATCCAACTGACACCAGTGGCTTGTGAGACCGGCCACCGCCCCTCGTCGGGGTCTCGACTGTATACACTAGTCGACTCCGGAGTATCGATGCCCTGTCTCGAAACTCCTACGACTAGGGACCACTATTAAGAATGTGCTTATAGACTACCCAACTCTCACGTATATGATCCCCATCATACTGTTGGTAGTCAAGCAAGATCCTAAGGGCTCTATCAAAGTGTAATAGTGATCAGTCACCTGAACCTGTACACGACTGATAAAGGAAAACCAGATAGCATACTATCATCTCGAGTAAGACTGTGCTACCGGTATAGGTCCTCCTCAATCATTGCAATCACGTGCCTGCGATCCAATAATTGACAATGAGGGCACTATAACCAACATAGAGGACTCATAAGTGGTTGTTTCCCTACTTGTCGATATTCGACTTAGGAGAGCATGGCCCATGGAAAGTCCATCTTGACCTTCTTGCAAGGCAGTGATGGCTTAGGAGACAAGGTTAGGATCTGCCACCTAAGACTTTTCAACTTTATGAGCTATAATGGTCTCATAAATACTTTTCTCCTTACGAGTCAAGAGGATCTCGTAGCTGTATTTTCTCCTTAAGAATCGTGAGGATTCCTAACTGTGCTTTCTCTTGAGAGTCGTAAGGATCTCACAAGTGAATTTTTCCTTCTTACAAGTCAAGAGGGCTTGTAAGTGGTTGTTGTTAGTGTATATGCCCTTGGGGCCATTATTGTATTATACTTGTATGTATATTACTTAATGGAAGCTTACGATATTCACAGTTGTATATACAGTCTTGCTAAAAATGATAGTATGCTACTTGGTTTGTGTCTACTTTAATATGTGCATATGTTTCTTGTAACGTATCACTTATACATATTAGTAGAGTCCATAGGATCTTTGCTTGATTACCAGTGTTGTGATGGCATTCACACTAGTGGGGGCTGGGTAGTCTATAAGCAACATCCTACACTTGTCCCTAGTCGTAGGATTATCGAGACCGGGCATCGATACTCCAGAGTAGACTAGTGTGTACGCTTCTCATCCTAGTTGGGGAGATGGTCTGTCCCACAGCCATCAGTACGTCGTACTGGAGATGGTATACAGGTGCTCGTTAGGTTACGGGTACACCGGACAGGACTCGCAGAGGGACTGTTGGTTGGTATTATACCAATCGTCAGTTAACAGTTCCCAGGTGACATGAGTACAGCATAGTCCGCAGACTTGACACTGCTACTTCGCCTCGAGTGTGTCCTACTGTTCTTAGATTGCTACCCTACCACGGCTCAAAGGAGTCGTGCAAACAGGTAGCAGTTGGGTCCAGTCCCGAGCACTTGGAGGCAGTGGCGGTTAGAAAGGAGTCGTCTCTCCCGATATTGGGAGTTGATATCGCGCTGTGTCAGAGAGCCATTACGCAAAGTCCCTGGCCAGGGAAAGCGAGATTTACTGGTAGGTTCCAGTAGTTTCTCAGGTTGTAATGGGCTACGCTCCGACAAGACTTATACCGCTATTAAGGGACTGACGCTTGCCGCCCCCTAGGCTCGATATGCGATAGTCTTAGACGAACAGACCAGACTGTACGGAGATTGTCACATCAGGCTCAGTAGGAGTTCGGAAGGGTTTCCTCATCGGCCTTCTTATCGACATCTACCTGGGGACCGTTACGTACAGCTAGTGCCGCTTGCGGTCTGTGGTTAAACCCACAGCCAGCGTAGTGTCGAGTCTTTAGAGTCCCACACAGAGGGTTTCCCTGCTACAAGCGAAACGATATAGAGGTCGTATGGTTTTACGACAAGGGTTCGGACGCAAACGTGTGTTTACGCACGTACGGCATTCCGACAGTTTTTTCTAGCCGGCTTTGGTTTAAGCCAGATTCTAGTATCAGGTTATTGGATTTATACAGTTTAAAGTTTTTTCCGTATTTTCACGGATTGGAGGGGCGTTCTCATAATTTTCTGGGAAGCTTCTAGAAGTATGGTGACTTGGGGGTTAAGGTGGCATAAGCATTTATTGCTAAATGACTCATTTGTGTGATTCATCCGTGGAGTTAATGCTTCATTTATTGAGCTAATAACTCATGAGATGAATCAGACAAGGTGAATGCATCAACCATGATGATTAATCATGTATATTATTTATTTGATAAATTGTTATGGTTGATATATTCAAATGAGTTCATTTTTCTGTATCATTCTTATCATCACCTTCTCTCTCCTCAAGCTCTCTCATTCTTGAAACCCTAACCCTAACCTCTCATGTGTTGAGATCAAGGGTTAGCTAGAATAATACATCCATAACCTCACTCTATATCCCCTAGGTAGCTTAGATTAGCACTTTCAGCAACCTAGTTATCTCAAGTTAGAGATCAAGCTTGGCGTAGGAGCTCTCGGGTGGATCGTCTTTGACTCGAGGAGGCCGTTGAGGTGCCGATGTTCCAAGGAGCCTACGAGGAGTGGAGGACAGCGATGAAGACCTAAAAGATAAGTAACGTGAGGTATAACTTCGAATCCGAGTAGTTAAACCTCTCGTAGTTTGCTAGTAACGGTTTAGATACGATTCATGCGCTCAAGTCCGTGTTATGAAGCTTTGATTATCGTTTTTCATATATTCCGCCTCCCCGCAAGTTCATGGGGTGCGTGACATGGACTTACAGTGGTATCAGAGACAACTTAACCATTACTAGTTTGTTAGCAACTAATTAGAAGTTCGATCGTCAGAAAACGCGAAAACGAAACACCGGATACGCTAAGTTTCTGTTGATTTTAAAAGTGTCTAAAAAATTATATGATATGCCCTAAAATTCACAGCAGGGAAATATAAGAATACTGGGAAAATACGAGCCCCTAACTCGGCATGACGGCCGCGGATCTGCGGCAAGAAGGTGCTTTTGGCCGCGGATCCGCCGCCGAGTCAACTCCGAGTTGATTCGGATTTGCTCAGTAATTCATATTTTTTGGTGTTTTAGTTTCCTGTATGTTCTGTTTCTGCCCAGGTTACTTCAGTGCAGGTTTGCTTTTGGGGTTGACACGGATAATGGTTGTCGATCGATGTTCTAAGTTATTTGCTAATTGGGTTTTTATTTGTAATTTTTAATGTGTTCGTAAACCTCCCCTAACTGCTAGTATGTCGGTTGGCAGGGGGTTGCACATTTCTATAATGTTTACTGTTTGTGTATATGGACTTGATTGGAGTGTTGTGATGATTAGCCGGGGTTTGTGATGGGTTTAATATTCATTCATTCGATGTAAATGTAATATGATGTAATATTCTTTTGCGGGGCACATCCAGGTTGCGGTTGTAGCCACCGTTGTATTATTTATTTTTACTGTTTTTTGCTCCTAGGATAGACCCAAGGTGGGGTGCACAAACTACCGGGTACTTTGAAGTGTTTAGTGGCCTACTCACTTTGTTGAGGGAGACCGCTTCACTTCGGGTACTTGGCAGGTTGTTTGCCGTACCCGTAAGGGTCTACGGTGGGGTAATGGCTATTCATCACAACTGTGTAATCCGTCTTTTATTGCAGGCTCAAAGCAAATGCGGATTGCTAGTAAATCCAATAAAGTTCATCAGTGATCTGGAATGCTTATTATTGGGTCTGACGAATGTACAATATCTATATATGATAGCTATTAGACGTCACTTATGTTTTACACACGCGCTAGCCCAGCCCCCACTCTGTCGTTAGTTAAGTAACCTAACGGGTGATGACGGGATCCCGTGGCGAATGTGGATGGCATAAGAGGCGTGGTATTTTCGTTGTTTTCTGCAATGATAGGATAAATGATGGGATGCATTATTATAATGCAAAGAAAATAAAACAAAGTTTAATCGTTGGAACAAATTTAAAAGAAACCACTCGGTTATTTTAAAAAGAAGCAGAATTTTTAATTACGGAGCTTTAACCACTCCTTTTAAAACGTATCAGGTCCTTCTTATCGACGTCTACCTGGGGACCGTTACGTACAGCTAGTGCCGCTTGCAGTCTGTGGTTAAACACACTGCCAGCGTAGTGTCGAGTCTTTAGAGTCCCACTGTCACGACCCGAAAGTACGGAACATGACCGGCACTTAGACTACGAACGTCTCAAGGAGTACGTATGCTAAGTAAGCCGAAACGCAGAAATCCAAACCAAGAGAAGTAGTAGAGAATAGGAAGAACCATATCAAATCAATCTGTATGCAACATAATATACAACGCCTAAAGGAGAAGATCACAACAGAAATGGAACTCAACCAGCAAGAAACCCAAGAAATATAACATGCTACTCTATGGTCGAAAGAATAACATTACTGGTCTCTATCTCAAAAAATACAAGTTTGGTTGATGGAACTTCTAGATACAACTGAAATATAATATACAAGGTATAATGATGGGTAAGATACAATAAACCCACCTACTAGCAAGTCACCCGAAAAGAAACCGTGCCCGCAAAGCCGTAATGAAATCCGTACGGCAACACCTGCAAGAAACTGGGGCACAACAGGGGTGAGTTGCCAACTCGTGAGTAGAAAAAGATCTGCGAACAGAAAATCGCATGAATAACGCAAACTAGGTCAATGATCATAATATATCCTCAAATATATGAATAACATGCAGCCTATAACAATGGCTAGGGTAATATCTAACCCGAGTGTGATCTCATGTGCCCGTGTCAGTGCCTCAGGTAGCAATATATCAAATGAATGAGGTATGAATGCATGAAAACGGAATACATGTAAATGAAGAAACTGTTTTCATAAATTAATGAGATTTCCTTTGTATTTTTAAAATGAGGTATCATAAATGAAATCAGCATCAACAGTGTCTAGCATCGACACAAAACATAAATCTCAATGTCTCAAAACCTCAGGCTCCGGCCATCCGGACTGGCCTGTATCATCAAATCTCAGTACCTCAATATCTCGAAATCTCAATGTCTCAATCTCAATATCTAGGGCGCTGTCAGTCCAGACCGGCCCCTACCATCCATCTCAAGACCACGACGGTATCCTCCGGATATCCGACGCGTCGGGTAAAATCACCGGTAGGTAGTCTCCCCCTGCCAGGCTCATCGTCATCACCACGAGGTTCTTGCCCCGGGTTACCTTACCGGGTCCACCATGTACCCGAAACGGTTCATCCAACTCCTCGAATCGGGTTTCCAAATCTATCAGCAAACTCATGGTGGACGACTCATACATCATGGGAAAAACCGCGCTTTTTATTTAAAAAGAGAAAGAAGAAGTTTGTATATGTTTTGCGGTTTTTCCCAAATCCAGAAAATCTCATGGAAATCCAAATCCAAAACCTCAATAGCACGTAAAAAGTGAATATATGCATGAGAATCCATGAATGCGGCATAACAATGAATAACAGTATACCTGAGGTAGCAGGTAATAACTATAATGTCTAAACTAACATATAAGGCAAGTACACTAATATCATGTCTAAACTATTAGCTAACAGGCTATGTCAAGCAATAATAGTTTCTAAGGTGTACGTGACATGGCAATTACCGATGAAGATGTGTGTGAGCCGGTAAGTAAGTGTACGTGGTACATACACATCATCGGTAATGGTGCTGGTGTCCTAACCACAAGATATCAACAGTAGAATATGAAGCATAATATAAGCATGTGATGCGGAGCAAACAACAATAATGAGCGGGAGCTGAATACTAGACGCAACGATAATTAATCTGTTTTAACCTAATATAAGTTCTACAATGGTGCCTTTTGAAATAACACGAATCGTGGGGTTTTGAAAATAGGGGCTACGGTGTTTTTAAGAAAAGATACGTTTTTTGAAATATCCGTAGGATCCCTTAGGCTGTCTTTAAAAATACGCACGATTCGTAAGCTTTGAAATAGGTAGGAACCGAATCTAATCTAACAACTAACTAAACTAAAGGGCTACGCTATAAGCTAGACTACAGGTAAGGAAACCGCCTAACATCTGAGTCGATACATATACATACCTGTATATATATTAGTCGGTGATCCCGCCTCAATTATATCATATCTGATACCATATCTATAATCAGACATCCCAAGTCAAGAGTGCGGATCAATCATCAAGATATAGCTCGTACGTAAATCCGTCGTACGGCATCCCCAAATCTGAGTACGGGTCAATATCATATTCCTCACACTATTCCTCTGGTATCCTCTTTATCCAAGATCATAGTCTAGGGTACTGACCTATGTCTAGTACAATACTAATATCCTCAATATACTCATGATCTGACTACTGATCGACAATCTCGTACAAACCGATATCGTCAGCACATATCATCATCAAGGGGTATACATCGCCCGATACGGCCTAATATCAATATCCTAGCATATTATGACTCATATCACGATCACATGTCGACCATTTATTTATAACACTATTCACCCGTATCGCCGCCGCGAGATCCGCTATAACACCAGGACGTACCTTAAATACGAATCCTGCCATATCACCGAGATCACAACCACAAACAAATCTCATCGACTCAGCTCAATCCTAAGTATCCTCCTCAAATCCGGATGTGAACACATAGTCCCATACCCATGTGAACATATAAATATATTCCCATACACGCGCATATGAAATAAGGAATGTATGCAAGTATGTATATGTGTGTATGTGTAAGTGTAGTGCACCCACTACCTAAGGTTTCGTAACCATGCACCAATCCAACACCAATATCCATCTAAAATCATCAATAATAAATCCTAACAACATATCATAAATTGTTGTATACGCATCCGTATACATCACCACGGACTGCGGGGGTGCTATACGCCATCCACCCGACTTCTCCCCGTAGATATAAATCTACTCACCTGGTCCTCGCTAGCCGGTACCGACGTCGCCACGCGCTTGCTTGTCGTCTCGAAGTCCACATAGGGGTACCTACATATCATAACGCACCATATCGCATTAAAACTAAATTCGAAATCGAAACGGCATACGAAAATCAAATTGGCACGCGTATCACGCATAGGTCCAAACCTATCGCCTACGCATGCAAGAATAGTCAAACCAACCCTCGATGTCGATGTACAAACGTCAAACCATCGAGAAAAATCCAATCACACTCATTTGCACATTCACGAACACTAATTTTAATATAAACTAGGTTAAAACTCACAAAAACCTCAATTTTGCTTAAAAAGTCATTTTTCCGAAAATCTAGCAAGCACAATTCTCCGTTTTTGTACAAAACAGGATGTTTAAATGAATGTAGCGGCCAATATATTTATCAAATATCTTAAATAAGTCGTATAAACAATTTCCGGAATTTAATCTCATTAAATTCCAAAAATCCTAATATTCTAGTTTACCAAAAATACCCTTTTTAACAATTTCAAAGCAAAATGCACAAACTACAATCTAGCTTAGAATTGCATGATCCAAAGCATTAAACCACACTTAATAAAGTTAATGAAGCCAAGAAAAACCTAATCACATTTTTAATCCCAAGCATTTAACAAATTTCAAAAACCTAGTAAGCAAATTAGCAAATTAAATTTTTTTTAAAGCTAGCCATTAGCACTAGCTACTAAACTCGTATTAACATGACAACAAAGCCTAATTATAACACACAACCATACACCAATTTTATAAACCCTAACTTGCATTCAATTTCACAACTTGAATTCCAAAACTTGCAAATAAACTCACATATCCAAATAACACTTAATTAAATTAGCTTAAGAAATTAGTAACAATTTAAGCAACAAAAAGTTTTAGAATTGTACCCAAAAATATATGAAGGTCCACAAGACTCCATGGCCTCCCAAAATGCTCTCTTTTCACAAGGATCCATGCTAAACGGGCTAGGCTAAAATGGGTAGGACTTTGATTTTGATTTTGTGGGATTTTTGGTGGATTTTTGATGCAATTTTTCTTGAAGTTTTGAAGGGAAAAGAGAGGGGAAAATGGAGGGGGGGCTGCTGTGGGGAGAAGGAATTTTCGGCCAGAAAAGTGGGTGGGGGAGAGAGAGGGAGGCGAGGAAAATGGGTGGGTACAAGGTCAAGGTCAAACAAAGTCAAAAGTCTAACTACTTCACTCATTTTCTTTTCTTTTCTTTCATTTCTTTTTCCTTGAAAATCAAGTGGGGAAAAATATGGTGGGTGCTGAATTCAGCCATGGGGAGGAGTAAGTGGGGGTGTGTGGGTGTGGGCACGGGTGTGGGGTGATGAAAAATGATAAATACAATACCCCAAACATCCATTTACGCTAAAAAAAGCCTTTTTTTCTTCAATAATTTCTAAACGATTTTGGCAAATGATTTCGTTCCAAAAACCACATGATAAATTTTTACTTAATGTTTTATGATGCACAAAATTTGTTTCAACTCATTCCAATTTGTAATTTTCCCTAATTAAATGTATTAGTGACGGCTTAAAATAATAATAAAATAATATTTTTTTCAGAAAATTTGAAATTTCACCAGCGGCTCAATAAACACCAAATAATAGCAATTACATAGCTAGAATATGTATATTTAATTTTTATAATAAGATATTTGTATTTTGACTTTTTACAGAAAACCCCCTCATTTTACCGATTTTCCGAAATTTCACCGAAACGATTTTCAAAACGCTACACCGACACAGAGGGTTTCCCTGCTACAAGCGAAACGATATAGAGGTCGTATGGTTTTACGACAAGGGTTCGGACGCATACGTGTGTTTACGCATGTACGGCGTTCGGACAGTTTTTTCTAGCCGGCTTTGGTTTAAGCTAGATTCTAGTATCAGGTTATTGGATTTATACAGTCTAAAGATTTTTCCGTATTTTCACGGATTGGAAGGGCGTTCTCGTAATTTTCCGGGAAGCTTCTAGAAGCATGGTGACTTGGGGGTTAAGGTGGCATAAGCATTTATTGCTTAATGACTCATTTGTGTGATTCATCCATGGAGTTAATGCTTCATTTATTGAGCTAATGACTCATGAGATGAATCACACAAGGTGAATGCATCAACCATGATGATTAATCATGTATATTATTTATTTGATAAATTGTTATGGTTGATATATTAAAATGAGTTCATTTTTCAATATCATTCTTATCATCACCTTCTCTCTCCTCATGCTCTCTCATTCTTGAAACCCTAACCCTAACCACTCATGTGTTGAGATCAAGGGTTAGCTAGACTAATACATCCATAACCTCACACTATATCCCCTAGGTAGCTTAGATTAGCACTTTGAGCAATCTAGTTATCTCAAGTTCGAGATCAAGCTTGGCGTAGGAGCTCTCGGGTGGATCGTCTTTGACTCGAGGAGGCCGTTGAGGTGCCGATGTTCCAAGGAGCCTACGAGGAGTGGAGGACAGCGATGAAGACCCGAAGGACAAGTAACGTGAGGTATAACTTCGAATCCGAGTAGTTAAACCTCTCGTAGTTTGCTAGTAACGGTTTAGATACGATTCATGCGCTCAAGTCCGTGATACGAAACTTTGATAATCGTTTTTCATATATTCCGCCTCCCCGCAAGTTCGTGGGGTGCGTGACATGGACTTACAGTTGTTCCCTTCCTTGTCGATGTTCAACTTCGGAGAGTGTGACCCGTAGATAGTCCATCATGACCTCCTTGCAGGGTAGCGATGAATTATGAGACAAGGTTATGATTTGCCACCTAAGACTTTTCAACCTTATGATCTACGAGGATCTCATAAAGACTTTTCTCCCTACGAGTCGAGAGGGTCCCGTAGGTGTATTTTCTTCCTAGGAGTACTGAGGACTCCTAAGTGTGTTTTCTCTTGAGAGTCGTAAGGATCTCACAAGAGAATTTTTCCCGCTTACAAGTTGAGAGGACTCATAAGTAGTTGTTTCCCTTCTTGTCGATATTCGACTTTGGAGAGTGTGTCCCGTGAATAGTATGCAATCGTCCATCTTGGACCGACATGCAGGGCCCAGTGCTTAGGAAACATGTCCTTATCCCTATTGCCTAAGGCTTTTCCCTACGAGTCGAGAAGTTCTCGCAAGGACACTAATTTCCTCACGAGTCGAGACGAATCGAGAAGTTCTCACAAGGGTTTCTTAACGTCACAGTTAACTTCTGCTAATAGAAGTCCGTTAGGGTCTGTGGTACTAGGGTTTTTTACCCGTCGCGTTGGCCGGCATATTTCTCGATATGCAATCTTGCTGTTCGAGTAGCCCCACGACTGTCGTGTCTCTGATCCCTTCGGGGACTAAAAAATACATCTTCAAGCAATCATCAAGGTGGTATTACCGTCGAAAGATCAAGCGTTAGGGATATTCCATGTCGCTTTTTTCATGAGGTTAGGCTCAGTTTGGAAGCCCCGATGAGTCATGACCACTCCGAGATAGTGTGGGATGATCTCCGATATACTTTTCAGGTCACATTTTAGTTGCCGTCAAGACCCTGAAGAGAAGGATTTTCCTCGGCTTCGTTTGTTGACGTCGCGTCTGCATCCTGCTGGAGAATGAACGCTGTTGTTGATCTCTAGGCTGTAGATGTTGCCGTCGAGACATGGAACTAGGGACTCTGCCATGGATCTGAGGTAGTCTCTAGGTTGTCTGTGAACCGTCGAAATTTGGAACAAGGGGACTTTGCCGTGGCTCCGTTTGTTGATGTCGCGTCTACATCCTACTGGAGGAAGAACACGGTTGTTGATCTCAAGGATGTAGATGTCGCCGTCGAGACTTGGAACTAGGGACTCTGCCATGGCAGCGAGGTGGTCTCTAGGTTGTCTGTGAGCTGTCAAGATTTGGAACTAGCGGACTTTGTCGTGGCTCCGAGGTAGTCTTTTGGTTGTCTGTGAACCGTCGAGATTTGGAATTAGGGGACTTTGTCGTGGCTCCATTTGTTGATGTCGCGTCTGCATCCTGCTGGAGGAAGAACGTTGTTGTTGATCTCTAGGCTGTAGAAGTTGCCGTCTAGACTTGACTCTCTCTTTGACAGAGTCCGGTGGGGAAATGCAGTTCCCTTTTCGCTTATGCCTATGAATTGTATACAGGGGTCACTACGAACTTACCGGCAGAGCAAAGTTTCAATTTATATGTATATTTTGTTTTCTTTCCGCGATGCTCTATCATTTCATCTTTTTGTATCGCGGAGGTCGCGATTGCCTAATCATTTCGGTTATTTTTCACGGTGCCCAATCATTTCGGCTGTTTTTACTTTTTACTCGCTTCTATTTTTATTGCGAGTTGCCCAATAATTTCGGCTATTTTTGTATGCATATATTTTACTCACTGGTTTTTATTGCGAGTTGCCCAAACATTTCGGCTATTTCATATGCAATTTTTTGAGTATGGAACTCATTGTCTGATAACAATCTTGCATCAGTATCGCTGCGACTGGAATGTTTCCAGGAGCGAATCATCATTTGCCGTGTTAGGACTTAGAATTTGATACCGATGTAGGCATCAGCATCGCTACAACTGGGATATAGCCAGGAGCGAATCATCATTTTCCTTTGTCGATTCGAACAATGGTGGCTTAGCAAACAGGGTTAGGAACCTGTCGACTAAGGCTTTCAAGTTCATGAGCCGTAAGGGTCTCATAAAGGTGTTTCTCCCTATGAGTCATGAGGTTCTCATAGGTGTCTTTTCTCCTTTGGAATCGTGAGGATTCCTAAGTGTATGTTCTCTTGTAAGTCGTAAGGATCTTGCAAGAGTGTTTTCTCCTTGTAAATCGAGAGGACCTACAAGTGTTTGTTCATCAAATGAGAGCATTCCTCGTCGTTGGTGGGACTCGGCAAGGAAATGATTATTTATGCCTGTGGATTGTATATAATGGTCAGTATTGAACCGCTTGTAGGGCAATCTGGGAAAGGTAATGGCTTAAGAAAAGGTTTAGATCCCTGTAGCTTAAGGCTTTTGAATCTTATGAGCCTTAAGGGTCTCATAAGAGGGTTCTCCTTACGAGTCGTGTGGATCTTTTAAGAGTAATTTCTCCTTAGGAATCGTGCGGATCCCTATGTGTGTCGCTCCTTTGTGAGTCGTAAGGATCTCACGCAGGTAGTTTTCTCCTTACAAGGTCAAGCGGACCTTGCAAGTGTCTTTTAATCGAGATTGCTCCCTTTCGGGTTTTCACAAACTTGCCGGTAGCCCTGCTGTTTTTACTCATGGAGCCCTTTAGGGTTTTCTTCCATGCCCATTTTTCTTGTGGACGTACCTTTTTTTTTACGACTATGCGCCTCTTCGGGTTTTCATAAACATTGCCGGTAGCCTTGCTGTTTTTACTCATGGAGCCCTTTCGGGTTTTCATCCGTGCCCTTTTTACTTATGGACGTACCGTTTTTTTTGCCACGTCGTCCTCGGGATGACGGGGCTTTGTAGTAGTTTAAAGATGTTTCGGTCCATAGCTAGTTTTAGAACATTGTGGTCCACTGTTAGTTTTAGGACGTTTCGGTCCGTCATTGCCATATTTGAGGCAAATTTCTAGTTTACGGACTTTTCGGTCCATAGTAGCTTTGAGGCGAAGTTTCGCCGGATACTCTATGAACAAGTAGGTTTCCCTTTGTCACATAATCCAAGGATTTTGGCACTGCTCCTGCCTCCAGCCCCTCCATGTTATCTTCTAATGTCGAGTGAGCTTCTTTGTTATTTAGCGATGAATGAGAGATCATGTGGCAACTTACCACATAATCTTTGGGTTCCTCTGACGAGTCGTCTCCTTCATCATTGTCATTATCTTCACTTTCAAGGATGTGATTAAGAAACTCTTGAAGTGTGACTGGGGTTTGCGCCTTCTGGTTGTATTCCTCCGGCACGTCAATATGCTTTTGCAGATCCGTGCGCTTGTCGTCAGACTGCGCGGGCTTTTTGGTCTTCTTCTTTTTCTTTGAAGACTTTGACGGCTGGGCCTGGGTGTTTTGCCCATCGCTACTGACTCCCGTTGTTGGGCGGGGTTTCAGCATCCCCTTGATGATCTCCGACTCTAGCGGGCTTTGCCACATGATCGCCGGACATGTTTGAAGATCTTTCAGCATTCTTTTGGTTTTTGCCGTAAGAACAACTTCCCATGGAGCTTCCTTTATGAATAAGCATGATGCCCGCGGCATGTCCATTTTTTTCGGAGCATGTGGTTGTGGCGGGTTCACCTTGCAGTCTTCAGACAATGCGAATTTGCCTTGCTGGAACTAGTCTTCAACCCAGTTTTTGAAGACGTAGTAATCATCGAGTGGGTGACCCATTACTCTGTGGTAGGACAATAGTTAGGATTGTTAACGTCACCTGGTAGCGACGGATGTCTTAGATCCGGCAGAGTGATGAGCCCGTTGCGCACTACCAGTTCGAACAGTCTCCTTGTTTATCCTGGGGGAAAGAGTAAGGATGTCTTAACTTCTCATCGAGGGATCGCCGCTTGTTGCCTTGGCGGGCAGCTGGTTTCGGCTCACTCGGCTAGTGTTGAGCGTTGGAGACAAAGATCGCTTTCCCTTTGCCTTTTTCATTCCGAAAATCCTCTTTTGAAGGGAAAGGCCTATAGCTCATCTGGTCCATTTAGGCCAGCTTGTCAATCAAGGACTGGAAGGTGGTCGGCTTGAAGAACATCATGAATTGGGAGATAGTCGACTAAGGGTCGAGGGTCCACATGAACATGCCCACGGCAGGCGCTTCTTCTACGCGTTGTTCACATCTCGACCATAGGTTCCGCCACCGGATAGCATACTGCACCCAAGTCTCTCCCGGCTTCACTCTGGCGTTGATCAACGCCGTGATCAAGGTGCGTTCGTTGGCGCTTGCGAACCGCTGTGTAAACAGTAGCTCCATTTCTGCAAATGTCTTAACGGTGTCGTTCGGGAGCTCAGAGTACCATTAAAACGCCGTTTCTGACGAGCTGCCAACAAACTGGCAAAGCAGCAGTTTGTCATCACCCCCAGTATTACCGCATAAGGCCCTGGATTGAGCAACGTGCTAGTGTGGATTACTCATCCCCTTATACACGTGGAATTTAGGGATCATGTATCATGGCGGGTACTTTATTAGGTCGTACCAACCCGGATAGGGTTGTCCAGTCTTTTGACGATTTGGCCAACCACTTCGCTCACCTGATGAGCTCGTATCTGTTGAGCTATATAGTCGTCAAGGGCGACTTTCGAGATTGTTTCCTCTTTGGTTGTTGAAAAAGAAGGAAGAGGATTTGATGTCTCCCCACTGTCGTCTTCAAGGATAATCGGAGGGTCTTCAGCTGGAGGATCCGCCTGTATCATCATCCTGACCATATCTTGGAATAAAAGCGCCATTTGTTTTATGTTGGCCGCTTGTTCCGCGGCCTCTTTGTCTTTCCTCTCGACCATTCTTCGGAGGAATTCGGCATCAGTTTCCTGTTCTTGACGCTGCTCCGACGATGTTTCCGGGCTTTCTTTTGGCCTAGTGAGTGCGGCCATCTTCGTTAGCATCTCTTGAAGCTTTTGCTGTTGTTGCTTCTGAGCCTTTGTTACTGATCAGGTGAGTGGTCATTGGCCCGTAGAGGTACGGCTATCCTCTTTTCCGGAAGCCATGTAAATGTTGTGAACCACCATGCCCCCAGACTTAGGGCGTTTGGATTCAGTGCCTTTGAGCTTTGTTGCGGACACAGGGATCTTCTCCGGCCTTCTTCTTTTGTAGGCGGTCGAAGTTGAGGGGGCCGTTGCAGCGGGCACCCAAGTAGATGACACCTTCTGTGGTATGACAGGATGGTCCTTCTCTTGCCGAACCTTCATTTTCTTTGGTTGGCGGGAGTAGTCTTGTTTAATCACAGAGTCTCGGACCCTTCGCCAGACCCTATGGATTTTAGAGGACAGCCGCTGAGGGGGCTGCTCCGGCTTCGCCTTTGTGATCTTTTCAGCAGGAGGAGGAGACTTTTTCACCACGGCAGTTGGTGAATTCCTGTGCACCCTGTTAAGTGGTTCAAAGTTGTTCCCAGTTGGAACAGCAGCATTAACTTCCATCGTTGGAGCTGGTGGGGTAAGTCCAGAAGGGGAACTGCCCTCAGCTTTCCTCAGTCTGCGCCAGTGGCGTCGTCGAGAATGTCGAGTGGCCGGGAACACCTCTGCTGTTGAGGTAGCTGCATCGTGCTTCATGCTTTGATGAGAGACCGTTGTTGGTGTCAGCCTGTCAAAGACTGACGTCCGTTGAGAAGGGATGGTCAACCTGTCGAAGGCAGACTTTCGAGTAGAGGTAGCGGGTTTGGTGACTTCGCTTGGAGTGGGAGTTGGCACGACCAGTCTTGTGAAGACTGATCCCTTAGCAGGAGAAGTATCTCCGATGATTTCATTTACTGGAACAGGGATGGCTATCCGTTTCGGGATAACCCCCCTCAGGTATCACGGGCTTCTTCATGAGCCCATTGGAGTTTTGGCCCAGTCTGTTAAAGATCGAGGCATTGGATTTGGGCGATCCGTTGAGAGGGGCCGCGATAGTTGCAAGCTGATCAAAGACCGATTTCTTCGGAGCTTCTTGTGTTGGCACTGGGCGTTGAAGCTCATTGGTGGGAGCAAGGTCCCGAAGAACAGTCCAGTGGTGGCCAGAGTCACCTGCTCCACTGGCATGGCGAAGATGGAGGCCGCTTGGGACCCATAAGTCACTCCTCCGGCGATGACGGAGTGGGAGTTGTTGTTGCAGCTGGTGCAGTTGGAAGCCATTTTCTCTGCACGGGAGTAAGACACCAAATGTTAGTACCTCGAATCCAGGGGCAACCATATCAAACCGCGATTCGTTCGTGAACACGACAAACGAAGTGTGGAGTGGAAAGAAGGAAAAGGTCCCACCGGGCGTGCCAGAATCTGTTCGCCTTCGAAATACAGAGATGGAACTGCGTAGGCTCTTCTTTCCTGAATTTGGGGGCAGATGCAATTTGGTTTTGTCTGTCCACCTATCCAAAGATGCTAAGTTGATTTATGGCATCGTATATCAGAGGTTTAAACGGATGCGGACGTTGTAGCAGACTTAATCAGATTCCCTCTCATTTGAAGGGTTTTTGATTGTGGGGACTCTCTTCCCTGCAGGCGCAAGCCCCTGCAGTTAATTACGCTACCGCATCGCGGTAACAACTTTCTCCTTCTCCAGATGGTCATTTCGTGTCGTATGTGTTTATTTTATTTTTGGTTGCCCTTGGATTGTATACGGAGACTAATTTATGTTGTCGCCCGTAGGGCGTGGATTAGTCCAAATCCATATTTTCTTAGATTCGGGTTTGGGTTGGTTTAAGGACCGTTAGTCTTATTTTAGACTAAGGTCGACTCAAGCGTTTGTTGAGGATACGTTAGTCTAATTTTAGACTAAGATCTACTCAACGGGGTTTCAGGATCATTTAGATCCGACGACAGAGCATTTGGGCTCTATCGTTTTAATTTAGGGACGTTGTGGTCCATAAGTTTAAGAACATCATAGTCCGTAGAGTTTAAGCATATCATAGTCCATAGTTTAAAGACGTCAAACGCTATAGAGTTTAGTTTAGGGACGTTGCGGTCCATAAGTTTAAGGACATCATAGTCCGTAAAGTTTAAGGACATCATAGTCCATAGTTTAAAGACGTCATAGTCTATAGAGTTTAGTTTAGGGACGTTGCGGTCCGTAAGTTTGAGGACATCATAGTCCGCAGAGTTTAAGGACATCATAGTCCATAGTTTGAAAACGTCATAGTCTATTGAGTTTAGTATAGGGACGTTGCGGTCCGTAAGTTTAAGGACATCATAGTCCATGGAGTGTCTGGTTGTCGGGACCCGTCACCTCTCTGAAGACGTTGAAGAATTACAACGACACATGTTCATATCAGAAAACAACACATATCAGAGAAATGAAGAGATGTACCCTTGAACCAAGGTTGGTTGGGAGATATGTAGCCAGACTTGGGACCAAGACCAACTGTAAGCATATGGGCTCAGCTGGTCTGAGCTAGGGACTTGTGGTCAACATGGGCTCAGGCCATTGAGTTCTGATTAAACAGTTGAACATTTGTTCTGATGTTGAACATTTGTTAGGGTGTTAAACATTTGTTTGGGCTTAGCCTCTTTTGTTCAATAATGCTGAGCATTAATTTGGGTTCTGACACCCCTTTTTCTTTTGTCTTTTATTGAGTGTTGAACACTCTTTGTAGTGCAGAGCACTTTATGTATATAGCCTTTATGTACAGAGCACTTGGCGCTGAGCGCCAGACCTGGCGCGCTGAGGCGTTTCTTATGAAATAGCGCACACGTGAGGAGCACGTGGCACGCTTGGCGCTGAGCGCCAGACCAAGAGCGCTAGGCCGCTTCTTATGAAATAGCGCACACGTGAGGAGCACGTGGTGCGCTTGGCGTTGATCGCCAGACTTGGAGCGCTAAGGCACTTCTTATGAAAATGGCCCATACGTGAGGAGCACGTGGCGCGCTTGGCGCTTGGCGCCAGACTTGAAGCGCTAAGGAACTTCTTATGAAAATGGCGCACACATGAGGATCACGTGGCGTGCTTGGCGCTGAGCGCTAGCCAATGAGTGCAAAGCGCTCTTGATCAATTCTTTGCTCGGAGAATTAAGTGACTTTTTCTCGTGGATCTAAGAACTAGGTTCTTATTTTAATAGGAGATGTTATGATCTCTTCTGTTTTTGTGAAAGAGTTTATTTTTGTCTTATAGATCTGTGATCTAAAGAGAACTAAGTTTTTCTCCCTCTCCTTTTTTTTATGATGAGATGCTCCAATATCTTATACTCTTATGAAAGACTTCTGTCTTTGTAGATCTATGATTTAGAAAAATAACTAAGTTCTTCTTTTTTGATGAGATGCTTTAATCTCTCTGTTTTATTTACCTTAAAGAAATTCTTCTTTTCAGAGCTTGCTCTTCTCTTTTTCATTTCTGAGAATTTGAAGTTTATGGGGGGTTCCTCCATATAAGACTTGAAGTCTTGGGTCCTTTATATAAGGGAGGCTGATTTGTTGAATAAGTTAAGGAGATCTTTTCTCTAATTGATTTGGGGATGTTTCCCACCGTTGGATCTTTGATCTTAGAGTTTCTGTTTTACAGAAGACATCTTTCTTGTTTTTTAACAAGATTGGAAAAATATTTTTCCTTACAGAACTTATTCTGTATCTTGGTGATTTTTAATCACCATTGGATCTTTGATCCAACGGTGCTCTGATTTTCAGAAGAAAATCTTTCCTCTTTGGAAAGATTTAAGGAGTATTTCCTCAACAGAATTTTACACTGTAAGTCGATGATTTATTCATTTCAGTTGGATCTTTGATCCAATGGTGGAGAACATTTAGTTCTGGCTCTTGGCGCACTTGTGCATTACACGTGAGGCGCTGCCTCAGAGTCTTTGATTCTTAGCTTTGGCGCTCCTGGCGCGAGCTCTCTCATGCTTTGCATGTGATGTGCTACTCCAGAGTCTTTGATTCTTTAGCGCTGGCGCTCCGCGCTCTTGTGCTTTGCACGTGAGGCGCTACCTCAGAGTCTTTTACTCTTTAGCGCTGGTGCTCAGCGGTCTTGTGCTTTGCACGTGATGCACTGACTCAGAGTCTTTGACTCATGGCACTGGCACTTTTGTGCTTTGCACGTGATGCGCTGTCTCAGAGTCTTTGACTCATGGCGCTGGCGCTCTTGGCGCTCAGCGCTCTCGTGCTTTGCACGTGAGGCGCTTCCTCATTACTGAAGGTGACTTTTTACCTTCCTTTTTCGCTTTTCCTGAGTCAAACTTCTCTTTCCCAAAGCTTGGAAATAGTTCCATCGTGCACGGCATTTTCTGTACGTAGACTTAAATGTATCCCTTCATAATCTGAAGCAATGCTTCTTTTCTCTCTCATTTTCAGAGAATCATTTTAACGGAGAAGAGCCATGGCTTGTAATCGCCCACATGCTCGCTGTCAGCCAAGGGAGGTTCCCATTGAGGAAATTATTCCTCGTTTTGCTGTGCGCTTGGTGAACCCTACTCTTACGGATGACCAATGCGACACGGTGCTGCACGAACTCTTGACTCGTTTAGGATCTCCTCCCCTCATCGTCTCCATTTGGCTCCGGATGGTTTCTTGTCTGTGATCAATGACATTCCCCCTCCTCTTCCAGAGATGACTCCGGCAATGCTTGACGCCACAGAAGACAAGATTGAGTGCTTCTATGAGGCACTTATGATCACCACAGCTCTGAGGGATCGCTCTGTTCGGCTGCTAAGCCAGATACGGGCTCAGCGGGTCGTCATGTCTGCCATTGCTGATGGGTGCGGTGCTGACCGATGGGTAGCTACTCTTCATGAAGTCGCCGCTTTGTTATGGTGGAGAAGGCAGAGAGGGAGTTAGATAGTTTTATCCATAGTTTTGTAAATCCCTATACTTTCGATCCCGTGTTTGGTGATCTATTTCCTGTAGAATAAAATGTTCAAATAAATGCTTTGTTTTTGTCGTTGAACACCTGTTCATCCCCTGACGTGTGCAAGTGCGTATATGAATGAGCCTGGTTTCACACATATCTGTAAACGAAACATATACCGGCATAAACAGGAATAAATAGCTCTTGGCCAAAGATTCAGGCGAGAACAATCTATACTGTAGATTACTCGGTTTTTCCAAAAAACAATAGTTTTTAAAAGCGGAGCCTAAACCACTCCTTTTCAAAACAGCTCAGGTTCCTTCAACGATATCATGTTCATTACGTTAAAGGGTTTTCGCCAAAAACCCAGCCGTAGCCCTCCGTCATTTCTTACGAGTGTTTGTTAGTATTCATGTTGCGTATTTTGACCTAGTCAAGACGTAGTGTTCGATAGCTGAGTGGTGCTTGTTTGTTGCAGGTATTGCGATTATTTAGGACCGCCGTATAACCATTTTGACCTAGTCAAGAATATATACGGGTGGGTCTAAATTAATCCAGGATAATGACAAGTTGAACTTGACTGGCAGTTTATGATATGTTGACCTAGTTAAGGTCATAAGCCGTTAGGGGCAAAAGCCACATCGGGAGTTTCAAACATACAGGAAACTTGCAGGTTTAGCATACCTTATGGAGTGTGGTGACTATAGTGGATTCCATCTAGGTCATCACACAATAATAGTTGGATTCGGATCCTACTGATGAGTAGGATTACTCTTAGGAGATTATTTCACTTAACAATCAATGCTATAAACCAAGTAGGTGTCTAGAACGGTGTTAGTGGGGCTACGCCTCCAGAGAAAAGAGGTTATATAATTAAGAAATTTCGCGAAAGCGTTGGAAAACCTCCCTCGAAGTACCGACACTAGCATGGCCGAAAGGTTAAGCAAGTATTGTAACATGCGACTAATCCTGACTAGTTCTCCTTTTAAGATTTGATGGAGAATTCGAGGAAATAGTGGGAGCCATCCTGATTAGATAAATTAATAACCAATCTAATCTTGTAAAAGCGCACGCTGAGTGTTTCCTTTCTCTCTCTCCAGATAGCAACCATTTCACACCCTAATCAAGATAATAAAATGTATTTCTTGACTGATCTGAATTCTTATTCAGGGGTTGGGAATGCCGGTTCGGTTCTAACTTATGACAGCAGTCATGAGTCTGAGCAAGGGAAAGAGGATTGCATGAATTCCTTGATGACCCCAACGAAGAAGAAGCATACTATTGCATCTCCTTCAGGTGTTCTTGTTATTGAGAACTGCTTTTCGGTCAGTCCTACCTCCTGGGTACTAGATACCAGATCAGGATCTCATATCTGTAATATATTGCAGGGATTGAGAAAAAGTAGGATGGTTGGACCTGGTGATATGTCTTTCAGAGTAGGGAACGGAGCACAAGTTGATTCTGCTGCCGTCGGTGAATATCACCTAGCATTGCCAAATAGTAATACTGTAAGTCCATGTCATGCACCCCGCGTATCCGCGGTTAGGCGGAATTTTCAAAAAAGGATTTTTCGAAGCTCGCAATACGGACTTAAACTCCAGGATCGATGCTAAACCCTAGCTAACAAAATAACGTGTAAGGTTTAACTACTCGGATGAAAGTTATACTCACGAAACCAAGTCCTTCGGGTCTTTTAGTCGCTGTCCTCCTCGTTATCGTAGGCTCCAAGGATCGTTACGGATCGTGGCTTCCTCGTCGGCTTCCTCGAGTCAAAGATGATCCACTTGAGAGTCTATAGTGCGAGCTCCAACCTTAACTCCGAGGTAACTAGGGCAAGTAGCTTGCTAGACTAGATGGCCTAGGAGATGTAGAGAGTGAAGATGGAATACATTGTCTCTTGGAACCCAACGTTTCTCAACTCATGAGAAAATTAGGGTTTCATATGAGAAAAGAAGTGAACTTAAGAAATGTGTGTTAGTGTATATGACCTAGGGGCCATTATTGTATCATACTAGCATGTATATTACTTAATGGAAGCTTGGGATATTCACAGTTGTATATACAGTCTTGCTTAAAATGGTTGTATGCTACTTGGTTTATGTCTACTTTAATATGTGCATATGTTTCTTGTAACGTATCACTTATACATATTAGTAGAGCCCATAGGATCTTTGCTTGATTACCAGCGTCGTGATGGCAGTCACACTAGTGGGGGCTGGGTAGTCTATAAGCAACATCCTATACAGGTCCCTGGTCATTGGATTATCGAGATAGGGCATCGATATTCCGGAGTAGACTAAGTGTATACGCTTCTCATCCCAGTTGGGGAGATGGTCTGTCCCACAGCCATCAGTACGTCGTACTGGAGATAGTATACATGTGCTCGTTGGGTTACGGGTACACCGGACAAGATTCGTCGGGGAACTGATTGGTTGGTATTATACCCATCGTCAGTTAACAGTTCCTAGTTGACATGAGTACAGCATAGTCCGCAGACTTGACACTGCTACTTCGCCTCGAGTGTGTCCCACTGTTCTTAGATTGCTACCCTTCCACGGCTCAAAGGAGTCGTGCAAACAGGTAGCAGTTGGGTGCAGTCCCGAGCACTTGGAGGCAGTGGCAGTTAGATAGGATTCTTCTCTCCCGGTATTGGGAGTTGATATCGCGCTGTGTCAGAGAGCCATTACGCAAAGTCCTTGGCCAGGGCAAGCGAGATATACTGGTAGGTTCCAGTAGCTTCTCAGGGTGTAATGGGCTTCGCTCCGACACGACTTATACAACTATTAGGGGACTGACGCTTGCCGCCCCCTAGGCTTGATATGCGATAGTCTTAGACGAGCAGACCGGATTGTACGGAGATTGTCACGTCAGGCTCAGTAGGGGTTCAGATGGTTTTCCTCATCGGCCTTCTTATCGACATCTACCTGGGGACCGTTACGTACAGTTAGTACCGCTTGCGGTCTGTGGTTAAACCCACTACCTGCGTAGTGTCGAGTCTTTAGAGTCCCACACAGAGAGTTTCCCTGCTCCAGGCGAAACGATATAGAGGTCGTATGGTTTTACGACAAGGGTTCGGATGCGTATATGTGTTTACGCACGTACGACTTTTCGGACAGTTTATACTAGTCGGCTTTGTTTTAAGCCAGATTCTAGTATAGGGTTACTGGATTTATATAGTCTAAAGTTTTTCCGTGTTTTCACGGATTGGAGGGGCGTTCTCGTAATTTGTCGGGAAGGTTCTAGAAGAGTGGTGACTAAGGGGTTAAGGTGGCATGAGCATTAATTGCTTAATGACTCATTTGTGTGATTCATGCTTTGTATTAAATGATTCATTAATGAGTTAATGAGTCATATGATGAATCACACTAGATGAATGAATCTAACCATGATGATAAATCTTTTATATTATTTATTTGATTAATTGTTATGGTTGATATATTCATATGAGTTCATTATTCTTTTCATTCTCATTCTCACCTTCTCAATCCTCAAGCTCACTCTCTCTTCAAACCCTAACCCTAACCTCTCATGTGTTGAGATCAAGGGTTAGCTAGACTAATACATCCATAACCTCACTCTATATCCCCTAGGTAGCTTAGATTAGCACTTTAAGCAACCTAGTTATCTCAAGTTTGAGATTAAGCTTGGCGTAGGAGCTTTCAGGTGGATCGTCTTTGATTCGAGGAGGCCGTTGAGATGCCGATGTTCCAAGGAGCCTACGAGGAGTGGAGGACCGCGATGAAGACCCGAAGGACTAGTAACGTGAGGTATAACTTCGTATCCGAGTAGTTAAACCTCTAGTACTTTGTTAGCAATGGTTTAGAAACGATTCATGCGCTCAAGTCCATGTTACGAAGCTTTGATAATTGTTTTTCATATATTCCGCCTCCCCGCAAGTTCGTGGGGTGCGTGACATGGACTTACAGTGGTATCAGAGCCAACTAAACCATTACTAACTTGTTAGCATCTGATTAGAAGTTCGATCGACGAAAAATACGAAATACGAAAAAGCAAAACCCTAAGTTTCTGTTAATTTTAAAACTGTCTAGAAATTTTTTTGACATACCTTAAAATTCACAGCAGGGAAATTGATGAATACTGCAAAAATACGAGCCACTGAATCGGCAAAACGGGCGCGGATCCGCGGCAGTAGAGTGCTTCTGACGCGGATCCGCCATCGAGTCAACGCCGAGTTGACTCGGATTTTCACAGTAATTCATAATTTTGGGATTTTTTGTCTTCCTGTATGTTCTGTTTCTACCCAGGTTACTTCAGTACAGGTTTGCTTTTGGGTTAGACACAGAATTTGGTATTCGATCGATGATCTAAGATATTTGCTAATTGGGTTTTTATCTGTAATGTTTAATGTGTTCGTAAACCTCCCCTAACTACTAGTATGTCGATTGGCAGGGGGTTGCACATTTCTGAAATGTTTACTGTTTGTGTATATGAACTGTATTGGACTGTTGTGATGGTTAGCCGGGGTTTGAGATGGGTTTAATATTCATTCATTCGATGTAAATGTAAAATTATGCAATATTCTTTTGCGGGGCACATCCAGGTTGCGGTTGTAGCCACCTTTGTATTATTTCTTTTTACTGTTTTTTGCTCCTAGGATAGACCCAAGGCGGGGTACACAAACTACCGGGTACGTCGAAGTGTTTAGTGGCCTACTGACGTTGTTGAGGGAGACCGCTTCACTTCAGGTACTTGACGGGTAGTTTGCCGTAACCGTAGGGGTCTACCATGGGGTAATGGCTATTCATCACAACTGTGTAATCCGTCTTTTATTGCAGGCTCAAAGAAAATGCGGATTGCTAATAAATCCAATAAAGTTCATCTGTGATCTGGAATGCTTATTATTCCGTCTGACGAATGTACAATATTTATATATGATAGCTATTAGACGTCACTTATGTTTTACACCCGCGCTAGCCCAGCCCCCGCTCTGTCGTTAGTTAAGTAACCTAACGGGTGATGACGGGACCCCGTGGCGAATGCGGATGGCATAAGAGGACGTGGTATTTTCGTTGTTTTCTGCAATGATAGGATAATTGATGGGATGCATTATTATAATGCAAAGAAAATAAACCAAAGTTTAAATCGTTGGAACAAATTTAAAAGAAACCGCTCGGTTATTTTAAAAGAGAAGAATTTTTTAATTACGGAGCTTTAACCACTCCTTTTAGAAAGTATCAGGTTCCTTCGATTACATCAAGTTCACTACGTTCACGGTTTTGCCAAAACCATTCGTAGCCCTCCGTCATTTCATTTGGGTATTTAGTAGTATTCAAGCTACGTATTTTGACCAACGCCAAGGCATAGTGTTTGGTAGCTGCTGGATATTCATTTGTTTACATAGATAGATGTGTTAGTTTGGGACAGTCGTATTATCATTTTGGCCAACGTCAAGGATATGTACGGGTGGGTTCAAATTAACCAGGAAAATGATGGGAAGAACTTGACATGTGACTTATGATATTTTGACCAACGCCAAGGTTATAAGAGCATGGGGCAAAAAATCTATATCGGGAATTTGTAAAGAAACTGAAATTTGCAGAAAGAGCATACCATTTTGGAGTTTGATGAATGTTGGTAGGATTCCTTCAACATTATCATACGATGATATTTTGGATCCCGATCCTACTGTGAGTATATATTACTTATCAGGAGATTCGTCACTTAACGATCAATGCTATAAACCAAGTAGGTACCTAGAAAGGTGTCAGCGGGGTTACGCCCCTAGAGAAAAGAGGTTATTTAATTAAGGAACTTCGTGAAAGCATTGGAAAACCTCCCTCGAAGTATCGACACTGACCTGGCTGAACGGTTAAGCAAGAATTGTACGGTGAGAATAGTCCTGGCTAATTCTTCTTTTATGGTTTGAGGAGGGATTCGAGAAACAGTGGGAGCCATCCTGTTTAGATAAATTAAAACCACTCTAAACTTGCAAAAGCATCATGCTAATAGTATTTTCTTCTCTCTCTTAAATTGCAGCGACCTTGTGACCACACATAGGTTACATCTAGATAATAATTTGACTGAATCTGACTTATATGACTGGCAAAGGTCTGTCCAGATGTCCATTACCTATGACAAGCTGGACCACCCTATTACTACTCAAGATCCCGCCGTCCCAGGTCAAGTTTCCACTGTCGCGGATATGGATATCCGTCAGACAAAGGAAAAGGATAAAGCGAAAGCTAAGTGCCTCATGTTAGCTTCAGTTGATGGTATATACCAGAAGCAGCACGAGAAGATGGACTTGGTTTCCATCTTTCTCCATAACAAAGATTTATATGGAGAGCAATCTCATATCGCAAGATATGAGACCTCGAACGAATTAATTCAAGCGAGGTTGGCTGACGGGTCATCTGTAGGGGACAACGTCCTTACAATGACTAGCTGTATTGATGAGCTCCAGGACCTGGAGACCGCGTTGGGAAACGAGTCAGATACTGACTTGATTCTACAGTCTTTACCTTCTACCCTGAAGGAAACCAGGGAAGTAGAATGGAAGAGAAGGGCAAAAGTTTTGGGACTGGATATAGTAAAAGAGGGACGTTCATATTGTTATGGGATTGGGCATAGGAAGAAAGATTGCAGGGCTTTAGAAGCCAGTAGCTAGGATACGAAGCGTGTTGCGGCTTCATCCTCAAGTGTATTAGTAATAGAGAACTATTTCTCAATTAACTCTACATTCTGGGTACTAGATACCGGAGAAGGATCTCATATTAGTAATTCATTACATGCTTTGAGAAACCGTAGAGTTATAAAGGTAGGTGATTGGTCTCTCAGAGTTGCAAACGGAATGAGCGTGGACGCTGAATCCGTGGGAGAATATCGCCTAGGTTTGACAAGTGGGCAGATATTGATTTTACGTAACTGTCTATATGTACCTAGTATGACTTGTAATATCATATCAGTATCCTCACTTTCAAGAGAGGGATATAATTTTACAATCGAAAGCGATGTAGTATACATCCACCTAAATCAAGTTATGATTGGGTCAGGTACATTAGATAACGGTATATACGTATTAAGTCAAGCTCAGGTTTTCAATGTCCAGAATACACTTAAAAGAAAGTCTCCGGAATTAAATCAGGTTTTCTTATGGCATTGTAGACTTGGTCACATCAATGAGAGAAGGTTGACAAAGTTACATAGAGAAGGATATTTGAATCCGTTCGAATATCAATCTTATGCTACTTGTGAATCTTGTCTCATAGGAAAGATGACAAAGACTCCGTTTACTGGACACGGGGTAAGAGCAAGCGAGCTATTGGGACTCGTACACAGTGACGTGTGCGGTCCAATATCTACACATGCGCGAGGTGGTTATTCCTACTTCATTACTTTTACGGATGATTTCTCTAGGTATGGATATATCTTCTTGATGAAGCATAAATTCGAGGCCTTTGAGAAATTCCAAGAATACAAAAATGAAGTGGAAAAACAAACATGCAAGAGTATAAAAACACTGAGATCTGATCGAGGTGGTGAATACTTAAGTGCCGAGTTCCTATGTTACTTAAAAGAGAACGGAATTCTCTCTCAGCTTACTCCTCCATACACACCAGAACACAACGGTGTATCGGAAAGGAGGAATCAAACCCTATTAGATATGGTTCGTTCCATGATGAGTAACGCTGAGTTACCGCGATCATTCTGGGGATATGCACTAGAATCAGTTGCATATCTTTTAAACCTAGTTCCTACCAAGACTGTGCCTACCACACCATATCAGATGTGGAGTTGAAAGAAACCCTTTCTTCAGTATCTAAAGATTTGGGGATGTCCGGCTTTTGTTAAAAAGCAGTATGCGGACAAGCTCGAGGTATGATCAGTACATTGTAAGTTTGTGAGATATCCAAAGAATTCCAAGGGGTATCTATTCTATTACGCAGAGGAACAAAAAGTTTTTGTTTCTCGTCATGCCCACTTTCTGGAACATCGGTTTTTAGAAAAAGGAACAAGTGGGAGCGAAGTAGAACTGGAAGAAGTTCCAGAACCACAAGCTATTACTGAAAACTTGGAAGAACCAGAAGGTTCAGAAGAACGGGACATCCCGACGCCACTCCGTAGGAGTAGTAGGCAATCTCATCCACCCGAGAGATACTACGGTTTTCTCATAGACGGGGATAGAGAGGATTGCACTATTGACTATGATGAGCCTACTAGCTTCCAGCAATCCATTCAGAGCGGTGACTCAGTAAAATGGCTAGATGCAATGCGGACCGAAATGGAGTCCATGTACACTAACAAAGTATAGACTTTGGACGTTGCTCCAGATGGGGTAAAACCCGTAGGATGCAAATGGATCTTCAAAAAGAAGATTGGGTTAGATAGACAGGTTGAAACCTATAAGGCTAGACTTGTTGCAAAGGGTTTCCGTCAAAGACCTGGTTTGGACTATGACGAAACCTTTTCTCCAGTGGCTATGCTTCAATCTATTCGGGTCCTTCTTGCTATTGCTGCATTCCACGATTATGAGATCTGACAGATGGACGTAAAGAAAGCCTTTCTAAATGGTAATTTGGAAGAGAGAGTCTATATGGATCAGGCTGAAGGATTCATTCAGAGTGGGAGCAGCAGTAAAGTATGCAAGTTTCTTAAGTCCATTTATGGACTAAAGCAGGCATCGCGGAGTTGGAACATCTGTTTTGATGATGCTGTCAAAGAATTCGACTTCATCTAAAATCCAGATGAACCTTGCATATATAATAAGATTGTAGGGTGCTGTAGTATTCCTCGTCTTGTACGTGGATGACATTCTCCTAATAGGAAATGATATTTCTATGTTACAGTCAGTCAAAAGATTCTTGTCACATAAATTCTCCATGATAGACCTAGGTGATGCCACCTACATTCTGGGAATCCGGATCTATCGTGATAGATCAAAAAGGATGTTGGGACTTTCATAGTCCAAGTACATAGACACCATAGTGAAAAGATTCAGTATGGATGATTCTAAGCGCGGTAACCTACCAGCTTATCACAGAATCACCCTTTCCAAAGAGATGTCTCCCAAGACTGATTTAGAAAGGGATCGCATATCGATTATACCCTACGCTTCTGCGGTAGGCTCTATAATGTATGCGATGTTATGTACCAGACCAGATATAGCATACGCAATAAGTGTAGTAAGCCGGTATCAAGCAAACCCAGGAGAGAAGCACATGATAGCCGTAAAGAACATTCTCAAGTACCTAAGAAGGACTAAGGAGATGTTCCCAGTATATGGCGGAAAAGACCTCCAGATAGAGGCCTTTGCCGACTCCGGCTTCGAGAGTGACAAAGATGACTCCAAATCCATGTCGGGTTTTGTCTTTACCCTCAATGGAGAGGCGGTCTGTTGGAAGAGTTCCAAACAGGAGACCGTTGCTGACTCAACGATGGAAGCGGAGTACATAGCTCCTTGTGATGCCGCAAAAGAAGCAGTCTGGATGTAGAAGTTCCTCACAGAACTTCAGATGGTTCCTACCAGTGTTGGTCCAATACCTTTGTATTGTGACAACAACGACGCTATAGCTTTAGCGAAGGAACCCAGGTCCCATCAGAAGTCCAGACACATCATAAGGCGGTATCACCTGATCAGGGAGATCATAGATCGCCGGGAGATCGAGGTGAAGAGAGTAGAGACAGAGAATAACATTGCTGATCCATTCACAAAGGCCCTTCCTCAGACGCAGTTCGAGAGGCTATTCGAGATGATAGGTCTACGATATACCAGCTCATGGCCCTAGTGCAAGTGGGAGATTGTTAGTGTATATGCCCTAGGGGCCATTATTGTATCATACTAACATGTATATTACTTAATGGAAGCTTGGGATATTCACAGTTGTATATACAGTCTTGCTTAAAATGGTAGTATGCTACTTGGTTTATGTCTACTTTAATATGTGCATATGTTTCTTGTAACGTATCACTTATACATATTATTAGAGCCCATAGGATCTTTGCTTGATTACTAGCGTCGTGATGGCAGTCATACTAGTGGGGGCTGGGTAGTCTGTAAGCAACATCCTATACAGTTCCTTGGTCATTGGATTATCGAGATAGGGCATCAATATTCCGGAGTAGACTAAGTGTATACGCTTCTCATCCCAGTTGGGGAGATGGTCTGTCCCACAGCCATCAGTACGTCATAATAGAGATAGTATACAGGTGCTCGTTAGGTTACGGGTACACCGGACAGGACTCGTCGGGGAACTGATTGGTTGGTATTATACCCATCGTCAGTTAACAGTACCCAGGTGACATGAGTACAGCATAGTCCGCAGACTTGACACTGCTACTTCACCTCGAGTTTGTCCCACTGTTCTTAGATTGCTACCCTACCACGGCTCAAAGGAGTCGTGCAAACATGTAGCAGTTGGGTGCAGTCCCGAGCACTTGGAGGCAGTGGCAGTTAGATAGGATTCGTCTCTCCCGGTATTCGGAGTTGATATCGCGCTGTGTCAGAGAGCCATTACGCAAAGTCCCTCGCCAGTGCAAGCGAGATATACTGGTAGGTTCCAGTAGCTTCTCAGGGTGTAATGGGCTTCGTTCCAACATGACTTATACAGCTATTAGGCGACTGACGCTTGCCGCCCCCTAGGCTTGATATGCGATAGTCTTAGACGAACAGACCGTACTGTACGGAGATTGTCACATCAGGCTCAGTAGGGGTTCGGATGGTTTTCCTCATCGGCCTTCTTATCGACATCAACTTGGGGACCGTTACGTACAGCTAGTACCGCTTGCGGTCCGTGGTTAAACCCACTGCCAGCGTAGTGTCGAGTCTTTACAGTCCCACACAGAGAGTTTCCCTGCTCCAGGCGAAACGATGTAGAGGTCGTATGGTTTTACGACAAGGGTTCGGATGCGTACGTGTGTTTACGCACGTACGACTTTTCGGACAGTTTATACTAGTCGGCTTTGGTTTAAGCCAGATTCTAGTATAGGGTTACTGGATTTATACAGTCTAAAGTTTTTCCGTGTTTTCACGGATTGGAGGGGCGTTCTCGTAATTTGTCGGGAAGGTTCTAGAAGAGTGGTGACTAATGGGTTAAGGTTGCATGAGCATTAATTGCTTAATGACTCATTTGTGTGATTCATGCTTTGTATTAAATGATTCATTAATGAGTTAATGAGTCATATGATAAATCACACTAGATGAATGAATCTCACCATGATGATAAATCATTTATATTATTTATTTGATTAATTGTTATGGTTGATATATTCATATGAGTTCAATATTCTTTTCATTCTCATTCTCACCTTCTCTCTCCTCATGCTCACTCTCTCTTCAAACCATAACCCTAACCTCTCATGTGTTGAGATCAAGGGTTAGCTAGACTAATACATCCATAATCTCACTCTATATCCCCTAGGTAGCTTAGATTAGCACTTTAAGCAACCTAGTTATCTGAAGTTTGAGATTAAGCTTGGCGTAGGAGCTTTCAGGTGAATCGTCTTTGATTCGAGGAGGCCGTTGAGATGCCGATGTTCCAAGGAGCCTACGAGGAGTGGAGGACCGCGGTGAAGACCCGAAGGACTAGTAACGTGAGGTATAACTTCGTATCCGAGTAGTTAAACCTCTAGTACTTTGTTAGCAATGGTTTAGAAACGATTCATGCGCTCAAGTCCGTGTTACGAAGCTTTGATAATTGTTTTTCATATATTCCGCCTCCTCGCAAGTTCGTGGGGTGCGTGACATGGACTTAGAATGAGAGAGGAGTTGTGAGCACTTGAGAATAGCTTGGCTGCCCCAAGATAATAGATGAAGCAATAAAAGATATTTTGGAGATAAAATTCTCTCCACAAAATATCTCACAAACTTCACAAATATCTATTTTGTCAAGTGAGTGAGTCATTTAGTAGCCATGCTAGATTCAAAGCATAAAATCTACCTCATTTCTCCACCCATAATGTTAAATCCAAAAAAGAATCCAAACCCTAATAGGTGTCCACTTCTAGAAGCTTTCCCGAACTAATTATGGGAATGCCCCTCATCCGTATATACGTACCCGCATCCGCATTCCGAAGAATACGAATACAAAGAGATGAAACAATCCATCAGTACAATACTAGGATCCGGCTTAAACCAAAGCCCACTAGTATCATCCGCCCGAACATCATACGCACACAAGTGCACGTAAGTGTTCGAAGCCATGTCGTAAAACCATACGACCTATACATCTTTCGCCCGATGCAGGGAAACCCTCTGTGTGGGACTCTAAAGACTCGACAGTACGCTGGCAGTTGGTTTAACCACAAGCCGCAAGCGGTACTAGCAGCACATAATGGCTACCCAGGTATCTGTCGATAAGAAGGTCGATGAGAAAACCCATCCGAACTCCTATTGAGCCTGCATGTGACAATCTCCGTACAGTCCGGTCTGTTCGTCTAAGAGTATCGCATATCGGGCCTAGGGGGGCGGTAATCGTCAGACCCCTAATAGCGCAATAAGTCGTGCCGGAGTATCTTCCAAAACACCCTGAGAAACTACTGGAATACCTACCAGTAAATCTCGCTTGCCCTGGCCAGGTACTTTGTGTAATGGCTCTCAAAACACAGCGCGATATCAACCCCCAATACCGGGAGAGACGAATCGTATCTAACCGCCACTGCCTCCAAGTGCTTCGGGACTGCACCCAACTACTACCTGTTTGCATGACTCTTTTGAGCTGTGGTAGGATAGTAATCAAAGTACAGTGGGAACACACTCAAGGCGAAGTAGCAGTGTCAAGTCGACGAACTAAGCTGTACTCATGTCACCTGGGAACTGCTACCCGACGATAGGTATAATACCCACCAACAGTTCCCTACGAGTCCTGTCCAGTGTACTCATAACCTAATGAGCACCTGCATACTATCTCCATTATAACGTACTAATGGCTGTGGGACAGACCATCTCCCCTGCTGGAATGAGAAGCGTATACACTAGTCTACTCTTGAGTATCGATGCCCCGTCTCGATAATCCTACGACTAGGGAATCAAACCAAGTCGCATACTACCATTTTGAGCAAGACTGTCAATACAACTGTGAATATCCCAAGCTTCCATTAAGTAATATACAAACCAGTATGATATAATAATGGTCTCTATGTAAGTCTACGTTAGCGCCCCGGCCGTCTACAGACGCCAATTGCGGAACAAAAACTTTTAAACTGGCGCTATCGTATACTATAACCCGGATCTGCCATTATTGCTAAACTAACAAACTGTAAAGAGTGTAGGAATGTTATACCGAACGATCCGAGTCCTTCGTTCTTCAACCATCATCCCACGCTCCGTTGCGGCTGCTCCGATCTCGTCGATCTCCGATGTCCTCGTCGAAGTGGCACCACATGATCGGTTCTTTAAACGGGCTCCCGCCTCTGACTCGAGGCAACTCGATCGTCAAGTTTGCTAAAAGAGACGACCAAGATTGTTGTAGAGAATGAGTAGATGACTTTGTCTCACTTCGTCCAAATCCGTGGACGATCGGTTAATGAAGTTGCCGTGGAAATCGGGTGATTGACTGAAATGAACTGTAAAATTCCATACACCCCGAATGCTATCATAATCTTTTCTAACCGAAATGAAACATCAAGTGAGAGTGAGAATGAGGAGAGAGAGAGGGCAAGCCATATATAGCAAGAGGGAGGTGACCGTAGGAGAAGGGGGTAACCTTAAGCTAAAAGCTTCTCACTTCTAAATATCTTAAGCAATCCAAAAGGAATTAAACACAAAGCATGTGTCATTAGGCTAGTCATCATCTAATAAATGCAACCAATTAGAACACAACACCATTTAGCCTAGTCACCTCATCTAGAATCTTCTAGAAGAATCCACACTCATCTCAAGAAAAGATAAACCCGTCTTTAACCAAATGTTAAAAGACGGCTGATAGAAAACTGGAAACTGGCAACTTCCAAAAGTGATCCTGAAACGAATTTCAGGACAACCCCGAAACTGTATAAATATACCCGCATTTGTATTACGACCGAATACAAATGCAACTGAGACAAAGATATTAAACCTACTCAATATAATACTCGGATGCGGCTTAAACCAAAGCCGACCAGTATCACCTGTCCGAAAATCGACACGTGCGTAAACGCACGTGCATTTTCCGAACCCTACCATAAAACCATACGGCCTCTACAACGTTTCGCCCGAACTTGGGAAACTGTCTGTGGGGGACTCTAATGACTCGTCAGCACCCTGGCAGTGGGTTTAACCACAAACCGTCAGCGGCACTAGCTATGCGTAACGGCTGCCCATGGACTGACCTCAAGGGTGGCCGAGGAGCGAACTCAAGGGAGACCGATGAGCGAACTCCTCCGAAAACCCTACTGAGCCTAACAGTGACAATGTATATACAGTCCGGTCCGTTCGTCAATGAGTATCGCATATCCGCCTAGGGGGCTAGTAACGTCAGACCCCCATTAGCAGTATAAGTCGTGTCGGAGTGTAGCCCAGAACGCCCTGAGATACTACTGGAATACCTACCAGTAAATCTCCTGCCTCGGCCGAGGGCTTTGCGTAATGGCTCTCCTAGACACAGCACGATCTCGCCCCCAATACCGGGAGAGACGAATCCCCTGCCGATCCGCTCACGTGCCTCCATATGGCTCGGGACTGTACCCAAAAGCTACCTGTTTGCACGACTCCTTTGAGCCGTGGTAGGGTAGAAATCAAAGCAGAGTGGGAACTCACACGAGACAAATGACGACCTCAGGTCGATGAACTAACCTGTACACATGTCACCAGGGAACTGCTATCTGACGATAGATATAATACTAACTAGCAGATTCCCGGCGAGTCCTGTCCGGTGTACTCATAACCCAATGAGCACCTGTATACATCTTAGGTGATCCAACTGACACCAGTGGCTTGTGAGACCGGCCACCGCCCCTCGTCGGGGTCTCGACTGTACACACTAGTCTACTCCGGAGTATCGATGCCCTGTCTCGAAACTCCCACGACTAGGGACCACAATTAAGGATATGCATATAAACTACCCAACTCTCACGTATATGATCGCCATCATACAGTTGGTAGTAAAGCAAGATCCTAAGGGCTCTATCAAAGTGTAACATGTAATCAGTCACCTGAACATGTACACGACTGATAAAGGCAAGCCAGATAGCATACTATCATTTCGAGTAAGACTGTCCTACCGGGATAGGTCCTCCGCAATCATTGCAATCACGTACCTGCGATCCAATAATTGACTATGAGGGCACTATCTCCAACAATCTCCCACTTGCACTCAAGGCTAATATTGCGATGTCGACTACTCACAGCCCGTGTGAAACCGAACATCCAACTCCTCTACTAATCAGTTTCACAAAGCCCGTTTGTAAAACTATTGTGTTCGAGAAATAGCCTCGGTGAGTGGATCCGCCTAGAAGTTTCTTTCTGTATCTCTCTTAATCTCAAGTTCGCGGAGAAAGCCATCTCCCGAATTGAGTAGTACCTGTCTTAGAATATGTCTGGATATCTGATGGGACCTTAGTTCATAAATGAACTCCATATCCAAACTTCTTAGACTGTATGGATCACTGAACCTAATCAGTATCCGGCACCATGCCACCCACAGTATCCTCTTGAACCACCTGTCCATAATACTGTCCATCTTCGTCAGAGGGAAAACTATAACTCTGACAATCACTCTGTCATCCATGTCACCTTTGAAGCCTGGAATGATAACCGTCTCCCGAAAGAGGCTGCCGTTATCAAATCCATAGAACATGTACTAATGTTCTAAAAATGCTTCCTTATGTTTCTCCAGGATTGGATTAATACAAACTTATTGCATCTAGTGCAAAACCAACATTTGGTGTGGTACTTGACATCTCATGATTGACTCAATTGCCTAAGCAAGTGATCTGCCAATCATGCGCATCCCTCTCCTCTTTAGTCAGTAAGACACCTTTAGAGAGGGTGACTCCATCATCTGCAGGTACACCACCATGCTAGGAGTCAACTATTCCAAAAACCATTAGAATATCTGTCAAAGTACCTGCATTGGGAAACTACCCAAATCCAGATCTAAAACCATAGATCTAGAAACCAGAATGTCAAATATTATATCCATATCCTGTCTGGAGAAACAACTGTGTGACGACCACAGTACAACCGATCGTAGTATAGGAATTTTACTTCCCACTCTGTGTATGTCATCCAGATACCATGACATCACACCCTACTACCTTCTTAACTGATCCATCCCCTATTCTGATTGAAGTCAAACCCATGACTGTCACATCAAAATTAGATGATCTATCTCCGCTATAACTGCTCAAGTCTATAAATAGACATAAGCTACTTGCCCACCATGCTTCCGTTGCTCCCACTGACTACGACAACCCTCCTACCGGGTCTCATATCCTGGAACAACAGTAGTGTCAAGTCTGGGTAGATAAGAACCTCCCTGTCACCGTCCTTGAGGCTTACCGAAGTACCTCTCGGGTGTCTGAGGTTACCTACCATACCTGGGGAGTGGCTATTGGAATGTCAAACCTGATTGAATGTATATGTCCTATTAAATTTTTTTCCGTAATCGTTCGCGGTTCTGGAATCACTTCCAGTTCTACCATACTCCCACTACTGTTTTCTGAAAAAGATCCATTTTTACTAAAACTGTGGCGAGTCAAGAATAATATCACTATTGATCTTCCAAATGGTAGAATATCAACCCTCGTCATAGCCAGGGTCAACCCACAAACAGCCATTACAGAAACGTGCCCTGAGTTATCCAGAGTCTGGTTTTAATCATAAGCTGGACAACTCCCCGTACCTTAATTTCTTTTAAGGTACGATCCATTCTATATCCAATACAGAAACTTTGGCACTTATTTAATTGGAACCAAGATTCAATCCATGCAGCTGTCTCCAGTGCATATCAATTTAATGGAAAGAGGCTAACCAGCATTACTCTACTTAGGAATCCATCCAATTATGAGTAACCTGAAAGAGAAACACGTTTCTCAAAACCATCACTATCATCTGAATACCAATCACAAGAATCTACATCTTCGATCTCTTTGAAGAATCCCGATACTTGTGACACCTGGTTCTCCACTTTATTCTTATACCCACAACTTCTCAAAACTTAGACCTTGTATTTCTACGAAACACTTGTCTAAATACTAGAGAAGTTATAAGTAAACAGAACATAGTACGAGGATCTACCCCTTTGTCCTGATGGACACTTGGACAACATACAATACTCTGTATAAGTCCGCTGAGTTAAATAACTCAAAACCTGTGCGTCGTAGATAGAAAACTGTACCCTGGCGATTTCCTCAAATATCACCAATTACAACGAATTCCGATATAATGAGGATGATCACCTAATTCCCAATATCTTACTCCCACTCATTATCTGTAAAACCATACAGATATGAGAATGAAACCTGGTAAATACATACCCTTGGAGTAAGTGTCTAATCGGGAAAACAGTTTTTCCTTTAACAATGCACTGAAACATGAAAATGTTTCGTAGGGGTATCCTGGTATTCATAGTAATGCCTCTTCCATAATCCAATTCATGACTTCAACCGTATATTTTATTGCCATCTCTCCAAATCCCTTTATTTGTCTTTAGTCGTTACCTTCTGTACACCATCGTTAGGCTAACTGGTTTTCTTCCTTCCCTACCGTTCGGCACCAGCCTATGGTTTGGAAGAAGACTATCCAGTAAGCATAATAGGTGTACCCTCCTAAACCAAGGAGTACTCGCAACTGAGAGAAGGTGATGATAAAAGACAACTGAATAATACCTTATTCTTTTTAAAGGTGAGATGGGAGCGGCGATGAAGTACGCGGTTTGGGTCGTGAATGATATCAGTCGCAATTTACTTTGCCCTCTTTCTAATCCCTTTATTTTGTCTTTACATATTACCTTCTGCACACCCTACTTAGGCTAATTGGTTTTCTTCATTCCCTACCTTTCGGCACCAGCCTATGGTTTGGAATAAGACTATCCAATAGGCGTAATAGGTGAACTCTCCTAAACCAAGGAGCTCTCGCAACCTGAGAGAAGGTGATAATAAAAGACAACTGAATAAATCAATTCTATTTCTCCTGAACCTGGATCCATCCCCGAAGAAGTCCCTTCGAGTTCGTATATAACCATACGAAGGCTCTATCCAATGGAAGTGGATATCCGTAGTAATACGGGTGTTCTGAGAAATACAAAGGGTAAAAGAAGGAGTGGCAATGACTTATGCAACTCAGACAATCCAAAAGCCAGTATTTTAAGAAGGTTCGGTCAACCGGTCACTGAGTCATAGTCTAAGGTCGGTCAAAGGTCGCCGCCAAAGAGAGAGAGAGAAAAGAAACACTCTGCGTGCACTCTAACCTAGATCAGAATGGTCATCACTTTATCTAATCCGGAAACCTCCCACTGTCCTGTCAAATTCTCCTCCAAACCTAAAGAAGAATCAATCGGGATCGCCCGAAGAGTAAACCAACTCATCAGTGGGAATCAGGATCCAACTCTCATCGCATGATAACGTGATGGAATGCATCCACGTTACTCATACTCCAGAAGGTATGCGCATACTCGGCAAGTTTCAGTTTCTTTAGAAACTCCTGATATGATTTTTTGCCCCATGCTCTTATAACCTTGGCTTTGGTCAAAGTGTCATAAGTCACATGCCAAGTTCTACCCGTCACTATCTTGTCAATTTGAACCCACCCGCACATGCCCCTGACTTTGGCCAATCGGCAGAACGACTGTCCCAAACTAACTCATCTATCTATGCAACAATTGAATACCCAGCAGCTACCAAACACTATGCCTTAACTTTGGCTAAAATGCATAGCTTGAATACTACTAAATACCCAAAAGAAGTGACGGAGGGCTACGGCTGGTTTTTGGCGAAAAACCTTTAGCGTAGTGAACTTGATATCGCTGAAGGAACCTGATAGCTTTTTAAAATATAGTGGCGAAAACCTTTTGCTAAAGAGGTCACTCCCGGTAAAGGGATCTCGGCTCTTTCCTCGTGGAATGAGGTGCAGGATATTCCACTGAATACCGTTATGCAAAGCAACTTGTAATCGACTATAGTGCAGTTATTACGCTGACGCAAACTTCTGCCCAAGGGGTCAGTCCCGGTGAAGGGATATCAGCCCTTGCCCCGTCGAATGAGGTGCAGGATATTCCACTGAATACCGCTATGCATAACAAAAGGAAACGTCTTTGTAACAACACTTTTTAAATTGTTCCAACAACTCAAACAGGTTTGTTTTACTTTGCATTGATCAGAATCAACGCAGTCCCATCAATCAATCACACCAGAAAAGAACGAAAATAAAATGTACGTATATGCCATCCGCATTCGTCACTGGGTCCCGTCATCACCCGTTAGGTTACTTAACTAACGACAGAGCGGGGACTGGACTAGCGCGGGTGTAAAACATATACAACATCTAATAGTATATAAACCAATATACATAATCGCTCCAGGCGTGATAATATGCAACATTACAGAAAAAGTAATAAGCATCACAGAACAATACAGATATCTGGGATCCCCGAGTTTCACAGAGCCGCTGCTGAAACTCGACGTTCCCCTGTCGTGTGGATAGCCTGTGCAATGAAACCTAGACCCCTACGGGTGCGGCAAGTTACCCGCCAAAACCTGAAGCGAGGCAGTCCCCCACAGCATAGTGAATGGAACACCCGGCACTTCACGGAATCCGGTAAATTGAGCACCCCTCCTTGGGTCAACCTGTACCCCCTACGAGTGCGGCGAATAATCTGCCAATTCTGAAGTGGGGCCCCTCTGCCTCTCAAAGCCATGAGATGCGGACCCGTTGCTTTCCCGAACCCGGCTATCCGTGCACTCCGTCTCGGGGCAAAACCTAGTACAGTAATGAAAAATAGTACAACAGGTACATCGACCGCAACCTGGTCGTGCCCCAAAAGAATATTATACAACAGGCAGTGACGGCAGTCCACAAGTTGGACGCTCGCCCCGCAATATCAAATGTACAAATAAACTCAAATTGTACTATCATTGCACACTGCTATCCACCACGACAAATCCGCAACATTACAGCACAACACAGAACATCAACGCGAATGTCACGTTCGCAAACCCGTCTAAAAGAACTATAGCAGTTAAACGCGGTTTACCGATCAAATGACATTCCCGGTCGGAGATATAATGTAAGCACTGTAAACTAACGTGTTTAAATTACGATCGACCAAAGACCAAATATCAAAAAATGGGCCCCACGGCTTACTGGTGAACAGTAACAAAACCTGGGCGTAAATGATATATATCAAAAATCACAAAATCCCAAATAAAGCCAACTGAGAAAAACTGGTGCACTGTTCCCTCTGAAGCGCGGCGGTTCCGCGGTCAAACCCTAGGTTTGACCGCGGAAGCGCGGCGCTTTAGTGGGATCACGTGACCGTATTTTCTCAGATGTCTTAGAAAACCCTGCACTGATTTTTAAGATATACAGAAATCAATTTTGACACCGTTTAAAATCAACAGAAACTGTCGGCTAGGATTTTTGTGTTTTTCGATTTTCGGTCGGATCGATGTTTTAAACGCGTTAGCACAAGTTAGTATAGCAAAATGGTGAGGCTCTGATACCACTGTAAGTCTACGTTAGCGCCCCGGCCGTCTACAGACGCCAATTGCGGAACAAAAACTTTTAAACTGGCGCTATCGTATACTATAACCCGGATCTGCCATTATTGCTAAACTAACAAACTGTAAAGAGTGTAGGAATGTTATACCGAACGATCCGAGTCCTTCGTTCTTCAACCATCATCCCACGCTCCGTTGCGGCTGCTCCGATCTCGTCGATCTCCGATGTCCTCGTCGAAGTGGCACCACATGATCGGTTCTTTAAACGGGCTCCCGCCTCTGACTCGAGGCAACTCGATCGTCAAGTTTGCTAAAAGAGACGACCAAGATTGTTGTAGAGAATGAGTAGATGACTTTGTCTCACTTCGTCCAAATCCGTGGACGATCGGTTAATGAAGTTGTCGTGGAAATCGGGTGATTGACTGAAATGAACTGTAAAATTCCATACACCCCGAATGCTATCATAATCTTTTCTAACCGAAATGAAACATCAAGTGAGAGTGAGAATGAGGAGAGAGAGAGGGCAAGCCATATATAGCAAGAGGGAGGTGACCGTAGGAGAAGGGGGTAACCTTAAGCTAAAAGCTTCTCACTTCTAAATATCTTAAGCAATCCAAAAGGAATTAAACACAAAGCATGTGTCATTAGGCTAGTCATCATCTAATAAATGCAACCAGTTAGAACACAACACCATTTAGCCTAGTCACCTCATCTAGAATCTTCTAGAAGAATCCACACTCATCTCAAGAAAAGATAAACCCGTCTTTAACCAAATGTTAAAAGACGGCTGATAGAAAACTGGAAACTGGCAACTTCCAAAAGTGATCCTGAAACGAATTTCAGGACAACCCCGAAACTGTATAAATATACCCGCATTTGTATTACGACCGAATACAAATGCAACTGAGACAAAGATATTAAACCTACTCAATATAATACTCGGATGCGGCTTAAACCAAAGCCGACCAGTATCACCTGTCCGAAAATCGACACGTGCGTAAACGCACGTGCATTTTCCGAACCCTACCATAAAACCATACGGCCTCTACAACGTTTCGCCCGAACTTGGGAAACTGTCTGTGGGGGACTCTAATGACTCGTCAGCACCCTGGCAGTGGGTTTAACCACAAACCGTCAGCGGCACTAGCTATGCGTAACGGCTGCCCATGGACTGACCTCAAGGGTGGCCGAGGAGCGAACTCAAGGGAGACCGATGAGCGAACTCCTCCGAAAACCCTACTGAGCCTAACAGTGACAATGTATATACAGTCCGGTCCATTCGTCAATGAGTATCGCATATCCGCCTAGGGGGCTAGTAACGTCAGACCCCCATTAGCAGTATAAGTCGTGTCGGAGTGTAGCCCAGAACGCCCTGAGATACTACTGGAATACCTACCAGTAAATCTCCTGCCTCGGCCGAGGGCTTTGCGTAATGGCTCTCCTAGACACAGCACGATCTCGCCCCCAATACCGGGAGAGACGAATCCCCTGCCGATCCGCTCACGTGCCTCCATATGGCTCGGGACTGTACCCAAAAGCTACCTGTTTGCACGACTCCTTTGAGCCGTGGTAGGGTAGAAATCAAAGCAGAGTGGGAACTCACACGAGACAAATGACGACCTCAGGTCGATGAACTAACCTGTACACATGTCACCAGGGAACTGCTATCTGACGATAGATATAATACTAACTAGCAGATTCCCGGCGAGTCCTGTCCGGTGTACTCATAACCCAATGAGCACCTGTATACATCTTAGGTGATCCAACTGACACCAGTGGCTTGTGAGACCGGCCACCGCCCCTCGTCGGGGTCTCGACTGTACACACTAGTCTACTCCGGAGTATCGATGCCCTGTCTCGAAACTCCCACGACTAGGGACCACAATTAAGGATATGCATATAAACTACCCAACTCTCACGTATATGATCGCCATCATACAGTTGGTAGTAAAGCAAGATCCTAAGGGCTCTATCAAAGTGTAACATGTAATCAGTCACCTGAACATGTACACGACTGATAAAGGCAAGCCAGATAGCATACTATCATTTCGAGTAAGACTGTCCTACCGGGATAGGTCCTCCGCAATCATTGCAATCACGTACCTGCGATCCAATAATTGACTATGAGGGCACTATCTCCAACACTCTAGGGCATACATCATTAACAATCTCCCACTTTCACTAGGGCCATGTACAGGCGTATCGCATACCTATCATCTCGATCACCCTCTCGAACTGTGTTTGAGGGATAGCCTTCGTGAATGGATCTTCAGTGTTATTCTTCGTATCTACTCTCCTCACCTCGATCTCCTGGCGATCTACGATCTCCCTGATCTGGTGGTACCGCCTTAAAATGTGTCTGCACTTCTGATGGGACCTGGGTTCCTTCGCTAAAGCTATAGCGCCGTTGTTGTCGCAATACAGCGGAATTGGATCAACAATGGTCGGAACCACCTGAAGTTCTGTGAGGAACTTCTTCATCCATACTACTTCTTTTGTGGCATCGCAAGCAGCTATGTACTCCGCTTCCATTGTCGAGTCAGTAACGGTGTCCTGCTTGGAGCTCTTCCAACAGACCGTCCCTCCATTGAGGGTAAAGACATAACCCGACATGGACTTGGAGTCATCCTTGTCATTCTGGAAGACGGAGTCAGCAAAGGCCTCGATCTGGAGGTCTTTTGCGCCATACACAAAGAATATCTCCTTAGTCTTTCTCAGGTACTTGAGAATGTTCTTTACTGCTATCCAGTGCTTCTCCCTTAAGTTTGACTGATACCGACTTACAACGCTCAATGCGTATGCTGCATCTGGTCTGGTACACAACATCGCATACATTATAGAGCCTACCGCAAATGCGTAGGGCATAGTTGACATGCGAGCCCTTTCCAAATCAGTCTTTGGAGACATCACTTTGGAGAGGGTGATTCTGTGACAAGCCAGTAGATTACCGTGCTTTGAATCTTCCATATTGAATCTTTTCAGTATGGTGTCGATGTACCTTGACTGTGAAAGTCCCACTATCCGTTTAGATCTATTACGATAGATCTGGATCCCTAAAATGTAGGAGGCATCACCCAGGTCCTTCATGGAGAACCTCTGTGACAAGAATAGTTTGACTGATTGTAGCATAGCAATATCATTTCCTATTAAGAGAATGTCATCCACATATAAGACGAGGAATACCACAATTCTCCCTATAATCTTACTGTAAATGCATGGTTCATCTGGATTTTTGATAAAGTCGAATTCTTTGACCGTCTCATCAAAACAGATGTTCCAACTCCGCGATACCTGCTTTAGTCCATAAATGGACTTAAGCAACTTGCACACTTTACCGGTGCTCCCACTCTGAATGAAACCCTCTGGATGATCCATATAGATGCACTCTTCCAAATTACCATTTAGAATGGCCGTCTTTACGTCCATCTTCCAGATCTCATAATCGTGGAAGGCAGCAATGGCAAGAAGGATCAGAATGGATTTGAGTATAGCCACTGGAGAAAAGGTTTCATCATAGTCCAACCCAGGTCTTTGACGAAAAACCTTTGCAACAAGTCTAGCCTTATAGGTTTCAACCTGTCCATCTACACCTGTTGGATATAGTGCCCTCAGAGTCAATTATTGGATCACAGGCACGTGATTACAATGATTGAGGGAGGACCAATGCCGGTAGGACAGTCTTACTCGAGATGATAGTATGCTATCTGGTTTACCTTTATCATCGTGAACTGCTTCAGGTGACCTTACAAGTCGCTATTGCACACTGATAGAGCCCTTAGGATTCTTGCTTGACGACCAACAGTATGATGGTGATCATATACGTGGGAGCTGGGGTCTATAAGCGCATCCTTAAAGTGGTCCCTAGTCATGGGAGTTTCGAGACAGGGCATCGATACTCCGGAGTAGACTAGTGTATACAGTCGAGACCCCGACGAGGGGCGGTGGCCGGTCTCACAAGCCATTGGTGTCAGTTGGATCACCTAAGATATATACAGGTGCTCATTGGGTTATGAGTACACCAGACAGGACTCGCCGGGAATATGCTAGTTGGTATTATACCTAGCATCAGATAGCAGTTCTCTGGTGACATGTGTACAGGTTAGTTCATCGACCTGAGATCATCATTTGTCGCGTGTGAGTTCCTACTGTAGTTTGATTACTACCCTACCACGGCTCAAAGGAGTCGTGCAAATAGGTTTTAGTTGGGTACAGTCCCGAGCCACATGGAGGCAGTGAGCGGATCTGCAGGGGTTCGTTGTTCAGTTGATAAAACTGCACATTTGTATTACATTTTTCCTACCATTTTCATATTAAAAAAGGACTTTATTATAATATATCATACATATGGGGGTTTATGTGTAAAAACATTATTTTCCATGTGTTAATATATTTTAATTATCATTTGGTAGGAAAATGTATGCAAATAAATTCATTGACCTAATCCTAGTAGAACTAGGTCTACTAAATCTTATTTAAGTTGTTGTGCAGAATTTTCCAAGTTGTTATGAAGAATTTATCAAACAAATCAATTTGTTGAAGAAAACTTGCCAAATTAAGAACCAAAACTTGGAGACCAAGTCTGGAAGCAACCGTGAGAAGATTTCTGAATTATGAAGGTTCCTAGGATTGACACTTATCACAAGAAGAAAGCACAAGAATTTTGATCAAGAGATCTCACCCATTGGCCGCGGATCCGCGGCCTTAGTACCCATTTGCCGCGGATCCGCCGCAATATTATGGAGTTGGAAGGAAAGATTTTGGGGCATGATTCTCTACTATATTTTACCAACTTTTGAAGCAAAAGATTCTGGCTTTGCACTATAAAAAGGCACCGAGAGCCTCTTGGAAAAGCTATCAAGCCGACGAGATCACGAAGTCCAAGACGGCTTACGCATCCAGGCTGATCATCAACGGTTCATCTACCTCCTTGGAAGAGATCGAGAAGCAAACTAGGTTTTTGTAATCATTTTCTAAGGAATAAAAGTGTACTTGATCTTGTTGATTAATAAAGGTAGTTCTTTTTCTTATTCTATTTCTTCATGCATTTTCTCTCCATCTCTTTTTCTCCCAACATGCGCGAGTAATTCTCTGCTTGTTAGGGTTCGTAGGATTAGGGTAGGCTAATGGATGATGAACATCTCTAAACCCTTTTTAAGTCCTATAAAGTTTATGAACTTTATCAAAAGAATCATTAACATCCTAATTGGGCGCGCTAACAATTCTTTGTTAGTTCCGACCGCGATTAGAGATTAGATTAATGATTGTTTTGGTAAAGGCTAGATATGAACGGAGTTCCGTGTCGAGATAAGGGTTAAGAGTGGGATTCCTTTTCCCTCCAGAAACCCTAATCTACACGCATCACCGTCGTTCTAGTTATAAATCTATTAAAGTATAAAAATGGTAACTTTTAATTAATCATCCATAACTACTAAATCCTAACGAACCCTACAAGCCATTTTATTATATTAACTACATCCCTAAAATAATCTAGATCTATATTTTACAATCTTGTTTAACGTAGATCTAGAAACCATTCTATAAAATTCTTTATCCCTCCTCTCTTTCTCAACACATCTAAAGTAAAAAGTAAAAGGTTCCACGTTTCCCAGAGGACGACCCGTACTCATCTCGGTCTAGCTACGTGCGACACCGTTATTGATTGCGGTTAAACTACAAAAACACTTTTTCGTATCAATCAAATGGCGCCGTTGCCGGGGATACGTGCGTAATTTTTTATTTTTACTATTTGTGTTGGATTCTTAGACGAGTCATATCATTATTAACACAAAACTGCAAATTGCATATTTAACGATTTGTGTGTGAATTTTCCGAGGGAATCTGGAGTCGCGGACTTGAGGAAGCAGGAGATCTAGGGTTACGAACTTCTCTGGTATATTTCTTAACTCCTCTCTCATCTAAATCCAATATAATATATTTTCTGTAGGATTCTTTGCAAAATCGCGTCGCAAAAAAAGATCTTTTTGCACTAATTTTGTGATTGGTTTTGTTTTGCATATTTAATACGGACTTTAAGGGGCAAAGACCAAATCAAGATTAGGTGGGGATTTCATCACCCTTCCTAAGCCCCACAAATCACAAACTGAGCATATAGATCAACCCTTCATTAATTTAAAAAATATTTAGACCAGACTCTAAGGACTGTCGCGCTCAATAAGGACAGAGGAAGGTCGTGGGTAATCTATCGTTTATCCGCATTATTTTTGTAGTGCCTAGGCAAGTGTGTCGAAGGCTAGTGGTTTTTAATTAGGCCCACGACGTGGTTCCTTCCCACTTACCTAGCACTTACCTGGCTACAAGGGTAGTACGGAGGCGGTAGAGGATTTATCCTGCGGCTTGTCCTTTGGAAGTTTAGGAGCGGTCTAGAGACTGGACCTAGGTGACCTTAGCTCTAGGGTTGCTTGCGCATCTTAGGAAGATTTGTCTTGAGTCCCACTGTCACGACCCGCAGGGTACGGAACGTGACTGGCACTTAAGTTCACGAAACGTCTAAAGGCGTCCGTAAAATAAGTAAGCCAAAGCCCAGAAAACAAAACCAATGAAGCAAAAGAGTGAAGAAAACCCAATTAATTGAAAGCGAGTTGTCAAATAAGTCATGTAAAACACTTTTTAAAAACAATACAAATTTTCCCGAAAATTTCGGCAGAGTCTCCTTTGTAAATACTGACCCCCAAAAATGGGTACAACAAATTATATACATGAATCCACAAAATAGGGCATCCCCAAGCGGGAGCTAGCTCTTCGCCATACGGCGGTCACAAATCCCACGCAATGTAAATGACAACAAGCATAATAAAGCATAATAAAGCATAAGGAAGCATGAAAAAGTAGCATGTCGGCTCAAGTGAGCTCGACCCCAAATACAGTATAAAATCCACAAACCTCACCGTCTCATCTCTAAGTCAATATACAATAATCTGGTAGAACAGTAGATGGAGTACACTAGATACAAGAATATACAAGGTGGTACAAAAATAACATAACCCACCTATGAGCAAATCTCGAGCTCAGGCAAAAGAGGCAAAAGACAAGTGCGCCCGCCGCTACTGAACTGACGGAGCGGACCTGCAAAAGACTGTGGCACAACGGGGGTGAGTTGCCAACTCGTGAGTAATAAATAACATCTACAAAGGCTATCGTATGCATGCACACAAGCATCCTAGCATCTAAAATACAGGTATGACTGGATGCACTAGCAGGTGTGTATATAACATCAGTGTACTAATATGTATGCAACATGAAAATCTGAGGTCTCGATAGGTATATATATAAAAATATCTTATCTCTTTTTGTTTTTGAAACTCTTTTTAGAATGCCAGCAAATGTCAATGAATCGACGAAAATCGGTGTCCAGCAACGACACCCCAAAAGCTGTCTCAAATCTCATAATGTATCTCAGGCCTCAGCCGTCCGGCTGACCCATCTCAAATATCAATATCTCAGCATCTAGCGGCCACGGTCGGTATCCTCTGGATATCCGCCGTCCCAAACAGTCACCGGTAGGTAATCCGTCCCCTGCCAGGCTCAACGTCATCACCACATTCCTCTTGCCCCGGGGTACCTTACCGGGCCCACCATGTACCCGTGCCGGTTCCTCCACTCCTCGACACGGATTTCCAAAGCCACAGCAAACTCATGGTGGACGACACTTACATCACTAGAAAACCGCAATTTACATGTTTTAAAATATCATAAGTTTGGAAATTTTGCGGCTTTCCCCCGAAATCCAGCAATATCATAAAATCTCAAGAAATCCTCATAAGTGCATATATCAATGATAATGAATGCGTATGATATCAATAATCAAGTTGCGATGTGTGATTAATGGATTAAGCATGAACAAATTAATATGATGAATTACATGCACATGAATAGCAATACTACGGTTTCATTTTTAAGGAATTAAAGGCAACAGTACCAGTTTAAGTATCAATTTGCAAAAGGTTTCAATTTAAAAGTTATCTAGTGTGGTGGCATGGCAATTACCAGGGTGTGTGTGTAAACATGAATAGTGCTCGTGCTGCATATAAAAACCCTGGTAATGGTGCAGGTGTCCTATGAAATGGTTTCGTATAGATATGTCAATATAATGCATGGATGCAGCAAATAGTCGAATAGGTATTTCACCCCTAATTACTAACATTACTTAGGGTCTTGTAAGTTACTAAAACTATCGGGCGGCTTGCGCCATCCAACGATAGTCCCCCGTAGATGTTACATCTACTCACCGGGATTCCTGGCTAGCTGTGTCCGATCACCGCCTTTCCCTTTCGCGCCGCGTCTGACGTCTCCGCGACCGAACCTGGAATTTACATCAATACCAAACATAAGGTTACACATTCAAGAACGACGCAAACCCCAACGAAACTACTAAAGTTCGTTAGCTAGGTACAACGTGCACAAAGTGCGCGGACACACGCGAAAATCGCAAAAACTGCCAAAAACGCCGATTTGGGTCACCCGGCAAAACTAAAACCCGACTACCCAAAAACCGCACTCACGCATCCTAAAGTCGTAGGACAAGCCAACAAAAACATCAAGATGCCACAATTAACTCATCACATAATTTTGATAAAAATCTAGTAAGCAGAAATTGCAATTTGATGCAAACATCGACAATATAGCGACAAAGTCAACACCACCCAACACCAACATTCCAAACTAACCAAAAAGTTAGCCAATACACAAATTCTAAACCATTAACTAAGCTTAAAAAAACTAATTTACATAACACAACCTTCTCTTGATTTTTATAAATAGCAAACATAACTCAAACTATATTACGAAATCCTTACTTTAACACTATAATTTAGCCTAATAAGCAAATTAACCACTTAGCTTAAGGTTAGCAAAACACTAGATAGCAATTTAGGTTTAATCAACACAAATTAGGTTTAATCAACTCACTAAACATGTTTCAAATACCATTTCCATACCAAAACCTCTTCTTGAAAATCCTAAAAAAGCAAATTTCACACTTCTAATTTAATCAAATTAGCAAAATTGAAAACTATATCAACAAGGTAACCAAATAGATTAGTCATTAACAACTAGATTAACTATAAAATAACTTAATTAACTATTATGGTTTTCAAACCCTAGTTAGAATTTTCTAACAAAAATCTAAGAAAACTAGATTAACTACACTAAATTAACACTAACCCATAACACATAAGCACTTAAACAAGAAATTTAACAAGATAGAATTTATACCTCTTGATCAATAGATCAAGCAAGAAAGTTTGCTCCAAAGAGTGGCTTCCTAGCTCCAAGATTCAAGCAAGAATGGCTAAGGAAAATGGTAGCATATGGATTTTGTATGGATTTTTGGAATTAATTCATGGATTTTAATGTGTTTTCTTGAAGGAAAATGAAGAAAAAAGCAAAGAAAAGAGATGAGGAAGAGGGGTGCAGGTTTCGGCCAGGTAGGAGGTATGGGGGAGGGTGTGGGCAAGTGAGGAAAAGTCTTGGTCAAGTTTCTAAAGTCAAAAGTATCATACATTAACCATTTTATTTAAATTAAATCCAAAAACAACTCCAATTTCACACAAGAAGGCAACCAAAGAAAGAGCCCAGAAATTTCTGGTCTTGGCCAAGGTTTGGGCTGTCCTAGGGTTGAGGAAAAAGATAGAGGGGTTTTACAAAAGAAATTTTATGCAAAAAGGCCCCCTACAACTCAAAAATTGCAAGTTTAAGCCCAAAAATCAATAAATTCGTTTCAATTCATAAAAATTTGCTAAAATTCAAAATAAATTACTAAAAATTCATGTTATCACTAGATTATAATTATCATAATTTTAGAGATTAAAATTAGCCCGAAAAAATTTGTATTTATTGCTTATTTAATGTATTTTCTTACCGGCTTAAAATAATATTAAAAAAATGAAAAATAGGGAAAAATTTTTAAATGACCAAAATTTCACATTAAACTCATTAGCTACTAAAAACAAGTAATTATCTATCCACTTTAAGTATAATTAGCCCTAAACTGCAAAATATCGAGAAAGACGGTTTTCGGAAAAATACCGAATTTTCACCGAATTTCAAGAAAACACCAAAACGACTTTTCAAGACGCTACAATCTTCCCCCCTTAAAGAAATTCGGTCCCCGAATTTAAGAATATAGCTACGCGTACCTTCAAAGAGATGGGGATATTTCTTCCTCATCTCGCTCTCGGTCTCCCAGGTAACCTCCTCGCTGCTCGGGCTACGCCAAAGGACCTTGACGGTTGGTATAATCTTCGATCTCAACTTCTTCACCTGCCGATCTAGGATGGCCACCGGCTGCTCTGCAAAGGAAAGGTCGCGCTCTAGCTGGACTGTCGGGTGCTGAATCGCATGCGAAGGGTCGTGAAGGTACTTGCGGAGCATCGAAACATGAAAAACGGGGTGAACATCGGGAAAGCTGGGTGGAAGAGCCAAACGATATGCAACAGCGCCGACACGCTCGAGGATCTCGAAGGGACCTACGAATCTAGGGCTAAGCTTCCCCTTTCGCCCAAAACGCATCACGCCCTTCATCGGTGAGACCTTCAGAAAAACATGGTCGCCAACTGCGAACTCTAAACTGCGACGGCGCCTGTCTGCATACGATTTCTGCCTGCTCTGAGCCGCTCTCATCCGGTCTCGGATCAACTGTATCTTCGCTGTCGTCTCCTCAACAAGCTGCGGCCCCAAAATACTGCTCTCGCTGAGCTCTGTCCAACAAACGGGCGATCTGCATCTCCTCCCATACAATGCCTCGAAAGGTGCCATCTGAATAGTATCCTGGAAGCTGTTGTTGTAGGAGAACTCCACTAGAGGTAAATGACGATCCCAGCCACCACCAAAGTCTAAAACGCACGCTCTGAGCATGTCCTCGAGGGTCTGAATGGTCCGCTCTGACTGTCCGTCTGTCTGCGGATGAAACGCTGTGCTGAAGCTCAAACGAGTGCCCAAAGCCTCCTGAAGTCTCTGCCAAAGTCGGCTGGTGAACTGAGTGCCTCGATCTGACACGATACAAGTCGGTACGCCATGTAGTCGCACGATCTCGTCAATATAGAGCTGAGCATACTGAGCGAAGCTGAAAGTCGTCTTCACTGGAAGGAAGTGAGCCGCTTTCGTCAATCTATCCACGATCACCCAGATGGAGTCGTACCCTCGACTGGTCCTGGGTAGACCCACAACGAAGTCCATCGAAATCTGCTCCCATTTCCACTCTGGAATCGGTAACGGCTGTAGCTCTCCTGCGGGCCTCTGGTGCTCGGCCTTGACTTGCTGACAAGTCAGGCATCTCGAAACGAACTCCGCAATGTCCCTCTTCATCCCGTCCCACCAGTAGGTCTCTCTCATATCATGGTACATCTTGGTGGAACCGGGGTGGACACTATACACTGATCGGTGTGCCTCCTCAAGAATGTCGCGCCGCAATCCATCAGCATCTGGTACGCACAGTCTAGATCCATATCGTAAAATCCCCTGATCGTCAACCACGAACTCGGAAAATCTGCCCTGTCCCATCTGTGCCATGATCTCTGAGCAACGGTCGTCACTGCGCTGCGCCTCATATATACGGTCAAGCAACTGTGGGCGTGCACGAACATGCGCGAGCTGTCCCCCTGTCTGAGTGAACTCGAACTCAACTCGGCTGTCGCATAACGTCTGCCAATCTGCTGACGACTGCCTCTGCACTGTGCGCAAAAAGGATAGACTACCCCCGGGCCTCCTACTCAACGCATCTGCCACCACATTTGCCTTGCCGGGGTGATATAAGATCTCGCAGTCGTAGTCTTTCACCAACTCCATCCAACGACGCTGTCTGAGGTTCAGGTCTCGCTGCTGAAATATGTACTTTAAGCTCTTGTGGTCGGTGAATATCTGACATGACTCGCCGTAAAGGTAATGTCGCCAAATCTTCAGTGCAAAGACCACTGCAGCCATCTCCAAATCATGAGTGGGGTAGTTCTGTTCATGCTTCTTCAACTGCCGAGAAGCATAAGCGATCACCCGGCCATGCTGCATCAAAACGCATCCTAATCCCACTCGCGAAGCATCACAGTAGACAACAAATCCGCCTGATCCCGAAGGTAGAGATAATACCGGCGCCGTAGTCAAGCATGTCCGCAGCTGCTGAAAACTGCGCTCGCACTCCTCCGTCCAGACGAAAGGAACTCCCTTCCGGGTCAAACTGGTCAACGGTGCAGCTATACGGGAGAAGTCCTGAACAAAACGCCTGTAGTAGCCCGCCAAGCCTAGAAAACTACGGATCTCAGTAACCGATGTAGGTCGGGGCCACTGCTGAACAGCCTCAATCTTCTTCGGGTCCACACAAATGCCGTCTCTCGTAACCACGTGACCCAAGAATCTGACGCTGTCCAGCCAGAAAGCACACTTGGAGAACTTCGCGAACAGCTGATGCTCCCTCAGAGTCTGTAACGTAATCCGCAAGTGCTGCTCGTGCTCCTCTCTGCTCCGGGAGTACACCAAGATATCGTCGATAAACACGATGATGAACAAGTCAAGATACGGCCTGAATGTACGGTTCATCAAATCCATAAATGCTGCTGGGGCATTGGTGAGTCCGAACGACATCACCAAAAACTCGTAGTGGCCATAGCGTGTACGGAAAGCTGTCCTCGGTATATCCTCCTGTCGGACTCGCAGCTGATGGTATCCTGATCGCAAGTCAATCCTCGAAAAATACCCCGCACCCTGAAGCTGGTCGAACAAATCATCAATGCGCGGCAACGGATATTTGTTCCGAATGGTAACTTTGTTCAGCTGGCGGTAGTCGATACACAAGCGCAAACTTCCATCCTTCTTCTTGACAAACAGGACCGGAGCACCCCACGGAGAAACACTCGGTCGAATAAGCCCCTTATCTAACAAATCCTGCAACTGATCCTTCAGCTCTCGAAGCTCTGCAGGGGCCATCCGATAAGGCGGTATAGAAATAGGCCCCGAACCGGGAATCAAATCAATGCAGAACTCAACATCGCGCTCAGGCGGTAGCCCAGGTAGCTCATCAGGGAAAACATCAGGGAACTCACAAACTACCGGGACCTGGTCCAACGGAACCTCTGTAGCTCGAGTATCACAAACAAACGCTAAGAATCCCTGACATCCCTTCCGCAAGAGCTGACCAGCGCGAAGAGAAGAAATTAAGCTGGGAAGGGCGACACTGCGGTCTCCCTGAATAACAAGGACTGGCTCTCCCGGAAAGCTAAATCTGACTGCCTTCTCACGGCAGTCCACCGAAGCATAACAAGTGGCTAGCCAATCCATGCCCAGAAGCACATCAAAGTCCAACATATCGAGGAGTATCAAATCAACTGATGAATCCCTCTCCCCGATACGAACGGAACACAAACGAAATACAAACCGAGCGACAAACGACTCGCCTACCGGAGTAACAACAACAAGCGGCTGGTCTAACGACGACGACTCACGGCCCAACATCGGTGCAAAGTGTGTAGAGACGTACGAATGTGTGGAACCTGGGTCGAATAATACCCGTGCGTCGAAAGAACAAACTGGCAAGGTACCTGTCACAACGGCATTGGATGCCTGCGCATCCTGCGGTGTCAAAGCAAAAACTCGGGCCTGTCCTCCACCGATAGCGGGCTGACCTCGACCTCGGCCTCTGCCTCCTCGTCCTCTCTGAACAGGACCGCCACGTCCTCGGCCTCTCGGTGCACCTAACTGGCGTGGAGCATCGCCTGGGGTAGGAAGTAGGGCTCTCTGAGGAGGGGGTGGTGATGGTGGTAGGGTCACGTGCGGAACTGTCGCTGCTCCCTGTCGTCTCACCGGGCAGTCTCTGACAAGATGGTGCAAACTCCCGCACCCAAAACATCCTGGCGACGGCTGCTGCCCCTGGGAATAAGAACCATATAACTGTCCCCGCCCAAATCCTCTGCCAGGCCTATCTCTCGGAAAGAATCTGGCGCGCTGCCTCTGAGGTGGTACATCTGTGCGCATCCTCTTCGGCCCAGAAACGGCCGAAGTCTGTGATATGCGTGCCTCCATCCGCAATGCCGTATCCCTAGCAGCTGAATAAGTGTCGTAGCGCTGGGCGCCAATGGCAAGATATAGCTGGGCATCAAGTCCCTGTACGAACCTCTTCACCATCTTCTCCTCGGTATCCACCAAATACTGAGCATATCGGGACAACTGTGTAAACTGGATGTCATACTCAGACACCGTCATCCCAGGTGCCTTGACTAAGGCCTCGAAGCTGCGAGCTCTGGCGTCCCGAACGCTCTCTGGAAGGAAACGGGCTAGAAAGACCGCTGTAAACTCGGCCCAAGTCATAGGCGGTAGATCTGCAGCTCGACCTCTCAAGACTGACTCCCACCATGTCTGCGCGAGACCCTCTAGCCGGAAACTGGCAAGCTCTACCCATCGATCATCCGAACATCTCAGCGAACGGCAGATCCTGGCTAAACTATCAAGGAACGTTTGTGGGTCCTCCGCTGCCTCGGTGCCGGTGAATACTGGAGGTCTCAGCCTCATGAAGTCCTGTAGTGAAACCAGAATGGCCACGGTGGTGGTAGTAGGAGCAGGTATCATGGTCGTCTGTGATGTAGTAGGTACGTCATCCGGCCTCGGTGTACGACTGGCTGCAACTAGGGATCCTACCATCTGACGCAGCTCCTGCATGCCTCCCATCATCTGTCGCAACTCCTCCATACCGGTCTCGAGCCTATCCATACGGCCTGGGGAAGGTGGATCGGTCTGTCCCTGCGGCGTAGGCATACCACCCTGCTCAGTCCTAGTCTCGGACGAGCCAGCTCGAATCTCGTCTCTGGCGGCAGCCCTCTGTGCCCTCGTAGCCTTCGGCGGCATAGTGGCTGTTACAGGAAAACGGATAGTAAGAACAGTGCAATAGGATCATAGGATACACGGAATTGAAGAAGGAATTTTTCAAGCAAGTATATCCTAAAGTCACTTAGGCGGAGTACCGTATCGTAAGTATGCCGCGGACATACGCACGCTACGTTACCCTGCTTAAGTCACTTACTCCATCTACCAAGGGTCATCCTACACTCACAAAGGTAAAACCTATCGCTCTGATACCAACTTTGTCACGACCCGCAGGGTACGGAACGTGACTGGCACTTAAGTTCACGAAACGTCTAAAGGCGTCCGTAAAATAAGTAAGCCAAAGCCCAGAAAACAAAACCAATGAAGCAAAAGAGTGAAGAAAACCCAATTAATTGAAAGCGAGTTGTCAAATAAGTCATGTAAAACACTTTTTAAAAACAATACAAATTTTCCCGAAAATTTCGGCAGAGTCTCCTTTGTAAATACTGACCCCCAAAAATGGGTACAACAAATTATATACATGAATCCACAAAATAGGGCATCCCCAAGCGGGAGCTAGCTCTTCGCCATACGGCGGTCACAAATCCCACGCAATGTAAATGACAACAAGCATAATAAAGCATAATAAAGCATAAGGAAGCATGAAAAAGTAGCATGTCGGCTCAAGTGAGCTCGACCCCAAATACAGTATAAAATCCACAAACCTCACCGTCTCATCTCTAAGTCAATATACAATAATCTGGTAGAACAGTAGATGGAGTACACTAGATACAAGAATATACAAGGTGGTACAAAAATAACATAACCCACCTATGAGCAAATCTCGAGCTCAGGCAAAAGAGGCAAAAGACAAGTGCGCCCGCCGCTACTGAACTGACGGAGCGGACCTGCAAAAGACTGTGGCACAACGGGGGTGAGTTGCCAACTCGTGAGTAATAAATAACATCTACAAAGGCTATCGTATGCATGCACACAAGCATCCTAGCATCTAAAATACAGGTATGACTGGATGCACTAGCAGGTGTGTATATAACATCAGTGTACTAATATGTATGCAACATGAAAATCTGAGGTCTCGATAGGTATATATATAAAAATATCTTATCTCTTTTTGTTTTTGAAACTCTTTTTAGAATGCCAGCAAATGTCAATGAATCGACGAAAATCGGTGTCCAGCAACGACACCCCAAAAGCTGTCTCAAATCTCATAATGTATCTCAGGCCTCAGCCGTCCGGCTGACCCATCTCAAATATCAATATCTCAGCATCTAGCGGCCACGGTCGGTATCCTCTGGATATCCGCCGTCCCAAACAGTCACCGGTAGGTAATCCGTCCCCTGCCAGGCTCAACGTCATCACCACATTCCTCTTGCCCCGGGGTACCTTACCGGGCCCACCATGTACCCGTGCCGGTTCCTCCACTCCTCGACACGGATTTCCAAAGCCACAGCAAACTCATGGTGGACGACACTTACATCACTAGAAAACCGCAATTTACATGTTTTAAAATATCATAAGTTTGGAAATTTTGCGGCTTTCCCCCGAAATCCAGCAATATCATAAAATCTCAAGAAATCCTCATAAGTGCATATATCAATGATAATGAATGCGTATGATATCAATAATCAAGTTGCGATGTGTGATTAATGGATTAAGCATGAACAAATTAATATGATGAATTACATGCACATGAATAGCAATACTACGGTTTCATTTTTAAGGAATTAAAGGCAACAGTACCAGTTTAAGTATCAATTTGCAAAAGGTTTCAATTTAAAAGTTATCTAGTGTGGTGGCATGGCAATTACCAGGGTGTGTGTGTAAACATGAATAGTGCTCGTGCTGCATATAAAAACCCTGGTAATGGTGCAGGTGTCCTATGAAATGGTTTCGTATAGATATGTCAATATAATGCATGGATGCAGCAAATAGTCGAATAGGTATTTCACCCCTAATTACTAACATTACTTAGGGTCTTGTAAGTTACTAAAACTATCGGGCGGCTTGCGCCATCCAACGATAGTCCCCCGTAGATGTTACATCTACTCACCGGGATTCCTGGCTAGCTGTGTCCGATCACCGCCTTTCCCTTTCGCGCCGCGTCTGACGTCTCCGCGACCGAACCTGGAATTTACATCAATACCAAACATAAGGTTACACATTCAAGAACGACGCAAACCCCAACGAAACTACTAAAGTTCGTTAGCTAGGTACAACGTGCACAAAGTGCGCGGACACACGCGAAAATCGCAAAAACTGCCAAAAACGCCGATTTGGGTCACCCGGCAAAACTAAAACCCGACTACCCAAAAACCGCACTCACGCATCCTAAAGTCGTAGGACAAGCCAACAAAAACATCAAGATGCCACAATTAACTCATCACATAATTTTGATAAAAATCTAGTAAGCAGAAATTGCAATTTGATGCAAACATCGACAATATAGCGACAAAGTCAACACCACCCAACACCAACATTCCAAACTAACCAAAAAGTTAGCCAATACACAAATTCTAAACCATTAACTAAGCTTAAAAAAACTAATTTACATAACACAACCTTCTCTTGATTTTTATAAATAGCAAACATAACTCAAACTATATTACGAAATCCTTACTTTAACACTATAATTTAGCCTAATAAGCAAATTAACCACTTAGCTTAAGGTTAGCAAAACACTAGATAGCAATTTAGGTTTAATCAACACAAATTAGGTTTAATCAACTCACTAAACATGTTTCAAATACCATTTCCATACCAAAACCTCTTCTTGAAAATCCTAAAAAAGCAAATTTCACACTTCTAATTTAATCAAATTAGCAAAATTGAAAACTATATCAACAAGGTAACCAAATAGATTAGTCATTAACAACTAGATTAACTATAAAATAACTTAATTAACTATTATGGTTTTCAAACCCTAGTTAGAATTTTCTAACAAAAATCTAAGAAAACTAGATTAACTACACTAAATTAACACTAACCCATAACACATAAGCACTTAAACAAGAAATTTAACAAGATAGAATTTATACCTCTTGATCAATAGATCAAGCAAGAAAGTTTGCTCCAAAGAGTGGCTTCCTAGCTCCAAGATTCAAGCAAGAATGGCTAAGGAAAATGGTAGCATATGGATTTTGTATGGATTTTTGGAATTAATTCATGGATTTTAATGTGTTTTCTTGAAGGAAAATGAAGAAAAAAGCAAAGAAAAGAGATGAGGAAGAGGGGTGCAGGTTTCGGCCAGGTAGGAGGTATGGGGGAGGGTGTGGGCAAGTGAGGAAAAGTCTTGGTCAAGTTTCTAAAGTCAAAAGTATCATACATTAACCATTTTATTTAAATTAAATCCAAAAACAACTCCAATTTCACACAAGAAGGCAACCAAAGAAAGAGCCCAGAAATTTCTGGTCTTGGCCAAGGTTTGGGCTGTCCTAGGGTTGAGGAAAAAGATAGAGGGGTTTTACAAAAGAAATTTTATGCAAAAAGGCCCCCTACAACTCAAAAATTGCAAGTTTAAGCCCAAAAATCAATAAATTCGTTTCAATTCATAAAAATTTGCTAAAATTCAAAATAAATTACTAAAAATTCATGTTATCACTAGATTATAATTATCATAATTTTAGAGATTAAAATTAGCCCGAAAAAATTTGTATTTATTGCTTATTTAATGTATTTTCTTACCGGCTTAAAATAATATTAAAAAAATGAAAAATAGGGAAAAAATTTTAAATGACCAAAATTTCACATTAAACTCATTAGCTACTAAAAACAAGTAATTATCTATCCACTTTAAGTATAATTAGCCCTAAACTGCAAAATATCGAGAAAGACGGTTTTCGGAAAAATACCGAATTTTCACCGAATTTCAAGAAAACACCAAAACGACTTTTCAAGACGCTACACCCACTTTTTCAAAACAAGCCAATTTTAAATCACACATACGCTGCCACTTGCACTAAACCCGCTTAGTGCATGCTCGGCTGGACACGGGATCCTAGTGCCCGTCTTGTCCTCGTTCCTGCTATCGACACCGAAGTCGGTACTTCTTCATCTTCTTTTCCCCCACCACACACCACATCGACCGTGATGGACGGCACTCCATCTAATTATAACACCACGCTGCCACCGCTCGTAGGTGAGCAGAATCCACCGCGCATCTCTCTCCAAGAGAGATGTTATCCTATTCGTGGTCCCCTTCCTACTTGTCTATCTCTTCCACCACCTAACGGGGATAATTTCGAAATTAAACCCCACTACATCAACTTGCTGCCCAAATTTCACGGGCTTGAGTCGGAAGACGCGTACGTTTTCATCACATAATTCGAAAACGTATGCGCAATGATGGGTACTTCACAATTGACCTTAGATGCTATGCGCTTACGTCTTATCCCATTCACACTGTGCGACTTGGCAGAAAAATGGCTTTATAATACTGCCGCACATTCTATCGCTAATTGGGATGAATTCGTCGTAGCTTTTCTTAAGAAGTTTTACCCAAATCATAAGACTGCACATGTTAGGAGCGAGATCAACCAGTTCACCCAGCTTCCCAATGAACCATTTTGGAAGTGCTTTGAACGTTTCAAAGATCTGCTTGTCCAATGCCCCCATCACGGAATACAAAGATAGGATTTATGTCGGATTATATATGAGGGCATTAATCCAGCGACAAAGCAGATGCTTGAAACAATGTGTCAATGCAATTTCATGTCTAAAGATGACGGTGAAGCATGGAAATATCTGGAAGACCTTGCTGAACACACGTTGCAGTGGGAAAGCGTAAGACCACCTTCAACTAAGGGAGGTATTCACCAGCTCGATGTTTCTATCGCAGTAAAAGCCGAAATGGCAGCGATTCAGAAGAAACTCGATGCTATTGAAAACAAGTTCTCAACATTCTCCCTAAATCAGGTCACGCTTCCTAAGACTGTCTGTGGTTGTTGTTCGGATCCTTCACACTTAACGAAAGAATGTCCTATGAATGCATCGTTTCAAGCTAATGCTGCTTTTCAGCAGCGACCTAGAAATGATCCTTATTCTTCCACATATAATCAAGGATGGAGGAATCATCCTAACTTTGTTTGGAATCAAAACCAACAAAGTAATTATCAAAGACCTCCTCCACAGCAACCACAACCACAGAATCAGCCCCCCTTTCAGTCACAAAATTTCCAAAATCCGGCCAACATTTCTACACCACAAGTGGCCGGTACTGACAACTCACTTGCACAAACTTTGGATATGTTCATGAAACAATCCATGCAAAATTCGGCTGAGATAAGGTCTTCTATTGATACCCTAACGAAAAACTCCTCCACCCATGGTGAGAGTATTAAATCAATAGAAAACCAAATCGCACAGTTAAACGCCGCAATGAGTGCGAGAGAGAAAGGGAAACTCCCATCTCAACCCCTACCGAATCCTGGCCATTCACAAAGTCATAATGTGAATGCCATTACTACGTTGAGATCGGGGAGAGTGCTGAATAACCAAGTGGGTGAGCAGTGTGATGATAGTGACATCAATGATACCCCAGCTTCTTCTTCTTCCCATAATTCGTCTAGTCTCCCACCTTCATCCGAGCCCATTCTCCGTTTTCCCCAAGGCTCGAACCCTTCGCCCATTTCGCCAAATCTATCTAAGTCGATTCCCACTCCAATTTTGGGATCGAATCCATCCCCACAGTCTTCTCCACAAACGTTGGACCCAAAACTTATTGATCAAGCACCTTATCCAAACAGGTTAAGGGGCAACAGACCAAGTCCACAAATGGAGAAAATTATGGAAATTTTTAAGCAAGTTAACATAAACATTCCTCTCCTAGATGCTATTCAATAAGTTCCGTCATATGCGAAAATCCAAAAGGACTTGTGCACTAGGAAGAGAAAAGTTCAAGTACCTAAAAAACTTTTCCTTGCGAGTAATGTGAGCACAGCTTTTACACAACAACTACCCAAGAAACGAAAGGACCCCGGAAGTCCTACAATTTCTATTTCCATTGGGGGTAAAAATATCAATCGTGCTCTACTCGATCTTGGTGCTAGTGTTAACTTGCTTCCATATTTTGTGTATGAGCAATTAGGGATCGGAGAGTTAAAACCTGCACATTGCACTCTTCAGATGGCCGATCGATCTATCACCCAACCAAGGGGTGAGCTAGAGGATGTGTTAATCAAAGTCGGGGAATTCATATTCCCTGTGGACTTTATCGTTATAGATACACAACCTGTAGCGAACCCACGCAATCAAATCCCGGTGATACTCGGTCGACCCTTTTTGGACACTTCCAACACAGTAATTAATTGTAGAAACGGCTCCATGACCCTATCCTTTGGAAAGAAGTCAATTGAGCTTAACATTTACAAGTTGGCAAGTGAACCCTCCGAACCCTATGCTCATGTGTGTTCTGTCGAATTAATGGATGTCGACAGCAGCGAATTTGATCAACCTCATAATTCTGACTCTTTTCATATGTTGTTGCTTGATACGGACTCTCCCACCGAGTTGTCCGAGTCAACATCTAACGCTGATGAGGAACAGTCTATAGAGTCTGACGATCACCCTGTTTTTCCTGATGACATTATTCTTCGGGGTATCGATGAAATCTTTGAGGAAATTTTCGCTGATGAACTCGCATTTTTACAAGACACGGGTGTTGAGATGTATCAATTCCAAGATGAAGAAATTGGACCTCCACCCCCTCTTTTTGACAATCATGATAATGCGAGTAATCCATCATTACTATCACTGTGTCGTCTCTCCAAATTGAGATGCAATCCTTTTCCAATACACCTATTGTCACCTCCCCACTTCTTCACGTCAATAGGTGACATGTTCTTCCACCAACCTTGGTGCTTCATCGATAAAATTTTTGAATGGTTGGTGTTGACCTTCGGTCTTTGCAAAGCTTGGCATTGACCAATAAGCTTGACCCCCTCGTATGATTTTAAAAGATTAAAATTGTTTAACTCAAGTTTGGTGGAGGAGTGGTATATTTTGGGCTCTTGAAAGAAAATGATTTTTACAAAATTGTGAGCCACAAATAAGTTTGGGGGAGGATTTTCACTTTCATATATTCTTTCCCCCATTAATAATTTCCTCCCAAGTCTACAGGTTTTTGAGCTTAACTGATGACATCAGTGAGGACACTGCTGTAAACAGGTTTGGGGGAGGTTTGTGCTTATTTACACATCAATTTGCATCATATTTTGCATAAGCACAACATTTTCAAAAATTTTAAAAAAAAAAATTCTCTTATAACAAAAGAGTAGAAAGTGAAAAATTACATCCAAAAGATAGGAATAGTTTAAGAAAACCAAGAAAATTAGAAGTTTTCTTAAACGAACTAGTAATAAGTAGTTATGAGCTGTTGTCCCAAGGGTTAGTAAGATGAAGGAAGTCACTAATCTGAGGATAAAAATAAGTCTGAAAAATAGTTTCTATTCTGGAAGCCAAACATTTGAATGTTGATACCCTACTATATGCACTTACACATGTCTTGAAACTCGGGATAGTAGAGGATACCTTGAATTGCTCTTGTCTAAAAGCCAAAGTACGAAGGAAATGAAAAAAATATATATAAATGGTGAAAAGAAAAAAAATGAACACTGGTTTTGTTATCGCCAAGGCAGCAATAAAAAAATATAGCGAGGGTGCCTCTTCACCTAGTGCCCTAAGGCCAACTGGTCTGGGAGTCACTGCTAAGCCTTAGGTGGTGCAAGACGAGGAAAATATTATCACCTAATCTGCAAGCACGCGAGTAATCGGTCTGTTAGTACCTCAAGAAGTATTAACGGTCGCATGAAAATGTGTGAGCAAATCTAAATATTCATCAAGTTAAAAAGTACTGAGGTAGATGGACAAGAGTATGATAGCTTGAATTGAATTCTCCGAGTGTAGGGATGTTCTTTACACACACGTGGGGTTATATGATCAATGTTTGGATGAAAGGTAGGAATAAAGAATAAAGACGATGTTTTATTAAGGGATGATGTGATTTCTAACATTTTTTCATGACTATTAAGATAGGGCTCATGGCAACTGCAAAGCTAGTATAGTTGGAAACTCTTCTTTTCAAGGCCTTTCTTTTATGGTTCTTATCTTTATATGTAAATTTCACCATCTCTCTTTTGTTATAGGATTTTGTGGGTGTAATCCGCTGAAAACCCTCAGGAGACAACACTCCTCCTACTAGGGACACCTAGAGGTTTAACGGCTTGTTGCACGTGCTCAGTGCAATCGTGTCTGCCTACGAAAGTGTGCTTAGTTTTCTTCTTTCGTTTTCTCCTCTTAAATAAACTAGTTTGCTCGGGACGATCAAAGATAAGTTTGGGGGTATTTCTTCAGTTGATAAAACTGCACATTTGTATTACATTTTTCCTACCATTTTCATATTAAAAAAGGACTTTATTATAATATATCATACATATGGGGGTTTATGTGTAAAAACATTATTTTCCATGTGTTAATATATTTTAATTATCATTTGGTAGGAAAATGTATGCAAATAAATTCATTGACCTAATCCTAGTAGAACTAGGTCTACTAAATCTTATTTAAGTTGTTGTGCAGAATTTTCCAAGTTGTTATGAAGAATTTATCAAACAAATCAATTTGTTGAAGAAAACTTGCCAAATTAAGAACCAAAACATGGAGACCAAGTCTGGAAGCAACCGTGAGAAGATTTCTGAATTATGAAGGTGCCTAGGATTGACACTTGTCACAAGAAGAAAGCACAAGAATTTTGATCAAGAGATCTCACCCGTTGGCCGCGGATCCGCGGCCTTAGTACCCATTTGCCGCGGATCCGCCGCAATATTATGGAGTTGGAAGGAAAGATTTTGGGGCATGATTCTCTACTATATTTTACCAACTTTTGAAGCAAAAGATTCTGGCTTTGCACTATAAAAAGGCACCGAGAGCCTCTTGGAAAAGCTATCAAGCCGACGAGATCACGAAGTCCAAGACGGCTCACGCATCCAGGTTGATCATCAACGGTTCATCTACCTCCCTGGAAGAGATCGAGAAGCAAACTAGGTTTTTGTAATCATTTTCTAAGGAATAAAAGTGTACTTGATCATGTTGATTTATAAAGGTAGTTCTTTTTCTTATTCTATTTCTTCATGCATTTTCTCTCCATCTCTTTTTCTCCCAAAATGCGCGAGTAATTCTCCGCTTGTTAGGGTTCGTAGGATTAGGGTAGGCTAATGGATGATGAACATCTCTAAACCCTTTTTAAGTCCTATAAAGTTTATGAACTTTATCAAAAGAATCATTAACATCCTAATTGGGCGCGCTAACAATTCTTTGTTAGTTCCGACCGCGATTAGAGATTAGATTAATGATTGTTTTGGTAAAGGCTAGATATGAACGGAGTTCCGTGTCGAGATAAGGGTTAAGAGTGGGATTCCTTTTCCCTCCAGAAATCCTAATCCACACGCATCACCGTCGTTCTAGTTATAAATCTATTAAAGGATAAAAATGGTAACTTTTAATTAATCATCCATAACTACTAAATCCTAACGAACCCTACAAGCCATTTTATTATATTAACTACATCTCTAAAATAATCTAGATCTATATTTTACAATCTTGTTTAACGTAGATCTAGAAACCATTCTATAAAATTCTTTATCCCTCCTCTCTTTCTCAACACATCTAAAGTAAAAAGTAAAAGGTTCCACGTTTCCCAGAGGACGACCCGTACTCATCTCGGTCTAGCTACGTGCGACACCGTTATTGATTGCGGTTAAACTACAAAAACACTTTTTCGTATCAATCATTCGTCTCTCCCGGTATTCGAGGTGAGGTCGCGCTGTGTCTAGGAGAGCCATTACACGAAGTCCTTGTCCAAGGCTGGAGATTTACTGGTAGGTATTCCAGTAGTATCTCAGGGTGTTCTGGGCTACACTCCGACACGACTTGTACCGCTTTTGGGGGTCTGACTTTTACCAACCCCCAAGGCCCGCCATGTGATGCTCATAGACGAACGGACCGGACTGTACAGATATTGTCACTGACAGGCTCAGTAGGGTGTCAGTATGAGTTCGCTCATCGACGTCCCTTTTGGTCAATACCCGGTAGCCCGTTACGTATGGCTAATACCTCTGACGTGCTAGTGGTTAAATCCGCAGCCAAAGTATTGACGAGTCTTTAGAGTCCCCCACAGATAGTTTCTCAAGTTTCGGATGAAACGTTGTAGAGGCCGTATGATATATGGCAGGGTTCGATCTTATACGTACGGTATTGCACAGATCATGATTGGGCAGATCTTACTAGTGGGCTTTGGTTTAAGCCGGATCCTAGTATTAGATTTGTTGGATTACTTTAGTCTCATCACATTCGAATTCAGTCAGAATGCGGATGCAGGTATGTATATACAGGTGAGGGGTTTACTTGTGATCCGTCACAAGTTTACTTTAGATGTTGCCGGATCTTTTTGTTGGACCAAACATTTTGATTAATGTTTGGATGGTGGAAATAATGAGCTAGAATTCATCATGACAATGCATTAATATGACATGGACTTATATCATGGCTCATGGTCTTTTTTTGTGAAAATATGTCACATTAGTGATTGTTTTTTGTTGATTTGATGAGAGGAGAGAGAGAGGGGCGGCCATATATAGGTGAGCTCTCATATTATTCTACACACTCTCTCTCATTTTAAATATATGAAGAAAATAGAAAAAGAAAAGAAACCTCTTCTTCTTCTTCTTCCTCTAGCTCATTATCTTCTTCCAATGGCATCATCTCTAACCCCCATCCAAGCTCATGGATGCAAGAGACAAAGTGATCACAACACCTTGGACACGTCGGCTAGCACACTTCGTGCCCGAGTTGCTTCGGATGATGCGGGAGCCCGTAAAAAGACTTCTCGATGTGGTGCCCTTTCCGATGAGGAGATGAAGACCGGAGATGCCGCGAGGAGATCGGGATGGTGGCCAAAGACCGAAGGACACGAATCGCTTGGTATAGCTCTCTACCCTTTCTCTTGTTAACTAGTAGTAGGTTAATGGTCCGATCCGGGTTTTAAGCCCGCGGTAGCGCCGGTTTTCTAGATTGAAAAAGTTTTCGTTTCCGCATTTTGTCCTCGTTCAGACGCCCGGGGCGCTACCGTAGACATACATGGTATCAGAGCCATGCCATTAACCTTTTCTAGCTTGCTCTAACGTATTTAGAACTTCGATTGAACAAAAATTCCAAAAACCACATTTTCAAAACACAGATTCTGTCGATTCTGTTTTGTGCTCAAAAAAATTATTTGGTGTATTGCAGAAATACGTGCAGAGTTTTCTGAGAACACTGAAGAAAATTGGTACCATGATATTACTGTAGCGCCGCGGAACCGCGGCCAAAACCCCATTTTGGCTGCGGTTCCGCCGCTGAACAGTAGCTTCACTGCACCAAATTTCTACAGTGGGTCTCTGACTTGAAATAGGGGTTTCTGGAATATTCTGTTTTGGACCAGATTTATTTTGAGTACTGGTTATTGTACTTGGGGCCCATTTCGGGAATTTTTGTCGATCGGAAATTTTAAACATGTTAGTTCACAGTATTTACATTATATCTGCGACCGTGAATGTCATTTGATCGGTAAATCCTGTCTAATTGCTATAGTTCTTTTAGACGGATTTGCGAACGTGACATTCACGTTGATGTTATGTGTTGTGCTGTGATGTTGCAGATTTGTCGTGGTGGATAGCCTAGATGCAATGGTAGTACTGTTTGGTTGTATTTGTCTATTTGATATTGCGCGGGGAGCGTCCGACATGTGGACTGCCGTTACTGTCTGTTTGTATATTATTCTTTTGGGGAAAGACCGGGCTGATGTCGATGTACCCGTTGTATGTATATTTTACTTTTTGTACTAGGGTTACCCCGCGGTGGGGTGCACGGATAGCCGGGTTCTAGAGGGCAACGGGCCCGCATCTCATGGCTTTGAGACGGAGGGGTCTTCACTCTAGAATTGGCGGGCTATTCGCCGCACTCGTAAGTGGTACAGGTTGACCCAAGGAGGGGTGCTCAAGTTACCGGATTCCGTGAAGTGCTGGGTGGTCCAGTGAAGTTGTTGAAGGGAGCTGCCTCGCTTCAGGTTTTGGCGGGTAACTTGCCGCGCCCGTAGGGGTCTAGGATTTCATTGCACAGGCTATCCACACGACCAGGGGAACGTCGGGTTTCAGTTGCGGCTCTGTGAAAACCGGGGCTTCCAGATTATCTGTATTGTTCTGTGATGCTTATAACATTTCTGTGATGTTGCATTTTATCACGCCTTGAGCGAATATTATATATTGATATATATACTAGTAAATGTTGTATATGTTTTACACCCGCGCTAGTCCAGTCCCCGCTCTTTCGTTAGTTAAGTAACCTAACGGGTGATGACGGGACCCAGTGGCGAACGCGGATGGCATATACGTACATCACTATTTTCGTTCTTTTTTGGTGTGATCAATTGATGGGACTGCGTTGATTCGGATCAATGCAAGCTAAACAAACCTATTTTGTTATTGTTGGAGCATTTTTCAAAAAGTTGTTATTGCAAGGACGTTTTTCTTTTGTTTTGCACAGTGGTATTCGGTTATGAATATCCAGCACCTCAGTCGACGAGGCAAGGGCCGAGATCCCTTCACCGGGAGTGACCCCTTGGACAGAAGTTTGCGTCTGGGTAATAACTTCACTATAGCCGATTACATTTTGCTTTGCATCGTGGTATTCAGTTGGAATATCCTGCACCTCATTCTACGGGGAAAGAGCCGAGATCCCTTCACCGGGAGTGACCTCTTTAGCAAAGGTTTTCGCCACTATATTTTTATAAAAAGCTATCCGGTTCCTTCAACGATATCGAGTTCATTACATTAAAGGTTTTTCGCCAAAAACTATTCGTAGCCCTCCGTCATTTTAGATGGGTAGCACGTAGTATTCATGCTATGTTTGTTGGTCTTCGTCAAGGCATAGTGAATGGTAGCTGCTTGTTACCTTTCTGCTGCATAGATAGATGCGTTGGTTTGGAACAGTCGTATAGCCTTGTTGGCCTTCGTCAAGGGCTTGTACGGGTGGGTTCAAATTAACCTGGACAATGACGGGTAGAACTTGACATGTGACTTATTATTTGTTGACCTTCGTCAAAGTCATAAGAGCATGGGGTAAAAATCACATCGGGAGTTTCTAAAGAAACTGAAACTTGCCAGTTATGCGCATACCTTCTGGAGTGTAATAACGTGAGTGGATTCCATCACGTTATCATGCGATGATAGTTGGATCCCGATTCCCACTGATGAGTTGGTTTACTCCTCGGGTGATCCCGACTAATTCTTTTTTCAGGTTTGGAGGAGAATTTGACATTACAGTGGGAGGTTTCCTGATTAGATAAAGTGATAACCATTCTGATCTAGGTTAGAGTGCACGCAGAGTGTTTCTTTTCTCTCTCTCTTTGGCAGCAACCATGACCCGACCCTTGACTATCACTCAGTGACCAAGATTAACCGAACCTTCTTAAACACTGGCTTTTGGATTGTCAGAGTTGCATACCTCATTGCCACTCCTACTTTTACCCTTTTCTCCAGGACACCCCGTATTACTACGAATGTCCACTTCTATTGGATAAAACCATTATATGGTTATATAAGAACTCGAAAGAACTTGTTCCAGATTCGAGGATGGCTTCTGGTTCTGGAGAAAACCGAATAGGACTATTCAGTTGTCTTTTCCTTTTACCTTCTCTTTGGTTGCGAGTGCCCCTTGGATTAGGGGATAGTACACCTATTACGCTAATTGGATAGTCTTCTTCCAAACCATAGGCAAGTGCCGAACGGTAGGGAATGAAGAAAACCATTTAGCCTAACGATGGTGTACAGAAGGTAATAAGTTAAGACAGATAAAGGGATTAGTAAGAGGGCAAAGTAAATTGCGACTGCTATTCATGGCCAAACCAAGTATTTCTTCGCCAATTCTACATCACCTTTGTATTTCTCCAGAACACTCCGTATCACTATGAAGTTCCACAGTTATTTGGATACTCCATCGTATGGTTATATACGAACTCGAAAGGAACTTGTTCCAGTTCGGGGATGGATTCTGGTTCAGGAGAAATAGGAATAAGGTTTATTCAGTTGTCTTTTATCTTCACCTGCTCTCAGGTTGCGAGTGCTCCTAGGATTAGGGCAGTACACCCATTATGCTTATTGGATAGTCTTCTTCCAAACCATAGGCTGGTGCCGAAAGGTAGGGAAGGAAGAAAACCATTTTGCCTAAGAGGGTGTATAGAAGGTAATGACTAAAGACATATAAAGGGATTTGGAGAGATGGCAAAGAAATATACGGTTACAGTTGTGAATCTGATAATGGAAGAGGCATTACTAAGGAATACCCGGATACCCCTTCGAAACATTTACATGTTTCAGTTTCACTGTGTATTGTTAAAAGAAAATTGATTTCCCAATTAGCCCTTACTCCAGGGTATGTATTTACCAGGTTTGATTCTCACATCTGTATGGTTTTACAGATGATGGGTGGGAGTAAGTTATTGGGAATTTGGTGATCATCCTCATTATATCGGGATTCGTTGTAATTGGTGATATTTGAGGAAATTGCCTGGGTTGTTTGCCGGACGACAAATATTTAGTTTTGAATATCCATTGCTATGCACCAATTTCAAATTGATATATTTGTACGTCTATTCTTATAAAGTGAGATATACCTTTTTGAAATTATGACCTTGACATTTACCTATATCAGTGGATGGTTAGATAAGGAGCATTAAAACAACGGTGTAATTCTTCTTAACCATAAGTACAGTTTTCAACCAACGACACACAGGGTTTGAGTTATTAAACTCAGGGGACTTATACAGAGTATTGTATGTTGTCCAGTGTCCATTAGGACAGAGGGGTTGGTACTCGTACTATATTCTGTTTACTTGTGACTTCTCTAGTTATTAGACATGTACTTCATAGAATGCAAGGTCAAAATTTCGAGAAGTTATAGGTATAAGAGTAAAGTAGAGAACCAGGTGTTGCAAGTATCGGGATTCTCCAAGGTGATCGAAGATGAAGATACTTGTGTATGGTTTTCAGTTGATAGTAATGATTAAGAGAACTTGCTTCTTTTTCAGGTTACTCATAGTTGGAAGCACTCCTAATTTGAGTAATGCCGATCGGCCTCTCTCTATTTAGTTGACATGCACTGGAGACAGCTGCATGATTTGAATCTGGTTTAATTAAATCAGTGCCTCTGTTTCTGTATTTGATATAGAACAGTTCATATATTAACGATGATAAGGTACGGGGAGTTGTCCAACTTATGCTTAAAACCAGACTCTGGATAACTCAAGGCACGTTTCTTTAATGGCTGTTTGTGGGTTGACCCGGGCTATGACGAGGGTTGACTTTCTACCATCTGGAAGATCAATAGTGATATTGTTCTTGACTCGCCACAGTTTTAATAAAATGGATTTTTTCAGAAAACAGTAGTGAGAGTATGGTAGAACTGGAAGTGATTCCAGAACCGCAAACGATTACTGAAAATTTGATAAGAACCTAAAGATTCAATCTGGATTGACTTTCCATTGGCCACTCCACAGATAAGGTGGGTAACCTCAGGCACCCGAGAGGTACTCCGGTAGCCTCAAGGACGGTGGCAGGGAGGTTCTTGTTTACCCAGACTTGACACTACTGTTGTTCCAGGCTATGAGACCCGGCAGGAGGATGAGTATAGCGTCGTTCTAAACTGGCTTTAGAAGTGTACGTCTATATGATTCTGCCAGAGGGTTGTCGTAGTCAGTGGGAGCAGCGGAAGCATAGTGGACAAGTGTCTTATGTCTATTTATGGACTAAAGCAGATATAGCGGAGATAGATCATCTATTTCTGATGTGATAGTCATAGGTTTGACTTCATCAGAATAGGGGATGGATCTGTTAAAAAGGTAGTAGGGTGTGATGTCCTGGTATTTGGATGACATACATAGAGTAGGAAGTGAAATTCCTATACTACGATCGGTTATACTTTGGTTGTCTCACAGTGGTTTCTCCATATAGGATATGGATTTCATATCAAACATTCTGATTACTGGATCTATGGTTTTATATCTAGATTTGGGTAGTTTCCCAATCTGTGTACTTAGACAGCATTCTAAAGGAGTTTTAGAACGGACGACTCCTGGCACGGTAGTGTACCTGCAGGTGATGGAGTCACTCTCTCTAAAGGTGTCTTGCAGACTAAAGGGGAGAGGGATGTGCATGATTGGCAGATCACTTGCTTAGGCAATTGAGTCAATCATGAGATGTCAAGTACCACACCAGATATTGTTTTTGCACGAGATGCAGTAAGTTGATATTAATCCTATCCTGGAGAAACGTTCGGAAGCAGTTTTAGAACTGTCACGACCCGCAGGGTACGGAAAGTGACTGGCACTTAAGTTATGAAACGTCTCAAGACGTCCGTAAAATAAGTAAGCCAAAGCCTTGAAATCAAAACCAAAAAGCAGAAGAGTGAAGGAAAACCAATCAATTGAAAGCGAGTTTATCAAATAAGTCATATCAAGCCTTTTTAAAAATAATATCAATTTTTCCGAAAATTTCGGCAGAGTCTTCTTTGTAAATACTGGCCCCCAAAATGGGTACAACAAAAATATATATGAATACAACAAATAAGGAATCCCCAAGTGGGAGCTAGCTCTTCGCCACAAGGCGGTCACAAATCCCACGCAATGTAAATCAGCAATGTGCATAAATAAACATAAGAAGCACAAGTAAAACAGCATGTCGACTCAAGTGAGCTCGACCCCAAAATACAGCATAAAAAGCCCACAAATCTCACAGTCTCGTCTCTAGGTCAATATACAACAATAATGGTAGATACAGTAGATGGAGTACTCTAGATACAAATGATATACAAGGTGGTCAAAATAATAACACAACCCACCTACGAGCAAAAGCCTCGAGACCAGGCAAAAGAGGCAAAAGAAGCAAGTGCGCCCGCCGCTACTGTACTGACGGAGTGGACCTGCAAAAGGCTGTGGCACAACGGGGGTGAGTTTCCAACTCGTGAGTAATAAATAACATCTATAGAGGCTATCGCAAGTATGCACACAAGCATCCTAGCATCTATAATACAGTTATGGCAGGATATAATAGCAGGTATGTATGCAATATGAATATACTAGCAGGTATGTATGCAATATGAATATACTCGTGATCTGCATATGTAAATATAAGAAATCATCTTTTTCCTTTAGGCATCTCTTTTGAAATATCAGCACAATACCAATAGAATCAACCGGAATCCGTGTCCAGCAACGACACCTCAAAGCTGTCTCAAATCTCATATATCCATATCGTAGTATCTCTGGCCTCAGCCGTCCGGCTGACCCACCTCAAATATCAATATCTCAACATCTCATGGCCACGGTCGGTATCCTCTGGATATCCGCCGTGCCAAAAAGTCATCGGTAGGTAATCCATCCCCTGCCACGCTCAACGTCAACAACACGATCCTCTTGTCCCGGGGTACCTTACTGGGCCCACCATGTACCCGTGAAGGTTCCTCCACTCCTCGACACGGATCTCGAAAACCACAGCAAACTCATGGTGGACGACACTTTACATCACTAGAAAACAGCAACTTTTTATATTTTAAAAGATCATAAGTTGTAAATTTTGCGGCTTTCCCCGAAATCCAGAAATATCATAAATCTCAATAAATCATCATAAGTGCATATGTCAATGATAATGAATGCATATGGTATCAATAACCAAGTTGCAATGTATGATTAATAAACTAGGCATGAACAATTGATGTAATGGTATACATGCACATGAATAGCAATTCTACAATGTTATTTTAAGGATTTATTGCAATAGTACAGGTTTAAGTATCAAATATGGTGACAACATTCTAGATTATAAGTTATCTAGTGTCGTGGCATGGCAATTACCAGGGCGTGTGTGTTCGCATGAATAGTGCTCATGCTGCATATAAAAACCCTGGCAATGGTGCAGGTGTCCTATAGAATAGGTTCGCATATGTCTGAAAATATAAAGCAAGGATGTAGCAAGATGTTACGCAAGCATTTACTCCTAATTACTAATATCACTAGAAATCTTTAAACTAATTAAACTATCGGGCGACTTGCGCCATCCGAACGATAGTCCCTTGTAGATGTTACATCTACTCTCCGGAATCCCTAGCTAGCTACGTCCAATGACCGCTTTCCCTTTTCGTGCCGCGTCCGACGTCTCCGCGACCGAACCTGGAATTTACATCAATACAAAACTTAAGGTTACATATCATAAAACGACACAAATCCCGAACGAGAATATCTACGTTAACAAGCTAGGCACAACGTGCACAAGGTGCGCGGAACACACACGAAAACCGTAAAAACTAACTAGAATCGTCGATTTGGTCGCCCAGCAAAGCTAAAACCCGAACACTCACACATCCTAAATGTCATAGGATATGCTAAAAATATAATCAAGTTATCACAATTAATTCATCACATAAATTTATATAAAAACTAGTAAGCATTTACATTCCAAAAATCGGTGCAAATATCGCCGATTTGCGACAAAAAAGACTACAATCTAGCAAGAACATCCAACCGCATAACTAGTTAGCCACAACACTATAATTACAACACAACAACCATGCTTCAACCTATTTCCATACACAAACCCCTTTCTTGATTTTTCTAAAAAGCAATAGCGATCCAAATTCACACTAGATTAACTTAGATTCGCATAATAAGGAACCACTTAAGCAAAATAACTCCATTAATTAGGTTAGTGTAAAACACTAGAAAGCAAAATAACTTAATTAACTTATTAATGGTTTCTAAAACCCTAGTTAAAATTCAATCCATGAACTAAAAAAAACTAGATTAGAAATTAGCTATAATTTTAACACTAAAACAATTTTCAAGTTCTAATTAGCACACTTTAACTACAAATTAGCCAAGGATTGAAATTATACCTCAAACTAGAGATCTAGCAAGAACAATATGTCTCCAAGGATGGCTTCATAGCACCATGATCCAAGCTAGAAAGGCTAAGAAAAGTGGGATGGAGAATGGCTTGGAATTTTGAGGTTTGATTTGGATTTTTTGGAGAAATTTTTGAAGAAATTTGATGATGAAAGGAGCTGAGAGAAGAAGGGGGAGGGGGCTGCTGTTCCCAGCAGAAATCTCGGCTGTGGAGGAGTGGGAATGGTGTGGGGGAGTTGGGGAAAAGTGTAGAGAAAGTTTCAAAGTCAAAAGACCAAGTCAAACAACAAAACCCATACCCAATTTAATATATTAAAACCCTTATCATATTATTTTGTTCAAATGAGATGGGGAAAAATTTTGTTGGTTTGCTGCTATGGTGGGGCCGGCCAAGAGGGTGAGAGGATGAGTGTGAGAGATTGCACAAAATTTTTTATGCAAAAAGACCCCCGACAAGTCCAAAATTACAAGTTTTAGCTCAAAATAAATATATTTTTGTTTTCCATCATAAAAACCCATTAAAACTTGAAATAAAATACTAAAAATTTATATTACAACTAGATTTTAATTAACATGATTTTAAAGATTAAAATTAGCCCATTTAAATTTGTATTTATCGCTAATTTAATGTATTTTTTTTACCGGCTTAAAATAATATAAAAAAATTGAAAAATTAGGGAAAAATTTTAAACGATCAGAATTTCATAAGTAACTCATTAGCTACTAAAAACTAGCAATTACCTATCCAAATTAGGTATAATTAGGCCTAAACTGCAAAATAACAAAAAAGACGATTTACGGAAAAATACCAAATTTTCACCGATTTTCGGGAAAACACCAAAACGACTTTTCAAGGCGCTACAATCTTCCCCCCTTAAAGAAATTCGGTCCCCGAATTTAAAAATATAACTACGTGTACCTTCAAGGAGATGGGGATATATCTTCCTCATCTCGTCCTCGGTCTCCCAGGTGACCTCCTCGCTGCTCGGGCCACGCCAAAGGACCTTGACGGTTGGTATAACTTTCGATCTCAACTTCTTCACCTGCCGATCCAGGATGACCACCGGCTACTCTGGAAAAGAAAGGTCACGCTCTAGCTGGACTGTCGGGCGTTGAATCGCATGCGAAGGGTCGTGAAGGTACTTGCGGAGCATCGAAACATGGAAGACGGGGTGAACATCGGGACAGCTGGGTGGAAGAGCCAAACGATACGCAACTGCGCCAACACACTAGAGAATCTCGAAGGGACCCATAAATCTGGGACTAAGCTTTCCCTTTCACCCAAAACGCATCACGCCCTTCATCGGAGAGACCCTCAGAAAAACATGATCGCCAACAGCGAACTCTAGCCTGCGACGGCGCCTATCTACATACGATTTCTGCCTACTCTGAGCCGCTCTCATCCGATCTCGGATCAACTATATCTTCGCTATCGTCTCCTCAACAAGCTGCGGCCCCAATATACTGCTCTCGCTGAGCTCTGTCCAACAGACGGGCGATCTGCATCTCCTCCCATACAATGCCTCGAAAGGTGCCATCTGAATAGTATCCTGGAAGCTGTTATTGTAGGAGAACTCCACTAAGGGTAAATGATGATCCCAGCTACCACCAAAGTCCAAAACGCACGCTCGGAGCATGTCCTCGAGAGTCGGAATAGTCCGCTCTGACTGGCCGTCGGTCTGCGGATGAAATGCTGTGCTGAAACTCAAACGGGTGCCCAATGCCTCCTGAAGCCTTTGCCATAGTCGGCTGGTAAACTGGGTGCTTCTCTCGGACACGATACACGTCAGGACTCCATGCAGTCGTACAATCTCGTCGATGTATATCTGGGTATAATGAGCAAAACCAAAAGTGGTCTTTACTGGCAGGAAGTGAGCCGCTTTCGTCAATCGATCCACGATCACCCAAATGGAGTCGTACCCTCGACTGGTCCCGGGTAGACCCACCACAAAGTCCATCGAAATCTGCTCCCATTTCCACTCCGGAATGGGCAAAGGCTGTAACTCTCCTGCTGGCCTCTGGTGCTCAGCCTTGACTTGCTGACAAGTTAGGCATCTCGATACGAAGTCTGTGACGTCCCTCTTCATCCCGTCCCACCAGTAAACATCTGGCAAATCGTGGTATTGGTGGAACCCGGATGAACGCTGTATGTCGATCTATGCGCCTCCTCAAGAATTTCATGTCGCAGCCCCTCGGAATCTGGTACGCACAATCGAGTCCCAAATCGCAGTACTCCCTGATCATCGATCACGAACTCGGAATCTCTGCCCTGCCTAATCTGCTCCATGATCTCTGAAAGACGGTCATCGCTGGGCTATGCCTCTCGAATACGGTCAAGTAACTGCGAACGTGCACGAACATGCGCAAGCTGTCCCTCTGCCGGAGTGAACTCGAACTCAACCCGGCTGTCGCATAAGGCCTGCCAATCTGCCGACGACTGCCTCTGTACTGCGCGCAAACAGGATAGACTACCCCCGGGCCTCCTGCTCAAAGCATCCGCCACTACATTAGCCTTGCCCGAGTGATACAAAATCTCGCAATCGTAGTCCTTTACTAGTTCCATCCAACGGCGCTGTCTGAGATTCAGGTCTCGCTGCTAAAATATATACTTTAAGCTCTTGTGATCAGTGAATATCTGACACGACTCGCCGTATAGGTAATGTCGCCAGATCTTAAGTGCAAAGACCACTGCAGCCATCTCCAAATCGTGAGTGGGGTAGTTCTGTTCATGTTTCTTCAACTGCCGTGAAGCATACGCGATCACCCTTTCATGCTGCATCAATACGCACACTAGCCCCACTCGTGAAGCATCACAATAAACCACGAATCCGGCTGATCTTGAAGGCAAAGATAATACCGGCACCGTAGTCAAACAAGTCCGTAGCTGCTGAAAACTGTGCTCGCACTCCTCCGTCCAAACGAAAGGAACTCCCTTCCGGGTCAATCTAGTCAAAGGTGCAGCAATACGGGAGAAATCCTGAACGAATCGCCTGTAGTAGCCAGCCAGGCCTAGGAAACTGCGGATCTCCGTAACTGATGTCGGTCTGGGCCACTGCTGAACGGCCTCAATCTTCTTCGGGTTCACACATATGCCATCTCTCGTAATCACGTGACCCAAGAATCCGACACTGTCCAACCAGAATGCACACTTGGAAAATTTTGCGAAAAGCTGGTGCTCCCTCAAAGTCTGCAACGTAACCCGCAAGTGCTGCTCGTGCTCCTCTCTGCTCCGGGAGTACACCAAGATATCGTCGATAAACACGATGATGAACAAGTCAAGATACGGCCTGAATGTGCGGTTCATCAAATCCATGAATGCAGCTGGGGCGTTGGTGAGTCCGAATGACATCACCAGAAACTCATAGTGATCATAGCGCCTACGGAAAGCTGTCTTCGGTATATCCTCCTGTCGAACTCGCAGCTGATGGTACCCTGATCGCAAGTCGATCCTCGAAAAATACCCCGCACCCTGAAGCTGGTCGAACAAATCATCAATGCGTGGCAACGGATATCTGTTTCGCACGGTAACTTTGTTCAGCTGGCTGTAGTCGATACATAAGCGCAAACTTCCGTCCTTCTTCTTGACAAACAGGACCGGAGCACCCCACGGAGAAACACTAGGTCGAATAAGCCCCTTATCTAACAAATCCTGCAACTGATCCTTCAGCTCTCTAAGCTCTGCCGGGGCCATCCGATAAGGCAGTATAGAAATAGTCCCCGATCCGGGAATCAAGTCAATGCAGAACTCAACGTCGCGCTCAGGCGGTAGCCCAGGCAGCTCGTCAGGGAACTCACAAACAATCGGGACCCGGTCCAAAGGAAGCTCTGCAGCTCGAGTATCACAAATATATGCTAAGAATCCCTGACATCCCTTCCGCAAGAGCTGACCAGCGCGAAGAGATGAAATCAAGCTGGGAAGGGTGACGCTGCGGTCTCCATGAATAACAAGGACTGGCTCTCCCGGAAAGCTAAATCTAACTGCTTTCTCACGGCAGTCCACTGAAGCATAACAGGTGGCTAGCCAATCTATGCCCAGAAGCACATCAAAGTCCAACATATCGAGGAGAATCAAATCAGCCGACGAATCCCTCTCCCCGATACGAACGGAACACAATCGAAACACAAAAAGAGCGACAAACGACTCGCCTACCAGGGTAATAACAACAAGCGGCTGATCTAACGACGACGACTCACGGCCCAACATCGGTGCAAAGTGTGTAGATACGTACGAATTTGTGGAACCTGGGTCGAATAATACCCGTGCGTCGATAGAGCAAACTGGCAAGGTACCTGTCACAACGGCATTGGATGCCTGCGCATCCTGCGGCGTCAAAGCAAAAACTCGGGCCTGACCCCTACCAATAACTAGCTGTCCTCGGCCTCGGCTTCGGCCTCCTCGTCCTCTCTGGATCGGACCGCCACGCCTACGGCCTCTGGGTGTATCGAACTGTCGTGGAGCATCGCCAGTGATAGGAAGTAGGGCTCTCTGAAGAGGAGGTGGTGATGGTGGTAGGGTCACATGCGGAACTGTCGCCGCTCCCTGTCGTCTCGCTGGAAAGTCCCTGATACGATGCTGCAGACTCCCGCTCCCATAACATCCTGGCGATGACTGCTGTCCTTGTGGATATGAACCATATAACTGACCCCGTCCAAATCCTCTGCCAGGCCCATCTTTCGGAAAGAATCTGGCGCGCTTCCTCTGCGACGGCACATCGGTGCGAATCCTCTTCGGCCCAGAAACGGCCGAAGTCTGTGATATGCGTGCCTCCATCCGTAAAGTCGTATCCATAGCAGCTGAATAAGTGTCGAAGTGCTGGGCGCCAATAGCAAGAAATAGCTGGGTGTCAAGTCCCTGCACGAACCTCTTCACTATCTTCTCTTCGGTATCCACCAAATACAGAGCATATCGGGATAACTGCATGAACTGGACGTCATACTCAGACACTGTCATCCCTGGGGTCGTGATCAAGGCCTCAAAACTACGAGCTCTGGCGTCACGAACGCTCTCTGGGAGGAAACGAGCTAGAAAGACTGCTGTAAACTCGGCCCAAGTCATAGGCAGTAGACCTGCAGCTCGACCTCTCAAGACTGACTCCCACCATGTCTGCGCGAGGCCCCATAGACGGAAACTCGCAAGCTCTACCCATCGATCATCCGAACATCTCAGCGAACGGAAGATCCTGGCTAAACTGTCGAGGAACGTCTGTGGGTCCTCCGCTGCCTCGATGCCGGTGAATACTGGAGGTCTCAGCCTCATGAAATCCTGTAGCGAAACCGGAATGGCCACGGTGGTAGTAGTAGGAGCAGGTATCATAGTCGTCTGGGATGTGGTTGGGACGTCCTCCGGCCTCGGTGCACGACTGGCCGCTACTAAGGACCCAACCATCTATCGCAAATCCTGCATGCCTCCCATCATCTGTCGCAGCTCCTCCATACCGGACTCAAGCCTATCCATACGGCCTGGGGAAGGCGGATCAGTCTGTCCTTGCGGCGTAGGCATGCCACCCTGCTCAGTCCTCGTCGCGGACGAGCCTGCTCGGATCTCATCTCGGGTGGCTGCCCTCTGCGCTCTCGTAGTCTTCGGCGGCATAGTGGCTGTTACAAGAACTTGATGATAAGAATAGTGCAATAGAATCATAGGATACACGGAATTGAAGAAGGAATTTCAAGCAAGTATATCCTAAAGTCACCTAGGCGGAGTACCGTATCGCAAGTATGCCGCGGACATACGCACACTACGTTACCCTGCTTAAGTCACTTACTCCATCTACCAAGGGTCATCCTACACCCAGAAAGGTAAAACCTATCGCTCTGATACCAACTTTGTCACAACCCGCAGGGTACGGAACGTGACTGGCACTTAAGTTACAAAACGTCTCAAGACGTCCGTAAAATAAGTAAGCCAAAGCCCAGAAATCAAAACCAAAAAGCAGAAGAGTGAAATAAAACCAATCAATTGAAAGCGAGTTTATCAAATAAGTCATATCAAGCCTTTTTAAAAACAATATCAATTTTTCCGAAAATTTCGGCAGAGTCTCCTTTGTAAATACTGGCCCCCAAAATGGGTACAACAAGAATATATATGAATACAACAAATAAGGCATCCCCAAGCAGGAGCTAGCTCTTCGCCACAAGGCGGTCACAAATCCTACGCAATGTAAATCAGCAATGTGCATAAATAAACATAAGAAGCACAAGTAAAACAGCATGTCGACTCAGGTGAGCTCGACCCCAAAATACAGCATAAAAAGCCCACAAATCTCACAGTCTCGTCTTTAGGTCAATATACAACAATAATGGTAGATACAGTAGATGGAGTACTCTAGATACAAATGATATACAAGGTGGTACAAAATAATAATACAACCCACCTACGAGAAAAAGCCTCGAGTCCAGGCAAAAGAGGCAAAAGAAGCAAGTGCGCCCGCCGCTACTGTACTGACGGAGCGGACCTGCAAAAGGCTGTGGCACAATGGGGATGAGTTGCCAACTCGTGAGTAATAAATAACATCTATAGAGGCTATCACAAGTATGCACACAAGCATCCTAGCATCTATAATACAGGTATAGCAGGATATAATAGCAGGTATGTATGCAATATGAATATACTAGCAGGTATGTATGCAATATGAATATACTCGTGATCTGCATGTGTAAATATAAGAAATCATCTTTTTCCTTTGGGCATCTCTTTTGAAATATCAGCACAATACCAATAAAATCAACCAGAATCCGTGTCCAGCAACGACACCTCAAAACAGTCTCAAATCTCATATATCCATATCGTAGTATCTCTGGCCTCAGCCGTCCGGCTGACCCACCTCAAATATCAATATCTCAACATCTCGTGGCCACGGTCGGTATCCTCTGGATATCCGCCGTGCCAAAAAGTCACCGGTAGGTAATCCATCCCCTGCCAGGCTCAACGTCAACAACACGGTCCTCTTGCCCCGGGGTACCTTACCGGGCCCACCATGTACCCGTGACGGTTCCTCCACTCCTCGACACGGATCTCGAAAACCACAGCAAACTCATGGTGGATGACACTTTACATCACTAGAAAATCGCAACTTTTTATATTTTAAAAGATCATATGTTGTAAATTTTGCGGCTTTCCCCGAAATCCAGAAATATCATAAATCTCAATAAATCATCATAAGTGCATATGTCAATGATAATGAATGCATATGGTATCAATAACCAAGCTGCAATGTATGATTAATAAACTAGGCATGAACAATTGATGTAATGGTATACATGTACATGAATAACAATTCTACAATGTTATTTTAAGGATTTATTGCAATAGAACAGGTTTAAGTATCAAATATGGTGACAACATTCTAGATTATAAGTTATCTAGTGACGTGGCATGGCAATTACCACGGCGTGTGTGTTCGCATGAATAGTGCTCGTGCTGCATATAAAAACCCTGGCAATGGTGCAGGTGTCCTATAGAATGGGTTCGCATATGTCTGACAATATAAAGCAAGGATGTAGCAAGATGTTACGCAAGCATTTACTCCTAATTACTAATATCACTAGAAATCTTTAAACTACTTAAACTATCGGGCGACTTGTGCCATCCGAACGATAGTCCCCCGTAGATGTTACATCTACTCACCGGAATCCCTAGCTAGCTACGTCCAATCACCGCTTTCCCTTTTCGTGCCGCGTCCGATGTCTCCGCGACCGAACCTAGAATTTACATCAATACAAAATATAAGGTTACATATCATAAAACGACGCAAATCCCGAACGAGAATATCTACGTTCACAAGCTAGGCACAACGTGCACAAGGTGCGCGGAACACACACGAAAACCGTAAAAACTAACTAGAATCGTCGATTTGGTCGCCCGGCAAAGCTAAAACCCGTACACTCACACATCCTAAATGTCATAGGATATGCTAAAAATATAATCAAGTTATCACAATTAATTCATCACATAAATTTATATAAAAACTAGTAAGCATTTACATTCCAAAAATCGGTGCAAACATCGCCGATTTGCGACAAAAAAGACTACAACCTAGCAAGAACATCCAACCGCATAACTAGTTAGCCACAACACTATAATTACAACACAACAACCATGCTTCAACCTATTTCCATACACAAACCCCTTTCTTGATTTTTCTGAAAAGCAATAGCGATCCAAATTCACACTAGATTAACTTAGATTCGCATAATATGGAACCACTTAAGCAAAATAACTCCATTAATTAGGTTAGTGTAAAACACTAGAAAGCAAAATTACTTAATTAACTTATTAATGGTTTCTAAAACCCTAGTTAAAATTCAATCCATGAACTAAAAAAAACTAGATTAGAAATTAGCTATAATTTTAACACTAAAACAATTTTCAAGTTCTAATTAGCACACTTTAACTATAAATTAGCCAAGGATTGAAATTATACCTCAAACTAGAGGTCTAGCAAGAACAATATGCCTCCAAGGATGGCTTCATAGCACCATGATCCAAGCTAGAAAGGCTAAGAAAAGTGGGATGGAGAATGGCTTGGAATTTTGAGGTTTGATTTGGATTTTTTGGAGAAATTTTTGAAGAAATTTGATGATGAAAGGAGATGAGACAAGAAGGGGGAGGGGGCTGCTGTTCCCAGCAGAAATCTCGGCTGTGGAGGAGTGGGAAAGGTGTGGGGGAGTTGGGGAAAAGTGTAGAGAAAGTTTCAAAGTCAAAAGACCAAGTCAAACAACAAAACCCATACCCAATTTAAAATATTAAAACCCTTATCATATCATTTTGTTCAAATGAGATGAGGAAAAATTTTGTGGGCTTGCTGCTGAGGTGGGGCCGGCCAAGAGGGTGTGAGGATGAGTGTGAGAGAGTGCACAAAACTTTTTATGCAAAAAGACCCCCGACAAGTCCAAAATTGCAAGTTTTAGCTCAAAATAAATATATTTTTGTTTTCCATCATAAAAACCCATTAAAACTTGAAATAAAATACTAAAAATTTATATTACAACTAGATTTTAATTAACATGATTTTAAAGATTAAAATTAGCCCATTTAAATTTGTATTTATCGCTAATTTAATGTATTTTTTTTACCAGCTTAAAATAATATAAAAAAATTGAAAAATTAGGGAAAAATTTTAAACGATCAGAATTTCATAAGTAACTCATTAGCTACTAAAAACTAGCAATTACCTATCCAAATTAGGTATAATTAGGCCTAAACTGCAAAATAACAAAAAAAACGATTTACGGAAAAATACTAAATTTTCACCGATTTTCGGGAAAACACCAAAACGACTTTTCAAGGCGCTACAAGAACATAAGTGGTTGTTGTAGGGATATGATAACGGCATCCTCCTTCGGGAGACAGTTATCATTCCAGGCTTCCAAGGTAATCTGGATGACAGAGTGACTGTCAGAGTTATAGTTTTCCCTCTGACGAGGGGCAGTATTTTGGACAGGTGTTCCAAGCGGATACTGAGGGAGGTATAGCGCAGGATACTGATTAAGTTCACTTGATGATACAGTCTAAGAAGTTTGGATTTGGAGTTCATTTATGAACCGGTCCCATCAGATATCCAGACATATTCTAAGACAGGTATTGCTCATTTCGGAGACGGTTTTCTCCGCGAGCTTAAGAAAAAGAGAGCCATAGAAATAAACATCAGGGCGGATCCACTCAATGAGGCTATTCCTCGAACGCAATAGTTTCGCAAACGGGCTTTGTGAGACTGATTAGTAGAGGAGTTGGGTGTTCGGTATCACACGGGCTGTGAGTATGCGACATCGCAATAATTAGCCTTAAGTGCAAGTGGGAGATTGTTGGATATAGTGACCTCAGAGTCAATTATTGGATCACAGGCACGTGATTCCAATGATTGAGAGAGGACCTATGCTGGTAGGACAGTCTTACTCGAGATGATAGTATGCTATCAGGTTTACCTTTATCATCGTGTACTGCTTCAGGTGACCTTACAGGTCGCTATTGCACACTGATAGAGCCCTTAGGATTCTTGCTTGACGACCAGCAGTATGATGGCGATCATATACGTGGGAGCTGGGGTCTATAAGCACATCCTTAAAGTGGTCCCTAGTCATGGGAGTTTCGAGACAGGGCATCGATACTACGGAGTAGACTAGTGTTTATAGTCGAGACCCCGACGAGGGGCGGTGGCCGGTCTCACAAGCCATTGGTGCCAATTGGATCACCTAAGATGTAACCAGGTGCTCATTGGGTTATGAGTACACCGGACAGGACTCGCCGGGAACATGCTAGTTGGTATTATACCTAGCGTCAGATAGCAGTTCCCTGGTGACATGTGTACGGGTTAGTTCATCGACCTGAGATCGTCATTTGTCTCGTGTGAGTTCCCACTGTACTTTGATAACTACCCTACCACGGCTTAAAAGAGTCGTGCAAACAGGTTTTAGATGGGTACAGTCCCGAGCCACATGGAGGCAGTGAGCGGATCTGCAGGGATTCGTCTCTCCCGGTATTGGGGGTGAGGTCGCACTGTGTCTAGGAAAGCCATTACACGAAGTCCTTGGCCAAGGCAGGAGATTTACTGGTAGGTATTCCAGTAGTATCTCAGGGTGTTCCGGGGTACACTCCGACACGACTTGTACCGCTTTTGGGGGTCTGACTTTTACCAACCCCCTAAGCCCGCCATGCGATGCTCATAGACGAACGTACCGGACTATACGGATATTGTCACTGACAGGCTCAGTAGGGTGTCAGGATGAGTTCGCTCATCGACATCCCTTTTGGTCAATACCTGGTAGCCCGTTATGTATGGATAATACCTCTGACGTGCTAGTGGTTAAATCCACAGCCAAAGTATTGATGAGTCTTTAGAGTCCCCCACAGACAGTTTCTAAAGTTTCGGGCGAAACGTTGTAGATGCCGTATGATATATAGCAGGGTTCGATCTTATACGTGCGGTATTGCATGGATCATGATCGGGCGGATCATACTAGTGGGCTTTGGTTTAAGCCGGATCCTAGTATTAGATTTGTTGGATTACTTTAGTCTCATCGCATTCGCATTCAGTCGGAATGCGGATGCAGGTATGTATATACAGGTGAGGGGTATCCTTATGATCCGTCACGAGTTTACTTTAGATGTTGCCGGATCTTTTTGATGGACCAAACATTTGGATTAATGTTTGGATGGTGAAATAATGAGCTAGAATTCATCATGACAATGCATTAATGTGACATGGACTTATATGTGACTCATGGTCTCTTTTTGTGAAAATATGTCACATTAGTGATTGTTTTTTGTTGATTTGATGAGTGGAGAGAGAGAGGGGGGCTTCCATGTATAGGTGAGCTCTCATATTATTCTACACACTCTCTCTCATTTTAAATATATGAAGAAATTAGAAAAAGAAAAGAAACCTCTTCTTCTTCTTCTTCCTCTAGCTCATTATCTTCCTCCAATGGCATCATCTCTAACCTCCATCCAAGCTCATGGATGCAAGAGACAAAGTGATCACAACATACTCTACAACACCTTGGACACGTCGGCTAGCACACTTCGTGCCCGAGTTGCTTTGGATGAAGCGGGAGCCCCTAAAAAGACTTCTCGATGTGGTGCCCATTCCGACGAGGAGATGAAGACCGGAGATGACGCGAGGAGATCGGGGTGGTGGCCAAAGACCGAAGGACATGGATCGCTCGGTATAGCTCTCTACCCTTTCTCTTGTTAGCTAGTAGCAGGTTAATGGTCCGATATGGGTTTTAAGCCCGCGGTAGCGCCGGTTTTCTAGATTGAAAAAGTTTTCGTTTCCACATTTTGGCCTCGTTCAGACGGCCGGGGCGCTACCGAAGACTTACAACACCAATCTTCTTTCTAAAGATCCATTTGCAGCTTACGGGTTTTACCCCTTCTGGAGCAATGTCCAAAGTCCAAACTTTGTTAGTGTACATGGACTCCATTTCGGTCCGCATTGCATCCAGCCATTTTACCGAGTCGCCGCTCTGAATGACTTGCTAGAAGGTAATAGGCTCATCATTGTCAATGATGCAATCCTCTCGATCCCCGTTTATGAGAAAACCATAGTATCTCTCGGGAGGATGAGACTTCCTGCTAATTCTGCGGAGTGGCGCGGGGATGTCCGGTTCATCTGAAATCTCTGGTTCTACCAAGCTTTCAATAATAGCTTATGGTTCTGGAATTTCTTCCAGTTCTATTGCGCTCCCACTTTTCTGATTTTCTAAAAATTCAACTTCCAAGAAGTGGGGATATTGAGAAACAAAAACCTTTTGTTTCTCTGCGTAATAGAAAAGATACCCCCTGGAGTTCTTAGGGTATCCCACAAACTTACACAGTACTGAGCGTGCCTCGAGCCTGTCTGCATGTTGCTTTTTTACAAAAGCTGGACATCCCCATGTATTAAGGTACTTAAGACAGGCTTTCTTCCCACTCCACATCTGATATGGTGTGGTAGGCACTGACTTAGTAGGAACCTTGTCCAAAAGATATCCAGCTGATTCTAGTGCATAACCCCAGAAGGATCATGGTAACTCAGCCTTACTCATCATGGAACGAACCGTATCCAATAGGGTTCGATTCCGCCTTTCCGATACACCGTTGTGTTGTGGTGTGTATGGAGGAGTAAGCTGAGAGAGAATTCCATTCTCTTTGAAGTAGTCCGGGAACTCGGCACTTAAGTATTCACCACCTCGATCAGATCTCAGTGTCATGATACTTTTGCCTGTTTGTTTTTCCACTTCATTCTTGTATTCCCGAAATTTTTCAAAGACCTCGGATTTATGCTTCATCAAGAAGACATGTCCATACCTAGAGAAATCATCCGTAAAATTAATGAAATAGAAATAACCACTTCGTGCATGTGTAAACATTGGACCACACACATCGCTGTGTATAAGTCCCAAGAGCTCGCTCGCTCTTACTCCATGTCCAGTGAACAGAATCTTTGTCATCTTTCCTATGAGACAAGATTGACAAGTTACATAAGACTGATATTGGAACGGATTCAAATATTCATTTATATGTAGCTTCTTCAACCGTGTTTCATTGATGTGACCCAGTCTACAATGCCATAAGAAAGCCTGATTTAATTCCGGAGACTTTCTTTTAAGTGTGTTCTGGACACTGAAAACCCGAGCTTGATTTAATATGTATATATCGTTATCTAATGTACCTGACCCAATCAGAGCTTGATATAGGTGGATGTCGACCATATCGGTTACAAATGTAAAATCATATCCTTCCTTAGAAAGTAAGGATACATATATGATATTACAAGCTAGACTAGGTACATACAAACAGTAACGTAGAATCAATATCTGCCCACTTGTCAATCCTAGGGGATATTCCCTACGGATTCAGCGTCCGCGCTCATTCCGTTAGCAACCCTGAGAGTCATATCTCCTACCTTGATAAGTTTCTCAAAGCCTGTAATGAATTACAGATATGAGATCCTGATCCGGTATCTATTACTCAGGAAGTAGAGTTAATTGACATACAGTTTTCAATTACAAACACACTTGAAGTCGAAGGCACAACGTGCTTCGAATCCTGGCTTCTCGATTTCGAAGCCCTACAATCCCCCTGCCAATTTCCTTTCCCATAACAATAGGAACATCCCTCCTTGCCTACTGTTAGGCCAGAAAATTTCGCCCTTCCCTATCCTTCTACCTTGTTGACACCGCACATCATCTTTGTTGAGGTCTTCTTCTTCTCACCCTCGGCTTTCGCTTTGGATCCAGAAGAGGAAGATTCCCCAATAAGCTGAGCGGGTGTCTCCCTGGTTTTCTTCAGGGTGTCCTCAACTGGAAGTATAACTTTCTTCCCCTGGACATAAGTAGATGGTAGGGACTGTAAAACCAAGTCAGTATGTGACTCATTCTCCAATGTGGTCTCTAGGTCCGTGATCTCATCAATATAGCTAGTCATCGTAAGGATGTTGTCCCCTATAGATGACCCGACAGCCAACCTCGCTTGAAGCAATTCCTTCGAATATCTTGCGATACGAGATTGCTCTCCATATAAATCTTTATTATGGAGGAAGATGGAAGCTAAGTCCATCTTCTCGTGCTGCCTCTGGTTTATACCATCCACTTGGCATTCGCACTGTTCTTTTCTGATGTCTTTCGGATATCAATATCCACGATGGTGGAAAGTGGTTCTGAGATGGCGAGGGCTTGAGTAGTAAAGAGGTGTCCCAGCTTGTTATGGGTAATGGACATCTGGACAGACCTTTGGCAGTCATTATAGTCAGATTCAGTCATTTTATTATCTAGATGTAACCTAGTCTTGGTCACTAGGTCACTGCAATTAAGGGAGAGAGAAGAAAACACTTAGCATGATGCTCTTATAAGTTTAGATTGGTTTTTAATTTATCTAAACAGGATGGCTCCCACTGTCTCTCGAATCCTTCCTCAAACCACAAAAGAAGAATTAGTCAGGATTGATCTCACCGTACAATTCTTGCTTAATCGTTCGGCCAGGCTAGTGTCAGTACTTCGAGGGAGGTTTTACGACGCTTTCGTGAAGTTCCTTAATTAAATAACCTCTTTTCCCTAGAGGCATAGCCTCGCTAACACTGTTCTAGACACCTACTTAGTTTATAGCATTGATCGTTAAGTGAAAATTCTCCCGAAGAGTAGAGGATCGGGACCCAAATATCATTGTTTGATAATGCTGAAGGAATCCTACCAACATTATCAAACTCCAAATGGTATGCAGCACTAGCAAGTCTCAGTTTCTTTAGAAACTCCCGATGTGGATTTTTGCCCCATGCTCTTATGATCTTGACGAAGGTCAACAAATCATAAGTCACATGTCAAGTTCTACCCATCATTGTTCAGGTTAATTTGAATCCACTCGTACATACCTTTGACGAAGGTCAACAAGGTAATACGACTGTTCTAAACCAACGCATATATGTATGCTACATATGAACACCCAGCAACTACCAATCACTATGCCTTGACGAAGGTCAACAAACATAGCTTGAATACTATTGAATATTCATATGAAATGACGGAGGGCTACGGCTGGTTTTAGAGAAACCGTGAACATAGTGAACTTGATATAATCGAAAGAACCTGATAGCTTTTAAATGGAGTGGTTTAAGCTCCGCATTTAAAAGTCTGCTGTTTTGAAAAAACCGAGTGGTTTTTAAAATTTGTTCCAATGATTCAACTTTGGTTTGTTTGCTTTGCATTAATATAATGCGTCCTAACATTTACACTTATCATCATAGAAAGAAACGAAAATATGACGTATGCTTATGCCATCCGCATTCGCCACTGGGCCCCGTCTAACACCGTTAGGTTACTTAACTAACGCCAAAGCGGGGACTGGACTAGCGCGGATGCAAAACAAAAGCAACGTCTAATATATATTATAACCATTCGTCTCACGCAATAATAGGCATTCCAGATCACAGATGAACATATTAGTTATACTAAGAATTCCACGTTTCGTTTAAGCCTGTAACGAAAAACGGATTCCACGGTCGTGATGAATAGCCAAACCCCACCCCAGACCGCTACGGGTGCGGCAAACTACCTACCAAATACCTGAAGTGAAGCAACCTCCCTCATCAAAGTGAGTAGGCCACTCGGGACATCGAAGTACCCGGTAGTTTATGCTCCCCACCTTGGGTCTATCCTAGGAGCAGAAAACAGTAAAAGAAATAATATACAACGGTGGCTACAACCTCAACCCGGATGTGCCCCACAAAATAATATTACATCACTTTACAATATTGCATCGAATGAAAGAATGAAAAACAATCATATCACATCCCCCGGCTATTCATCCACGATGATCCAATAAGTTCATATACACAAACCACAAAACAGCAACACAAATATGTGCAACCCTGACTAATCGACGTATAGCAATTAGTCGACGTTTCCAAAAGCATATATCATGACTTGAAACTTTAAACGACGTTAAAACTACGAGTTCGAAACACCCCGTATTGCCACAATAAAAAGATAACAGTATATCCAAAATTGACAAAAACAAACAACACCACAAACCTTAGATCCAAGCAACTAGAACACAAACCAAAATTCAAAGCATTTCACCACAACGAAAATGGTGACACCCGTTTTTTTCAGCTTTTGGCCGGTCCTATTCCGGTGAAACTACTTCAATTTTGGTGTGTGGTCATATCATACTAGGTAGAGCACTCGGCAATTGTTTAAAAAAAATTTAGAGGCTCAGGATAAATTGACAGAAACTTAGACCTTAGTCGTGATGTTTCGGAGTTATTTCGGTTTCGTAGTTTTAAACTTCGTCTAACTTTTAAATATGGTTTAGTAGGCTCTGATACCACTGTAAGTCTATGTCACGCACCCCGCGTGTCCACGGGAGGCGGAATTGTCAAAAAACGATTTTTCGAAGCTCGCAACACGGACTTAAACACTAGGATCGATGCTAAACCCTAGCTAACAAAATAATGTGTGAGGTTTAACTACTCGGCTGAAAGTTATACCTCATGAAACCAAGTCCTTCGGCCTTTTAGTCACTGTCCTCCTTGTCATCGTAGGCTCCAAGGATCGCTACGGATCGTGGCTTCCTCGTCGGCTTCCTCGAGTCAAAGACAATCCACCCGAGAGTCTTTAGTCTGAGCTCCAAGCTCAACTCCGAGGTAACTAAGGCAAGTAGCTTGCTAGACTAGATGGCCTAGGTGATGTAGAGAGTGAAAATGGAATACTTTGTCTCTTGGAACCCTAGGTTTCTCAACTCATGAGACGGGTTTCATATGAGAAAAGAAGTGAACTTGAGAAATGAAAGAGGAGTTGTGAGCACTTGAGAATAGCTTGGCTGCCCTAAGATAATAGGTGAAGGAATAAAAAATATTTTGGAGATAAAATTTTCACCACAAAATATCTCACAAGCTTCACAAATATCTATTTTGTCAAGTGAGTGAGTCATTTAGTAGCCATGCTAGATTCAATGCTTAAAATCTACCTCATTTCTCCACCCATAATGTTTAATGCAAAAAAGAATCCAAACCATAATAGGTGTCCACTTCTAGAAGCTTTCCCGAACTAATTACGGGAATGCCCTTCATCCGTATATACATACCCGCATCCGCATTCCGAAGAATACGAATACAAAGAGATGAAACAATCCATCAGTACAATACTAGGATCCGGCTTAAACTAAAACCCACTAGTATCATCCTCCCGAACAACATACGCACAGAAGTGCACGTAAGTGTTCGAAGCCATGTCGTAAAACCATACGACCTGTACATCTTTCGCCCGATGCAGGGAAATCCTCTATGTGGGACTCTAAAGACTCGACAGTACGCTGACAGCTAGGTTAAACACAAGCCGCAAGCGGTACTAGCAGCACATAACGGCTACCCAGGTATCTGTCGATAAGAAGGCCGATGAGAAAACCCATCCGAGCTCCTACTGAGCGTGCAAGTGACAATCTCTGTACAGTCCGGTCTGTTCGTCTAAGAGTATCACATATCGGGCCTAGGGGGCGGTAATCGTCAGACCCCTAATAGCGCAATAAGTCGTGCCGGAGTGTAGCCTAAAACACCCTGAGAAAGTACTGGAATACCTACCAGTAAATCTCGCTTGCCCTGGCCAGGGACTTTGTGTAATGGCTCTCCAAACACAGCGCGATATCAACCCCTAATATCGGGAGAGACGAATCCTATCTAACCGCCACTGCCTCCAATTGATTCGGGACTACACCCAACTACTACCTGTTTGCACGACTCCTTTCAGCCATGGTAGGGTAGTAATCAAAGTACAATGGGTACACACTCAAGGCGAAGTAGCAGTATCAAGTCGACGGACTAAGCTGTACTCATGTCACCTGGGAACTTCTACCCGATGATAGGTATAATACCCACCAACAGTTCCCGACGAGTCCTATCCAGTTTGCTCATAACCTAATGAGCACCTGCATACTATCTTCAGTATGACGTACTAATGGTTGTGGGACAGACCATCTCCCCTGCTGGGATGAGAAGCGTATACACTAGTCTACTACGGAGTATCGATGCCCAATCTCGATAATACTATGACTAGGGACCTGTATAAGGATGTGCTTGTAGATTACCCATCCCCCACTAGTGTGACTGCCATCACAATGCTGTTAATCAAGCAAAGATCCAAAGGGCTCTACTAATATGTATAAGCGATGCTAAAAGAAACACATGCACATATTGAAGTAGAAACAAATCAAGTAGCATACTACCATTTTGAGCAAGACTGTCAATATAACTGTGAATATCCTAAGGATCCATTAAGTAATATACAAACCAGTATGATACAGTAATGGATTCTAGGGCATACATCACTAACAAATACTATGATTTTGAATAATTGCTACTATATATCTTCCATTGTTTGCAACATCATATCAGTTTCTTTAGTAGATAAAGATGGATATAACCTTTTTCTTGATAAAAATATCATGAACATTTACCTTGATAAGATATTGGTTGCACAAGGTACACTGTTTAATGGTATCTATGTTCTAAATCAAAACACAGTTTCAATATAAAAAATACACGCAAGAGGAAGAGTTCAGAAGAGAACGAATCCTACTTGTGGCATTGTAGACTTGGTCATATCGGAGGGAAAAGACTAAGTAAATTACGTAAGGATGGATATTTGAATACATTCAAATTTTCATCTTATGAAACTTGTCAGTCTTGTCTCAAAGGAAAAATGACCAAATCTCCATTCACCGAACATGGAGAAAGGGCATCAGAGCTCTTGGGACTCATATGCAGTGATATATGTGGTCCAATATCTATACATGCAAGGGGTGGGTTCTCGTACTTCATCACATTCACTGACGATGTCTCTAGGTTCAGATACGTGTATCTTATGAAACACAAATCTGAAGCTTTTGAGAAATTCAAAGAATACAGAAACGAAGTAGAGAACTAGACTGGAAAAAGTATCAAGATCCTCCGGTCTGACAGAGGAGGGGAGTACTTAAGATCGGAATTCCTTGAATACCTAAAAGAGAATGGAATTCTCTCTCAACTTACTCCTCCGTATACACCACAACACAACGGTGTATCGGAGTGGAGGAACCGTACCCTATTGGACATGGTTCGCTCCATGATGAGTAACGCCGAGTTACCTCTTTCATTTTGGGAACATGCGCTTTTGACAGCAGCATATCTGTTGAATGATGTTCCGTCCAAATCATTGCCTAAGACACCATTCGAGATATGGAATGGTAAAAGACCATATATTAAAAGATTTAAGATATGGGGTTGTCCGGCTTATGTTAAAAAGCATAATCCGGATAAACTAGAGGCACGGTCAGTTTTATGTAAGTTTGTGGGATATCCAAAGAATGGTTATGGATATCTGTTCTACCATACCGAGGAACAGAAGGTATTTGTTGCCCAGCACGCCACCTTTTCAGAGTGGCAATTTCTTGCAAAAGAAATAAGTGGGAGCACGGTAGAACTGGAAGAAATTCATGGACCACAAACAGAACTCCACCTGGGGTAAAACCCGTTGGATGCAAATGGATCTACAAAAAGAAGATTGGTGTAGATGGACAGGTCGAAACATATAAGGTTAGACTTGTTGCAAAAGGTTTTCGTCAAAGACCAGGAGCGGACTATGATGAAACTTTTTCTCCAGTGGCTATGCTCAAATCCATTTGGATCCTACTTGCCATTGCTGCCTTCCATGACTATGAAATCTAGCAGATGGACGTAAAAACGGCCTTTCTAAACGGAAGTTTGGAAGAGTGCGTTTATATGGATCAGCCGGAAGGTTTTGTAGATAGTGGGAGCAGCGGGAAGGTGTGCAAGTTGGTTAAATCCATTTATGGATTAAAGCAGGCATCGCGGAGCTGGAACATCAATTTTGATGAAACAGTCAAGGAATTTGACTTCATCAAGAACGAGGATGATCCCAGTATATATAAGAATATTGTAGGACGAACTGTCGTATTCCTAGTCTTATACATGGACGACATTCTTTTGATAGGAAACGATATTCCTATGCTACAATCGGTCAAGTTATTCTTATCACAAAGGTTCTCCATGAAGGACCTCGGTGATGCCTCGTACATTTTGGGAATCAAGATCTACAGAGATAGATCCAAGGGATTATTGGTACTTTCACATTCCAAGTACATAGAGACCAGATTTAGTATGGAAGATTCCAAGCGCAGTAACATACCCGCATTGCACGGAATCACCCTCTCCAAAGAGATGTCTCCCAAGAGTGATGAGGAGAGGGTTCGCATGCGCACTATACCCTACGCTTCGGCGGTATTATCTATAATGTATGCGATGCTATGTACCAGACTAGATGAAGCTTACGCGCTTAGCGTTGTGAGCCGGTATCAGTCGAACCCAGGTGAGAACCACTGGACAGCAGTGAAGAACATTCTCTAGTACCTGAGAAGGACTAAGGAGATGTTCTTGGTTTACGGTAACGGAGACCTGCAGGCCGAGTCCTTTATCGATTCAAGCTTCCAGAGTGACAAGGATGACAGCAAGTATGTCTCGGGTTTTGTGTTTACCCTCAATGGAGGGGCGATGTGTTGGAGGAGTTCCAAACAGGACACCGTCCCAGACTCGACGATGGAGGCTGAATACATTGCTGCAAATGATGTCGCAAAATAAAAGTGGTCTGGATGAAGAAGTTGATTACATAACTTCAGGTAGTTCCGTCCATTGTTGATCCGATACCATTGTATTGCGATAACAATGGGGCTATGGCTCTTGCGAAGGAACCACTGTCCCATCAGAAATCCAGGCACATCTTGAGGCGGTAACACCTGATCAGGGAGATCATTGATCGCCTGAAGATCGAGGTACGGAGAGTGGTGTTGGGTTGTCTAGCTCGGCAGTAAGGTTTCGGGGGGCATCTTCCAAGTCATTTTAAAAAAAATTCCGTTCTAGCTAACCCTAAGCCTAGAATCTTTACTAGAAAATCCGACGAAAACATATGTAAACTACTTTACATCTAAGTGAATGAGGAATACAACCTTTGTAGACCGGTCCTTCACTTCTAAAGCTCCATGTAGTAGTCCATTCGCTGCATGTAGTGAACTCCCGGACTCTTGAAAGAGTTCACTTGAAGAAATGAACGAGCTTGCTCATTGTCTTCGAGGCCGAAGATGATCTACGTCGAGGAGACTCAAGCTCATCTACCACTTCACTAATGGTGAAATTAGTGAAGCAAACACCCTAAACTAATTGGTTAATAGTAGAGGATGATGAAGTAGGAAATGGACTCACTTTAGATTTGTTTTTCTCACAATATTTTCTCACCTTGAGAAAAGCTACCAAGCTTTCTCAATGAAGAAGAAGATGATGAAGAATGAAGATGAAAGAATCAACTCATGAGGTGAGAATTGCAACCATGGGTGAGTTAGTGTCATACACTAACCGATGTAAAGAATAAACCATGGCTAACTAATAATGGTTAGGTTAATAAATATCTACAAGTATAACAAAATTAGTGGACAAGGTCAATGGTTCCACAAGCTTCCACAAGCTTGAACCATGTGACTAATTACCAACTAATTTTGATTAACTTTAAATAAATAAAACCACACCATTATTACAAGTAAGGTGTAAGTCTTATACACCCATATAGCATGTGGCATCTAGAATGACATAAAAGATGTACATCAATATATATCATATTATATCATGTGTACACAAGTGAGAAAAAGAATTCTTAAGTGAGCTAATATTTGTTAATGTAAGTTAATATTTCTAATATATAATTATACATTAAATTATTAAATCAACACTTGATTTAATAATCCGACTATATAACATACAACCGACTAATATCAAATGTAACAATCTAATGAATCAACACTTGATCCGATAACTCGGCTATATCATATATAACTGACCGATATCACATATCGCGAGAATATAACACGGTATCACATATGCGCATTAATCTCGGTCCCGCACATATCACATATGTGCTCCTACATTGTTTCGCATGAACCAGGAAACCTCTGTGTAGGACTCTAAAGACTCGTCAATACGCCGGCAGTAGGTGATGATCATATCGAACACCCACAAGCCACAAGTTGTCTTCTAAACGTAACGACCACCCTAGGTATTGAGCGATCATAAGATGAACAAGCAAGCCTGCTCATACTCCTGCGAATCCAAACAGTAACACTACATACAGTCCGGTCTCTTCGTTTGATATGTCGCATATCTCGCCTGGGGGTGGCAAACGTCAGACCCCAATAGCTTGATAAGTTATGCCGATGTGAGGCTCATAACGGGTCGAGAAACTGGTGATAACACTTACCTGTAAATCTCAGAAACAGCCCTGACCAGAGACTTCCTGTTATAGCCAATCGAGCACAGCGCAACATCAACCCCCCATACCGGGAGAGACGAAATCCTCTCCTATCGCTCGTTGCCTCCATGTGACTTGGGACTATACCCAAAAACCACCATTTTGCACGTTCTCTTAAACGTGGTAAGGTGGAAATCAAAGCACGGTGGGAATCATACAAGACTCTATGACGATCTCGGGTCGACAGACTAACCTGTACTAGTGTCACCAGAGAACTGGAATCTGACGTGAGGTATAATACCATCTAGGAGTTCTCGGAGAGTCCGTCCAGTGTACCCAGACTCCACTGAGCACTCGTATATCATCTCTGATTTCAAACACCAATGGATATGGGATCATCCATCACCCATCTACATGGGTCGAGAAGCTATACGCTAGTCTACTCTGGTATATCGATGCCCCATCTCGATACACCCACGACTAGGGACATTAAAAGATGTACTCAAGGACTACATTTGTCCCACTAGTATGATCCGCATCATAATCTAGGTAGTCATGTAAACATCCTAAGGGCTTTACGAACATGTAACGGAGAGACAATCAGTGTACATGTTAAGATAAAGAGTAATCAGATAGCATATTATCATGTCGAGCAAGAAAGTCCTCCATATGTATGTCCAAGCATCCACTATAATATACATCATATGTACAATAATGGCCTCTAGTGCATAGATATAACTAACAATCTCCTACTTGCCCTAGGGCCATATGTTGTAGTATCCAATATCCAACAATCAGCAGTGGTTGTAGTATCCTATACTCAACCATCCCATAAAAGTCTCTCTTGGGAAAAGGCCTTTGTGAGTGGATCCGTCGTGTTGTCCTCTGAGTCTACTCTCCTAACCTCGATCCCTTGGAGATCAACCAACTCCATGATCAGGTGATACTGCCTTAGAATATGTCCGGGTCACTGATGGGACGGGGGTTCCTAGGCACAAGCCACCACTCCATTGTCTCACAATGGCAGGAACGAAGTTCATCTCATGAACAAATATACACCCAAACTGCCTCTTTGGTAGCATCCTATGTAGCGATGTATCCAGCCTTTATCGTCTAGTTTGCCACGATATCTAGCTTGGTACTCTTCCAACATACCGTCCCTCCACGAGGGTAAAGACAATGTTTGTGACTGACTTTCAGTTGACCTTACCACCTTGGAAACCATCCAGTGATTCTCCCTAGGATCTATTGATACCATCTCATTACAACTAGTGAGAATCCTAATATCCACTTAGATCTATCTTATAAATCCAAAACCCAGGATTTATGTGGTATCACCTTGATCCTATATGGAGAATCAATGTGATAAGAGGAGATTGACCGAGTGTAGCATAGGAAACTCCTTTCCTATCAAGAGTATGTCATCCACATACTATATGAGGAAGACCACCTTACTCTCTACTACCTTTTTATATATACAAGGTTCATCTACCATTTTGATGAAGTCAAACGCTTTGACTACCACATCAAAACAGATGTTCCAACTCCGCGATGCCTGCTTTAACCTATAAAGCAAGTTGCACACATTTCCGCTGCTCCGACTGTCTACAAAGCCCTCTGGCTATGTACTTATAAACGCTCTCTTCTAAATCAGTATTTAGAAAAATTGTCATGACACCCAACTGCCAGATATCGTAGTCATGGTATGTAGCAATGGCAAGCAGGATCCGGATGGACTTAAGCATAGGCACTAGAAAAGGTTTCATCATTATCTACACCCTGTCGATGAAGAGAACCTTTTGCAACAAGTCTAGCTTTGAAAGTCTCAACTTTTCCATCTACACCAAGTAATCTTCTCAAGATATATTTGCTCCTGATGGGGGTTTAACCCTTCAGATAAAGCAACTAAAGTCCATACTTTGTTGGTGTATATGGATTCCAGCTCAGATCGCATAGCATCCAGCCATTCTTATAGAGTCCCCACACTTGATGGCCTGCTCGAAACTAGTTGGGTCATCTTATGATGCAATCCTCGCTCCCACTGTCATTGAGAAAACTGAAGTATCTCTTAGGTCGATGAGGAACCCTACCAGATCATCGTAGAGGCTGAGGTTCGTCGGGAACTATTGAATCCTCCGGTTCTACCAAATCATCAGCTGTAGTTTGTATAGCCGAAACTCCTTCCAGTTCTACCTCATGACCATAAATTTGTTTCACAAAAAAAATTACTTTTCTAAAATGGAGGTCATGCCGAGAAATAAAACACCTTTTCTTTCTCGGTGCGGTAGAAGATATTCCCTTGCGAAAGCTTGGGATATCCAACAAACTTTCACAGAACTGGCCTTGGATTGAGCTTGTCCGGATTTTGCTTTTAGACATAGGCCGGACAACCCCAAATCTTAACTTACTTAAGACATGGGCTCTTCCTATATCATATCGCATATGGAGTGGTAGGCACCTGATTTGGTTGGAACCCTATTCAATAGGTATGCAGCTTCTCTAGTGCATAACTCCCAAAAGGAAATAGGCAACTCAGTAGTACTCATCATAGAGCGCACCATATCTAATAGGGTACAATTGCTCCGTCCCGATACACCATTGTGCTGTGGTGTATACGGAGGAGTAATGCTAAGAGAGAATCTCATTATCCTTTAGAATAATCCAGGAATTCCGTACTCAAGTATTCTCCTCCTTGATCACATCAAAGAACATAATACTTATACCCGTTTTGGTTCTCTACTTCTGACTTATATTCTTTGAATTTCTCAAAAGCTTCAGACTTGTGTTTCAACAGGAACATATGTCCGAATCTTGAGAGATCTTCAGTGAATGTAATGAAGTATAAAGAATCAATCTTGGCATATGTAGACAGGGGACCTACATACATCATCATGTATCAATCCCAAGAGATCACTAACTCTTTCCCTGTTTCCAGTAAACGGAGCTATGATCATTTTATCTTTGTGACACGACTGGCAAGTTTTATAAGATGTAGATTCAAACTGATTTAAACATGCATCTTAATGTAACTTGGCTAGTCGGGTCACATTGTTATGACCTAGTCTACAATACCTCAAGAAGGATCCGTTCATTTCTGAACTCTTCCTCTTGTGTGTGTTCTGTACGTTAAGAACCGTAGTTTGATTTAGAACGTATATGCCAATAGATAACGCGCCTGAACTGACAACTCTTGATCTAGGAAATGTTCAAAACATTATCCAACAATATAAAATTATATCCTTCTTTATTTAATAAAGAGACTGATATGATGTTGTATATCAGGTTCGGTATCTAATAACATTCGTTCAGAATCAGTGTATTTGGTAATATAGGGTGATAACTGCCAGCACCTTGCTGCAACAATTGCACCATTTCCAACTCTTAAAACTTATCACCCATTCTCAGTTCTCTACTTCTCTGTAGCCCATGTAACAGTTTACATATGTAGGATCCTGATCCGGTATCTCATACCCAGGACGTAGAGAATGCTGAGAAACAGTTCTTTGTAATGAACACACCCGAAGAAGATGCATCATCATGCACTTTCTTCGTTTGGGCGGCACGGGAATCCTGGTAATCCCTTATTTCCTGCTCGGTCTTATAACAATTATAAGTTGGAGCGGGACCAACGTTCCCCAGCACAGAATAACAAGCAGGTTTGGTCAATACATCCAAATTATTATCTTGATTAAGGTGTGACATGGTCGCTACCTGAAGAGAGAGAGAGAAGAAAACACTCAGCGTATGCTCTTGCAAGATTAGATTGGTTATTATTTTATCTAATCAGGATGACTCCCACTGTTTTTATCAAATCTTCCTTCAAACCCTAAAAGGAAAGACTAGCTGGGATTAATTATACTCTACAAGTTCGCCAATCTTTCAACCAGGCCAATGCCGGTACTTTGAGGGAGGTTCCCCGTGCTTTCGCACGAACTTAATTAAAATAAATCGAGTTTTCCCAGGGGCGTAACCCCATTGACACCTTTCTAAACACCTACTTGATCGACTAATTGTAAATTGCAAAACTCTTCCAGGAGTAACTATTACTCGCAGTGGGTATCGGGATCCAACTATATCATAGAAGGTATGCAATCTTATTAAAAATTTCAACACTTGAAATTCCCGATAATTTTGCCCCTAGCATCCTATGACCTTGACGAAGGCCAACAAAGCATAGGCGGCTAGTCAAGTTCAACCCATACATTTCATGATTGAATTAAACCTACCCACATGACCCTTGACGAAGGCCAACAAAGTCTCACGACTATCCTAACTCAATCGCATCATATGCTTAAGTAAATAAGAATAAATAGCTACCGCATACTACGCCTTGACGAAGGCCAACAAACGTAGCACGAATACTATGAAGTACTTATCTGAAATGACGGAGGACTACGACAGGTTTTTAAGAAAACCTTTTGCGTAATGAACTTGATATCGTTATAGAATCAAATGATTTAAAATGGAGTGTTTTTTAAGCTTTTGCTAGTTTCGCTAAAGAGGTCACTCCCGGTGAAGGGATATCGGCTCTTTTCTCGTCGAATGAGGTGCAGGATATTCACAATACCTCTATGCAAAGCAAGAACTAGAAAAGCAATCAAAGACAAAATCGAGGGTTGCGGCATCTGCCAGTTATTTCTAAAGAAGTCACTCCCGGTGAACGGATCTCGGCTCTTTCCTTATCGAATAAGGTGCAGGATATTCAACAAGGAATACCGCTATGCAAATCAACAATTAGAGCTACCTGTTTTTGAAAATTCGATTCCACAACATCTTTAGGTTTATTTTCTTTCATTAATCCCATTAATGAAGTCCCATCATTTAAGTTACCTAAACATCACAGATAAATACAACGTACGCTTATGCCATCCGCATTCGCCTCGAAGTCCTGTCATGCTCCGTTAGGTTAGGTAACTAACGGCAGAGCGGGGCAGGGCTAGCGCGGGTGTAAAATATAAGCAACGTCTATATAATATATCACATATACTATATACAGTATGTATCTCATCATATAAAGTGACCACATCACAGAATATCGCAACAGAAATCAACATATGAAATATTGGATATACTAGGATTTCCAGGTTTTAAATTAAGCTTGTATAAAACACGGATTCCACGGTCATGATGAATAGCTAAACTCACATCCTTAGACCCCTACGAGAGCGGCAAACAACCATACCAATTCTAGAGTTAGGAGACCCGGTCTCGACTCTTCGAGATGGCCTCCCACTGGACTCTAGAACCCGGTTACATGTGCTCCGCTCCTTGGGTCTATCCTAAGGCGGAAAAGTAAATAATATACATCAATGGTGACATCTTACTCAACACGGAAGTGCCCCAATAAAAGAATATTACATAAAAGTTTTTACATGAATGAAAAAAAAACTCTCATCTCACATAAAAAAAACCCGCCTATTCAAACACGACGATACAATATAACATATCACAGCAACACATAACATCACATGTCATCAATGTAAGTAAATATGCGTATCCCAATTGTCGTTCACATATAGCAACGAAACCGGTGATATATCACATATTACACTTACGGCCTCAAAAAAGAAAGAGAAAAACTACAACAGTTGGAATCCTCAACCATCTTAGACATCATAAACCCAATGTATCACATACTTTGGATTTCATACCCAACCATATGAATTCCTTAGACATCACATGCCTAACAATTATAAGCCCCGCATTTTAGTCTCGATATTGAAAACACGTTCCAATAACATATCGGGTAATTCAACAAGATTTCCGATAACCTGATCGAATGCTTGCCGGAAACTTTAGTAGACGGTTGCACCCCCGATGCCGTCGACGAAGTGCTCTAAGGCGGAACACCGCGCCCGCGAGCACCCGAACGGATGCTTTTGGTGACGGGGTTCTCCTACAGTAACTTGGTCGGAGCTATGGGGCGTGGCTATCTAGTAAGGTTAACCGGCGAGTATCCGCGTACACTACGTAATTGCGACGGACTTTTGATCCACATTACAACTCCGTGGCAACCGATCAAATGAGACTAAACCGCTAGATTTATAAAATTCAAACTAGTTATCACATAACTAAATTTGTGGATTCCAAATATTGTATTACAATCACAGATAGCTAGACGAAGTTAAACTTTTCAATCGAATAAGCAAGCACCCAAAATTTACCAACCAGCTCAACACTTGAGCGGAGTTCAAAAAGTACCCAGAAATTGCTACGGCTCCTATGAACCGTCCGTAGAATGGCCGACCCATGCCTCACTCATGTCGCCAAGGAACTGTGGAAAACCCTAGGGCATTACTGCGGTTCCACGATCCAACTCTTGAAAATTTCCAGTGAAAGAAAATATGTGTTATTGATATCCGTTTAAACTTTTTATCGTCTAAATAACCCGAATACATGTTAGAATTACGACTGCGAAACACTCCGAGTTTCCTTTGCAAAAAATTAACATCACATGCAAATTTAGCAAAAACAAACAACACCTGAAACACTAGAACCCAGAGACTAGAACACAGAAAAAATTTGAAGCCAAAACACCTAAATTGGGCCGAGCTCGCCGGTTTTGGTGACAACGTGGCCGGCCAAAGTATGCCCAAATTGCTTCAATTTTCTTCTGTGTTCATGATATATCTCAGATAACATTTTGCAGTTGTTTAAAAAAAAATTTGAAAACTGTATAAAATCGACAGAAACCAAGTTCAAGTGTTTCAAGTTTCGGAGTCATTTCAGTTTCGTAATCTAACAAACATCGTCTAATTTTCTAGCATGGCTCTGATACCACTGTTGGGTTGTCTAGCACGGCAGCATGGTTTCGGAAGGCATCTTCCATGCCGTTTTCAAAAATTTGCCGTTCTAGCTAACCTTAACCCTAGAATCTTTACTAGAAAATCTGACGAAAACATATGTAAACTACTTTACATCTATGTGAATGAGGAATACAACCTTTGTAGACCGGTCCTTCACTTCTAAAGCTCCATGTAGTGGTCCCTTCGCTGCATGTAGTGAACTCCCGGACTCTTGAAAAGCTTCACTTGAAGAAATGAACGAGCTTGCTCAATATCTTCGAGGCCGAAAATGATCCACGTCGAGGAGACTCAAGCGCATGCTACCTCTTCACTAATGGTGAAATTAGTGAAGCAAACACCCTAAACTAAATGGCTAATAGTAGAGGATGATGAAGTAGGAAATGGGCTCACATTAGATTTGTTTTTCTCAAAATATTTTCTCACCTTGAGAAAAGCTAGCAAGCTTTCTCAATGAAGAAGAAGATGATGAAGAATGAAGATGAGAGAATCAACTCATGAGGTGAGAATAGCAACCATGGGTGAGTTAGTGTCATACACTACCCTATGTAGAGAATAAACCATGGCTAACTAATAATAGTTAGGTTAATAAATATCTGCAAGTAAAACAGAATTAATGGACTTGGTCAATGGTTCCACAAGCTTCTACAAGCTTGAACCATATGACTAATTACCAACTAATTTTGATTAACTTTAAATAAATAAAACCATACCATTATTATAAGTTTGGTGTAAGTCTCATACACCCATGTAGCATGTGGCATCTAGCATGACACAAAAAGATGTACATCAATAAATATCACATATATACCATGTGTACACAAGTGAGAAAAAGAATTCTTAAGTGAGAAAATATTAGTTAATGTAAGTTAATATATCAAATATATAATTATACATTAAATTATTAAATCAACACTTGATTTAATAATCCGGCTATATCACATACAACCAACTAATATCAAATGTAACAATCTATCAAATCAACACTTGATCCGATAACCCGGTTATATCATATATAACCGACCGATATCACATATCGCGAGAATATTACACGGTATCACTTACGCGCATTAATCTCGGTCCCGCACATATCACATATGTGCTCCTACTTCGTTTCGCATGAACCAGGAAACCTCTGTGAAGGACTCTAAAGACTCGTCATTACGCCGGTGGTAGGTGATGATCATATCAAACACCCACAAGTCGCAAGTGGTCTGCTAAATGTAACGGCCACCCGGGTATTAATCGATCAGAAGATCAACAACCAAGCCTGCTCATACTCCAGCGAATCCAAACAGTAACACTACCGTACAGTCCGGTCTCTTTGTTTGATATGTCTCATATCTCGCCTGGGGATGGTAAACGTCAGACCCCAATAGCTTGATAAGTCATGCCGATGTAAGGCTCATAACGGGTCGAGAAACTGCTGATAACACTTACCAGTAAATCACAGAAACAGCCCTGCCCAGGGACTTCCTGTTATAACCAATCGAGCACAGCGCAACATCAACCCCTAATACCGGGAGAGACGAAATCCCCTCCTATCGCTCATTGCCTCCATGTAACTCGGGACTGTACCCAAAAACCACCGTTTTGCATGTTCTCTTGAACGCGGTAAGGTGGAAATCAAAACACAATGGGAATCACACAAGACTCTATGACGATCTCGGGTCGACAGACTAACCTGTACCAGTGTCACCAGAGAACGGCCATCTGACGTGAGGTATAATACCATCTAGGAGTTATCAGCGAGTCCGTCCAGTGTACCCAGTCTTCACTGAGCACCCGTATATCATTTCTGATGTCAAACACCAATGGATATGGGATCATCTATCGCCCATCTGCATGGGTCGAGAAGCTATACGCTAGTCTACTCTAGTATATCGATGCCCCGTCTCGATACACCCACGACTAGGGACATCAATGGATATACTCACGGACTTCCTTTGTCCCACTAGTATGATCCGCATCATAATCCAGGTAGTTAAGTAAACATCCTAAGGGCTTTATCAATATGTAACAGAGAGACAATCGGTCTACATGTTAAGATAAAAAGTAACCAGATAGCATACTATCATGTCGAGCAAGAAAGTCCCCCCTATGTATGTCACTATAATATACATTTGTACAATAATGGCCTCTAGGGTATACACATAACTAACAAGTGAATACAAAAGACAACACGGCGGATCCACTTACAAAGGCCCTCCCTCAAGCACTGTTTGAGTGACTTTTTAAGAAGATGGGCATGCGATACGCCAACAGCTGGCCTTAGAGCAGACGTTGGGTACTCGGTACGCCAATATATAGCCTTAGTGCATGTGGGAGATTGTTGGATATGTATGCCTTAGAAGCCATTATTGTATATGTATACATGTGGATGCTAGTGATATGTATGTACAGGACAATCTTGCTCAGTTATATAGTATATTATTTGAGTTATCTTTATCATGATATGTGTGTTTGTTTCATCTGATGCTTAATCCTGCTTTCACATATTGATAAAGACTTGATACAGTAGTATACTATTATGGTTTGACTTTATCTTAATATGTGCATATGTTTTACTCGTTATTACATATGACAGTTACATGTTGATAAAGCCTGTAGGATCTTGCTTGACTACCAGCGTTATGATGGCGATCATACTTGTAGGAGCTGGGTAGTCCATAAGCACATCCTTAAAGGTCCCAAGTCACAGGAGTATCGAGATCGGGCATCGATACTCCAGAGTAGACTTGCGTATATGTTTCTAGACCCCGACGAGGGGCGGTGGTTGGTCCTACAATCATTGGTGTGATCATCTAAGATTGTATACAGGTGCTCACTAGGGGTGGGTACACTAGACAAACTCGCCGAGAACCTCCAGATGGTATTATACCTATCGTCAGATAGCGGTTCTCTTGTGACATGTGTACAGGTTAGTCTTAGGACCTTAGATCGTCATTTGTCTCATGTAAGTTCCCACCGTGCTTTGATCACTACCCTACCACGGCTCTACCGAGTCATGCAAACAGGTTTTGTATGGGTGCAGTCCCGAGCCATATGTTGGTAGTGAATGATTGTCAGGGATTCGTCTCTCCAGGTATTGGGAGTCGATATCGCACTGTGTTCGATTGGCCAGGACCATAAGACCTTGGCCAAGGCAGTTGGGATTTACTGATAGGTTAATCAGTAGTTTCCCGAATTGGTCCTGAGCCGCATCAGCATGAATTATCGGGTTATTATGGTCTGACGTTTACCACCACCTAGACCTGGTATGCGATACTCTCAAATGAACAGACCGGACTGTGTAGAGATTGTCACGGATAGGCTCAGTAGGAGTTCGAACGAGTTTGCTCGTCGGCCTTCCTTTTCGACAGGTACCCGAGTAGCCATTACGTACTGCTAGTGCCGCTGATGTGCTTGTGGTTATGGATTTATCCAGTACCTCATAGCCAGCATACTAATGAGTCTTTAGAGTCCCTCACAGACGGTTTCCCTGCTTCGGGCGAAACAATGTAGAGGCCGTATGGTTTTACGACAGGGGTTCGATCATATAGGTGTACTAGCTACACAGATCATGATTCGGACGGACAATACTATTGGGCTTTGGTTTAATCCAGATCCTAGTATTATATTGTTGGATTATTTTCGTCTCTTTATATTCGTATTTTTCGGAATACGGATGCGGGTATGTATATACGGTGAGGGGCATTCTTGTAATTTGTTACAAGGGAGCATCTAGAAGAAGACACCTCATTATTGTTTTAACCATTTTAGCTAAATGGTTAATGAGGTGGAGGTATGATGTGTTCATTTGTATTAAATGAAGCATGGCTACTTGATGACTCATGTAGTGTTTCATGGTTTACTATTGAAGCAAGGTGGCTTTAAGATATTTTGGTGAATTATTGGATGCTTAATAATTCACAAGTGTTAGCCATTCTTCTTTCTATGCTCATTACAACACTCTCATCTCCTCCACGCTCTCTTCTTATACCTCAACCCCTAATAGTCTCATATGTTGAGAAACCTAGGGTTCTTGAGACAAAGAAATCCATCATCACTCTCTTCATCCTCTAGGCTACTTAGATTAGCATACTAAGTAACATAATTACCTCGGTTTAGAGGTAGGAGCTCAAAGTAGACACTCTCGGGTGGATCATCTTTGATGCGAGGAGGCCGACGATCAAGCGCGATCCGTACACTTTTCAAGGTGCTAAAGGAAAGGAGTGAAGACCCGAAGGACTTGAGCCTTCAAATATAAATTTCTATCATAGTAGATAGAACCCTTTAGCTTAGGTGTTAACGGGTTACTCTAGCGCCAGATTAATTCTTATAAAAAATTTTGTTCAACAAACTGTCACGGATGAGTGCCAGGGTGTTATTGTAACCCAACACTTCTTGCCCAGGGGTAACTTACCTGGTCCATCATGTACCCGCAGACGGTTCCTCCTCACTCCTCGAATCGGGTATCACATAGCTCAGAACCGAGAAAACTCATGGTGGACACGAAATATCACATCACGAGAAACTACATTTTTAAAACAATTCATAATTTCCTTTGAAATATAACCGGGGTTTTCAAATCCAGAGATCTCCTGAAAACAACATCTAAAATCATACCATAAAGTAAAATATATGCAAACATAGAACAATACTGTAAGCATGTCATATGATAATTACTGAACAAATGATTGTACTTTACAGTTAAGAGTAATAACGAGGTAAAACATCGGTTCTACTGTGTAAGTGGCATGGTAATTACCGATGATGAATTTGTGAGCCGGCAAATCTGTGTAAGTGTAATATGTGCATCATCGGTAATAGTGCTGGAGTACTAGTAAGCAAAGCCAGATACAAGTAAGTGCTAGGAACAGAGTACGTATGTCACGGGGAATAATACAACATAACATGAACGGTAATAAGATATGTAACTACCCCTGGATACATCAAATATAACCTATTATCCACTAAGGTGTTTAGCAGCAATGATTCTCCGAATCAAGACATAATCCTCGTACATCATCCTCGAGACGAGAGTGCGGATCAATCATCCGGTATCCAATCACGTACAGTATAATCCATAGTACGGTGTCATCAAACCAGAATAAGGATCTATCGCCCTATACATAAACAAGGGTACGGATCTATGGTCCTGTACATCATATCATCTTTCATTCTCATATATATATGTACATACATATATAGATATCTCATGTCATATCTATATCAACCTCATATCATATCTATATCAATCTCACATCATATCTCATCAATCTCATAACATATCTTGGCATATGTATCTATGTTTTCATATCGCCTCACATCCTCATATCAAGTATATCCGCTCATGTTATCTTATTTCATCATATCCTCATATCAATATATATCATCTCGTACTTGTCCTCGGTTCAATTATATATATATATATATATATATATATATATATATATATATATATATATATATATATATATATATCGCTTCACATCCTCATTTCATCATGTCAATATATCAATCCGAGTCATCTTGTATTTAACATATCATCTCATACTAAATTTTTTGATCATATCCGTAAGTTCATAGCATAGGTTTCTCCAAAATGTATTCCATATATCGGTTTTCCATTACTATGGTTGTGGGGGTGCTATACGCCATCCGTCCGACTTCCCCTGTAGATATAGATCTACTCACCTGCAATATCCTTGCATAGTTGAAGTCGATGAACTTCGTGATCTACTTCGTCGTCTCGGAAGTCTACGCGAAGGTACCTACAATCAATACACATCATAATGATATTAAAACCAAGTCCAAAAACCGATATGGCAGACGAAGTGCTCATAGGTTAGAACCTATAGCCTACCAATGCAAGAATAACAAATTAACCCTCTGCGTTGACGTCCAAACGTCCAACGACCGTGCCAAAACTCAAATACCAAAACCAAGTTTTCAGAAATCGGAAACCCGAAATCAGCAACATAGGAAAACACTCCTAGATTCTACCCTAAGTCAAATTAGAAGATTTTGCATATAGGGTAGGTCTAGATATCAGATACTGGAGATATAGAACAAACATCACCCAAAACTCTCAAGACCATGCCGTAAATTGCAGCCTGGAGGAATAAATCAACGTCCTGCAAGGGGAGTTGGGTCTTGAGTCTCTAGGGTAAATTCTAGGTGTCCTGCACATCTCTCTGTGATGGGAACTTATTTTATGGAGCTCTCGGGTCATAGTAGATTCTACAGAGATAACACAAATCGCCAAAAACCGACATCGGGAAACTTCTATGTTTGTGTTTTGGGTTTCTAGTCTCAAGTTTAGCCAGAATATCATCACTAATGGCTTAGGGGTCAGTAACTAAACTTCAATTACATCTTTACTACTCAAATCACCAACTAAAACATCCTAGAATTTTCCAAGGTCACCAATCTTGCTTAAACGAACTCTAAAATTAACTAGGAGATGAAGAAACTAAATAATATGACGGATGGTGAAGGTTTTACCTCTTGTAAGCAACTCAATAAAAACCCTAGATGCTCTAAAGTTCTCAAAGTTTTAACTTGATCCCACCAAAATGTGTAGGATGAGGTGGTGGTCATTTTTGTGAAGGGAGCCATGGGTTTTGATAAGGTTCTGGAGATGATTCCCATGGTTAGTGTGTTGGAGGAAGGCGGAGGAGATGATGATGAAGGAAGAGTTGAAGAAATAATGATGTGAAAAAGGAACCATGGTGAATAAAGCCCCCCCCTCTCTTTCTCACTCTCTCTCTCTCTCATATCCCATGCCTCCATGTCATCTTTTATCCCCCACTCACACAAATATCTTTACTTTTTCTTCTCTTTTCGCTTTTCATTTAAAAACCCAAATATCAACAAATACTAAGAAGCCATGCATGAATCAAATGCAATACGTCATAGTGCACTAGCCATAGTTAATATAAAAGTTGATTTGGCTTAATCATGATTAGTAGTGCACTAATCAAGTTTAATATAAATTTTCATATAATTAATTGCATAATTATTTAATAAAATATCCAAATCCAATAAATACATTTTTAATTAATAATTCAAATTAATATCCAAATATTTTCCAAATATTGGTATTTAATTATACCATTTTAAACCCCAAATTTATACTCCAATAGTTTTCTTCAAATTCATTATTTTATTATTTAAATTCCAAAAATATTGTTTTATATTTCTGAAATGTTACAGTCCTGTTCGGTGTACTCATTCTCCAATGAGCACCTGTGTACAATCTTTGATGCCAAACACCAATGACTGTGGGATCAACCATCGCCCCATACAGGATCAAGAAACGTACATATTAGTCTACTCTGGAATATCGATACCCTGTTTCGATACTCTCTCGACTAGGAACTGTTTAAGATGTGCTTGTGGACTACTCAAGCCCAACTAATATGAACTACATCATATTCCTGATAGTCAATCCAACATCCTAAGGGCTTTATCAACATGTATAAAAGAGACAGTAAACTAAAACAAGTGCACATGTTAAGATAAAAAGCAACCAGATAGCATACTATCATGTCGAGCAAGAAAGTCCTCTCTCTCTATATATGTCGAAGCATCCACTATAATATACAATAATATCTTTTAGGGCATACATATTCCAAACAAACGCGTCTCATCTCATTAACTCACGATCAACTCATTTAATCGGTTATTGTCGTACTTCAATGGCTAGTTTCGCCTCCCCTCCCCTTCCCCAAACGATTGAATTTGCTTCATATTTCCTTACTTCCCCTTGCTACGAAATCTTCCCAAAAGGCTCGTTCAATGGTCATATTCGGCCGAATTTCCGCACCTTGTCTCATAGTGGTTTTATTTTTTTGAACCATTTAGATACATCCCTACACTTTTACTTCTCACACAAAATTTCATACATCTCTCACTCAATTTTGAAAACACAGGAACACACAAAAACTCTCTCTCTCTCTCTCTTCACACACACGCACACACAAGGTTTTAAGTCTCAACTTTCGAGTTCAATTAACAGTTTTTCGGTTATATTTTCCCTGACTACCTTGTCTCGACTGCACTATAGCAATATTCTACAATAACATTACTTTTCATTTATTTATTTATTATTAAAGATACAAAGTCAGGCTACCTGACTCGCATCGCTATATGACTTGCCAAGACGAGTCGGCGAATCGAGTTGGATGAATCGATCGACTCGCCTCATTTGCCATGCCTATTAGGTTCAAAGTTGGAATATAAATATGTTATAACATATGTAGTTCCATGCCTTTTGAGTTGTTATTTTCCCTAACAGTGTGACCACGACACGATGGCAAGCATTGATGCAGCTCTAAAATAATTTCTTCAACAAAAGAAAATATGTCACATTAAATGTTGATATATTAATAAGGCTAAATTTCAATTTACCATGAACTTTAACCATTACCCTCTTAACTACCATCAACTTTTAAAATAATGCATGAGCATCACAAACTTTTCAGAAAACTATCATCAATTAATAAAATTGGTACATGATTATCATGCGCTTATTTTATGACAAAAATGCCCTCACCTTCCTCCTCTCTCTCTTTTCTCCTTCTCAAATTCTTATCTTCTCATAATGATGGAATCCACTTTTCAAACTCCTAATGATAAGGCTCCTGAACGGGAATTCCCCAGATTACGACACGTAGCAGATGGTGTGTTGTCCACGTAAGCCCACTAGGCTCCTGAGGGCTGCGGAGGCAGAATCAGTATGGCGCCTTAGGGTCTTTCCTCGGGGCCTCATCTCCAGGCTTACGCCCCCACCTCTCGTCCCCTAAGCCATCCAGTAGCCGAACTTACACCCTTTTTGCTCGTCTCCAAGCTATTGCATGGGCTGAGCTTCCTCGGCCTCCCGGCTCGTCTCCGAACCATCCGATAGGCTGAGCTTCCTCGGCTTTCCCGATCAACCGAGAGCGTGAATCCCAAGCGCCCCCGCAACGGCTCCGTGTATCTCGCCAAAGCGAGATATCCACCGTCCTACGTTCCGCATCCCACACGGGTGCATTCCCCGATTAATGAGAGGATCCTGCCATCAACTTGGGCGTAACGAGGGGGCATAACTGACGGCGAAGATCTTGCGCCGGCTTGCTCCATGAGACCACTATTGTAACACCTTAGAATGTGTTTTCTGGCTAATTATATTTCAATATAGGGTTTTTAATAAAAATTTTACCAATTTGGGTTTCAATTATTTTATCCTAATTAATGAATATTTTATTAGATTTTTCCTAGGCTTGCACACACTTGTGCATGATAACTAGGATGTTAAGGTGGGGTTAAACCATGATTAGCAATCATGGTGGATTAATCCACTTGCCTTAATCTAGTTTATAATTTGTTTAGGTGCTTTTGGGTTTAATTGTGTGCATGGTTGTTTTAAAAACAAAATGGATTTAAAAAGAATTTGAAAATGGTTTGAATTTGTTGACTTTGTGAGAGGGAGAGGGCATTGGGCTTCACGGCCAAAACCATGCCTCATTAAATGATGATAGAGAAGGAGAGAGGGAGGGGTCTTTTGCCTTGCACTCATTTCTCAACTTCTCACTCTCATTTCTCTTACTCTCAAACACACACACACACCTACAGCAGCTTCTTCATCAGCAAAGAAGCAGCAGCCTCAGCAGCAGCAGCAAGCAGCAGTGGCCGCACCAACAACATTACCAAGAGTAGCAGCAGGAGGAGCTTCAGCAGCAACAAGAGAAGCAAGTAGCAGCTGCAGAAGCAAGGCAGCAGCACCTGAAACAAACAACAGCAACAACAGCAGCATCTGGCATCAGCAAGCTGCATCAGCATGCACAGTCAGCAGCAGCTGTACCAGCAAACAGCTCCAGCAGCAATAGCAAGCTCTCACCTCCTCCATACACTTCTTCTCTTGCTTCCTAGGATCTCTTAGGGTATACTTTGAACCCAATTTCCTAGTTTGCTTAGCTTGTGTGTAATTGGTGTCGGTTTTCGTTAATTATGAGTTTAGTGCTAAATTATGGTGAATTATGTGAACTTTGGATAAGTGATGATTGTGTTGTTAAACCCTATCTATTTAAGTGTTGTTAGGGTCACTTTAACTGAGAAATTCCCCAGATTACACTAAAATACCATAGGGTTTCCTTTTTTGTGCTTTTGGTGTTTTTTAAAGCGATATATTGGCTTTCTCTAATCTGCTTTTGACCCGGATCCTTCATAACAAAATTGAGGAAACTGGAGCATGCTGATTAGGTCTAGAACACACCACCAGAATACGAACCCTCCACTCCCAATTATGGCCGCCGATTTAATCAATCTGGCCGCAATTTGCGGCCAGGAAGAGGGGTGGGGTCTTGGGGTTTTGGGTAGGGTACTCTGCTGTGCTATCTAGTGTTTTGGCATGTATAGTTTTGCAAGACTTGACCTGTAGGATAATCTGGGACAATATATCATATTGCATGTCCGTTGTGTTTCGCAATACGCGCGATACGTGAGTGGGTTCTGCGATCCAGCGTGTCACGGCGTGTCGCGGTAGTTTTAGACGCGTATACACACGTTTTAGCATATCGTGCACACGCGACGCGAGTTTCTCGTTTGGGTTCGATATCGCGTTTTGCGGAATATTTGGCTTATATATGATTTCCTTGTCTAAATTGCAGGTTTGCAAGCGGGGACTACGGACGCTGCTACAGGGTGGAGCTGTTGGTAGAATTCACCTAGCGTGGAGCGTAGGTGAGTAGATTTAACATCTACAGGGGAATCGCCCGCATGGCGTTATGCGTCTGGGCTAGAATTTTATTACTTGTCGCATATTCTATGTCATTGTTAGAATTGTGCCTTTACCTTATTTCCTTGATATAGTGTACTGTGACTACCAGCCGTAGGACACTGCACATATTATTAACGGTTCATGTTGCACGAGCACGGATTGTATGCTACACACACACCGTCAATAATTGCCATGTCACACACAAACCTTTATAGTCATTATATTGCTTAGTTAGGGACTTTACGACATCGATTCACTTTACTTATCACGTTTTGACCTTTAGTTACCGATATACCTTACTCACATATTCCACTCATACCCGGATGGGGTATACTTCATCAGTTGTTATAGGTAGATACCTATACATTGCCACACCTGTATGTTACACTTATATTCAGTTGCAGTCACATATTTACCTTTACTGATGTTACATAGCTTTACCTTATTGAGTTCACATACATATGGTTTCAGCTACATTGTCTCATTTATATGCTCGCATTTCAGATATATCGCTTATATTTATTCTTGGATTTGCGCATTGTTTATTTGGATTTTACATGATGTTTTCTGGATTTGGGAACCGTGAGAGTTCATGAAATTATGCATACATTGAAAAACCCGGTTTCCTTGATATGATATTTATGCAGCCACCATGAGATTTATCGGTTCTGATTATATACTCCATACGAGGTGTGGTTGCCGTATGAGGGTACATGGTGGGGCCCGGTATGGTTCCCCTCGGCAAGATGATCGATGGACTTTGCCGATTGAGCCTAGAGGCGGGCGAGTACCTACCGGTGATAGTACTAATGACTCGGCGGGGATCATGGAGATACCGTTGGGAGTCAAGCACATATGCATACGTCGAAAGGTGAGGGTCAGAGCTAGGCACTCGTGCTTTCGGGATAGCGTATGATACGTACCTATCAGGATGCTAGTCTTGATTACGATATCTGATAGATCAGGATTTCTGTGTCGATGCTTGGCACATTGTTTTCATGATATTTCTTTAACACCTTTGTATATATAACAGGGGATTTAGTCGTTGTTATATATACCCTTACACCAATATTAGTGGAATGGGACGCTAATATATGTGTATTGACCCCATCATACTTATTTCTGCAAATATATACCTTTAGGATGTTAGAATTCTACTTGAGTTTTGATTTGGGATATTAGGTGATTCATTGAGATTGGATATTGGACATACACATGGGATTATTGATTTGTACTTTGGGGATATAGGAGATTATCCGATATTGTACATTGGAGAGATGTGAGACTTATATGATGTGAGAGCCGATTGGGGGCTGATTTGAGGAATTAGGATTTGAGTGTCTTGATGGATTGTGATCCTACCACGATGACAGGATTCCGTGGGATGACATATTTCACTCCATACCTCATACCTTTTCACTTATGCACGGTTCCATGTATTAGGAGTACCTGTTAGTGTACCCTTCATGATTGCTGCATATCTACATTCTCATATCCCTATTGCATAGTTATTGCATACTACTGTCATGATTATTGCTTCACATATTGATATGACCTGCTATTACTGTAAATTGCATATCTTAGATTCATGCTGTACGTACATTCCTGCGATTACCTGCATATGTTATCTACTATTCACGAGTTGGCAACTCACTCCCGTTGTGGCACAGGTGTTGCAGGTTGTTCCCCAGAGTAGTCAAGGCAGGCTATTCATCTATCATCTTTTGCTATAAATACCGCATCGGCTCATTGTATACTATTTTGCTTTGGTGGGTTGGATGATTATCTGTATTTCATATTATACATTCGTTGTATCTTGTACTCTCTATCTACTATTATATTGTTGACTTAGAGACTTGGTGAGGACGATGTTGTATGTTAATTGTGGATTTATTGTCTTTTATACACCTTTATCTCTATTGTCTATATTTTTCTTCGCTACGGCGTCGTATATTTGTGATGTGGATTGTTTTCCGCCTTTGGGCCAGTTTTTACAAAAAGGGGTGTTGCCAAAATTTTAAAGAAGGAAAGTTGGACTTTTAAAGAATTTGGGTTGCGATTTCAAATGTTTCAAAAACTTTTATTATCTTTTCCGTATTTTCTTGGTTTAGATTTCTGGGTTTTGGCTTTCTTTTACCGCGTTACGTCTTTAGGCGTTGCGTAGTATTAGGGCCGTCACGTGCCAATTCCGGGTCGTGACAAAGTTGGTATCAGAGCGCTAGGTTTTACCTTTCAGAGTTTAGGATAACCTTAGTATGATGGAGTAGGTAGTTTAAGCAGAGTAACGTAGTGTGTTTATGTCTGCAGCATACCCACGATGCGGTATTTCGCCTTAAGTGACCTAAGTACAAAATTACTTGAACTTCCTTCCTTGATGATTCATATCCTTGAGATTCGATTCCTTATTCTCATCGAGTCTTATATCTATCTATAGACTTTCCGCCGATGACTATGGGGACTCAGAGTGATGCAGCGAGGGCTGAGGTCAGAGTTGGCTCGGGTGAGACGAGTACTGACCTGGATGGCACTCTAGTTGCACAGGTGCAGACGGATCAGCCTACGACATATAATATCGATAGGCTTGTGGCAGAGATGCATGACTTCCGCCAGACGATGAGTTCATTGGTTGATGTCGTTCGGGAGCTACGATAGGAGGTTGTCACCCCTGTTACTCAGTTGTCCTATGCGATCAGCATGCAGCAGTCCGTCACCTACATAGCACCAGTGGTTGTAGCTCCAGTTGACGAGGCGCATATTTCAGAGGCTCAGAGAGTTCCAGGACAGTGGATGACTCGTACAAGTGTACCAGCCCAGAGACAGAGGTTTGGTCATCGAGACAGATTTCGTGGCCGCCGCGGGAATAGCATAGGCTTAGGACGAGGACAGTCATTCAGCTCTCATTCCTAGAGGGGTCAGCAATCAGCGCGTGGATGTTTTCGATGCGGGAGCCTTCAGCACTTCGTCAGGGATTGTTCTTTAGCAGCTCGTCAGGATCATACTCAGAGAGGCCATGGACGTAGAAGGTTCGCTCAAAGGGACCAGTCCACCAGAGGAGTTCAGCCAGTTGCGGGTAGAGGGCAGACACAGGAGTTTGCTTCTACTCATCGGGACGCGCAGGCGTCCAATGCCAAGTTTTCAGGTATCCTTATTCCACATGTTCTTTTGATGTGTTCGTTTGTTTTCCATACTTGTACCGTGGTTGGGTAGATTAGTTGTAGTTTGTGTTAACTTCTGTCAGCGATTCTTTTGTTGCGCGACACGTATATCAGTTGTGTGCCAATCGGATAGGAGATAGAGATTCGTCCGTCATTTTGATCCTTCTAGAGATGTTGGATTTGACGTTCTCCTGGGAACAGACTGGTTAGCTACGTGCTAGGCGTCTGTAGAATACCGTGAGGAAACAGTCAGGTTTTTTTTCCCCGGCAGGTCAGTTCTTGTTGTGAAGGTGGATAGTTGTGCCGCCTCTCACAGCTTGAATTCAGCCTTTTTTCGCTAGTCGGCTTTTGAGGAGATGTCGTGGATTCTTGGCGTTCATTCGTGATACCGTAGCCACAGAGGGTTTGTTGGACCGGTGTTCCTTTCGTGCGAGAGTTTTTCCGACGTTGTTCAGGATGAGCCGGCGAAGCTTAGGGAGCTTAAGGGTCAGCTGCAGAGTTGTCGATTGGGCAGTTTAGTGCGTCTGAGTGTTTCGCTTTTGGAAGTTCCTATTTCTGTTCGTCAAGGAGAAAGACGGCAGTTTGAGGTTGTGTATCGACAGATCGTTAATTGAACCGGCTTACGGTGCGGATAGGTATCCTTTAACTCGCATTGACGATTTCTTCGATCAACTCCACAGTGCGAGACATTTTCTATGTTTGTTCGGGATCAGGTCATCATTTTTGCGGGTTCGGAGTGATGGCATTCCGAAGACTGCCTTATGCGTGCTACGGGCCTGGTGTGTATTAGTGAGTCACTGGATTCATTAATGCCCTAGCAGCATTCATAGATATGATGAACCAGATTTCTTCAGGCCATTCCTCGACCGGTTATTGTTGTGTTATTTACGACATTCTGGTCTATTTAATGTGTATTGAGGAACAGGAGCAGCACTTGAGGATTTGTCTTGCAGATACTGTGAGAGTCCCAGCGGTTGCTAGATTCTCGGAGTGTTTCTTCAGACCTGTTTTGTGTTGACTCCTAGGTCTTGTAGTCACGGGAGACGGTTTCGTATGGTTTTGAGGGAGATCGTGGACGTACAGCTTAGGCCCAGACTTGTGTGCAGGACGGAGATCCACAGATTTTTGGGCTTAGCAGGATCTTACAACCATTTCGTGCAGGATTGCTTGAGTAGTGCTGCACCGTCGACTGAAAGGACCGGAAAGGAGGTTTCTTTCTTTGGACTGAGGCATGTGTGCGGAGTTTTCAGCGATTGAAGATTCTGTTAACAATTGCACCAGTTTCTTCCTTGCTTGTGGTTCGGGCGACCTTGTTGTTTAACTGTAATGTTTCTTGAGTGGGCTCGAGTGTGTACTAAGGTGACACTATAGAGTTATCGCTTTTGCTTCCCTACATTTGGAGGAAGTACGAGAAGGATATTCCACTCATGATCTGGAGATGGCCGCGGTGGTTTTGCGTTGGTGATTTGGAGACACTACTCGTTCGGAAGTCGTGTCATATTTTCACGGACCACCAGAGCTTAATGTACATCTTCCTGCAGCGGATTTTGATTGTTTTGATAGTCTTCTGCAGATTTACAGTTCTTGTGTGATCATCGAGTACAGCTTAAGTTTGTCTGTACTGAGGGGACAGCTTGCTCATGTCCGCGCCCGACCACTTTTCTTAAATCGCTTTCGCGAGACACTGCCCGCCGATGCTCGTACGTCAGAGATGCTTGAGCATACTCGGTTGGGTAATGATTCGGAGTCCTTGATTTGTGACAATGGTATGCTAAGTTAAGGACGCGTTTGTGCACCTGATATTATCAGGTAGAGACGTGAAATCCTAGAGCAGGCACATCTGTCAACTCTCTATATACATTCAAGTTCCACCAACATTGACGTGACTTGTGAGATAGTTACGGGTGGACAAGGATGTAAAGAGAAGTTTCATGGTTCGTTTCAAGGTGTCTGTCTTGTTGTGTGCTTGGGTCGAGCATCCGAGGCCGGCTGGAAAGTTGCAACCTTTTACCGTTCCGAAGTAGGAGTGGGAGCAGATCTCCTTGAATTTCGTTATGGTGTCTACCCAGGGTTAGTCAGGGTGTGACTCCAATCGGATTCTTGCCGTCCGGTTATACTAAGTTTGCTCAGTTGTTCTTTGTTAAGTTGTGTGTGTGTGTTAATTGTTGTCAGCAGTTGGGGATCGTCACTCGCCATCGTTGGGGTTCTCCTTCGATAGCTGTTATCAGGAGACACTCCAATTGGCAACCTTTAGATTTAGGGGATAGGTCATGTCGATCATCAGTCTGTTCTTCTGACTCTGCGTAAGTAGGATTTTGGACCCAGGCTAGTCTAGAGAATTCGGAGATGATCCAGTTGATTCAGGTCAGGATGAGAGTAGCCCAGTGCAAATAGAGGTTTTATTCCGACTGAGTTGGTCGTAGACATAAGTGCGCAGTGGCAAATCATGTATTCCTACGAGTTTTCCGATGAATGACGTGTTGGATTTTTGTCCCAGGATTTTAGGTCCCTTTGAGATCCTATAAGCGGGTTAGTTTCGTTGCCTTTAATTTGGCACTTCCGCCCAGATTATTGAGTGTTCACCCCGTATTCCTTGTGTCGGTACTTTACAGTTACCTTCATGACTTTTCTCACATGATTTAGCACCAGACCAATTAGCTTGACGCGATCTTTCGTTCACCAGCAGCCAATGGTATTATGGCTCGGCAGGTGGAGAAACGTGGGTCAGGGGTCTTGCCATCTGTGAAGGGTTTTCTTAGACGTAGCCGTATAGTGAGGTAATCACTTGGGAGGCTGCGAGCGAGATTTAAGAGTTGTAATCTTCTCTTTGAAGGTACGCGTAGCAGTATATTTTTAAATTCGGGGACGAATTTCTTTTAAGGGGGGAGGGAGATTGTAACACCTTAGAATGTGTTTTCTGGCTAATTATATTTCAATATAGGGGTTTTAATAAAAAGTTTACCAATTTGGGTTTAAATTATTTTATCCTAATTAATGAATATTTTATTAGATTTTTCTTAGGCTTGCACACACTTGTGAATGATAACTGGGGTGTTAAAGTGGGGTTAAACCATGATTAGCAATCATGGTGGATTAATCCACTTGCCTTAATCGAGTTTATAATTTGTTTAGGTGCTTTTGGGTGTAATTGTGTGCATGGTTGTTTTAAAAACAAAATGGATTTAAAAAGAATTTGAAAATGGTTTGAATTTGTTGACTTTGTGAGAGGGAGAGGGCATGGGGCTTCATGGCCAAAACCATGCCTCATTAAATGATGAGAGAGAAGGAGAGAGGGAGGGGTCTTTTGCCTTGCACTCATTTTTCAACTTCTCACTCTCATTTCTCTTACTCTCAAACACACACACACACCTACAACAGCTTCTTCAGCAGCAGCCTCAGCAGCAGCAGCAAGCAGCAGTGGCCGCAACAACAACATTAGCAAGAGCAGCAGCAGCAGGAGCTTCAGCAGCAACAAGAGAAGCATGTAGAAGCTGCAGAAGCAAGGCAGCAACACCTAAAGCAAACAACAGCAACAACAGCAGCATCTGGCATCAGCAAGCTGCATCAGCATGCACAGTCAGCAGCAGCTGTAGCAACAAACAGCTCCAGCAGCAGTAGCAAGCTTTCACCTCCACCATACACTTCTTATCTTGCTTCCTAGGATCTCTTAGGGTATACTCTAAACCCAATTTCCTAGTTTGCTTAGCTTGTGTGTAATTGGTGTCGGATTGCGTTAATTATGAGTTTAGTGCTAAATTATGGCGAATTATGTGAACTTTGGATAAGTGATGATTGTGTTGTTAAACCCTATCTATTTAAGTGTTGTTAGGGTCACTTTAACTGAGAAATTCCCCAGATTACACTAAAATACCATAGGGTTTCCTTTTTAGTGCTTTTGGTGTTTTTTAACGTGATATATTGGCTTTCTGTAATCTGCTTTTGACCCGGATCCTTCAGAACAAAATTGAGGAAACTGGAGCATGCTGATTAGGTCTAGAACACACCACCACAATACGAACCCTCCACCCCCAATTATGGACGCCGATTTTGTTAGTTATATGTATGCCCTAGAGGCCATTACTCTACATAGGATGTACATTGTAGTGGATGCTGGGACATATATAGGGAGGACTTTCTTGCTCGACATGATAGTATGCTATCTGGTTACTCTTTACCTTAACGTGTACATTGATTGTCTCTCTGTTACATGTTGGTAAAGCCCTTAGGATGTGTACTTGACTACCTGGACTATGATGCGGATCATACTAGTGGGGACATGGTAGTCCATAAGTACATCCTTCAAAGTCCCTAGTCGTGGGTGTATCGAGATGGGGCATCGATATACCAGAGTAGACTAGCGTGTACCTTCTCGACCCATACAGATGGGCGATGGATGATCCCATATCCATCGGTGTTTGACATCAGAGATGATATACGGGTGCTCAGTAGAGACTGGGTACACTGGACGGACTAGCCGAGAACTCCCAGATGGTATTATACCTCACGTCAGATGGCAGTTCTCTGGTGACACTGGTACAGAGTAGTCTGTTGACCCGAGATCGTCATAGAGTCTTGTGTGGTTCCCACTATGCTTTGATTTCCATCTTACCACGTCCAAGAGGACGTGCAAAATGGTGGTTTTTGGGTACAGTCCCGAGTCACATGGAGGCAATGAACGATAGGAGGGGATTCGTCTCTCCCGGTATAGGGGGTTGATGTTGCGCTGTGTTCGATTGGCTATAACAGGAAATCCCTGGCCAGGGTTGCTGAGATTTACTGGTAAGTGTTACCAGTAGTTTCTCGAATTGTTATAGACCTCGTATCGACACGACTTATCGAGCTATTGGGGTCTGACGTTTACCACCCCTAGGCGAGATATGCGACATATCAGACGACGAGACCGGACTGTACGGTAGTGTTACTGGTTGGATTCACTTGAGTGTGAGCGGGCTTGCTCGTCGATCTTCTGATCGCTCAATACCCGGGTGGCCGTTACGATTAGCAGACCGCTTGCGGCTTGTGGGTGTTTGATATGATCATCATCTGCTGCCGGCGTATTGACGAGTCTTTAGAGTCCTACACAGAGGTTTCCTGGCTCAAGCAAAACGAAATAGGAGCGCATATGAGATATGTGCGGGACCGAGAATAATACCAGTATGTGATACTGTATTCGATTCTCGCGATGTGACATTGATCGGTTATATGCGATATAGCCGAGTTATCGGATCAAGTGTTGATTCGATAAGTTGTTACTGATGATACCAGTCGGTTATGTGCGACATGACCGGATCATTGAATCAAGTGTTGATTTAATGATTTAATGCATAATTATATATTTGATATATTACTTTGCATTAACTAGTATCGGTTCACTTTAAATGGATTTTCTCGCTCGGGTGTGCACATTGTATATACGATATAATTTTGTGCACTTACTTGTATCATGTTTGATGATACATGGTTTTTGGTTAAGTGTATAGAATAAAAGTATGGTCAAGATGATGATTAGGGTTTTGCATATTCTTTTAATTATTTGCTTATTCATTTTGGAAAATAATTAAAGCATAAAAGAAGAAAAACAAAATGGTTTTCTTTCTTTATTCTTCATGAAGCTTATTGAAGCTTCATGAAACTTTGACCACTTAACCATTTTGTCTTCTTCTTTTGACCCTAACCATTGATCTAACCTAAGTTAATTCTCTACACCTAACCATGGTGAAAATTATGATAAGATTATTACTCTTTTCTATTCTAAATGAACTTATCATAATTTTTATCTTCTTCTTGCTCTTCTTCTTCTTCATGAACAAGCTTGTCTTCATCAATGGCATATTGAGCATATGAGTGTGAAATCCAATTCTAAAGTAAACCCACTTCCTATTTCTTCATCCTCTACCTCTTGCCAAGTAGTAGAGTGTGTTTCCTTCACAAGTTTTCATGGCAAGGTGAAGTTGGAGCTTGATCTAGCGATGCCTCGACGTAGATCATCTTCGGCATGGACATCGACGACCTAGCTCGCTTATTCTTCGACGAAGCCGACGCTAGAGCCCGGGAGTTCACTTGGACAGCGAAGGCACTTCTTTGCGGAGCTATGGAGGTGGGCAAACGGATCTACAAAGGTTGTATTTCCGTATTCCCTTAGTTAATTGTTAACTAGTTATCTTTTCGCCTAAACTTCTAGCCGACGATCCGTTGTCGGGTTTCTCGGCACCGTTAGAATTTTAATATGGCATGATCGATGCCTTGTGAGACCTCATTAGGGTGCCCAGGAACCCTACAGTAGTATCAGAGCCTAGCTAGAGCCTTAGGCGAAATCCATACGGAATTTGAAACCGGAACGAACCCGAAACCAACTCCAAAATAGCTCTCTGTCCTTTTTTCAAAAACTGGGATTTTTCCAAATTAAAAATATCCAGAAAACCCAGCAGGAAATTGTAAGAATTACTGTGAAAATATGAGATTATTTGGACTTTAAACAGGCGCGGAACCGCGGCACGAGCATGCCTCGTGCGGCGGTTCCGCCGCCACTTGGTGACGTCACAGTTCCAGTTTTGCACAGTAATTCAATATTTCCAGTGTTGAGTTCTCTGGGTACTTTTTAAATTTATTCAAGAGTTGAATAATCTGGAGTTGTTTTGAGGATTCGGTATTTCGATCGGGGTATCAAATTTTGTCTATTTGGCTTTCCGGATAAATTTTAGAATATGTTAAAAAGTTCGACCGGATATAAATACCCAATTTTTCCCCTGTCGGGAAATTTCCAAGTGTTGGATTTTTCCGTAGTTTAACGACATTCTAAGTAGTGCAAGTAACGCGATGGTCCCTCTAGAAGACAACAAACCTTAACTCGATTATGTGACCGTCTTGAAGTGCCCTTTGAACCTTCGGGTTTGGGGCAGTACGGCGTGCCACATGTGAGGCGTTGGCTTGACCCTTCTACGGCTGGACCGTTGGTACTGAGGCACGAACTGAATGTTGTTAGACTTATTTCATGTGTTGACCTGTTTCGGGAAAACTTGGGTGTTCGATTGTTCGATCGGAAAGTTTGACATTTTCTATTTATCCGGAATGGGATACAATAATTGGAATTCACAAATTGTTATGAGATAACTGAATGAATGTTATAAACGTAGCACTTTAGTCTCACTTGATCGGTTGCCACGGAATTTTGATGTGATCAAAAGTCCGTCGCAATCACGTAGCGTACGCGGATACTCGCCGGGTAAACTTAAATAGACAGCTTCGCTCCATAGCCCCGACCAAGTGACTGTAGGAGAACCCCGTCGCCGAAAGCATCCGTTCGGGTGCTCGTGGTAGCGGTGTTCCGCCTTGGTGCACTTCGTCGACGGTATCAGGGGTGTAGCCGTCTACTGAAGTTTGCGACGAGCATTCGATCAGGGTGTCGGGAATCTTGTTGAATTGCCCGACTTGGTATTGAAAAGTGTTTTCGATAATGAGACTAAAATGCGGGGTTTATAATTGTTAGGCATGCGATGTCTAAGTAATTCATTTGTTTAGGCATGCGATGTCTAAAGAGATTGCGGATTCCAACTGTTGTAGTTTTACACTTTCTTTTCTGTGACCGTAAGTGTAATATGTGATATCGCCGGTTTTGTTGCTATATGTCAATGACAATTGGGATGCGCATATTTACTTACGTTGATGACATGTGATGTTATGTGTTGCTGGATATGTTATATTGGATCGTCGTGTTTGAATAGCCGGGGGTTTATATGTGAGATGAGTGTTTTTCATTTTCATTCATGTAAAAACTTGTATGTAATATTCTTTTATTGGGGCACTTCCAGGTTGCGGAAGTTGTCACCTTTTGTATATTATTTACTTTTCCGCACTAGGATAGACCCAAGGAGGAGGGCACAAGTAACCGGGTTCTGGAGTCCAGTGGGAGACCAACTCGAGGAGTCGAGTCCGGGTCTGCTAACTCCAGAATTTGTAGGGTTGCTTGCCGCTCTCGTAGGGGTCTAGGGGTGTGGGTTTGGCTATTCATCACGACCGTGGAATCCGTGTTTTATACTGGCTCGTATTGAAAACACGGACGTCCTAGTATATCCAATATTTCATATGTTTCTTCTGCTGCGTTATCTGTGATGTGATCATGTGATGTTCTGTGATAGATACAGTATATAGTATATATGATATATTATATAGGCGTTACTTATGTTTTACACCCGCGCTAGCCCTGCCCTGCTCTGCCGTTAGTTACCTAACCTAACGGTGCACGAGGGGACATCGAGGCAAATGCGGATGGCATAAGTGTACGTCGTATTTATCTGTGATGTTTAGGTACTTAAATGATGGGACTTCATTAATGAGATTAATGAAATAAAAGAAACCTAAGATGTTGTAGAATCGAATTTCAAAATATAACAGGTAGCTACAGTTCTTGCTTTGCACAGCGGTATATATGATATATCCTGCACCTTATTCGATAAGGAAAGGACCGAGATCCCTTCACCGGGAGTGACTCCTTTAGCAATAACTGGCAGATGCTACACCCTCGGTTTGTCTTTTGATTGCTTTTAAGAGTTTTTGCTTTGCACAGTGATATATATGATATATCCCGCACCTCATTCGACGAGGAAAGGACCGACGATCCCTTCACCGGGAGTGACTCCTTTAGCAAAACTAGAAAAGCCTCAAAAGCACTCCATTTTTAAAATCATTCGATCCTACAACGATATCAAGTTCATTACGCAATAGGTTTTCAGAAAAACCTGTCGTAGCCCTCCGTCATTTCAGATAAGTGGTAAATAGTATTCGTGCTACGTTTGTTGGCCTGCGTCAAGGCGTAGTGTGCGGTAGCTAACTAGTATTTATCTGCTTATGCATATGATGCAGATTGGATTAGGGTAGTCGTGCGACTTTGTTGGTCTGCGTCAAGGGTCGTGCGGGTGGGTTTAATTCAATCAGGAAATGACGGGTTGAACTTGACTAGCGGACTATGGTTTGTTGGCCTGGGTCAAGGTCATAGGACGCTAGGGGCAAAATATTATCGGGAATTTCAAGTGTTGAAATTTGCAATGAGATTGCATACCTTCTATGAGATGGTTGGATCCCGATACCCGCTGCGAGTAATTGTTACTCCTGGGAGAGTTTTATACATTACAATTAGCCGATCAAGTAGGTGTCTAGAAAGGTGTCAACGGGGTTACGCCTATGGGAAAACGAGGTTTACATTAATTAGGTTCGTGCGAAAGCACGGGGGACCTCCCTCAAAGTACCGACACTGGCCTGGCTGAAAGATTGGCGAACTTGTAGTGTGTAATTAATCCCGGCTAGTCTTTCCTTTTAGGGTTTGAAGGAAGATTTGATAAAAAGCAGTGGGAGCCATCCTGATTAGATAAAATAAAAACCAATCTATTCTTGACATAGCGCACGCTGAGTGTTTTCTTCTCTCTCTCTCCTGGTAGCGACCATATCACGCCTTAATCAAGATAATAATACGGATTATTGACCGAACCCGCTTGTTATACTGAGCTGGAGAACGTTGGTCCAGCTCCAACTTATAATTGTTATAAGACAGAGCAGGAAATTGGGGAATACCAGATTTCCCGTGCCGCCCAAACGAAGAGAGTGCATGTTGATGCATCATCTTCGGGTGTGTTCATTATACAGAACTGTTTCTCAGTATCCTCCGCATCCTGGGTATATGATACCGGATCAGGATCCCAGATATGTAATCTGTTACATAGGGCTACAAAAGGGTAGAAAAACTGAGAACGGGTGATAAGTTTCATGAGGCAGAAAACGGGTGAAGTGTTGCAGCCAAGTCTGTTGGTTACTGTCACCCTGTATTGTAATACATTGATTCTGAACGAATGTTATTAAATACCGAACCTGATATACAAAATCATATTTGTCTCTTTATTAGTAAAGAAACGATAAAATTTCGTATTGTTGGATAATGTTTTGAACATTTCCTATATCAAAAGTTGATCGGTTCAGGCACGTTGTCTAAAAGCATTGACGTTCTAAATCAAACTACAGTTCTTAGTATATGGAACACACATAAGAGGAAGAGTTCAGAAATGAACGAATTCTTCTTGAGGTATTGTAGACTAGGTCATATCAATGCGACCCGACTGGCTAGAGTTACATAAAGATGCATATTTAAATTAGTTTGAACTTACATCTTGTGAAACTCGCCAGTCATGTCACAAAGATAAGATGACCATAGCTCCGTTTACTGAAACAGAGAAAGAGTTAATGAACTCTTGGGACTGATACATGTTGATGTATGTAGGTCCCCAGTCTACAAATGCCAGGACTGGTTCTTTATACTTCATTACGTTCTCTGATGATCTCTTTAGATTCAGACATATGTTCTTGTTGAAACACAAGTCCGAACCTTTTGAGATATTCACAGAATATAAGTTAGAAGTAGAGAACCAAAATACGGGTATAAGTATTATGTCCTTTGATGTGATCGAGGAGGAGAATACTTGAGCACGGAAATCCTGGACTATTCTAAAGGAGAATAAGATTCTCTCTCAGCATTACTCCTCCATATACACCATAGCACGATGGTATATCGGGGCGGAGCAGATACACCCTATTTGATATGGTGTTCTCTATGATGAGTACTACTGAGTTACCTTTTTCCTATTGGATGTTATGCACTTGTGAAGTTGCATACCTATTGAATAGGGTTTGAATCAAATCAGTGCCTACCACTTCATATGAGATATGGAAAGGGAAGAGCCCATATCTTAAGTTAGTTAAGATTTGGAGTTGACCGGCCTATGTCTAAAAGCAAAATCCGGACAAGCTCGAGGCAAAGTTAGTTATGTAAAACTGGAAGTGTTCCAACTATACAAACTACAGCAGATGATTTGGTACAACCAGAGGATTCGGTAGATACCAACGAACCTCAGCCTCTCCGCCGATCTAGTAGGGTTCCTCACCCACCTGAGAGATACTTTGGTTTCTCTATGACAGTGGGAGCGAGGATTGCATCATGAGATAATGACCCAACTAGTTTTCGAGCTGGCCATCGAGAGTAGGACTCTGTAAGAATGGCTGGATGCTTAGCGATCTGAGATGGAATCCATATACACCAACAAAGTATGGACTTTGGTTGCTATATCTGAAGGGTTAAATCCCCATCAGGAGCAAGTAAATCTTGAGAAGATTACTTGGTGTACATGGAAGAGTTGAGACTTTCAAAGCTAGACTTGTTAAAGGTCTACTTCATTGACCAGGTATGGATGATGATGAAACCTTTTCTAAGTAGCTATGCTTAAGTCCATCCAGATCCTACTTGCCACGGCTACATACCATGACTACGATATCTGGTGGTTGGGTGTCATGACTGCTTTTCTAAATGAAGTTTTAGAAGAGTGCGTCTATTAGTACACAGCCAGAGGGCTTCGTAGACAGTGGGAGCAGCGGAAACGTGTGCAAGATGCTTCAAAAGGATTAAAGAAGGCATCGCGGAGTTGGAACATCTGTTTTGATGAGTTAGTCAAAGAGTTTGACATCATCAAAATGGTAGATGAACCTTGTATAAACAAAAAGGTAGTAGGGAGTATGGTGGTGATCCTCGTAGAGTACGTGGATGACATACTCTTGATAGGAAATGAGTTTCTTATGCTACGCTCGATCAATCTCCGCTTGTCACTATGATTCTCCATATAGGATCAAGATGATACCTCCTAAATCCTGGATTTTGGATCTATGAGATAGATCTAAGTGGATGTTAGAATTCTCACTTGCTGTAGTGAGATGGTATCAATCGATCCTGGGGAGAATCACTGGAAGTGTTCCAGGGTGATAAAGACGACTGAATGTCAGTCGCAGGCATTGTCTGTACCCTCAGTAAAGGGACGGTATGTTGGAAGAGTTCCAAGCTAGATACCGTGGCATACTAGACAATAAAGGCTGGATACATCGCTACTTGAGATGCTACCAAAGAGGAAGTCTGGGTGTATATTAGTTCATGAGATGAACTTAGTTCCTCCCATTGTGTGACAATGGAGTTGTGGCTTATGCCAAGGAACGCATGTCCCATCAGTGATCCAGACTTATTCTAAGGCAGTATCACCTGATCATGGAGATGGTTGATCTCCAGGTTGATCGAGGCAAGGAGAGCAGACTTAGAGGATAACGCGGCGGATCCACTCACGAAGGCCTATTCCCAGAGAGAGACTTTTATGGGATGGTTGAGTATGAGATACTACAACCACTGCTACAGATGGCCCTAGTGCAAGTGGGAGATTGTTAGTTATATGTATGCCCTAGAGGCCATTACTGTACATAGGATGTACATTGTAGTGGATGCTGGGACATATATAGGGAGGACTTTCTTGCTCGACATGATAGTATGCTATCTGGTTACTCTTTACCTTAACGTGTACATTGATTGTCTCTCTGTTACATGTTGGTAAAGCCCTTAGGATGTGTACTTGACTACCTGGACTATGATGCGGATCATACTAGTGGGGACATGGTAGTCCTTAAGTACATCCTTCAAAGTCCCAAGTCGTGGGTGTATCGAGATGGGGCATCGATATACCAGAGTAGACTAGCGTGTACCTTCTCGACCCATACAGATGGGCGATGGATGATCCCATATCCATCGGTGTTTGACATCAGAGATGATATACGGGTGCTCAGTAGAGACTGGGTACACTGGACGGACTCGCCGAGAACTCCCAGATGGTATTATACCTCACGTCAGATGGCAGTTCTCTGGTGACACTGGTACAGAGTAGTCTGTTGACCCGAGATCGTCATAGAGTCTTGTGTGGTTCCCACTGTGCTTTGATTTCCATCTTACCACGTCCAAGAGGGCGTGCAAAATGGTGTTTTTTGGGTACAGTCCCGAGTCACATGGAGGCAATGAGCGATAGGAGGGGATTCGTCTCTCCCGGTATAGGGGGTTGATGTTGCGCTATGTTCGATTGGCTATAACAGGAAATCCCTGGCCAGGGTTGCTGAGATTTACTGGTAAGTGTTACCAGTAGTTTCTCGAATTGTTATAGACCTCGTATCGACACGACTTATCGAGCTATTGGGGTCTGACGTTTACCACCCCTAGGCGAGATATGCGACATATCAGACGACGAGACCGGACTGTACGGTAGTGTTACTGGTTGGATTCACTGGAGTGTGAGCGGGCTTGCTCTTCGATCTTCTGATCGCTCAATACCCGGGTGGCCGTTACGTTTAGCAGACCGCTTGCGGCTTGTGGGTGTTTGATATGATCATCATCTGCTGCCGGCGTATTGACGAGTCTTTAGTGTCCTACACAGAGGTTTCCTGGCTCAAGCAAAACGAAATAGGAGCGCATATGAGATATGTGCGGGACCGAGAATAATACCAGTATGTGATACTGTATTCGATTCTCGCGATGTGACATTGATCGGTTATATGCGATATAGCCGAGTTATCGGATTAAGTGTTGATTCGATAAGTTGTTACTGATGATACCAGTCGGTTATGTGCGACATGACCGGATCATTGAATCAAGTGTTGATTTAATGATTTAATGCATAATTATATATTTGATATATTACTTTGCATTAACTAGTATCGGTTCACTTTAAATGGATTTTCTCGCTCGGGTGTGCACATTGTATATACGATATAGTTTTGTGCACTTACTTGTATCAAGTTTGATGATACATGGTTTTTGGTTAAGTGTATAGAATAAAACTATGGTCAAGATGATGATTAGGGTTTTGCATATTCTTTTAATTATTTGCTTATTCATTTTGGAAAATAATTAAAGCATAAAAGAAGAAAAACAAAATGGTTTTCTTTCTTTATTCTTCATGAAGCTTATTGAAGCTTCATGAAACTTTGACCACTTAACCATTTTGTCTTCTTCTTTTGACCCTAACCATTGATCTAACCTAAGTTAATTCTCTACACCTAACCATGGTGAAAATTATGATAAGATTATTATTCTTTTCTATTCTAAATGAACTTATCATAATTTTCATCTTCTTCTTGCTCTTCTTCTTCTTCATGAAGAAGCTTGTCTTCATCAATGGCATATTGAGCATATGAGTGTGAAATCCAATTCTAAAGTAAACCCACATCCTATTTCTTCATCCTCTACCTCTTTCCAAGTAGTAGAGTGTGTTTCCTTCACAAGTTTTCATGGCAAGGTGAAGGTGGAGCTTGATCTAGCGATGCCTCGACGTAGATCATCTTCGGCATGGACATCGACGACCTAGCTCGCTTATTCTTCGACGAAGCCGACGCTAGAGCCCGGGAGTTCACTTGGACAGCGAAGGCACTTCGTTGCGGAGCTATGGAGGTGGGAAAACGGATCTACAAAGGTTGTATTTCCATATTCCCTTAGTTAATTGTTAACTAGTTATCTTTTCGCCTAAACTTCTAGCCGACGATCCGTTGTCGGGTTTCTCGGCAACGTTAAAATTTTAATATGGCATGATCGATGCCTTGTGAGACCTCATTAGGGTGCCCAGGAACCCTACAAATTTAATCAACCTGGCCGCAATTTGCGGCCAGGAAGAGGGGTGGGGTCTTGGGGTTTTGGGTAGGGTACTCTGCTGTGCTATCTAGTGTTTTGGCATGTATAGTTTTGCAAGACTTGACCTTTAGGATAATCTGGGACAATATATCATATTGCATGTCCGTTGTGTTTGCGCGATACACGCGATACGTGAGTGGGTTCTGCTATCCAGCGTGTCGCGGCGTGTCGCGGTAGTTTTAGACGCGTATACACACGTTTTAGCATATCGTGCACACGCGCGTTTAGTTCACGACGCGAGTTTCTCGTCTGGGTTCGATATCGCGTTTTGCGGAATATTTGGCTTATATATGATTTCCTTGTCTAAATTGCAGGTTTGAAGGTTCGGTCAACTTGGTCACTGAGTCATAGTCTTAGGGTCGGGTCAATGGTCGCTGTCAAAGAGAGAGAGAAAAGAAACACTCAGCGTGCACTCTAACCTAGATCAGAATGGTTACCAATTTATCTAATCTGGAATCCTCCCACTGTACCTCAAATTCTCCTCAAAACCTGAAAGAAGAATTAGTCGGGGTCACCCGAGGAGTAAACCAACTCATCAGTAGGAATCGGGATCCAACTATCATCGTATGATAACGTGACGGAATCCGCTCACATCATCACACTCCAGATGGTATGCGCATATCTGGCAAGTTTCAGTTTCTTTAGAAACTCCCGATGTGATTTCTGCCCCATGCTCTTATGACCTTGGCGTGAGGTCAAAATATCATAAGTCATATGTCAAGTTCTGCCCGTCATTATCCAGGTTAATTTGAACCCACCCGTACATACCCTTGACGTAGGCCAAAATAGTAGTACGACTGTCCCAAACCAACGCATCTATCTATGCTACAGATAAATACCCGGCAGCTACCAATCACTATGCCTTGGCGTGAGGTCAAAATACATAGCTTGAATACTACCGAATATTTAACTGAAATGACGGAGGGCTACGAATGGTTTCTGGCGAAAACCTTTAACGTAATGAACTTGATATCGTTGAAGGAACTGATAGCTTTTTAAAATATAGTGACGAAAACCTTCGCTAAAGAGGTCACTTCCGGTGAATGGATCTCGGCTCTTTCCCCGTAGAATGGGATGCAGGATATTCCAACTGAATACCACGGTGCAAAGCAAAAGTAATCGGCTATAGTGAAGTTAATGCCCTGACGCAAACTTCTGTCCAAGGGGTCACTCCCGATGAAAGGATCTCGGCCCTTGCCTCGTCGACTGAGGAGCAGGATATTCCAACTGAATACCACGATGCAAAACAAAAGTGAACGTCCTTGCAATAACAGCTTTTTGAAAAGTGTTCCAACAACATCAGATTAGGTTTGTTTTTAACTTGCATTGATCCGAATCAACGCAGTCCCATCAATTGATCACACCAAAAAGAACGAAAATATACTGATATACGTATATGCCATCCGCATTCGCCACTGGGTCCCGTCATTACCCGTTAGGTTAGCTAACTAACAACAGAGCGGGGACTGGACTAGCGCGGATGCAAAACAAGTACAACATCTACTAATATATATACCAATATATTATATTCGCTCAAGGCGTGATAAAATGCAACATCACAGAAAATGTACAGCATCACAGAAACAATACAGATATCTGGGATCCCCGGGTTTCACAGAGCCACTGAAACCCGACGTTCCCCTGGTCGTGTGGATAGCCTGTGCAATGAAATCCTAGACCCCTACGGGCGCGGCAAGTCACCCGCCAAAACCTGAAGCGAGGCAGCCCCATTCAGTACCGTGAATGGACCACCCCGCACTTCACGGAATCCGGCAACTTGGGCACCCCTCCTGGGTCAACCTGTACCCCCTACGAGTGCAGCGAATAGCCCGCCAATCCAAGAGTGAGGCCCCCTCCGTCTCAATGCCATGAGATGCGGGCCCGTTGCCCTCTGGAACCCGGCTATCCGTGCACCCCTCCGCGGGGTAATCCTAGTACAGAAAGTAAAATATACATACAACGGGTACATCGACCGCAACCTGGCCGTGCCCCAAAATAATAATACAAACAGGCAGTGACGGCAGTCCACATGTCGGACGCTCGCCCCGCAATATCAAATGTACATAATACAACCACAACTGTACTAGCATTGCATCCAGGCTATCCCCCACGACCGATCCGCAACATCACAGCAAAAACAGAACATCAAGGTGAAAGTCACGTTCGCAAATCCGTCTAACCGGGCTATAGCAGTTAGACTGGATTTACCGATCAAGTGACATTCACGGTCGCAGATATAATGTAAATACTGTGAAATAATGTGTTTAAAATATCCGATCAATCAAATTTTAACAAGTGGGCCCCCAAGTACTACTGTAGCACATCAAGAAATTCTGGGCCCAAAATTAATATTCCAAAACCCATATTTTAAGCCCACAAAGACACTGTAGAAATTTGGTGCAGGGATCTCCACAGTGCGCGGCGGAACCGCGGCGAGAAGGGGGTGTTTGCGGCGGTTCCGCGCTCCCACAGTGGAGTCACTTCATCGAATTTTTATAGAGCTCTTAGATTTTCCAGTACATCAATATTTTACAACCAGAAAAATTTTTAGAGACCAAAAATTTTCAACAGAAACTGATGCGAAGGAAAAAAGGGTTTTGGAACATTTGATCGATCGGAACTGAAAAACACATTACACTAAGTTAATGGCGAGGCTCTGATACCACTGTCAGTGCACGGCGGCGCCCCGGCCGTCAATCCGACGGCCAAATGCGGAAGCGGTGATAAACTTTAATTTTTACTTGAACTGGCAAACCGCCGCGCACTAATACCCGGATCGAACCATTAATTAGTCCTAGCTAACTACAAGATGGGGAAGAGAGATATACCGACTGATCCGAGTCCTCCGGTCTACTCGTCCTTGTCCCGATCTGCTGCGGAAGCTCCGGTCTTCACCTCGTCGCCGGAAGTGCACCACATCGCCTACTTCTTTTACGGGCTCCCACCTCAATGCCGAGGCAACTCGGGCACAAAGCTGGCTAGTCGACGTGCCCAAGGTTTGTTGTAGAATATCTAGTGAGCAAGTCTCATTTTGGGGTTTGTGGAATTGCCTTTTGTGGAGGAATTGAACTTGGGGCTTTTTAGATTGAACTTATGGGATTTTTGCAACATGAAATGAGCCAAACATCCCCACCAAAAAATTTGGGACAGCCCCCACAATGCTTGGGCCGGCCATGAGAGGTGAGGGAAGGGAAAGAATGAGAGAGCCATCCAAAAAGGAGAGAGTGGGAAGGCTATATTGCAAAAAGGAAATCATGAAAGAATATGGTCACAATCACACCCACTCTCAACTACTCCAACAACCTCATCATCAACAACCATGATGACAAACTATAACCAACACTCCACTACAACTATCACCTCACAAAGTCAAGCAATGATAGAAGAAGAAGTCAAGGTCAAAGAATGGTGCACCATCATGATACAAGGAAATATGCAAAGACCCCCTTCCACAAATGCTTATTTGCAACAATGCAAATAAGCCCTCCTCCACCAATCTTCGGTCAATGAACGATACAAAGGAAATCGGCCGAAACGAAAAGCAAACTGGCAACTCCATAAAACTGGTCCCGTAATAAATTACAGGAAAAACCCCGATACTGTGCATACACACCCGCATTTGTATTCTGACCGAAGTACAAATGCAATGAGACAAAATTCACACTGTACTATACTAGGATCCGGCTTAAACCAAAGACGGCTAGTAATATCCGTTCGATCCTGATCCGTGCAATACCGCACGTATCTGATCGAACCCTGCCATATATCCATACGGCCTATAGTACAAACTGTCCGATCCTGATCCGTGCAATACCGCACGTATTTGATCGGACCTTGCCATATCTCCATACGGCCTCTACAACCTTTCGCCCGAAAGCTGAGTAACTGAATGTGGGGAATCTAAAGACTAGTAAACACCTTGGTTGTGGATTTAACCACTAGCACGTCAGAGGTATAAGCCAATACGTAACGGGATACCAGGTATTGACTAAAAGGGACGTCTGTGAGCGAATTCAGCCCGACAACCCTACTGAGCCTGTCAGTGACAATATCCGTACAGTCCGGTCCGTTCGTCTATGAGCATCGCATGGCGGGCCTAGGGGTTTGGTAAAAGTCAGACCCCCAAAAGCGGTACAAGTCGTGTCGGAGTGTAGCCCAGAACACCCTGAGAAACTACTGGAATACCTACCAGTAAATCTCCTTGCCTTGGCCAAGGACTTCGTGTAATGGCTCTCCTAGACACAGCACGACCTCACCCCCAATAACGGGAGAGACGAACCCCTGAAGATACGCTCACTGCCTCCATGTGGCTCGGGACTGTACCCAACTAAAACCTGTTTGCACGACTCCTTTGAGCCGTGGTAGGGTAGTAATCAAAGTACAGTGGGAACTCACACGAGACAAATGACGATCCTCAGGTCGATGAACTAACCTGCACACATGTCACCAGGGAACTGCCATCTGACGTCTGGTATATGACCAACTAGCATGTTTCCGGCGAGTCCTGTCCGGTGTACTCATAACCCAAAGAGCACCTGTATACATCTTAGGTGATCCAACTGACACCAGTGGCTTGTGAGACCGGCCACCGCCCCTCGTCGGGGTCTCTACTGTATACACTAGTCTACTCTGGAGTATCGATGTCATGTCTCGAAACTCACATGACTAGGGACCATTTAAGGATATGCTTATAGACCCTAGCTCCCACTTATATGATCGCCCTCATACTGCTGGTGGTCAAGAAAGAATCCTAGGGGCTCTATCAACGTGTAATAGCAACTTGTCAGGTCACCTAAAACAGTACACGATGATAAAGGTAAACCAGATAGCATACTATCATCTCGAGTAAGACTGTCCTACCGGGATAGGTCCTCCATCAATCATTGCAATCACGTACCTGTGACCTAATAATTGACTCTGAGGGCACTATCTCCAACAGAAGTGAATCCGGTTAGCTTGAAAAGTTCGCTTGCGCGGGTCAAACTATCCTGATCTTTGGCACTGTACTTCGCAATCACCTTAACTTTGAATGTACACTTTGCTCCACACGATCACATTTCGCAAATCCGTCAAAATATGCAAATGTAGGAAAAAACGGATTTTTAGTGCGAAAAAGCGATATGAATGCCTAAACTCCTGGACACACAAAATAAAAAAAATCAAATAATAAAATTGGGACAATAATAGAACACTGGAGCACAGAAGAAAATTTTGGAGCAAATGAGGAAGGAATGGCCGGCGGCGACGGATATTTGAGGGAAGTCGCCAGGCTGCTTTGGGCAGTTGGGCTCCAATTTTGTTCAGTGATCCTACTGTTCTACTAGTGTCTCAATGTTATTGTTTAACTTTTTTAATTAGTCCCAAAATGGTGGCAGGTCAAATTTCTAGAGAGCAAAAAGTTAGGAATGTCAAATTTTGTTTTGTTTTTCAATTTTTTTTTGATTTTTTAGTTTTGTTTTTAGAATAGTGCTAGATTTATAAACAGGATATACTGAGATTAACCCGAAATAACAAGAATAAAAACATTCCCGTCTCCTTGGCAACTACGCCATTTAATTGTTACATGCTTTCGCGTTGTCGTTTTATAAAGATTTTAAAGTTAACCGCAATCAAAACGGCGTCACGTGTAGCTAGCCGCGATGAGTATGGGTCGTCCTCATGGAGATGGTGTGTTTTGCGTTCTTGTTATGACGAGTTAAAGCAAGGTTCGAAACGGTTTGTTTCTAACCTAAGTGTTGTATATGCAAAGTATAAGTTTGTTAGGAATAGAGATAGGTTAGTGTAAGTTAGGGAAGTCAGTACTCAATCCTTTGTGCCGAGCTTGACTATTGAAGCTAGAGACACTGGCAACAACGTGGATTATGGTGCTTAAGCACGGTATTTGTAAAAACCGGCTTATTGACCCTTATCCGTACGTTCTTGTCTCTTGACTTTCGTCTCTGGCCAAACCGAACTCAACCGGTCACGGTTAGGGATCACTGATGCCTTGGTAGGGTAGGATGCCTAACAGAGCGCTTGCATAAGGTTTGGACGGAGTTCAATTGGTAAATATCGGGAATATAGAATTCCTAACTTACAATATCATTCTCTTTCCTAACAACGCCATTATTCATAAACCATCAAAACTAAAAAAAGAAAGAGCAAATGAAATGATAAAAAAGGAATAATACAACATTGCAAGTAAGTTAATGACAAGAAATAAAATTGCAAATAAGTAAAAGAGATAGAAAATGAATACTAAGAACCCAAGTGTAAAATGAAAGCTTTATTAACTTCAAGTGATGATACAAACCTTGAGTTTAATAACCAAAACTTAAATTTGCAAGCTCAATGAAGAGGATGCAAGATCAAGAGAAGGAAAAGAACTCAAGGTGAACTAGCTACTATGTAGAAAGCTTCAAAATGAAAAGAGAAACAAAGAGTAAACTTATAGCTCCAAATATATCCAAGTCTTTTCTCGTATCCTTCCTTTTCTCACTGGTCTGGCATTTATAGGAACAAAATAAGAATAAAAAAATAATATAGTATGGATGATGTGACAACAAAGGAAATCCAGAAGAAAAATGGGGCTCATTGGGCAAGCTAAGACCGGCGGCGCCGGACTTTTTGGGCACCTTGCCGGTTTTTTGTGTGACTTCGGGGCTCGTGTTGGTTATGTGATGATGTGTTCTCTCTACAATTCCACTGGTGCTGTTTTATTTGTCTATATGAACATGGTTTGCATTTAGAGATTTGGAGGGAAACTTGTAGCTTTATATCACATCATAACTTTTTCCATTTATCATTCATGTCCACCATATGTGCCCACCACTTTCACAAGTCAGCATTTGTGTGTGCCAACTTGTGTAAGGCGGCCCCTAGGTTCATGCATCACAAAAGGTGTTCACACTTGTATGTGTTAGACCATTTTTGATAAAAATTGTGTACACGTGCATGTTGTCAAAAAAAACTCTTTAAATATAGATCGGTTTGCAGTTCCAGTTGCAGTGTCGGCTCAAAAATGTCATATCCATTTATTTGAGTTTGTTTTCAGTGTTTTGTCACGAATACCTGTAATCTGTATTTATTAAGCAGACACGCGTTAATAGTACCGATACTATACAAATTGATAATGAGTGAGCGGTATTGAAATGCAGTTTTCTGTGATGAACAATCGGCCATTGGAAACACCCCCTCGTAGCGGAAGTCGGAAACAGCCTCTCGCACCCAGCCAACCAATTTTGGGCACGTGGCGCGTAGCGTAACTGTTGGTCGAGCGAAACAGCACACCCTCTTTAAAAGCGCAATCATTTCACTGATCCACCGACGTCACTAAAGATACGCGCGGTAATCAAGGTGTTCCAAGACAGTTGGAGTTCCTTAGCATGACTACTAGGTTTTAAATATGCATCGAGTATACAATTTTAAAATTTTAGTGTGCTGATCAACTCAAACCAAGAATCGAATTAGAGAATTAGGGTTTTATAGCAAGTAATCAAACATTACTCTAAGTGAATAAGGAATACAACCTTTGTAGACCGGTCATTCACTTCTAAAGTTCCATGTAGTAGTCACGTCGCTCCAAGTAGTGGTGTGCCGGACCCTCCTTAGGCTCCACTAGGCGAAAAGAACGAGCTTGCTCAAAGATCTTCTAAGACGAAGTTGATCTACATCGAGGAGACTCTAACTCAAGATACCTCTTCACTAATTGATGAATTAGTGATGCAAACAACCTATACTAAATGGCTAGTTTGGTATAGATTGTTGAAATAGGAATTTTGCTCACTTTAGAATATTTTTCCTCTCTTTCTTTCTTCACCTCAAGAAAACCAAAAGAAGAAAATGAGATGATGAAGATGAACTTGTGGGAATCATGGGTGAAAGAATATCTCATATCCTTTTTTAGAGAGTTAACAATAGCTAAAGATAATGGTTAGGTTAATAAATATATAGGATAAAAAAAAATTAGTGGAATTAGGTCAAGACTTCTACAAGCTTCTCAAGCCTTCATTATCCATGCTAATTTCCACCTAATTTTGGTTTTCCATAAATAAATAAATCCCAACATTATCTTTAATATGGTATGAGTCTCATACACCCAAGTTCTATGTATCATCTAGCATGACACATAAATAAAATAAATACATTTATATATATCACATATATTTTAAATGTATTTATAGAAAAGAAATTCTTAAGTAAGCTTATATTAGTTAATATATATATTAATATATCAAATATATAATTATATATTAAATTATTAAATCAACACATGATTTAATAATCCGGCTATATCATATATAACCCACTAATATCAAATAATTGAATCAACACTTGATTCAATAATCCGGTTATATTACATATAACATATATCACGAGATTAGAATACGGTATCATATACACGTATTGATCTCGGACCCGCACATATCACATATGTGCCCTACTTCGTTTTGCTTGAGCCATGAAACCTCTGTGTTGGACTCTAAAGACTCGTCAATAAGTCGACAGTAAATAATGATCATATCAGTTACCCAAAAGCCGTCAGCGGTACTAGCTAGACGTAACGGCTATCCGGGTATTGAGCAATCAGAAGAACAACAACCAAGTTTGTCTAAACTCTCGCAAAGCCTATCAGTAACACTACCGTACAGTCCGGTCTCTTTGTCTGATATGTCCCATATCTAGTATGGGGGTGGTAATGTCAGACTCCAATAACTTCATAAGTCATGCCAATGTGAGGCTCATAATAGGTCGAGAAACTACTGATAACACTTACCAGTAAATCTCAGTATCAGCCCTGGCCAGGGACTTCCTGTTATAACCAATCGAGCATAGCGCAACATCAACCCCCAATACCGGGAGAGACGAAACCCCTCCTATCGCTCATTGCCTCCATGTGACTCGGGACTGTACCCAAAAACCACATGTTTGCACAATTCCTCTTGAGTGTGGTAGGGTGGAAATCAAAGCACAGTAGGAATCACACAAAACTCTATGAAGATCTCGGGTCTATAGACTAACCTGTACCAGTGTCACCGGAGAACTGCTATGTGACGATAGGTATAATACCATCCAGGAGTTCTCGGCGAGTCCTGTTCGGTGTACCCATTCTCCAATGAGCACCTGTGCATATTCTCCGATGTCAAACACCAATGGTTGTGGGATCAACCATCGCCCCATACAGTATCAAGAATCGTACACACTAGTCTATTCTGGAATATCGATGCCCCGTCTCGATACTCCCTTGACTAGGAACAATTAAAAGTGGTACTTATGGACTATCCTGTTCCCACTAGTATGATCTCCATCATGGTCCAGGTAGCCAAGTACACATCCTAAGGGCATTATCAACATGTAACAGATGGATAGTAGAAGCATACATGTTAAGATAAAGAGTAACCAAATAGCATACTATCATGTCGAGCAAGAAAGTCCTTTCTATATATGTCTTAGCATCCAATATAATATACAATCATGTACAATAATGGACTCTAGGGCATGCATACAACTAACAATCTCCCACTTGCACTAAGGCCAGTTGTTGTAGTATCTCATACCCAACATCCTTTAAAGTCTCTCTAGGAAAAGACCTTCGTAAGTGGATCTGCCGTGTTATTCTTCCTGTCAACTCTCCTGACTTTGATCTCCCGGAGATCAACCATCTCTCTGATCAAGTGATACATCCTAAGAATATGTCTGGATCACTAATGGGACCGGGGTTTCTAGGCCAAAGCCACAACTCCATTGTCACAACAATGGTAGGAACCTCACCAAGTTCATCTCATGAACATCTTTATCTAGACGGCCTCTTTGGTAGCATCATTGGTAGCGATGTATTCAGTCTTCATGGTCGAGTCTGCCACAATATCTAGCTTCGAACTCATCAAACATACCGGGGTAAAGACAAAAACCCATGACTGTCTTACAGTCGACCTTATCACTCTGGAAGCTCGAATCGGTCAAGGACTCAACATGGAGTTCACCATTACCATACACCAAGAACGTTTCTTTAGTCCTTCTCAAGTACTTAAGAATGTTCTTCACAGTTGTCCAGTATTTCTTTTCAGGATCTGATTGACACCTATTCATTACACCTAGTGAGTATGATACACCCTCTTAGATTTATCTCTATAGATCTTAATCACTAGATGCATGAGGCATCACCCAGATCCTTCATGGAGAAACATTATGATAAGAAGAGCTTGACCGAGTGTAGCATAGGAACACCATTTCCTATCAAGAGTATGTCATCCACGTACAATACGAGGAAGACAACCTTACTCTCTACAAGCTTCTTGTATATAAAAGGTTCATCTACCTTTTTGATAAAGTAAAACTCTTTGACTGCCACATCAAAACAGATGTTCCAACTCCGCGATGTCTGTTTTAATCTGTAAATTGATTTAAGCAACTTGCATACCTTTCCGCTGCTCCCACTATCTACGAAGCCCTCTAGTAGTGTCATGCACACGCTCTCTTCTAAATCACCATTTAGAAAAGCGGTCTTGACATCATTCTGCCAGATTTTGTAGTCATGGTATGCAGCAATGGCAGGTAGGATCCTGATGGACTTTAAGCATAGCCACTGGAGAAAAGGTTTCATCATAATCCACACCTTGTTTTTGACGAAAACCTTTTGTTACAAGTCTAGCTTTGAAAGTCTTAACTTTTCCATCTACACCAAGAATCTTCTCAAGATCCACTTGCTCCCAATGGGTTTTACCCCTTCAGGAGCAACTTTCAAAGTCATACTTTGTTGGTGAACATGGATTCCATCTCAGATTGTATTGCATCCAGCCATTTCATAGAGTCCCAACTCGTGATGGCCTGCTTGAAACTAGTTGGGTCATCATCTTCCATGATGCAATCCTTGCTCCCACTGTCATTGAGAAAACCGTAGTATCTCTCAGGTGGATGAGGAACCCCTAGATCGGCGGAGAGGCTGAGCTTCGTCGGGAACTATCAAATCCTCTGGTTCCATCAAATCATCAGTTGTTGTTTGTATAGCCGGAACTTCTTCTAGTTCTACCTGATGACCACTAATTTGTTTTCAAGAAATTCCTTTTTGTCACGACCCAAATATGGTACATAACCGGCACTCAAATCACGTGACAACTAAAGACGTCGATGCTGTTCAAGTAAGCTGAAACCCGAAATCTAAACCATTTGAAAAATATTGGAGGTGAAATTTAAAATAGTCATCAGATGGAATTAGTTTAAATAACATTTAAATTTAACTAAGTATGTTTGAAAAGCATCTATAACGTTTTGAAATTCGATAGCACCTCCTTTACATTTTTGTATAACCCGATACAACTACAATAACAAAATAGCATCCCAACGGAAGCTAGCTTCCACATCTAAACAATGGAGCAACCAAGAAAAAATATACGACGCACAATGGCAAAGAAAAGAAAAGTGAAACAAAATGAACAATCTAGCATGATCGACTCCAATGAGTGCGACACTACAACAAACAAACTCTATGTCTCGCTTCTATGTCCACAATATACCATTTCTAAGTTGATGGAGTTTTCACTAGATACAAGAATATATGAAGAAACAAGTGTGAGTATGATACAATAGTAACCCACTTACCAATCAATCACCGAAAAGAATGTGTGCCCAAGCCGCTGATAATCCAAGCGGTAAAACCTGCAAGAAACTGTGGCACAACGGGGATGAGTTGCCAACTCAGTGAATAGAAGTACATCTAAAGGTAGAAATCGAAATGAATGAGGATACCTAGGTCATAAGTATAGTACTATCATAATCTATACAATATACTATATGATATGCATATGTATCATAATACAACACTAAATATCATGCAATCCCAAGTAGAATATATCAAATGCAATGACCTGTATCTAGGTATATGCCCAATGTAACCGAAAATATGTATATATAAACCTCTTCTTTAAAATAGCCGCATAATATATATGTCTCGGCATAAATCAGACGTGATAGTATGAAATATAATAGATATCTTATTTAAGATACACGTCTTGCTATTTTAATGAATAGTGTTAAGAGATTTACAATTTAAAAGATTTCAGAGTCATATCATACACGTCAAATTAATGAGGCTATAGCTCGATTTGAAATCCTTTTTATATGCAACAACTCGTAAAAAGGTATGCGGGTACTGTCCCCCGGAGCAGTCCTGGTCGGCTACTATGATTATGATATAACTGTGTACCTCATGATAGCAATATATCAATATATATATATATATATGAATGTCCACCATCGACACCCGAAATCAGAAATCTCTCGTGTCCATCACCGACACATAAATGCAGATACCGTTGACACCATCTCAACAGACGATCGCCACCCGATACCCCCGGCTCCGATCGGTATCCCCTGGATAGCCGCCGTGCCTAATCGAACCCCGGTCAGTATCCCCTGGATATCTGCCATGCTCATCTCTATCTCTGGTATCGAGTATCCTCGTTAGGCTCCCCACCTACAATGCAGCTATCCTGCCCGTCGGCCTTGAACTGGGTCCACCATGTATCCCGCTATATAGCTACCCCACTCAGTACGGATAAGTCACACATCTGAAACCGTATAACTACCCCACTCGGTTCGGAATAAAAACTCAGAAAACATAAAATTCATAGTGGACTCCAACTCATCATATCCAGAAATATCAAGTGAAGAATGAGAATACTTACATAGACCATTCTGATGATATATTATATATATACATATATAACAGCGTCCCATACCACTGATATATATCATCATGAGTAAATATCCAGAAAATCCATAAGAATCAAATACACCATCTATAGTACTGATATTCGTAATTTACAACAGAAAATAAGGAAAGACTGCTTAATTAAATCATATAGGCATAATTATATCAATCCTACTGTGTCATGGCACTACTAATGATGTGTAGTGTAGCATTCGCGTCTGTGCTCGTGCAATATGGCAATCATTAGTATTAGTTGTTAGTGCAAGTGTTCAACAGGTGTAATCATACACACACACACACACACATACGCATTATATAACAGAACAGTTCTACAGTGACATGGCTGTACCAATGAGGTGTAGTTTAACATATATATGCGTTCTCGTGCAACATGATACTCATTGGTAATTGTGAAGTGTTCCATCAGAGTGTTCGTATCGCGGAAACTTATACATCGATAGTATAACGCAAACATTTAAAGTAATCTAAGCGTAACTATTAATTGTAATTACTTGCTATGAACTATACCATTATCTTTAGAAATGGAACGATACGTTGGGTTTGAAATAAGGAAGCTGCCTTAGTTTAAAATATATATTCGTTTTGGAAGTGGGCATCACATCCTTATATTTTATCATTTAAAAGAGAAACAAATCGTAGTCTTTAAAAGAATATAGCTCACACAAGTATTACATCCTAAAACGGAATATAATCTAACTCTACGAATCAAAAGGAAAACTTGACTGTTATTCGGCAAACGAATCTTATCATTTCCAATACGTATAATCTTTTGTATAATACCTCATTGTATCACTGTATCTGTATTATTTCAAGTACGACATGATTCCTCGTACATATCATCAAACCATTTCTATGTCATACGGATCTCACATCCCATACGTATGTCATTAAAACTATGTATGAAACTATATGCAATTGAAGGACATTGTAGGGTTTCTATGCACGCGCACAAGGGTCTACGAGGCATCAACCATACCCGATTAAAAAAAATAGCCGTGCCGAACAACCCGATACAAGATCTTTAAACTAGAGATTAGGCGAAAACTAACATGCTAAACATTTTAACACAAAGTGAGAGGGATTACAACCTTTGTAGATCCGGTCCTTCACTTCATATGCTCCGTGTTGTGGTCCCTTCGCTGCGATCATCGGGTTCTGGACTCTCGAGAAGTTCCACGAAGAGAAAGATGCAACCTTTGCTTCCGATTTTCGATTCTAAGATGATCTACCTTGAAGTTCCGTTAACACAAGCTAACACTCATGAAATGATGTGAACACCCTCATCTAAATGGCAAGGGAAGATGAGGATGATGAAGTAGGATTTTTGCTCTCTTTATTTATCTTTTTCTCATATTTATTCATCACTTTTATCAAAGCAAGAAAGCTTTTCAAGAAGAACTCAAGGATGAAGAAGATGAATAATAATTAGAATCCTTTTGTGATGAATAGGAAATGAAATGATATGATGAAATAATGCAACCATGGTCAAGTAAACCTTTGTAGAGAATTAACCAAGGGTTAGGGTTTGGGTTGAGTTAAGAATGAGTCATAACAAAATATCTTTCACAAAACAAAACTAAACCTTCTAGAATCATCTAGAAAGCATAACCCTAATCCAAACCCTAATCATTTTTAAACTCCACTAAACATGTTGCATTAGTTATCATATCATGTTACAATATTATATATCACATATATAATATTTATCGTAACAAAATAAAATAATACATTTAACATATATCGCATATATATCAATGTATTACCCGAGTGAGAAAAAGAATCTTTTAGTGAGCAAATATTAGTTAATGAAATTTAATATATCATATATATTATTATACATTAAATTATCGAATCAACACTTGATCCGACAATCCGGTTATATCGCATATAACCGACTAATATTTATCCGTACCGATTCATCGAATCAACACTTGATCCGATGACCCGGCTGATATCAAATATCGCGAGAATATAATACGGTATCACATATCGCATTATCCTCGGTCCCGTACATATCACATATGTGCTCCTACTCCGTTTTTCCTGAGTCAAGAAACCTCTGTGTAGGACTCTAAAGAATCGTCAATACGCCGGCAGTAGGTGATGATCATATCAAACACCCACAAGCTGCAAGCGGTCAGCTAAACGTAACAGCTACCCAGGTATTGAGCGCTCAGAAGATCAACAAGCAAGCCTGTACATTCTCCTGTGAATCCAAACAGTAACACTCCCATACAGTCCGGTCTCGTCGTCTGATATGTTGCATATCTCGCCTAGGGGTGGTAAACGTCAGACCACAGTAGCTCGATAAGTCGTGTCGATATGAGGTCTATAACAGTTCGAGAAACTACTGATAACACTTACCAGTAAATCTCAGCAACCCTGGCCAGGGATTTCCGGTTATAGCCAATCGAACACAGCACAACATCAACTCCTTATACCGGGAGAGACGAATCCCCTCCTATCGCTCATTGCCTCCATGTGATTCGGGACTGTACCCAAAAGCCACCTTTTTGCACGCCCTCTTGGACGTGGTATGATGGAAATCAAAGCACAGTGGGAATCACACAAGACTCTATGACGATCTCGGGTCAACAGACTACTCTGTACCAGTGTCACCGGAGAACTGCCATCTGACGTATGGTATAATACCATCTGGGAGTTCTCGGCGAGTCCGTCCAGTGTACCCTGTCTCTACTGAGCACCCGTACACCATCCTTGATGTCAAACACCGATGGATATGGGATCATCCATCGCCCATCATATAGGTCAAGATGCGTATACGCTAGTCTACTCTGGTGTATCGATGCCCTGTCTCGATACACCCTCGACTAGGAACAGTTATAGGATGTACTCATCGACTACCGTGGCCCCACTAGTATGATCTCATCATAGTCCCAGTAGTCGAGTACATATTCTAAGGGCTTTATCAACATGTAATACAGAGACAATCAGAGTACATGTTAAGATAAAGTACAACCAGATAGCATACTATCATGTCGAGCAAGAAAGTCCTCCCTATATATGTCCTAGCATCCACTACAATATACATCGTATGTACAGTAATGGCCTCTAGGGCATACATATAACTAACAATCTCCTACTTTCACTAGGGCCATCTGTTATGGTATCGCATACCCAACAATTAGCTGCGGTTGAAGTATCTCATACTCAACCATCCCATAAAAATCTCTACTGGGAAAAAGGCCTTTGTGAGTGGATCCGCGCTGTCGTCCTCTGTGTCTACTCTCCTAACCTCGATCTCCCTGGCGATCAACCATCTCCATGATCAGGTGATACTGCCTAAGAATTATATCTGGATTTCTGATGGGACGGTAGTTCCTTGGCTGAAGCCACAACTCCATTGTCACACAATGGTAGGAACGAAGTTCATCTTATGGACTTAAATATATCCAGACTGCCTCTTTGGTAGTATCCTTGGTAACGATGTATCTTGCCTTTAATCTTCCAGTATGTCACGGTATCTTGCTTGGAACTCTTCCAACATACCGTCCCTCCACTGAGGGTAAAGACAATGCCTGCGACTGACATTCAGTCGTCCTTATCACCGTGGAAACTTTCCAGTGATTCTCCCCAGGATCGATTGATACCATCTTACTATAACTAGTGAGTATCCCAACATCCAATTAGATCTATCTCATAGATCCAAAATCAAGGATTTAGGAGGTATCACTTGATCCTATATGGAGAATCCTTGTGATAAGCGGAGATTGACCAAGCGTAGCATAGGAAACTCCTTCCCTATCAAGAGTATGTCATCCACGTACTCTACGAGGATCACCATCATACTCTCTACTACCTTTTTGTATATACAAGGTTCATCTACCATTTTGATGAAGTCAAACTCTTTGACCACCACATCAAAACAGATGTTCCAACTCTGCGATGCCTGCTTTATCATATAAAACATCTTGCTCACGTTTCCGCTGCTCCCAGTGTCTACGAAGCCCTCTGGCTGTGTACTTATAGACGCTCTCTTCTAAAACATCACTTAGAAAAGCAGTCATGACACCCAACCACCAGATATCGTAGTCATGGTATGTAGCCGTGGCAAGTAGGATCTGGATGGACTTAAGCATAGCTTTGAAAGTCTCAACCTTTCCATGTACACCAAGTAATCTTCTCAAGATATACTCGCTCCTGATGGGGATTTAACCCTTCAGATAAAGCAACCAAAGTCCATACTTTGTTGGTGTATAAGGATTCCATCTCAGATCGATAAGCACCCAGCCATTCTTACAGAGTCCCACTCCTGATGGCCAGCTCGAAACTAGTTGGGTCATCATCTCATGACGCAATCCTCGCTCCCACTGTCATAGAGAAACCAAAGTATCTCTCAGGTAGGTGAGGAACCCTACTAGATCGGCGGAGAGGCTGAGGTTCGTTGGAAACTATTGAATCCTTTGGTTCTACCAAATTATCAGCTGTAGTTTGTATAGCTAGAACCTTTCCAGTTCTACATAACAGACCTTGCCTCGAGCTTGTCCGGATTATGCTTTTAGACATAGGCCAGACAACCCCAAATCTTAACAAGCTTAAGATATGGGCTCTTCCCTTTCCATATCACATATAAAGTGGTAGGCAACTGATTTGATTTGAACCCTATTCAATAGGTATGCAACTTCACAAGTGCATAACTCCCTAAAGGAAATAGGAAACTCAGTAGTACTCATCATAGAGCACACCATATCACATAGGGCATCCTATGTATAGCAATGGCCTCTAGGGCATACATATAACTAACAATCTCCCACTTGCACTGGGGCCATCTGTAGCAGTGGTTGCAGTATCTCATACTCAACCATCCCATAAAAGTCTCTCTCTGGGAATAGGCTTTCGTGAGTGGATCCGCTGCGTTATCCTCTAAATCTGCTCTCCTTGCCTCGATCAACCTGGAGATCAACCATCTCCAAGATCAGGTGATACTGCCTTAGAATAAGTCTGGATCACTGATGGGACCGGCGTTCCTTGGCATAAGCCACAACTCCATTGTCTCACAATGGTACGAACGTAGTTCTTCTCATGAACCATTATACATCCAAACAGCCTCTTTGGTAGCATCTTAAGTAGCGATGTATCCTGCCTTTATCGTCTAGTATGTCACGGTATCTAGCTTGGAACTCTTCCAACATACCGTCCCTTTAATGAGGGTAAAGACAATGCCTGCGACTGACATTCAGTCGTCTTTATCACTCTGGAACACTTCCAGTGATCCTATATGGAGAATCATTGTGATAAGCGGAGATTGACCGAGCGTAGCATATGAAACTCCTTTCTTATCAAGAGTATGTTATCCACGTACTCTACGAGGATCACCACCATACTCCCTACTACCTTTTTGTTTATACAAGGTTCATCTACCATTTTGATGAAGTCAAACTCTTTGACTACTACATCAAAACAGACGTTCCAACTCCGCGATGCCTGCTTTATTATATAAAACATCTTGCACACGTTTCCGCTGCTCCCACTGTCTACGAGGACCTCTGGCTGTGTACTTATAGACGCACTCTTCTAAAACATCATTTAGAAAAGCAGTCAAGACACCCAACCACCAGATATCATAGTCATGGTATGTAGCCGTGGCAAGTAGGATTTGGATGGACTTAAGCATAGCTACTTGAAAAAAGTTTCATCATTTTCCACGCCTGGTCAATGATGAAAACCTTTAACAAGTCTAGCTTTGAAAGTCTCAACTTTTCCATGTACACCAAGTAACCTTCTCAAGATATACTTGCTCCTGATGGGGATTTAACCCTTCAGATATAGCAACTAAAGTCCATACTTTATTGGTGTATAAGGATTCCATCTCAGATCGATAAGCATCCAGCCATTCTTACAGAGTCTTACTCCTGATGGCCAGCTCGAAGCTAGTTGGGTCATCATCTCATGATGCAATCCTCGCTCCCACTGTCATAGAGAAACCGAAGTATCTCTCAGGTGGGTGAGGAACCCTACTAGATCGGTGGAGAGGCTGAGGTTCATTGGAATCTACTGAATCCTTCGGTTCTACCAAATCATCAGCTGCAGTTTGTATAGCTGGAACGTTTCCAGTTGTACATAACAGACGTTGCCTCGAGCTTGTCCGGATTTTTCTTTTCAGACATAGGCCGGACAACCCCAAATCTTAAGGAACTTAAGATATGGGCTCTTCCCTTTCCATATCACATATGAAATGGTAGGCAACTGATTTGATCGAAACCCTATTCAATAGGTATGCGACTTCTCATGTGCATAACCCCCTAAGGAAAAAGGTAACTCAGTAGTACTCATCATAGAGCACACCATATCAAATAGGGTGTATCTGCTCCGCCCCGACATACCATCGTGCAATGGTGTATACGGAGGAGTAATGCTGAGAGAGAATCTCATTCTCCTTTAGAATAGTCCAGAAATTCTATGCACAAGTATTCTCCTCCTTGATCTCATCAAAGGACATAATACTTTTACCCGTATTTTGGTTCTCTACTTCTAAATCATATTCTGTGAATATCTCAAAAGATTCGGACTCATGTTTCAACAGGAACATATGATTGAATCTTGAGAGATTATCAGAGAATATAATGAAGTATAAAGAATCAGTCCTGGCATGTGTAGACTGGAGACCTTACATACATCATCATGTATCAGTCCCAAGAGTTCATTAACTCTTTCTCTGTTTCCAGTAAACGGAGCTACGGTCATCTTATCTCTGTGACATGACTGGCAAGTTTCACAAGATGTAAATTCAAACTGATTTAAATATGCATCTACATGTAACTTCAGCTAGTTGGGTCGCATTGATATGACCTAGTCTACAATGCCTCAAGAAGGATTCGTTTATTTCTGAACTCTTCCTCTTGTGTGTGTTCTGTATACTAAGAACTTTAGTTTGATTTAGAACATCAATGCTTTTAGATAACGTGCCTGAACCGATCAACTTTTGATATAGGAAATGTTCAAAACATTATCCAACAATACAAAATTTTATCATTTCTTTACTAATAAAGAGACTGATATGATTTTGTATATCAGGTTCGGTATCTAATAACATTCGTTCAGAATCAACGTATTGGTAATACAGGGTGACAGTGACCGACAGACTTGGCTGCAACTCTTGCCCCGTTTTCTGCCTCATGAAACTTATCACCCGTTCTCAGTTTTTCTACCCTTTTGTAGACCTATGTAACAGATTACATATCTGGGATCCTGATCCGGTATCATATACCAAGGATGCGGAGGATACTGAGAAACAGTTCTTTGTAATGAACACACCCGAAGATGATGCATCAGCTTGCACTCTCTTCGTTTGGGCGGCACGAGAAATCTGGTATTCCCCAATTTCCTGCTCTGTCTTATAACAATTATAAGTTGGAGCGGGACCAACGTTCCCCAGCTCAGTATAACAAGCGGGTTCGGTCAATAATCCGTATTATTATCTTGATTAAGGCGTGATATGGTCGCTACCTGGAGAGAGAGAAAAGAAAACACTCAGCGTGCGCTCTTGCAAGAATAGATTGGTTTTATTTTATCTAATCAGGATGGCTCCCACTGCTTTTTATCAAATCTTCCTTCAAACCCTAAAAGGAAAGACTAGCCGGGATTAATTACACACTACAAGTTCTCCAATCTTTCAGCCAGGCCAGTGTCGGTACTTTGAGGGAGGTCCCCCGTGCTTTCGCACGAACCTAATTAATGTAAACCTCGTTTTCCCAGAGGCGTAACCTCGTTAACACCTTTCTAGACACCTACTTGATCGGCTAATTGTAATGTGTAAAACTCTCCCAGGAGTAACAATTACTCGCAGCGGGTATCGGGATCTAACTATCTCATAGAAGGTATGCAAATTTCAACACTTGAAATTCCCGATAATATTTTGCCCCGAACGATCTATGACCTTGACAAGGTCAACAAACCATAGACCGCAAGTCAAGTTCAACCCGTCATTTCTTGATTGAATCAAACCCACCCGCACGACCCTTGACAAGGTCAACAAGGCCGCACGACTACCCTAACCCAATCTGCATCATATGCATAAGCAGATAAATACTGGTTAGCTACCGCACACTGCGCCTTGACAAGGTCAACAAACGCAGCACGAATACTAAACAGGATTTTTCTGAAATGACGGAGGGCTACGACAGGTTTTTATGAAAACCTATTGCATAATGAACTTGATATCGTTGTAGGATCGAATGATTTTAAAAATGGAGTGCTTTTGAGGCTTTTCTAGTTTTGCTAAAGGAGTCACTCCCGGTGAAGGGATCGTCGGTCCTTTCCTCGTCGAATGAGGTGCGGGATATATCATATATATCACTGTGCAAAGCAAAAACTCTTAAAAGCAATCAAAAGACAAACCGAGTGTGTAGTATCTGCCAGTTATTGCTAAAGGAGTCATTCCCGGTGAAGGGATCTCGGTCCTTTCCTTATCGAATAAGGTGCAGGATATATCATATATACCGCAGTGCAAAGCAAGAACTGTAGCTACCTGTTTTATTTTGCAATTCGATTCTACAACATCTTAGGTTTCTTTTATTTTCATTAATCACATTAATGAAGTCCCATCATTTAAGTACCTAAACATCACAGATAAATACGACGTACACTTATGCCATCCGCATTCGCCTCGATGTCCCCTCGTGCACCGTTAAGTTAGGTAACTAACGGCAGAGCGGGGCAGGGCTAGCACGGGTGTAAAACATAGGTAACACCTATATAATATATCATATATACTATATACTGTATCTATCACAGAACATCACATGATATCGCAGCAGAAGAATCATATGAAATATCGGATATACGAGGACGTCCGTGTTTTCAATACGAGCCAGTATAAAACACGGATTCCACGGTCGTGATGAATAGACAAACCTACACCCCTAGACCCCTACGAGAGCGGCAAGCAACCCTACCAATTCTAGAGTTAGGAGACCCGGACTCGACTCCTCGAGTTGGTCTCCCACTGGACTCCAGAATCCGGTTACTTGTGCCCTCCTCCTTGGGTCTATCCTAGTGCGGAAAAGTAAATAATATAAAAATGGTGACAACATCCGCTACCTGGAAGTGCCCCAATAAAAGAATATTACATACAAGTTTTTTTACATGAATGAAAATGAAAAACACTCATCTCACATAAAAACCCCCGGCTATTCAAACACGACGATCCAATATAACATATCCAGCAACACATAACATCACATGTCATCAACGTAAGTAAATATGTCCATCCCAATTGTCGTTGACATATAGCAACGAAACCGGCGATATCACATATTACACTTACGGTCACAGAAAAGAAAGTGTAAAACTACAACAGTTGGAATCCGCAACCACCTCAGACATCGCATGCCTGACCAAATGAATTACTTAGACATCGCATGCCTAACAATTATAAACCCCGCATTTTAGTCTCAAAATCGAAAACTCTTTTCAATATCAAGTCGGGCAATTCAACAAGATTCCCGAAATACTGATCGAATGCTCGTCGCAAACTTTAGTAGACGGCCGCACCCCCGACGCCGTCGACGAAGTGCACCAAGGTGGAACACCGCTGCCGCGAGCACCCGAACGGATGCTTTCGGCGACGGGGTTCTCCTACAGTCACTTGGTCGGGGCTATGGGGTGTAGCTGTCTATTAAGTTTACCCGGCGAGTATCCGCGTACGCTACGTGATTGCGACGGACTTTTGATCACATCAAAATTTCGTGGCAACCGATCAAGTGAGACTAAACTGCTATGTTTATAACATTCATTCAGTTATCTCATAACTCTTTGTGAATTCCAATTATTGTATCCCATTCCGGATAAATAGAAAATGTCAAACTTTCCGATCGAACAATCGAACACCCAAGTTTTCCCGATACTGATCAACACATGAAACAAGTCTAAAAACATTCAGTTCGTGCTTCAGTACCAACGGTCCAGCCGTAGAAGGGTCAAGCCAACGCCTCACATGTAGCACGCCGTACTGCCACAAACCCGAAGGTTCAAAGGGCAGTTCAAGACGGTCACATAATCGAGTTAAGGTTTGTTGTCTTCTAGAGGGTCCATCGAGTTACTTGCACTACTTAGAACGTCATTAAACTACGGAAAAATCCAACACTTGGAAATTTCCCGACAGGGGAAAAAGTGTGTATTTATATCCGGTCGAACTTTTTAACATATTCTAAAATTTATCCGGAAAGCCACATAGACAAAGTTTGACAATCCGATCGAAACACCGAGTCCCCAAAACAACCCAGAAAATTCAACTCTTGAAAAAATAATAAAAATTCCCAGAAAAAGAAGCACTGGAAATTAAGAATTACTGTGCAAAAAACATTAACTAATTCGGCCGTACGGCCGCGGAACCGCCGCATGTGCCTTGCTCATGCCGCGGAACCGCGGTGGGATAGTTGAATTGGGCCTCCGAATTTCACAGTAACTCTTAGATATTCCTGATGTGTTTTCTGCATATTTTTAATGTGGAAAAATCCCAGAATTTGGAAAAAGTCCAGAGAGCTATTTTGGGTTCTAGTTTTCGGTTCGATCGGACTTCAAACTCCGTCTAGACTTCGCCTAAGGCTCTAGCTAGGCTCTGATACCACTGTAGGGTTCCTAGGAACTCTCAAGATGTCTCACAAGGCATCAACCATGCCAATTTCAAAAAAAAATGGTGCCGAGAAACCCTAGACTAGATCGTTGGCTAGATGTTTAGGCGACAAAGCTAACTAGTTAACACTTAACTACAAGAATACGGATATACAACCATTGTAGATCCGGTGCTCCACCTCCACGGCTCCGCAATGAAGTCCTCTCCGCTGTCCAAATCGAACCATGACTCTCACGGTGGTTTCATCGGAGAAAAGACCGGGCTAGGTCGTCGACAACGTGCCGAAGATGATCTATGTCGAGACATCGCTAGATCAAGCTCCCACTTCATCAAGTGATGAAACTTGTCAAGAAAACACACTCTACTACTTGGCAAGAGGTAGAGGATGAAGAAATAGGAAGTGGGTTCACTTTAGAATTGGATTTCTCACTCATTTTCATCAATCACCATTGATGAAGAAAGGTTTTCTTCAAGTGAAGAAAAAGAAGAAGATGATGATAATTATTATGATAAGAATATTGAATAGAAAAGAAAAATCAATTCTTATCATAATGTTAACTATAGTTATGTGTAGAGAATTGACCAAGGTTAAAGGAATGGTTCGGGTTAAGGAGATGAAGACAAAATGGTTACTTTGGTCAAAGTGGCATGAAGCTTCAAGAAGCATCATGAATGAAAACAACCATTATCTTTTCATTTCTCATTTCTTTTAATCCAAATTTATAAAGATAAATGAATGAATAAATAAGTAATGGATAAATAAAAACCCTAACCATTTATTTAACCAAGGATTAATTCTTTACACAAAACCCTAGCACTCTTATATCATCAAACATGATACAAACAAGTGCACAAAATATATCACATATACAATGTGCACATTCGAGTGAGAAAATCCATCTTAAGTGAACCGATACTAGTTAATGCAATGTAATATATCAAATATATAATTATACATTAAATCATTAAATCAACACTTGATTTAACGATCCGGTCATATCGCATATAACCGACTAGTATCCTATGTATCGGCTTACCGAATCAATCCGTGATTCGATAACTAGGTTATATCGCATACAACCATTCGATACATTCATCGCGAGAATGAAATACGGTATCACATAAACGCAATATTCTCGGTCCCGCACATATCTCATATGCGCTCCTATTTCGTTTCGCTTGAGCCAGGAAACCTCTGTGTAGGACTCTAAAGACTCGTCAATACGCCGGCAGCAGATGATGATCATATCAAGCACCCACAAGCCGCAAGCGGTCTGCTAAACGTAACGGCCACCCGGGTATTGAGCGATCAGAAGATCGACGAGCAAGCCCGCTCACACTCCAGTGAATCCAACCAGTAACACTACCGTATAGTCCGGTCTGATCGTCTGATATGTCGCATATCTCGCCTAGGGGTGGTAAACGTCAGACCCCAATAGCTCGATAAGTCGTGTCGATATGAGGTCTATAACAATTCGAGAAACTACTGGTAACACTTACCAGTAAATCTCAGCAACCCTGGCCAGGGATTTCCTGTTATAGCCAATCGAACACAGCGCAAAATCAACCCCCAATACCGGGAGAGACGAATCCCCTCCTATCGCTCATTGCCACCATGTGACTCGGGACTGTACCCAAAAAAAACCGTTTTGCACGCCCTCTTGGACGTGGTAAGATGGAAATCAAAGCACATTGGGAACCACACAAGACTCTATGACGATCTCGGGTCAACAGACTGTAAGTCTACGCTAGCGCCCCGGCCGTCTACAGACGCCAAATGCGGAACAAAAACTTTTAAACTGGCGCTATCGTATACTTTAACCCGGATCTGCCATTATTGCTAAACTAACAAACTGTAAAGAGTGTAGAAAGGTTATACCAAACGATCCGAGTCCTTCGTTCTTCAACCAACATCCCACGCTCCGTTGCGGCTGCCCCGATCTCGTCGATCTCCGATTCCTTCGTCGAGGTGGCACCACATGATCGATTCTTTAAACGGGCTCCCGCCTCTGACTCGAGGCAACTCGATCGTCAAGTTTGCTAAAAGAGACGACCAAGAATGATGTAGAGAATGAGTAGATGACTTTGTCTCACTTCGTCCAAATCCGTGGACGATCGGTTAATGAAATTGCCGAGGGAATTGGGTGATGGAATGAAGTGAACTGTAAAATTCCATGCACCCCAAATACTATCATATCTTTTTCTTCAAAATGAAACATCAAGTTGTGAGTGAGAGAGAGGTGGCCGGCCTCATATATGGAGAGGGGGTGACCGTAGGCGAAGGGGGGTGACCACAAGAATGAACCTTATCATCATAAAAGATCTTAAGCAATCCAAAATGTATTAATTAAAACAATGAGTCACTAAAACCTAGTCACCATTTAATAAATGCAAAGATGAGTCATGAACCTAGTCACCATCCTTGTCATCACTTCCAGAAACTTCTAGAACACTGACTCACCTCATCCAAGAAAAGATAAATCCTTCTTTAACCGAATGTTAAAAGACGGCTGATAGAAAACTGGAAACTGGCAACTTCCAAAAGTGATCCTGAAACGACTTTCAGGATAACCCCGAAACTGTATAAATATACCCGCATTTGTATTACGACCGAATACAAATGCAACTGAGACAAAGATATTATACCTACTCAATATAATACTCGGATCCGGCTTAAACCAAAGCCGACCAGTATCATCTACGCGAAAAATAACACGTGCGTAAACGCACGTGTAATTTTCCGAACCCTGCCATAAAACCATACGGCCTCTACAACGTTTCGCCCGAACTTGGGAAACTGTCTGTGGGGGACTCTAATGACTCGTCAGTACCCTGGCAGTGGGTTTAACAACAAACCGTCAGCGGCACTAGCTATGCGTAACGGCTGCCCAAGGACTGACCTCAAGGGAGGCTGATGAGCGAACTCAAGGGAGGCCGATGAGCGAACTCATCCAGAAACCCTACTGAGCCTAACAGTGACAATGTATATACAGTCCGGTCCGTTCGTCAATGAGTATCGCATATCTTCCTAGGGGGCTAGCAACGTCAGACCCCCAATAGCAGTATAAGTCGTGTCGGAGTGAAGCCTCAATACACCCTGAGAAACTACTTGAGTACCTACCAGTAAATCTCCTACCATGGCTATGGATTTGTGTAATGGCACTCCTAGACACAGCACGATCTCGCCCCCAATACCGGGAGAGACGAATCCCCTGCCGATCCGCTCACGTGCCTCCATATGGCTCGGGACTGTACCCAAAAGCTACCTGTTTGCACGACTCCTTTGAGCCGTGGTAGGGTAGAAATCAAAGCACAGTGGGAACTCATACGAGACAAATGACGACCTCAGGTCGATGAACTAACCTGTACACATGTCACCAGGGAACTGCTATCTGACGGTAGATATAATACTAACTAGCAGATTCCCGGCGAGTCCTGTCCGGTGTACTCATAACCCAATGAGCACCTGTATACATCTTAGGTGATCTAACTGACACCAGTGGCTTGTGAGACCGGCCACCGCCCCTCGTCGGGGTCTCGATTGTATACACTAGTCTACTCCGGAGTATCGATGCCCTGTCTCGAAACTCCCACGACTAGGGACCACAATTAAGGATATGCGTATAAACCACCCAACTGTCACTTATATGATCGCCATCATACTGTTGGTAGTAATGCAAGATCCTAAGGGCTCTATCAAAGTGTAACATGCAATCAGTCACCTGAACATGTACACGACTGATAAAGGCAAACCAGATAGCATACTATCATCTTGAGTAAGACTGTCCTACCGGTATAGGTCCTCCGCAATCATTGCAATCACGTACCTGTGATCCAATAATTTAATATGAGGGCACTATCTCCAACAATCTCCCACTTGCACTCAAGGCTAATTATTGCGATGTTGCGTACTCACAGCCCGTGTGAAACCAACACCCAACTCCTCTACTAATCAGTTTCACAAAGCCCGTTTGTAAAACTATTGTGTTCGAGAAATAGCCTCAGTGAGTGGATCCGCCTAGATGTTTCTTTCTATATCTCTCTAAATCTCAAGTTCATGGAGAAAACCATCTCCCGAATCGAGTAATACCTGTCTCAGAATATGTCTGGATATCTGATGGGACCTAGTTCATAAATGAACTCCAAATCCAAACTTCTTAGACTGTATCGATCATTGAACCTAATCAGTATCCGGCACCATGCCACCCACAGTATCCTCTTGGACCACCTGTCCATAATACTGTCCCTCTTCGTCAGAGGGAAAAACTATAACTCTGACAATCACTCTGTCAACCATGTCACCTTTGAAGCTTGGAATGATAACCGTCTCCCGAAGGAGGCTGCCGTCATCAAATCCGTAGAACATGTACTTATGTTCTAAAACTGCTTCCTTATATTTCTCCAGGATTGGATTAATACAAACTTATTGCATCTAGTGCAAAACCAACATTTGGTGTGGTACTTGACATCTCATGATTGACTCAATTGCCTAAGCAAGTGATCTGCCAATCATGCACATCCCTCTCCCCTTTAGTCTGTACGACACCTTTAGAGAGGGTGACTCCATCACCTACAGGTACACCACCATGCTAGGAGTCAACTATTCCAAAAACCATTAGAATATCTGTTAAAGTACCCACATTGGGAAACTACCCAAATCCAGATCTAAAACCATAGATCTAGAAACCAGAATGTCAAATATTATATCCATATCCTGTCTGGAGAAACAACTGTGTGACAACCACAGTACAACCGATCGTAGTATAGGAATTTTACTTCCTACTCTCTGTATGTCATCCAAAAACCATGACATCACACCCTACTACCTTCTTAACAGATCCATCCCCTATTCTGATTAAAGTCAAAACCATGACTGTCATATCAAAATTAGATGATCTATCTCCGCTATAACTGCTCAAGTCTATAAATAGATATAAGCTACTTTCCCACTATGCTTCCGATGCTCCCACTGACTACGACAACCCTCCTACCGGGTCTCATAGCCTGGAACAACAGTAGTGTCAAGTCTTGGTAGATAAGAACCTCCCTGTCACCGTCCTTGAGGCTACCGAAGTACCTCTCGGGTGTCTGAGGTTACCCACCATATCTGCGGAGTGGCTATTGGAATGTCAAACCTGATTGAATGTATAGGTCCTATTAAATTTTCCGTAATCGTTCACGGTTCTGGAATCACTTCCAGTTCTACCATACTCCCACTACTGTTTTCTGAAAAAGATCCATTTTACTAAAACTGTGGCGAGTCAAGAACAATATCACTATTGATCTTCCAAATGGTAGAATATCAACCCTCGTCATAGCCAGGGTCAACCCACAAAACAGCCACTACAGAAATGTGCCCTGAGTTATCCAGTGTCTGGTTTTAAGCATAAGCTGGACAACTCCCCGTACCTTAATTTCTTTTAAGGTACGAGCTATTCTATATCCAATATAGAAACTTTAGCACTTATTTAATTGGAACCATATTCAATCCATGCATCTGTCTCCAGTGCATATCAACTTAATGGAAAGAGGCTAATCAGCATTACTCAACTTAGGAATCCATCCAATTATGAGTAACCTGAAAGAGAAACACGTTTCTCAAAACCATCACTATCATCTGAATACCAATCTCAAGAATCTACATCTTCGATCTCTTTGAAGAATCCCGATACTTGTGATACCTGGTTCTCTACTTTATTCTTATACCCACAACTTCTCAAAACTTAGACCTTGTATTTCTACGAAACACTTGTCTAAATACTAGAGAAGTTATAAGTAAACAGAACATAGTACGAGGACCTACCCCTTTGTCCTGATGGACACTAGACAACATACAATACTCTGTATAAGTCCGCTGAGTTAAACAACTCAAAACCTGTGCGTTGTAGGTGGAAAACTGTATCCTGGCGATTTCCTCAAATATCACCAATTACAACGAATTCCGATATAATGAGGATAATCACCTAATTCCCAATATCTTACTCCCTCTCATCATCTGTAAAACCATACAGATATGAGAATGAAACCTGGTAAATACATACCCTTGGACAAAGTGTCTAATCGGGAAAACAGTTTTTCCTTTAACAATGTACTGAAACATAAAAAATGTTTCGTAGGGGTATCCTGGTATTCGTAGCAATGCCTCTTCCATAATCCAATTCATGACTTCAACCGTATATTTTATTGCCATCTCTCCAAATCCCTTTATTTGTCTTTAGTCGTTACCTTCTGTACACCATCGTTAGGCTAAATGGTTTTCTTCCTTCCCTACCGTTCGGCACCAGCCTATGGTTTGGAAGAAGACTATCCAGTAAGCATAATAGGTGTACCCTCCTAAACCAAGGAGTACTCGCATCTCGAGAGAAGGTGACGATAAAAGACAACTGAATAATACCTTATTCTTTTTAAAGGTGAAATAGGAGCGGCGATGAAGTACGCGGTTTTGGTCGTGAATGATATCAGTCGCAATTTACTTTGCCCTCTTTCTAATCCCTTTATTTTGTCTTTACATATTACCTTCTGCACACCCTACTTATGCTAATTGGTTTTCTTCATTCCCTACCTTTCGGCACCAGCCTATGGTTTGGAATAAGACTATCCAATAAGCGTAATAGGTGTACTCTCCTAAACCAAGGAGCTCTCGCAACCTGAGAGAAGGTGATAATAAAAGACAACTGAATAAACCAATTCTATTTCTCCTGAACCTGGATCCATCCTCGAAGAAGTCCCTTCGAGTTCGTATATAACCATACGATGGATCTATCCAATGGAAGTGGATATCCGTAGTAATACGGGTGTTCTGAGAAATTCAAAGGGTACAAGAAGGAGTGGCAATGACTTATGCAACTCAGACAATCCAAAAGCCAGTATTTTAAGAAGGTTCGGTCAACCTGGTCACTGAGTCATAGTCTAGGGTCGGTCAAAGGTCGCTGCCAAAGAGAGAGAGAGAAAAGAAACACTCTGCGTGCACTCTAACCTAGTTCAGAATGGTTATCACTTTATCTAATCCGGAAACCTCCCACTGTCCTGTCAAATTCTCCTCCAAACCTAAACAAGAATCAATCGGGATCACCCGAAGAGTAAACCAACTCATCAGTGGGAATCGGGATCCAACTCTCATCGCATGATAACGTGATGGAATGCATCCACGTTACTCATACTCCAGATGGTATGCGTATACTTGGCAAGTTTCAGTTTCTTTAGAAACTCCCGATATGATTTATGCCCCATGCTCTTATAACCTTGGCGTTGGTCAAAATGTCATAAGTCACATGCCAAGTTCTACCCGTCACTATCTTGCCAATTTGAACCCACCCGCACATGCCCCTGACCTTGGCCAATCGGCAGAACGACTGTCCCAAACTAACTCATCTATCTATGCAACAATTGAATACCCAGCAGCTACCAAACACTATGCCTTAACTTTGGGTAAAATGCATAGCTTGAATACTACTAAATACCCAAAAGAAGTGACGGAGGGCTACGACTGGTTTTTGGCGAAAAACCTTTAGCGTAGTGAACTTGATATCGCTGAAGGAACCTGATAGCTTTTTAAAATATAGTGGCGAAAACCTTTTGCTAAAGAGGTCACTCCCGGTAAAGCGATCTCGGCTCTTTCCTTGTGGAATGAGGTGCAGGATATTCCACTGAATACCGCTATGCAAAGCAACTTGTAATCGACTATAGTGAAGTTATTACTCTGACGCAAACTTCTGTCCAAGGGGTCAGTCCCGGTGAAGGGATATCGGCCCTTGCCCCGTCGAATGAAGTGCAGGATATTCCACTGAATACCGCTATGCATAACAAAAGGAAACGTCTTTGTAACAACACTTTTTAAATTGTTCCAACAACTGTAAACAGGTTTGTTTTAACTTTGCATTGATCAGAATCAATGCAGTCCCATCAATTAATCACACCAGAAAAGAACGAAAATAAAATGTACGTATATGCCATCCGCATTCGTCACTGGGTCCCGTCATCACCCGTTAGGTTACTTAACTAACGACAGAGCGGGGACTGGACTAGCACGGGTGTAAAACATATACAACATCTAATAGTATATAAGCCAATATACAATAATCGCTCCAGGCGTGATAATATGCAACATTACAGAAAAGTAATAAGCATCACAGAACAATACAGATATCTGGGATCCCCGAGTTTCACAGAGCCGCTGCTGAAACTCGACGTTCCCCTGTCGTGTGGATAGCCTGTGCAATGAAACCTAGACCCCTACGGGTGCGGCAAGTTACCCGCCAAAACCTGAAGCGAGGCAGCCCCTACAGCTTAGTGAATGGACCACCCAGCACTCCACGGAATCCGGTAATCTTGGGCACCCCTCCTTGGGTCAACCTGTACCCCCTACGAGTGCGGCGAATAGTCTGCCAATTCTAGAGTGGGACCCCTCTGCCTCTCAAAGCCATGAGATGCGGACCCGTTGCCCTCCCGAACCCGGATATCCGTGCACTCCGTCGCGGGGCAAAACCTAGTACAGTAATGAAAAATAGTACAATAGGTACATCGACCGCAACCTGGTCGTGCCCCAAAAGAATATTATACAACAGGCAGTGACGACAGTCCACAAGTTGGACGCTCGCCCCGCAATATCAAATGTACAAATAAACACAAACTGTACTACCATTGCACACTGCTATCCACCACGACAAATCCGCAACATCACAGCACAACACAGAACATCAACGCGAATGTCACGTTCGCAAACCCGTCTAAAAGAACTATAGCAATCAGACGCGGTTTACCGATCAAATGACATTCCCGGTCGGAGATATAATGTAAGCACTGTAAACTAACATGTTTAAATTTCGATCGACCAAATATCAAAAAGTGGGCCCCACTGCTTACTGGTGAACAGTAACAAAATCTGGGCCAAAACGATATTTACCAAAAACCCCAAAATCCAACAGAGAAGCCACTGGAAGAATTTGGGAGCACGAGCTCACCACGTGGCCGCGGATGCGCGGTCAAACCATGGGTTTGACCGCGTTTCCGCGGCGGTTTGGTGGGGTCACGAGCCCAAATTTTGTCGTGGTTCTTAAAAAAGCCTGCACAGTTTTCTGAGACATGTAGAATTAATTTTTGAGACCGTTTAAAAACAACAGAAGCTGTCGAGCTAGGATTTTGCAATTTTCGATTTCCGGTCGGATCGATGTTTTAAACGCGTTAGCACAAGTTAGCATAGCAAAATGGTTAGGCTCTGATACCACTGTAAGTCTACGCTAGCGCCCCGGCCGTCTACAGACGCCAAATGTGGAACAAAAACTTTTAAACTGGCGCTATCGTATACTTTAACCCGGATCTGCCATTATTGCTAAACTAACAAACTGTAAAGAGTGTAGAAAGGTTATACCGAACGATCCGAGTCCTTCGTTCTTCAACCATCATCCCACGCTCCGTTGCGGCTGCTCCGATCTCGTCGATCTCCGATTCCTTCGTCGAGGTGGCACCACATGATCGATTCTTTAAACGGGCTCCCGCCTCTGACTCGAGGCAACTCGATCGTCAAGTTTGCTAAAAGAGACGACCAAGAATGATGTTGAGAATGAGTAGATGACTTTGTCTCACTTCGTCCAAATCCGTGGACGATCGGTTAATGAAGTTGCCGAGGGAATTGGGTGATGGAATGAAGTGAACTGTAAAATTCCATGCACCCCAAATACTATCATATCTTTTTCTTCAAAATGAAACATCAAGTTGTGAGTGAGAGAGAGGTGGCCGGCCTCATATATGGAGAGGGGGTGACCGTAGGAGAAGGGGGGTGACCACAAGAATGAACCTTATCATCACAAAAGATCTTAAGCAATCCAAAAGGTATTAATTAAAACAACGAGTCACTAAAACCTAGTCACCATTTAATAAATGCAAAGATGAGTCATGAACCTAGTCACCATCCTTGTCATCACTTCCAGAAACTTCTAGAACACTGACTCACCTCATCCAAGAAAAGATAAATCCGTCTTTAACCGAATGTTAAAAGACGGCTGATAGAAAACTGGAAACTGGCAACTTCCAAAAGTGATCCTGAAACGACTTTCAGGATAACCCCGAAACTGTATAAATATACCCGCATTTGTATTACGACCGAATACAAATGCAACTGAGACAAAGATATTATACCTACTCAATATAATACTCGGATCCGGCTTAAACCAAAGCCGACCAGTATCATCTGCCCGAAAAATAACACGTGCGTAAACGCACGTGCAATTTTCCGAACCCTGCCATAAAACCATACGGCCTCTACAACGTTTCGCCCGAACTTGGGAAACTGTCTGTGGGGGACTCTAATGACTCGTCAGTACCCTGGCAGTGGGTTTAACCACAAACCGTCAGCGGCACTAGCTATGCGTAACGGCTGCCCAAGGACTGACCTCATGGGAGGCTGATGAGCGAACTCAAGGGAGGCCGATGAGCGAACTCATCCAGAAACCCTACTGAGCCTAACAGTGACAATGTATATACAGTCCGGTCCGTTCGTCAATGAGTATCGCATATCTGCCTAGGGGGCTAGCAACGTCAGACCCCCAATAGCAGTATAAGTCGTGTCGGAGTGAAGCCTCAATACACCCTGAGATACTACTGGAGTACCTACCAGTATATCTCTTACCATGGCCATGGATTTGTGTAATGGCTCTCCTAGACACAGCACGATCTCGCCCCCAATACCGGGAGAGACGAATCCCCTGCCGATCCGCTCACGTGTCTCCATATGGCTCGGGACTGTACCCAAAAGCTACCTGTTTGCACGACTCCATTGAGCCGTGGTAGGGTAGAAATCAAAGCACAGTGGGAACTCATACGAGACAAATGACGACCTCAGGTCGATGAACTAACCTGTACACATGTCACCAGGGAACTGCTATCTGACGGTAGATATAATACTAACAAGCAGATTCCCGGCGAGTCCTGTCCGGTGTACTCATAACCCAATGAGCACATGTATACATCTTAGGTGATCCAACTGACAGCAGTGGCTTGTGAGACCGGCCACCGCCCCTCGTCGGGGTCTCGACTGTATACACTAGTCTACTCCGGAGTATCGATGCCCTGTCTCGAAACTCCCACGACTAGGGACCACAATTAAGGATATGCGTATAAACCACCCAACTCTCACTTATATGATCGCCATCATACTGTTGGTAGTAAAGCAAGATCCTAAGGGCTCTATCAAAGTGTAACATGCAATCAGTCACCTGAACATGTACACGACTGATAAAGGAAAACCAGATAGCATACTATCATCTTGAGTAAGATTGTCCTACCGGTATAGGTCCTCCGCAATCATTGCAATCACGTACCTGTGATCCAATAATTGACTATGAGGGCACTATCTCCAACATAGACTACTCTGTACCAGTGTCACCAGAGAACTGCCATCTGACGTGAGGTATAATACCATCTGGGAGTTCTCGGCGAGTCCGTCCAGTGTACCCAGTCTCAACTGAGCACCCGTATATCTCCTCTGATGTCAAACACCAATGGATATGGGATCATCCATCGCCCATCTGTATGGGTCGAGAAGGTACACGCTAGTCTACTCTGGTATATCGATGCCCCGTCTCGATACACCCACGACTAGGGACTTTGAAGGATGTACTTATGGACTACCATGTCCCCACTAGTATGATCCGCATCATAGTCCAGGTAGTCAAGTACACATCCTAAGGGCTTTACCAACATGTAACAGAGAGACAATCAGTATACACGTTAAGGTAAAGTGTAACCAGATAGCATACTATCATGTCGAGCAAGAAAGTACTCCCTATATATATCCCAGCATCCACTACAATATACATCCTATGTATAGCAATGGCCTCTAGGGCATACATATAACTAACATGTCCTACGGCTGCTAGTCACAGTACAACTATATCAAGGAAATAAGGTAAAGGCGCAATTCTAACAATGACGTAGAATATGCGACAGGTATTTGAATCCTAGCCCAGACGCATAACGCCATGCGGGCGATTCCCCTGTAGATGTTAAATCTACTCACCTACGCTCCACGCTAGGTGAATCCTACCATCTGCTCCCCCTGTAGCAGTGTCCGTGGTCCCTGCCTGCAAACCTCCAAATAATACTTGGAAATCATATATAAGCAAAATATTCCGCAAAACGCGATATCGAACCAAAACGAGAAACTCGCGTCGTGAACTAAACGCGCGCGTGCACGATACGCTGAATCGTGTGTATACGCGTCTAAAACCATCGCGACACGCCGTGATACGCTGGATCACAGAACCCACTCACGTATCGCGCATATCGCGCAAACACAACGGACTTAAAAAACGGTATATTGTCCCAGATTTTCCTACAGGCCAAATCTTTCAAAACTAGACATGCCAAAGCAATAGACAACACTGCAGACAACCCTAGCCAAGACCCCAACACCCCTGTCCCCTACTTGGCCGCAAATTGCGGCCAAACCTAATAAAACTGCGGCCATCTATGGGAATTAGGGGCTCGTGCTTAGGTGGTGGTTTCTAGACCTAGTGTACATGCCCCAGTTTTCTCAATTTTAACCTGAAGGTCCCGAGTCAATAGAAGATCACAGAAAGCCAATATATCGCATTAAAATCACCAAATTTGCACAAAACACAAACCCTATGGTATTTTAGTGAAATCTGGGTCAATTCTCAGTTAAGGTGACCTTAACAACAATTAAATAGGTAGGGTTAACTAACACAATCACCACTTAATCAACATTCCACACCATTTACCACAATCTAGCACTAGCTAGCTATTAAACACAAACCGAAGCTAATCAATGCACAACTCAAGCAAACTAGGAATTTGGGTTAAGAAATTATACCCTAATGGACCCTAGAGAGCAGGAGAGGAAGTTTATGGGGGAGGAAGAGCTTCTGCAAGTGCTGGGGCTCCTGTTGCTGCTGCCTGTAGCTGCTGCTGTTGTGCCTGAGCTGCTGTTGCTGAAGCTGGAGCTGCTACTGCTGCTGTGTCTTCTGCTGCTGCTGCTGCTGTGTCTTCTGCTGCTGCTGCTGCTGTGTGGGTGTGAGGGTGTGTGTTGTGTTTGAGTTTGAGAGTGAGAGAATGAGAAGGAAAGGGAAATGAGATCTAGCATTAATCAATCCTTTCTCTCCCTCTCTCTTCATTAATGAAGGCATGGGCAAAGCCATCATGCCTCATAATGCACTCTCTCTCTCTCACCAAGTCAACACAAAGCAAACATTTAAAAACCCTTTTTAAATTCATTTTACTCTTGAGAAAAACCATCATACTTAAAACCCAAAACACTTAAAACAAAACTATAAAGCTAGATTTGGGAAAATGGTTAGTTCACCATGTTGCTAATCATGGTTAAACCCCCAAAACAACCCTAGTTATCATGCACAAGTGTGTGCAAGCCTAGGAAAAAATCTAATAAATTACTCAATAAATAGGATAGAATATTTGAAAACTAATTTGGTAAAATTTTTATTAAAAACCATACATTAAAATATAATTAACCACAAAACACAATCTAAGGTGTTACAATCTCCTCCCCTTAAAAGAAATTCGTTCCCGAATTTAAAAATATACTTCTACGCATACCTTCAAAGAGAAGATTACAACTCTCAAATCTCGTTCGCAGCCCACAAGTGATTATCTCACTATACATCTACGTCAAAGAAAACCCTTCACAGATGGCAAGACCCTTGACCGATGTTTCTCCACCAGCCGAGCTATTAAAACACATGGCTGCTGGTGAACGAAAGATCGCGTCCAAGCTAATTGGTCAGGTGCCAAATCATGTGAGAAAGGTCAATAAGGTGATTGTAAAGTATCATCACAAGGAATACGGGGTGAAAATTCAATAATCTGGGCGGAAGTTGCAAATTAAAGGCAACGAAACTAACTCGCTTATAGGATCTCAAAAGGACCAAAATTCTGGGATAAACTTCCCAAAATCCAACACGTCTTTTATCGGATAAATCCGCAAGAATATATGGTTTGCCATTGCGTGCTTAAGTCTACGACCAACACAGTCGGCATAAGACCTCTATTTGCGCTGGGCTACTCTCATCCTGACCTGAATCAATTGGATCATCTCCGAAGTCTCTAGACATAGCTGGGGTCTAAAATCCTACTTACGCCGAGTCAGAAAAACAACAGACTGGTGATCGACACAACCTAACCCCTAAGCCTAAGGGTTGCCAATTGGAGCGTCTCCTGATAACAGCTATCGAAGAAGAACCCTACCAATGGCGAGTGACGATCAACAACTGCTGACAACAAACAAAACAAACACACAACTAACCAAGAACAACTGAGCAAACTGAGTAAAACCGGACGACAAGAATCTGAATGGAGTCACACCCTGACTAAACTTGGGTAAAACCCATAACGAAATTCATGGAGATCTGCTCCCACTCCTACTTCGGAACGGTTAAAGGTTGCTACTCTCCAGCCGGCCTCAGATGCTCGACCCAAGCACCCAACAAGACAGGCACCTTGAAACGAATCCTGACTTCTCCTTACATCCCTGTTCACCCGTAACTATCTCATAAGTCATGTCAATGTTGGTGGAACTTGAATGAATAGAGAGAGTTGACAGATGTGCATGTGCTAGGATTACACGTCTCTACCTGATAACATCAGGTACACCCACGCGTCCCTAACTTAGCACACCGTGTCACAAATCAAGGACTCCGAATCATTACCAGCCGAGTATGCTCAAGTATCTCTGACGAACAAACATTGGCGGGCAGTGTCTCGCGAAAGCGATTTAAGAAAAGTGGTCGGGTGCGGACATGAGCAAGTTGTCCCCTCCGTAGAGACGAACTTAAGCTGTACTCAACGATCACACAAGAACTGTAAATCTGCAGAAGACTATCACAACCATCAAAATCCGCTGCAGGAAGATGTACATTAAGCTCTAGTGGTCCGTGGAAAATGAAAGGTTCTTAGGCACCCTATAGAGGTCTCAAAAGGCATCAACCATGCCAATTTATAAAAATTATGGTGCCGAGAAAACCTAATACGGATCGTCGGCTAGAATCCTAGGCGAAAAACAAATCTAGTTAACACTTTAACTAAAGATCGGAAGTTACAACCTTTGTAGATCCGGATATCCACTTCTTTAGCTCCACGTAGTCTTCCTCTCGCTGTCCTTCTCGAGTCCTAGACTCAATCGTCGGCTTCATCGGAAAGACGAGCGGGCAAGGTCGTCGGCTTCGTGCCGAAGATGATCTACGTCGAGGTTGCACAAGTTCAAGCTCCAACTTCACCAAGTGGTGAAACTTGTGAAGAAAACACGCAAAACAACTTGGCAAGAGGTAGAGGGTGAAGAAATAGGAGGTGGGTTCACTTTAGAATTGGATTTCTCACTTTGGAACTCAAGATGCTATTGATGGCATCAAGCTTTCTCTCTTGAAGATGAAGAAGAAGAAGTAGATAGAATATGATAAGTGTTGATTTAAAATGAAAATAATTCAATACTTATCATAAGCAAACCATAGTTGAGTGTAGAGAATAGACCATGGTTAGTTGGATAGGTTAGGGTTAAGCATGAAGACAAGAATGGTTAAGAAGTCAAAGCTTCATGAAGCTTCAACTAAAAACAAACTTCTCCACCATTCTTATCTCAATCTTTTCTAAATAAATAAATGAACAAATAAATAAATAAATGAATATGCAAAACCCTAATCATCAAATTAACCATGGTTTAATTCTATACACTTAACTAAATTATCAAGTATCATCAAACATGATGCAAATGTGTGCACAAAAGTACATCATATATACTTCTTGCACATCGAGTGAGAAAATCCATATAAAGTGAACCAATACTAGCTAATGCAAAGTAATATATCAAATATATAATTATACATTAAATCATTAAATCAATATTTGATTCAATGATCCGGTCATGTCGCACATAACCGACTAGTTTCCAATGTATCGATTTATCGAATCAATGATTCGATAACTAGGTCATATCGAATATAACCAATCGAAACATTTATCGCGAGAATGAAATACGGTATCACATACACGCATTATTCTCGGTCCCGCACATATCTCATATGTGCTTCTATTTCGTTTCGCTTGAACCAGGAAACCTCTGTATCGGACTCTAAAGACTCGTCAATACGCCGGTAGCAGATGATGATCATATCAAGCACCCACAAGCCGCAAGCGGTCTGCTAAACGTAACGGCCATCCGGGTACTGATACTCCTGTGAATCCAACCAGTAACACTTACCGTACAGTCCGATCTGTTCGTCTGATACGTCGTATATCAGATCTAGGGGTGGTGAACGTCAGACCCCAATAACCGATAAGTCGTGCCGATGTGAGGCTCATAACGGGTCGAGAAACTACTGGTAACACTTACCAGCAAATCTCTGATCAGCCCTGGCCAGGGACTTCCTTGTTACGGCCAATCGAGCACAGCGCAACATCAACCCCCAATACCGGGAGAGACGAAACCCCTCCTATCGCTCATTGCCTCCATGTGACTCGGGACTGTACCCAAAGACCACCGTTTTGCACGCCCTCATGGACGTGGTAAGGTGGAGATCAAAGCACAGTGGGAATCACACAAGACTCTATGACGATCTCGGGTCTACAGACTAACCTGTACAAGTGTCACCTGAGAACTGCCATCTGACGTGAGGTATAATACCATCTGGGAGTTCTCGACGAGTCCGTCCAGTGTACCCAGTCTCCACTGAGCACCCGTACACCATCTCTGATGTCAAACACCAATGGAAATAGGATCATCCATCGCCCATCTCATGGGTCGAGAAGCGTATACGCTAGTCTACTCTGGTATATCGATGCCCCGTCTCGATACACCCACGACTAGGGACCTTGAAGGATGTACTTATGGACTACCATGTCCCCACTAGTATGATCTGCATCATAGTCCAGGTAGTCAAGTACACATCCTAAGGGCTTTACCAACATGTAACCATAAGACAGTTTAAAGAGACTAGTGTACATGTTAAGATAAAGAGTAACCAGATAGCATACTATCATATCGAGCAAGAAAGTCATCTCTATATATGTCCAAGTATCCAATATAATATACATCATCTGTACAATACTGGCCTCTAGGGCATACATACAACTAACAATCTCCCACTTGCACTAGGGCCAGCTGCTGTAGTATCGCATACCGAGCATCCCGAAGAGTCTCTCAAACTGTATCTGGGGAATGGCCTTCGTGAGTGGATCCGCCGTGTTGTTCTTCGTGTCAACCCTCCTGACCTCGATCTCCCGGCAATCAACTATCTCCCGGATCAGGTGATACCGCCTCAGAATATGCCTGGATCGCTGATGGGACCTGGGTTCCTTGGCCAAAGCCACCGCTCCATTGTTATCGCAATACAAAGGTATTGGATGCTCAATGGATGGAACCACTCCAAGTTCAGTAATGAACTTCTTGATCCAGACAGCCTCTTTGGCAGCATCGTTGGAAGCGATGTATTCAGCCTCCATTGTCGAGTCTGCCACGGTTTCCTGCTTGGAACTCTTCCAGCTAACCGCCCCTCCGTAAAGGGTAAAGACAAAGCCCGACTGCGACTTAGAGTCGTCCTTATCACTCTGGAAGCTCGAATCGGTAAAGGACTCTACCTTGAGGTTTCCGTTACCATACACCAAGAGCATCTCTTTAGTCCTTCGCAAGTACTTGAGAATGCTCTTCACAGCTGTCCAGTGACTCTCTCCAGGATCAGCTTGATACCTGCTCACTACACTTAGTGAGTATGCAACATCGGGTCTGGTACATAGCATCGCGTACATGATAGAGCCTACAGCCAAAGCATAGGGTATCCCTTGCATGCGAGCTCTCTCCAAATCAGTCTTGGGAGACATCTCTTTGGAGAGAGTGACTCCAGAGATCGTGGGCAAGTTCCCACGCTTGGACTCTTCCATACTAAACCTCTTTAGTATAGTGTCAATGTACCTGGATTGGGACAATCCCAAAATCCGTTTGGATCTATCTCTATAGATCCTAATTCCCAATATGCATGAGGCATCACCAAGATCTTTCATTGAGAATCTTTGTGATAAGAAGAGCTTGACCGATTGCAGCATAGGAATATCATTTCCTATCAAGAGTATGTCGTCCACGTACAATACGAGGAAGACAACCTTACTCTCTGCCACCTTCTTGTAGATACAAGGTTCATCTGGGTTTTTGACGAAATCAAACACTTTGATAACGACGGCAAAGCAGATGTTCCAACTCCGCGATGCTTGCTTTAATCCATAAATTGATTTAAGCAGCTTGCACACCTTCCCGCTGCTCCCACTATCTACGAAGCCGTCTGGATGAGTCATGTACACGCACTCTTCTAAATCACCATTTAGAAAGGCGGTCTTAACATCCATTTGCCAGATTTCGTAATCACGATAAGCAGCGATAGCAAGCATGATCCGGATGGATTTAAGCATAGCCACTGGAGAAAAGGTTTCGTCATAGTCCACACCTGGTCTTTGACGAAAACCCTTTGCTACAAGTCTAGCTTTGAAAGTCTCCACTTTCCCATCTACACCAAGTTTCTTCTTGAAGATCCACTTGCTCCCAATGGGTTTTACCCCTTCAGGAGCAACGTCCAAAGTCCATACTTTGTTGGTGTACATGGATTCCTTCTCGGACCGCATAGCATCCAGCCATTTCACTGGGTCCCCACTCGTGATGGCCTGCTCGAAGCTAGTTGGGTCATCATCCTCCATGATGCAATCCTTGCTCCCACCGACCATGAGAAAACCGTAGTATCTCTCAGGTTGGCGAGGAACCCTACTAGATCGGCGGAGTGGCTGGGGTTCATCGGGAACTACGGAATCCTCTGGTTCCACCAGATCTTCTGTTGTAGCTTCTGCAGCTGGAACCTCTTCCAGTTCTACCTCATGACCACTAATCTCTTTTTCAAGAAATTCCTTTTCTAAAAAGGTGGCATGCCGAGAAACAAACACACTTTGTTCCTCAGGGTGGTAGAAGATATACCCTCGCGAATGTTTGGGATATCCAATAAACTTACACAGAATAGACCTTGCCGCGAGTTTGTCCGGATTTTGCGTTTTTACATAGGCCGGACAACCCCATATCTTAACATAATTAAGACATGGTCTCTTTCCTTTCCATATCTCATATGGAGTGGTCGGCACGGTTTTGTTGGGAACCATATTCAATAGGTCTGCAGCTGTTTCCAATGCATATCCCCAGAAGGAAATAGGTAACTCAGCTGTGCTCATCATAGAGCGCACCATATCTAATAGGGTGCGGTTCCTCCGTTCTGATACACCGTTGTGCTGTGGTGTATATGGAGGAGTCAGCTGAGTGAGAATCCCATTACCTTTTAGGAAGTCCAGGAATTCATTGCTCAAGTATTCACCTCCTCGATCAGATCGAAGGATTTTAATACTTTTTCCGGTTTGGTTCTCGACTTCTTGTTTATATTCTCTAAATTTCTCAAAAGCTTCTGATTTGTGTTTCATGAGGAACACATATCCGAATCTAGAGAGATCGTCAGTGAATGTAATGAAGTACGAAGAACCATCCCTGGCATGTGTAGACATGGGACTGCATACATCACTATGTATCAGTCCCAAGAGTTCGGTAACTCTTTCTCCGTATCCCGTAAACGGAGTTTTGGTCATCTTGTCTTTGAGACATGACTGGCAAGTGTCATAAGATGAAAATTCAAACGGATTTAAATATCCATCTTTATGCAACTTAGCTAGTCGTGTCGCATTGATGTGACCCAGTCTACAATCCCACAAGAAGGATTCGTTGAGTTCAGAACTCTTCCTCTTGTGTGTGTTTGTTATGCTCAGAACTGTTGATTGATTTAGAACATAAATGCCATTGCATAACGTGCCTGATCCAACCAACTTTTGGTTACGGAAAATGTTCATAACATTGTCCTGTAATACAAAATTAATCCCTCTTTACACAATAAAGAAACTGATATAATGTTTCATATCAGGTTCGGCATGTAATAGCATTCGTTCAGAACCAATGTACTACCAGTTGGTAATACAAGGTGATATTCCCCGACAGTCTTAGCTGCAACAATTGCACCATTTCCAACTCTTATGTCTTTATCACCTTCTCCAAGTTCTCTACCTTTCCTAAGCCCATGTAACTGATTACATATATAGGATCCTGACCCGGTATCCAATACCCAGGACGTAGAGCAAATGGAGAAACAGTTCTCTGTAACGAACACACCCGAAGAAAATGCATCAACATGTACTTTCTTCATTCGGGTGGCATGGGAATCCTGGTATTCCCCTATATCCTGTTCATTCCTATAACTCTTATAAGAAAGAACGGAACGAATGTTCCCCAGCACAGTATAACATGCGGGTTCGGTCAATACATCCATATTATTATCTTCATTAGGGCATGAAATGGTCGCTACCTGGAGAGAGAGAGAAGAAAACACTTTAGCGTATGCTCGTGCAAGATCAGATTGGTTATTATCTTATCTAATCAGGATGGCTCCCACTGCTTTTTATCAAATCTTCCTTCAAACCCTAAAAGGAAAGACTAGCCGGGATTAATTACACACTACAAGTTCGCCAATCTTTCAGCCAGGCCAGTGTCGGTACTTTGAGGGAGGTCCCCCGTGCTTTCGCACGAACCTAATTAATGTGAACCTCGTTTTCCCAGAGGCGTAACCCCGTTGACACCTTTCTAGACACCTACTTGATCAGCTAATTGCAATGTGTAAAACTCTCCCAGGAGTAACTCTTACTCGCAGTGGGTATCGGGATCCAACTATCTCAAAGAAGGTATGCAATCTCATTGCAAATTTCAACACTTGAAATTCCCGATAATACTTTTGCCCCTAGCGTGCTATGACCTTGACGAAAGCCAACAAACCACAGCCCGCTAGTGAAGTTCAACCCGTACATTTCTTGACTGAATTAAACCCACCCGCACGACCCTTGACGAAAGCCAACAAAGTCGTACGACTACCTTAATCCAGTCGCATCATATGCAGCAGATAAACAGCACATAGCTACCGCACAATACACCTTGACGAAAGCCAACAAATGTAGCACGAATACTATATGTAACTTATCTGAAATGACGGAGGGCTACGCAGGTTTTTCTGAAAACCTATTGCGTAATGAACTTGATATCGTTGTAGAATCAAATGAAGTTTTAAAAATGGAGTAATTTTGTGGCTTTTCTAGTTTTGCTAAAGGGGTCACTCCCGGTGAAAGGATCGTCGGCCCTTTCCTCGTCGAATGAGGTGCGGGATATAACATATATATCACTGTGCAAAGCATAAACTATAGAAGCAATCAAAAGCAAACCGAGTGTGTAGCATTTGCCATTTATTGCTAAAGGAGTCACTCCCGGTGAAGGGATCTCGGTCCTTTCCTCATAGAATAAGGTGCAGGATATATCACATATACTGCTGTGCAAAGTAAGAACTGTAGCTACCTGTTTTATTTTAAAATTTGATTCTACAACATCTTAGGTTTCTTTTCTTTCATTAATCACATTAATGAAGTCCCATCATTTAAGTACCTAAACATCACAGATAAATACGACGTACACTTATGCCATCTGCATTCCCCTCGATGTCCCCTCGTGCACCGTTAGGTTAGGTAACTAACGACAGAGCAGGGCAGGGCTAGCGCGGGTGTAAAACATAAGTAACGTCTATATAATATATCATATATACTATATACTATATCCATCACAGAATCACATCACAGATATCGCAGCAGAAGAAACATATGAAATATTGGATATACTAGGACGTCCGTGTTTTCAATACGAGCCAGTATAAAACACGGATTCCACGGTCGTGATGAATAGCCAATCCCACACCCCTAGACCCCTACGAGAGCGGCAAGCAACCCGGCCAATTCTAGGGTTTGGAGACCCGGACTCGATTCCTCGAGTTGGTCTCCCACTGGACCCCAGAACCCGGTTACTTGTGCTCCCCTCCTTGGGTCTATTCTAATGCGGAAAAGTAAATAATATACAAAGGGTGACAACTTCCGCTACCTGGAAGTGCCCCAAATAAAAGAATATTACATACAAGTTTTTACATGAATGAAAATGAAAAACACTCATCTCACATAAAAAACCCCCGGCTATTCGAACACGACGATCCAGTATAACATATCCAGCAACACATAACATCACATGTCATCAACGTAAGTAAATATGCGCATCCCAATTGTCGTTGACATATAGCAACGAAACCGGCGATATCACATATTAAACTTTCGGTCACAGAAAAGAAAGTGTAAAACTACAACAGTTGGAATCCGCAACCTCTTTAGACATCACATGCCTAATCAAATGAAATACTTAGACATCACATGCCTAACAGTTATAAACCCCGCATTTTAGTCTCATTATCGAAAACACTTTTCAATATCAAATGAAACTAAATCGCTAGATTTATAACATTCATTCAGTTATCTCATAACTGTTTGTGAATTCCAATTATTGTATCACATTCCAGATAAATAGAAAATGTTAAACTTTCCGATCGAACAGTCGAATACCCAAGTTTTCCCAATACAGCTCAACACATGAAATAAGTCTAACAACATTCAGTTCGTGCCTCAGTACCAACGGTCCAGCCGTAGAAGGGTCAAGCCAACGCCTCACATGTGGCACGCCGTACTCCCCCAAACCCGAAGGTTCAAAGGGCAGTTCAAGACGGTCACATAATCGAGTTAAGGTTTGTTGTCTTCTAGAGGGTCTATCGCGTTACTTGCACTACTTAGAACGTCGTTAAACTACGGAAAAATCCAACACTTGGAAATTTCCCGACAGGGGAAAAATTGGGTATTTATATCCGGTCGAACTTTTTAACATGTTCTAAAAATTATCCGGAAATACACAAAGACGAAATTTGATAATCCGATCGAAACACCGAATCCCCAAAACAACCCCAGAAAATTCAACACTTGAATAAATATTAAAAATTCCCTGAAAATCCAACACCAGAAAAGAGGAATTACTGTGCAAACAGGAATTGATGATGTCACCATATGGCCGCGGAACCGCCGCAGAAGCCAGGTTTCTGCCGCGGTTCCGCCGCACTTTGGTGGATTCATGGGTTCGGGCTTCACAGTAATTCTTACAATTCTCTGCTGATTTTTCTGCATATTTTTAATGTGGAAAAATCCCAGATTTTAGAAAAAGTCCAGAGAGCATGTTTGGTTTAGGGTTTCGGGTTCGTTCGGGCTTCAAATTGCGTCTACGCATCGCCTAAGGCTCTAGCTAGTCTCTGATACCAGTGAAAGGTTCCTAGGCACCCTATAGAGGTCTCACAAGGTATCAACCATGCCAATTTATAAAAATTATGTTGCCGAGAAAACCTAATACGGATCGTCGGCTAGAATCCTAGGCGAAAAACAAATCTAGTTAACACTTTAACTAAAGATCGGAAGTTACAACCTTTGTAGATCCGGATATCCACTTCTTTAGCTCCACGTAGTCGTCCTCTCGCTGTCCTTCTCGAGTCCTAGACTCAATCGTCGGCTTCATCGGAAAGACGAGCGGGCAAGGTCGTCGGCTTCGTGCCGAAGATGATCTACGTCGAGGTTGCGCAAGTTCAAGCTCCAACTTCACCAAGTGGTGAAACTTGTGAAGAAAACACCCAAAACAACTTGGAAAGAGGTATAGGGTGAAGAAATAGGAGGTGGGTTCACTTTAGAATTGGATTTATCACTTTGGAACTCAAGATGCCATTGATGGCATCAAGCTTTCTCTCTTGAAGATGAAGAAGAAGAAGTTGATAGAATATGATAAGTGTTGATTTAAAATGAAAATAATTCAATACTTATCATAAGCAAACCATAGTTGAGTGTAGAGAATAGACCATGGTTAGTTGATTAGGTTAGGGTTAATCATGAAGACAAGAATGGTTAAGAAGTCAAAGCTTCATGAAGCTTCAACTAAAAACAAACTTCTCCACCATTCTTATCTCAATCTTTTCTAAATAAATAAATGAACAAATAAATAAATAAATGAATATACAAAACCCTAATTATCAAATTAACCATGGTTTAATTCTATACACTTAACTAAATTATCAAGTATCATCAAACATGATACAAATGTGTGCACAAAAGTACATCATATATACTTCTTGCACATCGAGTGAGAAAATCCATATAAAGTGAACCAATACTAGCTAATGCAAAGTAATATATCAAATATATAATTATACATTAAATCATTAAATCAATATTTGATTCAATGATCCGGTCATGTCGCACATAACCGACTAGTATCCAATGTATCGATTTATCGAATCAATGATTCGATAACTAGGTCATATCGAATATAACCAATCGAAACATTTATCGCGAGAATAAAATACGGTATCACATACACGCATTATTCTCGGTCCCGCACATATCTCATATGCGCTCCTATTTCGTTTCGCTTGAACCAGGAAACCTCTGTGTAGGACTCTAAAGACTCGTCAATACGCCGGGTAGCAGATGATGATCATATCAAGCACCCACAAGCCGCAAGCGGTCTGCTAAACGTAACGGCCATCCGGGTACTGAGCGATCAGAAGATCGACGAGCTAGCCCGCTCATACTCCTGTGAATCCAACCAGTAACACTTACCGTACAGTCCGTTCTGTTCGTCTGATACGTCGCATATCAGATCTAGGGGTGGTGAACGTCAGACCCCAATAACCGATAAGTCGTGCCGATGTGAGGCTCATAACGGGTCGAAAAACTACTGGTAACACTTACCAGCAAATCTCTGATCAGCCCTGGCCAGGGACTTCCCTGTTACGGCCAATCGAGCACAGCGCAACATCAACCCCCAATACCGGGAGAGACGAAACCCCTCCTATCGCTCATTGCCTCCATGTGACTCGGGACTGTACCCAAAGACCACCGTTTTGCACGCCCTCATGGACGTGGTAAGGTGGAGATCAAAGCACAGTGGGAATCACACAAGACTCTATGACGATCTCGGGTCTACAGACTAACCTGTACAAGTGTCACCTGAGAACTGCCATCTGACGTGAGGTATAATACCATCTAGGAGTTCTCGGCGAGTCCGTGCAGTGTACCCAGTCTCCACTGAGCACCCGTACACCATCTCTGATGTCAAACACCAATGGATATGGGATCATCCATCGCCCATCTCATGGGTCGAGAAGCGTATACGCTAGTCTACTCTGGTATATCGATGCCCCGTCTCGATACACCCACGACTGGGGACCTTGAAGGATGTACTTATGGACTACCATGTCCCCACTAGTATGATCTGCATCATAGTCCAGGTAGTCAAGTACACATCCTAAGGGCTTTACCAACATGTAACCATAAGACAGTTTAAAGAGACTAGTGTACATGTTAAGATAAAGAGTAACCAGATAGCATATTATCATATCGAGCAAGAAAGTCATCTCTATATCTGTCCAAGTATCCAATATAATATACATCATCTGTACAATACTGGCCTCTAGGGCATACATACAACTAACTAAAAATCTGACACGACTCTCGAACAAGTAGTGTCTCCAAATCTCCAACGCGAAACCACCACGGCCATCTCCATATCATGAGTGGAATATCCTTCTCGTACTTCCTCCAAATGTAGGGAAGTAAAAGCGATAGCTCTGTAGTGTCACCTCAGTACACACTCGAGCCCCACTCAAGAAACATTACAGTTAAACAACAAGGTCGTCCGAACCAGAAAGCAAAGGAAGAACTGGCACAGTTGTTAACGAAATCTCCAACTGCCGAAAACTCCGCACACTTGCCTCAGTCCACAGAAAAGAAATCTCCATCTCGGTGAATTCAGTCGATGGTGCAGCACTACTTTAGTAATCCTGCACGAAACGGCGGTAAAACCTGCTAAGCCCAAAAATCTGCGGACCTCCGTCCTGCACACAAGTCTGGACCTAAGCTGTACGGCCACGATCTCTCTCGGAACCATACGAAACCGTCTCCCGTGACTACAAGACCTAGGAGTCAACACAAAACAAGCCTGAAGAAACACTCCAAGAATTTAGCAAACTGTTGGTGCTCTCCCAGTATCTGCATAACAAATCCTCAAGTGCTTCTCCTATCCCTCAAGATGCATTAGATAGACCAGAATGTCGTAAATAACACAACAATAACTGGTCGAGGAACGGCCAGCAGAAATCTGGTTCATCACATCTACAAATGCCGCCAGGGCACTGGTGAGTCCAATGATACACCAAAACACACAAAGCCCGTAGCACGCACAAGGCAGTCTTCGGAATGCCATCATCCTGAATCCGCAATAATGATGACCTGATCCCAAACAAACTTAGAAAACGTCTCGCACTCTGGAGCTGATCGAAGAAATCGTCAATGTGAGGTGAAGGATACCCATCCGCACCGTAAGCCGGTTCAAGTAACGATCCGTCGATACACAACCTTAAACTGCCGTCTTTCTCCTTAATGAACAGAAATTAGAGCTTCCAAAAGAGAAACACTCAGACGCACAAAACTCCACATACCAAAACTCTGCAGCTGATCCTTAAGCTCCCTAAGCTTTGCCGGCTCATCCCGAACAACGTCGGAAAACTCTCGCACGAAAGGAACACCGGTCCAACAAACCCTCTGTGGCTACGGTATCACGAATGAACGCGAAGAATCCATGACATCTCCTCAGAAGCCGACTAGCGAAAAAGGCTGAATTCAAGCTGTGAGAGGCGGCACAACTATCCACCTGCACAACAAGAACTGACTTGCCGAAAAAACAACCTGACTGTTTCCTCACGGTAGTCCACAGACGCCTAGCACGTAATTAACCAGTCCGTGCCCAGGAGAACGTCAAATTCAACATCTCTAGAAGGATCAAAACGACGGACGAATCTCTATCTCCTATCCGATTGGAACACAACTGAATACGTGACGCGTAACAAAAGAATCGCTGACAGAAGTTAACACAACTACTACTAATCTACCCAACCACGGCACAAGCATGAAAAAGAAACGAATACATCAAAAGAACACGCGAAATAAGGATACCTGAAAACTCCACAATAGACGCCTGCGCGTCCCGATGAGTATAAGCAAACTCCTGTGTCTGCCCTCTACCCGCAACTGGCTGAACACCTCTGGTAGACTGAGCCCTCTAAGCGAACCTTCCACATCCACGGCCTCTCTGAAAACGATCCTGACGAGGTGCTAAGGAACAATCCCTGACGAAGTGCTGAAGGCTCCCGCATCGAAAACAACCACGTGGTGACTGCTGACCATCCTGGGGATGAGAGCTGAACGACTGTCCTTGTCCTAAGCCTCTGCTACTCCCGCGACGGCCACGAAATCTGTCTCGATGACCAAACCTCTGTCTCTGGGCTGTTATGCTGGTACGAGTCCTCCACTGTCCTAGAACTCTATGAGCCTCTGGAATATGCGCCACGTCAACTGGAGCTGCAACCACTGGTGCTATGTAGGTGACGGACTGCTGCATGCTGATGGTAAGTGACAACTGAGTGACAGGGGTAACAACCTCCTGTCGTAGCTCCCGAACGACATCAACCAATGAACACATAGTCTGGCGGAAATCCTGCATCTCTGCCAAAAGTCTACCAATAGTATAGGTCGTAGGATGATCCGTCTGCACCTGTGCAACTAGAGTGCCATCCTGGTCAGTACTCGTCTCACCCAAGCCAACTCTGACCTCGGCCCTCGCTGCATCACTCTGAGTCCCCATAGTCATCGGCGGCTAGGCTATAAATAGATATAAGATCCGATAAGAATAAGGAATCAAATCTCAAGGATATAAATCATCAAGGAAGGAATTTCAAGCAATTGTACTTAGGTCACTTTAGGCGAAGTATCGCATCATGGGTATGCTGCAGACATACACACACTACGTTACTTTACTTAAGCTACCTACTCCATCATACCAAGGTCATCCTACACTCCGAAAGGTAAAACCTAGCGCTCTGATACCAACTTTGCCACGACCCAAAATTGGCCCGTGACGACCATAATACTACGCAACGCTCAAAGACGTAATGTAGTAAAAGAAAACCAAAACCCAGAAATCTAAACCATAAAAATACGGAAAAGATAATATAATTTTTTGAAACATTTGAAATCGCAACCCAAATTCTTTAAAAAGTCCCCCTTTCTTTCTTTAAAATTTTGGCAACACCCCCTTTTTGTAAAAACTAGCCAAGATGAATACAACACGAATATACAATGCCGTAGCGAAGAAATACAGACAATGGAAAGAAAGCTGTATATAAAAGACAACAAATCCATAATTAATATACAATAACGTCCTCACCAAGTCTCTAAGTCAACAACATAATATTAGATGGAGAGTACAAGATACAATGAATGTACAATATGAAATACAGATAATCATCTAACCCACCTAAGCAAAACAGTACACTGTGAGCCAATGCGATATCTGTAGCAAAATATGATAGATGGAAACTGAATAGCGGAATAGCCTGCCTCGACTACTCTAGAGAACAACCTGAAACACCTGTGGCACAACGGGGGTGAGTTGCCAACTCGTGAATAGTAGATAACATATGCAGGTAATCGCAGGAATGTACGTACAACATAAATCTAAGATATGCGATTACAGTAATAGCATGTCATGCAAATGCTGAATAATGGAAAGTACACTAGCAGGTACAATCAATATGTAAAGCAATAATAACATGACAATATTGTGCAATAACTATGCAATAGGGATATGAGAAGGCAAATATGCAGCTATCATGAAGGGTACACTAACAGGTACTCCTAAAACATGGAACAGTGCATAAGTGAAAAGGTACGAAGTATGGAGTGAAATATGTCATCCACGGAATCCTGTCATCGTGGTAGGATCACAATCCATCAAGACACTCAAATCCCAATTCCTCAAATCAGCCCCTACATTGGGCTCTCACATCATATAAGTCTCACATCTCCTCAATGTACAATATCGAGTAATCTATTATATTCCGAATGTACAAATCAGTAATCACATAGGTATGTCCAGTATCCAATCTCAATGAATCACATAATATCCCAAGTCAAATCTCAAGTAAGAATCTAACATCCTAAAGGTAAATGTATACAAAAATAAGTATGATGGGGGCAATACACATATATTAGCGTCCCATTCCACTAATATTGGTGTAAGGGTATATATAACAACGGCTAAATCCCCTGTTATATATACAAAGGTGTTAAAGAAATATCATGAAAACCATGTGCCAAGCATCGACACAGAAATCCTGATCACGTATCATATGCTATCCCGAAAGCACGAGTGCGTAGCTCTGACCCTCGCCTTTCGACGTATGCATAGGTACATGACTCCCAACGGTGTCTCCGTGATCCCCCGCCGAGTCATGGGTACTGTCACCTGTAGGTACTCGCCCGCCTCCAGGCTCAATCGGCAACATCCATCGATCTTCTTGCCGAGGGGAACCATACCGGGTCCCACCATATACCCTCATACGGCAACCACACCTCGTATGGAGTATATAATCAGAACCGATAAATCTCATGGTGGCTGCGCAAATATCACATCAAGGAAACCGGGTTTTTCAATGTATGTATAATTTCATGAACTCCCGCGGTTCCCAAATCCAGAAAACATCATGTAAAATCCAAATAACAAGGTCCAAATCCAGGAATAAATATATGCGATATATCAGAATGTGAGCACATAAATGAGAACATATAGCTGAAACCAGATGTATTCGAAATCAATAAGGTACAGCTACATATAGGTGTCTATTTATAAGTAAAAGATGTCGTATACCCCCTTGGGTATAAGTAAAATATGTGCAAGGTATACCTGTAGCTGTATCCCAAGGTTTAGATGTACCTATCACTAATAGTAAGATACACTACAGGTATACCGATAAGTTAGATGTCAAGTATGATAAGCAATAAAGTATCTATAAGGGGTTGTGTGTGACATGGAAATTATTGACGGTGTGTGTGTAGCTTACAATCCGTTCTCGTGCAACATGAACCGTCAATAATATGTGCAGTGTCCTACGACTGCTAGTCACAGTACAACTATATCAAGGAAATAAGGTAAAGGCGCAATTCTAACAATGACGTAGAATATGCGACAGGTATTTGAATTCTATCCCAGACGCATAACGCCATGCGGGCGATTCCCCTGTAGATTTTAAATCTACTCACCTACGCTCCACGCTAGGTAAATCCTACCATCTGCTCCCCCTGTAGCAGTGTCCGTGGTCCCTGCCTGCAAACCTGCAAATAAGACATAGAAATCATATATAAGCCAAATATTCCGCAAAACGCGATATCGAACAAAAACGAGAAACTCGCGTCGCGAACTAAACGCGCGCGTGCACGATACGCTGAATCGTGTGTATACGCGTCTAAAACCTTCGCGACACGCCGCGATACGCTGGATCACAGAACCCACTCACGTATCGCGCGTATCGCGCAAACACAACAGACATGAAAAACGGTATATTGTCCCAGATTTTCCTACAGGCCAAATCTTTCAAAACTAGACATGCCAAAGCACTAGACAACACTGCAGACAACCCTAGCCAAGACCCCAACAACCTTGTCACCTACTTGGTCGCAAATTGCGGCCAAACCTAATAAATCTGCGGCCATCTATGGGAATTAGGGGCTCGTGCTCAGGTGGTGGTATCTAGACCTAGTGTACATGCCCCAGTTTTCTCAATTTTAACCTAAAGGTCCCGAGTCAATAGCAGATCACAAAAAGCCAATACACCGCTTTAAAATCAGCAATTTTGCACAAAACACAAACCCTATGGTATTTTAGTGAAATCTGGGTCAATTCTCAGTTAAGGTGACCTTAACAACACTTAAATAGGTAGGGTTAACTAACACAATCACCACTTAATCAACATTCCACACCATTTACCACAATCTAGCACTAGCTAGCTATTAAACACAAACCGAAGCTAATCAATGCACAACTCAAGCAAACTAGGAATTTGGGTTAAGAAATTATACCCTAATGGACCCTAGAGAGCAGGAGAGGAAGTTTATGGGGGAGGAAGAGCTTCTGCAAGTGCTGGGGCTCCTGTTGCTGCTGCCTGTAGCTGCTGCTGTTGTGCCTGACCTGCTGTTGCTGAAGCTGGAGCTGCTGCTGCTGTATCTTCTGCTGCTGCTGCTGCTGTGTGGGTGTGAGGGTGTGTGTTGTGTGTGAGTTTGAGAGTGAGAGAATGAGAAGGAAAGGGAAATGAGATCTAGCATTAGTCCACCCTTTCTCTCCCTCTCTCTTCATTATTGAAGGCATGGGCAAAGCCATCATGCCTCATAATGCACTCTCTCTCTCTCTCTCTCTCACCAAGTCAACACAAAGCAAACATTTAAAAACCCTTTTTAAATTCATTTTACTCTTGAGAAAAACCATCATACTTAAAACCCAAAACACTTAAAACAAAACTATAAAGCTAGATTAAGGAAAATGGCTAGTTCACCATGTTGCTAATCATGGTTAAACCCCCAAAACAACCCTAGTTATCATGCACATGTGTGTGCAAGCCTAGGAAAAAATCTAATAAAATACTCAATAAATAGGATAAAATATTTGAAAACTAATTTGGTAAACTTTTTATTAAAAACCATACATTAAAATATAATTAACCACAAAACACAATCTAAGGTGTTACACTTCTCCTGACGAACAGAATAGGAGCTCCCTAAAGTGAAACACTCAGACAGACAAGCCCCCTAGAAGCAACTCTGCAGCTGATCCTCAAGCTCCCTAAGCTCCGTTGGCTCATCTGGAACAACGTCGGAAACTCCCGCACGATAGGAACGCGGTCCAACGAACCCACTGTGGCTCCGGTATCATGAATGAAAGCCAAGAATTCTCAGCATCCTCTCCTCAAAAGCCGACTAGCGAAAAAGGCTGTGAGAGGCGGCACCACTGTCCCCCCTGCACAACAAGAACTGACTCGTCGGGAAAACAAAACCTGACTGTTTCCTCGCGGCGGTATACAGATGCATAGTACGTAGCTAACCAATCCGTGCCCAGGAGAACGTCAAATCCAACAGTTCTAGAAGATCAAAACGACGGACGAATCTCTATCTACTATCCGATTGGCACACGACCGAAATATGTGTCGCGCAACAAAAGAATTGCTGACAGAAATTAACACAACAAACGGCTGATCTAGCTAACACGACTCTGGGCCCAACCACGGCACAAAGTGTGTAAAACAAACAAGTGCATCAAAAGAACATACGAATTAAGAATACTTGAAAACTCTGCATTGGACGCCCGCGCGTCCCGATGAGTAGAAGCAAACTCTCGTGTCTGCCCCCTACCCGCAACTGGCTGAACTCCTCCTCTGCCAACCCGTCCCCTCTGAGCGAACCCTCCGCGACCACGACCTCTCTGAACACGATCCTGACGCGGTGCTAATGAACAATTCCTGATGAAGTGATGAAGGCTCCCGCATCGAAAACATCCACTCCATTGCTGCTGACCCTCCTAGGGATTAGAGCTGAGCGACTGTCCTCGTCCCAAACCTCTGCTACTCTCGCGACGTGCACGAAGCCTGTTACGGCGTCTGAACCTCTGTCTCTGGGCCGATACACCTGTATGAGCCCTCCTCTGTCCTCGAACTCTTAAAGTCTCGGAAAGACTCTCCTCATCGAATAGGGATGCGTCTACTGGTGCAGTATACGTAACACTATGTTGTGTGTTGATCGCAAGGAATAACTGGGTAACAAGGGTGGCAACCTCCTATCGCTGCGCTCGACTGGCCTCAACCAACGACCTCATCGTCTGGCGCAAGTCCTGCATCTCCCCCTCAAGCCTAGCGATACGATCTATCGAAGGCGGATCCATCTACTCCTGTAAAGCGAGCGTACCATCCTGGTCAAACCTCATCCCACATGAGTCAACATTGACCTCGGCCCTCGCTGCACCTCTCTGAGTCCCCATAGTCATCGGCGGCATACATTTATAAATGGAAAAATGATTCGATAAGAACACGGAAATCGAATCACAAGGATATGTATCATCAAGGAAGGAATTTCAAGCAATTAGTACTTAGGTAACTTAGGCGGAGTACCTTGTCGTAAGTATGCCGCGGACATACCCACACTACATTACTCTACTTAAGCTATCTACTCCATCATACCATGGTCATCCTACACTCCGAAAGGTAAAACCTAGCGCTCTGATACCAACTTTGTCACTACCCGAAATTGGCACGTGACGACCCTTAAACTAAGCAATGTCTACAGGCGTAATGCAATTTAAGTAAGCCGGAAACACAGCAATCTAAACCATCACAAGTAGTAAGTGATAATAATAATTTTAATACTTTTGAAATCTCAAACCAAATTCTTTAAAGTCCAACTTTATTTACTTTAAAATTTTGGCAGCACCTCCTTTGTAAAAACCAGCTCCAAAAAGGGGTACAATAAAGATATAAGTAAAGCATCCCCAAACGGGAGCAAATGCAAGCCCAAAGGCGGAAAACAACCATCACGACAGATATACGATGTCGTAGCGAAGAAATAAAAGATGTTATAAATAAAACTGCATAAAAGACCTCCAAGTCACAAAATAATATACAATATCGTCATCACATCAAGTCTCTAAGTTAATACATGAAAGTGGTAGATGGAGTGTACAGGGTACAACGAATATACAATGAGCAACATCGGATTACCGCAAAACCCACCTATAGCAAAACTGTACACAGTCAGCCGTAGCTGTATCCGCTGCAAAAGATAATATGATAGATGAAAAGCCCTGCCTCGACTACTCTGAGAAACAACCTACAAAACACTGTGGCACAACAGGGGTGAGTTGCCAAATCATGAATAGTAAATAACATATGCAGGTAATCGCAAGTATGCACATACAGCGCTAATCTAACCTATGCAAGCAGATAGCATTAAATGGCAATATGTATGCAACAGTCATGAAAGGTACTCTATCAGGTACTACTAATACATGAAGCAATAAATGGCAATATGTATATGCAACAGTCATGAAAGGTACTCTATCAGGTACTACTAATACATGAAGCAATAAATGGCAATATGTATATGCAACAATCATGAAAGGTACTCTATTAGGTACTACTAATACATGAAGCAATGCATATAAAATAAATGTGGAGTATGGGATAAAACATGTCATCCTCATGGAATCCTAACCTCGTGGTAGGACCAAAGTCCATCAAGAAAATCAAAACCCTAAATTTCCTCAAATCAGCCCCCAAATTGGCTCTCATATCCTGTAAGTCTCATATATCCTGAGTGTCCAATATCAAGTAAATCTCATATATCATAAGTGTCCAATATCAAGTAAATCTCATATATCCTGAGTGTCCAATATCAAGTAAATCTCATATATCATGTATCCAATATCAAGCAAGTCTCATGAAATGAATAAGTATATTTGCATGAATCATTATGATGATGTATATAAATTAGATATGTATACATATATATTAGCGTCCCATTCCATTAATATATATATATATATATATATATATATATATGTTAGTTATATGTATGCCCTAAAGGCCATTACTGTACATAGGATGTATATTGTAGTGGATGCTGGGACATATATAGGGAGGACTTTCTTGCTCGACATGATAGTATGCTATCTGGTTACTCTTTACCTTAACGTGTACACAGATTGTCTCTCTATTACATATTGGTAAAGACCTTAGGATGTGTACTTGACTACCTGGACTGTGATACGGATCATACTAGTGGGGACATGGTAGTCTATAAGTACATCCTTCAAAGTCCCTAGTCGTGGGTGTATCGAGACGGGGCATCGATATACCAGTGTAGACTAGCATATACCTTCTCGACCCATACAGATGGGCGATGGATAATCCCATATCCATTGGTGTTTGACATCGGAGATGATATACGGGTGCTCAGTAGAGACTGGGTACACTGGACGGACTCGCCGAGAACTCCCAGATGGTATTATTCCTTACGTCAGATGGCAGTTCTCTGGTGACACTGGTACAGAGTAGTATGTTGACCCGAGATTGTCATAGAGTCTTGTGTGGTTCCCACTGTGCTTTGATTTCCATCTTACCACGTCCAAGAGGGCGTGCAAAACGGTGGTTTTTGGGTACAGTCCCGAGTCACATGGAGGCAATGAGCGATAGGAGGGGATTCGTCTCTCCCGGTATAGGGGGTTGATGTTGCACTGTGTTCGATTGGCTATAACAGGAAATCCCTGGCCAGGGTTGCTGAGATTTACTGGTAAGTGTTACCAGTTGTTTCTCGAATTGGTATAGACCTCATATCGACATGACTTATCGAGCTATTGGGGTCTGACGTTTACCACCCCTAGGTTAGATATGCAACATATCAGACAATCAGACCGGACTGTACGGTAGTGTTACCGGTTGGATTCACTGGAGTGTGAGCGGGCTTGCTCGTCGATCTTCTGATCGCTCAATACCCGGGTGGCCGTTACGTTTAGCAGACCGCTTGCGGCTTGTGGGTGATTGATATGATCATCATCTGCTGCCGGCGTATTGACGAGTCTTTAGAGTCCTACACAGAGGTTTCCTGGCTCAAGCGAAACGAAATATGAGCACGTATGAGATATGTGCGGGACCGAGAATAATGCGTGTATGTGATACCATATTATATTCTCGCGATGAATGTATCGATTGGTTGTATGCGATATAACCTAGTTATCGAATCAAGTATTGATTCGATAAGCCGATACATAGGATACTAGTCGGTTATATGCGATATGACCGGATCGTTAAATCAAGTGTTGATTTAATGATTTAATGTATAATTATATATTTGATATATTAGTTTGCATCAACTAGTATCGGTTTACTTAAGATGGATTTTCTCACTCGGATGTACACATTGTATATGTGATATACTTTTGTGCACTTGATTGTATCATGTTTGATGATACATGTTTGCTAGGGTTTTTGTGTAAAGATCAAACCATGGTTACATGATAATGTTTAGGGTTTTGTTTTATTCACTTATTTATTTATCTATTGATTTTTGGAAAATGATTAGCATAAAGGAAAATGGTGGCTTTCTTTGGATTCATATTGAAGCTTCATGAAGCTTTGACTAAGTCACCATTTTGTCTCATGCTTAACCCTAACCATGATTCATTCTCTACACTTGACCATGGTTATTATTATGATAAGTATTCTTTTTCATTTCCTTTTTAATTAACTTATCATAATATTCTTCTTCTTCTTCATCTTCTTCTTCCATGAAGAAGCGTACTTCATCAATGGTGATTGATGAAAACAAGTGAGAAATCCAATTCTAAAGTCTACCCACTTCCTATTTTTTCATCCTCTACCTCTTGACAAGTAGTAGAGTGTGTTTCCTTCACAAGTTTTCATGGCTTGGTGAAGGTGGAGCTTGATCTTGTGATGCCTCGACGTAGATCATCTTCGGCACGTAGTCGATGACCTAGCCCGTCCATTCTCCGATGAAGCCGACGCTAGAGCCCGGGATCCGTTTTGGACATCGGAGAGGACTTCATCACGGTGCCGTGGAGGTGGAGTACCGGATCTACAAAGGTTGTATTTCCGTATTCTAGTAGTTAAGTGTTAACTAGTTTGCTTTGTCACCTAAACTTCTAGCCAACGATCTTGTTAGGGTTTCCCGGCACCGTTAAAATTTGAAATTGGCATGGTTGATGCCTTGTGAGACCTCATTAGGGTGCCTAGGAACCTTTCACTGGTATCAGAGCCTAGCTAGAGCCTTAGGCGATGCGTAGACGAAGTTTGAAACCCGAACGAACCCGAAACCCTAACACAAACATGCTCTCTGGACTTTTTCCAAATTCTGGAGTTTTTCGATATTAAAAATATGCAGAAAAATCAGCAGGAAATTCTAAGGGTTACTGTAAAATTCGTGTGCCTAATTCCATCAATGCGCCGTGGTTCCGCAGCACGAGCATGGCTCGTGCGGCGGTTCCGCGGCCGTTTTGTCTTATGTGGCATCGAATTTTGCACAGTAATTCATAATATGCAGTGCTGGTTTTCCTGGGAATTTTTAATATTTTTTCAAGAGTTGAATTTTCTGGGTTGTTTTGGGGATTCGAATGTTCGATCGGATTATCAAATTTTTTCTGTGTGGCTTTCCGGATAAATTTTAGAATATGTTAAAAAGTTCGACCGGATATAAATACCCAATTTTTCTCCTGTCGGAAAATTTCCAAGTGTTGGATTTTTCCGTGGTTTAAAGACGTTCTATGTAGTGCAAGTAACTCGATGGACCCTCTAGAAGACAACAAACCTTAACTCGATTATGTGACCGTCTTGAACCGCCCTTTGAACCTTAGGGTTTGGGGCAGTACGGCGTGCCACATGTTAGGCGTTGGCTTGACCCTTCTACGGCTGGACCGTTGGTACTGAGGCACGAACTGAATGTTTTTAGACTTGTTTCATGTATTGATCTGTGTCGGGAAAACTTGGGTGTTCGATTGTTCGATCGGAAAGTTTGACATTTTCTATTTATCCGGAATGGGATACAATAATTGGAATTCACAATAAGTTATGAGATAACTGAATGAATGTTATAAACATAGCAGTTTAGTCTCACTTGATCGGTTGCCACGGAATTTTGATGTGATCAAAAGTCCGTCGCAATCACGTAGCGTACGCAGATACTCGCCGGGTAAACTTAATAGACAGCTACACCCCATAGCCCCGACCAAGTGACTGTAGGAGAACCCAGTCGCCGAAAGCATCCGTCCGGGTGTTCGCGGCAGCGGTGTTCCGCCTTGGTGCACTTTGTAGACGGTATCGGGGGTGCGGCCGTCTACTGAAGTTTGCGACGAGCATTCGATCAGGATGTCGGGAATCCTGTTGAATTGCCCGACTTGATATTGAAAAGTGTTTTCGAGTTTGAGACTGAAATGCGGGGTTTATAATTGTTAGGCATGCGATGTCTAAAGAATTCATTTGGTCAGGCATGCGATGTCTGAGGTGGTTGCGGATTCCAACTGTTGTAGTTTTACACTTTCTTTTCTGTGACCGTAAGTGTAATATGTGATATCGCCGGTTTCGTTGCTATATGTCAACAACAATTGGGATGCGCATATTTACTTACGTTGATGACATGTGATGTTATGTGTTGCTGGATATGTTATATTGGATCGTCGTGTTTGAATAGCCGGGGGTTTTTATGTGGGATGAGTGTTTTTCATTTTCATTCATGTAAAAACTTGTATGTAATATTCTTTTGTTGGGGCACTTCCAGGTTGCGGAAGATGTCACCCTGTGTATATTATTTACTTTTCCGCACTAGGATAGACCCAAGGAGGAGGGCACAAGTAACCGGGTTCTGGAGTCCAGTGGGAGACCAACTCGAGGAGTCGAGTCCGGGTCTCCTAACTCCAGAATTGGTAGGGTTGCTTGCCGCTCTCGTAGGGATCTTGGGGTGTGGGTTTGGCTATTCGTCACGACCGTGGAATCCGTGTTTTATACTGGCTCGTATTGAAAACACGGATGTCCTTGCATATCCAATATTTCATATGTTTCTTCTACTGCGATATCTGTGATGTGATCATGTGATGTTCTGTGATAGATGTTGTATATAGTATATATGATATATTATATAGACGTTACTTATGTTTTACACCCGCGCTATCCCTGCCCCGCTCTGCCGTTAGTTACCTAACCTAACGGTGCACGAGGGGACATCGAGGCGAATGCGGATGGCATAAGTGTACGTCGTATTTATCTGTGATGTTTAGGTACTTAAATGATGGGACTTCATTAATGAGATTAATGAAATAAAAGAAACCTAAGATGTTGTAGAATCAAATTTCAAAATAAAACAGGTAGCTACAGTTCTTGCTTTGCACAGAGGTATATACGATATATCCTGCACCTTATTCGATGAGGAAAGGACCGAGATCCCTTCACCGGGAGTGACTCCTTTAGCAATAACTGGCAGATGCTACACACTCGTTTGTCTTTTGATTGCTTTTAAGAGTCTGCTTTGCACAGTGATATATATGATATATCCCGCACCTCATTAGACGAGGAAAGGACCGACGATCCCTTCACCGGGAGTGACTCCTTTAGCAAAACTAGAAAAGCCTAAAAAACACTCCATTTCAAACTTCATTTGATTCTACAACGATATCAAGTTCATTACCTAATAGGCTTTCAGAAAAACCTGCCGTAGCCCTCCGTCATTTCAGATAAGAATTGTTTAGTATTCGTGCTGCGTTTGTTGGCCTTTGTCAAGGCGTAGTGTGCGGTAGCTGAATAGTGCTTATCTGCTATATGCATGTGATGCAGATTGTTTCGGGGTAGTCGTACGACCTTGTTGGCCTTTGTCAAGGGTCGTGCGGGTGGGTTTGATTCAATCAAGAAATGACGGGTTGAACTTGACTAGCAACCTGTGATTTGTTGGCCTTTGTCAAGGTCATAGGACACTAGGGGCAAAATATTATCGGGAATTTCAAGTGTTGAAATTTGCAATGAGATTGCATACCTTCTATGAGATAGTTGGATCCCGATACGCACTGCGTGTAAGAGTTACTCCTGGGAGAGTTTTACACATTGCAATTAGCTGATCAAGTAGGTGTCTAGAAAGGTGTTAACGAGGTTACGCCTCTGGGAAAACGAGGTTTACATTAATTAGGTTCGGGCGAAAGCACGGGGGACCTCCCTCAAAGTACCGACACTGGCCTGGCTGAAAGATTGGCGAACTTGTAGCCTGTAATTAATCCCGGCTAGTCTTTCCTTTTAGGGTTTGAAGAAAGATTTGATAAAAAGCAGTGGGAGCCATCCTGATTAGATAAAATAATAAACAATCTATTCTTATAAGAGCGCACGCTGAGTGTATTCTTCTCTCTCTCTCCAGGTAGCGACCATATCACGCCTTAATCAAGATAATAATACGGATATATTGACCGAACCCGCTTGTTATACTGAGCTGGGGAACGTTGGTCCCGCTCCAACTTATAATTGTTATAAGACAGAGCAGAAAATTGGGGATTACCAGAATTCCCGTGCCGCCCAAACGAAGAGAGTGCATGCTGATGCATCATCTTCGGGTATGATCATTATACAGAACTGTTTCTCAGTATCCTCCGCATCCTTGGTATATGATACCGGATCAGGATCCTAGATATGTAATCAGTTACATAGGGCTACAAAAGGGTAGAAAAACTGAGAACCGGTGATAAGTTTCATGAGGCAGAAAATGGGGCAAGAGTTGCAGCCAAGTCTGTCGGTCACTGTCACCCTGTATTACCAATACATTGATTCTGAACGAATGTTATTAGATACCGAACCTGATATACAAAATCATATCAGTCTCTTTATTAGTAAAGAAATGGTAAAATTTTGTATTGTTAGATAATGTTTTGAACATTTCCTATATCAAAAGTTGATCGGTTCAGGCACGTTATCTAAAAGCATTGATGTTCTAAATCAAACCACAGTTCTTAGTATACAGAACACACACAAGAGGAAGAGTTCAGAAATAAACGAATCCTTCTTGTGGTATTGTAGACTAGGTCAGATCAATGTGACCCGACTAGCTAGAGTTACATAAAGATGCATATTTAAATTAGTTTGAATTTACATCTTGTGAAACTCGCCAGTCATGTCACAAAGATAAGATGACCATAACTCCGTTTACTGGAAACAGAGAAAGAGTTAATAAACTCTTGGGATGATACATGTTGATGTATGTAGGTCCCCTGTCTACACATACCAGGACTGGTTCTTTATACTTCATTACGTTCTCTGATGATCTTTCGAGATTCAGACCTATGTTCCTGTTGAAACACAAGTCCGAACATTTTAAGATATTCACAGAATATAAGTTAGAAGTAGAGAACCAAAATATGGGTATAAGTATTATGTCCTATGATGAGATCAAGGTGGAGAATACTTGAGCACGGAATTCCTGGATTATTCTAAAGGAGAATGAGATTCTCTCTCAGCATTACTCCTCCGTATACACCATTGCACGATGGTATGTCGGGGCGGAGCAGATACACCCTATTTGATATGGTGTGCTCTATGATGAGTACTACTGAGTTACCTATTTCCTTTAGGGAGTTATGCACTTATGAAGCTGCATACCTATTGAATAGGGTTCGAATCAAATATGTTGCCTACCGCTTCATATGTGATATGGAAAGGGAAGAGCCCATGTCTTAAGCTAGTTAAGATTTGGGGTTGTCCGGCTAATGTCTAAAAGCAAAATCCGGACAAGCTCGAGGCAAGGTCTGTTATGTAGAACTGGAAAGGTTCCAGCTATACAAACAGTAGCTGATGATTTGATAGAACCAAAGGATTCAGTAGATACCAATGAACCTCAGCCTCTCCGCCGATCTAGTAGGGTTCCTCACCCACCTGAGAGATACTTCGGTTGCTCTATGACAGTGGGAGCGAGGATTGCGTCATGAGATGATGACCCAACTAGTTTCGAGCTGGCCATCAGGAGTGTGACTCTGTAAGAATGGCTGGATGCTTAGTGATCTGAGATGGAATCCATGTACACCAACAAAGTATGGACTTTGGTTTCTATATCTGAAGGGTTAAATCCCCATCAGGAGCAAGTATATCTTAAGAAGATTACTTGGTGTAAATATCAAAGTTGAGACTTTCAAAGCTAGACTTGTTAATGGTTTTCGTCATTGACCAGGCGTGGATAATGATGAAACCTTTTCCAGTACCTATGCTTAAGTCCATCCAGATCCTACTTGCCACGGCTACATACCATGACTACGATTTCTGGTGGTTGGGTGTCATGACAGCTTTTCTAAATGAAAAGAGAGCGTCTATAAGTACACAGCCAGAGGGCCTCGTAGACAGTGGGAGCAGCGGAAACGTGTGCAAGATGTTTTATTTGATAAAGCAGGCATCGCGTAGTTGGAACATCTATTTTAATGGATTAGTCAAAGAAGTTGACATCATCATAATGGTAGATGAACCTTGTATGAACAAAAAGGTAGTAGGGAGTATGGTGACGATCCTCGTAGAGTACGTGGATGACATACTCTTGATAGGGAAGGAGTTTCCTATGCTACGCTCGGTCGATCTCCGCTTATCACATGGATTCTCCATATAGGATCAAAATGATACCTCCTAAATCCTGTATTTTGGATCTATGAGATAGATCTAATTGGAAATTAGGATACTCACTAGTTGTAGTGAGATGGTATCAATCGATCCTGGGGAGAATCACTGGAAGGGTTCCAGTGTGATAAAGACGACTGAATGTCAGTCGCAGGCATTGTCTTTACCCTCAGTAAAGGGACGGTATGTTGGAAGAGTTCCAAGCTACATACCGTGACATACTAGACGATAAAGGCAGGATACATCGCTACTTAAGATGCTACCAAAGAGGCTGTTTGGGTGTATATTGGTTCATGAGATGAACTGTGTTCCTCCCATTGTGTGACAATGGAGTTGTGGCTTATGCCAAGGAACGCAAGTCCCATCAGTGATCCAGACATATTCTAAGGCAGTATCACTTGATCATGGAGATGGTTGATCTCTAAGGGATCGAGGTTAGGAGAGTAGACTCAGAGGACAACACGGCGGATCCACTCACGAAGGCCTATTCCCAGAGAGAGACTTTTATGGGATGGTTGAGTATGAGATACTACAACCACTGCTACAGATGGCCCTAGTGCAAGTGGGATATTGTTAGTTATATGTATGCTCTAGAGGCCATTACTATACATAGGATGTATATTGTAGTGGATGCTGGGACATATATAGGGAGGACTTTCTTGCTCGACATGATAGTATGCTATCTGGTTACTCTTTACCTTAACGTGTACACAGATTGTCTTTCTATTACATGTTGGTAAAGCCCTTAGGATGTGTACTTGACTACCTGGACTGTGATGCGGATCATACTAGTGGGGCATGGTAGTCTATAAGTACATCCTTCAAAGTCCCTAGTCGTGGGTGTATCGAGACGGGGCATCGATATACCAGTGTAGACTAGCGTATACCTTCTCGACCCATACAGATGGGCGATGGATGATCCCATATCCATTGATGTTTGACATCGGAGATGATATACGGGTGCTCAGTAGAGACTGGGTACACTGGAAGGACTCGCCGAGAACTCCCAGATGGTATTATACCTTACGTCAGATGGCAGTTCTCTGGTGACACTGGTACAGAGTAGTCTGTTGACCCGAGATCATCATAGAGTCTTGTGTGGTTCCCACTGTGCTTTGATTTCCATCTTACCACGTCCAAGAGGGCGTGCAAAACGGTGGTTTTTGGGTACAGTCCCGAGTCACATGGAGGCAATGAGCGATAGGAGGGGATTCGTCTCTCCCGGTATAGGGGGTTGATGTTGCACTGTGTTCGATTGGCTATAACAGGAAATCCCTGGCCAGGGTTGCTGAGATTTACTGGTAAGTGTTACCAGTAGTTTCTCGAATTGTTATAGACCTCATATCGACACGACTTATCGAGCTATTGGGGTCTGACGTTTACCACCCCTAAGTGAGATATGCGACATATCAGACGATCAGACCGGACTGTACGGTAGTGTTACTGGTTGGATTCACTGGAGTGTGAGCGGGCTTGCTCGTCGATCTTCTGATCGCTCAATACCCGGGTGGCCGTTACGTTTAGCAGACCGCTTGCGGCTTGTGGGTGATTGATATGATCATCATCTGCTGCCGGCGTATTGACGAGTCTTTAGAGTCCTACACAGAGGTTTCCTGGCTCAAGCGAAACGAAATAGGAGCACGTATGAGATATGTGCGGGACCGAGAATAATGCGTGTATGTGATACCGTATTCTATTCTCGCGATGAATGTATCGATTGTTTGTATGCGATATAACCTAGTTATCGAATCAAGTATTGATTCGATAAGCCGATACATAGGATACTAGTCGGTTATATGCGATATGACCGGATCGTTAAATCAAGTGTTGATTTAATGATTTAATGCATAATTATATATTTGATATATTAGTTTGCATCAACTAGTATCGGTTTACTTAAGATGGATTTTCTCACTCGGATGTACATATTGTATATGTGATATACATTTGTGCACTTGATTGTATCATGTTTGATGATACATGTTTGCTAGGGTTTTTGTGTAAAGATCAAACCATGGTTACAAGATAATGGTTAGGGTTTTGTTTTATTCACTTATTTATTTATCTATTAATTTTTGGAAAATGATTAGCATAAAGGAAAATGGTGGCTATCTTTGGATTCATATTGAAGCTTCATGAAGCTTTGACTAAGTCACCATTTTGTCTCATGCTTAACCCTAACCATTCCACTTAACCATGATTCATTCTCTACACTTGACCATGGTTATTATTATGATAAGTATTCTTTTTCATTTCCTTTTTAATTAACTTATCATAATATTCTTCTTCTTCTTCATCTTCTTCTTCTATGAAGAAGCTTACTTCATCAATGGTGATTGATGAAAACAAGTGAGAAATCCAATTCTAAAGTCTACCCACTTCCTATTTTTTCATCCTCTACCTCTTGCCAAGTAGTAGAGTGTGTTTCCTTCACAAGTTTTCATGGCTTGGTGAAGGTGGAGCTTGATCTTGTGATGCCTCGACGTAGATCATCTTCGGCACATAGTCGATGACCTAGCCCATCCATTCTCCGATGAAGCCGACGCTAGAGCCCGGGATCCATTTTGGACAGCGGAGAAGACTTCATCACGGAGCCGTGGAGGTGGAAGACCAGATCTACAAAGGTTGTATTTCCGTATTCTAGTAGTTAAGTGTTAACTAGTTTGCTTTGTCACCTAAACTTCTAGCCAACGATCTTGTTAGGGTTTTCCGGCACCGTTAAAATTTGAAATTGGCATGGTTGATGCCTTGTGAGACCTCATTAGGGTGCCTAGGAACCTTTCAATATATATATAACAGCGTCCCATTCCACTATTATATACTTAGGAGTAAAAATATCATGAAAACAAGTGTCTAGTATCGACACATAAATACTCATCTATCAAGCGTCGTCACCACGACTGCCCCTGATGTGTACGTATCATAAGTCCATCGGAAACCCGAGTACCCAGCTGTTGGCACTCGAATTTCCCGTATCCATACGTACGTGACTCCGGTCGATATCTACGCGATCATCTACGAGTCCAAATACTGTCACCGGTAGGTATGATTACCCTGTCAGGCTCATCGGCATGGTCCATCGACATACCTTTCTTGCCCCAGGGTACCTCCGGGCGCCACTATGTACCCGCATACGGCCCACGACGCCTCCTCGCATGGGGTATATATCAGTACCGAGAAATCTCATGGTGGCTGCTGAAATATCATATCAAGAGAAACCGAGTTTTTCAAATAATGCATAATTTCATGAAACAACCACGGTCCTCAAATCCAGAAAACATCAAGAAAAATCCATATCTCAATGCGAAAATCCATGAATATAATATATGCGACATAAAACTATAAATGTGAGCATATGAAGGAAGAGCCGCTATTTAACTTCAATAAGTTAATATATATCATGCAGTTCCTAATTTCTCCAAGTCCATATAACATCAAATAAAGGTGAACATATAGATATAGCCAGATACATGTGTAAACATGTAGGTATCGCAAGGTATATGTATCTACCTATCAGTAATGATGTAATACCCTCCAGGTGTAAGTGTAAGTATGTATGCAAGAAGTACATGTAGCTATGTCTCATATGTAGATATACCTATCTCTAATGGTACAATACCATATAGGTATACAGGTAACTATCATGTAAGCATGTCAAGGCATATGTGTAAGTATGTAGGTATACAGGTATGCTATATGTTATATGCAAAAAGGAATATGAATCAATGTCTTAATGTCCCTAACCAAACAATATCATATATGTATGTGTGTTATGTGTGTCATGACAATTATTGACGGTGTGAGTGCCATATAATCAGTGCTCGTGCAACAAGAGCCGTCAATAATAGTGCAGTTTCCTAAGGGTACAAGTCAAAGCACAACAGGTAATATGCAATGAGGTGTATGCGCAAACTCTATATATGCAATAGAATATGCGACTAATATCATATCATCTCTAGCCCAGGCGCATAACGCCATGCGGGCGATTCTCCTGTAGATGTTAAATCTACTCACCAACGCTCCTGGCTAAGTAAAGCCAACCACCTGTTTCCCCTTCTTCGCAGCGTCCGAAGTCCCCGCTTGCGATCCTAAAATCACAAAACAACAAAGCAAGTATATATTAGCAATCGACCCAAACACGTACATACTACGTTTGACCGACGCACCAACTCAAAACATACTCTCAATTGTTCGTATTGTGGATAACGTGCGCAGAGACACTACGAAACCAACCCAAGAGAAAAACCACACAAAGTGCATGAACCGTATCGTATAACGTAACACACGTAATCGTAACACAAGAAACTAGTTATGTGATCCCAGATTTTGTGTATAGATAAAACCCAAAAATCAAACAGGACCAAACACACCTAAACCATAGCATACAGTTACCCACTAAAACCCACACCCTAACTCCCCTAGTCGGCCGAGGTCGCGGAATTTCAAGGAATGTCGCCGGCCCCCTCCGAGCAAGTGGGTCTCATGTTTCTGGTGAAGTCTTAGGGTCTCTGGTACAATACAACTATATTGTTTGATTTTTTAGTATACTCTCGGGGTCACAACAGATCACAGATATCACAAAAGACACTAAAAATACGATATTTGCACGAAACGATCCATAACGCGATCTAAACTGAAACTAATAAGCTACGCAACACTAAAAAGAATTGAGTAACAGATAGAGATCATTACCTACACCCACAAGCTCAAAGATCCTAGCTTTCCAAGCTCCAAGGCATCCAAGAGGCAAAACAAGGCAACTGAAGTGATTTGGGTGAGATTGTGTGAAGATTAGTATAGGTTTTGATGAAGGATAGCTCAAGTGTTCAGTTGAGAGCTATGAGGATGAAGAGATAATGAGAAAGGAATAAGTGAGAGAGAAATGAGTGAGGTGTGAAGAAGAGAGAGAGAGAGAGAGGTGAGGATAAGGGTGAGTGGACCATGCAATAACTCTCACATAAATGCAAGCCATGCTCTCAAGTGAGTCACCATGCCACCTCTTCCCAAATCCAAAACAAAACAAATATCTCCCACGACAAATATCTAGGATATAAGGTTAAGGAAAAGCAAGGGATTAGGATTAAAGCAAAGGATTGGGATTAGGGTTAAGTTGTCATAGGCACTAAAACTATATTAACACAAACAAACCCTCACATAAACATGCACATGTGTGTGCATGCTATAACAAATAAATATAAATTATTAATTAAATGTAATAAAATGTGAGGAACCCAAATTGGTAAACTTTTTACCAAAAACCCGCACTACTGCCTAAACTAACACTAATCGAAATCTAAGGCGTTACATCTCTATATATGTCCAAGCATCCACTATAATATACAATCATATACAATAATAGCCTTTAGGGTATACATACAACTTACAGTTACCAGCCACGTTGGCCTAGATATCCGATAGGAGTAACCGCCAAATGTCCCGCCGTCGTCTGGCAGCATGGGAATCCCAGGCTGAACCATTTAAAACCGGCCTACCACTCTCGACCCTGACCTACAAATAGGTCAGGGCGAGAGTAGGGGGCCAGTGATAAGGCTCCTAAACGGGAATTCCCCATATTACGACACGTAGCAGATGGTGTGTCGTCCACGTAAGCCCACTAGGCTCCAGGGGGCTGCAGAGGTAGAATCGGTGTGGCACCTTGGGGACTTTCCTCGGGGCCTCGTCTCCAGGCTTATGCCCCCACCTCTCGTCCATGAGCCATCCAGCAGCCAAACTAACACCTCTTTTGCTCGTCTACAGCTGTTGCAAGGGTTGAGCTTCCTCGGCCACCCGGCTCATCTCCGAGCCATCCGACGAGCCGGGATTCCTCAGCTTCCCCGATCAACCGAGAGCGCGAAGCCCAAGAACCCCTGCAACGGCCTGTGTATCTCTCTAAAGTGAGATATCCGTCGGCCCACGTTCCGCATCCCACGTGGGTACGTTCCCCCATTAATGAGCAGATCCCACCATCAACGTGGGCGTAACGAGAGGTCGTAACTAACGGCGAGGACCTCGCGCCGGCTCGCTCTATACGACCACTATATAAACCCTTCTTTCAGAAGACTCAGGTAACTCGAACTCATTCTAATACGTCGTTACCCTGCTCTTATTCCACGGTTCTAACTTGATCGTCGAAGGGTCCTACGGTGTTTTCCAACCCCGGGACTTCCCTTGCAGGTAGCTCGGCATCAACAGTATCCAACAACCCATTGAGATCCACACAACAATTCCCATACCCAATCTCTACCGTTCAAAACCATTCGCAGCCAGATCGATGGAGGACAACATTTGAGGGAGATTTCCACCTCCATCACCCAATAACATATATTCATCTTCTCCATCGATATCTTATTTAAATAGACAAATTTCTAATCCAAACTCACACGGTTTGATCTAGCTACTATTCTACCATTAAACCCTAAATTCTATTTTCCTGGTATCTCATCTCCGTTCTCAAGAACAAAACATACTTTATTTTACATATTTAATCAAAAGTTGGATTTCTTTAGATAAAGTTTTCAAAAGTTTTTTTTTTTTATGGAGGGGCCTTTCCAGTCTCCTTCAGATGTTGTCCCGTTGATTTGCCGGTGGCTGCGGTTGACGGCAGGGATTTGATCTGGAGCGTGATCTCCCGCGATGTGTGGATCTCAATAGGTTGGAGGAGATTTGCGACGAGTACCTGCAAGGAAGTCCCGGGGTGGTTTGGTACCACCGAGGACACTCCGACGATCAAGTCAGTAACAAGATCCGAGCAGAGTAACGGCTTAGTGGAGTAAAAAATGGCTTACCTTGACCGTCTGAAAGAGGGGTTTAAGTAGTGGTAGCAGCAGGTGCCGCAGGCGCGAGAATCACGCCGTCCGTTACGCACCCGAAGTCACGCCCGCGTGATGAGCGGGACCTCCCATTAATGGCGAGACATGCTCATTAATAGGGGATCGTGGTGGCATAGAATGTGGGATGTGGCCTGCGGAGATCTCGCACATGGCAAGATTCGCGGGATGGTGGTTACGCCTGCAAACGGTGTTGTTAGTCGGTCGATGAGACCGAGGAAGATGACCTCGGCGGGAGAGCCCGCGGACAAGCGGGAGAGCCGATGTATCTAGTTTCTGCGGTAGCTCGAGAACGAGCTGTGAGGCCGAGGAGGCCAATTGTGCTGGGGCTCGCAGGCGAGCCAGCTTGTGCTTGCGGGTCGGACACAGGGGTGGCCTGGTTGGACCCTGTAGGCCCTTTCTTCTAAGCTCCAGGACACGTAATCTGCCACGTGTCACGATTTGGGAGATCGCCAATATCGAGCATCATCATTAGCCCCCTACTCTCGTCCCGACCAGCTGACAGGTCGGGTCAAGAGTGGACTGCCGGGCCACTCGGGGCGAGCTCCCTTCGAAGATATCGTCGGGATGTGTCCTCGGGCAATCTGTTGTCTTTTCTGTCAGTGAATCATGGGTAAGATCTCTGCATTTAAGGAAGGTGCGCCAGTTCGTGCGTTCCTTCACTGAAGCGACGGTCTACGTGTTGAGCGTCGGTTGGGCGATGCGACGTGTTGCAGACCTGCGGCGTCTGATGGGATGCGGCCCAATACTGGAGCGACAGGTGGAGCAATTGGGGTCGTCGGATGCGAGGAGTCGTTTTGGCGGGGGATGAATGGCGCCGTTGGATAAGGGCGATAGAAGCAATAGATAGGGATGGGGTCCACTTCAGGGCCCTTATCTTTTCAAACTTTCCTTGCTTTAAGTCCAGATAGCTCGGCACTCTTCTTCTTTGTTGCGCCGCCAGAGGGTGAGGACTGGCCTATGCCGACCTAATAGTCAAGGCATAAGTGCTTGCCGGGAAATCTGTCCAACGACCCCGCCGTAGTGAGAGTGGCGTCGCGGGAGCCCATTCCCCAACCTGACGTGCAGCTATCTGAGCGGGCCTTAAGTTGTGTCGGGCTCAGCCCCCTCAAGTTCGTCGAAGAGTTAGGCTTGCGATTTGCTTTATTTTTTTATGCGGCGCTGACTCCACTGCATCTTTTTTTATGCAGAACCCATAGATATGAATGAACTCTGAGCCTCCATGCGGCAGCCGAAGAAGGGCCTGAAGGCTAGAGGCGCCAGCTCTTCCCGCTCGAAGCCTGTCCTAGTTTCTTTGGCCACCGTCCCGATGCCTCCGGTAGCCGTACCTCCTCAGCGTTCAAGGGCGGGTCCCGCCCCGGAGTCCAGCAAAGCGCCGAGCCGGAACCGGGTGCGTGAACAGGAGGGCCCAACCTCAGAGGAGGAGACCGGGTCTCCATCAGCCTCCCTCAAGAGGGTCCACCGAAGGGTTCCTCGGACCCCGGCCTCCCTGATCATGGTGGAAGAGGAGGGCCTCTACTTTGCGGTGCCCTCGCCGCTCGCTGTCATCGATAGCCTGCTGTTCGACATCGAGACATCGGCAGGGGGCAGGTCCCCAGGGGGACCATCAGAGGCCAGATGGCGTCCATTACCCAGGAGGCCGTGCAGGTAAGCGCTCGGGTATTCGTGAGATTTGGTGCCTCCTTTTTCTTTCTGACCTCTCTTTGATTATCTTAGATCCTCCAACATGTCGCCCTCTCCGTCCACATGGAGGAAGAAGTGATAACCCCGGCGATGAAGGCCGCGGGACCGCTTACCTCGGTGGAGGAGAGCTCCAAGCGGGAGCTGGAGGCGGCGATGGCGAGGGTCGCCGCTTTGGAGGGCGAGGTGGCAGCCGGGAAGCAGGAGGTGGCCGCTGCGGCGCGGGCGGCGGCGGCCTCGATGCAGGAGGCTTCCCGGTACCATGAGGCCACCCTGGTAGCCAAGGCCAAGCTCCAGGACACCAGGGTGGTTGTCGGCACCATGAAGAAGACGGTGGAGACCCTCCAGAAGGAGTTGGAGGTGGCGGCCGAGGAGGTGAAGCGGGACAATCTCGGGGCGGCTAAGGTGGTGGAGGACTATAATAAGTCAAAGGACTACTACTATTACCTAGCCGTGGCCACTATGAACATCTGGTATGAGGCCCTCGACGCCATCAAGGCTCGGATGCCGGAGTTCGCTGATGAAGAGCTCCGAGCAGAATACCCCCTTGCGGGTGCCGACGAGCAAGGGGACGACCTCGGAGAAGAAGAGGTCCCTGACGAGGAAGTAGCTGAGGACCCTGCCCGAGCCGTGGTAGATATTGAGGTTTCCCCGGGTCGCGCCTGGCCACGAGGCCTGAAGCCCCTCGTCTTTCTGCTTCTTTTATTTTGTCTCATTGGGAATTTTGTAAGGCTTGGGAGCCTCCAATACCCTTGTAAATAATTTCGTTTTTGCGAATAAAACTTTTGTTGTTTCATTTCTTGCATATTGTCTTTTGTTTGTGAAGAATACTTATAGAATATTCGGACTTGCACTGTTGAGCTTCCATGTCAGGCCAGTTCTTCGTCTGGCGATCGCGCGTCGAGTTGATTTAGTTGGAAAGAAGGTTTCTCCATGGCCCCAAAGTCGAGGTGGGATCGCTCAGGCTTATATAGACTTGGTTTCTCTTGGAGAGTGCTTCAGATCCGCGGCATTTGATGGGTAGTAGGTTGCCCGTTGCAGATGCGCCGAGCCGAAGAGTGCTTGGTGTCCTCACTCTGAGGGCTTCAGATGCCTCTTGACGAGGGCTTGGATCCCTGGCGTTATGGGTAGGGAGCTACCAGCCGAGGATGGCCGAGCAGGGCAGCCGCTCGGTGCCTCTTGGCAAGGGCTTAGATCCCTGGCGTCGTAGGTAGGGAGCTAGCAGCCGGGGATGACCGAGCACGGTAGCCGCTTGGTGCCTCTTGGCAAGGACATAGATCCCTGGCGCCGTAGGTAGGGAGCTACCAGCCGGGGATGACCGAGCAGGGTAGCCGCTCGGTGCCTCTTGGCGAGGGCTTGGATCCCCGGTGTCGTGGGTAAGGAGCTACCAGCCGGGGATGACCGAGCAGGGTAGCTGCTCAGTGCTTCATGGCGAAGGCTTTGATCCCTGGCGTTGTGGGTAGGGAGCTACCAGCCGGGGATGACCGAGCAAGGGTCGGGCTCGGCTGCCTCTGAGGAGGTCTTTGATCTTTCGGGATGGGGGCCGAGCAGGGTTACTGCCCGGTGCCTCTTGGCGAGGGCTTTGATCCCTGTCGGTTGTGATAGGAAGCTACCAGCCGGGGATAGCCGAGCAAGGGTCGGGCTCGACCGCCTCTAGGGTGGACTTTGATCCTTAGTGCGGGAGGGGCTGTAAGAAGCCTACTAAGGATAGGGGCCGGGCAGGGTTACTGCCTGGTGCCTCTTGGCGATGGCTTTTGTCGTTTAGGATGGGGGCCGAGCAAGGTTACTGCCCGGGGCCTCTTGGCGAGGGCTTTGAATCCTATCGGTTCTGGTAGGAAGCTACCAGCCGGGGATAGCCGAGCAAGGGTCGGGCCCGACCGCCTCTAGGGAGGGATATGATCCTTAGCGTTGAAGGGGCCGTAGGAGGCCTGCTAAGGATACCCGGGCAGGGAAGCTGTGTGGTTGCCTCTTGGCGAGGGCTTTGATCCCTGGCGTTGTGCGTAGGGAAGCTACCGGCCAGGGATAGCCGGGCAGGGTAGCTCCGCGGCTGTCTCTAGACGAGGGCTTTGATCCTTAGCGCTGGAGGGGCCGTAGGAGTCACGCTAAGGATAACCGGGCAGTGAAGCTGCGCGGTTGCCTCTTGGCGAGGGCTTTGATCCCTGGCGTTGTGTGTAGGGAAGCTACCGGCCAGGGATAGCCGAGCAGGGTAGCTGTGTGGCTGCCTCTAGACGAGGGCTTTGATCCTTAGCGCTGGAGGGGACGTAGGAGTCCCGCTAAGGATAACTGGGCAGTGAAGCTATGCGGTTGCCTCTTGGCGAGGGCTTTGATCGCTGGCGATGTGTGTAGGGAAGCTACCGGCCAGGGATAGCCGGGCAGGGTAGCTGCACTGCTGCTTCTAGACGAGGGCTTTGATCCTTAGCGCTGGAGGGGCCGTAGGAGTCCCGCTAAGGATAACCGAGCAGTGAAGCTGCGCGGTTGCCTCTTGGCGAGGGCTTTGATCCCTGGCGTTGTGTGTAGAGAAGCTAACGGTTAGGGATAGTCTGGCAGGGTAGCTGCGCGGCTGTCTCTAAACGAGGGCTTTGATCCTTAGCGCTGGAGGGGCCGTAGGAGGCCTGCTAAGGATAACCAGGCAGTGAAGCTGCGCGGTTGACTCTTCATGATGTTCTGTCCGACCTTCCCGGTGTTGGTATGGGGAATAGGAACAGTTGCAGGGAATACGCGTAACATGCGCATTGAATGCATGGGGGAGGTGAAGCGCCAGCGCTGCGTCGTTTCGATTTCGCCAGAAAAGGCTCAATGCTTGTGGCGTGGAAGCACCTTTGTGGGTGAAAACGGGCGGCAGTTGGGTCCTTTGGGAGCGCAGCGGGCTATAAAGCGGAGGGAGTGTTGGTCCTTCCTCACTTCATAAGCAAATCGTAAAGATGGATGACTTCCCCTTCACCATCCCCGACATCATTCACTTCGAAGACGTGTACCTCTACGACCAAAACTGCACCGAGGACATGGTGCAGTTGTGTAACGTTTTAAAAATAATTAAATAAATAATTAAATGAATAAAATTGTTTAAGTGAATATTATGATTTTCGGTAAAGCAAAATGTATTTTTCGTAATACCAAACCGCGATTGTTTTACATTATAAATTCAAAAATAGCTATTTTAATTATGTAATTACTAGTAAATGGTGTTTATTTAGCCACTTATAAATTTTTAGTTCAATTAAATATTTTTCCTAAATTAATTATTTTAAATTTTAACATAAGCTTTATTTTTACACTAAATTAGTGTAAATTACAAATTTGAATGGTTTTAATTTGTAAAAAATGAACCATCGCATGTTAGAAATTAGTGTGTATCATGCAAAATTTATTTGCAAATTTTTCCTATTTTCTAGAGTTTTCTTGAGTTGCTATAGTAAAGGAATAAAAATAAATAAATAAATAAAGCATGAAAAGAGTTTATGTGATGTTTCTTTTCTTGAACCTTCCACACTTTTCTTCACTCTTTTCTCTTGCTCCCTCTCTCTCCTACAATGGACGGCCTCACCCATGGCAGCCCCCCCATTTCCCACTTCATTTTTATTTATAATTCATCAAAAATACTTCAAAAATCTAATTAAAATTCCACAAAATCCTAATTATTTCATACCCCTTTATTCTCTACTCTTCTTTACATGGATTTTGATGTGGGAAAGCATGTATTTTTTAGGCTCATTTTCAAGTTTGGACATGAGGTTGTGGAGGTATAAATCTTTCTCTTTTGTTTTATTTCTATTAGATGTTTCTTTTAAAGCATAATTAGATTAATTAGATTAATTCTAGTTGCAATTTTAAAATTCAAGTTAGGGTTTGCAAATTCAAGAGGTGGTTTTTATTAATTAATTAGGGTTATAATAGCTAGTTTAACATCTTTTAGAGTCGAAAATTCTTGCATGGTGGTGGTATAATAAATTGTTTATCGAAATTGTTTTAATTAAACTATTTAGCTAACTAGATTTTTCTAAAATGTGTTTGTGGGTAAAATAAAATTCTTATTAAGGTTGTTATCATTAGATGGTAGTTTTAATGAGAATATTATCATATTAATTGAATGAAAAACTTAGTTTGATCACTAGATTACTTTGATAATTGGAAAAATGGTAATAAAATGCTATTATTTTGTAAACTAGATTTTGGAAATTTCTAAATAAAAGGGATTTAAATTATAATTATGGTTTCATTATATCATTATCATCATGAATTGTAATTTAAGACATTAATTCATGCAAAATCATGTTTTGTGGTGCAATTGTGGTATTTTGCTTGAAAAATGTTGAAAATTGTTAAAGGTTGCAAACTAGAAATTTCAAATTAATGCAAATTTGTGTAATAAAAATATAGTAAGGGGTTGTATAGTCTAGTTATGCTATTTGATGAGTTTTATGACCATTGGTTTCATTTAAATGTCAAGTTTTGTTGAAAAACGGTAAATTGGCATTTTCGGGTTTTACGAAATCGGGCGATTTGATGGATTTTAGGGTTTCGATGGATTTAATCAAGTTTTATAATATAAGTAATGTGTTTTAAAACTACGAGTTATTTGTTAATGTTTATCTCGATCCATCGGAGTTTGTACGCCGATATCGAGAGATATTTGGTGCTTTTGCGTGGATGAGACATAGGTTTTAACCTATGCTTGTTCTTTGCGTTGTTTTGACTTTTGTATGTGATTCAGTTTACGATACTATTTATATGTTTGCGTTTAGGTACCCCTCACGTGGACTGCGGGTGATGAAGAGGAGGATGGCGACACCGTCTTCGGCAGACATGGACCAGGTGAGTAGATGTATATCTACGGGGGAAAGTCGGGTGGATGGCGTTTAGCACCCCCGCAACGTAGAATAGGAATAGTACTTATTGACATTAGGAAACCAGATGTAACCCTAGTAGGACCCTGGTATTGACCCTAGGCTGGACTAGAATGATTTAGGATAACCATATCAGAGGATGAGTACCTTGGAAGAGGTTCGTAGGTTTCAGATAGAAACACACCCACGCACACACTGAAACTCGACATGGGGTATATGTGTATGTGTATATGTATAGAACTAGGTATAGGTATATACATATATATACAACACGTATATGGGATTCATTGATGTGATATGATATCCGAGGTATGATGAAATAGTGTAACTGGGCTTGATGCCGTGATTCTTGGCTATACAGTCGTATTAAGTGTTAGCGGATCATTAGAGAATGAGATAATGAACATGTATACTTATATTATAAGGGGTAGTGATGATATTGAGGTACATGGGACTCTAAAATAGTACCCGGACTATAACTTATGATTGATCACGATATGGGATATGTATGACTTGATTACGATATGATACATATGACATGATATTTCTGAGGATAAACTAATGATACTTATTATGATGGCAATGATATATGATTGATGTAGGCGATTACAGTTTAGCACCTTGATCATGAAATGTGTTGGTGATGACATTATACGAATAATGAGACACCTAGGAGATACTTGACCCGTACCCCGATATCGGTATGCCGTACGATGGATTTTACCGTACGAGGCATAGATATGATGATTGATCCGCACTCTTGGTTTGAGGAAGCCTTACTTCGTACGTGACGCTATTGAGGCTGGATCACCGACTATTAGGGATATTGATTCAGACCTTAGGTAGACTCTTGTTTCGTATTAACTAGTTTCTTAGGTTAAGTTCTTTAGGAGGTTAGATGGACACTAGATTATGTTCGATCCATATAGTGATGGTTGTACTCGTATGTCGCAGAGGGGTGGATACTGCACATCTTTTTATACATTCATACTGTAATCATCATAGTGCATGTTCTTACATATGCTGCTATAATCAGTATAAACCATACCTGTTAGGACACCAGCACCATTCCCGATGATGCACATATTCCACGCACACTTATTTGCCGGCTCACACACATCATCATCGGTAATTGCTATGTCATGTGCACTTTAGATCATATTATCTTTTATTGATAGAATCAGTTAACAACTAGACCGATATAATATTGTGATTACTTTCTGATGTTAGTATAGACATGATATTTATCACTTAGACATTCATGCATTCATATTTTCATGTTATCATGCAGTATCATGGGCATATGCCGACACTTATCATATACTTACTCATGATTTTAAGATTTGGATTTCTATGAGATTTCTGGATTTTTGGGGAAAACCGCAAGAATATATAAAACTTCTCTCTCTCTCCTCTTCTCTTTTTAAAATAAGATGCGGTTTTCTCGTGATGTATGTGTCGTCCACCATGAGATTTCATGTTTTCTGTTGGATTTCGAGAACCGATTCGAGGAGTGGATGAACCGTCTCGGGTACATGGTGGGCCCGGTATGGTACCCCGGGGCAAGAAGATCGAGTTGTAGACGATGAGCCTGGCAGGGGAAGGCTACCTACCGGTGATGTCTGGTGCGGCGGATATCCGGAGGATACCGACCGTTGTCGTGAGATTTAATGATATGGGCCGATCCGGACTGACGGAGCCCGAGATATTGAGACTTGAGATTACATGTGTTGTGTCGATGCTTGACACGGATTTCCATGGATTTCATTGTTGAGATTTCAGATTCTTATACACATTTTACTATGATAACAGCTAAAGATTTCTTATACAGATATTTCTGGATTTCAGGATTTGGTTATTTTATATTCATGATACATGCATATCCATCCATATGACATAGTATAATATGAGGCACTGACACGAGCATGGAGTATCTGCATTTACACGTAGTTTTACCCTGCTATTACTAGATGATTAGGATATAATAGTGTATTATTATGACCTAGGATAGCGTCGTGCATTCGATTTCTTTTCGTAGATGTCTTCTACTCACGAGTTGGCAACTCACCCCCGTTGTGCCAAATTTTATTACAGGTTCGATGTACAGGTTTCCCTGGCAGCTTGCTGGCACATCTTTTCTTTCAGGGTGATTTGCACGGTAGGTTGGTTCACTTGTATCTGACCCACCATTGTATTTTTATTCATTCATTGTATCTAGTAAGCTCCATCAACCATACTTGTATTACTTGATAAGTTTAGTGGACCGGTCTTTTATTTCGACCTTAGAGTCGCGCATGTATTATTTTGATCTGGTGGTTTTGTTTCCTTTTGAGTTTTGAGCTTCGCCCTTTGGCGTTGTATATTATTATGCTTGTTGTGGTTGTTTCCGCCTGTTGGCATTGAGTTAGCTCCCGTTTGGGGATGCTTTTTATTGTTTATGTATACTATACTTGTTGTACCCGTTTGGGGGCCAGTTTTTATAGAGGAGACTCTGCCGAAGTTTTTGAGAAAATTTGCTGATGCTTTTAAACTTGTTTTCTTTTTCTTCTTCTTCTTCTTTTATGGTTTAGATTTCTGGGCTTCGGCTTACTTAGGTTACGTGGCGCCTCTAGACGCTTCGTAATCTAAGTGCCGGTCACGTTCCGTACTTTCGGATCATGACAAGTTGGGTTTTGGCAGCATCGAGGATCACTTCGACCGGCTTCTCCCCAGGCGCTCGCCCCTGCTGCAGCTGCTGATGTAATCCATTTGGAGGGCGTCGCTGGAGCTCTACAACCCCCTATCCAAGCAGCTCCAAGACGGGGCCGTGGGCTTTTGCCGACGGTTCCTGACGAAGTGGTCGAGGAACTGAGTGGTCAGCTCGTCGAAGGTTGAGATCAAGCGAGGCTCGAGTCTTCGGAACCAGTCCCGCCCGGAGCGGATGAGGGTAGCCGGGAAAGCTCGGCACTGGGCGGTGTCGGAGTGGTCTTGGAAGCTCATCCCCATGGTGAAAGCATCCAAATGGTCCTTCGGGTCGGTTTTCCCGTCAAAGAGAGAGACCTTTGGGGGCTTGTTGCATGAGGAGACATGGACGGCGAGCAGCTCCTCGGTGAATGTCTTGGTGAGCGAGTCGGCGACGTACTTAGCCCGGTCGCCCGAGAGGTGACCTTCCCGACGTATGCCCTCAATGTTCTTCTCGAGGGCGTCGAGTCGGCCGTGGTACCCCGAGGATTCAGCACCCCCGATCCCTGGCCTCTGCTGTGGGAGACCCGCGTCTGGCGCGGCCCCGATTCCTCTCGATGAGGTTCCTCAGATCCCCGGGTGAGGTAGCCCTCGAGCCGCCGTGGTGAGCCCTGTCCTCGTGACCCCGTCAAGGGAGGGGGTGTAGGTCATTCCTGGGAACAGGCGAGCTGACCGACATCTCCTCGGGAGGGTAAGGGTCGCAAGGAGGCTTGAGGCGAGGCACTCTAGCGACGGATCTTGGTGTGGAGTTGTGGGGCGCCCAGCGGGCTGTGGAGAGTACCGGTCTGGGAGATCTGTGGCAGCGGCAAGTAGCTTATCGGTGGTCGGCCGTGCCGACATGGGCGGAGTCTTCTCAAGGCGGAGGAGTGGCGATCTGGGGTTCAGACCCTGCTGTTTGGAAGCGGACGAGCGCCTCCACGATGGACGCAAGTCGGTCTATTCGGCCGGCAATTGCGTTTATGACAATAGCCGGGGGAGGTTCATCCGTGCCTCAGTTGAGGGGAAGGCGGCAGCTGGTGCTTGGATCTTCAGGGTGATTGCTCGCCATGTGGTTGGAGATCGGGAGACGAACTTTTGTTTTTGTGGAGTTGTTTCCCACAGACGGCGCCAGCTGATGGAGGGGCTTTTCCGGTCTCCTTTAGATGTTGTCTCCCGTTGATCTGCCGGTGGCTGCGGTTGACGGCTGGGATTTGATCTGGAGCGTGATCTCCTGCGATGTGTGGATCTCAATGGGTTGGAGGAGATTTGCGCCGAGTACCTGCAAGGAAGTGCGGATCAATCATCATATCTATGCCTCGTACGGTAAAATCCATCGTACGGCATCCCGATATCGGGGTACGGGTCAAGTATCTCCTAGGTGTCTCATTATTTGTATAATGTCATCACCAACACATTTCATGATCAAGGTGCTAAACTGTAATCGCCTACATCAATCATATATCATTGCCATCATAATAAGTATCATCAGTTTATCCTCAGAAATATCATGTCATATGTATCATATCGTAATCAAGTCATACATATCCCATATCGTGATCAATCACAAGTTATAGTCCGGGTACTATTTTAGAGTACCATGTACCTCAATATCATCACTACCCCTTATAATTTAAGTATACATGTTCATTATCTCATTCTCTAATGATCCGCTAACACTTAATACGACTGTATAGCCAAGAATCACGGCATCAAGCCCAGTTACACTATTTCATCATACCTCGGATATCATATCACATCAATGAATCCCATATACGTGTTGTATATATATGTATATACCTATACCTAGTTCTATACATATACACATACATGTATACCCTATGTCGAGTTTCAGTGTGTGCGTGGGTGTGTTTCTATTTGAAACCTACGAAGCTCTTCCAAGGTACTCATCCTCTGATATGGTTTTCCTAAATCATTCTAGTCCAGCCTAGGATCAATACCAGGGACCTACTAGGGTCACATCTGGTTTCCTAATGTCAATAAGTACTATTCCTATTCTATGTTGCGGGGGTGCTAAACGCCATCCACCCGACTTTCCCCCGTAGATATACATCTACTCACCTGGTCCATGTCTGCCGAAGACGGTGTCACCATCCTCCTCTTCATCACCCGCAGTCCACGTGAGGGGTACCTAAACGCAAACATATAAATAGCATCGTAAACTGAATCACATACAAAAGTCAAAACAACGCAAAGAACAAGCATAAGTTAAAACCTATGTCTCGTCCACGCAAAAGCACAAAATATCTCTCGATATCGGCGTACAAACTCCGATGGATCGAGATAAACATTAACAAATAACTCGTAGTTTTAAAACACATTACTTATATTATAAAACATGATTAAATCCATCGAAACCCTAAAATCCATCAAATCGCCCGATTTCGTAAAACCCGAAAATGCCAATTTACCGTTTTTCATCAAAACTTGACATTTAAATGAAACCAATGGTCATAAAACTCATCAAATAGAATAACTAGACTATACAACCCCTTACTATATTTTTATTACACAAATTTGCATTAATTTGAAATTTCTAGTTTGCAACCTTTAACAATTTTCAACATTTTTCAAGCAAAATACCACAATTCCACCACAAAACATGATTTTGCATGAATTAATGTCTTAAATTACAATTCATGATGATAATGATATAATGAAACCATAATTATAATTTAAATCCCTTTTATTTAGAAATTTCCAAAATCTAGTTTACAAAATAATAGCATTTTATTACCATTTTTCCAATTATCAAAGTAATCTAGTGATCAAACTAAGTTTTTCATTCAATTAATATGCTAATATTCTCATTAAAACTACCATCTAATGATAACAACCTTAATAAGAATTTTATTTTACCCACAAACACATTTTAGAAAAATCTAGTTAGCTAAATAGTTTAATTAAAACAATTTCGATAAACAATTTATTATACCACCACCATGCAAGAATTTTCCACTCTAAAAGATGTTAAACTAGCTATTATAACCCTAATTAATTAATAAAAACCACCTCTTGAATTTGCAAACCCTAACTTGAATTTTAAAATTGCAACTAGAATTAATCTAATTAATCTAATTATGCTTTAAAAGAAACATCTAATAGAAATAAAACAAAAGAGAAAGATTTATACCTCCACAACCTCATGTCCAAACTTAAAAATGAGCCTCAAAAATACATGCGTTCCCACTCCAAAATTCATGTAAAGAAGAGTAGAGAATAAAGGGTATGAAATAATTAGGATTTTGTGGAATTTTAATTGGATTTTTGAAGTATTTTTGATGAATTATAAATAAAAATGAAGTGGGAAATGGGGGGGGGGCTGCCATGGGTGAGGCCGTCCATTGTAGGAGAGAGAGGGAGCAAGAGAAAAGAGTGAAGAAAAGTGTGTAAGCTTCAAGAAAAGAAACATCACATAAACTCTTTTCATGCTTTATTTATTTATTTATTTTTATTCCTTTACTATAGCAACTCAAGAAAACTCTAGAAAATAGGAAAAATTTGCAAATAAATTTTGCATGATACACACTAATTTCTAACATGCCATGGTTCATTTTTTACAAATTAAAACCATTCAAATTTGTAATTTACACTAATTTAGTGTAAAAATAAAGCTTATGTTAAAATTTAAAATAATTAATTTAGGAAAAATATTTAATTGAACTAAAAATTTATAAGTTGCTAAATAAACACCATTTACTAGTAATTACATAATTAAAATAGGTATTTTTGAATTTATAATGTAAAACAATCGCGGTTTGGTATTACGAAAAATACATTTTGCTTTACCGAAAATCATAAAATTCACTTAAACAATTTTATTCATTTAATTATTTTTAAAACGTTACAAGTCAGTAACAAGATCCGAGCAGAGTAACAGATTAGTGGAGTAAAAAATGGCTTACCTTGACCGTCTGAAAGGGGGGTTTAAGTAGCGGTGGCAGCAGGTGCAGCAGGCGCGAGAATCACGCCGGCCGTTACACTCCCGACGTCACGCCCGCGTGATGAGCGGGATCTCCCATTAATGGCGAGACAGGCTCGTTAATAGGGGATTGTGGTGGCGTGGAACGTGGGATGTGGCCGGCGGAGATCTCGCGCATGGCGAGATTCAAGGGATGGCGATTATGCCTGCAAGCGGTGTTGTTGGTCGGTCGATGAGACCGAGGACGATGACCTCGGCGGGAGAGCTCGCGGGCGAGCGGGAGAGCCAAGGTATCTAGTTTCTGCGGTAGCTCGGGAACGAGCTGTGAGGCCGAGGAGGCCAATTGTGCTGGGGCTCGGAGGCAAGCCAGCTTGTGCTTGCGGGTCGGGCACAGGGGTGGCCTGATCGGCCCCTGTAAGCCCGTTCTTCTGAGCTCTGGGACATGTCATCTGCCACGTGTCACGATCTGGGAGATCGCCCATATCGAGCATCATCGGTTTTCTTATAGATGTAATTCAAATAAATAATCTGTTTTAAAGAATTCATCAATTTAACCAATGATCCAGAGAGACAATAGCTTCGGAGAAGAAGCAACAATCAAAATGGATTTCCAATAGTATTCTCTTTCTAATCTTCAAGGAGCATGAAGGATGATATTAGATTTTTGTGTAAGATGATGCGAAAGAAGAAATAAATGGTAGATTTGTCACTTCATGAACTCTCAAAAATTTTAGGGTGTAATCTGATGCTAGTAAAGTTCATGGTATGTTTTCATCATTTTGAAAATCGACGATAGTTTTAACGAAAGTGAGTATAGTGCACGGTAGAAAAATAAAATTTAGCCTATTAATAAATCCCAGAGAATATATTGCTTGGTCCGCTAGCATTAACAACAATCCTACAACCTGTATTTTTGCAAAAAATAAACTTTCCACTATCCTTTTTTATGTACAATTCTAGAACAACTATGAAAATAAGCATACATTAATATTACTAACCGAACTCGATTAATCTTGAAATATTTCAAGATTTCTATAATTTGTAATAGAGTTTTAAATACCAAGTCATTTAAGATTTCAATATCTAGAATTTGAAAAAGAGACAGTTGCTCTGATGCCATCTCTAACTTGTATTATTAAATAGAGTGGTAGGTATATCTACTATTTAATACTTGGATAATTTGCACGTTCGATGCATATTGAAATATTGTTATAAATTACATATTTCTAATCAATCTATATATATATATATGATGAATGCCTTATTAATTGAAACTTTTCGAAACTGAAGCAAAAATAAAGATGTTGTGGAGAAATCTACAAAACCATCAATAAAATTTTGGTCTTTTTAGGTCAAATTTGAATCGTAGTTGTAGTTTATTTAATTCCTACTATTTTTGAACAAAAATTAATTAAGTTGGTTCTTTTTTCTCTTTTCTTTCAAATAACAACATGGTGAGGTGACATGTTAAAAGTCGGAGATAAAGAAGGAAATGTATATTAAAGGGCGCTTGGTACACAGAAATGCATGACTACCGGGAATTCACACATTTTTAGTAATGTGACTCCCAAGCAAATGATTCCAAGGAATGTTGTATTAACGAAATTTTTATATTTTTAACATTTCTGGCAATATATGTATGCAATAGAAAAGACGGTGGCAGGTGAGATTGTAGAAGGGGCGACAAAAAAAAGGTGTTAGCCAAAGATGGAGGGAAATGCCCGTCGTACGGTGACCGATGATGAGAGGGTGGCTATAGGAAACGAAACAGAAGTCAGCAGATGACAAAGGGCGGCGGTGGCCGAACAGTGACCGATGTTGAGCGCGTAAGTCCACGTTGCCCATCCCGGTGCTTGCGGGGAGGCGGAAAAGTTATGAAAAATCGGGTTTTTACAACACTAGGCAACATGGACTAGCTAAAGGAGGGATCTTTGCTAAACAAAAACTAACTAACAAGCTAAAAGAGTTAGCTACTCGGTTAAGGGGTTATACCTTGGTCTTCAAGTCCTTCTCTTCTTGCTCCTTGGAGTGGAAAGAACGGGTTCTCCTTGTCGCCTTCTCTTGTCGAAGAAAGATCCACCCGAGGGCCTCTACCTTTGGCTCCAACCTTAAACTAGAAGTAACTAAGGTGCTTGGTATGCTAAACCTAGGACCTTAGAAAGAGTAGGGAGTATTTTTGAAGGGATTATCTCAAGCTCAAATGGTTCTCAACTCATGAGAGGGGAGAGCAAGAGAGAGAGGAAGAGGATGAGAGAGAATGAGAATGATAGAATGAGAAGAATAAACCAACCTTCTCACATATGTGTGAATTATGATAAATAAATAATTAGCTAAACATAATTGTGATGGTTAATCTTGACATGACCATTATCATTTCACATTAATTACTTTTGCTAGGATCAAAGAGCATCTTTCATATGAAATGATGATGGTCAACTTGTCGACCTAGGTCAACAAGTCAAGCAAACTCAAATGGTCAACAACCCTAACCATACACGATTATAATTAACTAATATTAATAAATCATAATTCACACAAACATTAGGGTTAAGAAAATGACAATGGTCATCAACCCTAATGAAAGTCCTCTGCCTCTGCCTCAGTCAACTGTGCATACACACCCGTATCCATGTTCCGAGGAACACGAATACAATGAGATAAAACGAATCCCAAATCATATACTAGGATCCAGCTTAAACCAAAGCCCGCTAGTATAAGTTGTCCGGACACCAAACGTGCACAAGTGCGCGGATGTGAACGAACCCCGTCGCAAAACAATGCGACCTCTACTCATTTTGCCTAAAGGCGAATAACCCTCTGTGTGGGACTCTAAAGACTCGATACTACGCTGGCAGTGGGTTTAACCACAGACCGCAAGCGGCATTAGCTGTACGTAACGGTCCCCAGGTAGATGCCGATAAGAAGACTGACGAGGTAAACCCATCTGAACTCCTACTGAGCCTGAATGTGACAGTCTCCGTACAGTCCGGTCTGTTCGTATAAGAATATCGCATGGCGGGCCTAGGGGGCGGTAAACGTCAGTCCCCTACTAGCGGTACAAGTCATGTCGGAGTGTAGCCCAAAACACCCTGAGATAACACTGGAAACCTACCAGTCTATCTCGCTTGCCTTGGTCAGGAACTTTATGTAATGGCTCTCCTAGACACAGCGCGATATCAACCCCCAATACCGGGAGAGACGAATCCTGTCTAACCGTCACTGCCTCCAAGTGCTTCGGGACTGCACCCAAAAACTACCTGTTTGCACGACTCCTTTGAGCCGTGGTAGGGTAGTAATCAAAGTACATTGGGAACACACTCGAGGCGAAGTGACTGTGTCAAGTCAACGGACTAAGCTGTACTCATGTAACCTGGGAACTGATAACCGACGATAAGTATAATACCAACCAACAGTTCCCGACAAGTCATGTCCAGTGTACTCGTAACGTAACGAGCACCTGCATACTATCTCAAGTACGACGTACTGACAGCTGTGGGACAGACCGTCTCCCAAACTGGGATGAGAAGCGCATACGCTAGTCTACTCCGGAGTATCGATGCCCTGTCTCGATAGTCCTGCGACTAGGGACCTATATAAGGATGTGCTTGTGGATTACCCAGCCCCCACGAGTGTGACTGCCATCACAACGCTGGTAATCAATGAAAGATCCTAAGGGATCCACTAATGTGTAAAGGCGATATGCTAAAAGAAACACATGCACACATTAAAGCAGAAACAAACCAAGTAGCATACTACTATTTTGATCAAGATTGTCAATACAAGGTGAATATCCCAAGCTTCCATCAAGTAATATACAAACCAATATGATACAGTAATAGCCTCTAGGGCATATACACTAACAATCTCCCACTTGCACTAAGGTCATGTACTGGCGTATCGAAGACCTATCATCTCGATCAGCCGCTCGAACTGAGTCTGGGGTAAGGCCTTCGTGAATGGATCAGCAGTGTTATCTTCCGTAGCAACACTCCGAACCTCGATCTCCTGGCGACCCACGATCTCCCTGATCAGGTGATACCGCCTCAAGATGTGTATAGACTTCTGATGGGACCTGGGTTCCGTCGCTAAAGCTATAGCCCCGTTGTTGTCGCAATACAGAGGTACTGGATCAACAATGGACGGAACCACCTGAAAGGTTCCTAGGCACTCTAGTAAGGTCTCACAAGGCATCGAACATGCCAATTTAAAATTTTTGGTGCCGAGAAACCCTAGACTACGGATCTTAGACTAGATGTTTAGGCGAAATGATAAAGCTAGTTAACAAATTAACTGAAGGTCGGAAGCTACAACCTTTGTAGATCCGGATTTCCACATCCTTAGCTCCACGTGGTCATGCCCTCGCTGTCCATCATGAATCCTCGACTCATTCGTCGGCTTCATCGGAATAATGTGCGGAATAAGTCGTCGTCTTTGTGTCAAAGACGATCTACGTCGAGGTTGCACTAGTTCAAGCTCCGACTTCACAAAGTTGTGAAACTTGTGAAGAGAACACCCAAAACAACTTGGCAAGAGGTAGAGGGTGAAGAAATAGGAGATGGGTTCACTTTAGATTTGGAATTCTCTCACTAGAACTCAAGTTGCCATTGGAGTAGCAAGCTTGAAGAAGAAGAAGAAGATGAAGAAGATGATGATAATGTTATGATAAGTAATTGAAATAAAAAGGAAAATCAATACTTATCATAAAGTAAACCATGGTTATGTGTAGAGAATTGACCAAGGTTAGATTAGTGGTTAGGGTTAAGGATGAAGACAAAAGGGATGACTTTGGTCAAAGTTTCATGAAGCTTCAATAAGCTTCATGAAGAAAAGAAACCCTTTTTGTTTTCTTTCACCTAATTAAATGAATAAATAATGGATAAATAATTAAGTGAATAATCAAAAACCCTAACCCTTATCATAACCATGGTCCAATTCTTCACACAAAGCCAAGTTATTATCCATCATCAATCATGATACAAACAAGTGTACACAAAACATATCACATATACAATGTGCACACCAAGTGAGAAAAATCCGTTTAAAGTGAACCAATACTAGTTAATGCAAAGTAATATATCAAATATATAATTATACATTAAATCATTAAATCAACATTTGATATAATGATCCGGTCATGTCGTACATAACCGACTAGTATTCAATGTATCGATTTATCGAATCAATGATTCGATAACTAGGTCATATCGAATATAACCAATCGAAAACATATATCGCGAGAATGAAATGCGGTATCACATACACGCATTATTCTCGGTCCTGCACACATCTCATATGCTCTCCTATTTCGTTTCGCTTGAACCAGGAAACCTCTGTGTAGGACTCTAAAGACTCGTCAATACGCCGGTAGCAGATGATGATCATATCAAGCACCCACAAGCCGCAAGCGGTCTTCTAAACGTAACGGCCACCCGGGTATTGAGCGATCAGAAGATCGACGAGCTAGCCCGCTCACACTCCTGCGAATCCGACCAGTAACACTTACCGTACAGTCCGGTCTCTTCGTCTGATACGTCGCATATCAAGTCTAGGGGTGGTATACGTCAGACCCCAATAACCGATAAGTCGTGCCGATGTGAGGCTCATAACGAGTCGAGAAACTACTGGTAACACTTACCAGCAAATCTCTGATCAGCCCTGGCCAGGGACTTCCCTGTTACGGCCAATCAAGCACAGCGCAACATCAACCCCCAATACCGGGAGAGACGAAACCCCTCCTATCGCTCATTGCCTCCATGTGACTCGGGACTGTACCCAAAGACCACCGTTTTGCACGCCCTCATGGACGTGGTAAGGTGGAGATCAAAGCACAGTGGGAATCATACAAGACTCTATGACGATCTCGGGTCTACTGACTAACCTGCACAAGTGTCACCTGAGAACTGCCATCTGACGTGAGGTATAATACCATCTGGGAGTTCTCGGCGAGTCCGTCCAGTGTACCCATTCACCACTGAGCACCCGTACACCATCTCTGATGTCAAACACCAATGGATATGGGATCATCCATCGCCCATCTCATGGGTCGAGAAGCGTATACGCTAGTCTACTCTGGTATATCGATGCCCCGTCTCGATACACCCACGACTAGGGACCTTGAAGGATGTACTTATGGACTACCATGTCCCCACTAGTATGATCTGCATCATAGTCCAGGTAGTCAAGTACACATCCTAAGGGCTTTACCAACATGTAACTATAAGACAGTATAAAGAGAATAGTGTACATGTTAAGATAAAGAGTAACCAGATAGCATACTATCATATCGAGCAAGAAAGTCATCTCTATATATGTCCAAGCATCCAATATAATATACATCATCTGTACAATACTGGCCTCTAGGGCATACATACAACCAACAATCTCCCACTTGCACTAGGGCCAGCTGCTGTAGTATCGCATACCGAGCATCCCGAAGAGTCTCTCAAACTGTATCTGGGAAATGGCCTTCGTGAGTGGATCCGCCGTGTTGTTCTTCGTGTCAACTCTCCTGACCTCGATCTCCCGGCGATCAACTATCTCCCGGATCAGGTGATACCGCCTCAGAATATGCCTGGACCGCTGATGGGACCTGGGTTCCTTGGCCAAAGCCACCGTTCCATTGTTATCGCAATACAAAAGTATTGGACGCTCAATGGATGGAACCACACCAAGTTCAGTAATGAACTTCTTGATCCAGACAGTCTCTTTGGCAGCATCATTGTCAGCGATGTATTCAGCCTCCATCGTCGAGTCTGCCACGGTTTCCTGCTTGGAACTCTTCCTGCTAACCGCCCTCCGTAAAGGGTAAAGACAAAGCCCGACTGCGACCTAGAGTCGTCCTTATCACTTGGAAGCTCCAATCGGTAAAGGACTCCACTTGGAGTTCTCCATTACCATACACCAAGAACATATCTCTAGTCCTTCGTAAGTACTTGAGAATGCACTTCACAGCTGTCCAGTGACTCTCTCCAGGATCTGCTTGATACCTGCTCACTATACTTAGTGAGTATGCTACATCGGGTCTGGTACATAGCATCGCATACATGATAGAGCCTACTGCCGAAGCATAGGGTATCCCTTGCATGCGAGCTCTCTCCAAATCAGTCTTGGGAGACATCTCTTTGGAGAGAGTGATTCCAGAGATCGTGGGCATGTTTCCACGCTTGGACTCTTCCATACTAAACCTCTTTAGTATGGTTTCAATGTACCTGGATTGGGACAATCCCAAAATCCGTTTGGATCTATCTCTATAGATCCTGATTCCCAATATGCAGGAGGCATCACCAAGATCTTTCATTGAGAATCTTTGTGATAAGAAGAGCTTGACCGATTGCAGCATAGGAATATCATTTCCTATCAAGAGTATGTCGTCCACGTACAATACGAGGAAGACAATCTTACTCTCTGCCACCTTCCTGTAAATACAAGGTTCATCTGGATTTTTGACGAAATCAAACTCTTTGATAACGACGTCAAAGCAGATGTTCCAACTCCGTGATGCTTTCTTTAATCCATAAATGGATTTAAGCAGCTTGCACACCTTCCCGCTGCTCCCACTGTCTACGAAGCCCTCTGGCTGAGTCATGTACACGCACTCTTCTAAATCACCATTTAGAAAGGCGGTCTTAACATCCATTTGCCAGATTTCGTAATCATGATAAGCAGCGATGGCAAGCATGATCCGGATGGATTTAAGCATAGCCACTGGAGAAAAGGTCTCGTCATAGTCCACACCTGGTCTTTGACGAAAACCCTTTGCTACAAGTCTAGCTTTGAAAGTCTCCACTTTCCCATCTACACCAAGTTTCTTCTTGAAGATCCACTTGCTCCCAATGGGTTTTACCCCTTCAGGAGCAACTTCCAAAGTCCATACTTTGTTGGTGTACATGGAATCCATCTCAGACCGCATAGCATCCAGCCATTTCACTGAGTCCCCACTCGTGATGGCCTGCTCGAAGCTAGTTGGGTCATCATCCTCCATGATGCAATCCTCGCTACCTCCATCCATGAGAAAACCTTAGTATCTTTCAGGTTGGCGAGGAACCCTACTAGATCGGCGGAGAGGCTGAGGTTCGTCGGGAGCTACTGAATCCACTGGTTCCACTAAATCTTCAGTTTGAGTTTGTGTAGCCGGAATTTCTTCCAGTTCTACCTCACCGCCACTAATTTCTTTTGGAAGAAATTCCTTTTCCAAAAAGGTGGCATGTCGAGAAACAAACACTTTTTGTTCCTCTGTATGGTAGAAAAGATATCCATGTGAATGTTTGGGATATCCCACAAACTTACATAGAACTGACCGTGCCTCGAGTTTGTCCGGATTTTGCCTTTTGACATAGGTCGGGCAACCCCATATCTTAACTCGTTTAAGACATGGTCTCTTCCCACTCCATATCTCATATGGTGTGGTAGGTATAGATTTAGATGGAACTTGATTCAATAGGTATGCTGCTGTCTCCAGCGCATAACCCCAGAAGGAAATGGGTAACTCAGCTGTGCTCATCATAGAGCGCACCATATCTAATAGGGTGCGGTTCCTCCGTTCTGATACACCGTTGTGCTGTGGTGTATATGGAGGAGTCAGCTGAGAGAGAATCCCATTCTCTTTTAGGAAGTCCAGGAATTCATTGCTCAAGTATTCCCCTCCTCGATCAGATCGTAGGATTTTAATACTTTTTCCGGTTTGGTTCTCAACTTCTTGTTTATATTCCCTAAATTTCTCAAAAGCTTCTGATTTGTGTTTCATCAGGAACACATACCCGAACCTAGAGAGATCGTCAGTGAATTTAATGAAGTACGAAGAACCATCCCTGGCATGTGTAGACATGGGACCGCATACATCACTATGTATCAGTCCCAAGAGTTCGGTAACTCTTTCTCCGTGTCCCGTAAACGGAGTTTTGGTCATCTTGCCTTTGAGACATGACTGGCAAGTGTCATAAGATGAAAATTCAAACGGATTTAAATATCCATCTTTATGCAACTTAGCTAGTCGTGTCACATTGATGTGACCCTGTCTACAATGCCACAAGAAGGATTCGTTCAGTTCTGAACTCTTCCTCTTGTGTGTGTTTTTTATGCTCAGAACTGTTGATTGATTTAGAACATAAATGCCATTGCATAACGTGCCTGATCCAACCAACTTTTGGTTATGGAAAATGTTCATAACATTGTCCTGTAATACAAAATTATATCCCTCTTTACTTAATAAAGAAACCGATATAATGTTGCATATCAGGTTCGGCATGTAATAGCATTCGTTCAGAACCAATGTATTACCAGTTGGTAATACAAGGTGATATTCCCCGACAGTCTTAGCTGCAACAATTGCACCATTTCCAACTCTAATGTCTTTATCACCTTCTCCAAGTTCTCTACCTTTCCTTAGCCCATGTAACTGATTACATATATGGGATCCTGACCCGGTATCCAATACCCAGGACGTAGAGCAAATAGAGAAACAGTTCTCAGTAACGAACACACCCGAAGAAAATGCATCAACATGTACTTTCTTCATTCGGGTGGCATGGGAATCCTGGTATTCCCCTATATCCTGTTCATTCCTATAACTCTTATAGGAAAGAACGGAACCAACGTTCCCCAGCATAGTATAACATGCGGGTTCGGTCAATACATCCATATTATTATCTTGATTAAGGCATGAACTGGTCGCTACCTGGAGAGAGAGAGAAGACAACACTTTAGCGTATGCTCGTGCAAGATCAGATTGGTTATTATCTTATCTAATCAGGATGGCTCCCACTGCTTTTTATCAAATCTTCCTCCAAACCCTAAAAGGAAAGACTAGCCGGGATTAATTACACACTACAGGTTCGCCAATCTTTCAGCCACGCCAGTGTCGGTACTTTGAGGGAGGTCCCCCGTGCTTTCGCACGAACCTAATTAATGTAAACCTCGTTTTCCCAGAGGCGTAACCCCGTTGACACCTTTCTAGACACCTACTTGATCAGCTAATTGCAATGTGTAAAACTCTCCCAGGAGTAACTCTTACTCGCAGTGGGTATCGGGATCCAACTATCTCATAGAAGGTATGCAATCTCATTGCAAATTTCAACACTTGAAATTCCCGATAATATTTTGCCCCTAGTGTCCTATGACCTTGACAAAGGCCAACAAATCACAGGATGCTAGTCAAGTTCAACCCGTCATTTCTTGATTGAATCAAACCCACCCGCACGACCCTTGACAAAGGCCAACAAGGTCGTACGACTACCCTGAAACAATCTGCATCACATGCATAAACAGATAAGCACTATTCAGCTACCGCACACTACGCCTTGACAAAGGCCAACAAACGCAGCACGAATACTAAACAGTCTATATCTGAAATGACGGAGGGCTACGTCAGGTTTTTCTGAAAACCTATTGCGTAATGAACTCGATATCGTTATAGAATCAAATGAAGTTTTGAAATGGAGTGATTTTGAGGCTTTTCTAGTTTTGCTAAAGGAGTCACTCCCGGTGAAGGGATCTCGGTCCTTTCCTCATCGAATAAGGTGCGGGATATATCATATATATCGCTGTGCAAAGCAAAAACCGTAAAAGCAGTCAAAAGCAAACCGAGTGTGTAGCATCTGCCAGTTATTGCTAAAGGAGTCACTCCCGGTGAAGGGATCTCGGTCCTTTCCTCATCGAATAAGGTGCAGGGTATATCATATATACCGCTATGCAAAGCAAGAACTGTAGCTACCTGTTTTATTTTAAAATTCGATTCTACAACATCTTAGGTTTCTTATCTTTCATTAATCACATTAATGAAGTCCCATCATTTAAATACCTAAACATCACAGATAGATATGACGTACACTTATGCCATCCGCATTCGCCTCGATGTCCCCTCGTGCACCATTAGGTTAGGTAACTAACGACAGAGCAGGGCAGGGCTAGCGCGGGTGTAAAACATAAGTAACGTCTATATAATATATCATATATACTATATACTATATCCATCACAGAATCACATCACAGATATCGCAGCAGAATAAACAAATGAAATATTGGATATACTAGGACGTCCGTGTTTTCAATACGAGCCAGTATAAAACACGGATTCCACGGTCGTGATGAATAGCCAATCCCACACCCCTAGACCCCTACGAGAGCGGCAAGCAACCCTGCCAATTCTAGGGTTAGGAGACCCGGACTCGACTCCTCGAGTTGGTCTCCCACTGGACCCCAGAACCCGGTTACTTGTGCTCCCCTCCTTGGGTTTTTCCTAATGCGGAAAAGTAAATAATATACAAAAGGTGACATCTTCCGCTACCTGGAAGTGCCCCAAATAAAAGAATATTACATACAAGTTTTTACATGAATGAAAATGAAAAACACTCATCTCACATAAAAACCCCCGGCTATTCGAACACGACGATCCAATATAACATATCCAGCAACACATAACATCACATGTCATCAACATAAGTAAGTATGCATACCCCAATTGTCGTTGACGTATAGCAACGAAACCGGCGATATGATCATACTACACTTACGGTCACAGAAAAGAAAGTGTAAAACTACAACAATTGGAATCCGCAACTTCTTTAGACATCACATGCCTAATCAAATGAAATACTTAGACATCACATGCCTAACAGATATAAATCCCGCATTTTAGTCTCATTATCGAAAACTCTTTTCAATATCATATGGGACTAAAATGCTAAATTTATAACATTCATTCAGTTATCTCATAACTGTTTGTGAATTCCAATTATTGTATCACATTCCAGATAAACAGAAAATGTTAAACTTTCCGATCGAACAGTCGAATACCCAAGTTTTCCCGATACAGTCCAACACATGAAATGAGTCTAGCAACATTCAGTTCGTGCCTCAGTAGCAACGGTCCAGCCGTAGAAGGGTCAAGCCAACGCCTCACATCTGGCACGCCGTACTACCCCAAACCCGAAGGTTCAAAGGACAGTTCAAGACGGTCACATAATCGAGTTAAGGTTTGTTGTCTTCTAGAGGGACCATCGCGTTACTTGCACTACTTAGAACGTCGTTAAACTACGGAAAAATCCAACACTTGGAAATTTCCCGACAGGGGAAAAGTTGGGTATTTATATCCGGTCGAACTTTTTAACATATTCTATAAATTATCCAGAAAAACACAAAAGACGAAATTTGATACCCCGATCGAAACACCGAATCCCCAAAGCAGCCCCAGAAAATTCAACTCTTGAATAATTATTAAAAATATCCAGAGAACATATCACTGTTAAATATAAATTACTGTACAAAAGTCAACGCAAGGGAAGACCAAACGGCCGCGGAACCGCCGCACATGCCAAGCTCGTGCCGCGGTTCCGCGGTGGATTATTCGAATTAGGCCCCCGTATTTTACAGTAATTCATATAAAACCCTTCTTGATTTTCTGAATATTTTTAATGTTGAAAAACTCACTGTTTTCAAAAATGTACAGAGAGCATGGAAATTTTGGACTTTCGGGTTCGATCGAACTTCAAAATCCGTCGGGACTTCGCCTAAGGCTCTAGCTAGGCTCTGATACCAGTGAAAGGTTCCTAGGCACTCTAGTAAGGTCTCACAAGGTATCGAACATGCCAATTTAAAATTTTTGGTGCCGAGAAACCCTAGACTACGGATCTTAGACTAGATGTTTAGGCGAAATGATAAAGCTAGTTAACAAATTAACTAAAGGTCGGAAGCTACAACCTTTGTAGATCCGGATTTCCACCTCCTTAGCTCCACGTGGTCATGCCCTCGCTGTCCATCATGAATCCTCGACTCATTCGTCGGCTTCATCGGAATAATGTGCGGAATAAGTCGTCGGCTTTGTGTCAAAGACGATCTACGTCGAGGTTGCACTAGTTCAAGCTCCGACTTCACAAAGTTGTGAAACTTGTGAAGAGAACACCCAAAACAACTTGGCAAGAGGTAGAGGGTGAAGAAATAGGAGATGGGTTCACTTTAGATTTGGAATTCTCTCACTAGAACTCAAGTTGCCATTGGAGTAGCAAGCTTGAAGAAGAAGAAGAAGATGAAGAAGATGATGATAATGTTATGATAAGTAATTGAAATAAAAAGGAAAATCAATACTTATCATAAAGTAAACCATGGTTATGTGTAGAGAATTGACCAAGGTTAGATTAGTGGTTAGGGTTAAGGATGAAGACAAAAGGGATGACTTTGGTCAAAGTTTCATGAAGCTTCAATAAGCTTCATGAAGAAAAGAAACCCTTTTTGTTTTCTTTCACCTAATTAAATGAATAAATAATGGATAAATAATTAAGTGAATAATCAAAAACCCTAACCCTTATCATAACCATGGTCCAATTCTTCACACAAAGCCAAGTTATTATGCATCATCAATCATGATACAAACAAGTGTACACAAAACATATCACATATACAATGTGCACACTAAGTGAGAAAAATCCGTTTAAAATGAACCAATACTAGTTAATGCAAAGTAATATATCAAATATATAATTATACATTAAATCATTAAATCAACATTTGATTCAATGATCCGGTCATGTCGCACATAATCGACTAGTATTCAATGTATCGATTTATCGAATCAATGATTCGATAACTAGGTCATATCGAATATAACCAATCGAAAACATATATCGCGAGAATGAAATGCGGTATCACATACACGCATTATTCTCGGTCCTGCACACATCTCATATGCGCTCCTATTTCGTTTCGCTTGAACCAGGAAACCTCTGTGTAGGACTCTAAAGACTCGTCAATACGCCGGTAGCAGATGATGATCATATCAAGCACCCACAAGCCGCAAGCGGTCTGCTAAACATAACGGCCACCCGGGTATTGAGCGATCAGAAGATCGACGAGCTAGCCCGCTCACACTCCTGCGAATCCGACCAGTAACACTTACCGTACAGTCCGGTCTCTTCGTCTGATACGTCGCATATCAAGTCTAGGAGTGGTATACGTCAGACCCCAATTGTTAGTGTTTATGCCCTAGAAGGCCATTACTGTATCATACTAGCTTGTATATTACTTAATGGAAGCTTGGGATATTCACATGTATATAACAGTCTTGCTAAACATGGTAGTATGCTACTTGGTTTTTTCTATCTTAATATGTGAGCGTACGTATTGATAGAGCTCTTAGGATCTTGCTTGTCTACCAGCGTTGTGATGGCAGTCACACTAGTGGGGGCTGGGTAGTCTACAAGCACATCCTTATTCAGGTCCCTGGTCGTTGGATTATCGAGACAGAGCATCGATACTCCGGAGTAGACTGGTGTGTACGCTTCTCATCCCAGTTGGGGAGATGGTCTGTCCCACAGCCGTCAGTACGTCGTACTGGAGATAGTATACAGGTGCTCGTTAGGTTACGGGTACACCGGACATGACTCACAGGGAACTGTTGGTTGGTTTGATACCAGTCGTCAGTGAACAGTTCCCAGGTGACATGAGTACAGCATAGTCCGCAGACTTGACACTGCTACTTCGCCTCGAGTGTGTCCCACTGTTCTTAGATTGCTACCCTACCACGGCTCAAAGGAGTCGTGCAAACAGGTAGCAGTTGGGTGCAGTCCCGAGCACTTGGAGGCAGTGGCGGTTAGACAGGATTCGTCCCTCCCGGTATTGGGAGTAGATATCGTGCTGTGTCAGAGAGCCATTACGCAAAGTCCCTGGCCAGGGCAAGCGAGATTTGCTGGTAGGTTCCAGCAGTTTCTCAGGGTGTAATGGGCTTCACTCCGACACGACTTATACCGCTATTAGGGGACTGACGCTTGCCGCCCCCCTAGGCCCGATATGCGATAGTCTTGGACGAACGGACCGGACTGTATGGAGATTGTCACATCAGACTCAGTAGGAGTTCGGATGGGTTTACTCATCGGCCTTCTTATCGACAACTACCTGGGGACCGTTACGTACAGCTAGTGCCGCTTGCGGTCTGTGGTTAAACCCACTGCCAGCGTAGTAGTCGAGTCTCTAGAGTCCCACACAGAGAGTTTCCTACTCCAGGCGAAACGATATAGAGGTTGCATGGTTTTGCGACAAAGGGTTCGGACGCATACGTGCGTTTACGCGCGTACGACTTTCGGACAGTTTTTACCAGTCGGCTTTGGTTTAAGCCAGTTACTGGTATCCGGTTATTGGATTTATACAGTCTAAAGTTTTTCCGTATTTTTACGGATCGGAGGGGCGTTCTCGTAATTACTCGAGAAGCTTCTAGAAGATGTGACTAAGGAGGTTTCTTTTGGATGAGAGAGTGAGTCATGGTGGTGATTCATTCACTTCATTAATGCACATTTATTGCTTAATGACTCATGCTAATGAATCATCACAAGATATTTTATGAAGAATGCTTATTCATTTCCTTTATTCATTATTCTTAAAAAGAAATGCTTCATAATATATTATGATACACTCTCTCTCCTCTCATTATCTTATCACACATTCTCTCTCCTCAAGCTCTCATCTTCAAACCCTAATCCTTAATCCTCATGTGTTGAGATCAAAGGATTAGTTAGACTAAACAATCCATAACCTACACTCTACATCATCCTTTCATCTTTGATTAGCAATCAAAGTTGATTAGTTACCTCAAGTGAGAGGTTTAGCTTGGAGTTTCGCTCTCGGGTGGATCGTCTACTACCTAGAGAAGGTCGAGGAGAACAAAGGAGGACGTAAAGAAGAAGGACCGGTTTCATTAGGTATAATCCCTAATCACTTGTGAAAAGAAACTCATAAGATACGGTTATTTATAGTTTAGCTTCGATTCAAGCGCTTAGTCGATGTTCGTTGTTTAAACTTGATAGTTTTTGAAAATTCCGCCTCCCCACAAGTACTGGGGTGAAGTACATCGACTTACAGTGGTATCAGAGCCAGGCTAAACAATAAATAACCTAGTTGCAAATTTGTACGAATTTCGAACGGAAAAACGAAGCCGGAAAACCCTAAAAAATGTAAGTTTCTGTCGAATTTAAAACGATGTCAGAAAATTTTTCAGGTGAGCTCAGAGTGCTTGACATGACACTAGAAGAACACCCAAGAAAAACAGTCGACTGAATCGACCAACTCGCCGCGGAACCGCGGCCTCAGCCACTGAGTTGCCGCGCTTCCGCCGCCGAGTTGGCGAGTCAGCGGCCAATTTTTCTTCTGTTGCTTCTCTGTGTAATTTGGGGTTTTCTGGAATGTTTAATTATTGCTCAGGTTACTGTTTAACAGAGCAGATTTTGGAGCAATATTGAAGTTGTTTATTCGATCGAATTGTACAGTATTTGCGTATTGGATTATATCTGTGATTGTTTAATGTGTTCGTAAACCTCCCCCAACTGCTAGTATGTCGGTTGGCAGGGGGTTGCACATTTCTGAAATGGTAATATCTGTTTGTGCATATAAACTGTATTGGACTGTTGTGGTGTTTAGCCGGGGTTTGCAATGGGTTATTGTTTAATTCATTTGTTGTAAATGTAACTTGTTGTAATATTATTTTTGCGGGGCACTTCCAGGTTGCGGTCGTAGCCACCGTTGTATTATTTCATTTTACTGTTTTTGCTCCTAGGGCTGACCCAAGGTGGGGTACACAGACTACCGGGTGGGTAGTTTGCCGTACCCGTAGGGGTCGAGGGTGGGGTAAACGGCTATTCATCACAACTGTGTAATCTGTCTTTTCTTGCAGGCTCAAAAGAAATACAGATTGCTTGCAAATCCAATATTGTTTATCTGTGTTCTGGAATGAATATCATTGCGTCAGACGAATGTAAAATATCTATATTATGATAGCTATTTAGACGCCACTTATGTTTTACACCCGCGCTAGCCCAGCCCCCGCTCTGTCGTTAGTTAAGTAACCTAACGGGTGATGACGGGACCCCGTGGCGAATGCGGATGGCATAAGAGGACGTTGTATTTTCGTTGTTTTCTGCAATGATAGGTTAATGATGGGACGCATTATCTATAATGCAAAGTAAAACAAACCAAAGTTTAAATCGTTGGAACAATTTAAAAGAAACCACTCGGTTATTTTCAAAAACAGATATTTTTAAATGCGGAGCTTTAACCACTCCTTTTAAAAGCTATCAGGTTCCTTCGGTTATATCAAGTTCACTACGTTCACGGTTTCGCCAAAACCAGTCGTAGCCCTCCGTCATTTCTTATGGATAGTCAGTAGTATTCAAGCTATGTTTGTTGGCTTTCGTCAAGACATAGTGTTTGGTAGCTGCTGGGGTATTCATTTGTTACATAGATAGATGTGTTGGTTTGGGACAGTCGCATTACCTTGTTGGCTTTCGTCAAGGGTATATACGAGTGGGTTCAAATTAACAAGATAATGATGGGCAGAACTTGACATGTGACTTATGATTTGTTGGCTTTCGTCAAGGTCATAAGAGCATGGGGCAAAAACTTATATCGGGAATTTCTAAAGAAACTGAAATTTGCAAAGAGATGCATACCATTTGGAGTTTGATGAATGTTGGTAGGATTCCTTCAACATTATCATACGATGATATTTGGATCCCGATCCTACTGTGAGTATATGCTACTTATCAGGATATTCGTCGCTTAACGATCAATGCTATAAACCTAGTAGGTGTCCAGATAAGTGTCAGCGGGGTTACGCCCCCAGAGAAAAGAGGTTACTTAATTAAGGAACTTCGCGAAAGCGTTGGAAAACCTCCCTCGAAGTATCGACACCGGCCTGGCTGAACGGTTAAGCAAGTATTGTACGGTGAGAATAGTCTTGGCTAATTCTTTTTTTATGGTTTGAGGAAGGATTCGAGAAACAGTGGGAGCCATCCAGTTTAGATAAACTAAAAACCACTCTAAACTTGCAAGAGCATCATGCTAAAGAGTTTTCTTCTCTCTCTCCTAATTGCAGCGACCCTGAAAATGACTGGACTTAAGTTAATTTTAGAGAAAAATATACTGACGGGGCCAAACTATAAAGATTGGCTGCGGAATGTCAAGATGGCCTTGACCTACGACAAATTGGGGTACATCCTCACCGCTACGGCACCTGCTGTCCCTGGTCCCAAATCCAGTAATGCGGATAAGGAAATCCGCAAAACCTGGGATTTAGATTGCGCGAGAGCCAAGTGCATCGTGCTTGCCTCGATGAACAATGAACATCAGAGGAGGCACGAGGATATGTCCCTAGATGGCATATTTCTCCATACAAAGGAACTTTATGGAGAGCAATCTCGTATAGCAAGATACGAGACCTCTAAGAAATTGTTTCGAGCGAGGTTGGCTGTCGGGTCATCGGTAGGTGAACATGTCCTACAGATGATCGGCTATATTGAAGAGCTCGCGGACCTTGGGACGACTTTGGATAATGAGCTCTATACAGACCTTGTTCTCCAGTCCCTTCCTCCCACCTACGCCCAGTTTATCCTCAACTTCAATCTTCAAGGAAAAGAAGTTGAACTTGCGGAACTCCTGAACATGTTAAGGAGTGCGGAGGGCACCTTGCAGAAGGCAAGGGAAACACCCGCTATGTTTGTTGGCGGTTCATCTTCTTCCGGGTCCAAGGCTAGGGCCAAAGGAAGGAAGAAGAAGGCCGCACCCAAACCTAGAGGAGGTGTTAGTAAGGTGGGAGGGAAGGGAAAGAAAAAGAAAGCAGTACCGATAGTTGGTCAGGATGAGTGCTTCCATTGTCACAGGAAAGGGCACTGGAAGAAGGATTGCAAGGCGTGGAACGCCAAGAACCAGGAACCGAAGCAAGCTGTGGCTTCGACTTCAGGTGTGTTTGTAATTGAGAATTGTCTGTCAATCAACTCTACTTCCTGGGTATTGGATACCGGATCAGGATCTCATATTTGCAATTCATTGCAGGCACTGAGAAACCGTAGAGTGCTGGAGGAAGGTGATATGATCCTCAGGGTTGCTAACGGAGCTAGCGTGGGAGCTGCGTCCGTCGGGGATTATCACCTAGGATTGACGAGTGGACACATTTTGGTTTTACATAACTGTTATTTTGTACCCAGCTTAACGTGTAATATCATATCTGTTTCCTTGTTATCAAATAAAGGTTATGATTTCACGTTTGTAAGAGATGTTGTCAACATCCACCTTAATCATGGTTTGATTGGGTCCGGTACTCTAAATAACGGCATATATGTGTTAAACCAACTCCAAATTTTCAATGTCCAGAACACACTAAAAAGAAAGTCTCCAGATTTGAATAAAGCTTTCTTATGGCATTGTAGACTGGGTCACATCAATGAGAGAAGGTTGACTAAGTTGCATAGAGAAGGATATTTGGACACGTTCGAATATCAAACTTATGACACTTGTCAATCTTGTCTCAAAGGAAAGATGACAAAGACTCCATTCACTGGACAAGGAGTAAGAGCGAGCGAGCTCTTAGGACTCATACACAGTGATGTATGCGGTCCAATGTCTACACATGCGAGAGGTGGTTATTCCTACTTCATTACTTTTACAGATGATTTCTCTAGGTATGGATATGTTTTCTTAATGAAGCATAAATCAGAGGCCTTTGAGAAATTCCTGGAATTCAAGAATGAAGCGGAAAACCAAACAGGCAAAAGTATTAAAACACTAAGATCTGATCGAGGTGGAGAATACTTAAGTGCCGAGTTCCTAGGTTACCTAAAAGAGAAAGGAATTCTCTCTCAGCTTACTCCTCCATACACTCCACAGCACAACGGTGTATCGGAGAGACGGAATCGAACCCTATTGGATATGGTACGATCCATGATGAGTAATGCTGAGTTACCGCGATCTTTCTGGGGTTATGCGCTAGAATCGGCGGCATATCTTTTGAACAAAGTTCCAACCAAAACTGTGCCTACCACACCATATCAGATATGGAGTGGGAAGAAACCCTGTCTTCAGTACCTGAAAACATGGGGATGTCCAGCTTTTGTTAAAAAGCAGCATGTGGACAAGCTCGAGGCACGCTCAGTAGAGTGTAAGTTTGTGGGATATCCAAAGAACTCTATGGGATATTATTTCTATTACGCAGAGGAACAAAAGGTTTTTGTTTCTCGTCATGCCCGCTTCTTAGAAACTGAATTTTTGGAAAATCAGAAGAGTGGGAGCGTAGTAGAACTGGAAGAAATTCCAGAACCACAAACTGCTACTGAAAGTTTGGTAGAACCAGAGGTTCAAGAAGAACAGAACATTCCCGCACCCCTCCGCAGGAGTAGTAGGCCGTCTCATCCGCCTGAGAGATACTACGGTTTTCTCATAGATGGGGATAGAGAGGATTGCATCATAAATGATGATGAACCTACTGACTTCCAGCAGGCCATCCAGAGCGGCGACTCGGTACGATGGCTAGATGCAATGCGGACCGAAATGGAGTCCATGTACACCAACAAAGTATGGACTTTGGACTTTGCTCCAGATGGGGTAAAACCCATAGGATGCAAATGGATCTTCAAGAAAAAGATTGGTGTAGATGGACAGGTGGAAACCTATAAGGCTAGACTTGTTGCAAAGGGTTTTCGTCAAAGACCTGGTTTGGACTATGACGAAACTTTTTCTCCAGTGGCTATGCTCAAATCCATTCGGGTCCTTCTTGCTATTGCCGCCTTCCATGATTATGAAATCTGGCAGATGGACGTAAAGACGGCTTTTCTGAATGGAAATTTAGAAGAGAGCGTCTATATGGATCAGCCAGAGGGTTTCAATCAGAGTGGGAGCAGCGGGAAAGTATGCAAGCTGCTTAAGTCCATTTACGGACTAAAGCAGGCATCGCGGAGTTGGAACATCTGCTTTGATGAGACAGTCAAAGAATATGACTTTATCAAAAATCCAGATGAACCGTGCATATATAGTAAAGTTGTGGCCAGAAGTGTCGTATTCCTCGTCTTGTACGTGGATGACATTCTATTGATAGGAAATGACATTCCTATGCTACAATCTGTCAAAGGATTCTTGTCACACAGGTTCTCCATGAAAGACCTGGGTGATGCCTCTTACATTCTGGGGATCCGGATCTATCGTGATAGATCCAAGAGGATGTTGGGACTTTCGCAGTCCAGGTATATCGACACTGTACTGAAAAGATTCAGTATGGAAGATTCTAAGCGCGGTAATCTACCGGCTTGTCACGGAATCACCCTCTCCAAAGAGATGTCTCCCAAGACTGATTTGGAAAGGGAACGCATGTCTATTATACCCTACGCTTCTGCGGTAGGCTCTATAATGTATGCGTTGTTGTGTACCAGACCAGATGTAGCTTACGCACTAAGCGTGGTAAGCCGGTATCAGTCAGACCCAGGGGAGAAACACTGGATAGCAGTAAAGAACATTCTCAAGTACCTGAGGAGGACTAAGGAGATGTTCTTGGTTTACGGCGGAAAAGACCTCAGGTTGGAGGCCTTTGCTGATTCCGACTTCCAGAGTGATAAGGACGATTCCAAGTCCATGTCGGGTTATGTCTTTACCCTCAATGGAGGGGCGGTGTGCTGGAAGAGCTCCAAGCAGGACACCGTTGCTGACTCGACGATGGAAGCAGAGTATATAGCAGCTTGCGATGTCGCAAAAGAAGCAGTCTGGATGAAGAAGTTCCTAACAGAACTTCAGGTGGTTCCTACCATAGTTGATCCAATACCTCTGTATTGCGACAACAACGGAGCTATAGCTTTAGCGAAGGAACCAAGGTCCCATCAGAAGTCCAGACACATCTTGAGGCGGTATCACCTGATCAGGGAGATCATTGATCGTCAGGAGATCGAGGTTCGGAGAGTTGCTTCAGAAGAGAACATTGCTGATCCATTCACGAAGGCCCTTCCTCAGATTCAGTTCGAGAGGCTACTCGAGATCATTGGTCTGCGATATGCCAGTACATGGCCCTAGTGCAAGTGGGAGATTGTTAGTGTTTATGCCCTAGAAGGCCATTACTGTATCATACTAGCTTGTATATTACTTAATGGAAGCTTGGGATATTCACATGTATATAACAGTCTTGCTAAACATGGTAGTATGCTACTTGGTTTTTTCTATCTTAATATGTGAGCGTACGTATTGATAGAGCTCTTAGGATCTTGCTTGTCTACCAGCGTTGTGATGGCAGTCACACTAGTGGGGGCTGGGTAGTCTACAAGCACATCCTTATTCAGGTCCCTGGTCGTTGGATTATCGAGACAGAGCATCGATACTCCGGAGTAGACTGGTGTGTACGCTTCTCATCCCAGTTGGGGAGATGGTCTGTCCCACAGCCGTCAGTACGTCGTACTGGAGATAGTATACAGGTGCTCGTTAGGTTACGGGTACACCGGACAGGACTCACAGGGAACTGTTGGTTGGTTTGATACCAGTCGTCAGTGAACAGTTCCCAGGTGACATGAGTACAGCATAGTCCGCAGACTTGACACTGCTACTTCGCCTCGAGTGTGTCCCACTGTTCTTAGATTGCTACCCTACCACGGCTCAAAGGAGTCGTGCAAACAGGTAGCAGTTGGGTGCAGTCCCGAGCACTTGGAGGCAGTGGCGGTTAGACAGGATTCGTCCCTCCCGGTATTGGGAGTAGATATCGTGCTGTGTCAGAGAGCCATTACGCAAAGTCCCTGGCCAGGGCAAGCGAGATTTGCTGGTAGGTTCCAGCAGTTTCTCAGGGTGTAATGGGCTTCACTCCGACACGACTTATACCGCTATTAGGGGACTGACGCTTGCCGCCCCCCTAGGCCCGATATGCGATAGTCTTGGACGAACGGACCGGACTGTATGGAGATTGTCACATCAGACTCAGTAGGAGTTCGGATGGGTTTACTCATCGGCCTTCTTATCGACAACTACCTAGGGACCGTTACGTACAGCTAGTGCCGCTTGCGGTCTGTGGTTAAACCCACTGCCAGCGTAGTAGTCGAGTCTCTAGAGTCCCACACAGAGAGTTTCCTACTCCAGGCGAAACGATATAGAGGTTGCATGGTTTTGCGACAAAGGGTTCGGACGCATACGTGCGTTTACGCGCGTACGACTTTCGGACAGTTTTTACCAGTCGGCTTTGGTTTAAGCCAGTTACTGGTATCCGGTTATTGGATTTATACAGTCTAAAGTTTTTCCGTATTTTTACGGATCGGAGGGGCGTTCTCGTAATTACTCGAGAAGCTTCTAGAAGATGTGACTAAGGAGGTTTCTTTTGGATGAGAGAGTGAGTCATGGTGGTGATTCATTCACTTCATTAATGCACATTTATTGCTTAATGACTCATGCTAATGAATCATCACAAGATATTTTATGAAGCATGCTTATTCATTTCCTTTATTCATTATTCTTAAAAAGAAATGCTTCATAATATATTATGATACACTCTCTCTCCTCTCATTATCTTATCACACATTCTCTCTCCTCAAGCTCTCATCTTCAAACCCTAATCCTTAATCCTCATGTGTTGAGATCAAAGGATTAGTTAGACTAAACAATCCATAACCTACACTCTACATCATCCTTTCATCTTTGATTAGCAATCAAAGTTGATTAGTTACCTCAAGTGAGAGGTTTAGCTTGGAGTTTCGCTCTCGGGTGGATCGTCTACTACCTAGAGAAGGTCGAGGAGAACAAAGGAGGACGTAAAGAAGAAGGACCGGTTTCATTAGGTATAATCCCTAATCACTTGTGAAAAGAAACCCATAAGATACGGTTATTTATAGTTTAGCTTCGATTCAAGCGGTTAGTCGATGTTCGTTGTTTAAACTTGATAGTTTTTGAAAATTCCGCCTCCCCACAAGTACTGGGGTGAAGTACATCGACTTACACCAATAACCGATAAGTCGTGCCGATGTGAGGCTCATAACGGGTCGAGAAACTACTGGTAACACTTACCAGCAAATCTCTGATCAGCCCTGGCTAGGGACTTCCCTGTTACGGCCAATCAAGCACAGCGCAACATCAACCCCCAATACCGGGAGAGACGAAACCCCTCCTATCGCTCATTGCCTCCGTATGACTCGGGACTGTACCCAATGACCACCGTTTTGCACGCCCTCATGGACGTGGTAAGGTGGAGATCAAAGCACAGTAGGAATCACACAAGACTCTATGACGATCTCGGGGCTACAGACTAACCTGTACAAGTGTCACCTGAGAACTGCCATCTGACGTGAGGTATAATACCATCTGGGAGTTCTCGGCGAGTCCGTCCAGTGTACCCAGTCACCACTGAGCACCCGTACACCATCTCTGATGTCAAACACCAATGGATATGGGATCATCCATCGCCCATCTCATGGGTCGAGAAGCGTATACGCTAGTCTACTCTGGTATATCGATGCCCCGTCTCGATACACCCACGACTAGGGACCTTGAAGGATGTACTTATGGACTACCATGTCCCCACTAGTATGATCTGCATCATAGTCCAGGTAGTCAAGTACACATCCTAAGGGCTTTACCAACATGTAACTATAAGACAGTATAAAGAGACTAGTGTACATGTTAAGATAAAGAGTAACCAGATAGCATACTATCATATCGAGCAAGAAAGTCATCTCTATATATGTCCAAGCATCCAATATAATATACATCATCTGTACAATACTGGACTCTAGGGCATACATACAACCAACACCACCTGAAGTTCTGTCAAGAACTTCCTTATCCAGATGGCTTCTTTTGCGGCATCGGCAGCAGCGATATATTCCGCTTCCATCGTCGAGTCAGCAACGGTTTCCTGTTTGGAACTCTTCCAACACACCACCCCTCCAAAGAGGGTAAAGATATAACCCGACAAGGACTTGGAATCATCCTTGTCACTCTGGAAGCTGGAGTCAGCAAAGGCCTCGATCTGGAGGTCTTTTCCGCCATACAGCAAGAACATCTCCTTAGTCCTTCTCAGGTACTTGAGAATGTTCTTTACTGCTATCCAGTGTTTCTCCCCAGGGTTTGACATGCGATCCCTTTCCAAATCAGTCTTGGGAGACATCTCTTTGGAGAGGGTGATCCCGTGTCAAGCCGGTAGATTACCGCGCTTGGAATCTTCCATACTGAATCTTTTCAGTATGGTGTCGATGTACCTGGACTGTGAAAGTCCTAATATCCTCTTGGATCTATCACGATAAATCCGGATGCCCAGAATGTATGAGGCATCACCCAGGTCTTTCATGGAGAACCTGTGTGACAAGAACCCTTTGACAGATTGTAGCATAGGAATGTCATTTCCTATCAAGAGAATGTCATCCACGTATAAAACGAGGAATACTACAGTTCTTGCTACAAATCTATTATAGATGCATGCTTCGTCTGGATTTTTGATAAAGCCAAATTCTTTGACCGTCTCATCAAAATAGATGTTCCAACTCCGCAATGCCTGCTTTAGTCCATAGATGGACTTAAGCAACTTGCACACCTTTCCGCTGCTTCCACTCTGAATGAAACCCTCTGACTGGTCCATATAGACACACTCTTCTAAATTTCCATTTAGAAAAGTGGTCTTTACGTCCATTTGCCAAATCTCATAATCGTGGAAGGCAGCAATGGCAAGAAGGATCCGAATGGATTTCAGCATAGCCACTGGAGAAAAGGTTTTGTCATAGTCCAAGCCAGGTCTTTGACGGAAACCTTTTGCAACAAGTCTAGCTTTATAGGTCTCAACCTGTCCATCTACACCAATCTTCCTTCTGAAGATCCACTTGCATCCTACGGGTTTTACCCCATCTGGAGCAACGTCCAACGTCCATACTTTGTTGGTGTACATGGACTCCATTTAGGTCCGCATTGCATCCAGCCATTTTACCAAGTCAACGCTCTGAATGGCCTGCTGGAAGCTAGTCGGCTCATCACTATCAATGATGCAATCCTCTCTATCCCCGTCTATGAGAAAACCGTAGTATATCTCGGGCGGATGAGACTGCCTACTACTTCTGCGGAGCGGCGTAGGAATCTCCTGATCTTTCGAACCCTCTGGTTCAACTAAGCTTTCAGTAATAGCTCGTGGTTCTGGAATTTCTTCCAGTTCTACTACGCTCCCACTTATCTGATTTTCCAAAAATTCAGTTTCCAAGAAGTGGGCATGACGAGAAACAAAAACCATTTGTTCCTCTTCGCAACAGAAGAAATATCCCTTGGAGTTCTTTGGATATCCCACAAACTTGCACTGTACTGAGCGTGCCTCGAGTTTGTATGCATGCTGCTTTTTGACAAAAGCTGGACATCCCCATGTCTTAATGCGATTAAGATAGGGTCTCTTCCCACACCACATCTGATATGGTGTCGTAGGCACAATCTTAGTTGGAACTCGGTTCAAAAGGTATGCAGCTGATTCAAGTGCATATCCCCAGAATGATCGCGGTAACTCAGCGTTACTCATCATCGACAGTACCATATCCAATAGGGTCCGGTTCCATCTCTCCGATACACCGTTATGTTGCGGAGTGTATGGAGGAGTAAGCTGAGAGAGAATTCCATTCTCTTTTAAGTAATCCAGGAACTCGGCACTCAAGTATTCACCACCTCGATCAGATCTCAGTGTCTTGATACTTTTGTCTGTTTGTTTTTCTACTTCATTCTTATATTCCTGGAATTTTCCAAAGGCTTCGGATTTATGTTTTATTAAGAAGACATAACCGTACCTTGAAAGGTCATCCGTAAAAGTAATGAAGTAAGAATAACCGCTTCGTGCATGCGTAGACATTGGACCGCACACGTCGCTGTGTACGAGTCCCAAGAGCTCGCTCGCTCTTATTCCGTGTCCAGTGAACGGAGTCTTTGTCATCTTTCCTTTGAGACAGGATTGACAAGTTGCATATGATTGATATTCGAACGGATCCAAATATCGTTCTGTATGTAACTTCGTCAACCTTCTCTCATTGATATGATCCAGTCTACAATGCCATAAGAAAGCCTGATTTGTTTCCGGAGACTTTCTTTTGTGTGTATTCTGGACATTGAAAATCTGTGGTTGGTTTACTACGTATATATCATTGCTTAATGTACCTGACCCAATCAGAACTTGATTAAGGAGAATTTTTACAACATTACTTACAAACGCAAATTCATAACCTTCTTTAGAAATTAAAGATACAGAAATGATATTACAAGTTGCATTGGGTACAAAAAAGCAATTACGTAAAACCAAAACATGTCCATCTGACATTCCCAAGTGATAGTCCCCCATGGCCTCAGCATCCATGCTAGCTCCGTTTGCAACTTTGAGGGTCATGTCACCTGCCTTCAAAAACCTACTTTTTCTCAATGCCTGCAAAGAATTACAGATATGAGATCCTGATCCGGTATCCAATACCCAGGAAGTAGAGTTTATTGATAGACAGTTATCAATAACATACACACCTGAAGCTGAAGCCGCAACTTGCTTCAGATCCTGTGTTCTGGCCTTCCAAGCCCTGCAATCTTTCTTCCAGTGTCCATTCTTGTGACAGTAAAAGCATTCTTCCTTTCCCATAAGCTTTCCCGCTACCTTTGTTGCTTTTGCCTTTCCCTTCGTATCCACCTTACTGACACCGCCTCTTGGTTTGGCGGGGGTTTTCTTCTTCTTTCCCTTGGCTTTCGCCTTGGACCTAGAAGAGGAAGATCCTCGTATAAACAAAGTGGATGTTTTCCTACCTTTCTGTAGGGTGCCCTCTGCACTCCACAACATGTTGAGGAGTTCTGAAAGATCAACTTCCTTTTCTTGCAAGTTGAAATTCAGGATGAACTGGGCGTAAGTGGAAGGAAGGGATTGAAGAATCAAGTCCGTATAGAGCTCATTCTCCAACGTGGTCCCAAGGTTCGCGAGCTCCTCTATGTAGCCAATCATCTTAAGCACGTGTTCCGCTACCGATGATCCGACGACCAATCTCGACGAAAACAGCTTTTTCGACACTTCGTATCTGGCGATACGGGATTGCTCTCCATACAGTTCTTTTGTATGGAGAAATATGGATTCGAGGTCCATATTCTCGTGACTCCTCTGATGTTCATTGTCCATAGAGGCAAGCAAGATGCACTTGGCCTTCGCGCAGTCGATTTCCCAGGTCTTACGGATTTCCCTCTCCACGACGCTGGTTTTGGGACCTGGGACAGGGGGAGCTTTGGTGGTAAGAAGATACCACAACTTGTCATAAGTGATTGCCATTTTGACATTCCTAAGCCAATCTTTGTAGTTTGGACCTGTCGGTATGTTTTTATCTAGAAGTAACTTAAGTCCAGTCATGATATTTGGTCGCTAAAATTAGGAGAGAGAGAAGAAACACTTTAGCATGATGCGCTTGCAAGTTTAGAGTGGTTTTTAATTTGTCTAAACAGGATGGCTCCCACTGTCTCTCGAATCCCTCCTCAAACCAAAAAGGAAGAATTAGTCGGGATCAATCTCACCGTACAATTCTTGCTTAACCGTTCAGCCAGGACAGTGTCGGTACTTCGAGGGAGGTTTTCCAATGCTTTCGCGAAGTTCCTTAATTAACTAACCTCTTTTCCCTGTGGGCGTAGCCCCTCTAACACCTTTCTAGACACTGTAGGCTGTTTTTCGTCACCCTATTGAGATGGGAATACCCGCGCGCTTGTCAGGCGTACTACAGATTCCCCCTGCCTAGGGTAGGCCGGGGTTTAATAATTATGGGGATCCGAATCTCCGGCAGCTGCGGACTAAGCAGCCGTTAATTAGCCCCCGCCTTTGGGGCGAGCGAACCTCCGATTGACGGGTCAAACTGGTCATGTGAACTCAATGTGCAGTGTACGTGTGTTGTGTTTTGGAGGGGGGTTAAATATATCGGGAGCCACGCAGAGTTTTTACGGGGGTATGTGTATGTGTATGTGTACATTTGTATATGTGTACATTTGTATACATATGTATATATATAAAAAAAAGGGAAAAAAGACATCCAAAGGATGCGTGGGGCCAGCACCTGGGCGCTTGAGCGCAAGCGCACCACGTTTCGGCACGTGGGCGCTTTGCGCTCGAGCGCAGAGCGCTGGAGCGCAACGCGCCACGTGTCGGCACGAGGGCGCTTTGCGCTGGAGCGCAGAGCGCTGGAGCGCAAGCGCGCCACGTGTCGGCATGTGGGCGTTGTGCGCTCGAGCGCAGAGAGCTGGAGCGCAAGCACGCCACGTGTCGGCACGCGGGCGCTTTGCGCTCGAGCGCAGAGCGCTGGAGCGCAAGCGCGCCACGTGTCGGCACATGGGCGTTCTGCGCTCGAGCGCAGTGCGCTCGAGCGCAAGCGCGCCACGTGTCGGCACGTGGGCGCTTTGCGCTCGAGCGTTAGCGCACCAGCGAGGAAAAAGGGGGGTTTTAAGCCCGGAAATTCTCTAAAGAGAAAATTGGGTGGAGTTAAACTCCTAAGATGCTTTGGATTAAGGAAATGGGTCCTTCTTCTTCCTTTGCTGGCCGGATCTTGGCGATAAAGAGATGTGAGATTTAAAAATCTTTTCTTTTTGAGATCTGATGGCAGATCTGAGTTCCCCTTAATGGGTTTTGTGGTGGAAAACTATTTAGTTTTGAAAAAGGAAGAGTAAAACTCTTGATTTAATTCAAAAGAAAGAAGAAGGTTTTGGAACCTTGAAGATGGAAGGAAGAGCTCAGATGTGAGACTTTTTTGGAGAGAGAAAAAGTTGTTGGGATATTTCATTATCGTTGCCTTTATAGGCTATACACTTTACACATAGCCCCTTGGGCTTCACAAAATGGTATTTTGCCTATCCCATGGCTCATGTGCCATTTCTTTTTGCACAAAAGCCATGGGCTTTACAAAAATTTGGCTTTATGCCTATTTTTCTTACATTTATCCATAAAATAAAATAAAGGAAATGCAACAAAATTATTTATTACAAAATTTTTATCTTGGCATGGGGGAGGCCGGCCGCTTCATGTTCTGGCTCGACCCGGGCATGGGCCCACTGGATCTGGGCTTGGGCCCACTTTGCTTGGGGTTGACTTTGATTTTGACTTGGTCAGCCGGGGTGTAAATTTTTACCCCAACAAATTGCCCCCCATCAATAAATGCACACCACATATGTGGGTCGTGTGCATGAAATTGATGGATCTTCTTTCACGTGGAGGCGACTTGATTTGGTTCCCTCTTTTTGGGAAGCTGGCACTGCCCTTTTTACGACATGGACGGTCGTTGCTTGACATGTATCCGAGACGGAGTGTCCGTGATAGACGTTTTCCCTCGCCCGGAGTGATCTGGTTCCCGCTTTGTAGGAATCCTGCGCTGCCTTTTTTGCGACTTGGACGGTCGGTGCTGCCATTTTAGCGACTTGGACGGTCGGTGCTGCCCTTTTTGCGACTTGGACGGTCGATGCTGCCTTTTTTGCGACGTGGACGGTCGATGCTGCCATTTTAACGACTTGGACGGTCGGTGCTTCCCTTTTTGCGATTGGACGGTCGGTGCTGCCATTTTAGCGACTTGGACGGTCGTTGCTGCCATTTTAGCGACGTGGACGGTCGGTTCTGCCATTTTTGCGACTTGGACGGTCGGTGCTGCCCTTTTAGCGACTTGGACGGTCGGTGCTGCCCTTTTTGCGACGTGGACGGTCGGTGCTGCCATTTTAGCGACGTGGACGGTCGGTTCTGCCATTTTTCCGACTTGGACGGTCGGTGCTGCCCTTTTAGCGACTTGGACGGTCGGTTCTTGATTTGACTTGCTCTGCTTCTCGCAGTGTCAGGGGTAGACTTGACTTGCTCCGCTTCTTGCGATGTCGAGATTGGATTCTGACTTGCTCCGCTTTCTGCGGTGTCGGAGTGGAAGTTGACTTGTTGATTTTGATTTGGGTTGACATCAGTATCGCTACGCTGGAATATGGTACCAGGAGCGAATCATCATTTGTCATGATAGGGTTTGGGAATTGGTTTTTGTTTGGCATCTGCATTGCTGCACTGGAATAATGCCAGGAGCAACTCATCATTTGCCCCGAGAGGATTTGGATTTGGTTGCTTAGGAGACAGGTTTAGATCCCTGTCACCTACGGCTTTTCTATTTTGTGAGCCGTAAGGGTCTCACAAATCATTTTCTTCCTACGGGTCATAAGGATCCCGTAGGTGTATTTTCTCCTTAGGGGTCGTGGGGACTCCTAAGTGTGTTGCTCTTTCGTGAGTCGTAAGGATCTCACGCGGGAATTTTCTCCTCACAAAGTCGAGAGGACTTTGCGAGTGCATTTCATTTCTTTTTTCACGAGTTTGCGCCCTTTCTAGTTTTCACAAACTCGCCGGCAGTCCTGCTGTTTTTACTCACGGAGCCCTTTCGGGTTTTCATCCGTGCCCCTCTTGCTTGTGGACATACCATCCTTTTTATTAATTTTTTTAAAAAAAATTTTGGTGGGACTTTGAATGTGGTCTCACCGGTAGGACATGAGAGAGATTGGGGTTGTTTTATGCCCGTGGATTGTATACGGTTTTGCAGGATGTATGATCCAGACCGTAGGGCCAAAAGCATTTTGGGTCTTTGTTGGCGTCTGCATCGCTGCACTGGAATATGGTACCAGGAGCGACTCATCATTCGCCGTTAGGGTATGGGATTTGGAATTTGGTTGGCGTCTGCATCGCTGCACTGGGATATGGTAGCAGGAGTGACTCATCATTCGCCACTTGGGGATTGGGGAGCGATGGCTTAGGAGACAGGTTTAGATCCCTATCACCTAAGGCTTTTCAATTTTATGGGCCGTGAGGGTCCCATAAAAGCATTTTCTCCCTACGAGTCGTGAGGATCCCGTAGGTGTATTTTCTCCTTGGGAGTCGTGAGGACCCCCAAGTGTGTTTTTCCTTAGTGAGTCGTAAGGATCCCACGAAGGTTTGTTCTCCTCGTGCATCGTGAGGACACATGAGTGGGTCTTCTCAATGGAGCATAATTCCAAAGGCGGAGACCAGCCGCATAACTGGTGATTGTGGTGGGCCATGGGTATGACGAGAATTATTTGAGCCCGTGGATTGTATACGGTAGTCAATTTGGGGACTAACCGTAGGGCTGGGAGAATTTTGAGAAATTGGATTTTGGTTGGCGTCTGCATCGCTGCACTGGAATGTGGTACCAGGAGCGACTCATCATTCGCCGTTTGGGGACTTGGAATTTGGATCTTGTTTGGCATCAGCATTGCTGCACTGAATAATGCCAGGATCAACTCATCATTTGCCTTGGGACGACTTGGCATTTGGGTTTTTGGTCGGCATCAGCACCGCTAACACTGAAGCGAAATGCCAGGAGCGACTCATCATTTGCCGTTGCCCGTTGGGGAACGATGTCTTAGGAGACAGGTTTGGGTCCCTATCACCTAATGCTTTTCAATTTTATAGGCCGTGAGGGTCCCATAAAAGCATTTTCTCCCCACGAGTCGTAAGGATCCCGCAGGTGTATTTTCTCCTTAGGAATCGTGAGGATTCCTAAGTGTGTTGCTCCTTTGTGAGTCGTATGGATCTCACGCAGGGGGTTTCTCCTCATAAGGTCGAGAGGACTTTGCGAGTGTATTTCATCTCTTTTCACGAGTTTGCGCCCTTTCGGGTTTTCACAGACTCGCCGGTAGTCCTGTTGTTTTTACTCACGGAGCCCTTTCGGGTTTTCATCCGTGCCCGTTTTGGTTGTGTACATACCGTTTATTTCTTCTTCTTTTTTTCTTTTTCTTTCTTTTTCTTTTTTTTTTAGCCGCTGGTGGGACATTAAAAGTAGTCTCACCGGTAGGATTTAGGAGAAATAGGGGTCATTTACGCCCGTGGATTATATACGGTTTTGCAGGATGTCTGATCCAGACCGTAGGGCTGATGTGCTCAATTCGCCTGCGACTTGGAGCATTCACGTGTAGTATTTCTTGAGATATCGTCCATTGATGGGTGGCATGGTCCTTTCTCCCTCTGCACTTATTAGTTGGTAGGATCCTCCGTCGAACACTTTCTCAATGACGTATGGTCCTTCCCAGTTTGGCTCGAATTTTCCCTTGGCATGTCGATTGAGGATGATCCGTTTTTTGAGGACTAACACCAATTCACCTTTCTTGAAAGCGCGGAGACGAGTTATCTTGTCATAGGCCCGTGACATTTGGGCTCGGTATAGCTCCAGATTTTGCTGCACCGCGAGCCTCTTTTCTTCGAGGGCATCGAGTTCTTCAAGTTGAAGGAGCACGTTTTCCTCCTCCGTCAACTCATGCTGAACGACTATTCTTAAGCTTGGAACTTCGACTTCGAGGGGGGGACCGCCTCCACTCCGAAGAGCAATGAGTATGGAGTGGACTGAGTTGGAGTACGGTGCGTGGTATGATATGCCCACAATGCCTCATGAAGCTTGAGATTCCAGTCTCTCTTGTTGGCTGAAGCATTTTTCCTCGGGAGCTTGCATAGAGTCTTATTGAAGGCTTCGGCTAGCCCATTGGCTCTTGGATTATAGATGGAGGAATATCTCCAGTCTATCTTGTGCTGAGTAGCGAACCTTGAGACATTGAAGCTCTTGAAAGAAGGCCCGTTGTCAGAAATGATTCTTCTTGGTGTACCGAAGCGGTATAGAATATTATGCTGGAAGAACGTCAGAATATCTTTTGTCTTGACTTCTTTTAGCGGGACAGCTTCAGCCCATCTGGAGAAGTAGTCTGTTGCGGCCAGTATGAACCGGTGGCCTTTAGATGACGGAGGATCAATTGGGCCAACAATGTCGGTGCCCCAGACTTCGAAGGGCCACGACGCCACCGTAGGATGCAACGGATTGGGATGCTTGTGAATGAAATCACCATGGATTTGGCAGATCTGACATTTCTTTGCATGTTCTCCGCTATCCCGTATCATGGTGTGCCAGTAATACCCAAGCCGTTTGATTTGAAGTAGCATCTTGGGGCCAGATTGGTGAGCACCGCAAACGCCCGAGTGAACATCTTTCATGACCTTTTGGGCTTCAGCCAATGACAGACACCTGAGCCAGAGTTGGTCATATGACCTGCGGTATAACGTGTCATTTACAAACACGTATCGGAGAGCTCTTTTCTTCAGCTGAATCCTCGCAGATTTTTCTTCGGGCAGCTTGTCGTATCGGAGGTACTCTATGAAGGGTTCTCTCCAATCGGGCTCGTCTTGGATGATCGAAGCTTCTTCGGCGGGACTGCTCTTCTGTTCCGCGCTTTCCTCTTTTCGTAGAGAGACTGGGGGTAGAATTTGCCGGCTCCTGACTGTGATCAGAATTTCGTCCATGTTAGGATCAGCCAGCTCCTTGGCTAAGCGAGCGAGTATGTCGGCTTTTCCGTTCAACGCTCTGGGGATTCTCATTAGTTCAATATGAGTGAACCGTTTCATGAGTTCTACCACTCGGCCTCTGTACCGAGCTAATTCGGGTTTGTATATCTTATAATCGCTACTTACTTGGTTGACGACGAGCTGGCAGTCACCGTAAACTCGTAGCCGACGGATTTCCATTTCTATGGCGAACTCCAAACCAGCTATCAGAGCTTCATACTCAGCTTCATTGTTTGTCCGAGACTCGGTGAGAGCAAAAGAACGCCGTAGGGTTCCCATTGATGGTGTGATGAACACCAATCCTATCCCTGCTTTTATCTCTGGGACGCTTGATTTACTGGAGGTCCTTATTGACGAGGCTCCATCGAAGTAGAGCTCCCAACATGGCTCATCTTCCTCGAGGTGCAGCACTTGTTCATCGGGTAACTCACAATTTAGCGGCGACCCTTCTGGTATCGGATGAGCAGCGAGAAAGTCTGCAAGAGCTTGCCCTTTTACGTCTTTCTGAGGAGTGTAAACTATGTCAAACTCAAGTAGCATAACAGCCCATCTTGCCATTCTGCCGGCTAGGCTTGCTTTGGTCATCAAGTGTTTGAGCGGGTCGACCTTGGAGATCAGCATAACCCGATGAGCGAGCAAATAGTGCCTCAGCTTCTTCACAGCAAATATTAGAGCCACGCATTGCTTTTCGATTGGGGAATAGTTGTGTTCCGCCCCGACTAGAGTTCGACTGAGGTAGTAGAGGGCATTTTCCTTTCCCTCCTCGTTATTTTGGGCGAGGAGCGCACCGAGTGACTCATCTAGCGCGGCAGTGTAGAGAATCAACGGTTTATTTGGAATGGGAGCGGCCAGCACTGGAGGGTGCAACAAGTATTGTTTGATGCTTTCGAACGCTGCTTGACATTCCGCATCCCAGATAACAGGAGCTCCTTTCTTCATGAGCTTTGAGAATGGACTACATCTCCCCGATAAATTTGAGATAAACCTTCGTATATAAGCAAGCTTGCCTTGAAAAGATCTTAGCTGCGTCAGACTCTTCGGAGGGGGCATCTCCATGATGGCCTTTATCTTTGATGCGTCAACTTCGATCCCTCGATGTCGGACTATGAAGCCCAGGAATCTTCCCGATGACACGCCAAAAGCGCACTTCAGAGGATTCATCTTCAGGTCGTATTCCCTCAGTCCGGTGAGAACGGTCCTGAGATCTTGGATATGATCGGCCTTGGCTTTAGTCTTGACGACCAGATCATCAACATAGCATTCGACGACTCTATGGATTAGGTCATCAAAGATATTAGTCATCGCCCTTTGATATGTAGCACCTGTGTTCTTCAGTCCGAATGGCAATACCTTGTAGCAATATATTCCGATCGGGGTTCGAAATGCTGTGTGCTTCTCATCCTCAGGTGACATCTTGATCTGATTATATCCATACGAGCCATCCATAAAGGTGAACAGTTCGTAATTTGAGGTGTCATCGACCATCATTTCCATGACCGGTAGCGGGAAGTCGTCTTTAGGACATGCCTTGTTGAGCTCCCTGAAATCGACACAAACTCAGATCTGCACATTTTTCTTCTTCACTGGGACTATGCATGCGATCCAGTCTGCATATTTCTCTTCCCTGATGAAGCCGACATCGATGAGTTTCTTGGTTTCCTCGATGACCTTTTCTTCCAACTCCCTTCTCATTCTTCGAGGAGCTTGTTTGACTGGCTTAGCATCAGGAGATATAGCCAGCTTATGCACGGCTACCTCAGGGGAAAGGCCAGGCATTTCTTTGTATGTCCACGCGAAGCAGTCGACGAACTCACGCAGCAGGGCAATTATCTGATCTTTCATTTCCTCCGACAAGAGTGAGCTGATGTAGGTCGGCCTTGGATTATTGGGCGTTCCTAACTCGATCTCGGTTAGCTCATCAAAGGTTGCTTGTCCGCCATCTTCGAGCTCTTGAGGAGCTTCTTCTAGCTCGGCTATCTCTTCATCATTATTCGATCTTTCGCTGGCCTCACCAACATGGATCATGTAGCAAGCTTTGGAATCAGGTTGAATGTAGCCTATGCCCCGTCTATCTGGAATTCGTCCATCAATGAGTGCTCGGACCTGGGACGGATACCATAGCCCTTCGTAAAACTTTGCTTCGGACTCCATTTGATATAACCGGCATCCGCACTTCTTAAAGTATTCCCGCATCTCGGGTGCATAGTATCTGGGATTGAGGACGGCTCTTATGCCTCTCTCATAGGGAAGGCACGCGACAGAAAGGTCGTCCGGGTGCACAACGCGGTTTGACCTGTAAAACAGGATGCCCTTCTGTCCATTTTTCCTCCCGGGCACGTAGAAAGTTTCCAACTGGTCCACGGTAGATACTGACAATGCGTCGAGCTCTTTGCACATCCGTTCCGGCACCCTTGTGATGGCCAGGGACCCTTCAGTGACTTCGAAGGTCTCTCGTAGTTTCGCTTGCTGCATGGGGGGCCGATCTGCACAGCTGTTGCACGACAGGTCCTCTTCTTCTGACTCTTCAGTGTCACTGCTAAGATGAGGGCAGACTTTCCTGCTAGATGGCCCTTCAGTAACAGATTCGTCCGTATCGCTGCCGAAATGAGGGCGAGTTTGGCAGAAGGACGGGCTTCCAACGTCGGACTCATCAGTGTCGCTGCCGAAATGCGGGCGCACTTGGGTATTTTTGCTTTTGAAAGTGATAGCCGGCGCAGATTTGCTTTTGAGTCTTGGGGCCGTTCTATCCTCAGTCAGTTGTGGCTTAGCATTTTGGTGGTTCGTAAAGTACCGAGAATCTTCATATCGGACTTCATGCACACCGAACGGCTGGATGTCTCCGTCAATGCGTCTTTCTTCGCCATTTCTAGTATACTTCATGCATTGATGGAGAGTTGACGGAATGATGACGTAATCGTGGAGCCACGGCCGCCCCAAGAGAATCTTATAAGATGTGTCGGCGTCGATCACGTATATCTTAGCTTCAGTTTGCAGATCCCCAAATTTGATTGGCAAAGCTATAGACCCCAGAACTTGCTGGCAATTTTGGTTGAAGCCTTGAATGACAATCCTTTCCCTTGACAGGTGTCGGACATCCATTGACAAACTCTTCAGAGTTCGCAAGTTCATGATGTTCACTGAGGACCCCGGATCAATCAATATGCGATTAATTCGATCTCCGTCGCTGTACCCAGTCACGTAAAGCGGCCGGTTATGCTCAGCCGTTCCCAGTAGCAAGTCTTCATCCTTAAATGTGACTGCGGCGGCATACAAAGCGTGCTGGGCTTCTTTCATACTAATTTCCGTAAAGTGAGCATGATACCGCTCAGGGTTTTGTAGAGCGTGAATGAGAAAATCTCTAAGCTCCTTAGATAGGACCAAGGCGTCGTAGATGCTCAGGAGAGACGGAAGCTTCCGGAGATGTGCCAAGACATTATAGTCCACCGAGGAAGGACTTATATTTTCATCAGCCGGTTCTCTACCATCTTCTTCATTAGCGACTTGTTTTTCCTTCCCTTTTGGGGCGTTGGCCTGATTTGGCGGTAGAGCCCTGCCGCTTCTGAGCTGGATTTGATTGGTCATTGTGGCGAGCTCCTCGTCCTCTTCGGGAAAACAGAGATCATCCTCGGAGTCGCTGCCAAGATGGATGGCGTAGCAGGTCACTACTGGGATCTCTTCATCGGAGTCTTCTTCTAACTCCTCCAGAATTTCAGCCGCTTGTACAGGGAAGAACTCCTTCAATTGAATCAATGTTCTTTCCTTTTGTTCATATTCTTCGAGGGAATCGATATATTTTTGAATAGTCGATCTCCCTGCAGACTCTTTTTCGCGTCGAGCTGCACTTTTCTTCTTCTTGAGCTTCTTGGATTCTAAGCCTGATGGAGCCGCATTGGCAGCTGGACTGGTAGGCTTCTTCTGCCCATCCCATTCCGTCCTGGGTTCTTTCCGAAGTAGCTTTATCATCTTCTTCGTCTTATTAGATATGTGCGTACTCCTCGGAGGCCGTGATGATTCCGTTTCATTTCTCGGGGCAGCGGGTTCGGCTGTCTGCTACCAGAAGGCTTCAACTTCTGTCTGTATAAAGTTGGTGGTTGCAACTTGATTGTTCACCAACACGCTTTTGGACAGCTCGATCTCTCCAGCCTTGTACTGCTTCTCGACCCAGTCTTTGAAGATATATCAATCCTCGATCGCTTGGCTCACTACTCGGTGGTGCGGGCAATACAGAGGATTGTCTATCATTTTTGCTTCTTGGGGTCTTTTCGACTCCGGCAATTGTAGGCCATTGCTCATGGCATCTTTAAATATCTTGCGGACCTTGTCCCTTCTGAAAGAGTAAATCTTGTTCTTTTTCTCCTCTAAGGAAGGCCTATCTCCTCCCAGCAATGGCTTTCGAGACCGGTTGGCTTTGGATTCGCCCGCCCTTCGCTTTTCTTCATTGTCGGAGGCATTGAAGACATTGGTACTGCTGGAACTCCCACTTCTACGGTTGTCCTCCCGCTTGCTTTTCCAAGTTTTGTCTCTCTGAGAATCCGGCAGGGGCGGCTGTTCTTAGGCGGCGGCAACCACATTCAGGCTAGATTGGGCTTTTGATGTGGTGGCCCCGTCCTTGCTTTTGCTGCGAAGGTTGTCGCTGGGGCGCCCGCCCGCCATATAGACCGTATGGATGATACATCCCGCCGTCTTTCTATCATTGGCGGACGATTTCACGGATCGCTGTCTTGACCACCTTGCTTCGGTAGCTGGTAGTCGATTGAAGGCGGCTGGCCTAACCAGGTTCTTAAATGGTGCTGGCGCTTCTTTCCCGGGTTTGCCCCGCTGCTTTCGTACGGCACAGAGCGCCTGATAGACCCTTGCAGAGATCGTGTCGTACTTTTTCTGTTGGGGCCGGGACACGTCTCTTTGTGGCACTGTTCGGACCGCTGTCTTCTTGATTCTGGCGGTCATGGCATTTTTCTGAACCCACTTTAGAGGCTCGAAGGAATTGCTGATTCTTACGTCCGACTCAGCCGTCGTCGCGGGGCAACCCTGCACTTGGAACTTCACACGATTCCATTTGGCCGAAGCCTTGGCCCTTTTGTTGGCTCGATACCTGAGCCGCTTCTGCCTTAACTTTTCTGTTCTAAGCACCTGGCGGACATAGGCTCTTTGGGAAGACACCGCAGACCGGTTGATGGAGGGCCTTGGAAATACGCCCGATTGTGCATTTGTTGGAGTCATCTCCTAAGCTCGTACGCAACATTTGATGTTGCCCTTCGCATCGGAAGTCTTGTCCCCAGCTAGAGCGCTAGGGAGTCGTTCAGACACCATCTTAAGTTTCGGTTGTGGTGCCTTAGCAATCACAACATTCGGCCTCTTGCCCCTTGGGACCGGCTTGACCACCTGTTCCGCCGGGATCTCCGCCAGATGAGCGCTTCCGGCAGGGTAGATGATGACGGAGCCGAACTGGCGGGGCGGTTCCTCCCACTGTCGACTGAGGCTTGCGGGGAGAACCACACGAGCGTTGATCTTAACCACGTATGGAATCGGGGTCATGTTGGAAGCTGACTTCGTCAGGGGAGACATTGTCGTCGAAGGTTGATTGCTGCACGGAAAAAAAACATCATTTCAGTATAGGCAATCGATATGTGTATTGATTGAGTTCGCATGAACGTTTAACCCGAAATATAGGAGGAGAGATTGGTCCAACCGGGCGTGCCAGAATCTGTAGGGTGTTTTTCGTCACCACATTGAGATGGGAATACGCGCGCGCTTGTCAGGCGTACTACAGATTCCCCCTGCCTAGGGTAGGCCGGGGTTTAATGATTATGGGGATCCGAATCTCCGGCAGCCGCGGACTAAGCTGCCGTTAATTACCCCCCGCCTTTGGGGCGGGGGAACCTCCGATTGACGGGTCAAACTGGTCATGCGAACTCAATGTGTAGTGTACGTGTGTTGTGTTTTGGAGGGGGGGGTTAAATATATCGGGAGCCACGCAGATTTTTTGCTAACAGGGACAGTGTCGTGGAGTATGTGTATGTGTACATTTGTATACATATGTATATATATAAAAAAAAAGGGAAAAAAGACATCCAAAGGATGCGTGGGGCCAGCGCCTGGGCGCTTGAGCGTAAGCGCGCCACGTGTCGGCACGTGGGCGCTTTGCGCTCGAGCGCAGAGCGCTGGAGCGCAACGCGCCACGTGTCGGCACGAGGGCGCTTTGCGCTCGAGAGCAGAGCGCTGGAGCGCAAGCGCGCCACGTGTCGGCACGAGGGCGCTTTGCGCTCGAGCGCAGAGCGCTGGAGCGCAAGCGCGCCACGTGTCGGCACGCGGGCGCTTTGCGCTCGAGCGCAGAGCGCTGGAGCACAAGCGCGCCACGTGTCGGCACGCGGGCGCTATGCGCTCGAGCGCAGAGCGTTGGAGCGCAAGCGCGCCACGTGTCGACACATGGGCGTTTTGCACTCGAGCGCAGTGCGCTGGAGCGCAAGCGCGCCACGTGTCGGCACGTGGGCGCTTTGCGCTCGAGCGCTAGCGCACCTGCGAGGAAAAAGGGGGGTTTTAAGCCCCGGAAATTCTCTAAAGAGAAAATAGGGTGGAGTTAAACTCCTAAGATGCTTTGGATTAAGGAAATGGGTCCTTCTTCTTCCTTTGCTGGCCGGATCTTGGAGATAAAGAGATGTGAGATTTAAAAATCTTTTCTATTTGAGATCTGATGGCAGATCTGAGTTCCCTTTAATGGGTTTTGTGGTGGAAAACTATTTAGTTTTGAAAAAGGAAGAGTAAAACTCTTGATTTAATTCAAAAGAAAGAAGAAGGTTTTGGAACCTTGAAGATGGAAGGAAGAGCTTAGATCTGAGACTTTTTTGGAGAGAGAAAAAGTTGTAGGGATATTTCATTATCCTTGCCTTTATAGGCTATACACTTTACACATAGCCCCTTGGGCTTCACAAAATGGCATTTTGCCTATCCCATGTCTCATGTGCCATTTCATTTTGCACATAAGCCTTGGGCTTTACAAAAATTTGGCTTTATGCCTATTGTTCTTACTTTTATCCATAAAATAAAAAAAGGAAATGCAACAAAATTATTTATTACAAAATTTTTATCTTGGCATGGGGGAGGCCGGCTGCTTCATGTTCTGGCTCGACCCGGGCATGGGCCCACTGGATCTGGGCTTGGGCCCACTTGGCTTGGGGTTGACTTTGATTTTGACTTGGTCAGCCGGGGTGTAAATTTTTACCTCAACAGACACCTACTTGGTTTATAGCATTGATCGTTAAGTGAGAAAGTTCCGGAGGAGTAGCATATACTCACAGTAGGATCGGGATCCAAATATCATCGCGTGACAAAACTGAAGAAATCTTACCAGAATCATCACACTCCAAATGGTATGCAGCGTTAGTAAGTTTCAGTTTCTTTTGAAACTCCCGATGTGGATTTTTGCCCCATGTTCTTATGACCTTGACTTTGGCCAAAAAAATCATAAGTCACATGTCATGTTCTACCCGTCATTCTCCAGGTTAATTTGAGCCCACCAGCACATACCCTTGACTTTGGCCAACAAGGTAGAACGACTGCCCCAAACCAACACATCTATCTATGCTGCACATGAATACCCAATAGCTGCCAATCACTATGCCTTGACTTTGGCTAACAAACATTGCTTGAATACTTATTGACCATTCATGTGAAACGACGGAGGGCTACGAATGGTTTTGGCGAAACCGTGAACGTAGTGAACTTGATATAATCGAAGGAACGAGAAAGCTTTCAAAAGGAGTGGTTCAAGCTCCGCATTTAAAATTTGGTTTTGAAAAGAACCGAGTGGTTTTGAAAGTGTTCCAACGACTTTTACTTGGTTTATTTTTCTTGCATTAATTCCAACGCGTCTCATCATTTAATCCTACCATTGCAGAAAACAACGAAAATATGACGTACGCTTATGCCATCCGCATTCGCCACAGGGTCCCGTCATCACCCGTTGGGTTACTTAACTAACGACAGAGCGGGGGCTGGACTAGCGCGGATGCAAAACATAAGCAATGCCTAAATAGATATCATATAGATATATATAAACATTCGTCACATGCAATGATAGCCATTCCAGATCACAGATAAACACATTGGATATACTAGGAATCCGCATTTCGTACGAGCCTGTAACGAAGAGCGGATTACACGGTCGCGATGAATAGCCAAACCCCACAATAGACCCCTACGGGTGCGGCAAACTACCCGCCAAGTACCCGAAGCGAAGCAACCTCCCTCAACACCGTGAGTAGGCCACTCGGCACTTCGAGATACCCGGTAGTTTGTCCACCCCACCTTGGGTCTATCCTAGGAGCAAAAACAGTAAAAGAAATTATACAATGACGACTACAACCCCGACCCGATTGTGCGGCCATACAAATAAAATTACATCAATTTACATATTACAAGAATTGAATGAATAAGAAAACTCTCATCTCACAACCCCCCCGGCTATTCATCCGCGACAATCCAACGAATTCATATACATAAACCATCAACATTACAGATCACAGATATGTATAATCCCTACTAATCGACGTATATCGATTAGCAGACGTTCAATACATATATCACATCACAGATATAACCCATTAGCCAAAGTGTAAAGAAGTTCGATCAAAATACGGATTTGTGACCACCCCAAAAAATAACTTGTTCTCTGGAAAATCTGGTCAGAAACAAACCATCCTAAAAATCCCAAAACCGCAACAGAAGAACACTGCAGGAAAAACGACCCACGGCCGAGTCAACTCGGCCGCGGATCTGCGGCAAGAGCATGCTTTTACCGCGGTTCCGCGGTGAGTTGGTCGACTCGCTGGTTCGTTTTTCTTGTGTGTTCTGTAAAAACCCTGAGCCGATTTTTAGTGTATGATTTATTATTTTTAGAGCAGTTTTAAAAATCAGCAAAAACTTAGGGTTTTAGAAAAAGGTTTTGCGATTTTTTTTTCCGATCGAAGTTCTAGATACTTTGCTAACTAGTTAGGTTGTGTTTAGGTAGGCTCTGATACCACTGTAAGTCCACGTTGCCCACCCCGGTGCTTGCGGGGAGGCGGAAAAGTTATGAAAAATCGGGTTTTTACAACACTAGGCAACATGGACTAGCTAAAGGAGGGATCTTTGCTAAACAAAAACTAACTAACAAGATAAAAGAGTTAGCTACTCGGTTAAGGGGTTATACCTAGGTCTTCAAGTCCTTCTCTTCTTGCTCCTTGGAGTGGAAAGAACGGGTTCTCCTTGTCGCCTTCTCTTGCCGAAGAAAGATCCACCCGAGGGCCTCTACCTTTGGCTCCAACCTCAAACTAGAAGTAACTAAGGAGCTTGGTTTGCTAAACCTAGACCTTAGAAAGAGAAGAGAGTATTTCTGAAGGGATTATCTCAATCTCAAATGGTTCTCAACTCATGAGAGGGGAGAGCTAGAGAGAGAGGAAGAGGATGAGAGAGAATGAGAATGATAGAATGAGAAGAATAAACCACCCTTCTCACATATATGTGAATTATGATAAATAAATAATTATCTAAAAATAATTGTGATGGTTAATCTTGACATGACTATTATCATTTCACATTAATTACTTTTGCAAGTATCAAAGAGCATCTTTCATATGAAATGATGATGGTCAAGTTGTCGACCTAGGTCAACAAGTCAAGCAAAGTCAAATGGTCAACAACCCTAACCATACACAATTATAATTAACTAATATTAATAAATCATGATTCACACAAACATTAGGGTTAAGAAAATGACAATGGTCATCAACCCTAATGAAAGTCCTCTGCCTCTGCCTCAGTCGACTGTGCATACACACCCGTATCCGTGTTCCGAGGAACACGAATACAATGAGATAAAACCAATCCCAAATCATATACTAGGATCCGGCTTAAACCAAAGACCTCTAGTATAAGCTGTCCGGATGTGAACGAACCCCATCGCAAAACCATGCGACCTCTACTCATTTTTCCTAAAGTCGAATAACCCTCTGTGTGGGACTCTAAAGACTCGACACTACGCTGGCAGTGGGTTTAACCACAGACCGCAAGCGACACTAGCTGTATGTAACGGTCCCCAGGTAGATGCCGATAAGAAGACTGACGAGGTAAACCCATCTGAACTCCTACTGAGCCTGAATGTGACAGTCTCCGTACAGTCCGGTCTGTTCGTCTAAGAATATTGCATGGCGGGCCTAGGGAGGCGGTAAACGTCTGTCCCCTACTAGCAGTACAAGTCGTGTCAGAGTGTAGCCCAAAACACCCTGAGTTAACACTGGAAACCTACCAGTCTATCTCGCTTGCCCTGGCCTGGGACTTTGTGTAATGGCTCTCCTAGACACAGCGCGATATCAACCCCCAATACCGGGAGAGACGAATCCTGTCTAACCGTCACTGCCTCCAAGTGCTTCGGGACTGCACCCAAAAACTACCTGTTTGCACGACTCCTTTGAGCCGTGGTAGGCTAGTAATCAAAGTACAGTGCGAACACACTCGAGGCGAAGTGACTGTGTCAAGTCAACGGATAACTGACGATAGGTATAATACTAACCAACAGTTCCCGACGAGTCCTGTCCAGTATACTCATAACCTAACGAGCACCCACATACTATCTCAAGTACGACGTACTGACGGCTGTGGGACAGACCGTCTCCCAAACTGGGATGAAAAGCGCATACGCTAGTCTACTCCGGAGTATCGATGCCCTGTCTCGATAGCCCTGTGACTAGGGACCTGCATAAGGATGTGCTTGTGGATTACCCAGCCCCCACGAGTGTGACTGCCATCACAACGCTGGTAATCATGCAAAGATCCTAAGGGCTCCACTAATGTGTAAAGGCGATATGCTAAAAGTAACACATGCACACATTAAAGCAGAAACAAACCAAGTAGCATACTACTATTTTGAGCAAGATTGTCAATACAAGGTGAATATCCCAAGCTTCCATCAAGTAATATACAAACCAGTATGATACAATAATGGCCTCTAGGGAATATACACTAACAGAGCGGGAGACAGTTGGCAATGGAAGGTAGTAGGCGAGGGACAGTGTGGCAGGTAGTGATGGAGGATAACGACTGATGGTGGTCGACAAGGGCAGGAAACGAGCAGCGGTGGGTGGCGCTGAGCAGTTGCGATGGATGGTGATGACCGACGGTGGCGGAGCGAAGGGTGATGACTGGTGGCGATGAGATATGGTGGAGGCCAATGAAAGATTCATGACATTAGTCGCAAATTTCTTTGCCCTCACTCCATTCCCTTTATATGTCTTTACTTCTTACTTTCTGTACACCACACTTAGGCTAATTGGTTTTCTTCTTTTCCTACGTTTTGATAAATGTCAAAGCTTTGGAAGATGACTATCCAATAAGCGTAATAGGTTCTTTCATAATAGTATGAGCCCTCACAACCTGAGAGAAGCTAAAAATAAAAGACAACCGAATAATCCTATTCAATTTCTTCAGAACCCGTGGGCATTCTCGAACTGAAACAAGTTTCTTCGAGTTCGTATGTAACAATACGAGATGCCCTTTCCTAACAATATAGAACTCTATAGTGATACGAAGTGTTTTGGAGAAAAGAAAGCGAAAGTAGGAGTAGCATGGATATTGGTAGTGATATGTATGCCCTAGAGGCCATTATCGTATGATATAGTGGATGATTGGACATATATAGGGATATTGGTAGTGATATGTATGCCCTAGAGGCCATTATCGTATGATATAGTGGATGATTGGACATATATATGGAGGACTTTATTGCTCGACATGATAGTATGCAATCTGGTTTCCTTTATCTTAACATGTTCACTGGTATTATTATACCGTCTCTCATATACATGTTGATAAAGCCCTTAGGATGTTGGCTGGACTACCAGGATTATGATGTGGATCATACTACTGAGACCTGGGTAGTCCATAAGTACATCCTTTAATTGTTCCTAGTCGAGAGAATATCGAGAGAGGGCATCGATATTCCAGAGTCGACTAGTGTGTACGTTTCTTGACCTTGTATGGGGCGATGGTTGATCCCATATCCATTGGTGTTTGACATCAAAGATTGTACACATGTGCTCATTAGAGATTGGGTACACCGAACAGGATTCGCCGAGAACTCCTAGAAAGTACTATACCTATCGTCAGATAGCAGTTCTCTGGTGACACTGGGACAAGTTAGTCTATAGACCCGAGATCGTCATAGAGTCTTGTATGTCTCCCACCGTGCTTTGATTTCCTCCCTACCGCGGATCAAATGAGTCGTGCAAACAGGTGGATTTTGGGTACAGTCCCGAGTCACATAGAGGCAATAAGCGATAGGAGGGGTTTCGTCTCTCCCATTATTGGGAGTTGATGTTGCGCTATACTTGATTGGCTATAACAGTAAGTCCCTGGCCAGGGCCGTTGATGAGATTTACTGGTGAGTGTTATCAGTAGTTTCTCATACCGTTATAGTCCTTATATCGACATGACTTATCAAGTTATTGGGGTCTGAAGATTCCACCCCCAGACTCGATATGCGACATATCAGACGAAGAGACCGGACTATACGGTAAGTGTTACTTATAAGCTTCATGGAAAGTATGGACAAGCTTGCTTGTTGATCTTCTAATTGCTCAATATCTTGGTAGCCGTTACGTCCAGCTTGTACCGCTGACGGCTTGTGGGTGACTGATGTGATCATTTTCCACTGTTGGCGTATTGACGAGTCTTTAGAGTCCAACACAAAAGTTTCCTAGTTCAAGCGAAACGAAATGGGGCACATATGTTGATATGTGTGGGGGTCTGATTAAATACGAGTATGTGATACCGTATTATAATCTGGCAATTATCTGGTAACGGCCAAGTTATATGTGATATAACCGGATTATCAAATCAAATGTTGATTTAATAATGTGATATACAGATAAATGGTATTAGTCGGTTATATGTGATATAACCGGATTATTAAATCGAGTGTTGATTTAATAATGTGATATATATTATATTTGATATAATTATACCTTAACTAATATTATTGCTCACTAATTCTTTACTTAAGATATATTTGATATATATATATATATATATATATATATATATATATTAAAATGAAGCATGGTGTAATTTCTATTTTTGGAAAATAGAATAAATAAGGTTGAAAATGGAAGCAAGGGTGTAGCATGGCTTTTATTATTTGTTTATTTATCTTGACTCACTATTCAAGCATGGTTGCAATTGATTATTGCAATTTATTCCATTCTTGAATAAGTGAGCTTAAGGGAAGAACCATTCTACACTTGCTTTTTCTTTCTTGAGCTCATTCTTGAGTTGCTCTCTAGCTTCCATCTTCTTGACCTCACTTCTCCAAGCTCAAATCCCTCACATGTGTTGTGAAACTTTGAGCTTGTGAGATCTCTAGTCAGCAAACGCAACCCTTACTTCACCATCCTACAGCCTGTTTCCTTCACTAAAGTGTTTAGTGAAGAGGTAGCTTGGATTGGTGGACTTCGGGTGGATCATATTCGGCATGAAGATCATCGGAGGAAGCTCGATAAAATTCCAAGTGGAGCGTAGTGGAGTCGCGTGGACTACAACCCGGAGCTTGTGAAGTGAAGGACTCGATCTACGAGGGTATAATCTTTTTCACTTCTTATAGTTTAGTTGATATCAAGTTAAACCCTAAATCATCTAGTTAAAGATCTTGTTAGTGTTCGTTAGCAACCCCAAAAATTTTAAATTGGCATGCTTGATGCTAGGAAAACCCAGTGGTGGTGCTAACGTACACTTTCATGGTATCAGATCCAAAGCTAGAAGATTAGACGATGTTTGTAAACTTACGAAACCGAAAAAACTCCGAAACATGAAACCTGAAACCTGTTCTCTGTCAATTTTTGAAATGACTTCAGAAATTTTTTTAAATATATGCAGGATGCTACTTTTGAAGTATGTTGAACACCAGAAAAATTTGAGGAATAGAACCAAAAGTTTGGCCGGCGAGAAAGCTCAATAAACTGGCCTGGCCGGATTTGTGAGGGTGTTCTGACTTCAAATTTTTTTGGTGTTCCACTCTGTCGGTTTAGGGTTTCATGTCATTGTTTGATTAGCCCAAAATTGCATGTGATAATAATTTAGTTAAGGGGATAATTCGGAGTGTTTCGTATTGGCAATTTAACGTCGTTTCGAGTTTATATTGATATGTCATACAGTAGTTGGAATCCGCATTCAATTAGTTTTGTGAAAACTAGTTGCTAATTATAAATCTAGTGTTTTAGTCTCGGATAATCGGTTGCCACGGAGTTTTGATTCGGATCAATACTCCGTCGCCATCACGTATAGTACGCAAATACTCGCTGAATTACTTTGCTAGGTAGCCACGCCCCATAGCCCCGACCAAGTGACTGTAGGAGAACCCTGATGCCAAAAACATCCACTCGGGTGCTCGTGGCCACGGTGTTCCGCCCTAGTGCACTTTGTCGACGGCATCGGAGGTGCGGCCATCTACTAAAGTTCCCGACGAGTATTCGATATGGTAGTCGGGAATCTTATTGAATCACCGGCTAAACAATTGAAAAGTGTTTTCAATTTGAGACTAAAATGCAAGATTTATCTGGTTAGGCATGAAATCGGGTATATGAGATATTCCGGGTTTATGATGTCTAAGGATATGCGGATTCTAATTATTATAGTTTTTCATTTCTTTTCTGCGACCTTAAGTGTAATATGTGGGGTATCCCGATCTCGTTGCTATATGTCAACGACATTCGAAATACGCGTATTTACTTATGTTGATGATATATGATGTTATGTGTTGTTGTGATATGCTTTATTGGATCGTCGTGATTGAATAGCCGGGGTTTTACGTGAGATGAGAGTGTTTTCATTTTCATTCATGTAAAATTTGTATGTAATATTCTTTTATTGGGGCACTTCCGAATTGCGGATGATGTCACCACTGATGTATATTATTTACGTTTCCTCTTTAGGATACACCCAAGGCGGGGAGCACAAGTAACCGGGTTCTAGAGTCCACTAGGAGACCATCTCGACGAGTCGAGACCGGGTCTCCTAACTCTAGAATTGGTAGGGTTACTTGCTTCCCTCGTAGGGGTCTTGGGATGTGGGTTTGGCTATTCATCACGACTGTGGAATCCGTGTTTTACATTACTGGCTGAATTTAAAACACGGACCTCCTAATATATCCAATATTTCATATGTTGCTTTTGCTGCTTGGTTCTGTGATGTGATCATATAACTACGTGAGACGAATGCTATATATATAATATATATATATAATAAACGTTGCTTATGTTTTGCACCCGCGCTAGTCCATCCCCCGCTTTACCGTTAGTTAAGTAACCTAACGGTGCATGACGAGGCCCTGTGGCGAATGCGGATGGCATAATCGTACGTTCTATTTTCGTTTTATTTTCTGTGATATTTAGGAAACATTAAATGACGTGACTTCATTAATGAGATTAATGAAAAGAAAAGAAACCTAAAGATGTTGTAGAATCAAAAGTTTTTAAAAAGGTAGCTTTAGTTCTTGCTTTGCATAGTGTTATTCCTTGTTGAATATCCACCACCTCATTCTATCAGGAAAGAGCCGAGATCTCTTCACCGGGAGTGACCTCTTTAGCAAAAGTAGCAAATGCTACAACCCACTCGGTTTTGTTTTTATAGCTTCTCTAGTTCTTGCTTTGCATAGTGGTATTCCTTGATGGATATCCAGCACCTCGTTCGATGAGGAAAGAGCCGAGATTCCTTCACTGGGAGTGACCTCTTTAGCAAAATGTAGTAAAAGCTATTCGTTTTTTTTAAAACTAAATTTTAAAAGCAGAGCTTAAACCACTCTTTTTCAAAATCACTCGATTCTACAACGATATCAAGTTCATTACGCTAAAGGTTTTCTTAAAAACCAAATTAGCCCTCCGTCATTTCAGATAAATGGAATTAAGTATTCGTGCTGCGTTTGTTGGCCTCCGTCAAGGCATAGTGTGCGGTAGCTGATTAGTGCTTATCTGCAGCATGTGATGCGATTGGGTTAGGGTAGTCGTGTGACTTTGTTGGCCTCTGTCAAGGATCGTGCAGGTGGGTTTAAGTCAATCAAGAAATGAACAGGTTGAACTTGACCAGTGGCCTATGGTTTGATGGCCTTCGTCAAGGTCATAGGAAGCTAGGGGTAAAAATATATTGGGAATTTCAAGTGTTGAAATTTGCAATGAGATTGCATATCTTCTATATGATAGTTGGATCCTGATACCTACTGTGAGTAAGAGTTCCTCCTGGGAGAGTATTGAACTTTACAATTAGCCGATCCATTAGGTGTCTAAGAAAGGTGTTAACGGGGTGATTCCCCTTCGGAAACGAGGTTATTTAATTAGTTCCGTGTGAAAGCCTGGGGAGACTCCCTCGGAGTACCAATACCTGCCTGGCCGAACGATTGGCGAACTTGTAGGGTGTAAATAATCTCGGCCTGTCTTACCTTTCAGGGTTTGAAGGAAGATTTGATAAAAACAGTGTGAGGCGTCCTGTTTAGATAAAATAATAACCAATCTAATCTTGCAAAGAGCGTACGCAAAGTGATTATCCTTCTCTCTCTCCTGGTACCGACCTATGACATGTCTTAATCAAGATAATAATATTGATGTATTGACTGAACGCACTTATTATACCGGGCTAGGTTCCTCTCTATCTTATGACTGTCATAAGTTTGAGCAAGGAATAAGGGAATCTCAGGATTCCCAAACCACCCGAACGTAGAAGGAGTATGTTGATGCATCATTTTCGTGTGTGTTCATAACCGAGAACCGTTTCTCAGTTTGCTCTACGTCCTGGGTATTGGACACCGGATCAGGATCCTACGTATGTAATTTGTTACATGGGCTATAGAGAGGTAGAGAACTGGGAAGGGATGATATGTCTCTAGTAGTAGGGAATGGTGCAATTGTTGCAACCAAAGCAGTTGGCGAATATCACCTTGTATTACTATGTGGTAACACAATGATTCTGAGCAACTGTTATTTCATACCAAAAATATTGTGAATGTTTTCCTGAATCAAGTGTTGATTATGTATGGTACGTTGTATAATGGTATAAACGTTCTAAATCAAACTACAGTTCTAAGTATATAAAACACACATAAGAGGAACAGTTCAAAAATGAACGAAGACTTCTTGTGGCATTGTAGACTAGGTCATATCAATGCAACAAGACTGGCAGAGTTACATAAGGATGCATATTTGAATCCGTTCGAATTTACATCTTATGAAACTTGCCAGTCATGTCTCAAAGGCTAGATGACCAAATCTCCGTTTACTGGACACGGAGAAAGAGCTACTGAACTCTTAGGACAGATACATAGTGATGTATGCGGTCCTATGTCTACACATGCCAGGAATGTTCCTCGTACTTTATTACATTCACCGATGATCTCTCTAGATTCGGACATGTGTTCTTGTTGAAACACAAGTCTGAAGATTTTGAGAAATTCAAAGAATATAATAACGAAGTAGAGAACCAAACAGGTAAAAATATTAAAATCCTTCGATCTGATCGGGGAGGAGAATACTTGAGCACAGAATTCCGAGACTACTTAAAAGAGAATTGGATTCTCTCTCAGCTTACTCCTCCGTATACACCACAACACAACGGAGTATCGGAGCGGAGAAATCGCACCCTGTTAGATATGGTGCGCTCCATGATGAGTACTGCTGAGTTACTGTCATGACCCAAGTTAGGCACATGACCGGCACATAGACCACGTAACGTCAACAGTCGTAACGCAATTTAAGTAAGCTGAAAACCCAGCAATCTAAACCATTACAAGAAGGAAAAGATAGGAACATTTTTAAATCTCAAGTAAAACTTAAAGCTTAAGTTTGTTTTCATAAAAATTTCGGCAGCACCTCCATTGTAAAAGCTAGCCCAGAAACGGGTACAAACATGTAACGTTTTAGAAATCGTTATACGAATTTTTCCGTTTTAGGATAAAATAGTCGGTATTTTCCGTTTTAACCCGATTGTGATCAAACGTCCGTATAAAATTGCCGGCACCTAGTTTAGCTAGAATAAAACTAGTGCGCGAGTTTTGGGGGTCAATGGGATGTTTTGGATCAAATAGAATTTTTCCCTAATTAAATATTATTTTAAGTGGTAAATTATACACTTAAATTTTGTAAATTACTTCTTATGAGAATCTTTGCTAATCTAATTATAAGAATTAGTTAGAAGCTTCTTTTCAAATATCTAGATATTTTTTTGATGACTAATGATTTATATTTTAAAAAGAAAAGAAAAGATGAAAAGGTGGCAAAATTGCATTAATTAGCATTTATTGTAATTTTCTAGAACTTTCTCCATTTTATTTACACAACCCCCCCCCCCCCACCCCTTGGCCGAGCCTCCCCCATTTCTGCCCCAAAATTTTTCCAAGCTCATTTCATCTTCTCTTTCACTCAAAAACTCTTCAAAAATTCCCAAATAAATCCACAAAATCCTAAATAAATATTAAACCATCAATTCTCTTCACAAACTAGCTTGGATCTTCATGAAAAAGCATCTTTTTGGGGGGAAATTTTGATGGAGCTAGTTGATCTTTTGTGTTCTTGAGAGGTATAATTTCTAATTCAAATCCTTAATTTGGTTGTATTAAATCTTTAAACTAGTTAATTATATGATTAATATAGATTTTAACTCATGATAAATTTATTACTCATAATTTTTAAGAAATTCAAGTTAGGGTTAAAAGCTTGGTGAAGTGTTTAATGTTAATTGAAGTTAAGAAAACTTAACCTAGTAGAATATGATAATTGTTGTTAATTAATACTTTGTCTAATTAAAAGTTTAGCTTACTAGGTTTTTACTAAAACTTAATTAAGCAAGTTTAAAAATATAGAAGTTGTTTGGATAGCTTAGTTAAGCTATTGTAAGATATTTGAAATCGCTAGATTTGTGTTTGCATGAAACAAGTGCGAAATATTGCGATAAGTTGCTTGCTAGGTTTCGGTGTATTTTCGATGTGGATTCAATTGGTCGTTGCGAGGCTATATCTATTATATTCCTCGTATTTGATTATGTTGTGGTTGCGCGATCGGGACGATCGGAGTTTAGACTTGGTGTTGCTTAGTTTAGCGACCCTAGTTAGGGTTTTTGCCGATGTCGTGCGTGTTTTGTGCGCTAGGTGCGCAGTGTATTTTTCTGGGCGATATCCTTGCGTTTCGTTAACTTTGCGTCGACGTAAGATATTTAGCTTATGTGATGTGTTTGTGAAATTATAGTATCGCAATCGGGGACTTCGGACGTTGCGAATAAAGGGAAGCAGGTGGTCGGATTTTCATAGCTCGTGACCATCGGTGAGTAGATTTAATATCTACGGGGAAATCGCCCATAAGGCGTTTTGCGTCGGGGCTGATATGATACGATAGCTGCATGTTATTGCATATTTGTTGATTTCATATGAACGTCATTGCATAGTATTACCTGTTGAACCTTGACTTGTTCCTATTGGACATATCACATTACTGACGGTTCATGTTGCACGAGCACTAATTTGTATGCTACATCCACACTGTCAGTAATTGCCATGACACGCACAACCCACATACATATGTGATATTATAGGGGATTGGGATAATTGAGGTAGTGACTCTTATTCCATTTCACATACCTTGCTATAGCTACTTGTACATCATGCATACATACTGACATGTACACCCACATATCTTGCTATAGTTGCATACACCCTAAGTGGTATTGTATTGACATGTGATATTGAGACGTAGATTATTGTGCTATTGCGCTATGAAATGCATCATACATACTTGTTTACATGTAGATACTTAAACCTTGCCACAATTACATGTACACCTCATATGATAATGCACTTGATTTCGGAGGATTTGGGAACCACATGATATATTTTAAAGCTGGATTCATTTTAAAGAGCGGTTTTCTCTTTATATGCTCATATAGCTGTTTTATGTTGCATATATCAGTTTTCATGGATTTTTTGCATTGATATATAGATTTCATGTGATTTATGGATTTGAGAACCGATGGGGTATTTTCAAGAAACTACGTATTGTTTGAAAACCCGGTTTCTCATGATATGATATTTTGATGCGTCCACCATGAGATATCTCAGAACGTGATATATACCCGATGCGACGAGCGTATTGGGCCGTGTGCGGGTACATGGTGGAGCCCGGTACGGTTTCCCTCGGCAAGATGATCGTAGATGATAGGTGATGAGCCTGAAAGGCAGGCAAGTACCTACCGGTGATTTTATTTGGACCAGGCGGTTATCGTGGGGATACCGACCGGAGTGATATACGATATATCGTCAGGGCCAGTCGTGGTGACAGCGCCTGAGTTATGAGGATTTACGTGTCGATGCTAAACACGGGTTTCATGATATTTCGAGTGTCGGTGTTTGACACTCAGGTTTTCCATGATTTCTACGTATCGTCGGTGGACATACAGGGTTGATATCCTTATACTTATATATATATATATATATATATATATACATACACATATACATATATATATACATACATATATATACATACATACATATATATATACATACAGGTATATATATACATACATGTATATGTTTTCATAATGTTTTGGGTGTCGATCTTTGACACTCAGGTTCCATGAGACTTACAGGATGTGAGGGCCGATCTGAGGATGCGGTGCCTGAGGATGATGGGATTTGATGTGTCAGTGAGGGACACTGGGGGTTTTTCCATGCTGATGATTTTGAATGAGGTTTTATATTATATCATCCCACACTCAGAATTATATTGATATGCATTGCTTCATGTAGATGTAGTACCTTGATGATGTACCTTTACTTGATTGTTGCATATTCATATTACCGTACGCATGCTATCAGATTAAATGTGATAGATTTATCGTTGTTCGTGCATATTTGCGATTACAGTATGATGTTATTTACTATTCACGAGTTGGCAACTCACCCCCATTGTGCCACAGTGTTTTGCAGGACTTACCCTCTGAGTAGTCGTGGCAGGGCGTCTTATCATCTCTACTTTTGCGGATACCGCTACGGTTGGCTGTGAGGACTTTACTTTTAGGTAGGTTTGCGGTTATCTATTTGTACATTGTATATCTTTTTGTTGGATCTAGTATTCTCCATCTACCACTTCTTGTAGTTGAATTAGAGATGAGTTGTAAGGATTCGGTGTTGTATTATTATTTTGGTGACTTTGGGTGTCGTGCTCGTGGGAGCCGGTCTTGTTGTAAAGTTTTACTTCTTTATGCAGTTTTCATTTATATTTCTTCGCTACGGCATCGTATTTATATCTTGTGGTGGTTGTCTCCGCCGTTAGGCGTGAGTTGCTCCCGTTTGGGATGCTTTAAATTTTTTCTATGTTGTATCCGTTTTCGGGGCTAGTTTTTACAAAGGAGGTGCTGCTGAAATTTTCAAGAAAGAAAACTAGAGTTAAAGATTTTACTTGAGATTTTCCCGAATGATTTAAACTATGTTTTTCTCTTCTTATCCAGTTTTGGGTGGTTTAGATTTCTGGGTTTCGGCTTACTTAAGTTGCGTACGCCTGTAGACGTTACGTAGTTTAAGTGCCGGTTACGGGCCAAATTTTTTGGTCGTGACAAAGTTGGTTTCAGAGCGCTAGGTTTTACCTTTCGGAGTATAGAATGACCTTGGTATGATGGAGTAGGTAGCTTAAGCAGAGTAACATAGCGTGTGTATGTTCCGCGGCATACATACGACACGGTACTCCGCCTAAGTGACCTTAGGACTTGTCGATTGAAATTCTTTCCGTGATTTTATACATCCTTGTGATTCGATTTCTGTATCCTTATCGAATCTTGTTTCAATTTCCAGCCTATATGCCGCCGAAGACTACGAGGGCACAGAGAGCGGCCGTGAGGGCCGATGTCAGAGTCGACTCGTCTGAGGCGAGGACTGACCAGGGCGGTACGCCTGTTGTACCGAAGCACATTGCTATGTTTGGGGCTGGTATGCAGGACCTGTGCCAGATGATGGGGACTTTAGTGGAGGCCATTCGAGTGCAAGGGCAGACAGTTGTTCCACCCGTTGCAGGGACCATGATGGTACCTACTATTCCGGCAGTCGTAGTTACAACTCCGGAGGTTATTACCATGTCACTGACAGAGTTCATGAGGCTGAGGCCTCCGGTGTTCACTGGCACAGATGCTACTGAGGATCCGCAGTTGTTTATCGACTGGAGGGCAACGATTTTTCGTTCGCTCCGATGCTCCGACGAGAGATGGGTGGAGTTCGCGAGCTTCCGTTTGGAGGGTCTGGCCCAGAAGTGGTGTGAGTCCTTAGAGATGGGCAGAGCCGCGGGTCTTGCTTCTATGACCTAGGCTGAGTTTGTGACTGTGTTTCTCGCCCGTTTTCTTCCACCGAGCGTCAGGGATGAGCGAGCGCACCGATTTGAGTCGATACGCCAGACTCCGGGGATGACGGTGTCTGAGTATGATGTACTGTTTACCGAGCTGTCTGTGTATGCTCCGTACTTGGTGGAGACTGAGGAGATGAGGGTGAAGAGGTTTGTTCGAGGCCTGCTTACCCAGTTGTTCCTTGCCATCAGCATTCAGGATTACGACACGTATGCGGCAGCTGTGGATGCAGCCCTATTGGTGGAGGAGCATCATCTGATTCATCGGTTGTTCCGGAACCGAAGAGGGCCCGTACTAGTATAGCAGCCCGGAGGCAGAGGTTTAGATCCCGAGACAGAGTTCGTTCAGACACTGGGAGTAGCAGAGATGTGGGACGTGGCCAGTTGTTCAGCACTTTTCCTAGGAGGGTCAGCCGTCGACACGCGGGTATTTTGGATGTCGCAGTTTACAGCACCTCGTGAGAGATTGTACCGTGATACGTAAAAGAGGGTCAACTGTACCCCAGGTTACCTTACCACCTTCTCAGCCTCAGAGAGCGTTGCCTCTTATGCCTGTTGTTGCGCCGCGTCAGACTCCTGCTCATAGGGGTCGTGGTCGTGATAGTTTTGTGCCAAGAGGACGAGGTGGCCGAGGCAGAGGACAGCCAGTTGCCGGTAAAGGGCAGGCTCGGATGTTTTCCTTGACTCATCAGGACGTGCAGGCGTCCAGTGCCGTGGTTTCAGGTACCTTTTCTGTATGTTCTTATGATGCTCATGTTTTTTTTGATCCGGGATCTACGCATTCATATGTTTCTACGCACTTCGTGCCAAGGTTAGGCCCAGAGTCGTGTTTGCTAGATCAGCCGCTTGTCGTGACTACTCCTGTTGGCGAGTCATTTGTTGCGCGACACGTGTTCCGGTCGTGTGCTGTCCGTATAGGAGACAGAGATTTGTCCGTCGACTTGATCCTTCTTGAGATATTGGACTTCGACGTTCTGCTGGGCATGGACTGGTCAGCTACTCGCGTCCATGGACTGCCGCGAGAAGACAGTTAGGTTTTGTTTTCCCGGCGAGTCAGTGTTTGTTGTGCAGGGGGACCGTGGTGCCGCCCATCACAGTTTGATTTCTGTCCTTTGCGCCAGTCGGCTTTTGAGGAGAGGATGTCGGGGATTCTTTGCTTTCATTCATAATACTGGAGCTACAGTGGAGTTGTTGGACCAGGTTCCTACCGTGCGAGTGTTTCCCGACGTTTTTCCAGATGAGTTACCCGGGATGCCGCCAGAGCGCGATATTGAGTTGTGCATTGATCTGATTCCTGGCATGGAGCCTATTTCTATACCGCCTTATCGGATGGCTCCGGCAGAGCTTAGAGAGCTTAAAGATCAATTGCAAGAATTGCTTGATAAGGGACTTGTGCGTCCGAGTGTTTCGCCGTGGGGAGCTCCTGTTCTGTTCTTCAAGAAGAAGGACGGCAGTTTGAGGTTGTGTGTGGATTATCGTCAATTAAACCGAGTTACGGTGCGGAATAGGTATCCTTTAGCTCGCATTGACGATTTATTTGATCAGCTCCATAGTGCGAAACATTTTTCTAAGATTGATTTGCGTTCGGGTTATCATCAGTTGGGGGTTCGGAATGATGACATTCCGAAGACTGCTTTTCGCACGCGCTATGGGCATTATGAGTTTCTGGTGATTTCGTTCGGACTCACCAATGCGTCAGCAGCATTCATGGATCCGATGAACCGGATTTTCAGGCCGTTTCTCGACCAATTTATTATTGTATTTATTGATGACATACTGGTCTACTCTAGGAGTCGTGAGGAGCATGAGCAGCACATGAGGATTGCTTTGCAGATATTGAGAGAGCACTAGCTGTATGCTAAATTCTCAAAGTGCACATTTTGGGTTGATAGAGTTGACTTCCTGGGTCTTGTGGCGACTGGTGACGGTATTCTTATGGACCCGAAAAAGATCGAGGCTATGCAGCTTTGGCCCTGACCTGTATCGGTGACTGAGGTCCGCAGCTTTTTGGGCTTAGCTGGCTATTATCGCCGTTTTGTGCAGGATTTCTCGAGTATCGCTGCACCGCTGACTGGACTGACCCGGAAGGGAGTTCCTTTTCTTTGGACTGATGCGTGCGAGCAGAGTTTTCAGCAGTTGAAGACTCGGTTGACGATAGCACCGGTTCTATATTTGCCTTCTGGATCGGGCGGCTATGTTGTTTACTGTGATACTTCTCGAGTGGGGCTTGGTTGTGTACTGATGCAGCATGATAGAGTGATTGCTTACGCTTCTAGGCAGCTGAAGAAGCAAGAGCAGAATTACCCCACTCATGATCTTGAGATGGCCACGGTGGTCTTTGCATTGAATATTTGGAGACACTACTTATACGGGAAGTCGTGTCAGATCATCACGGATCATAAGAGCTTGAAGTACATCTTCCAGCAGCGAGATCTGAATCTGCGACAGTGCCGTTGGATGGAGCTTGTGAAGGATTATGAATGTGAGATCCTTTATCACATGGGCAAGGGGAATGTGGTAGCTGATGCTTTGAGTCGTAGGCCCGGGGGTAGCTTGTCCCAGTTGAGTGCAGTTCAGCGTCAGTCTTCTGCAGATTGTCAGCTCTTGTATGATGGTAGAGTGCAGTTCGAGTTCACTTCCGCTGGGGGACAGCTTGCTCATGTCTACGCCCGTCCACTACTACTTGATCGTATCCGTGAAGCGCAGTCCAGTGATGACCGTTTGTTTGCGATTCTTGAGCTTGTTCGGCAGGGAAGAGTTTCAGAGTTCATGATTGATGACCAGGGTGTGCTACGATGCGGGACTCGCTTGTGTGTACCAGATGCTGATGGGTTGAGACGCGAGATCCTAGAGCAGGCACATCAGTCGGCCTTTAGCGTTCATCCAGGTTCCACCAAGATGTACCGTGACTTGAGAGACTTTTACTAGTGGGAAGGGATGAAGCGTGATATTTCAGACTTCGTTTCGAGGTGCCTGACTTGTCAGCAAGTCAAGGCTGAGCATCAGAGACCGGCTGGTGGGTTGCAGCCTTTACCTATTCCGGAGTGGAAATGGGAGCAGATTTCCATAGACTTCATTGTGGGTCTACCCAGGACCAGTCGAGGGTATGACTACATTTGGGTGATTGTTAACCGGTTGACGAAAGCGGCTCACTTCCTTCCAGTGAAGACCACTTTCGGTTATGCTCAGTATGCTCAGTTGTACATAGATGAGATTGTGCGTATGCACGGTGTTCCCACATGCATAGTATCCGACAGAAGCACCCAGTTTACTAGCCATCTTTGGTAGAAGCTTCAGGTACCCGGTTGAGTTTTAGCACCGCTTTTCATCAACAGACCGATGGTCAGTTGGAGCGGACTATACAGACTCTGGAGGATATGATCCGTGCATGTGTGCTTGATTTTGGTGGCAGTTGGGATCGTCACTTGCCGTTGATTGAGTTCTCCTACAACAACAGCTTTCAGGAGACTATTCAGATGGCACCTTTTGAGGCTTTGTATGGTAGGAAGTGTCGATCGCCAGTCTGTTGGACCGAACTCAGTGAGAGTCTAGTTTTGGGACCCCAGCTTGTTCAGGAGACTATGGAGAAGATCCAGCTGATTCGGGACATGATGAGAGCAGCCCAATGCAGGAAGAAGTCTTATGCCGACCGTCGTCGTCGCAGTGGGGGATCATGTATTCCCGAGGATTTCTCCGATGAATGGCGTTATACAATTTGGGAGGAAGGGAAAGCTCATTCCCAGATTTGTAGGTCATTTCGTGATCCTTGAGCGAGTGGGTTCTGTTGCTTATCGTTTGGCGCTCCCGCCTAATTTTCTGGATGTTCACCCCATTTTCCATGTGTCGATGCTTCGCAGATACCTTCATTACCCTTCTCACATGATTCGGCATGAGACTGTTCAGCTTGAGCGTGATCTTTCGTTCACCGAGCAACCGGTAGTTATTTTGGATCGGCAGGTGAAGAAACTTCGGTCAAAGATCTTTCCATCTGTGAAGGTTCTTTGGCGTAGCCCTACCAGTGAGGAGATCACTTGGGAGCCCGAGAGCGAGATGCGGAAGAAATTCCCTCATCTCTTCGAAGGTATGCGTAGTTAAATTTTAATTCGGGGACCGAATTTCTATAAGGGGGGAGATTGTAACGTTTTAGAAATCGTTATACTATTTTTTCCGTTTTAGGGTAAAATAATCGTTATTTTCCGTTTTAACTTGATTCTGATCAAATGTCCGTATAAACTTGCCGGCACCTAGTTTAGCTAGAATAAAGCTAGTGCGCGAGTTATGGGGGTCAATTTCAAATAAAATTTTTCCCTAATTAAATATTAGTTTAAGTGGTAAATTATACATGTAAATTGTGGAAAATACATCTTACGAGAATCTTTGCTAATCTAATTATAAGAATTAGTTAGAAGCTTCTTTTCAAATATCTAGATATTTTTTTGATGACTAATGGTTTATATTTTAAAAAGAAAAGAAAAAATGAAAAGGTGGCAAAATTGCATTAATTAGCATTTATTGCAATTTGCTAGAACTTTCTCCATTTTATTTACACAACCCCCCCCATCACCCCTTGGCCGAGCCTCCCCTATTTCTGCCCCAATATTTTTCCAAGCTCATTTCATCTTCTCTTTCACTCAAAAACTCTTCAAAAATTCCGAAATAAATCCACAAAATCCTAAATAAAAATTAAACCATCAATTCTCTTCACAAACTAGCTTGGATCTTCATAAAAAAGCAACTTTTTGGGGGGAAATTTTGATGGAGCTAGTCGATCTTTTGTGTTCTTGAGAGGTATAATTTCTAATTCAAATTCTTAATTTGGTTGTATTAAATCTTAAAGCTAGTTAATTATATGATTAATATAGCTTTTAACTCATGATAAATTCATTACTCATAATTTTTAAGAAATTCAAGTTAGGGTTAAAAGCTTGGTGAAGTGTTTAATGTTAATTGAAGTTAAGAAAACTTAACCTAGTAGAATATGATAATTTTTGTTAATTAATACTTTCTGTAATTAAAAGTTTAGCTTACTAGGTTTTTACTAAAACTTAATTAAGCAAGTTTAAAAATATGGAAGTGGTTTGGATAACTTAGTTAAGCTATTGTAAGATATTTGAAATCGCTAGATTTGTGTTAGCATGAAACTAGTGCGAAATATTGCGATAAGTTGCTTGCTAGGTTTCGGTGTATTTTCGATGTGGATTCAATTGGTCGTTGCGAGGCTATATCTATTATATTCCTCGTATTTGATTGTGTTGTGGTTGCGCGATCGGGACGATCGGAGTTTAGACTTGGTGTTGCGTAGTTTAGCGACCCTAGTTAGGGTTTTTGCCAATGTCGTGCACGTTTTGTGCGCTAGGTGCGCGGTGTAATTTTCTGGGCGTTATCCTTGCGTTTCGTTAACTTTGCATCGACGTAAGATATTTAGCTTATGTGATGTGTTTGTGAAATTATAGGATCGCAAGCGGGGAATTCGGACGCTGGGAACAAAGGGAAGCAGGTGGTCGGATTTTCATAGCTCGAGACCATCGGTGAGTAGATTTAATATCTACGGGGAAATCGCCCGTATGGCGTTATGCGTCGGGACTGATATAATACGATAGCTGCATGTTATTGCATATTTGTTGATTTCATATGAACGTCATTGCATAGTATTACCTGTTGTACCATGACTTGTACCTATTGGATATATCACATTACTGACGATTCATGTTGCACGAGCACTAATTTCTATGCTACACCCACACCGTCAGTAATTGCCATAACACGCACAACGATATTGTAAGGGATAGGGATAATTGAGGTAGTGACTCTTATTCCATTTCACATACCTTACTATAGCTACTTATACATCATGCATACATACTGACATGTACACCCACATATCTTGCTATAGTTGCATATACCCTAAGTGGTATTGTATTGACATATGATATTGAGACGTAGGTTATTGTGCTATTGCGCTATGAGATGCATCATACATACTTGTTTACATGTAGATACTTAAACCTTGCTACAATTACATGTACACCTCATATGATGCTGCACTTGATTTCGGAGGATTTGGGAACCGCATGATATATTGTAAAGCTGGATTCATTTTAAAGAGCGGTTTTATCTTTATACGCTCATATAGCAGTTTTATGTTGCATATATCAGTTTTCATGGATTTTTCGCATTGAGTTATGGATTTCATGTGATTTATGGATTTGAGAACCGAGGGGGTATTTTCAAGAAACTATGTATTGTTTGAAAACCCGGTTTCTCTTGATTTGATATTTTGATGCGTCCACCATGAGATTTCTCGGTTCTGAGATTTATGATTTATACCCAATGCGAGGAGTGTAGTGGGCTGTATGCGGGTACATGGTGGAGCCCGGTACGGTTCCCCTCGGCCAGATGATCGCAGATGATTGGCGATGAGCCTGGAAGGCGGGCAAGTACCTACCTGTGATTTTATTTGGACTCGGCGGTTATCGTGGGGATACCGACCGGAGTGATGCACGACATATCGTCAGGGCCAGTCATGGTGACAGCGCCTGAGTTATGAGGATTTACGTGTCGAATCTAGACACGTGTTTCATGATATTTCGAGTGTCGGTGTTTGACACTCAGGTTTTCCATGATTTCTACGTATCATCGGTGGACATACGGGGTTGATATCCACATACTTATATATATACATATAAATATACATATATATATATATATATATATATATATATATACACATATATACATACAAGTATATGTTTTCATGATGTTTTGGGTGTCGATGTTTGACACTTAGGTTCCATGAGACTTACAGGATGTGAGGGCCGATCTGAGGATGTGGTGCTTGAGGATGATGGGATTTGATGTGTCAGTGAGGGACACTGGGGGGTTTTCCATGCTGATGATTTTGCATGAGGTTTTATATTATATCATCCCACACTTAGAATTATGTTGATATGCATTACTTCATGTAGATGTAGTACCTTGATGATGTACCTTTACATGATTGTTGCATATTCATATTACCATACTCTTTCTATCAGATTACATGTGATAGGTTTATCGTTGTTCGTGCATACTTGCGATTACAGTATGATGTTATTTACTATTCACGAGTTGGCAACTCACCCCGGTTGTGCCACAGTGTTTTGCTGGACTTACCCTCTGAGTAGTCGCGGCAGGGCGTCTTATCATCTCTACTTTTGCGGATACCGCTACGGTTGGCTGTGAGGCCTTTGCTTTTAGGTGGGTTTGCGGTTATCCGTTTGTACATTGTATATCTTTTTATTGGATCTAGTATTCTCCATCTACCACTTCTTGTATTTGACTTAGAGACGAGTTGTGAGGATTCGATGTTGTATTATTATTTTGGTGACATTGGGTGCCGTGCTCGTGGGAGCCGGCCTTGTTGTAGAGTTTTACTTCTTTATACAGTTTTCATTTATATTTCTTCGCTACAGCGTCGTATTTATATCTTATGGTGGTTGTCTCCGCCGTTGGGCGTGAGTTGCTCCCGTTTGGGATGCTTTATATTTTTTCTATGTTGTACCCATTTTCGGGGCTAGTTTTTACAAAGGAGGTGCTGCCGAAATTTTCAAGAAAGAAAACTAGAGTAAAAAATTTTACTTGAGATTTTCCCGAATAATTTAAACTATGTTTTTCTCCGCTTATCCAGTATTGGGTGGTTTAGATTTCTAGATTTCGGTTTACTTAAGTTGCGTACGCCTGTAGACGTTACATACTTGAAGTGCTGGTTACGGGCCAAATTTTTGGGTCGTGACAAAACTTAAGAAATAAGTAAAGCATCCCCAAATGGGAGCAAATCTCGCCTAAAGGTGGAAACAACCACCACAACAGATATGCAACACCGTAGCGAAGAAACGGCATAAAAGAGATAATCAACATAAACAAAGGCCGGCTCACACGAGCACGACAACCAGAGTCATAAGAATAAACAACATCGATCCTCACAACTCGTTTCTAAGTCAATACATAAAGGTGGTAGATGGAGATTACTAGATACAAAAGATATATAGCGAACAACATCAGATAACCGGAACCCACCTATAGCAAAAGGCCTCACAGCTAACCGTAGCGGTATCCGCAAAAGTAGAGATAATAAGGCGCCCTGCCGCGACTACTCTGAGGGTCAGACCTGCAAAACACTGTGGAATAACGGGGGTGGGTTGCCAACTCGTGAATAGAAAATAACATCATACTGTAATCGCAAGTATGCACGAACAGCGATAATTTATCACATGCAATCTGATAGCATAAGTATGGCAATATGGATATGCAACAATCATGATCAAGGTACACCACCAGGGTACTACATCTACATGAATAAAATGCATATCAAATAAATCCTGAGTATGGGATAAATAAATAATCTCATGCATAAATCATCAGCATGGAAAAACCCTGATGTCCATCAACGACACCCTAAAATCCCAAAATCCTCAGGCGCCATCACCATGACCGGCCCTCATATCCGTACATCTTTTGGAACCTGAGTGTCTAACATCGACACTCGAAACATAATGAAATACTCGTGTCCAGCATCGACATGTAAATCCACGTACCATAGGCTCCGTCTACCCGAATCGGCCCATATCCATCTTACGACTCCGGTCAATATCCTTCGGATAACCACCGAGTCCAAAACTATCACTGATAGGTAGTAGTCCTCCTGCCAGGCTCATCGGCTAATCCATCGACATACCTTTCTTACCCCAGGGTACCCTACCAGGTCCACCATGAACCCACAAACGGCCACATCCACGCCTCGGATTAGGTTTCTAACAAAAGTCTCAGAACCGAGAAACTCATTGTGGACGCACTGAAATATCATATCAAGAGAAACCGAGTTTTCAAAATAATACACATTTCTTGAAATATCCCCGCGGTTCTCAAATCCAATAAATCACATGAAATCCATATCTCAATGCGTAAATCCATGTAATATGATGTATGCAACATAGAACAGTAATATGAGCATATCTAGGGAAAATCCGCTATTTAAATGTATCATGTTATTAAATATATCACGCGGTTTCCCAATTTATCCAAAATCCAACGCAACATCATATAAAGGTGAACATGTAGCTACAACAAGGTATATGTGTAACCATGTAGGTAAGCATGCAAACTATATTTCATATGCGCAATAGCACAAGAACCAATGCCTCAACGTCACTAATCAATACAATATCACATATGTATATGTGTCGTGCGTGTCATGGCAATTACTGACAGTGTGTGTAGCATACAATTAGTGATCGTGCAACATGAACTGTCAATAATAGTGCAGTGCCCAATGGGTACAAGTCCAGGAACAACAAGTACTAATATGCAATGAAGTTCATGCACCTTCTCTATATGTGCATATAAACAAGCGGCTAATATCATATCATAACTAGCCCTGACGCTTAATGCCATACGGACGATTTCGCCGTAGATGTTAAATCTACTCACCGACGATCTCGAGCTAGGTAAATCCAGTCACCTGCTTCCCTTTCTTCGCAGCGCTCGAAGTCCCCGCTTGCGATCCTATTAACACAAAACATAATAAGTGCAACTCAGAATCGACCAATAACACGTACAAACTGTTAGTTATATGTATGCCCTAGAGTCCATTACTGTACATTAGATGTATATTGTAGTGGATGCTGGGACATATATAGGGAGGACTTTCTTGCTCGACAAGATAGTATGCTATCTGGTTACTCTTTACCTTAACATGTATACTGATTGTCTCTCTGTTACATGTTGGTAAAGCCCTTAGGATGTGTACTTGACTACCTGGACTATGATGCGGATCATACTAGTGGGGACATGGTAGTCCATAAGTACATCCTTCAAAGTCCCTAGTCGTGGGTATATCGAGACGGGGCATCGATATACCAGAGTAGACTAGCGTGTACCTTCTCGACCCATACAGATGGGCGATGGATGATCCCATATCCATTGGTGTTTGACATCAGAGATGATATACGGGTGCTCAGTAGAGACTGGGTACACTGGACGGACTCGCTGAGAACTCCCAGATGGTATTATACCTTACGTCAGATGGCAGTTCTCTGGTGACACTGGTACAGAGTAGTATGTTGACCCGAGATCGTCATAGAGTCTTGTGTGGTTCCCACTGTGCTTTGATTTCCATCTTACCACGTCCAAGAGGGCGTGCAAAACGGTGGTTTTTGGGTACAGTCCCGAGTCACATGGAGGCAATGAGCGATAGGAGGGGATTCGTCTCTCCCGGTATAGGGGGTTGATGTTGCGCTGTGTTCGATTGGCTATAACAGGAAATCCCTGGCCAGGGTTGCTGAGATTTACTGGTAAGTGTTACCAGTAGTTTCTCGAATTGTTATGGACCTCATATCGACACGACTTATCGAGCTATTGGGGTCTGACGTTTACCACCCCTAGGCAAGATATGCGACATATCAGACGATCAGACCGGACTGTACGGTAGTGTTACTGGTTGGATTCACTGGAGTGTGACCGGGCTTGCTCGTTGATCTTCTGATCGCTCAATACCCGGATGGCCGTTACGTTTAGCAGACCGCTTGCGGCTTGTGGGTGCTTGATATGATCATCATCTGCTGCCGGCGTATTGACGAGTCTTTAGAGTCCTACACAGAGGTTTCCTGGCTCAACCGAAACGAAATAGGAGCGCATATGAGATATGTGCGGGACCGAGAATGATACCAGTATGTGATACTGTATTTGATTCTCGTGAATTATGACATTGATCGGTTATATGCGATATAGCCGGGATATCGGATCAAGTGTTGATTCGATAAGATGTTACTGTTGAAATTAGTCGGTTATATGCGATATGATCGGATCATTAAATCAAGTGTTGATTTAATGATTTAATGTATAGTTATATATATGATATATTACTTTGCATTAACTAGTATCGGTTCACTTTAAAAGGATTTTCTCACTTGGTTGTACAAGTTGTATATGTGATATACTTTTTGTGCAAATGATTGTATCATGTTTGATGATACATGTTAACTTGGTTAAGTATAAAGATTAAACCATGGTTAAGTTAATGATTAGGGTTTTGATTATCTTATTTATTTATTTATTTGTTTTGGAAAAGATAAAGAAAGAATGGTGGCTTTGTTTGTTTGTTTGTTGAAGATTCATGAAGCTTTGACTAAGTCACCATTCTTGTCTTCATACTTAACCCTAACCATTTAAACAAACCATGGTCTATTCTCTACACTTAATTAGGGTTTGGTTATGATAAGTATTCATTTACTTTTTATTTTGAATAAACTTATCATATCTTTTTCTTTTCATCTTTTTCTTCATCTTCAAAGAAGAAAAGCTTGCCTCATCAATGGAAAGTAATGAAATCATGTGAGAAATCCAATTCTAAAGTGAACCCACTTCTTATTTCTTCATCCTATAGCTCTTGCCAAGTAGTATAGGGTGTTTCCTTCACAAGTTTTCAAGGCTTGGTGAAGGTGGAGCTTGATCTAGTGATGCCTCGACGTAGATCATCTTCGGCATCGTCGTCGATGACCTAGCCCGCCCATTCTTCGATGAAGCCGATGCTAGAGTCACGGTTTGATTTGGACAGCGGAGAGGACTTCATCATGGAGCTATGGAGGTGGAGAACCGTATCTACAAAGATTGTATTTCCGTTACACTTTAGTTAAGTTGTTAACTAGCTCGTTTTATCGCCTATATATCTAGCCAACGATCCGTATTAGGGTTTCTCGGCACCTCTAATTTTTTAAATTGGCATGATTGATGCCTTGTGAGACCTCTTGAGAGTGCCTAGGAACCCTACAGTGGTATCAGAGCCTAGCTAGAGCCCTAGGCGATGCGTAGACGAAGTTTGAAACCCGATCGACCCGAAACCCTAACCCGATAATGCTCTCTGGACTTTTTCTAAAAACTGGGTTTTTTCCAGATTAAAAATGCTTAAAAAATTCAGCAGGGAAATATAAGAATTACGGTGCAAAATTATTTCCATGAATTGTTCATAGTGCGGCGGAACCGCGGCAGAAGCCTGGCTTCGGCGGCGGTTCCGCGGTCAGATGATGACATCATCATTCCCTGTTTGCACAGTAACTCCTATTTTATTATGCTGGATTTTCTGGGAATTTTTAATATTTATTCAAGAGTTGAATTTTCTGGGGTTGTTTTGGGGATTCGGTGTTTCGATCGGAGTATCAGATTTTGTCTATGTGGCTTTCCAGATAAATTTTAGAATATGTTAAAAAGTTCGACCGGATATAAATACCCAATTTTTCGCCTGTCGGGAAATTTCCAAGAGTTGGATTTTTCCGTAGTTTAACGACGTTCTAAGTAGTGCAAGTAACGTGACGGACCCTCTAGAAGACAACAAACCTTAACTCGATTATGTGACCGTCTTGAACTGCCCTTTGAACCTTCGAGTTTGGGGCAGTACGGCGTGCCACATGTGAGGCGTTGGCTTGACCCTTCTACGGCTGGACCGTTGGTACTGAGGCACGAACTGAATGTTGTTAGACTTATTTCATGTATTGAGCTGTTTCAGGAAAACTTGGGTGTTCGAATGTTCAATCGGAAAGTTTAACATTTTTCTGTTTATCCGGAATGTGATACAACAATTGGAATTCACAAAAGTTATGTGATAACTGAATGAACGTTATAAACATAGCAGTTTAGTCTCACTTGATCGGTTGCCACGGAATTTTGAAGTGATCAAAAGTCCGTCGCAATCACGCAGCGTACGCGGATATTCGCCGGTAAACTTAATAGACAGCCTCACTCCATAGCCCCGACCAAGTGACTGTAGGAGAACCCCGTCGCCGAAAGCTTCCGTTCGGGTGCTCCCGGTAGCGGTGTTCCGCCTTTGTGGACTTCGTCGACGGTATCGGGGGTGCTACCGTCTACTAAAGTTTGCGACGAGCATTCGATCAAAATGTCGGGAATCTTGTTGAATTACCCGACTTGATATTGAAAAGTGTTTTCGATTTTGAGACTAAAATGCGGGGTTTATAATTGCTAGGCATGAGATGTCTAAGTAATTCATTTGGTCAGGCATGCGATGTCTGAGGTGGTTGCGGATTCAACTGTTGTAGTTTTACACTTTCTTTTCTGTTACCGTAAGTGTAATATGTGATATCGCCGGTTTCATTGCTATATGTCAACGACAATTGGGATGCGCATATTTACTTACGTTGATGACATGTGATGTTATGTGTTGCTGGATATGTTATATTGGATCGTCATGTTCGAATAGCCGGGGGTTTTTATGTGAGATGAGTGTTTTTCATTTTCATTCATGTAAAAATTTGTATGTAATATTCTTTTATTGGGGCACTTCCAGGTTGCGGAAGATGTCACCCTTTTGTATATTATTTACTTTTCCGCACTAGGATAGACCCAAGGAGGAGGGCACAAGTAACCGGGTTCTGGAGTCCAGTGGGAGACCAACTCGAGGAGTCGAGTCCGGGTCTCCTAACTCTAGAATTGGTAGGGTTGCTTGCCGCTCTCGTAGGGGTCTAGGGGTGTGGGTTTGGCTATTCATCACGACCGTGGAATCCGTGTTTTATACTGGCTCGTATTGAAAACACGGACGTCCTAGTATATCCAATATTTCATATGTTTCTTCTGCTGCGATATCTGTGATGTGATCATGTGATGTTCTGTGATAGATACAGTATATATGATATATTATATAGACGTTACTTATGTTTTACACCCGCGCTAGCCCTGCCCCGCTCTGCCGTTAGTTACCTAACCTAACGGTGCACGAGGGGACATCGAGACGAATGCGGATGGCATAAGTGTACGTCGTATTTATCTGTGATGTTTAGGTACTTAAATGATGGGACTTCATTAATGAGATTAATGAAATAAAAGAAACCTAAAGATGTTGTAGAATCGAATTTCAAAAAGAAAACAGGTAGCTACAGTTCTTTCTTTGCACAGCGGTATATACGATATATCCTGCACCTTATTCGATAGGGAAAGGACCGAGATCCCTTCACCGGGAGTGACTCCTTTAGCAATAACTGGAAGATGCTACACACTCGGTTTGTCTTTTGATTGCTTTTAAGTGTTTTTGCTTTGCACAGTGATATATATGATATATCCCGCACCTCATTCGACGAGGAAAGGACCGACCATCCCTTCACCGGGAGTGACTCCTTTAGCAAAACTAGAAAAGCCTCAAAAGCACTCCATTTCAAAAACATTTGATTCTACAACGATATCAAGTTCATTACGCAATAGGTTTTCAGAAAAACCTGTCGTAGCCCTCCGTCATTTCAGATAAGTCCTGTTTAGTATTCGTGCTGCGTTTGTTGACCTTGTCAAGGCGCAGTGTGCGGTAGCTAACCAGTATTTATCTGCTTATGCATATGATGCAGATTGGGTTAGGGTAGTCGTGCGGCCTTGTTGACCTTGTCAAGGGTCGTGCGGGTGGGTTTGATTCAATCAAGAAATGACGGGTTGAACTTGACTTGCGGTCTTTGGTTTGTTGACCTTGTCAAGGTCATAGATCGTTCGGGGCAAAATATTATCGGGAATTTCAAGTGTTGAAATTTGCAATGAGATTGCATACCTTCTATGAGATAGTTGGATCCCGATACCCGCTGCGAGTAATTGTTACTCCTGGGAGAGTTTTACACATTACAATTAGCCGATCAAGTAGGTGTCTAGAAAGGTGTTAACGAGGTTACGCCTCTGGGAAAACGAGGTTTACATTAATTAGGTTCGTGCGAAAGCACGGGGGACCTCCCTCAAAGTACCGACACTGGCCTGGCTGAAAGATTGGCGAACTTGTAGCGTGTAATTAATCCCGGCTAGTCTTTCCTTTTAGGGTTTGAAGGAAGATTTGATAAAAACAGTGGGAGCCATCCTGATTAGATAAAATAATAACCAATCTATTCTTGCAAGAGCGCACGCTGAGTGTTTTCTTCTCTCTCTCTCCTGGTAGCGACCATATCACGCCTTAATCAAGATAATAATACGGATATTTCACCGAACCCGCTTGTTATACTGAGCTAGGGAACGTTGGTCCCTCTCCAACTTATAATTGTTATAAGACAGAGCAGGAAATTGGGGAATACCAGATTTCCCGTACCGCCCAAACGAAGAGAGTGCATGCTGATGCATCATCTTCAGGTGTGTTCTTTATACAGAACTGTTTCTCTGTATCCTCTACGTCCTGGGTATATTGATACCGGATCAGGATCCCAGATATGTAATCTGTTACATGGGCTACAGATAGGTAGAGAACTGAGGACGGGTGATAAGTTTCATGAGACAGGAAACGGGACAAGTGTTGCAGCCAAGTCTGTTGGTCACTGTCACCCTGTATAGTAATACATTGATTCTGAACAAATGTTATTAGATACCGAACCTGATATACAAAATCATATCAGTTTCTTTATTAGTAAAGAAATGATAAAATTTTGTATTGATGGATAATGTTTTGAACATTTCCTATATCAAAAGTTGATCGCTTCAGGCACGTTATCTAAAAGCATTGATGTTCTAAATCAAACTACAGTTCTTGGTATACAGAACACACACAAGAGGAAGAGTTCAGAAATGAACGGATCCTTCTTGAGGTATTGTAGACTAGGTCATATCAATGCGACCTGACTAGCTAAGTTACATTTAGATGCATATTTAAATCAGTTTGAATTTACATCTTGTGAAACTTGCCAGTCATGTCACAGAGATAAGATGACCATAGCTCCGTTTAATGGAAACAGAGAAAGAGTTAGTGAACTCTTGGGATGATACATGCTGATGTATGTAAGCTCCCCTGTCTACACATGCCAAGACCGGTTCTTTGTACTTCATTACATTCTCTGATGATCTCTTAAGATTCAGACATATGTTCCTGTTGAAACACAAGTCCGAACCTTTTGAGATATTCACAGAATATGATTTAGAAGTAGAGAACCAAAATAAGGGTATAAGTATTATATCCTTTGATATGATCTGGGAGGAGAATACTTGAGCACGGAATTCCTGGACTATTCTAAAGGAGAATGAGATTCTCTCTCAGCATTACTCCTCCGTATACACCATAGCACGATGGTATATCGGGGCGGAGCAGATACACCCTATATGATAAGTTGTGCTCTATGATGAGTACTACCGAGTTACCTTTTTCCTTTTCGGGATATGCACTTGAGAAGATGCATACCTGTTGAATTAGGTTCGAATCAGATCACAGCCTACCACTCCATATGAGATATGGTATGGGAAGAGCCCATGTCTTAAGCTAGTTAAGATTTAGGGTTGACCGGCCTATGTCTAAAAGCAAAATCCGGACAAGCTCGAGGCAAGGTCAGTTATGTAGAACTGGAAATGTTCCAGCTATACAAACTACAGCAGATGATTTGGTACAACCAGAGCATTCAGTGGATACCAACGAACTTCAGCCTCTCCGCCGATCTAGTAGGGTTCCTCACCCACCTGAGAGATACTTCGGTTTCTCTATGACAGTAGGAGCGAGGATTGCATCATGAGATGATGACCCAACTAGTTTCGAGTTGGCCATCAGGAGTAGGGCTCTGTAAGAATGGCTGGATGCTTAGTGATCTGAGATGGAATCCATATACACCAACAAAGTATGGACTTTGGTTGCAATATCTGAAGGGTTAAATCCCCATCAGGAGCGAGTATATCTTGAGAAGATTACTTGGTGTACATGGAAAAGTTGAGACTTTCAATACTAGACTTGTTAAAGTTTTTCGTCATCGACCAGGTGTGGATAATGATGAAACCTTTTCCAATACCTATGCTTAAGTCCATCCAGATACTACTTGCCACGGCTACATACCATGACTACGATATCTGGCGGTTGGGTGCCATGACTGCTTTTCTAAATAATGATTTAGAAGAGGACGTCTGTAAGTACACAGCCATAGGGCTTCGTAAACAGTGGGAGCAGCGGAAACGTGTGCAAGATGTTTTATAGGATAAAGCAGGCATCGCGGAGTTGGAACGTCTTTTTTGATGAAGTAGTCAAAGAGTTTGACATCATCAAAATGGTAGATGAACCTTGTATAAACAAAAAGGTAGTAGGGAGTATGGTTACGATCCTCGTAGAGTACGTGGATGACATACTCTTGATAGGGAAAGAGTTTCGTATGCTACGCTTGATCAATCTCCGCTTATCACATGGATTCTCCATATAGGACCAAAGTGATACCTCTAAAATCCTGAGTTTTCATCTATGAGATAGATGTTATTTGGGTGTTAGAATACTCACTAGCTGTAGTGAGATGGTATCAGTTGATCCTGGGGAGAATCACTGGAAGGGTTCCAGGGTGATAGAGACGACTGAATGTCAGTCGCAGGCATTGTCTTTACCCTCAGTAAAAGGACGGTATGTTGGAAGAGTTCCAAGCTAGATACCGTGAAATACTAGACGATAAAGGCAGGATACATCGCTACTTAAGATGCTACCAAAGAGGCTGTTTGGGTGTATGTTGGTTCATGAAATGAACTTGGTTCCTACCATTGTGTGACAATGGAAGTGTGGCTTATGCCAAGGAACGCCGGTCCCATCAGTGATCCAGACATATTCTAAGGCAGTGTCACCTGATCGTGGAGATGGTTATTCTCCAGGGGATCGAGGTTAGGAGAGTAGACTCAGAGGACAACACGGCGGATCCACTCACGAAGGCCTATTCCCAGAGAGAGACTTTTATGGGATGGTTGAGTATGAGATACTGCAACCACTGCAATCAGATGGCCCTAGTGCAAGTGGGAGATTGTTAGTTATATGTATGCCCTAGAGGCCATTACTATACATTGGATGTATATTGTAGTGGATGCTGGGACATATATAGGGAGGACTTTCTTTCTCGACATGATAGTATGCTATCTGGTTACTCTTTACCTTAACATGTATACTGATTGTCTCTCTGTTACATGTTGGTAAAGACCTTAGGATGTGTACTTGACTACCTGGACTATGATGCGGATCATACTAGTGGGGACATGGTAGTCCATAAGTACATCCTTCAAAGTCCCTAGTCGTGGGTATATCGAGACGGGGCATCGATATACCAGAGTAGACTAGCGTGTACCTTCTTGACCCATACAGATGGGCGATGGATGATCCCATATCCATTGGTGTTTGACATCAGAGATGATATACGGGTGCTCTGTAGAGACTGGGTGCACTGGACGGACTCGCCGAGAACTCCCAGATGGTATTATACCTTACGTCAGATGGCAGTTCTCTGGTGACACTGGTACAGAGTAGTCTGTTGACCCGAGATCGTCATAGAGACTTGTGTGGTTCCCACTGTGCTTTGATTTCCATCTTACCACGTCCAAGAGGGCGTGCAAAACGGTGGTTTTTGGGTACAATCCCTAGTCACATGGAGGCAATGAGCGATAGGAGGTGATTCGTCTCTCCCGGTAAAGGGGGTTGATGTTGCGCTGTGTTCGATTGGCTATAACAGGAAATCCCTGGCCTGGGTTGCTGAGATTTACTGGTAATTGTTACCAGTAGTTTCTCGAATTGTTATAGACCTCATATCGACACGACTTATCGAGCTATTGGGGTCTGACGTTTACCACCCCTAGGCAAGATATGCGACATATCAGAAGAACAGACCGTACTGTACGGTAGTGTTACTGGTTGGATTCACTGGAGTGTGAGCGGGCTTGCTCGTCGATCTTCTGATCGCTCAATACCCGGGTGGCCGTTACGTTTAGCAGACCGCTTGCGGCTTGTGAGCGCTTGATATGATCATCATCTGCTGCCGGCGTATTGACGAGTCTTTAGAGTCCTACACAGAGGTTTCCTGGCTCAAGCGAAACGAAATAGGAGCGCATATGAGATATGTGCGGGACCAAGAATGATACCAGTATGTGATACTGTATTTGATTCTCGCGAATTGTGACATTGATCGGTTATATGCGATATAGCCGGGATATCGGATCAAGTGTTGATTCGATAAGATGTTACTGTTGATATTAGTCGGTTATATGCGATATGATCGGATCATTAAATCAAGTGTTGATTTAATGATTTAATGTATAATTATATATATGATATATTACTTTGCATTAACTAGTATCGGTTCACTTTAAAAGGATTTTCTCACTTGGTTGTACAAGTTGTATATGTGATAAACTTTTTGTGCAAATGATTGTATCATGTTTGATGATACATGTTAACTTGGTTAAGTGTAAAGATTAAACCATGGTTAAGTTAATGATTAGGGTTTTGATTATCTTATTTATTTATTTATTTATTTATTTGTTTGTTTTGGAAAAGATAAAGAAAGAATGGTGGCTTTGTTTGTTTGTTTGTTGAAGGTTCATGAAGCTTTGACTTAGTCATCATTCTTGTCTTCATACTTAACCCTAACCATTTAAACAAACCATGGTCTATTCTCTACACTTAACTAGGGTTAGGTTATGATAAGTATTCATTTACTTTTTATTTTGAATAAACTTATCATATCTTTTTCTCTTCATCTTCTTCTTCATCTTCAAAGAAGAAAAGCTTGCCTCATCAATGGCAAGTGATGAAATCATGTGAGAAATCCAATTCTAAAGTGAACCCACTTCCTATTTCTTCATCCTTTACCTCTTGCCAAGTAGTATAGGGTGTTTCATTCACAAGTTTTCAAGGCTTGGTGAAGGTGGAGCTTGATCTAGTGATGCCTCGACGTAGATCATCTTCGGCATCATCGTCAATGACCTAGCCCGCCCATTCTTCGATGAAGCCGATGCTAGAGTCACGGTTCGATTTGGACAGCGGAGAGGACTTCATCATGGAGCTATGGAGGTGGAGAACCGGATCTACAAAGGTTGTATTTCCGTTACACTTTAGTTAAGTTGTTAACTAGCTCTTTTTATCGCCTATATATCTAGCCAACGATCCGTATTAGGGTTTCTCGGCACCTCTAATTTTTGAAATTGACATGGTTGATGTCTTGTGAGACCTCTTGAGTGTGCCTAGGAACCCTACACAAACTATGTTTGACCGACGCACCAACTCCAATCCAACTCTCAAGTGCCCGTCTAGTAGCTAACGTGTGTGGCGATACTCCGAATCCAACCCAAGTGCAGTAGCTACACAAGATCACGAACCGTGTCGGATAACGTAACACGCATAGTCAAAATACTATATTATAGCAAAATGATCCCAGATTTTGATACACAAACAATTAGTGAAAGTTGCAAGTTCCATGGGACCACATACAACCCTAGAGACCCCATAACCAAGACACGGACCATCATTCACTAGTGGCCGCAAATTGCGGCCAGAAGCAATATATTTGCAGCCAAGTTAGAAAGGAATGGTCTCAGATTTTTATGGTGGGTTCTATGCCTCAAAACTAGGTCTCTATGATGGCAACTTCTAAAACAACAACCTGGTTCAACAGCAGATTTACTCGAGACACAACACTTTACTAAAATACGATATGTTCCCCAAAACTCTACCTTTAGTGTTCTAAACCACAACTACAAGGAAACACAACAATATATACACCTAATTGTCAGTTAGAGGTCATTACCTAGCCACTCTTACTCAAAAATCCAATCTTTCCAAGCTCCAAGTCAATTTAGTGGCTAAATCAAGACAAGAGAAGTGTTTTAGTGGGGTTTAATGAAGTTTTGCAAGGTTTAAGTGAAGAGATTGTGAGGGTTTCAGTTGAGAGTAAAAGAGATGAAGGAATAATTGGGAAGAGATAACAATGAAAGAGTGAGGGAAGAAAATGATGAGAGGGTGAGTGTAGGGTGAGCTTTAGCCTTACACTTACTCTCTCCCTCTCCTCATCAATGTTAGCATTAATGCCCTCATGACTCACCTTGCCACCTCCCTCATTCCAAAACAAGAAAATATCTCTCACAAAAAATATTTAAGTGCAAGGTTAAATCAAGGCATGGATTAGCTTAAGGTGTCATGGCTACTTAACAAGATTTAGACTAACTAAACCCCCCCTCCCACTAACATGCACAAGTGTGTGCAAGCCATAACAAATAATAATAAAATATTAATTAATTATTATAAAATGTGAGGAAACCGATTGGTAAATTTTCCTTAAAAACCCGCATTATCGCTAAATTAACACTAATTGCATTCTAAGGTGTTACAGTTACCTATTTCCTTTTGTTGTTATGCACTTGAGATAGTTGCATACCTATTGAATAGAGTTCCGACCAAATCCGTTGCCTACCACTCCATATAAGATATGGAATGGGAAGAGACCATCTCTTAAACGAGTTAAGATATGGGGTTGTCCGGCCTATATTAAAAAGCAAAATCCGGACAAGCTCAAGGCAAGCTTAGTTCTGTGCAAGTTTGTAGAATATCCCAAACATTCGTGAGGGTATATCTTCTACCACACCGAGGAACAAAAGTTGTTTGTTTCTCGACCTGCCACATTTTTAGAAAATGAATTTTTCATAAGAAATTAGTGGCAATGAGGTAGAACTGGAAGAAGTTCCAGCAACTCAAATTATAACTAACGATTAGATGGAACCAGAGGATTCAATAGTCCCCAACGAACCTCGGCCACTCCGCAGATCTAGTAGGGTTCATCGTCCACTTGAGAGATACTACGGTTTTCTCATAGATGGTGGGAGTGAGGATTGCATCATTGGAGATGATGACCCAACTAGTTTCGAGCAGGCCCAAGTGGAGATTATGTGAAATGGCTGGATTCTATGCAATTTGAGATGGAATCCATGTACACCAACAAAGTATGGACTTTGAAAGTTGATCCTGAAGGGGTAAAACCCATTGGGAACAAGTGGATCTTGAGAAGATAATCGGTGTAGATGGAAAAGTTGAGACTTTCAAAGCTACACTTGTAGTAAAAGATTTTCGTCAACGACCAGGTGTTGATTATGATGAAACCTTTTCTCCAGTGGCTATGCTTAAGTACATCAGGATCCTACTTGCCGTTGCTGCATACAATAAGTCTAAAATATGGCAGATTTCACATTAAGACTGCTTTTCTAAATGGTGATTTAGAAGAGAGCCTGTACATGATACAGCCAGAGGGCTTCGTAGACAGTGGGAGCAGCAGAAGTGAGTGCAAGATGCTTAAATCAATCTACGGGTTAAAGCAGGTATCACGGAGATGGAACATCTGTTTTAGTGAAGGTATCAAAGAGTTTGGCTTCATCAAAAATGTAGATGAACCATGTATATGTAAGAAGGTGGTAGAGAGTAAGGTTGTCTTCCTCGTATTGTACGTGGATGACATACTCTTGATAGGAAATGATGTTCCTTTGCTACACTCGGTTAAGCTCTTCTTATCACAAAAGTTATCCATGAAAGATCTTAGTAATACCTCCTACATCCTGGGGATATAGATCAATAGGGATAGATCTAGACAAATGTTCGGATTGTCCCAATTCAGGTACATTGACACCATACTAAAGAGGTTTAGTATGGAAGATTCTAAGCATGGTAATGTACCCGCTTGTTCAGGAGTCACTCTTTCCAAAGAGATGTCTCCCAAGACTGATTTGGAGAGGGCTCGCATGCAAGGGATACCTTATGCTTCGGCAGTCGGGTCAATCATGTATGCGATATTATGTACTAGAACAGATATAGCTTACTCACTAGGTGTAGTGAGTAGGTATCAATCAGATCCAGGGGAGAAATACTGGACAGCTGTGAAGGACATTCTTAAGTACTTGAACATGGCTAAAGAGATGTTCTTGGTGTATGGTAACGGTGAACTCCATGTGAAGTCTTTTACCAATTTGAGCTTCCAGATATAAGGACGACAGTAAGTCGGTCTCGGGTTTTTTCTTCACCCTCAGTGGAGGGACGGTATGTTGGAAGAGTTCCAAGCTAGATACTGTAGCAGACTCGACGATGAAGGCTGAATACATCGCTACCAACGATGCTGCCATAGAGGCTGTCTGGATGAAGTTCATGAGATGAACTTGGTGAGGTTCCATCTATTGAGTATCCAATATCTATGTATTGTGATAACAATGGAGCAGTGATTTTGGCTAAGGAACCCCAGTCCTACCAGTGATCCAGACATATTCTTAGTCGGTATCACCTGATCAGGGAGATAGTAGATCTCTGGAATCTCTGGAAGATCGAGGTCAGGAGAGTTTACATTGAGGATAATACAGCGGATCCATTCACCAAGGCCCTACCCCAGATGTTAATCGAGAGACTTTCTGGGATGTTGGGTATGAGATACTACAACAACTGGCCTTAGTGCAAATGGGAGATTGTTGGTGATATGTATGCCTTAGAGCCTATTATTGTATGATATAGTGGATGCTTGGACATATATATGGAGGACTTTCTTGCTCGACATGATAGTATGCTATCTGGTTTCCTTTATCTTAACATGTTAACTTTTATTATTATACCGTCTCTCATATACATGTTGATAAAGCCCTTAGGATGTTGGCTTGACAACCAGGACTATGATGCGGATCATACTACTGGGACTTGGGTAGTCCATAAGCACATCCTTCATTTGTTCCTAGTGTACGTTTCTTGACTCTGCATGGGGCGATCGTTGATCCCATATCCATTGGTGTTTGACATCAAAGATTGTACACAGGTGCTCATTAGAGAATGGGTACACCGAACATGACTCGCCGAGAACTCCTAGATGGCACTATACCTATCGTAAGATAGCAGTTCTCTGGTGACACTGATACAGGTTAGTTTGTAGACCTGAGATCGTCATAGAGTCTTGTGTGGCTCCCACTGTGCTTTGATTTCCTCCCTACCACGGCTCAAAGGAGTCATGCAAACAGGTGGATTTTGGGTACAGTCTCGAGTCACATAGAGGCAATAAGCGATAGGAGGGGTTTCGTCTCTTTCGGTACTGGGAGTTGATGTTGCGCTATGCTCGATTGGCTATAACAGTAAGTCCCTGGCCATGGCTATTGATGAGATTTACTGGTAAGTGTTATCAGTAGTTTCTTATACCGTTATAGGCCTTACATCGGCATGACATATTAAGTTATTTGGGTCTGACGATTCCACCCCCAAACTCGATATGCGACATATCAGACGAAAGACCGGACTGTACGGTAAGTGTTACTTATAAGCTTCATGAAGTGTACGGACAAGCTTGCTTGCTGATCTTCTAATCGCTCAATACCGGGTAGCCATTACGTCCAGCTAGTACCGCTGACGGCTTGTGGGTGATTGATGTGATCATCACCCACTGCTGGCGTATTGACGAGTCTTTAGAGTCCCACACAGAAGTTTCCTAGTTCAAGCGAAACGAAATAGGGCACATATGTTGATATGTGCGGGGGGCCTGATTAAATACGAGTGTGTGATACCATATTATAATCTGGCAGTTATCTGGTATCGGTCAGGTTATATGTGATATGACCGGATTATCCAATCAAGTGTTGAGTTGATATTGTGATATACAGATAAATGATATTAGTCGGTTATATGTGATATAACCGGATTATTAAATCGAGTGTTGATTTAATAATGTGATATATATATTATATTTGATATAATTATATATTAACTAATATTATTGCTCACTAATTCTTTACTTAATATCTATTAATATATTTATATTTGATATATGAATATACATATACATATACATATATATATATATATTTATATATATATATATATTTATATATTAAAATGAAGCGTGGTGTAATTTCTATTTTTGGAAAATAGAATAAATAAGGTGGAAAATGGAAGCATGGGTGTAGCATGGCTTTTATTATTTGTTTATTTATCTTGACTCACTATTCAAGCATGGTTGCAATTGATTATTGAAATTTATTCCATGCTTGAATAAGTGAGCTTAAGGGATGAACCATTCTACACTTGCTTTTCTTTCTTGAGCTCATTCTTAAGTTGCTCTCTAGCTTCCATCTTCTTGACCTCACTTCTCCAAGCGCAAATCCCTCACATATGTAGTGAAACCTTGAGCTTATGAGATCTCTAGTGAGCAAACACAATCCCTACTTCACCATCCTACACTTGATTAGCAATCAAGTGTAGCGTGTTTCCTTCACTAAAGTGTTTAGTGAAGAGGTAGCTTGGATTGGCGGACTTCGGGTGGATCATATTCGGCACGAAGGTCATCGGAGGAACCTCGATAAAATTCCAAGTGGAGCCTGGTGGAGTCACATGGACTACAACCCGGAGCTTGTGAAGTGAAGGACTCGATCTATGAGGATATAATCTCTTTCACTTCTTATAATTTAGTTGATATCAAGTTAAACCCTAAATCATATAGTTAAAGATCTTGTTAGTGTTCGTTAGCAACCCCAAATTTTTTAAATTGGCATGCTTGATGCTAGGAGAACCCAGTAGTGGTGCCAACGTACACTTTCAGATATATGCGACTTTGTCGTGAATCATGAAAATCCAAAAGCCAATGTGTGTAAAAAGATTCGGTTAATTTGGTTTATGAGTTTTAGTTAAAAATAAGTCATGGTCAAGACAAGAGAGAGAGAGAAAAGAAACACTCAGCGTGCACTATAACCTAAATTAGATTAGTAAATCACTTTATCTAATTAGAATGGCTCCCACTATTTTCTCGAATTCTCCTTCAATCCCTAAAAAGAGAATTATTCGGGATAACCTGAGGAGTTAACTACTCAACAGTGCGAATCGAGACTCAACTATCATTGTATGATAATCTTGATGGAAGCCGACCAAAATTACCATACTCGAGAAGGTATGCACAAACATGGCAAGTTTCCCTTATATTTGAAACTCCCGATATGGTTTTTACCGCTAACGACTTATGACCTTGATACAGTCAACATATTATAAGTCGCCAGTCAAGTTCAACCCGTCATTGTCCTAGATTGCGTTAGACTCACCCGCATAACCATTGACATAGTCAAAATTGTTATACGACTGTCCTAACCAATCGCATCATATGCTAAAAACAAGCACTACTTAGCTACCGTATACTACGCCTTGAAACAGTCAACATACGCAACACGAATACTAAGTAATACTTATAAGAAATCATGGAGGGCTATGGCTAGTTTTTGGCAAAAAATCATTAACGTAATGAACTGTCACGACCCAATTTAAGAATGCAACCGGTACTTAAATCACGCAACGTCTAAACGCGTAGCGAAATTCAAGTTAGCCGAAAACCCAAAAATCTAAACCGTGAAAAGAAGTAGAGTGGTAAAACATTTGTTTTCAAACATCATATCTCTTTTAAAATCTCAATTTGTTGCTTAAAATTTTGGCAGCATCTCTTTTGTAAAAACTGATCCGAAAACGGATACAAAACATGAAATATATAAAACAGCATCCCCACTTAGGAGCAAACTCACGCCTAAAGGCGGAACACAACCACAACAGATATACGGCGCCAAAGGAGAATAAATAAGCAAATATGAAAAGAAACAATATCAAAATATAATACAAAAGTCGGCTCACACGAGCACGACACCCAAAGTGACATATAATACAAATATCGAATCTCTCAGTCTTGTCTCTAAGTCAATACATATATATGGTAGATGGAGAGTACTAGGTATAAGGATAAGAGTACAAGTAGAAGCATACGGATACTCGCAAAACCCACCTACAAAATATCTGCCAAGCCCCAAAACTAGCGGTATCCGCAGAAGTGCCCCGCCGCGACTATGCTAAGGATCAGCCCTGCAAGACACTGTGGCACAACGGGGGTGAGTTGCCAACTCGTGAGTAGTAAATAACATCATACAGGTAATCGCAAGCATGCACAAAAAGGTGACAAATCTTAAGTATGCAGTCATGGTGGTATATGTATAACAGTGTGGAATGCAACATAATCATTGTTAGTGATAATGCCTTATAGGCCATTATTGTATCATACTGGTTTGTATATTACTTAATGGAAGCTTAGGATATACACGGATATAGTAACAGTCTTTCTCGAAATGGTAGTATGCAACCTGGTTTATTTCAACCTTAATATGTGCATGTGTTTCTTAGCATATCGCTTATACATATTGGTGGAGTCTTTAGGATCTTTACTTGATTACCAGCGTTGTGATGGCAGTCACACTAGTGGGGGCTGGGTAATCTAAAACCACATCCTATACAGGTCCCTAGTCGTAGGATTATAGAGACGGGGCAACGATACTCTAGAGTAGACTTGTGTATACGCTTCTCATCCCAGCAGGGGAGATGGTCTGTCCCACAGTCATTAGAACGTCGTACTGGAGATAGTATACAGGTGCTCATTATGTTATGAGTACACTGGACAAGACTTGTCGGGAACTGTTGGTGGGTATTATACCTATCGTCGGGTAGCAGTTCCCAGGTGACAAGAGTACAGCTTAGTCCGTCGACTTGACACTGCTACTTCGCCTCGAATGTGTTCCCACTATACTTTGATTACTACCCTACCACGGCTCAAAGGAGTCGGGCAAACAGGTAGTAGTTGGGTGCAGTCCCGATGCACTTAGAGGCAGTGGCGGTTAGATATGATTCGTCTCTCTCGGTGTTAGGGGTTGATATCACGCTGTGTTCGGAAGTCCATTACACAAAGTCCTTGGCCATGGCAAGCGAGATTTACTGGTAGGTATTCCAGTAGTTTCTCAAGGTGTTTTGGGCTATACTCCGACACAACCTATTGCGCTATTTGGGATCTGACGATTACAGCCCCCTATGCCCAATATTCGATACTCTTAGACGAACAGACCGGACTGTACGAAGATTGTCACAGATAGGCTCAGTAGGAGTTCGGATGAGTTAGCTCATCGGCCTTCTTATCGACACATACCTGAGTAGCCGCTTGTAAGTGCACGGCGGCGCCCCGGCCGTCAATCCGACGGCCAAACGCGGAAACGGTGGTAAACTTAAAATTTTGCGGACTTAGCAAACCGGCACCACCGCGCACTAAACCCTGGATCGTGCCATTAAACTAGTCTAAGCTAAGTAACAAGATAGGTTAGAGATGTACCGACTGATCCGAGTCCTCCGGTCTTCATCTCCACTCCGATCTCCTCGCGGGATCTCCGTCCGTCTCCTCCTCGTCGGAAAGGGCACCACGAAGCCGGGTACTTTTACGGGCTCCCACCTCAATACCGAGGCAACTCGCGCATGAAGCCGGCTACTCGACATGCACAAGATATGCTGTAGGGAGTGTAATGTAGAATGTATGTCTCACTTTGGGGTTGGTTGCCATTTGAAGAGGATGGAGGAAACAAAGGTAAGAAAAATGGTGCTTGCATTTTTCTTGGCATGGAATGAGATCAAGAATGAAAACCTCTCTCAAAGATGAAGCTCTCTCTTCTTCTCTTTTCTTCTTCTCACTTCTCTAATGAAAAACTATCATCCTTAGAAAATGGTGGAGGAAAAGATTATGAAGCATGAAGGGAGGTGATGGTAGAAAAAGGTGGAGGGTAACCATATCCAAAGCATAATCATCACTAAACTCAAATCAAACCTCACTTCATTTCTAATCCTTTCTTATCACAATGAATGCAAGAAAAGCAAAGATGCTTTCATAATTAATCCTTATGCAAATAAATCCTCCATAAAGTGTAATTTGCAAAACTGCAAATTACCCCCTCCATCGGAAAAGTCCGGCCGGGAAAGAACAAAGGAAAACCGGCCGGAACGGAAAGCAAAATGGCAACTCTAGAAAACTGGTCCCGTAATAAATTACAGGAAAACCCCACACTGTGCATACACACCCGCATTTGTATTCCGTCCGGATACAAATGCAATGAGACAAAATCTACACTGTACTAAACTAGGACCGGCTTAAGCCAAAGCCGGCTAGTAATATCCGTCCGATCCTGATGCGTGCAATACCGCACGTATCTGATCGAACGCTGCCATATAACTATACGGCCACTAGTACAAAACCGTCCGATCCTGATTCGTGCAATACCGCACGTATCTGATCGGACCCTGCCATATCTCCATACGGCCTCTACAGCGTTTCGCCCGAAAGCTTGAGTAACTGAAAGTGTGGTGGACTATAAAGACTCGTCAATACTATGGCTGTGGATTTAACCACTAGCACGTCAGAGGTATAAGCCAATACGTGATGGGCCACCAGCTATTGACTAAAAGGGACGTCGATGAGGAAGCTCACCCCGACACCCAACTGAGCCTGTCAGTGACAATATCCGTACAGTCCGGTCCGTTCGTCTATGAGCATTGCATGGCGGGCCTAGGGGGTTGGTAAAAGTCAGACCCCCAAAAGCGGTACAAGTCGTGTCGGAGTGTAGCCCAGAACACCCTGAGATACTACTGGAATACCTACCAGTAAATCTCCTGCCTTGGCCAAGGTCTTCGTGTAATGGCTCTCCTAGACACAGCGCGACCTCACCCCCAATACCGGGAGAGACGAAACCCCCGAAGATCCGCTCACTGCCTCCATGTGGCTCGGGACTGTACCCAACTAAAACCTGTTTGCACGACTCCTTTGAGCCGTGGTAGGGTAGTAATCAAAGCATAGTGGGAACTCACACGAGACAAATGACGATCCCCAGGTCGATGAACTAACCTGTACACATGTCACCTGGGAACTGCTATCTGACGTCAGGTATAAGACCAACTAGCATGTTCCCGGCGAGTCCTGTCCGGTGTACTCATAACCCAATGAGCACTTGTATACATCTTAGGTGAACCAACTGACACCAGTGGCTTGTGAGACCGGCCACCGCCCCTCGTCGGGGTCTCGACTGTATACACTAGTCTACTCTGGAGTATCGATGCCCTATCTCGAAACTCCCACGACTAGGGACCTTTTAAGGATGTGCTTATAGACTACCAGCTCCCACGTATATGATCGCCCTCATACTGCCGGTAGTCAAGCAAGAATCCTAGGGGCTTTATCAGCGTGCAATAGCGATATGTCAGGTCACCTAAAGCAGTACACGATGATAAAGGTAAACCAGATAGCAAACTATCATCTCGAGTAAGACTGTCCTACCGGGATAGGTCCTCCCTCAATCATTGCAATCACGTGCCTGTGATCCAATAATTGACTCTGAAAGCACTATCTCCAACAATCTCCCACTTGCACTCAAGGCTAATTATTGCGATGTCGCATACTCACAGCCCGTGTGATACCGAACACCCAACTCCTCTACTAGTCAGTCTCACAAATCCCGTTTGTGAAACTATTGCGGTCGAGGAATAGGCTCAGTGAGTGGATCCGCCTAGAAGTTTCTTTCTATGTCTCTCAATATCTCAAGTTCGCGGAGAAAGCCATCTCCCGAAATGAGCAATACATGTCTTAGAATGTCTGGATGTCTGATGGGACCTAGCTCATAAATGAACTCCAAATCCAAACTTCTTAGACTGTATCGTCAACTGAACTTAATCAGTATCCTGCGCCATGCCTCCCTCAGTATTTCCTTGGACCACCTGTCCAAAATACTGCCCCTCGTCAGAAGGAAAACTATAACTCTGACAACATCCTTGTCGTCCATGTCACCTTGGAAGCCTGGAATGATAACCGTCTCCTAAAGGAGGCAGCCGTTATCATATTCCTGGAATATTCACTTATGTTCTAAAACTGCTTCCGACTGTTTCTCCAGGACTGGATCAATGTCAACTTATTGCATCTAGTGCAAGAACAACATCTGGTGTGGTACTTGACATCTCATGATTGACTCAATTGCCTAAGCAAGTGATCTGCCAATCATGAACATCCCTCTCCCCTTTAGTCTGTAAGACACCTTTGGAGAGGGTGACTCCTTCACCTGCAGGTATACTACCGTGCCAGGAGTCGTCCATTCTAAATACTCTTAGAATGCTGTCAAAGTACCCTGATTGGGAAACCACCCAAATCTAGATCTAAAACCATAGATCTAGTAACCAGTATGTCTGATATAATGTCCAAGTCCCATGTGGAGAAAACACTGTGTGACGACCAAAGTATAACCGATTGTAGTATAGGAGTTTCTTTTCCTATTACCTTCTCAACAGATCCATCCCCTATTCTGATGACGTCAAACCTATGACTGTCACATCAGAAATAGATGATCTATCTCCGCTACATCTGCTTTAGTCTATAAATAGACATAAGCCTGATGTCCACCAATGCTTCCGCTGCTCCCACTGACTACGACAACTCTATGGCAGAGTCATATAGACGTGCACTTCTAAAGCAAGTTTAGAACGACGCTATACTCATCCTCCTGCCGGGTCTCGCAGCCGGGAACAACAACAATGGCAAGTGTGGGTAAACAAGAACTTCCCTGTCACCGTCCTTGAGGCTACCGAAGTGCCTCTCGGGTGCCTGAAGTTACCCACCTTATCTGCGGAGTGGCCAATGGAATGTCAAATCAGATTGAATCTTTAGGTTCCTTATCAAATCTTCAGTAATCGTTTGCGGTTCTGGAATCACTTCCAGTTCTACCATACTCCCACTGCTGTTTTTGAAAAAATCCATTTCTTTTAAAATTGTGGCGAGTGAAGAACAATATCACTATTGATCTTCCAGATGGTAGAAAGTCAACCCTCGTCATAGCCTGGGTCAACCCACAAACAGCCATTACAGAAACGTGCCTATGAGTTATCCGGAGTCTGGTTTTAATCATAAGCCAGACAACTCCCCGTACCTTAACAACGTTAAGATATGAACTGTTCTATATCCAATATAGAACCAGAGGCACTGATTTAATTGAACCAGATTCAAATCATGCAGCTATCTCCAGTGCATGTCAACTAAATGGAAGGAGGTCGATCAGCGTTACTCAACTTAAGAATGCTTCCAATTATGAGTAACCCGAAAGAGAAGCAATTTCTCTTAACCATTACTACTAACTGAATACCATACACAAGTATCTACATCTTCGATCACTTTGAAGAATCCCGATACTTGCTACACCTGGTTCTCTTCTCTATTCAAATACCTATAACTCCTCGAAACTTAGACCATGTGCTTCTACGAAACACATGTCTAAGAACTAGAGAAGTTAAAAGTAAACAGAATATAGTATGAGGACCTATCCCTCTGTCCTAATGGACCCTGGACAACATACAATACTCTGTATAAGTCCCTTGAGTCTAATGACTCTTTCACTGTGCGTCGTAGGTTGAAAACTGTACTTATGGTTAAGAAGAATTACACCGCTGTTTAATGCTCCTTACCTAACCATCCACTGATATAGGTAAATTTCATCGACATAATATCAAAAGGTATATCTCACTCTATGAAAATAGACGTACAGATATATCAATTTGAAATTGGTGCATAACAGCGGATATTCAAGACCAATTAATTGCCGTCCGGCAAACAACCCAGGTGACTTCCTCAAATATCACCGATTACAACGAATCCCGATATAATGAGGATGATCACCCAATTCCCAATAACTTACTCCCACTCACCATCTGTAAAACCATACAGATGTGAGAATCAAACCTGGCAAATACATACCCTGGAGCAAGTGTCTAATCAGGAAATCAGTTTTCTTTTAGCAGTACACAGTGAAACTGAAACATTGAAATGTTTCGGTGGGGTATCCCGGTATTCTTAGTAATGCCTCTACCATTATCCAGATTCACAACTATAACCGTATAATTCTTTGCCACCTCTCCAAATCCCTTTATATGTCTTTAGTCATTACCTTCTGTACACCCCTTTAGGCCAAATGGTTTTCTTCCTTCCCTACCGTTCGGCACCAGCCTATGGTTTGGAAGAAGACTATCCAATAAGCATAATGGGTGTACTGTCCTAGTCCTAGGAGCACTTGCAATGCGAGAGAAGGTGAAGATAAAAGACAACCGAATAAACCTTATTCCTATTTCTCCTGGACCAGAATCCATCCCCGAACTGGAACAAGTTCCTTTCGAGTTAGTATATAACCATACGATGGAGTATCCAATAAAATGGGATCTTCGTAGTGATACGGAGTGTCCAGGAGAAATACAAAGGTGATTTAGGATTGGCGAAGAAATACTTGGTTTGGTCGTGAATAGCAGTCGCAACTTACTTTGCCCTCTTACTAATCCCTTTCTTTGTCTTAACTCAATACCTTCTGTACACCGTTTAGGCTAACTGGTTTTCTTCATTCCCTACCGGTCGGCACCAGCCTATGGTTTGGAAGAAGACTATCCAATTTGCGTAATAGGTGTACTACTCCTAAACCAAGGAGTACTCGCAACCTGAGAGAAGGTGAAAAGAAAAGACAACTGAATAATCCTATCCGTTTTCTCCAGAACCGGAAACCATCCTCGAATTCCCTCGAGTTCGTATCTAACCATACGATGGTTTTGTCCAATGGAAGTGGACGTTCGCAGTAATACGGGGTGTCCTGGAGAAAAAAGGGTAAAAGTAGGAGTGGCAATGAGGTTAGCAACCCTGACAATCCAAAATCCAGTGTTTAAGAAGGTTCGGTCAACTTGGTCTCTGAGTCAAAGTCTTAGGGTCGGGTCAATGGTCGCTGCCAAAGAGAGAGAGAAAAGAAACACTCAGCGTGCACTCTAACCTAGATCAGAATGGTTATCACTTTTTCTAATCAGGAAACCTCCCACTGTACCTCAAATTCTCCTCCAAACTTGAAAGAAGAATTAGTCGGGGTCACCCGAGGAGTAAACTAACTCATCAGTGGGAATCGGGATCCAACTCTCATCGCATGATAACGTGACGGAATCCGCTCACGGTATCACACTCCAGAAGGTATGCGCATATCTGGCAAGTTTCAGTACTTTTGAAACTCCCGATGTGATTTCTGCCCCATGCTCTTATGACCTTGACTTTGGCCAACAAATCATAAGTCACATGTCAAGTTCTACCCGTCATTCTCCAGGTTGATTCGAATCCACCCGCACAAGCCCTTGACTTTGGCCAACAAGGCTATACGACTGTTCCAAACCAACGCATCTATCTATGCTGCATATGAATAACCAACAGCTACCAAACACTGTGCTTGACTTTGGCCAACAAACACAGCTTGAATACTATTGACTACCCATATGAAACGACGGAGGGCTACGAATGGTTTCTGGCGAAAACCTTTAACGTAAAGAACTTGATATCGTTGAAGGAACGGATAGCTTTTAAAAATATAGTGACGACGACCGTTGCTAAAGAGGTCACTCCCGGTAAAGGGATCTCGGCTCTTTCCCCGTAGAATGGGGTGCAGGATATTCCAACTGAATACCACGATGCAAAGCAAAAGTAATCGGCTATAGTGAAGTTAATGCCCTGACGCAAATTTCTGTCCAAGGGGTCACTCCCGGTAAAGGGATCTCGGCCCTTGCCTCGTCGACTGAGGTGCTGGATATTCCAACTGAATATCACGATGCAAAACAAAAGTGAACGTCCTTGCAATAACAGCTTTTTGAAAAGTGTTCCAACAACATCAGATTAGGTTTGTTTTTAAACTTGCATTGATCCGAATCAATGCAGTCCCATCAATTGATCACACCACAAAGAACGAAAATATACTGATGTACGTATATCATCCGCATTCGCCACTGGGTCCCGTCATTACCCGTTAGGTTAGCTTACTAACGACAGAGCGGGGACTGGACTAGCGCGGATGAAAAACATATACAACATCTACTAATATATATACCAATATATTATATTTCGCTCAAGGCGTGAAAGAAATGCAACATCACAGAAATGTACAGCATCACAGAACAATACAGATATCTGGGATCCCCGGGTTTCACAGAGCCACTACTGAAACCCGACGTTCCCCTGGTCGTGTGGATAGCCTGTGCAATGTAATCCTAGACCCCTACGGGCGCGGCAAGTCACCCGCCAAAACCTGAAGCGAGGCAGCCCCCTTCAGCGCCGTGAATGGACCACCCAGCACTTCACGGAATCCGGCAACTTGGGCACCCCTCCTGGGTCAACCTATACCCCCTACGAGTGCGGCGAATATCCCGCCAATCCTAGAGTAAAGCCCCCTCCGTCTCAATGCCATGAGATGCGGGCTTGTTGCCCTCTAGAACCCGGCTATCCGTGCACCCCACCGCGGGGTAATCCTAGTACAGAAAATAAAATATACATACAACGGGTACATCGACCGCAACCAGGTCGTGCCCCAAAATAATAATACAAACAGGCAGTGACGGCAGTCCACATGTCGGACGCTCGCCCCGCAATATCAAATGTACATAATACCACCACAACTGTACTAGCATTGCAACCAGGCTATCCCCACGACCGATCCGCAACATCACAGCATAAACATAGAACATCAACGTGAAAGTCACGTTCGCAAATACGTCTAACCGGGCTATAGCAGTTAGACAGGATTTACCGATCGAGTGACATTCACGGTCGCAGATATAATGTAAATACTGTGAAAAATGTGTTTAAAATATCCGATCGATCAAAAAATTAACAAGTGGGCCCCCAATCAAAACTGTAGCACTCACAGAAATCCTGGGCCCAATTTTAATATTCCAAAACCCATATTTTAAGCCCAGAAGGCCTCTGTAAAAAATTGGTGAAGTGATCTCCACAGTGCGCGGCGGAAGGGCGGCGGGAAGGGGGTTTTCGCGGCGGTTCCGCGCTCCAACTGTGGAGTTACTTCGTCGAATTTTTACAGAGCTTTTCCAGTACATCAATATTTTACAACCTGAAAAATTTTTCGAGACCAAAAATTTTCAACAGAAACTGATGCGTACTAAAATGCAGTTTTGGAACATTCGATCGATCGAAATAGAAAAACACATTACACCAAGCTAGACTATGTTAATGGCGAGGCTCTGATACCACTGTAAGTGCACGGCGGCGCCCCGGCCGTCAATCCGACGGCCAAACGCGGAAACGGTGGTAAACTTAAAATTTTGCGGACTTAGCAAACCGGCACCACCGCGCACTAAACCCCGGATCGTGCCATTAAACTAGTCTAAGCTAAGTAACAAGATAGGTTAGAGATGTACCGACTGATCCGAGTCCTCCGGTCTTCATCTCCACTCCGATCTCCTCGCGGGATCTCCGTCCGTCTCCTCCTCGTCGGAAAGGGCACCACGAAGCCGGGTACTTTTACGGGCTCCCACCTCAATACCGAGGCAACTCGCGCATGAAGCCGGCTACTCGACATGCACAAGATATGCTGTAGGGAGTGTAATGTAGAATGTATGTCTCACTTTGGGGTTGGTTGCCATTTGAAGAGGATGGAGGAAACAAAGGTAAGAAAAATGGTGCTTGCATTTTTCTTGGCATGGAATGAGATCAAGAATGAAAACCTCTCTCAAAGATGAAGCTCTCTCTTCTTCTCTTTTCTTCTTCTCACTTCTCTAATGAAAAACTATCATCCTTAGAAAATGGTGGAGGAAAAGATTATGAAGCATGAAGGGAGGTGATGGTAGAAAAAGGTGGAGGGTAACCATATCCAAAGCATAATCATCACTAAACTCAAATCAAACCTCACTTCATTTCTAATCCTTTCTTATCACAATGAATGCAAGAAAAGCAAAGATGCTTTCATAATTAATCCTTATGCAAATAAATCCTCCACAAAGTGTAATTTGCAAAACTGCAAATTACCCCCTCCATCGGAAAAGTCCGGCCGCGAAAGAACAAAGGAAAACCGGCCGGAACGGAAAGCAAAATGACAACTCTAGAAAACTGGTCCCGTAATAAATTATAGGAAAACCCCACACTGTGCATACACACCCGCATTTGTATTCCGTCCGGATACAAATGCAATGAGACAAAATCTACACTGTACTAAACTAGGACCGGCTTAAGCCAAAGCCGGCTAGTAATATCCGTCCGATCCTAATGCGTGCAATACCGCACGTATCTGATCGAACGCTGCCATATAACTATACGGCCACTAGTACAAAACCGTCCGATCCTGATTCGTGCAATACCGCACGTATCTGATCGGACCCTGCCATATCTCCATACGGCCTCTACAGCGTTTCGCCCGAAAGCTTGAGTAACTGAAAGTGTGGTGGACTCTAAAGACTCGTCAATACTATGGCTGTGGATTTAACCACTAGCACGTCAGAGGTATAAGCCAATACGTGACGGGCCACCAGCTATTGACTAAAAGGGACGTCGATGAGGAAGCTCACCCCGACACCCAACTGAGCCTGTCAGTGACAATATCCGTACAGTCCGGTCCGTTCGTCTATGAGCATCGCATGGCGGGCCTAGGGGGTTGGTAAAAGTCAGACCCCCAAAAGCGGAACAAGTCGTGTCGGAGTGTAGCCCAGAACACCCTGAGATACTACTGGAATACCTACCAGTAAATCTCCTGCCTTGGCCAAGGTCTTCGTGTAATGGCTCTCCTAGACACAGCGCGACCTCACCCCCAATACCGGGAGAGACGAAACCCCCGAAGATCCGCTCACTGCCTCCATGTGGCTCGGGACTGTACCCAACTAAAACCTGTTTGCACGACTTCTTTGAGCCGTGGTAGGGTAGTAATCAAAGCACAGTGGGAACTCACACGAGACAAATGACGATCCCCAGGTCGATGAACTAACCTGTACACATGTCACCTGGGAACTGCTATCTGACGTCAGGTATAAGACCAACTAGCATGTTCCCGGCGAGTCCTGTCCGGTGTACTCATAACCCATTGAGCACCTGTATACATCTTAGGTGAACCAACTGACACCAGTGGCTTGTGAGACCGGCCACCGCCCCTCGTCGGGGTCTCGACTATATACACTAGTCTACTATGGAGTATCGATGCCCTATCTCGAAACTCCCACGACTAGGGACCTTTTAAGGATATGCTTATAGACTACCAGCTCCCACGTATATGATCGCCCTCATACTGCCGGTAGTCAAGCAAGAATCCTAGGGGCTTTATCAGCGTGCAATAGCGACATGTCAGGTCACCTAAAGCAGTACACGATGATAAAGGTAAACCAGATAGCAAACTATCATCTCGAGTAAGACTGTCCTACCGGGATAGGTCCTCCTTCAATCATTGCAATCACGTGCCTGTGATCCAATAATTGACTCTGAGGGCACTATCTCCAACACCGCTACGTGCAGCTAGTACAACTTGTGGCTTGTGGTTAAACCCACTGCCTGCGTAGTGTCGAGTCTTTAGAGTCCCATACAGAAGGTTTCCTGCACCGGGCAAAAGGTATAGAGGACATATGGTTTTACGACACAGCTTCGATCACTTACGTGTACTTGTGCACGTATGATGATCGGTCGGATAATACTAGTGGGCTTTGGTTTAAACCGGATCCTAGTATTATATTGATTGATTATTTTCGTCTCTTTGTATTTGTATTCTTCGGAATGCGGATGGAGGTATGTATATCATGAAAACATATGTCTGTATATATATATATGAGGATATCCACCACGTGTGTCCATCAACGACGCATCAAAATCATGGAACCTGAGTGTCCAACACCGACACTCGAAAGATCATGAAACCCGTGTCCAGTATCGATACGTAAATCCTCATATCTCGGGCTCCATCATTCTGGATTAGCCCATATCACGACTACGGTCGGTATCCTCCAGATATCCACCGCGCCAAACTATCTCGGGCTCCGTCAATCCGGATCAGCCCATATCATCTCACGACTCCGGTCGGTATCCTCCAAATATCTGCCGTGCCCAAAACTATCACCGGTAGGTAGTGCTCCCCTGCCAGGCTCATCGTCTACATCTCGAGCTTCTTGCCCTAGGGTACCTTGCCGGGTCCACCATGTACCCGCAGACGGTGGCTCCTGCTCCTTGAATCGGGTATACTCAATGCTCAGAACCGAGAAAACTCATGGTGGACACCTCGAATTATCATATCAAGAGAAACCGCGTTTTAAAGCAATACATAATTCCTTTTAAAATATAACCGCGGTTCTCAAATCTAAAGATCTCATAAAAACAGCATCCCAATGCATATAACCATAAAGTACGATGTATGCAACATAGAGTAGTAATATGAGCATATCGAGTATATTATGCAAGCATGTCATGTGATAATACTGAACAATGAATGTACTTTTACGGTTAAGAATAATATAATGATAGGGCAGTTTCACTGTGTAAGTAACATGGCAATTTACAGATGATGAATGTGTGTGAGCCGGCAAATCTGTATAAGTGTAACATGCGTATTAATAGTAATTATGCAGGTGTACTAGCAATGATATCATATAACATTAAATACCGGCACGTGGTATGTACATCACGAGGGATAATATCCTACACTACATGAACAATAAATGGGTATATCTACCTACACAAGAATCAAACGATCACTTCTTAAACGATACACATCGTCATTTTGAAAATAGGTATGGTTCAGGCGGAAATCTTTATATCGGCGATCCCGCCTCATAACATCCGATATGACAATAATTCTCGATCATCATCCTCAATTTACTAGTGCGGATCAATCATCTGGTACATCTCATCGCGTACGGTAATCTATCGTACGGGGCTCAAACAGAATAGGGAATCTATCGACCTATACAATAATGATGGTACGGATCTAAAGTCTCATACAACATATTACTCATTATACTCATAAAAACACACACACACACACACACACACACACACACATCTCAAATCACATTTGTATAAACGTCATATCTTTTTAGTTTCACAACACCTCTATCTCAATCTCGTGTCGTGTTTATCGATCTCGATCTCATATAATACCATTAACAACTCATACTTGTCCTCTTTCAATTCGTATTCATTAGCGTCAACTTTTATTATATCTTTTCTTTCCTAAATCCTATAATCATGTCCATACGTTCGTAGCATAACCATGTCAGGATGTTCAGCACGACAACAAGGTTTCGGGAGGTATCGTCCATACCAATTTCAAAATTTTTGCCTTGCTAAACAACCCTAACCCTAGAATCTTAACTAGAGATTTAGACGAAACAACAATGTAAACAACTTTACATCTAAGTGAATGAGGAATACAACTTTTGTAGACCGGTCCTTCACTTCTAAAGCTCCGTGTACTAGTCCCTTCGCTCCAAGTAGTGAACGCCCGAACTCTAGTAAGGGTTCACATGAAGAAATGAACAAGCTTGCTCGAAGTCTTCGAGGCCGAAGATGATCTACGTCGACGAGACTCAAGCTCATGCTACCTCTTCACTAATAGTAAATTAGTGAAGCAAACAAGCTAAACTAAATGGCTAATATAGCAGAGGATGATGAAGTAGGAATTTTGCTGACTTTAGATTTATTTTTCTCACTATTTTTCTTCATCTCCCATCAACCTAGAGAGCTATGCTTTTCATGAAGAAGAAGATGAAGAGGAAGATGAAGAGAGAAGAGAATGAAACTCATGAGGTGAGAAAAGCAACCATGGGTGAGTTAGTATCATACACTAACTAATGTAGAGACTAAACTATGGCTAAGGATAATGGTTAAGTTAATAAATATCTTAAGTAAAACAAATTGGTGGACGAAGTCAATAGAGACAACAAGCTTCTCCAAGTTTTTAGCCATGAAAAATTTCCACCAATTTGTGAATTACCAAAATAAATAAAAACCTTAGGATTATCATAACCATGGTGTAAGTCTCATACACCCATGTATCATGTGGCATCAAGCATGCCACAAATAAAATGTATATTAATATATATCACATATATACTATATGCACACAAGTGAGAAAAATAAATGTTTATTAGCTAATATTTGTTAATGTAAGATAATATACGAAATATATAATTATACATTAAATCAACACTTGATTTAATAATCCGGCTACATTTTATACAACCGACTAATATCAAATGTAACAACTTATCGAATCAACACTTGATTCGATAATCCGGCTATATCACATATAACCGAACGATATCACATATCGCGAGAATAGAATGCGGTATCACAAATGCGCATTAATCTCGGTCCCGCACATATCACATATGTGCTCCTACTTCATTTCGCATGAACCAGGAAACCTCTGTGTAGGACTCTAAAGACTCGTCAATACGCCGACAGTAGGTGATGATCATATCAAACACCCACAAGCCGCAAGCGGTCTGCTAAAAGTAACGGCCACCCGGGTATTGAGCGATCAGAAGATCAACAAGCAATCCTGCTGATACTCATGTGAATCCAATCAGTAACACTACCGTACAGTCCGGTCTCTTCGTCAGTTATGTCGCATATCACAGCCTGGGGGTGGTAATCGTCACACACCAATAGCCTGATAAGTCATGCCGATGCAAGGTCCATAACGGTTCTAGAAACTACTGATAACACTTACCAGTAGATCTCAGCAACCCTGGCTAGGGATTTCCTATTATGGCTAATCGAGCATAGCGCAACATCAACCCCCAATACCGGGAGAGACGAATCCCCTCATATCGCTCATTGCCTCCACGTGACTTGGGACTGTACCCAAAAACCACCGTTTTGCACAATCTCTTGAACGTGGTAAGGTGGAAATCAAAGCACAGTGGGAATCACACAAGACTCTATGACGATATCGGGTACACAGACTAACCTATACCAGAGTCATCAGAGAACTGCTATCTGACGATAGGTATAAGACCATCTAGGAGTTCTCGGCGAGTCCGTTCAGTGTACCCAGTCTCCACTGAGCACCCGTATACCTTCTCTGATGTCAAACACTAATGGATGTGGGATCATCCATTGCCCGTCGTATGGGTCAAGAAGCGCATATGCTAGTCTACTCTGGAATATCGATGCCCCGTCTCGATACTCCCACGACTAGGAACATTTGAAGGATGCACTTACCGACTACCTCTGCCCCACTAGTATGATCTACATCATAATCCAGGTAGTCAAGTACTCATCCTAAGGGCTTTATCAACATGTAATAGAGAGACAATAAGTGTACATGTTAAGATAAAGAGCAACCAGATAGCATACTATCATGTCGAGCAAGAAAGTCCACCCTATATATGTCCAAGCATCCACTATAATATACATCACATGTATAATAATGGCCTCTAGGGCATACACATTGTAAGTCCACGTTACCTCTCCCGGTACTTACGGGCTTGCGGAAATGATGAAAAACGATTTTTCAAGAGGTGGTAACATGGACTCAAAATACGGATCTTTGTTAAACAACTAACTAACAACCTAACTAGAGTTTTACCTACTCGGTTAGGGGGCTATACCTTTCTTGAACTCCTTCGTCTTCAACTCTTTCCGGTGTACGGATCGGCCTCACCTCGTCGTCTCCTTGCGCCGAAGATGGATCCACCTGAAAGCTTCTACCTTTGGCTTCTTCTTCGAACTTGAAGAAACTAGAACACTTGGTTTGCTAAACCTTGTGAACTAGGATGAGTAGAGAAGTGATTTGGGTTTTCTTTTATCTCTAAGGAAATGTTTCTCAACTCATGAGTGCCTTGAGCTAGAGAGAGAGCAAGAGGAAGAGCAAGAGGGAGAGCTCAAGCAAGAGAGAGAAATGAAATGAGAGAATGAGTAAGTCTTTTGCCATCCAAGCTCTCATAATCCAAAACCATCATAACAAACAATAGTAATCAAGTATTGTGTGATGGTTCAAGTCAAAATGGCTATATCATTTCATGCACTCATTTTGCAAAAAGAAACAAGCAAGCAAAAGTCTTTGCCTTGAAATGATAGCCATTGTCATGATGATGGTCAACTAGTCCAACCTAGTCAACCGGTCAACAAAGTCAACAAGCCAACAAAGTCAACCCCTCAACAACCATGTCACTATAATACTTAATTAATATTATTGTTAATGATATTTCTTATTCTCATTAGGGTTTAGTAAAAAGTCAATAGTCAACAGTCAATAGTAAACGACCCCAATGAGAATCCTCCGCCTCTGTCTCTCTGTCAACTGTGCATACACACCCGCATCCGCGTTCCAAGGAACACGAATGCAAACGAGATAAAACCAATCCCAAAATGTCCACTAGGATCTGGCTTAAACCAAAGCCCGCTAGTGTTAACTGTCCGGACACCAAACGTGCACAAGTGCACGGATGTGACCGAATCCAGTCGCAAAACCATGCGACCTGTCGCAAAACCATGCGACCTCTACTCTTTTGCCTAAAGGCGAATAGCTTTCTGTGTGGGACTCTAAAGACTCGACACTACGCTGGCAGTGGGTTTAACCACAGACCGCAAGCGGCACTAGCTGTGCGTAACGGTCCCCAGGTAGATGCCGACAAGAAGATTGATGAGGTGAAACCCATCAGAACTCCTACTGAGCCTGAATGTGACAATCTCCATACAGTCCGGTTTGTTCGTCTGACACATCGCATGGCGGGCCTAGGGGGCGGTAAACGTCAGTCCCCTAATAGCGGTACAAGACGTGTCGGAGTGTAGCCCAGAACACCCTGAGATAACACTGGAAACTTACCAGTATATCTCGCTTGCCCTGGCCAGGGACTACTCGTGTAATGGCTCTCTTAGACACAGTGCGATGTCAACCCCCAATACCGGGAGAGACGAATCCTGTCTAACCGTCACTGCCTCCAAGTGCTTCGGGACTGCACCCAATAACTACCTGTTTGCACAACTCCTTTGAGCCGTGGTAGGGTAGTAATCAAAGTACAGTAGGAACACACTCGAGGCGAAGTGACAGTATCAAGTCAGTGCACTAAGCTGTACTCATGCCACCTTGGAACTGATAACTGACGATAGGTATAGTACCAACCAACAGTTCCCGATAAGTCCTGTCCAGTGTACTCGTAACCTAACGAGCACCCACATACTATCTCAAGTACGACGTACTGACGGCTGTGGGACAGACCGTCTCCCACACTGGGATGAGAAGCGCATACGCTAGTCTACTCCGGAATATCGATGCCCTGTCTCGATAGTCCTGCGACTAGGGACCTGCATAAGGATGTGCTTATAGATTACCCAGCCCCCACGAGTGTGGCTGCCATCACAACGCTGGTAATCAAGCAAAGATCCTAAGGGCCCCACTAATGTGTATAGGTGATATACTAAAAATAAACACATGTACACATTAAAGTAGAAAAAAACCAAGTAGCATACTACTATATTGAGCAAGATTGTCTATACAAGGTGAATATCCCAAGCTTCCATTAAGTAATATACAAACTAGTTTGATACAGTAATGGCCTCTAGGGCATATACACTAACAATCTCCCACTTGCACTAAGGCCATGTACTGGCGTATCGAAGACCTATCATCTCGATCAGCCGCTCGAACTGAGTCTGGGGTAAGGCCTTTGTTAGTGGATCCGCAGTGTTATCTTCCGTAGAAACTCTCCGAACCTCGATCTCCTGGCGACCCACGATCTCCCTGATCCGGTGATACCGCCTCAAGATGTGTTTTGACTTCTGATGGGACCTGGGTTCCTTCGCTAAAGCTATAGCCCCGTTGTTGTCGCAATACAGAGGTATTGGATCAACAATAGACGGAACCACCTGAAGTTCAGTTAAGAACTTCCTTATCCAGACGGCTTCTTTTGCGACATCTGCAGCAGCGATATATTCCGCTTCCATCGTCGAGTCAGCAACGGTTTCCTGTTTGGAACTCTTCCAACACATCGCCCCTCCATAGAGGGTAAAGACATAACCCGACATGGACTTGGAATCATCCTTGTCACTTTGGAAGCTGGAGTCAGCAAAGGCCTCGATCTGGAGGTCTTTTCCGCCATACACCAAGAACATCTCCTTAGTCCTTCTCAGGTACTTGAGAATGTTCTTTACCGCTATCCAGTGTTTCTCCCCAGGGTTTGACTGATACCGGCTTACCACACTCAGTGCATAAGCTACATCTGGTCTGGTACACAACATCGCATACATTATAGAGCCTACCGCAGAAGCGTAGGGTATAATAGACATGCGATCCCTTTCCAAATCAGTCTTGGGAGACATCTCTTTGGAGAGGGTGATCCCGTGACAAGCCGGTAACTTACCATGTTTGGAATCTTCCATACTGAATCTTTTCAGTATGGTGTCGATGTACCTGGACTGTGAGAGTCCCATTATCCTTTTGGATCTGTCACGATAGATCCGGATCCCCAGAATGTATGAGGCATCACCCAGGTCTTTCATGGAGAACCTGTGTGACAAGAACCCTTTGACAGATTGTAGCATAGGAATGTCATTTCCTATTTAGAGAATTTCATCCACGTATAAAGCGAGGAATACTATAGTTCTCGCTATAAATCTACTATAGATGCATGGTTCATCTGGATTTTTGATAAAGCCAAATTCTTTGACCGTCTCATCAAAACAGATGTTCCAACTCCGCGATGCCTTCTTTAGTCCGTAGATGGACTTAAGCAACTTGCACACCTTTCCGCTGCTCCCACTCTGAATGAAACCCTCTGGCTGGTCCATATAAACACACTCCTCTAAATTTCCATTTAGAAAGGCGGTCTTTACGTCCATCTGCCAAATCTCATAATCGTGGAAGGCAGCGATGGCAAGAAGGATCCGAATGGATTTCAGCATAGCTACTGGAGAAAAGGTCTCGCCATAGTCCAAACCAGGTCTTTGACGAAAACCCTTTGCAACCAGTCTAGCTTTATAGATCTCAACCTGTCCATCCACACCAATCTTCCTTTTGAAGATCCACTTTCATCGTACGGGTTTTACCCCATCTGGAGCAACGTCCAACGTCCATACTTTGTTGGTGTACATGGACTCCATTTCGGTCCGCATTGCATCCAGCCATTTTACCGAGTCAACGCTCTGAATGGCCTGCTGGAAGCTAGTCGGCTCATCATAATCAATGATGCAATCTTCTCTATCCCCGTCTATGAGAAAACCGTAGTATCTCTCGGGCGGATGAGACTGCCTACTACTCCTACAGAGCGGCGTAGGAATGTCATGATCTTTCGAACCCTCTGGTTCTACTAAGCTTTCAGTAATAGCTCATGGTTCTGGAATTTCTTGCAGTTCTATTGCGCTCCCACTTATCTGATTTTCCAAAAACTCAGTTTCCAAGAAGTGGGCATGACGAGAAACATAAATCTTTTGTTCCTCTTCGTAATAGAAGAAATATCCCTTGGAGTTCTTTGGATATCCCACAAACTTGCACTGTACTGAGTGTGCCTCGAGTTTGTCCGCATGCTGCTTTTTGACAAAAGCTGGACATCCCCGTGTCTTAATGTGATTAAGATAGGGTCTCTTCCCACACCACATCTGATATGGTGTAGTAGGCACAGTCTTAGTTGGAACTCGGTTCAAAAGGTATGCAGCTGATTCTAGTGCATATCCCCAGAATGATCGCGGTAACTCAGCGTTACTCATCATGGACCGTACCATATCCAATAGGGTTCGGTTCCGTCTCTCCGATACACCGTTATGTTGCGGAGTGTATGGAGGAGTAAGCTGAGAGAGAATTCCATTCTCTTTTAAGTAGTCCAGGAACTCGGCACTCAAGTATTCACCACCTCGATCAGATCTTAGTGTCTTGATACTTTTGCCGGTTTGTTTTTCTATTACATTCTTATATTCCTGGAATTTTACAAAGGCTTCGGATTTATGTTTCATTAAGAAGACATAACCGTACCTTGAAAAGTCATCCGTAAAAGTAATGAAGTAAGAATAACCTCTTCGCGCATGTGTAGACATTGGACCGCACATGTCTCTGTGTACGAGTCCTAAGAGCTCGCTCGCTCTTACTCTGTGTCCAGTGAACGGAGTCTTTGTCATCTTTCCTTTGAGACATGATTGACAAGTGGCATACGATTGATATTCGAACGGATCCAAATATTCTTCTGTATGTAACTTCGTCAACCTTCTCTCATTGATGTGACCCAGTCTACAATGCCATAAGAAAGTCTGATTTATTTCTGGAGACTTTCTTTTGTGTGTATTCTGGACATTGAAAATCTGTGGTTGGTTTAGTACGTATATACCATTGCTTAATATACCTGACCCAATCAGAACTTGATTAAGGTGAATGTTTACAACATTACTTACAAACGCAAATTCATAACCTTCTTTAGAAATCAAAGATACAGAAATGATATTACAAGTTGCGTTGGGTACAAAAAAGCAATTACGTAAAACCAAAACATGTCCATCTGACATTCCCAGGTGATAGTCCCCCACGGCCTTAGCATCCATGCTAGCTCCGTTTGCAACTTTGAGGGTCATGTCACCCGCCTTCAAAACCCTACGGTTTCTCAATGCCTGCAAAGAATTACAGATATGAGATCCTGATCCGGTATCCAATACCCAGGAAGTAGAGTTTATTGATAGACAGTTTTCAATAACATACACACCTGAAGCTGAAGCCGCAACTTGCTTCAGATCCTGTGTTCTGGCTTTCCAAGCCCTACAATCTTTTTTCCAGTGTCCACTCTTGTGACAGTAAAAGCATTCTTCCTTATCCACAAGCTTCCCCGCTACCTTTGTTGCTTTTGCCTTTCCCTTCGTATCCACTTTACTAACACCGCCCCTTGGTTTGGCGGGGGCTTTCTTCTTCTTTCCCTTGGCTTTCGCCTTGGACCTAGAAGAGGAAGATCCTCCTACAAACAAAGTGGATGTTTCCCTATCTTTCTGTAGGGTGCCCTCTGCACTCCTCAGCATGTTGAGGAGTTCTGAAAGTTCAACTTCTTTTTCTTGTAAGTTGAAGTTCAGGATAAACTGGGCGTAAGTGGAAGGAAGGGATTGGAGAATCAAGTCCGTATAGAGCTCATTCTCCAACGTGGTCCCAAGGTCCGCGAGCTCCTCTATGAAGCCAATCATCTTAAGCACGTGTTCCGCTACCGATGATCCGACGGCCAACTTTGCCGAAAATAGTTTCTTCGACACTTCGTATCTTGCGATACGAGATTGCTCTCCATACAATTCTTTTGTATGGAGAAATATGAATTCGAAGTCCATATTCTCATGCCTCCTCTGATGTCCGTTGTCCATAGAGGCAAGCACGAGGCACTTGGCCTTCGTGCAATCGATCTCCCAAGTATTACGGATTTCCTTATCCGCGACGCTGGAGGTGTGACCTGGGACAGGGGGAGCTTTGGTCGTAAGGAGATACCCCAACTTGTCATAAGTGATTGCCATTTTGACATTCCTGAGCCAATCCTTGTAGTTTGGCCCTGTCAGTATGTTTTTATCTAGTAATAACTTAAGTCCGGTCATGATGTTTGGTCGCTGCAATTAGGAGAGAGAGAAGAAATACTTTAGCATGATGCTCTTGCAAGTTTAGAGTGGTTTTTAATTTGTCTAAACAGGATGGCTCCCACTGTCTCTCGAATCCCTCCTCAAACCAAAAAGGAAGAATTAGTCAGGATCAATCTCACCGTACAATACTTGCTTAACCGTTCGGCCAGGCTGGTGTCGGTACTTCGAGGGAGGTTTTCCAACGCTTTCGCGAAGTTCCTTAATTAAATAACCTCTTTTCCCTGGGGGCATAGCCCCGCTAACGCCTTTCTAGACACCTACTTGGTATATAGCATTGATCGTTAAGTGAGAAATTTCCCGAGGAGTAGCATATACTCACAGTAGGATCGGGATCCAAATATCATTGCGTGACAAAACTGAAGGAATCCTACCAGAATCATCACACTCCAAATGGTATGCAGAGCTAGCAAGTTTCAGTTCTTTTGAAACTCCCGATGTGGATTTTTGCCCCATGCACTTATGACTTTGACTTTGGCCAACAAATCATAAGTCACATGTCAAGTTCTACCCGTCATTCTCCAGGTTAATTTGACCCCACCCGCACATACCCTTGACTTTGGCCAACAAAGTAGAACGACTGCCCCAAACCAACACATCTATCTATGCTGCACATGAATACCCAATAGCTACCAATCACTATGCCTTGACTTTGGCCAACAAACATAGCTTGAATACTATTGACCATCCATGTGAAACGACGGAGGTCTACGAATGGTTTTGGCGAAACCGTGAACGTAGTGAACTTGATATAATCGATGGAACGAGATAGCTTTTAAAAGGAGTGGCTTAAGCTCCGCGTTTAAAAGTTATTTTGAAAAGAAACCGAGTGGTTTTGAAAGTGTTCCAACGACTTTTACTTGGTTTATTTTTCTTGCATTAATTCCAGTGCGTCCCATCATTTAATCCTACCAATGCAGAAAACAACCAAAATATGACGTACGCTTATGCCATCCGCATTCGCCACGGGGTCCCGTCATTACCCGTTAGGTTACTTAACTAACGACAGAGCGGGGGCTGGACTAGCGCGGATGCAAAACATAAGCAACGCCTAAATAATATCATACATAGATATATTGCATGGATAGCCATTTCAGATCACAGATGAATACATTGGATATACTAGGAATCTGCAATTCGTACGAGCCTGTAACGAAAAGCAGATTACACGGTCGCGATGAATAGCCAATACCCCACCCTAGACCCCTACGGGTGCAGCAAACTACCCGCCAAATATCCGAAGCGAAGCAACCTCCGTCAACGACGTGAGCAGGCCACTCGGCACTTCGAGATACCCGGTAGTTTGTGCACCCCACCTTGGGTCTATCCTAGGAGCAAAAACAGTAAAAAGAAATTATACAATGACGGCTACAACCCCGACCCGGTTGTGCGGCCAAAAATAATATTACATCAATTTACATATTACATGAATTGAAAGATAAAAGGAAAAACTCTCATCTCACAACCCCCGGCTATTCATCCGCGACAATCCAATGAATTCATATACACATACCATCAACATTACAGATCACAGATATGTATAACCCCCACTAATCGACGTATAGCGATTAGCGGACGTTCAATACATATATCACATCACAAATATATACCCGTCAGCTTAAGTCTTTAGAAGTTCGTTCAAAATACGGATTTTCAAGCCCCAAAAACTAATTTTCTTTCTCGAAAATCTGGGCAGAAAAATCATATTCCAAAAATCCCAAAACACCCCTATGACCTCACTGCAAGAAAAATAGTCTACGGCCGAGTCAACTCGGCCGCGAATCCGAGGCGGGAGCAAGCTACTGCCGCGGTTCCGCGGCGCGTTGATGGGCTCTCTGGACCATTTTTCAACAGTGAGATGTAAAAACCCTGAGTCGAATTTTAAGCCAAGATTTATTAATTTTTGAACAGAGGAAAAATTCGACAGAAAGCATACTTTTCGGGCGTGTTTCGCGACTTTTTCTCCGATCGAATTTCTAGTTACTTTGCTAACATGTTAGATAGTGTTTAACTAGGCACTGATACCACTGTAAGTCCACGTTACCTCTCCCCGTACTTACGGGCTTGCGGAAATGATGAAAACCGATTTTTCAAGAGGTGGTAACATGGACTCAAAATACGGATCTTTGTTAAACAACTAACTAACAACCTAACTAGAGTTTTACCTACTCGGTTAGGGGGCTATATCTTTCTTGAACTCCTTCGTCTTCAACTCTTTCCGGTGTACGGATCGGCCTCACCTCGTCGTCTCCTTGCGCCGAAGATAGATCCACCTGAAAGCTTCTACCTTTGGCTTCTTCTTCGAACTTGAAGAAACTAGAACACTTGGTTTGCTAAACCTTGTGAACTAAGATGAGTAGAGAAGTGATTTGGGTTTTCTTTTATCTCTAAGGCAATGTTTCTCAACTCATGAGAGGGTGTTGCCTTGAGCTAGATAGAGGCAAGAGGAAGAGCAAGAGGGAGAGCACAAGCAAGAGAGAGAAATGAAATGAGAGAATGAGCAAGTCTTTTGCCATCCAAGCTCTCATAATCCAAAACCATCATAACAATAATAGTAATCAAGTATTGTGTGATGGTTTAAGTCAAAATGGCTATATCATTCCATGCACTCATTTTGCAAAAAGAAACAAGCAAGCAAAAGTCTTTGCCATGAAATGATAGCCATTGTCTTGATGATGGTCAACTAGTCCAACCTAGTCAACCGGTCAACAAAGTCAACAAGTCAACAAACTCAACCCCTCAACAACCATGCCACTATAATACTTAATTAATTTTATTGTTAATGATATTTCTTATTCTCATTAAGGTTTAGCAAAAAGTCAATATTCAACAGTCAATAGTCAACAACCCCAATGAGAATCCTCTGCCTCTGTCTCTCTGTCAACTGTGCATACACACCTGCATCCGCGTTCCAAGGAACACGAATACAAACGAGATAAAACCAATCCCAAAATGTCCACTAGGATCTGGCTTAAACCAAAGCCCGCTAGTGTTAACTGTCCGGACACCAAACGTGCACAAGGGTATGGATGTGACCGAACCCTGTCGCAAAACCATGCGACCTGTCGCAAAACCATGCGACCTCTACTCTTTTGCCTAAAGGCGAATAGCTTTCTTTGTGGGACTCTAAAGACTCGACACTACGCTGGCAGTGGGTTTAACCACAGACCGCAAGTAGCACTAGCTGTGCGTAACGGTCCCCAGGTAGATGCCGACAAGAAGATTGACGAGGTGAAACCCATCTGAACTCCTACTGAGCCTGAATGTGACAATCTCCATACAGTCTGGTCTGTTCGTCTGATACATCGCAGGGCGGGCCTAGGGGGCGGTAAACGTCAGTCCCCTAATAGCGGTACAAGTCGTGTCGGAGTGTAGCCAAGAACACCCTGAGATAACAATGGAAACCTACCAGTATATCTCGCTTGCCCTGGCCAGGGACTACTCGTGTAATGGCTCTCCTAGACACAGCGCGATGTCAACCCCCAATACCGGGAGAGACGAATCCTGTCTAACCGTCACTGTCTCCAAGTGCTTCAGGACTGCACCCAAAAACTACCTGTTTGCACGATTTCTTTGAGCCGTGGTAGGGTAGTAATCAAAGTACAGTGGGAACACACTCGAGGCGAAGTGTCATTGTCAAGTCAGCGGACTAAGCTGTACTCATATCACCTGGGAACTGATAACTGACGATAGGTATAGTACCAACCAACAATCCCGACGAGTCCTGTTCAGTGTACTCATAACCTAACGAGCAACCGCATACTATCTCAAGTACGACGTACTGACGGCTGTGGGACACACCGTCTCCCACACTGGGATGAGAAGCGCATACGCTTGTCTACTCCGGAGTATCGATGCCCTGTCTCGATAGTCCTGCGATTAGGGACCTGCATAAGGATGTGCTTATAGATTACCCAGCCCCCACGAGTGTGACTGCCATCACAACGCTGGTAATCAAGCAAAGATCCTAAGGGCTCCACTAATGTGTATAGGTGATATACTAAAAATAAACACATGTACACATTAAAGTAGAAACAAACTAAGTAGCATACTACTATATTGAGCAAGATTGTCTATACAAGGTGAATATCGCAAGCTTCCATTAAGTAATATACAAACTAGTATGATACTGTAATGGCTTCTAGGGCATATACACTAACACACATAACTAACAAACCTTTATCAAACTTATAAGTTATAACATAATCTTCCATATCAATGGTTGCGGGGGTGCTATACGCCATCCACCCGACTTCCCCCATAGATATAAATCTACTCACCAGCTAAACTCCTTGCTTAGCCAAAGTCGATGTGCTTCGTCGTCTCGGAAGTCCACGCGATGGTACCTACAATCAATACACAATCGCAATTATATTAAAACCAATATCCGAAAACCGATACGGCACACGGAATGCTTACAGGTTAGAACATATAGCTTACGCATGCAAGATCAACCAAATAACCCTCGTCCGTTGACATACAAACGTCCAACGACAGAATCAAATCTCAAATACCAAAACCACACATCCAAATATCTTAAAAATATAGCCAAAACACTCTCAAGTAACTCCCATATTTTGGCTCAGGCAAATTGGGACTAAACAAGCAAGTACAGGGGATAGGTTGTAGGGTAAGTGAGTGATCGATCGTTTCTTTGTGTGTCGGTAATTAGAAAATGAATAGAAATCACAATCAAAGAATTATTTGACCGCAATCAATAACGGTGTCGGTTTGTAGCGCGTCTGTAAGTGCGGATCGTCCACAGGGATTGTGCGATTCGTTCGTATTTGTTTTGTTTGAATTGAAAATTTAATAGAAAAGAAAAGCAAAACGATTCAAGATTTATATCAATGAATTTCAAGAATCAACTAGATCTAATCAAGAATCAAGAAAGCGTTAAACATCAAGAATCAAGAATTGATATAATTCCAATCGATTTAAGTTTCAAGATTTGAAGTAAAGCTCGTAGGAATCGATTAGATCATAGATGTGAAAAAGATTCGAAATTACTTTTTCTTATCCATTAACGATTTGATGCTAAATCGATGTCGATTTATCGAGGATTAAGGATCTTGCGAAGAATTAGGGTTTCTTCACCCTATCCTTTGTCCTTTCGATGAATCACATTCATAAGATAGCTTCTAGGAAATCGAATGATCGATCGTTGATCTCTAGATCGTGCGAAAATAATCAAGAACACATCTCGCATGGATCTAGATCATCGATCATTCAATTTTCAAGAATTTTCAATCGTTATAGGACTTAAGAAAATGTTTAAAGATTCGTCAACATCATCATTCTACCGATCGTTTCGACTCCTCCACGAGCGGTGTTTTATTCAAGCATCATCATAAAGAATACATTCAAGAATCGAAGTTGAATTATAATGCTTGAATTGAAATATAAGCAAGTTAAAAGAATCTTCACCTTTATTTATTCCACAATTTGTTACACATTGCTCAAGACTACAAGAATTTGAGAAGGAATAAGATTGTCGAATCTAGCGTTGCATCGGCTCCTTGAGTCGTGGATCGGCTTGGATCTCATGCTCCGATGAAGTCCGGCTTCGCTTCTAAAGGATGGTTGAAGGCTTGCTTTGCTAGAACTCAAAGGATCTTGAATTTGTAGTTTCTTGATTGGATTAGGGTTAGGGTTTGGAGGTGGCAAGTGATGGGTTGAAGAGATGATAGAATGTCAACAACAATCAACAACAATGATCAACAACCACAACACTCAACAACCTTTTCAAGTGAGGCCTAGGGTCTTTTTTATAAGTTTAGGAATGAGTAGCTTCCTTAAGAAGCTTGGATTAGGTTAGCTTCCCTTGTAAGCTAGTTAGATAGGTAGAAGCCTCTAGAACTAGTTAGTTAGGGTTTAGCTTCAACCTTAACCTAGGAGGTTAGGGGGAAGGTCTAGCCTCTTAAGGTTGTTTGGGTGAAGCTTGCTTTGGAAGCTAGGAGTGTTTAGCTTGTACAAGGAACCCTTTGCTGATCTGGCAGAAGCTTCGAGAGCTATCTGGAAATTGACATATCTTTCTGAGATGTAGGAACTGAGAGAGGAGTTCTGATGTAAATCTGAGGAGATGACGTGTCAAAATCACCATGGATCCGCGGCGCAAGCTGGCTCCTGCCGCGGATCCACGGCACTTTAGGAGAGCTAGGGCTTCAACTTCTCTGTAATGCTTTGTTCTGTCTTCAGGTGTACTTTCTGATATGTTGATTCCCTGAATGCCTTCCAGATCACTACCAGATCTCAAATCCTTGAGTTGGCGTATTCTTTAACAACACTGTTATCTAAATTTGACCATTCTTCTGGATTTCCCTGCACAGATATCGAAACACAAGTTGCGCTACACAAGAATGATGCGATGCCATGAAATACAGTCAATTTCCATTAAAGTGCTGGTTTTAAAGTCTAACACATGCAACCTGGTATTTTACGACTGTTTTGCTAATATGTGAAATATGAATGCCGAATAGCTCTAGATGAGTGCAAATGATAGGGAAATTGCAGTGTTAAGAATACAGTATTTTCGACTGATCAGTGAGCTACAGGCAAAACCACAACACCAATGCCAAAAGGAAGTTCGGCGAGAGTGCCCAAATATCCGGTGTCGCCGGCCATGTTGAGGAATTTTGGGTTCGTATTTTTGTGGTGGTCTTCTAGTGATCTATCTAGGTTAATGGACTTATTTGATTTTCTTAGAAATACCCCAGATAGCATCAGATACCCTGTAGGCGTTTAGGTTTCACAAAACCGACACGGGAAAATTCTAACTTCGTGTTTCGGGTTCTATTCTCTTTTCCAGGCCAGGAATTCAATCTCTAAGGTCTTGTAAATACACATTACACCTCAATTAACTACTTAACAACAACTTGGAATTTTCTAAGATCACATATCCTAATTATATCAAATTCTAAACTAAACTAGGATATTTAACATAAACGCTAATTTAAAGTGAAGAGATTACCTTATTTGGCAACTTAGGAAGATTCTTGAGTTTCCCAATGTCTTCAAAATCCAAACTTGAATGGTTCAAAGGGTTTAGAATTGGTTTGTGCATGTTTTATATGAAGGTGTCATGGGGTTTTGGAAAGTATTTGGAGATGAGGCATGGAGGTACTAAGGGATGAAGGAGATGAAGAAGAACTTGAAGGAAAACAATGGGGAAAGAATAAGGGCAGCCAAGTCTCACTCTCTCTCTCTTTTATCCTCACTCTCTCTTACCCAAACTCTCTATCAAAATATCTATTTTGTTTCTTCTCTCTTTTAACCATGGCATCTAATTCATTCTTTTCACACTCAAACTCTTTTCTCTCTTTGCTTTTCTTTTCCCTTTTCTTTTCCTTTCTCATTCTCTTCTCTTTTAAATCTCACAAGTCACAAACACAAACCCAACATGCACATGATATGGTGTACTAGCCATGAAAAAAATGTAAAAACACGGATATTGTTAGTTGTATGTATGCCCTAGAGGCCAGTATTGTACAGATGATGTATATTATATTGGATGCTTGGACATATATAGAGATGACTTTCTTGCTAGATATGATAGTATGCTATCTGGTTACTCTTTATCTTAACATGTATACTAGTCTCTTTAAACTGTCTTATAGTTACATGTTGGTAAAGCCCTTAGGATGTGTACTTGACTGCCTGGACTATGATGCAGATCATACTAGTGGGGACATGGTAGTCCATAAGTACATCCTTCAAAGTCCCTAGTCGTGGGTGTATCGAGACGGGGCATCGATATACCAGTGTAGACTAGCGTATAATCTTCTCGACCCATGAGATGGGCAATGGATGATCCCATATCCATTGGTGTTTGACATCAGAGATGGTATACGGGTGCTCAGTGGAGACTGGGTACACTGGACGGACTCGCCGAGAACTCCCAGATGGTATTATACCTCACGTCAGATGGCAGTTCTCAGGTGACTCTTGTGCAGGTTAGTCTGTTGACCCGAGATCGTCATAGAGTCTTGTGTGATTCCCACTGTGCTTTGATCTCCACCTTACCACGTCTATGAGGGCGTGCAAAACGTTGGTTTTTGGGCACATTCCTGAGTCACATGGAGGCAATGAGCGATAGGAAGGGTTTCGTCTCTCCCGGTATTGGGGGTTGATGTTGCGCTGTTCTCGATTGGCCGTAACAGGGAAGTCCCTGGCCAGGGCTGATCAGAGATTTGCTGGTAAGTGTTAACAGTAGTTTCTCGACCCGTTATGAGCCTCACATCGGCACGACTTATCGGTTATTGGGGTCTGACGTTTACCACCCCTAGACTTGATATGCGACATATCAGACGAACAGACCGGACTGTACGGTAAGTGTTACTGGTTGGATTCACAGGAGTGTGAGCGGGCTTGCTCGTCGATCTTCTTATCGCTCAATACCCGGGTGGCCGTTACGTTTAGCAGACCGCTTGCGGCTTGTGGATGCTTGATATGATCATCATCTGCTACCGGCGTATTGACGAGTCTTTAGAGTCCTACATAGAGGTTTCCTGGCTCAAGCGAAACGAAATAGGAGCGCATATGAGATATGTGCGGGTCCGAGAATAATGCGTGTATGTGATACCGTATTTCATTCTCGCAATGAATGTTTCAATTGGTTGTATGCGATATAACCTAGTTATCGAATCGAAGATTGATTCGATAAGTCGATACATTGAATACTAGTCGGTTATGTGCGACATGACCGGATCATTGAATCAAGTGTTGATTTAATGATTTAATGTATAATTATATATTTGATATATTACTTTGCATTAACTAGTATTGGTTCACTTTAAAAGGTTTTTCTCACTTGAAGTGCACATTGTATATGTGATATATTTTTGTGTACACTTTATTGTATCATGTTTGATGATACATGTTTACTTGGCTTTGTGTAAAGAATTATACCATGGTTAAGTTGATGATTAGGGTTTTGCTTATTCATTTATTTGTTTGTTTATTCATTTTTGATAGATAAACATGAATGGTGGCTTTGTTTGTTTTTAGTTGAAGATTCATGAAGCTTTGACTTAGTCACCATTCTTGTCTCATGCTTAACCCTAACCATTTGAACTAACCCTAGTTCATTCTCTACACTTAACTATGGTTGAGAATATGATAAGAATGAATTCTTTTTCAATTATTCTTCAACACTTATCATATTCTATCTTCTTCATGGTTTCTTTTTATCATGAAGCTTGTTGAAGCTTCATGAAGCTTTGACTAAAGTGACCATTTTGTCTTCATTCTTAACCCTAACCATTCCCACTAACCATGGTCTATTCTCTACACCTAACCAAGGTTAGGATATGATAAGTATTCATTTCTTTTCTTTTTTTTTGAGATACTTTTTATCATATTCTATCTTCATCTTCTTCTTCTTCCTCAAAGAGAAAAACTTGCCACCATTAATGTCATCTTGGTAAAAAGAGTGAGAAATCCAATTCTAAAGTGAACCCACCTCCTATTTCTTCACCCTCTACCTCTTGCCAAGTAGTATAGGGTGTTTTCTTCACAAGTTTCACAACTTGGTGAAGTTGGAGCTTGATCTTGTGTAACCTCGACGTAGATCATCTTCGGCATCGAAGCCGACGACTAGTTCGCTCATTTCTCCGATGAAACCGATGCTAGAGTCCGAGATACGACATGGACAGCGAGAGGACATCTACGTGGAGCTAAGGAAGTGGAGAACCGGATCTACAAAGGTTGTAGCTTCTTACTTTTAGTTAAGTCGTTAACTAGTTTTACTTTTCGCCTAAACTCTAGTCAACGAATCTGTATTAGGGTTTCTCGGTACTTGTAAAATTTTAAATTGTCATGGTTGATGCCTTGTGAGACTTCATTAGCATGCCTAGGAACCCTACAGTGGTATCAGAGCCTAGCTAGAGCTTTAGGCGAAGTGTAGACGACGTTTGAAACCCGAACGAACATCGAAACCAACATCCAAAATGCTCTCTGGAAATTTTCTAAAAATCTGGTTTTTTGTGAATTAAAAATATCCAGAAAAATCAGCCGGTGTTAATAAGAGTTACTGTGAAATTCGAGCAGCTAAGTCCTTTAAACCGCCGCGGTTCCGTGGCATGAGCTTGCTCATGCGGCGGTTCTGCGGCCGTACTGTCGCCTTGTCCAATGAATTTTACACAGTAATTCCTATTTTGCAGTGCTATATTTTCTGGGTATTTTTATTATGACTCAAGAGTTGAGTATTCTGGAGTTGTATAGGGAATCGTAGATTCGATCGGATTATCAAATTTTGTCTGTGTTTTTCCGGATAAATTTTAGAATATCTTAAAAAGTTCGACCGGATGTAAATACCCAATCTTTCCCCTGCCGGGAAATTTCCAATTGTTGGACTTTTCCGTAGTTTAATGATGTTCTAAGTAGTGCATGTAACGCGATGGTCCCTCTAGAAGACAACAAACCTTAACTCGATTATGTGACCGTCTTGAACTGCCCTTTGAACCTTCGGGTTTGGGGCAGTACGGCGTGCCACATGTGAGGCGTTGGCTTGACCCTTCTACGGCTGGACCGTTGGTATTGAGGCATGAAGTGAATGTCTTTGAACTTATTTCATGTGTTAAACGGTTTTGGGAAAACTTGGGTGTTCGAATGTTCGATCGGAAAGTTTAATATTTTCTATTTATCCGGAATGGGTTACAATAATTGGAATTCACAAACAGTTATGAGTTAACTGAATGAATGTTATAAATCTAGCGGTTTAGTTTCACTTGATATTGAAAAGAGTTTTCGATAATGAGACTAAAATGCGGGGTTTATAATTGTTAGGCATGTGATGTCTAAGTATTTCATTTGATTAGGCATGCGATGTCTAAAGAGGTTGCGAATTCCAACTGTTGTAGTTTTACACTTTCTTTTCTGTGACTATAAGTGTAGTATGTCGATATCGCCGGTTTCTTTGCTATACGTCAACGACAATTGGGGTATGCATACTTACTTACGTTGATGACATGTGATGTTCTGTGTTGCTGGATATGTTATATTGGATTGTCGTGTTTGAACAGCCGGGTTTTTTTTATGTGAGATGGGTGTTTTTCATTTTCATTCATGTAAAAAACATGTATGTAATATTCTTTTATTGGGGCACTTCCAGGTTGCGGAAGTAGTCACCTTTTGTATATTATTTACTTTTCCGCATTAGGATAGACCCAGGAGGGGAGCACAAGTAACCGGGTTCTAGGGTCCAGTGGGAGACCATCTCGAGGAGTCGAGTCCGGATCTCCTAACTCTAGAATTGGTAGGGTTGTTTGCCGCTCTCGTAGGGGTCTAGGGATGTGGGATTGGCTATTCATCACGACCGTGGAATCCGTGTTTTATACTGGCTCGTATTGAAAACACGGACGTCCTAGTATATCCAATATTTCATATGAGATTTTCTGCTGCTATATCTGTGATGTGATCATTTGATATGTTCTGATGGATACAGTATATAGTATATATGATATATTATATAGACGTTACTTATGTTTTGCACCCGCACTAGCCCTTCCCTGCTTTGTCGTTAGTTACCTAACCTAACGGTGCACGAGGGGACATCGTGGCGAATGCGGATGGCATAAGTGTACGTCGTATTTATCTATGATGTTTAGGTACTTAAATGATGGGACTTTATTAATGTGATTAATGAAAGAAAAGAAACCTAAGATGTTGTAGAATCAAATTTTAAATAAAACAGGTAGCTACAGTTCTTGCTTTGCACAGCGATATATATGATATATCCCGCACCTCATTCGACGAGGAAAGGACCGAGATCCCTTCACCGGGAGTGACTCCTTTAGCAATAACTGGCAGATGCTACACACTCGGTTTGTTTTTTGATTGCTTCTATAGTTTCTGCTTTGCACAGTGATATATATGATATATCCCGCACCTCATTCGACGAGGAAAGGGTCGACGATCCCTTCACCGGGAGTGACCCCTTTAGCAAAACTAGAAAAAAGCCTAAAAAACACTCCATTTCAAAATTATTCGATTCTACAACGATATCAAGTTCATTACGCAATAGGTTTTCAGAAAAACCTGTCGTGGCCCTCCGTCATTTCAGATAAGTAGTAGTTAGTATTCGTGCTACGTTTGTTGGCCTGCGTCAAGGCGTAGTGTGCGGTAGCTAACTAGTATTTATCTGCTTATGCATATGATGCAGATTGGATTAGGGTAGTCGTGCGACTTTGTTGGCCTGCGTCAAGGGTCGTGCGGGTGGGTTTAATTCAATCAGTAAATGACGGGTTGAACTTGACTAGCGCACTATGGTTTGTTGGCCTGCGTCAAGGTCATAGGACGCTAGGGGCAAAATATTATCGGGAATTTCAAGTGTTGAAATTTGCAATGAGATTGCATACCTTCTATGAGATAGTTGGATCCCGATACCCACTGCGAGTAAGAGTTACTCCTAGGAGAGTTTTGCACATTACAATTAGCCGATCAAGTAGGTGTCTAGAAAGGTGTCAACGGGGTTACGCCTCTGGGAAAACGAGGTTTACTTTAATTAGGTCCGTGCCAAAGCACGGGAAACCTCCCTCAAAGTTCCGACACTGGCCTGGCTGAAAGATCGACGAAGTTGTAGGGTGTAATTAATCCCGGCTAGTCTTTCCTTTTAGGGTTTGAAGGAAGATTTGATAAAAACCAGTGGGAGCCATCCTGATTAGATAAGATAATAACCAATCTGATCTTGCACGAGCATACGCTAAAGTGTTTTCTTCTCTCTCTCTCCAGGTAGCGACCATGTCATGCCCTAATAAAGATAATAATATGGATGTATTGACCGAACCCGCATGTTATACTGTGCTGGGGAACGTTGGTTCCGTTCTTTCTTATAAGAGTTATAGGAATGAACAGGACATAGGGGAATACCAAGATTCCCATGCCACCCGAATGAAGAGAGTACATGATGATGCATTTTCTTCGGGTGTGTTCGTTACAAAGAGATGTTTCTCCATTTCCTCCACGTCCTGGGTATTAGATACCGGGTCAGGATCCCATATATGTAATCAGTTACATGGCCTTAGGAAAGGTAGAGATCTTGGAGAAGGTGATAAAGACATTAAAGTTGGAAATGGTGCAATTGTTGCAGCTAAGACTGTCGGGGAATATCACCTTGCATTACCAACTGGTAATACATTGGTTCTGAACGAATGCTATTACATGCCGAACCTGATATGCAACATTATATCGGTTTCTTTGTTGAGTAAAGAGGGATATAATTTTGTATTACAGGACAATGTTATGAACATTTTCCGTAACCAAAAGTTGGTTGGATCAGGCGCGCTGTGCAATGGCATTTACGTTCTAAATCGATCAACAGTTCTGAGCATAACAAACACACACAAAAGGAAGAGTTCTGAAATGAACGAATCCTTCTTGTGGCATTGTAGACTGGGTCACATCAATGCGACACGACTAGCTAAGTTGCATATGGATGGATATTTAAATCCGTTTGAATTTTCATCTTATGACACTTGCCAGTCATGTCTCAAAGGCAAGATGACCAAAACTCCGTTTACGGGACACGGAGAAAGAGTTACTGAACTCTTGGGACTGATACATAGTGATGTATGCGGTCCTATGTCTACTCTTGCCAGGGATGGTTCTTCGTACTTCATTACATTCACTGACGATCTCTCTAGATTCGGATATGTGTTCCTAATGAAACACAAATCATCTGCTTTTGAGAAATTTAGAGAATATAAACAAGAAGTAGAAAACCAAACCGGAAAAAGGATTAAAATCCTTCGATCTGATCGAGGAGGTGAATACTTGAGCAATGAATTCCTGGACTTCATAAAAGAGAATGGGATTCTCTCTCAGCCGACTCCTCCATATACACCACAGCACAACGGTGTATCAGAACGGAGGAATCGCACCCTATTAGATATGGTGCGCTCTATGATGAGTACAGCTGAGTTACCTATTTCCTTCTGGGGATATGCACTGGAAACAGCTGCAGACCTATTGAATATGGTTCCCACCAAATCCGTGCCAACCATTCTATATGAGATATGGAAAGGAAAGAGACCATGTCTTAATTATGTTAAGATATGGGGTTGTCCGGCATATGTAAAAACGCAAAATCCGGACAAACTCGCGGCAAGGTCCATTCTGTGTATGTTTATTGGATATCCCAAACATTCGCGCGGGTATATCTTCTACCACACCGAGGAACAAAAGGTGTTTGTTTCTCGACATGCCACCTTTTTAGACAAGGAATTTCTCGAAAAAGAGATTAGTGGCAAGGAGGTAGAACTGGAAGAGGTTCCAGCAATACAGACTACGACAGAAGATTTGGTTGAACCAGAGGGTTCAGTAGCTCCCAATGAACCTCAGCCTCTCCGCCGATCTAGTAGGGTTCCTCGCCAACCTGAGAGATACTACGGTTTTCTCATGGATGGTGGGAGCGAGGATTGCATCATGGAGGATGATGACCCAACTAGCTTCGAGCGGGCCATCACGAGTAGGGACTCAGTGAAATGGCTGGATGCTATGCGGTCCGAGATGGAATCCATGTACACCAACAAAGTATGGACTTTGAAAGTTGCTCCTGAAGGGGTAAAACCCATTGGGAGCAAGTGGATCTTCAAGAAAAAACTTGGTGTAGATGGGAAAGTGGAGACTTTCAAAGCTAGACTTGTTGCAAAAGGTTTTCATCAAAGACCAGGTGTGGACTATGACGAAACCTTTTCTCCAGTGGCTATGCTTAAATCCATCCGGATCATGCTTCCCATCGCTGCATATCATGACTACGAAATCTGGCAAATGGATGTTAAGACCGCCTTTCTAAACGGTGATTTAGAAGAGTGCGTGTACATGACTCAGCCAGAGGCCTTCGTAGACAGTGGGAGCAGCGGGAAGGTGTGCAAGCTGCTTAAATCCATTTATGGATTAAAGCAAGCATCGCGGAGTTAGAACATCTGCTTTAACATCGTTATCAAAGAGTTTGATTTCGTCAAAAACCCAGATGAACCTTGTATTTACAAGAAGGTGGCAGAGAGTAAGGTTGTCTTCTTCGTATTGTACGTGGACGACATACTCTTGATAGGAAATGATATTCCTATGCTGCAATCGGTCAAGCACTTCTTATCATAAAGATTCTCAATGAAAGATCTTGGTGATGCCTCCTGCATATTGGGAATTTGGATCTATAGAGATAGATCCAAACGGATATTGGGATTGTCCCAATCCAGGTACATTGACACAATACTAAAGAGGTTTAGTATGGAAGAATCCAAGCGTGGGAACTTGCCCACGATCTCTGGAGTCACTCTCTCCAAAGAGATGTCTCCCAAGACTGATTTGGAGAGAGCTCGCATGCAAGGGATACCCTATGCTTCGGCTGTAGGCTCTATCATGTACGCGATGCTATGTACCAGACCCGATGTTGCATACTCACTAAGTGTAGTGAGCAGGTATCAAGCTGATCCTGGAGAGAGTCACTGGACAGCTGTGAAGAGCATTCTCAAGTACTTGCGAAGGACTAAAGAGATGCTCTTGGTGTATGGTAACGGAGAACTCAAAGTGGAGTCCTTTACCGATTCGAGCTTTCAGAGTGATAAGGATGACTCTAAGTCGCAGTCGGGATTTGTCTTTACCCTTTACAGAGGGATGGTTAGCTGGAAGAGTTCCAAGCAGGAAACCGTGGCAGACTCGACGATGGAGGCTGAATACATCGCTGCCAACGATGCTGCCAAAGAGGCTGTCTGGATCAAGAAGTTCATTACTGAATTTGGAGTGGTTCCATCCATTGAGCATCCAATACCTTTGTATTGCGATAAAAATGGAGCGGTGGCTTTGGCCAAAGAACCAAGGTCCCATCAGCGATCCAGGCATATTCTGAGGCGGTATCACCTGATCCGGGAGATAGTTGATCGCTGGGAGATCGAGGTCAGGAGGGTTGACACGAAGAACAACACGGCGGATCCACTCACGAAGGCCATTCCCTAGATACAGTTTGAGAGACTCTTCGGGATGCTCGGTATGCGATACTACAGCAGCTGGCCCAAGTGCAAGTGGGAGATTGTTAGTTGTATGTATGCCCTAGAGGCCAGTATTGTACAGATGATGTATATTATATTGGATGCTTGGACATATATAGAGATGACTTTCTTGCTCGATATGATAGTATGCTATCTGGTTACTCTTTATCTTACTTTAAACTGTCTTATAGTTACATGTTGGTAAATCCCTTAGGATGTGTACTTGACTGCCTGGACTATGATGCATATCATACTAATGGGGACATGGTAGTCCATAAGTACATTCTTCAAGGTCCCTAGTCGTGGGTGTATCGAGACGGGGCATCGATATACCAGTGTAGACTAGTGTATAATCTTCTCGACCCATGAGATTGTTGCGCCACGGCAGCGCCCCGGCCGTCAATCCGAGGCCAAAATGCGGAATCAAAATTTTTCTATAACTTTAAACTGGCGCTACCGCGGACAATATACCCGGATCGTGACCATTAACCGTTACTAGCAAACAAGAGAAAGGGTGAGAGATATACCGAGTGATCCGAGTCCTCCGGTCTTCTCGTCGTCGTCCCGATCTCCCGCGGAAACTCCGGTCGTCGCATCCTTGCCGGAAGGGCACCACATCGTCTGCATCTTTTATGGGCTCCCACCTCAATACCGTGGCAACTCGGGCGCGAAGTTGGCAAGCCGACGCGCCCAAGAATATGCTGTAGAATGTGTAGTGCTTTGTCTCTTTGGGGTTATGTTGCCTTGATGGAGGAATGAGGTTGAGAAATGAACTTGGGGATTTTTGTAGCATTGGAAAAATGAGATGTATGATTAATTTCCCACACCAAATGAAAATGAACCTCTCTCATTTTTCTCCTCTCTAAAAAATGTAGCCTTTTTTTTCAAAATGAGAATGGTGGTGGGATAGGAAACAAAATCAAGAGGGAGGTGAGTGTAGGAGAAAGAGAATGGTGACCATATCAAAAGCAAAGCTCACATCACTAAACAAATCAATCCTAATCCTTTCTCATCACCATAAAGCAAAAGAAAAGACTAAGAAAACATCTCATCATGAGAAACTATCATGATGCTACCAATATGCAAGATACCCCCTCCACAAATGTTATTTGCAAACTTGCAAATAACCCCCTCCATCGGAAAAGTCCGGCCGGGAAAGAAAAAGGAAAACCGGCCGGAACGGAATGCAAACTGGCAACTCCAGAAAACTGGTCCCGTAATAAATTACAGGAAAACCCCGATACTGTGCATACACACCCGCATCTGTATTCCGACCGGATACAAATGCAATGAGACAAATCTACACTGTACTAAACTAGGATCCGGCTTAAACCAAAGCCGGCTAGTAATATCCGTCCGATCCTGATCCGTGCAATACCGCACGTATCAGATCGAACCCTGCCATATCTCCATACGGCTTCTACAGCGTTTCTCCCGAAAGCTTGAGTAACTGAAAGTGTGGTGGACTCTAAAGACTCGTCAATACTATGGCTGTAGATTTAACCACTAGCAAGTCAGAGGTATAAGCCAATACGTGACGGGCCACCAGCTATTGACCAAAAGGGACGTCGATGAGCGAACTCATCCTGACACCCTACTGAGCCTGTCAGTGACAATATCCGTACAGTCCGGTCCGTTCGTTTTTGAGTATCACATGTCGAGCCTAGGGGGTTGGTAAAAGTCAGACCCCCAAAAGCGGTACAAGTCGTGTCGGAGTGTAGCCCAGAACACCCTGAGATACTACTGGAATACCAACCAGTAAATCTCCTGCCTCGGCCGAGGGCTTTGTGTAATGGCTCTCCTAGACACAGCGCGACCTCACCCCCAATACCGGGAGAGACGAACCCCTGAAGATCCGCTCACTGCCTCCATGTGGCTCGGGACTGTACCCAACTAAAACCTGTTTGCACGACTCCTTTGAGCCGTGGTAGGGTAGTAATCAAAGAACAGTGGGAACTCACACGAGACAAATGACGATCTCAGGTCGATGAACTAACCTGTACACATGTCACCAGGGAACTGCTATCTGACTTCAGGTATAAGACCAACTAGCATGTTCCCGGCGAGTCCTGTTCGGTGTACTCATAACCCAATGAGCACCTGTATACATCTTAGGTGAACCAAGTGACACCAGTGGATTGTGAGACCGGCCACCGCCCCTCGTCGAGGTCTCGACTGTATACACTAGTCTACTCTGGAGAATCGATGCCCTGTCTCGAAACTCCCACGACTAGGGACCTTTTAAGGATGTGCTTATAGACCACTAAAGTGTAGTGAAGTTCGATAAAAATACGGATTTATAGGCCCCCAAAAGAAAATTTCTTTTTTGGAAAAACTGGGCACAAATGACATATCTAAAAAATCCCAAAACCCTACCAGAAGAACACTGCACGAAACAGAACCAGAGGAAGAGACAAAACGGCGGCGGTTCCGCGGCCTAAGCCACCCATTGCCGCGGAACCGCGGCGCTTTGAAGGAATCATGCGATCGTATTTCGTGGGTGTTTTCACAAAACCCTGAGCCGATTTTAGGAGTAAAACTTTTTACATTTAGAGCACAAAAAATTTCAACAGAAACTTAGGGTTTTGGTTTTTCCGGTTTTGCGATTTTTCTCGATCGAACTTCCATACACTTTACTACAAAGCTAGTTTAAGTTTAGTTAGGCTCTTATACCACTGTAAGTCCACGTTGCGACCCCCGGTTCTTACGGGGAGGCGGAAACGGTATAAAAATCAAATTTTTAGCGCATGGGGCAACATGGACTAACAAAGTCCGGATCTTTTCTAAACTAAACTAGAAAACAAGCTAAAGAGAGTTAGCTACTCGGAGAGATGGTTATACCTAACTTGAACTCCTTCTTCTTCAAACTTTTGTAGAGGTTGATGATTCTTCCTTGTTGCCTTCTTCCGTCAAAGATGGATCCACCTGAGGGTTCAACCATCGGGCTCTTTCTCGAACTTTGAGAGAACTAGAATCTTCGGCTTGCTAAATCTTTGATCCTAGAGTGAGTAGAGAGTGTCTAAGGGGTGCTTTTCTTTTAAGGAGAGGGATTCTCAACACATGAGAAGGATTCTCCTTTTGCTAGAGGAAGAAGAAGATGAAGTGAGGAGAGAGAAGCTAAATGATAGAATGAGCTATCTTTTTCTTTCTTGCAACCATAATACCAAAAGAAAAAGAATTATCAAATTAATAATAATAATGAAAATGAAATAGTTGATGGAAGGTTTAGGAATGACCATTATCATTTCAAACATTAAATGAAAATGCTAGAATCAAAGAGCATCTTTCTTTTGTAATGATGATGGTCAAAACTTCAACCATGGTCAACAAGTCAACCATGATCAACTAGTCAACAAAATCCAACCATGACACAATTTCATTTTATTAATATTATTAATTGATATAACATAAATCCATTAGGGTTTGGAAAAAGACGACTGTCAACTGTGCATACGCACCCGTTCCGAAACCCTAATGAAAGTCCTCTTCCTCCTCCTCAAACAACTGTGCATACACACCTGCATTCTTGTTCCGAGGAACATGAATACTGAGAGATAAAAACAACCCGAAAACATATACCAGTATCTGACTCAAACCAGAGCCAGCCAGTAATATCCGTCCGGACTCCAAACGTGCACAAGTGCGCGGATGAGAACGAACCCTGTCGCAAAACCATGCGACCTCTACTCTGTTTTGCCCAGAGGCGAATACCCTCTGTGTGGGACTCTAAAGACTCGACACTACGCTGGCAGTGGGTTTAACCACAGACCGCAAGCGGCACCAGCTGTGCGTAACGGTCCCCAGGTAGATGCCGACAAGAAGGCTGACGAGGTGAACCCCATCTGAACTCCTACTGAGTCTGAATGTGACAGTCTCCGTACAGTCCGGTCTGTTCGTCTAATACATCGCATGTCGGGCCTAGGGGGCGGTAAAACGTCAGTCCCCTAATAGCGGTACAAGTCGTGTCGGAGTGAAGCCCAAAACACCCTGAGATAACACTGGAAGCCTACCAGTATATCTCGCTTGCCCTGGCCAGGGACTACTCGTGTAATGGCTCTCCTAGACACAGCGCGATGTCAACCCCCAATACCGGGAGAGACGAATCCTGTCTAACCGTCACTGCCTCCAAGTGCTTCGGGACTGTACCCAACTACTACCCGTTTGCACGACTCCTTTGAGCCGTGGTAGGGTAGTAATCAAAGTACAGTGGGAACACACTCGAGGCGAAGTGCCAGTGTCAAGTCAGCGGACTAAGCTGTACTCATGTCACCTGGGAACTGATAACTGACGATAGGTATAATACCAACCTGTCAGTTCCCGACGAGTCCTGTCCAGTGTACTCGTAACCCAACGAGCACCCGTATACTATCTCCAGTACGACGTACTGATGGCTGTTGGACAGACCATCTCCCATACTGGGATGAGAAGCGCATACGCTCGTCTACTCCGGAGTATCGATGCCCTGTCTCGATAGTCCTGCGACTAGGGACTTGTATAAGGATGTGCTTATAGATTACCCAGTCCCCACTAGTGTGACTGCCATCACAACGCTGGTAATCAAGCAAAGATCCTAAGGGCTCCACTAATGCGTATAAGTGATATACTGAAATAAACACAAGTACACATTTAAGTAGAAACAAACCAAGTAGCATACTACTATATTGAGCAATATTGTTTATACAAGGTGAATATCCCAAGCTTCCATTAAGTAATATACAAACTAGTATGATACAGTAATGGCCTCTAGGGCATATACACTAACAATCTCCCACTTGCACTAAGGCCATGTACTGGCGTATCGAAGACCTATCATCTCGATCAGCCGCTCGAACTGAGTCTGGGGTAAGGCCTTGGTGAATGGATCTGCAGTGTTTTCTTCTGAAGCAACCCTCCGAACCTCAATCTCCTTGCGATCCACGATCTCCCTGATCAGGTGATACCGCCTCAAGATGTGCCTGGATCTCTGATGGGACATGGGTTCCTTCGCTAAAGCTATGGCCTCGTTGTTGTCGCAATACAGAGGTACTGGGTCAACAATGGACGGAACCACCTGAAGTTCTTTCAAGAACTTCCTCATCCAGACAGCTTCTTTTGCGGCATCAGATGCAGCAATGTATTCCGCTTCCATAGTCGAGTCTGCAACGGTTTCCTGTTTGGAGCTCTTCCGACACATCGCCCCTCCATTGAGGGTAAAGACGAAACCCGACATGGACTTGGAATCATCCTTGTCACTCTGGAAGCTGGAGTCAGCAAAGGCCTTGATCTGGAGGTCTTTTCCGCCATACACCAAGAACATCTCCTTAGTCCTTCTCAGGTACTTGAGAATGTTCTTTACCGCTATCCAGTGTTTCTCCCCAGGGTTTGACTGATACCGGCTTACCACACTTAGTGCATAAGTTACATCCGGTCTGGTACACAACATCGCATACATTATAGAGCCTACCGCAGAAGCGTAGGGTATAATAGACATGCGATCCCTCTCCAAATCAGTCTTGGGAGACATCTCTTTAGAGAGGGTGATCCCGTGACAAGCCGGTAGGTTACCGCGCTTGGAATCTTCCATACTGAATCTTTTCACTATGGTGTCGATGTACCTGGACTGAGAAAGTCCTAATATCCTCTTGGATCTATCACGATGGATCGGATCCCCAGGATGTACGAGGCATCACCCAGGTCTTTCATGGAGAACCTGTGCGACAAGAACCCCTTGACAGATTGTAGCATAGGAATGTCATTTCCTATTAAGAGAATGTCATCCACGTATAAAACGAGGAATACTACAGTTCTCGCTACAAATTTACTATAGATGCATGGTTCATCTGGATTTTTGATAAAGCCAAATTCCTTGACCGTCTCATCAAAACAGATATTCCAACTCCGCGATGCCTGCTTTAGTCCATAGATGGACTTAAGCAACTTGCACACCTTTCCGCTGCTCCCACTCTGAATGAAACCCTCTGGCTGATCCATATAGACACACTCCTCTAAATTTCCATTCAGAAAAGCGGTCTTTACGTCCATCTGCCAAATCTCATAATCGTGGAAGGCAGCAATGGCAAGAAGGATCCGAATGGATTTCAGCATAGCCACTGGAGAAAAGGTTTTGTCATAGTCCAAGCCAGGTCTTTGACGGAAACCCTTTGCTACAAGTCTAGCTTTATAGGTCTCAACCTGTCCATCTACACCAATCTTCCTTTTGAAGATCCACTTGCATCCTACGGGTTTTACCCCGTCTGGAGCAATGTCCAACGTCCATACTTTGTTGGTGTACATGGACTCCATTTCGGTCCGCATTGCATCCAGCCATTTTACCGAGTCAACGCTCTGAACGGCCTGCTGGAAGCTAGTAGGCTCATCATAATCTATGATGCAATCCTCTCTATCCCCGTCTATGAGAAAACCGTAGTATCTCTCGGGCGGATGAGACTGCCTACTACTCCTGCGGAGCGGCGTAGGAATGTCCTGTTCTTTTGAACCCTCTGGTTCCTCTAAGCTTTCAGTAATGGTTTGTGGTTCTGGAATTTCTTCCAGTTCTTCTGTGCTCCCACTTATCTGGTTTTCCAAAAACTCAGTTTCCAAGAAGTAGGCATGACGAGAAACAAGAACTTTTTGTTCCTCTTCGCGGTAGAACAAATATCCCTTGGAGTTCTTTGGATATCCCACGAACTTGCACTGTACTGAGCGTGCCTCGAGCATGTCCGCATGCTGCTTTTTAACCAAAGCTGGACATCCCCATGTCTTAATGTGCTTAAGATAGGGTCTCTTCCCACTCCACATCTCATATGGTGTAGTAGGCACAGTCTTAGTAGGAACTCGGTTCAAAAGGTACGCAGCTGATTCTAGCGCATACCCCCAGAATGATCGCGGTAACTCAGCGTTGCTCATCATGGACCGTACCATATCCAATAGGGTTCGGTTCCGTCTCTCCGATACACCGTTGTGTTGCGGAGTGTATGGAGGAGTAAGCTGAGAGAGAATTCCGTTCTCTTTTAAATAATTCAGGAACTCGGCACTTAAGTATTCTCCACCTCGATCCGATCTTAGAATCTTGATACTTTTGCCGGTCTGTTTCTCTACTTCATTCTTATATTCCTAGAACTTTTCAAAGGCTTCGGACTTATGTTTCATTAAGAAGACATAACCGTACCTTGAAAAATCATCCGTGAAAGTAATGAAGTATGAGTAACCGCTTCGCGCATGTGTAGACATTGGACCGCACACGTCGCTGTGTACAAGTCCCAAGAGCTCGCTCGCTCTTTCTCCGTGTCCAGTGAACGGAGTCTTTGTCATCTTTCCCATGAGACAAAATTCACAAGTGGCATAAGACTGATACTCGAACGGATCCAAGTATTCTTCTTTATGTAACTTAGTCAACCGTGTCTCATTGATGTGACCCAGTCTACAATGCCATAAGAAAGCCTGATTAATATCTGGAGACTTTCTTTTGTGTGTATTCTGGACATTGAAAATCTGTGGTTGGTTTAACACGTATATACCATTGTTCAGTGTACCTGACCCAATCAGAACATGATTAAGGTGAATGTCTACAACATTACTTACAAACGCAAATTCATAACCTTCTTTAGAAACCAAAGATACAGAAATGATATTACAAGTTGCGTTGGGTACAAAAAAGCAATTACGCAAAACCAAAACATGCCCATCTGTCATTCCCAGGTGATAGTCCCCCACGGCTTTAGCATCCATGCTAGCTCCATTTGCAACTCCGAGGGTCATGTCACCTGCCTTCAAAAACCTACGGTTTCTCAACGCCTGCAAAGAATTACAGATAAGAGATCCTGATCCGGTATCCAATACCCAGGAAGTAGAGTTTATAGAAAGACAGTTTTCAATAACATACACACCTGAAGCTGAAGCCGCAACCTGCTTTAGTTCCTGTGTCCTGGCCTTCCAAGCCCTGCAATCCTTTTTCCAGTGTCCACTCTTATGACAATAGAAGCATTCCTCCTTTCCCACAAGCTTCCCCGCAATCATTGTTGCCTTTTCCTTTCCCTTCGTACCCACTTTACTAACACCGCCTCTTGGTTTGGCGGGGGCTTTCTTCCTCTTTCCCTTGGCTTTTGCCTTGGACCTAGAGGAAGAAGATCCTCCTACAAACAAAGCGGGTGTTTCCCTACCTTTCTGTAGGGTGCCCTCTGCGCTCCTCAGCATGTTGAGGAGTTCTGAAAGTTCAACTTCCTTTTCTTGTATGTTGAAGTTCAGTATAAACTGGGCGTAAGTGGATGGAAGGAACTGGAGAATTAAATCCGTATAGAGTTCACTTTCCAACGTGGTCCCAAGTTCCGCGAGCTCCTCAATGTAGCCAATCATCTTAAGCACGTGGTCCGCTACCGATGATCCGACGGCCAACTTTGCCGAAAACAACTTTTTCGACACTTCGTATCTTGCGATACGAGACTGCTCTCCATACAGTTCTTTTGTATGAAGAAATATGGATTCCAAATCCATATTCTCATGCCTCCTCTGATGTTCATTGTCCATAGAGGCAAGTACGAGGCACCTGGCCTACGCGCAATCAATCTCCCAAGTCTTACGGATTTCCTTATCCGCGACGCTGGAGGTGGGACCTGGGACGGGGGGAGCTTTGGTGGTAAGAAGATACCCCAGCTTGTCGTAAGTGATTGCTATTTTGACATTCCTGAGCCAATCTTTGTAGTTTGGCCCTGTCAGTATGTTTTTATCTAGAAGTAACTTAAGTCCAGTCATGTCGAATGGTCGCTGCAATTAGGAGAGAGAGAAGAAACACTTTAGCACGATGCTCTTGCAAGTTTAGAATGGTTTTTAGTTTTTCTAAACAGGATGGCTCCCACTGTCTCTCGAATCCCTCCTCAAACCATAAAGGAAGAACTAGTCGGGATCAATCCCACCGCACAATACTTGCTTAACCGTTCAGCCAGGCCAGTGTTGGTACTTCGAGGGAGGTTTTCCAACGCTTTCGCGAAGTTCCTTAATTAAATAACCTCTTTTCCCTGGGGGCGTAGCCCCGCTAACACCTTTCTAGGCACCTACTAGGTTTATAGCATTGATCGTTTAGTGAGAAATTTCCCGAGGAGTAGCATATACTCACAGTAGGATCGGGATCCAAATATCATCGCGTGACGAAACTGAAGGAATCCTACCAGAATCATCACACTCCAAATGGTATGCAAATCTAGCAAGTTTCAGTATTTATGAAACTCCCGATGTGGATTTCTTCCCCATGCTCTTATGACCTTGACTTTGGCCAACAAATCATAAGTCACATGTCAAGTTCTACCCGTCGTTCTCCAGGTTAATTTGAATCCACCCGTACCTACCCTTGACTTTAGCCAACAAGGCAGTACGACTGTTCCAAACCAACGCATCTATCTATGCTGCACATGAATACCCAATAGCAACCAATCACTATGCCTTGACTTTGGCCAACAAACACAGCTTGAATACTATTGACTATTCATGTGAAACGACGGAGGGCTACGAATGGTTTTGGCGAAACCGTGAACGTAGTGAACTTGATATAATTGATGAAACGAGATATCTTTTAGAAGTAGTGGCTCAAGCTCCGCATTTAAAAGTTAGTTTTGAAAAGAACCGAGTGGTTTTTCGAAAGTGTTCCAACGATTTTAACCTGGTTTATTATCTTGCATTAGTTCTTTTAATGCGTGATATTCTTGCATTAGTTCTTTTAATGCGTCCCATCATTTAATCCTACCATTGCAGAAAACAACCAAAATATGACGTACGCTTATGCCATTCGCATTCGCCACGGGGCCCCGTCATCACCCGTTAGGTTACTTTACTAACGACAGAGCGGGGGCTGGGCTAGCGCGGCTGTAAAACATAAGCAACGCCTAAATAGTTATAAATATAGCAATGATAGACATTACAGATCACAGATGAATACATTGGATATACTAGGAATCCGCAATCCGTTCGAGCCTGCAACGAAAAGCGGATTACACGGTCGCGGTGAATAGCCAATACCCCATCCAAGACCCCTACGGGTGCGGCAAACTGCCCGCCAAGTACTCGGCAGTTTGTGCACCCCTCCATGGGTCTATCCTAGGAGCAAAAACAGTAAAAAGAATTATACAATGACGGCTACAACCCCGACCCGGTTGTGCGGCCAAACAAATAATAATATTACATCAATTTACATGTTACAAATGAATGAAAGAAAAACAAAAGCTCATCTCACATCCACCCCGGCTATTCACCCGCGACAGTCCAACACATTCATATACACATTCCAATATCAAACACAGATCATAGAGATTTATAACCCCGACTAATCGACTTATAGCGATTAGCCGACGTTCAATACATAAAAACATCACAGATATAACCAACATAGTCAAAGTGTAGTGAAGTTCGATAAAAATACGGATTTATAGGCCCCCAAAAGCAAATTTCTTTTCTGGAAAAACTGGGCACAAATGACATATCTTAAAAATCCCAAAACCCTACCAGAAGAACACTGCACGAAACAGAACCAGAGGAAGAGACAAAACGGCGGCGGTTCCGCGGCCTAAGCCACCCATTGCCGCGGAACCGCGGCGCTTTGAAGGAATCATGCGATCGTATTTCGTGGGTGTTTTCACAAAACCCTGAGCCAATTTTAGGAGTAAAACTTTTTACATTTAGAGCACAAAAAATTTCAACAGAAACTTAGGGTTTTGGTTTTTCCGGTTTTGCGATTTTTCTCGATCGAACTTCCATACACTTTACTACAAAGCTAGTTTAAGTTTAGTTAGGCTCTGATACCACTGTAAGTCCACGTTGCGACCCCCGGTTCTTACGGGGAGGCGGAAACGGTATAAAAATCAAATTTTTAGCGCATGGGGCAACATGGACTAACAAAGTCGGGATCTTTTCTAAACTAAACTAGCAAACAAGCTAAAGAGAGTTAGCTACTCGGAGAGATGGTTATACCTAACTTGAACTCCTTCTTCTTCAAACTTTTGTAGAGGTTGATGATTCTTCCTTGTTTCCTTCTTCCGTCAAAGATGGATCCACCTGAGGGTTCAACCATCGGGCTCTTTCTCGAACTTTAAGAGAACTAGAATCTTCGGCTTGCTAAACCTTTGATCCTAGAGTGAGTAGAGAGTGTCTAAGGGGTGCTTTTCTTTTAAGGAGAGGGATTCTCAACACATGAGAAGTATTCTCCTTTTGCTAGAGGAAGAAGAAGATGAAGTGAGGAGAGAGAAGCTAAATGATAGAATGAGCTATCTTTTTCTTTCTTGCAACCATAATACCAAAAGAAAAAGAATTATCAAATTAATAATAATAATGAAAATGAAATAGTTGATGGAAGGTTTAGGAATGACCATTATCATTTCAAACATTAAATGAAAATGCTAGAATTAAAGAGCATCTTTCTTTTGTAATGATGATGGTCAAAACTTCAACCATGGTCAACAAGTCAACCATGGTCAACTAGTCAACAAAATCCAACCATGACACAATTTCATTTTATTAATATTATTAATTGATATACCATAAATCCATTAGGGTTTGGAAAAAGACGACTGTCAACTGTGCATACGCACCCGTTCCGAAACCCTAATGAAAGTCCTCTTCCTCCTCCTCAAACAACTGTGCATACACACCTGCATTCTTGTTCCGAGGAACATGAATACTGAGAGATAAAAACAACCCCAAAACATATACCAGTATCTGACTCAAACCATAGCCAGCCAGTAATATCCGTCCGGACTCCAAACGTGCACAAGTGCGCGGATGAGAACGAACCCTGTCGCAAAACCATGCGACCTCTACTCTGTTTTGCCCAGAGGCGAATACCCTCTGTGTGGGACTCTAAAGACTCGACACTACGCTGGCAGTAGGTTTAACCACAGACCGCAAGCGGCACCAGCTGTGCGTAACGGTCCCCAGGTAGATGCCGACAAGAAGGCTGACGAGGTGAACCCCATCTGAACTCCTACTGAGTCTGAATGTGACAGTCTCCGTACAGTCCGGTCTGTTCGTCTAATACATCGCATGTCGGGCCTAGGGGGCGGTAAAACGTCAGTCCCCTAATAGCGGTACAAGTCGTGTCAGAGTGAAGCCCAAAACACCCTGAGATAACACTAGAAGCCTACCAGTATATCTCGCTTGCCCTGGCCAGGGACTACTCGTGTAATGGCTCTCCTAGACACAGCGCGATGTCAACCCCCAATACCGGGAGAGACGAATCCTGTCTAACCGTCACTGCCTCCAAGTGCTTCGGGTCTGTACCCAACTACTACCCGTTTGCACGACTCCTTTGAGCCGTGGTAGGGTAGTAATCAAAGTACAGTGGGAACACACTAGAGGCGAAGTGCCAGTGTCAAGTCAGCGGACTAAGCTGTACTCATGTCACCTGGGAACTGATAACTGACGATAGGTATAATACCAACATGTCAGTTCCCGACGAGTCCTGTCCAGTGTACTCGTAACCCAACGAGCACCCGTATACTATCTCCAGTACGACGTACTGATGGCTGTGGGACAGACCATCTCCCACACTGGGATGAGAAGCGCATACGCCAGTCTACTCCGGAGCATCGATGCCCTGTCTCGATAGTCCTGCGACTAGGGACCTGTATAAGGATGTGCTTATAGATTACCCAGCCACCACTAGTGTGACTGCCATCACAACGCTGGTAATCAAGCAAAGATCCTAAGGGCTCCACTAATGCGTATAAGTGATATACTGAAATAAACACAAGTACACATTGAAGTAGAAACAAACCAAGTAGCATACTACTATATTGAGCAAGATTGTTTATACAAGGTGAATATCCCAAGCTTCCATTAAGTAATATACAAACTAGTATGATACAGTAATGGCCTCTAGGGCATATACACTAACACTCCATCATACTGCCGGCAGTCAAGCAAGAATCCTAGGGGCTCTATCAGCGTGTAATAGCGACCTGTAAGGTCACCTGAAGCAGTACACGATGATAAAGGTAAACCAGATAGCATACTATCATCTCGAGTAAGACTGTCCTACCGGGATAGGTCCTCCCTCAATCATTGCAATCACGTGCATGTGATCCAATAATTGACTCTGAGGGCACTATCTCCAACAATCTCCCACTTGCACTCAAGGCTAATTATTGCGATGTCGCATACTCACAGCCCGTGTGATACCGAACACCCAACTCCTCTACTAGTCAGTCTCACAAAGCTCGTTTACGAAACTATTGCGTTCGAGGAATAGCCTCAGTGAGTGGATCCGCTGTGATGTTTCTTTCTATGTCTCTCTATATCTCAAGTTTGCGGAGAAAACCATCTCCCGAAATGAGCAATACCTGTCTTAGAGTATGTCTGGATATCTGATGGGACTTAGCTCATAAATGAACTCCAAATCCAAACTTCTTAGACTGTATCGATAACTGAACTTAATCAGTATCCTGCGCCATGCCTTCCCTCAGTATCCACCTGGACCACCTGTCCAAAATACTGCCCCTCAACGGAGGGAAAACTACAACTCTGACAGCCACTCTGCCATCCATGTCACCTTGGAAGCCTGGAATGATAACCGTCTCCTAAAAGAGGCTGTCGTTATCACATCCCTAGAACATTAACTTATGTTCTAAAACTGCTTCCGACTGTTTCTCCAGGATTGGATTAATATCAACTTATTGCCTCTACTGCAAGAACAACATCTGGTGTGGTACTTGACATCTTATGATTGACTCAATTGTCTAAGCAAGTGATCTGTCAATCATGCGTATCCCTCTCCCCTTTAGTCTGTAAGACACCTTTAGAGAGGGTGACTCCATCACCTGCAGGTACACTACCATGCCAGGAGTCGTCCATTCTAAATACTCATAGAATGCTGTGAAGGTACCCAGATTAGGAAACCACCCAAATCTAGATCTAAAACCATAGATCTAGTAACCAGAATGTCTGATATAATATCCAAGTCCTGTGTGGAGAAACCACCGTGTGACAACCAAAGTATAACCGATCGTAGTATAGGAGTTTCCTTTCCTACTCTGTGTATGTCATCCAAATACCATGACATCACACCCTACTACCTTCTCAACAGATCCATCCCCTATTCTGATGAAGTCAAACCTATGACTGTCACATCAGAAATAGATGATCTATCTCCGCTATATCTGCTTTAGTCTATAAATAGACATAAGCCTGATTTCCACCAATGCTTCCGCTGCTCCTACTGACTACGACAACCCTCTGGCAGAGTCATATAGACGTGCACTTCTAAAGCTAGTTTAGAAAGACGCTATACTCATCCTCCTGCCGGGTCTCGCAGCCTGGAACAACAGCAAAGGCAAGTGTGGGTAAACAAGAACTTCCCTGTCACCGTTCTTGAGGCTACCGGAGCACCTCTCGGGTGTCTGAAGTTACCCACCTTATCTGCGGAGTGGCCAATGGAATGTCAAATCAGATTGAATCTTTAGGTTCCTTATCAAATCTTCAGTAATCGTTTGTGGTTCTGGAATTACTTCCAGTTCTACCATACTCCCACTACTGTTTTCTGAAAAAATCCATTTTTATTAAAACTGTGGCGAGTTTAGAACAATATTACTATTGATCTCCCAGATGGTAGAAAGTCAACCCTCGTCATAGCCTGGGTCAACCCACAAACAGCCATTACAGAAACGTGCCTTGAGTTGTCCAGTGTCTGGTTTTAATCATAAGCCGGACAACTCCCCGTACCTTAACAATGTCAAGATATGAACTGTTCTATATCCAATATAGAAACAGAGGCACTGATTTAATTGAACCAGATTCAAATCATGCAACTGTCTCTAGTGCATGTCAACTAAATGGAAGGAGGCCGATCAGCGTTACTCAACATAGGAATGTTTCCAATTATGAGTAACCTGAAAGAGAAGCTAGTTCTCTTAATCATTACTATCAACTGAACACCATACACAAGTATCTACATCTTCGATCACTTTGAAGAAACCCGATACTTGCTACACCTGGTTCTCTACTCTATTCAAATACCTATAACTCCTCAAAACTTAGACCCTGTGTTCCTACGAAACACATGTCTAAGAACTAGAGAAGTTAAAAGTAAACAGAATATAGTATGAGGACCAACCCCTCTGTCCTAATGGACACTGGACAACATACAATACTCTGTATAAGTCCGCTGAGTCTAACAACTCGTTCACTGTGCGTCGTAGGTTGAAAACTGTACTTATGGTTAAGAAGAATTACACCGCTGTTTAATGCTCCTTACCTAACCATCCATTGATATAGGTAAATGTCATCGACATAATATCAAAAGGTATATCTCACTCTATGAAAATAGACATACAGACATATCAATTTCAAATTGGTGCACAACAGCGGATATTCAAAACCAAATATTTGCCGACCGGCAAACAGCCCAGATGATCTCCTCAAATATCACCGATTACAACGAATCCCGATATAATGAGGATGATCACCCTATTCCCAATAACTTACTCCCACTCATCATCTGTAAAACCATACAGATGTGAGAATCATACCTGGTAAATACATACCCTGGAGTAAGTATCTAATCGGGAAATCAGTTTTCTTTTAACATTACACAGTGAAACTGAAACATTGAAATGTTTCGGTGGGGTATTCCGGTATTCTTAGTAATGCCTCTTCCATTATCCAGATTCACAACTGTAATCGTATATCTCTTTGCCATCTGTCCAAATCCCTTTATATGTCTTTAGTCATTACCGTCTACACACCCCTTTAGGCCAAATGGTTTTCTTCCTTCCCTACCGTTCGGCACCAGCCTATGGTTTGGAAGAAGACTATCCAATAAGCATAAAAGGTGTACTGTCCTAATCCTAGGAGCACTCGCAAAGCGAGAGAAGGTGAAGATAAAAGACAACCGAATAAACCTTATTCCTATTTCTCTTGAACCAGAATCCATCCCCGAACTGGAACAAGTTCCTATCGAGTTCGTATATAACCATACGATGGAGTATCCAAATAAACTGTGGATCTTCGTAGTGATACGGAGTGTCCTGGAGAAATACAAAGGTGATTTAGGATTGGCAAAGAAATACTTGGTTCGGTCGTGAATAGCAGTCGCAATTTACTTTGCCCTCTTACTAATCCATTGCTTTGTCTTAATCTTAATACCTTCTACACACCGTTTAGGCTAATTGGTTTTCTTCATTCCCTACCGGTCGGCACCAGCCTAAGGTTTGGAAGAAGACTATCCAATTTGCGTAATAGGTGTGCTATCTCCTAAACCAAGGAGTACTCACAACTTGAGAGAAGGTAAAAGGGAAAAGACAACTGAATAATCCTATCCATTTTCTCCAGAACCGGAAACCATCCTCGAATTCCTTCAAGTTCGTATATAACCATACGATGGTTTTGTCCAATGGAAGTGGACGTTCGTAGTAATACGGGGTGTCCTGGAGAAAAGGGTAAACGTAGGAGTGACAATGAGGTCTGCAACTCTGACAATCCAAAAGCCAGTGTTAAGAAGGTTCGGTCAACTTGGTTACTGAGTCATAGTCTTAGGGTCGGGTCAATGGTCGCTGCCAGAGAGAGAGAAAAGAAACACTCAGCATGCACTCTAACCTAGATCAGAATGGATACCAATTTATCTAATCAGGAAACCTCCCACTGTACCTCAAATTCTCCTCCAAACCTGAAAGAAGAATTAGTCGGGGTCACCCGAGGAGTAAACTAACTCATCAGTGGGAATCGGGATCCAACTATCATCGCATGATAACTTGACGGAATCCACTCAAGTCACCACACTCCAGAAGGTATGCGCATGCCTGGCAAGTTTCAGTTCTTTTGAAACTCCCGATGTGATTTTTACTCCTAGGACCCAAGTGACCTTGACGAATAATCAACAAATCAAAAGGTCCTAGTCAAGTTCAACCCGTCATTATCTTGATTGCGTTAAACCCACCCGCACGACCCTTGACGAATAATCAACAAAGTCGTACGACGGTCCTAACCAATCCACATATCCATACGACAGAAAGCATTAAAGAGCTACCGCACACAACGCCTCGGCGAATAGCAACGACAAACGTAGCGCGAATACTAAGCAATACTAATCTGAAATGACGGAGGGCTACGGCTGGTTTTTGGCGAAAAACCTTTAACGTAATGAACTTGATATCGTTGAAGGAACCGAATAACTTTTTATAAAAATATAGTGACGAAAACCTTTGCTAAAGAGGTCACTCCCGGTGAAGGGATCTCAGCTCTTTCCCCGTAGAATGAGGTGCAGGATATTCCAACTGAATACCACGATGCAAAGCAAAAGTAATCGGCTATAGTGAAGTTAATGCCCTGACGCAAACTTCTGTCCAAGGGGTCACTCCCGGTGAAGGGATCTCGGCCCTTGCCTCGTCGACTGAGGAGCAGGATATTCCAAATGAATACCACGATGCAAAACAAAAGTGAACGTCCTTGCAATAACAGCTTTTTGAAAAAGTGTTCCAACAACATCAGAATAGGTTTGTTTATCTTGCATTGATCCGAACCAACGCAGTCCCATCAATTGATCACACCATAAAGAACGAAAATATACTGATGTACGTATATGCCATCCGCATTCGCCGCTGGGTCCCGTCATTACCCGTTAGGTTAGCTAACTAACGACAGAGCGGGGACTGGACTAGCGCGGATGTAAAACATATACAACATCTACTAATATATATACCAATATATTATATTCGCTCAAGGCGTGATAAAATGCAACATCACAGAAATGTACAGCATCACAGAACATTACAGATATCTGGAAGCCCCGGGTTTCACAGAGCCGCTGCTGAAACCCGACGTTCCCCTGGTCGTGTGGATAGCCTGTGCAATGAAATCTTAGACCCCTACGGGCGCGGCAAGTCACCCGCCAAGACCTGAAGCGAGGCAATCCCCTCCAGCACCGTGAATGGACCACCCAGCACTTCACGGAATCCGGTAACTTGGGCACCACTCCTGGGTCAACCTGTACCCCCTACGAGTGCGGCGAATAGCCCGCCAATCCTAGAGTGAAGCCCCCTCCGTCTCAATGCCATGAGATGCGGGCCCGTTGCCCTCTAGAACCCGGCTATCCGTGCACCCCTCCGCGGGGTAATCCTAGTACAGAAAGTACAATATACATACACCGGGTACATCGACCGCAACCAGGTCGTGCCCCAAAAGAATAATACAAACAGGCAGTGACGGCAGTCCACATGTCGGACGCTCGTCCCGCAATATCAAATGTACATATAAAACAAAACTGTACTAATATTGCATCCAGGCTATCCCCCACGACCGATCCGCAACAACACAGCATAAACACAGAACATCAACGTGAAAGTCACGTTCGCAAATCCGTCTAACCGGGCTATAGCAGTTAGACGGGATTTACCGATCAAGTGACATTCACGGTCGCAGATATAATGTAAATACTGTGAAATAATGTGTTTAAAATATCCGATCGATAAAAAATTAACAAGTGGGCCCCAAAGAAATACTGTAGCACTCACAGAAATTCTGGGCCCAATATTAATATTCCAAAACCCTTATTTTCAGCCCAGAAAGCAACTGAAGAAAAACGACCCAGTGATCTGACCATAGTGCGGCGGAACCGCGGCCCAAAGGGGGGTTTGGCCGCGGTTCCGCGCTCCAACCAAGGAATCACTCTGTCGAATTTCTACAGTAGCCTTAAATTTTCCAGTACATCATTTTTCTGCAACCTGAAAAAAATTTTGAGCAAGAAAAAAATCAACAGAAAACTGATGTAAAGAAGACGCGTATTTTTTGAATTTTGGTCGATCGGAAATGTAAAACACTTTAGACAAAGCTAGAAAAGGTTAATGGCGTAGCTCTGATACCATGTTGCGCCACGGCAGCGCCCCGGCCGTCAATCCGAGGCAAAAATGCGGAATCAAAATTTTTCTTTAACTTTAAACTGGCGCTACCGCGGACAATATACCCGGATCGTGACCATTAACCGATACTAGCAAACAAGAGAAAGGGTGAGAGATATACCGAGTGATCCGAGTCCTCCGGTCTTCTCGTCGTCGTCCCGATCTCCCGTGGAAACTCCGGTCGTCGCATCCTTGCCGGAAGGGCACCACATCGTCTGCATCTTTTACGGGCTCCCACCTCAATACCGAGGCAACTCGGGCGCGAAGTTGGCAAGCCGACGCGCCCAAGAATATGCTGTAGAATGTGTAGTGCTTTGTCTCTTTGGGGTTATGTTGCCTTGATGGAGGAATGAGGTTGAGAAATGAACTTGGGGATTTTTGTAGCATTGGAAAAATGAGATGTATGATTAATTTCCCACACCAAATGAAAATGAACCTCTCATTTTTCTCCTCTCTCCAAAATGTGGCCTTTTTTTCAAAATGAGAATGGTGGAGGGATAGGAAACAAAATCAAGAGGGAGGTGAGTCTAGGAGAAAGAGAATGGTGACCATATCGAAAGCAAAGCTCACATCACTAAACAAATCAATCCTAATCCTTTCTCATCACCATAAAGCAAAAGAAAAGACTAAGAAAGCATCTCATCATGAGAAACTATCATGATGCCACCAATATGCATGATGCCACCAATATTTTTATTTGCAAATGTTATTTGCAAACTTGCAAATAACCCCCTCCATCGGAAAAGTCCGGCCGGGAAAGAACAAAGGAAAACCGGCCGGAACGGAATGCAAACTGGCAACTCCAGAAAACTGGTCCCGTAATAAATTACAGGAATACCCCGATACTGTGCATACACACCCGCATCTGTATTTCGACCGGATACAAATGCAATGAGACAAATCTACACTGTACTAAACTAGGATCCGGCTTAAACCAAAGCCGGCTAGTAATATCCGTCCGATCCTGATCCGTGCAATACCGCACGTATCAGATCGAACCCTGCCATATCTCCATATGGCTTCTACAGCGTTTCGCCCGAAAGCTTGAGTAACTGAAAGTGTGGTGGACTCTAAAGACTCGTCAATACTATGGCTGTGGATTTAACCACTAGCACGTCAGAGGTATAAGCCAATACGTGACGGGCCACCAGCTATTGACCAAAAGGGACGTCGATGAGCGAACTCATCCTGACACCCTACTGAGCCGGTCAGTGACAATATCCGTACAGTCCGGTCCATTCGTTTATGGGTATCGCATGTCGGGCCTAGGGGGTTGGTAAAAGTCAGACACCCAAAAGCGGTACAAGTCGTGTTGGAGTGTAGCCCAGAACACCCTGAGATACTACTGGAATACCTACCAGTAAATCTCCTGCCTCGGCCGAGGGCTTTGTGTAATGGCTCTCCTAGACACAGCGCGACCTCACCCCCAATACCGGGAGAGACGAACCCCTGAAGATCCGCTCACTGCCTCCATGTGGCTCGGGACTGTACCCAACTAAAACCTGTTTGCACGACTCCTTTGAGCCGTGGTAAGGTAGTAATCAAAGCACAGTGGGAACTCACACGAGACAAATGACGATCTCAGGTCGATGAACTAACCTGTACACATGTCACCAGTGAACTGCTATCTGACGTCAGGTATAAGACCAACTAGCATGTTCCCGGCGAGTCCTGTCCGGTGTACTCATAACCCAATGAGCACCTGTATACATCTTAGGTGAACCAAGTGACACCAGTGGATTGTGAGACCGGCCACCGTCCCTCGTCGGGGTCTCGACTGTATACACTAGTCTACTCTGGGGAATCGATGCCCTGTCTCGAAACTCCCACGACTAGGGACCTTTTAAGGATGTGCTTATAGACCACCAGCTCTCACGTATATGATCGCCATCATACTCCCGGCAGTCAAGCAAGAATCCTAGGGGCTCTATCAGCGTGTAATAGCGACCTGTAAGGTCACCTGAAGCAGTACACGATGATAAAGGTAAACCAGATAGCATACTATCATCTCGAGTAAGACTGTCCTACCGGGATAGGTCCTCCCTCAATCATTGCAATCACGTGCCTGTGATCCAATAATTGACTCTGAGGGCACTATCTCCAACAGAGATGGGCAATGGATTATCCCATATCCATTGGTGTTTGACATCAGAGATGGTATACGGGTGCTCAGTGGAGACTGGGTACACTGGATGGACTCGCCGAGAACTCCCAGATGGTATTATACCTCACGTCAGATGGCAGTTCTCAGGTGACTCTTGTGCAGGTTAGTCTGTTGACCCGAGATCGTCATAGAGTCTTGTGTGATTCCCACTGTGCTTTGATCTCCACCTTACCATGTCCATGAGGGCGTGCAAAACGGTGGTTTTTGGGCACAGTCCCGAGTCACATGGAGGCAATGAGCGATAGGAGGGGTTTCGTCTCTCCCGATATTGGGGGTTGATGTTGCGCTGTGCTCGATTGGCCGTAACAGGGAAATCCCTGGCCAGGGCTGGTCAGAGATTTGCGGGTAAGTGTTACCAGTAGTTTCTCGACCCGTTATGAGCCTCACATCGGCACGACTTATCGGTTATTGGGGTCTGACATTTACCACCCCTAGACTTGATATGCGACATATCAGACGAACAGACCAGACTGTACGGGAAGTGTTACTGGTTGGATTCACAGGAGTGTGAGCGGGCTTGCTCGTCGATCTTCTGATCGCTCAATACCCGGGTGGCCGTTACGTTTAGCAGACCGCTTGCGGCTTGTGGATGCTTGATATGATCATCATCTGCTACCAGCGTATTGACGAGTCTTTAGAGTCCTGCATAGAGGTTTCCTGGCTCAAGCGAAACAAAATAGGAGCGCATATGAGATATGTGCGGGTCCGAGAATAATGCGTGTATGTGATACCGTATTTCATTCTCGCGATGAATGTTTCGATTGGTTGTATGCGATATAACCTAGTTATCGAATCGAAGATTGATTCGATAAGTCGATACATTGAATACTAGTCGGTTATGTGCGACATGACCGGATCATTGAATCAAGTGTTGATTTAATGATTTAATGTATAATTATATATTTGATATATTACTTTGCATTAACTAGTATTAGTTCACTTTAAAAGGTTTTTCTCACTTGAAGTGCACATTGTATATGTGATATATTTTTGTGTACACTTGATTGTGTCATGTTTGATGATACATGTTTACTTGGCTTTGTGTAAAGACATATACCATGGTTATTATAATGATTAGGGTTTTGATTTTATCAATTATTTATTTATCCATTCTTGTTTAGAAATAGATAAAAGAAATACAAAATGGTTCCTTTTTATCATGAAGCTTGTTAAAGCTTCATGAAGCTTTGACTAAAGTGACCATTTTGTCTTCATGCTTAACCCTAACCTTTCCCACTAACCATGGTCTATTCTCTACACCAAACCAAGGTTAGGATATGATAAGTATTCGTTTCTTTTTTTTTTTTTTGGAGATACTTTTTATCATATTCTATCTTCATCTTCTTCTTCTTCCACAAAGAAAAAAACTTGCGACCATTAATGGCATCTTGGTAAAAAGAGTGAGAAATCCAATTCTAAAGTGAACCCACCTCCTATTTCTTCACCCTCTACCTCTTGCCAAGTAGTATAGGGTGTTTTCTTCACAAGTTTCATAACTTGGTGAAGTTGGAGCTTGATCTTGTGTAACCTCGACGTAGATCATCTTCGGCATCGAAGCCGACGACTAGTCCACTCATTTCTCCGATGAAGCCGATGCTAGAGTCCGAGATACGACATGGACAGCGAGAGGACGTCTACGTGGAGCTAAGGAAGTGGAGAACCGGATCTACAAAGGTTGTAGCTTCTTACTTTTAGTTAAGTCGTTAACTAGTTTTACTTTTCGCCTAAACTCTAGTCAACGAATCCGTATTAGGGTTTCTCGGTACTTGTAAAATTTTAAATTGGCATGGTTGATGCCTTGTGAGACTTCATTAGCGTGCCTAGGAACCCTACAGATTTGACCAAAATCCGATAAATAGTATTAAAATAAATAAATCATTTTAATCTCCGATTAATTTCTAAATATTGGTATATACTTATACCATTTACGAAAAACCACTATTCGTAAATCGAATAGTTTTCGCGAAATATATTATTTTAATATTAAATTTCCAAAAATAATATTTTATATTTCTAAAATGTTATAGGAGGACAGCGAAGAAGATCCGAAGGACTTGGTATCGTCCGGTATAACTTTCATTCGAGTAGTTAAAACTCATTGCAAGTTAGCTAGTTAGGGTTTAGTATCGATCCTGGAGTTCAGGTCGGTGTTGCGAGCTTTGAAAAATTATTTTTTTGCATATTCCGCCTCCCCGCGAACACGCGTAGTGCGCGCATCGACTTACATTGGTATCAAAGCCTAACTAAACCTTTACAAGCTTATTAGAAAGTTATTAGAAATATAAACATGTTAAGATAGACTCAAACCAGATAGCATACTATCATGTTGAGCAAGACTATTATTATATCTGTATATATCCCAAGCTTCCAAAATATAATATACAATCCAGTACTATACAATAATGGCCTCTAGGGCATATATCACTGACAGAGCTAAATGTGTAAACGCACCCTTGACGTTATCATTTAAAAGTACGTAACTATTCGTTAGTTTTTAAAGTACGTATGGCGCTAAATATCTCATAATTTTCTCGATTTGTGATTTTAGCAAGACTCCTCGAGTCGAAATGAATATCGGCCGTATTCGACAATCTATCCTCAACATATCATATACGAAATCTCTCTCATACGATATCATCCAATCAATACAGCACGGATCGATAGTCACGCACCCCAACTCATCTCATATCATATAAAGTACGGACATCTAGTCGCATACAACACAAACAATAATCATCTTTATACCTATATACCTATATATGTGTGTGTGTATATATATAGCCTAATGGCTAAGAAATAGAGACTAAGTATATAAATATCTACTAAGTATATAAATATATGCATATGGTGTTCTAGAAAACCTTATAGCCTAAGCATACGATTCTAATATATATCGTATCCTGATTGCTACGGTTGTGGGGGTGCTGCACACCATCTACCCGACTTCCCCTATAGATATACATCAACTCACAGATATGCCTCGCCCTAGTTGAAGCTTACAAATGCCTTGTCCTTCTTCGTCGTCTCGGAAGTCCCCGCGATTGTACCTACTGTTGGCTATAGTGCCCTTAAGGAAATTATTGTAATCGCAGGCAGGTGATTATGATGACTGAGGGAGGACCTATACGGATAAAACAGTCTTACTCGAGATGATAGTATGCTATCTAGTTTGTCTCTGTCATCATGTACATGCATTATGTGGTTTTACAGATCACTATTATAGGTTGATAGAGTCCATAGGATTCTTACTTGACTACCAGGATTATGATGGCGATCATATACGTGGGAGCTGGGTGGTCTATAAGCACATCCTTAAATCTCCCTAGTCGAGGGAGTATCGAGACTGGGCATTGATACTCCATAGTAGACTAGTGTATACTTATTGAGACCCCGACGAGGGGCGCTGGCCGGTCTCACCAGCCATAGGTATCAGTCAGTCGCCTAAGATAGTATACAGGTGCTCATTATGTTATCAGTACGTTGGACGGACTCGCCGGGAACATGCTAGTTGGTATTATACCTATTATCAGATAGCAGTTCCCAGGTGTCATGTGTACAGGTTAGTCTGTCGACCTGAGATCGTCATTTGTCTTGTGTGAGTTCCCATTGTGCTTTGATTACTATCCTACCATGGCTCAAAGGAGTCGTGCAAACAGTTTTAGTTGGGTACAGACCTGAACCATATTGTAATATTTTGAAAATTCGGTTAGGTTGATTTTGTGTTAATTAGTGATAATACGTGTTTTCTGTAAAAACCAAGATATAATTATTTTTCCACATAAACATAATTATACATATTTTAATTATGTAACTGCTTGCATGAGTGCTTAATTAGTTACTTATTTAATTGCTAGTTAATTTAATTATTTTCCTTAATTATTATTTTAAACTTACACTTACACACTAAATTAGTGATAATTACAAATTTAATATGGGTTAATACTTGTTTGTGCACCATGACAAACTAAACACAAATGAAACATGTTGTTTTTAAATGAGAAACGACGAGAAAAGAGGCTCTAGATTTGTTTTATTTTAATGGAATAAAATAAAAGAAAATGAAAAGTGAAGAGATAATTGAAGTAAGGTGTATATTATATTGAGGTATGGGTGTAACATGACTTGAAACCACACACACACTCTCTCCAATCTTCCTTCAACAGCAGCCCCATCCTTGGTCTCGGCCAAGAGCAGCCCCTCCCCCTTTTTTTCCTTTCTTCTTCTTCACTTGAAAACCCCCCAAAAACTCACTCAAAAATCCAAAAAATCAACACATGTTTTTAGTTTAATCCTCTACAAAAATTTCTTGTTCAATCTAGCATGGTTCTTTTGATCAAGTCTACATTTTGGTTGCATGTTTGGATCTTTTCCAAACTATTGTGAGGTATAAATCTTAATCTAATTATCATTTTGTTAATTATTGCTTTAAATCTAATTTTAATTAGGTGTTAATATAGTTTAATTTCATGTTTTGAATATTAAAGAGAAGGGTTTGGTTTAAATCAAGATTTTATCATCTAATTATGGTAGCATGTGTAGATTAACATCTAAAAACCTTGTAAAACCTAATCTAGATGTTAACTTGCTAATCTTTACGCTTAAATGTCCTAAATAAATATTCATGCAAACTAATTTCATAATTAGGGTGTAAATAGATGAGATTAAAATTTAGTTAATATTTGTATGGTCTAATTAAGATATTAAATGAACATTATGGCCACTAGATTTTTTAAAACATCTAGATTTACACTAAAATGGTTAATTGTTGCTTACTAGATTTTGGAATAAATAGATTTTAAATAGGTTTGAGGTTGGAATGATCTACAACCTTTTTCTTAAAATATATAGTGGGTTGTGAATGCGCTATTAGAATGATTGGGTTCTAGGGCTGGTGGGTGTCACGTTTAGCGACCGCTAGTGGTGGTTTGTAGCGTTGCCGCGAGCGCGTTTATGCACCAAGTGCGTGCGCGTCTAGTTAGTGCTCGTTGGTTACTTTGTACCTTCTTGACTTCACGTCTATTTAAGTGGTTAACCTCATGTATACTCACTGGGCGATTCTAGGTGTTGGAGATAGTGCCCTCATAGTCAATTATTGGATCACAGGTACGTGATTTTAATGATTGCGGAGGACCTATACCGGTATGACAGTCTTACTCGAGATGATAGTATTCTATCTGGTTTGCCTTTATCAGTCGTGTACATGATCAGGTGACTGATTACAGGTTACACTTTGATAGAGCCCTTAGGATCTTGCTTTACCACCAACAGTATGATGGCGATCATATACGTGAAAGTTGGGTAGTTTATACGCATATCCTTAATTGTGGTCCCTAGTCGTGGGAGTTTCGAGACAGGGCATCGATACTCCGGAGTAGACTAGTGTGTACAGTCGAGACCCCGACGAGGGGCGGTGGCCGGTCTCACAAGCCACTGGTGTCAGTTGGATCACCTAAGATGTATACAGGTGCTCATTGGGTTATGAGTACACCGGACAGGACTCGCCGGGAATCTGCTAGTTAGTATTATATCTACCGTCAGATAGCAGTTCCCTGGTGACATGTGTACAGGTTAGTTCATCGACCTGAGGTCTTCATTTGTCTCGTGTGAGTTCCCACTGTGCTTTGATTTCTACCCTACCACGGCTCAAAGGAGTCGTGCAAACAGGTAGTTTTTGGGTACAGTCCCGAGCCATATGGAGGCACGTGAGCGGATCGGCAGGGGATTCGTCTCTCCCGGTATTGGGGGCGAGATCGTGCAGTGTCTAGGAGAGCCATTACACAAATCCCACGGCCGTGGCAGGAGATTTACTGGTAGGTACTCCAGTAGTATCTCAGGGTGTTATTGGGGTTCACTCCGACACGACTTATACTGCTCTTGGGGGTCTGACGTTACCAGCCCCCTAGGCAGATATGCGATTCTCATAGACGAACGGACCGGACTGTATATACATTGTCACTGTTAGGCTCAGTAGGGTTTTCTGGATGAGTTCACTCATCAGCATCCCTTGAGGTCAGTCCATGGGCAGCCGTTACGCATTGCTAGTGCCGCTGACGGTTTGTGGTTAAACCCACTGCCAGGGTACTGACGAGTCATTAGAGTCCCCCACAGACAGTTTCCCAAGTTTGGGCGAAACGTTGTAGAGGCCGTATGGTTTTATGGCAGGGTTCGGAAAATGCACGTGCGTTTACGCACGTGTCGATTTTCGGACAGATGATACTGGTCGGCTTTGGTTTAAGCCGGATCCGAGTATTATATTGAGTAGGTATAATATCTTTGTCTCAGTTGCATTTGTATTCGGTCGTAATACAAATGCGGGTATATTTATACAGTTTCGGGGTTGTCCTGAAATTCGTTTCAGGATCACTTTTGGAAGTTGCCAGTTTCCAGTTTTCTATCAGCCGTCTTTTAACATTCGGTTAAAGACGGATTTATCTTTTCTTCAGATAAGAGTGAGTCATCATTCTAGAAGGTTCTAGAAGTGATGAAGTGGCTAATGAGTCATCTTGACATTAATGGTTGCATTAATGACTTGATGAGGTGTTAATGTGAGTCATGCTTTAGTTTTAATGATTCTTGTTTTGGTTAAGATCTTTTGAGTGAGAAGCTTTCTCTTGTGGTCACCCCCCCTCTCCTACGGTCACCCCCTCTTGCTATAAGTGGCCGGCCCCCCTCCCCACTCTCGCACTTGATGGTTTTTCATTGGAAAAAAGATTATGATAGATTTGGGGTGTATGGAATTCACAGCTCATTTCATTCCATCACCCGATTCCCTCGGCAACTTCATTTACTGATCGTCCACGGACTTGGACGAAGTGAGACAAAGTCATCTACTCATTCTCTACATCATTTTTGGTCGTCTCTTTTAGCAAACTTGACGATCGAGTTGCCTCGAGTCAGAGGCGGGAGCCCGTTTAAAGAATCGTCGACCTGGTGCCACCTCGACGAAGGAATCGGAGATCGATGAGATCGGAGCAGCCGCAACGGAGCGTGGGATGATGGTTGAAGAACGAAGGACTCAGATCGTTCGGTATAACCTTTCTACACTCTTTACAGTTTGTTAGTTTAGCAATAATGGCAGATCCGGGTTAAAGTATACGATAGCGCCAGTTAAAAGTTTTTTGTTCCGCATTTGGCGTCTGTAGACTGCCGGGGCGCTAGCGTTGACTTACAGTGGTATCAGAGCCTAACCATTTTGCTATGCTAACTTGTGCTAACGCGTTTAAAACATCGATCGAACCGGAAATCAAAAATCATATTTTTTCAATATGACAGTTTCTGTTGATTTTAAACGGTGTCCTAAAATTTTTCTACACATCTCAGAATACTGTGCAGGATTTTCTAAGAACCACGACAAAATTTGGGCACGTGACCCCACCAAACCGCCGCGGAAACGCGGTCAAACCCATGGTTTGACCGCGCATCCGCGGCCACGTGGTGAGCTCGTGCTCCCAAATTTTGTCAGTGGGTTCTTCTCTGGATTTTGTGGTTTTGGTAAATATCGTTTTGGCCCAGATTTTGTTACTGTTCACCAGTAAGTTGTGGGGCCCACTTTTTGATATTTGGTCGATCGAAATTTAAACATGTTAGTTTACAGTGCTTACATTATATCTCCGACCGGGAATGTCATTTGATCGGTAAACCGCGTTTGATTGCTATAGTTCTTTTAGACGGGTTTGCGAACGTGACATTCGCGTTGATGTTCTGTGTTGTGCTGTGATGTTGCGGATTTGTCGTGGTGGATAGCAGTGTGCAATGGTAGTACAGTTTGTGTTTATTTGTACATTTGATATTGCGGGGCGAGCGTCCAACTTGTGGACTGCCGTCACTGCCTGTTGTATTATATTCTTTTGGGGCACGACCAGGTTGCGGTCGATGTACCTATTGTACTATTTTTCATTACTGTACTAGGTTTTGCCCCGAGACGGAGTGCACGGATAGCCGGGTTCTGAGAAGCAACAGGTCCGCATCTTATGGCTTTGAGAGGCAGAGGGGCCCCACTCTAGAATTGGCAGACTATTCGCCGCACTCGTAGGGGGTACAGGTTGACCCAAGGAGGGGTGCCCAAGATTACCGGATTCCGTGGAGTGCTGGGTGGTCCATTCACTATGCTGTAGGGGGCTGCCTCGCTTCCGATTTTTGCGGGTAACTTGCCGCACCCGTAAGGGTCTAGGTTTCATTGCACAGGCTATCCACACGACAGGGGAACATCGAGTTTCAGCAACGGCTCTGTGAAACTCGGGGATCCCAGATTATCTGTATTGTTCTGTGATGCTTATTACTTTTCTGTAATGTTGCATATTATCACGCCTGGAGCGATTATTGTATATTGGTTTATATACTATTAGATGTTGTATATGTTTTACACCCGCGCTAGTCCAGTCCCCGCTCTGTCGTTAGTTAAGTAACCTAACGAGTGATGACGGGACCCAGTAACGAATGCGGATGGCATATACGTACATTTTATTTTCGTTCTTTTCTGGTGTGATTGAATGATGGGACTGCGTTGATTCTGATCAATGCAAAGTAAAGCAAATCTGTTTGCAGTTGTTGGAACAAATTTAAAAAGTGTTATTGCAAAGACATTTCCTTTTGTTATGCATAGCGGTATTCAGTGGAATATCCTGCACCTCATTCGACGGGGCAAGGGCCGATATCCCTTCACCGGGACTGACCCCTTGGACAGAAGTTTGCGTCAGGGTAATAACTTCACTATAGTCGATTACAAGTTGCTTTGCATAGCGGGATTCAGTGGAATATCCTGCACCTCATTCCACGAGGAAAGAGCCGAGATCCCTTTACCGGGAGTGACCTCTTTAGCAAAAGGTTTTCGCCACTATATTTTAAAAAGCTATCAGGTTCCTTCAGCGATATCAAGTTCACTACGTTAAAGGTTTTTCGCCAAAAACCAGCCGTAGCCCTCCGTCGTTTCTTATGGATGGTCAGTAGTATTCAAGCTATGTTTGTTGGCATACGTCAAGGCATAGTGTTTGGTAGCTGCTGGGTATTCATTTGTTGCATAGATAGATGAGTTGGTTTGGGACAGTCGTATTACCTTGTTGGCATACGTGAAGGGTATGTACGGGTGGGTTCAAATTAACAAGATAATGACGGGCAGAACTTGACATGTGACTTATGATTTGTTGACATACGCCAAGGTCATAAGAGCATGGGGCATAAATCATATCGGGAGTTTCTAAAGAAACTGAAACTTGCCAAGTATGCGCATACCTTCTGGAGTGTGATAACGCGAGTGGATTCCGTCACGTTATCATGTGATGAGAGTTGGATCCCGATTCCCACTGATGAGTTGGTTTACTCTTCGGGTGATCCCGATTGATTCTTCTTTAGGTTTGGAGGAGAATTTGACAGGACAGTGGGAGGCTTCCGGATTAGATAAAGTGATAACCATTCTGATCTAGGTTAGAGTGCACGCAGAGTGTTTCTTTTCTCTCTCTCTTTGGCAGCGACCTTTGACCGACCCTAGACTATGACAATGTGACCAGCTTGACCGAACCTTCTTAAAATACTGGCTTTTGGATTGTCTATGTTGCATAAGTCATTGCCACTCCTTCTTTTACCCTTTGCATTTCTCAGAACACCCGTATTACTACGGACATCCACTTCCATTGGATAGATCCATCGTATGGTTATATACGAACTCGAAGGGACTTCTTCAAGGATGGATCCAGGTTCAGGAGAAATAGAATTGGTTTATTCAGTTGTCTTTTATTATCACCTTCTCTCAGGTTGCGAGAGCTCCTTGGTTTAGGAGAGTACACCTATTACGCTTATTGGATAGTCTTATTCCAAACCATAGGCAGGTGCCGAAAGGTAGGGAATGAAGAAAACCAATTAGCCTAAGTAGTGTGTGCAGAAGGTAATATGTAAAGACAAAATAAAGGGATTAGAAAGAGGGCAAAGTAAATTGCGACTGTTATCATTCATGACCAAAACCGCGTACTTCATCGCCACTCCTATTTCACCTTTAAAGGAATAAGGTATTATTCAGTTGTCTTTTATCATCACCTTCTCTCAGTTGCGAGTACTCCTTGGTTTAGGAGGGTACACCTATTATGCTTACTGGATAGTCTTCTTCCAAACCATAGGCTGGTGCCGAACGGTAGGGAAGGAAGAAAACCATTTAGCCTAACAATGGTGTACAGAAGGTAACGACTAAAGACAAATAAAGGGATTTGGAGAGACGGCAATAAAATATACGGTTGAAGTCATGAATTGGATTATGGAAGAGGCATTGCTATGAATACCAGGATACCCCTATGAAACATTTTCATGTTTCAGTGCATTGTTAAAGGAAAAATTGTTTTCCCGATTAAATACTTACTCCAAGGGTATGTATTTACCAGGTTTCATTCTCATATCTGTATGGTTTTACAGATGATGAGTGGGAGTAAATTATTGGGAATTAGGTGATTATCCTCATTATATCAGAATTCGTTGTAATTGGTGATATTTGAAGAAATCGCCAGGATACATTTTTCAACCTACGATGCACAGGTTTTGAGTTGTTTGACTCAACGGACTTATACAGAGTATTGTATGTTGTCCAGTGTCATTCAGGACAAAGGGGTAGGTCCTCGTACTATGTTTTGTTTACTTATAACTTCTCTAGTTTTTAGACAAGTGTTTCGTAGAAATACAAGGTCTAAAGTTTTGAGAAGTTGTGGGTATAAGAATAAAGTAGAGAACCAGGTATCACAAGTATCGGGATTCTTCAAAGAGATCGAAGATATAGATTCTTGTGATTGGTATTCAGATGATAGTGATGGTTTTGAGAAACGTGTTTCTCTTTTAGGTTACTCATAATTGGATAGGATTCCTAAGTTGAGTAATGCTGATTAGCCTCTTTTCCATTAAGTTGATATGCACTGGAGACAGTTGCATGATTTGAATCCGGTTCCAATTAAATTAGTGCCAAAGTTTCTATATTGGATATAGAATAGTTCGTACCTTAAAAGATATTAAGGTACGGGGAGTTGTCCAGCTTATGCTTAAAACCAGACTCTGGATAACTCAGGGCACGTTTCTGTAGTGGCTGTTTGTGGGTTGACCCTGGCTATGACGAGGGTTGATATTCTACCCACAGTTTTAGTAAAATGGATCTTTTTCAGAAAACAGTAGTGGGAGTATGGTAGAACTGGAAGTGATTCCAGAACCGCAAACGATTACGGAAAATTTAATAGGACCTATATATTCAATCAGGTTTGACATTCAAATAGCCACTCCGCAGATATGGTATGTAACCTCAGACACCCGAGAGGTACTTCGGTAGGCTCAAGGACGGTGACAGGGAGGTTCTTATCTACCCAGACTTGACACTACTGTTGTTCCAGGATATGAGACCCGGTAGGAGGGTTGTCGTAGTCAGTGGGAGCAGCAGAAGCATAGCGGGCAAGTAGCTTATATCTATTTATAGACTTGAGCAGTTATAGCGGAGATAGATCATTTAATTTTGATGTGACAGTCATAGGTTTGACTTCATCAGAATAGGGGATGGATCTGTTAAGAAGGTAGTAGGGTGTGATGTCATGGTATCTGGATGACATACACAGAGTAGGAAGTAAAATTCCTATACTACGATCGGTTGTACTGTGGTCGTCACACAGTTGTTTCTCCAGACAGGATATGGATATAATATCAGACATTATGGTTTCTAGATCTATGGTTTTAGATCTAGATTTGGATAGTTTCCCAATGTGAGTACTTTGACAGTATTCTAATGGTTTTTAGAATAGATGACTCCTAGCATGGTGGTGTACCTGCAGGTGATGGAGTCACCCTCTCTAAAGGTGTCGTATAGACTAAAGGGGAGAGGGATGTGCATGATTGGCAGATCACTAGCTTAGGCAATTGAGTCAATCATGAGATGTCAAGTACCACACCAGATGTTGTTTTTGCACTAGATGCAATAAGTTTGTATTAATCCAATCCTGGAGAAACATAAGGAAGCAGTTTTAGAACATAAGTACATGTTCTACGGATTTGATGACGGCAGCCTCCTTCGGGAGACGGTTATCATTCCAAGCTTCAAAGGTGACATGGTTGACAAAGAGATTGTCAGAGTTATAGTTTTTCCCTCTGACGAAGGGGACAGTATTATGGACAGGTGGTCCAAGAGGATACTGTGGGTGGCCTGGTGCCGGATACTGATTAGGTTCAGTGATCAATACAGTCTAAGAAGTTTGGATTTGGAGTTCATTTATGGACTAGGTCCCATCAGATATCCAGACATATTCTAAGACAGGTATTACTCAATTCGGGAGATGGTTTTCTCCGCGAACTTGAGATTTAGAGAGATATAGAAAGAAACATCTAGGCGGATCCACTCACTAAGGCTATTTCTCGAACACAATAGTTTTACAAACGGGCTTTGTGATACTGATTAGTAGAGGAGTTGGATGTTCGGTTTCACACGGGCTGTGAGTAGTCGACATCGCAATAATTAGCCTTGAGTGCAAGTGGGAGATTGTTGGAGATAGTGCCCTCATAGTCAATTATTGGATCACAGGTACGTGATTGCAATGATTACGGAGGACCTATACCGGTATGACAGTCTTACTCGAGATGATAGTATGCTATCTGGTTTGCCTTTATCAGTCGTGTACATGATCAGGTGACTGATTACAGGTTACACTTTGATAGAGCCCTTAGGATCTTGCTTTACCACCAACAGTATGATGGCGATCATATACGTGAGAGTTGGGTGGTTTATACGCAAATCCTTAATTGTGGTCCCTAGTCGTGGGAGTTTCGAGACAGGGCATCGATACTCCGGAGTAGACTAGTGTGTACAGTCGAGACCCTGACGAGGGGCGGTGGCCGGTCTCACAAGCCACTGGTGTCAGTTGGATCACCTAAGATGTATACAGGTGCTCATTGGGTTATGAGTACACCGGACAGGACTCGCCGGGAATCTGCTAGTTAGTATTATATCTACCGTCAGATAGCAGTTCCCTGGTGACATGTGTACAGGTTAGTTCATCGACCTGAGGTCGTCATTTGTCTCGTGTGAGTTCCCACTGTGCTTTGATTTCTACCCTACCACGGCTCAAAGGAGTCGTGCAAACAGGCAGTTTTTGGGTACAGTCCCGAGCCATATGGAGGCACGTGAGCGGATCGGCAGGGGATTCGTCTCTCCCAGTATTGGGGGCGAGATCGTGCAGTGTCTAGGAGAGCCATTACATAAAGCCCACGGTCGTGGCAGGAGATTTACTGGTAGGTACTCCAGTAGTATCTCAGGGTGTTATTGGGCTTCACTCCGACACGACTTATACTGCTCTTGGGGGTTTGACGTTACTAGCCCCCTAGGCAGATATGCGATACTCATAGACGAACGGACCGGACTGTATATACATTGTCACTGCTAGGCTCAGTAGGGTTTTCTGGATGAGTTCGCTCATCAGCATCCCTTGAGGTCAGTCCATGGGCAGCCGTTACGCATTGCTAGTGCCGCTGACGGTTTGTGGTTAAACCCACTGCCAGGGTACTGACGAGTCATTAGAGTCCCCCACAGACAGTTTCCTAAGTTCGGGCGAAACGTTGTAGAGGCCGTATGGTTTTATGGCAGGGTTCGGAAAATGCACGTGCGTTTACGCACGTGTCGATTTTCGGACAGATGATACTGGTCGGCTTTGGTTTAAGACGGATCCGAGTATTATATTGAGTAGGTATAATATCTTTGTCTCAGTTACATTTGTATTCGGTCGTAATACAAATGCGGGTATATTTATACAGTTTCGGGGTTGTCCTGAAATTCGTTTCAGGCTCACTTTTGGAAGTTGCCAGTTTCCAGTTTTCTATCAGCCGTCTTTTAACATTCGGTTAAAGACGGATTTATATTTTCTTCAGATAAGAGTGAGTCATCATTCTAGAAGGTTCTAGAAGTGATGAAGTGGCTAATGAGTCATCTTGACATTAATGGTTGCATTAATGACTTGTTGAGGTGTTAATGTGAGTCATGCTTTAGTTTTAATGATTCTTGTTTTGGTTAAGATCTTTTGAGTGAGAAGCTTTCTCTTGTGGTCACCCCCCCTCTCCTACGGTCACCCCCCTCTTGCTATAAGTGTCCGGCCCCCCTCCTCATTCTCGCACTTGATGGTTTTTCATTGGAAAAAAGATTATGATAGATTTGGGGTGTATGGAATTCACAGCTCATTTCATTCGATCACCCGATTCCCTCGGCAACTTCATTTACTGATCGTCCACGGACTTGGACGAAGTGAGACAAAGTCATCTACTCATTCTCTACATCATTCTTGGTCGTCTCTTTTAGCAAACTTGACGATCGAGTTGCCTCGAGTCAGAGGCGGGAGCCCGTTTAAAGAATCGTCGACGTGGTGCCACCTCGACGAAGGAATCGGAGATCGATGAGATCGGAGTAGCCTCAACGGAGCCTGGGATGATGGTTGAAGAACGAAGGACTCGGATCGTTCGGTATTACCTTTCTACACTCTTTACAGTTTGTTAGTTTAGCAATAATGGCAGATCCGGGTTAAAGTATACGATAGCGCCAGTTAAAAGTTTTTTGTTCCGCATTTGGCGTCTGTAGACTGCCGGGGCGCTAGCGTAGACTTACACTAGGATCAGTTGCAGAGACGTCGGGCACGCCGAGAAAAGGAAAGGCGGTGATTAGATTAGTTCAGCCGAGGCGTCCCGGTGAGTAGATGCACACATCTATGGGGGGATTTTCTGGATGGCGCAAGGCGCCCGATAGTTAGGATTGCCAGTAGTGCTTGTATTTATATGTGTAGTCTCCTAGTCATTCATCTCATTACATTGCATCATCTTATATAGATATGATATTATCTTATAGGACACTTGCACCATTACCATTGGTCCATGCCGCACGTGCACTATTTTATATGAACACACACGCCATTGGTAATTGCTATTCATGAACACTATAGGACGTGCTTTGAATTGGTATCTGTGCATTTGCATCATATATTATATGTAGACTTATACTTGTATATTCATTTCATCAAGATGGATACGTAAGATTGTTAGTCATATATACATACCTCATTGCATTATGATTCATGCATAGCTTCTGGCCATACTTCGCATTGTATATACTATCGTATCATAGACATCCATCTTCACCGACATGTTTACATATTGTGATTCTTCTCGAGGATTTCAGTATTGATGAGATTTCTGGATTTTGGGGAAAACCGCAAGAATTTTATAAACCTATCATCATTTTAAAAATAGAAATTTGCGGTTTTCTCGTGATATGATGTGTGTGGCGTCCACCATGAGTTTTCTTGGTTCTTGAACTGTATCATATACCCGATTCGAGGTGAGGGATGCACCATCTTGGGGTACATGGTGGATCCGGTGAGGTACCACGGGGCAAGATGGACGTATTGAGAAGGCGTTGAGCTCGGCAGGGGAGCATTACCTACCAGTTATTATTGACTCGGCGATTATCCGGAGGATACCGACCGGAGTCGTGAGATGTGACAAATATGAGTGCCGATTTGAGAGACGGCTGTTGAGATATAGAGATATTGAGATATTGTGATATTGAGATATACATGTGTTGTGTCGATACTTGACATGGATTTTCTGTTGATTTCACTGATGATACTCCCGTTTTTATTATACAAAAGTTTTACTGAGATAAGGATATAGATCTTTGCATATCAGTTATATCTGGATTTCGTGTTGATTATCCATTCATGTTGCATTAATACTTGTGCATCACATCTTATTTGTATATGTAGGTTGTGCCGCATTTGCGTGCATGCTTACGATAGCATTTTTAGATGTTACTTACTACTCACGAGTTGGCAACTTACCCCCGTTGTGCCACGGTATCTTGCAGGTCTGACTCGTCAGCACTGTAGCGGCGAGCGTACCTCCTCACTTTGCTCTATTTGCTTGACTTGCGGCTTGCTCATAGGTGGGTTTTGAGGATATTTTGTTCCCACATTGTGTATTATTATTGTATCTAGTATACTCCATCTACCTTATCTACCGTTTTCCACCAGTTGTATTTGGACTTAGATGGTGTGCTTGTGAGACTTGTATGTATTATATTTTGGTGTCGATGCTCACTTTAGCCGACGCAGTGTTTTCTTATTTCTTATTTTCAGATGCTTACCTCCTATATTGATGATATGTGTTGCATGTGGTTGTGATTCCGCCATTGGCGAAAAGCTAGCCCCCGCTTGGGGATGCCTTATTCATGACTTATGTATATTCTTGTATTGTACCTGTTTAGGGCTAGTATTTACAAAGGAAACTCTGCCGAAATTTTCGGGATGGCCAAGGATTTCAGGTGATGGCCACCCATGCACAATGCGACATCAACCCCCATTACCGGGAGAGATGAATCCCCGACGATCCGCTCACTGCTTCCATATGGTTCGGGACTGTACCCAACTAAAACCTGTTTGCACGACTCCTTTGAGCCATGGTAGGGTAGTAATCAAAGCACAGTGGGAACTCACAAAAGACAAATGACGATCTCAGGTCGATAGACTAACCTGTACACATGTCACCTGGGAACTGCTATCTAACAATAGGTATAATACCAACTAGCATATTCCCGGCGATTCCGTCCAGCATACTCATAACCTAATGAGCACCTATATACTATCTTAGGTGACTGACTGACACCAATGGATTGTGAGACCGGCCACCGCCCCTCGTCGGGGTCTCGATAAGTATACACTAGTCTACTCCGGAGTATCAATGGCCAGTCTCGATACTCTCTCGACTAGGGACATTTAAGGATGTGCTTATAGACCATCCAGCTCCAACGTATATGATCGCCATCATAATGCTGGTAGTCTAGCAAGAATCCTATGGGCTCTATCAACCTGTAATAGTGATTTGTAATACCACATAATGCATGTACATGATGACAGAGACAAACAAGATAGCATACTATCATCTCGAGTAAGACTGTTCTATCCGTATAGCTCCTCCCTTAGTCATCATAATCACCTACCTGCGACTACAATAATTTCCTTAAGGGCACTATAGCCAACAGTAGGTACAATCGCGGGGACTTCCGAAACGACGAAGAAGGACATGGCGTTTGTAAGCTTCAACTAGGGCGAGGCATATCGGTGAGTTGATGTATATCTATGGGGGAAGTCGGGTGGATGGTGTATAGCACCGCCACAACCGTAACAATCAGGATACTATATATATTAGAATCGTATGTTTAGGCTATAAGGTTTTCTAGAACACCATATGCATATATTTATATACTTAGTAGATATTTATATACTTAGTCTCTATTTCTTAGCCATTAGGCTATATATATACACATATATATAGGTATATAAGTCTAAAGATGATTACTGTTTGTGTTGTATGCGACTCGATATCCGTACTTTATATGATATGAGATGAGTTGGGGTATGTGACTATTGATCCGTACTGTATTGATTGGATGATATCGTATTAGGGAGATTTCGTACATGATAGGTTGAGGATAGATTGCCGAATACAGCCGATATTCATTTCGACTCGAGGAGTCTTTCTAAAATCACAAATCGAGAAAATTATGAGATATTTAGAGCCATACATACTTTAAAAACTAACGAATCGTTACGTACTTAAATGATAACGTCAAGGGTGCGTTATGAATTTTCAAATGATATCTATATAAAAAACGTCGTAGTTCCTTATTTCCCAAACAATGTTTCGTGCTATTTTAAATTATAACTGTATGGCTCATATGTAGTTAGATATTTTTTAAACACTTGTTCACATTACGATTTTCTTACTCTGTATACGCTCGCATTTTGATTTCGTATGACATATACTACGTTTACACATTTAGCTCTGTTAGTGATATATGCCCCAGAGGCTATTATTGTATAGTACTGGATTGTATATTACATTTTGGAAGCTTGGGATATATACAGATATAATAATAGTCTTGCTCAACATGATAGTATGCTATCTTGTTTGAGTCTATCTTAACATGTTTATATGTTTCTTTTAACGTATCGCTAATCGGTTTGTGGGTGGAAGGCAGTACTGAAACTCAAGCAAGTGCCTAAAGCATCCTACAGCTTATGCCAGAGACGATTGGTAAACTGTGTGCCTTTATCAGAAACTATACAGTTTTGAACGCCATGCAACCGCATAGTCTCATAAATGTAAATCTGGATATACTGAGTATATCCGAAAGTAGTCTTCACCGGAAGGAAGTGAGCTATCTTTGTCAACTGGCCCACAATCACCCAAATAGAGTCATACCTTCTGCTGGACCTAGGTAGACCCACAATGAATACCATAGAGATCTACTCCCATTTCCAATCCGGAATAGGCAAGGGCTGCAACTCTCCTGTCAGCCTTTGATGCTCGGCCTTGACTTGCTGACAAGCCAGTTACCTCGAAACGAAATAAAAAATATACTTCTTCATCCCCTCCCACCAGTATACATATCTCAAATCATGATACATTGTCATGACCCGAAAGCGGCACATGACCTGCACTTAGATCACGTGATGTCTAAAGATGTCGACGCGATCCATGTAAGCTAAAAACCCGGAATCTAAACCTTTTTAAGAAAATAGTGGAGGTGAAGTTTTTAAAAAGAATTGTTAAATGGAATGAAGTTTCTTTTTAATGTATAAGTAAGTTTGTTTGAAAATGCCTATGTCATTTGAAAATCGGGCAGCACCTCCTTTGTAAATTTTGAATAAAACCACATACAAAGCATAATATATATAAAGCATCCCAACGGGAGCTAGCAACCACACCCAAACGGCGGAGCAACCACGCAGATAACATACGATACCCAAGGCAAAGAAATAGAAAGAGAAATATAACCAACAACAATAAAAAATCTAATATAAACGAGTACGGCACCCAAAAACACATAAACATCTATGTCTCGCTTCTAAGTTCAGAAATATACAAGTTTTGATTGATGGAGTTTTTAACCAGATCCAAATGAATATACATATGCAAGTTATGATCCAACATATAACCCACTTACCAAAACAATCACCAAAGTAATAAGTGTGCCGGGAAGCCGCTACTAATCCGAACAGTCAAACCTGCAAGAAACTAGGGCAAAATGGCGGTAAGTTGCCAACTCAGTGAATAAAAGTACATCGCAAGGTACAAATCGAAATGCATAACGATGTACCTAGGTCGTAAAGTATAGTACTATCATATTCTGTACTAATATATGTATAATGCATAAGTACTATATGCGCATCAATATCGATCACCTAACCATGGAATTATATCATCATATCATATATATATATATATCATGCATCCATGTATAAGCATATAAAGTTGTTGAATGATGTATGTAAAATCCTTTCAAAATAGCCGTATGATATGTATAATATGACACAAATAGCAAATGTGGGTTTATGAAGCATTATATGCGTTTTATTTAAAGTATACGTCTCGCTTTTTAGAAATGTGTTTTAAGAGGGTTTCCGTTTAAAAGTTTCTTGTGTCGTACTAGACACGTCAAAATAGTGAGACTATAGCTCATTTGGAAACCTCTTTATGTACATCGATATATGAAAATTGTATTCAGGAACTGTCCCATAGATCGGTCATGTTCGGCTACCATATAGCATAATTTAAAACCGTGCATCTCGACGGATCGCGCAAACATCAATATATAAGTGTCCAGCATCGACACTTTAAATCTCACGAGTGTCTATCCTCGGCACTCAACTCATCATCCACTGAGTGTCCATCACCGGCACTCAAAATCATCATAAATCTCGTGTCTAACATCGACACGTAAAACTAGATATCGTAGGCACCGTCTCATTAGACCGGTCCTCTCTCGATATCAATATCCCCGGTCGGTATCTCCCGGATATCCGCCGTGCTCTAACCTATCTTTGGTATCGAGTGTCCTCACTAGGCTCCCCGCCTCAAATACGTCTTTCCTGCCCCTCGGCTTCATCCGGGTCCACCATGTATCCTACTATATACTCCCCACTCAGTCCTGATAATGTAGCATGTCAGTAACTGTATAGCTCCACCACTCGGTTCAGAATAAAAATCAATTCAGAAAAACATCAAGCTCATGGTAGGCACCAACTCATCATATCAAGAGAAAACCACATTTTTAAAACACACTCATATTTTCATAAATCACATCGTGGATTTCAAATCCATGGAAAATATCAAGTTCCGAAGAACAACATTTACATAATTCATTTTGATGATATTATGTGTGTGTAGTAGTGTCCCATACCACTGAGATATATCATCGTAGGTAAAAACATCATAAAACCCATATCGATCATATATGAATACCCATGGTAATGGTATTTGCATCTCAATTAGCAAGTATCTTAATGCGTTGTGCATATATATAGTCAACACACGAAGAGATGAGGCAGTTCCTACTGTGTCATGGTAATACTAATGATGTGTAGTGTAGCATGCGCGTCTGTGCTCGTGCAGCATGATAATCATTAGTAGTTGTGCAAGTGTTCTATCAATGTGTTTGTAGAAGAATAGCTCTCAATCCCTATCCTCAGCATATATATATATATATATATATATAGGTATATATGTATATGTATATCTACACACACACGCGCGTGTGTTTGTGTGTATACATATATACATATACTAACCAACCCCCTGTATATAGGGAAGTCATAATAAACTGTATCAACTTCAACATTGATATAACGTTGTATTGCAGTCCTACAGTGTCATGGCAGCACCAATGATGTGTAATGTAACATGCGTGTCTGTGATTTGTGCAATATAGCAATCATTGGTTGTTGTGCAGTGTTCTATCAGTGTGTTCGTATGAGAATAATAACACAACAAACATATATAATATGTAATCAAATCGCGAATGTATAAAAGTAACCAAATCGTACATGAATGATCATTAAACATGAGTAACTATTATGAGCTATACCGTTACAGTTTAAATTAGAAAGAAATGTTGTTTTGCAAATAAGGAAGTTACAGTATATTTAAAATATATATCCGTTTTAAAAGTAGTAGTACATTCTTGCCAGTTATCATTTAAAGTGGAAAACGAATCATTAGTTTTTAAAAGAGTATATCTCAAGCAATCAAAATGTCCCAATTGGGATAAACGCAAGACTCCTCGAGTCCAAATGAATCTCAGCTATATTCGGCACACTATCCTCATCATAATCAGTACTCAAGCATCCCTCGTACAATATCCAGTCAATATCGTATGGATCTAAAGTCGCGTACGCATATAAAAATAATCATACATCAAGATATATCCACACATATATGCAGCCTACTAGATACAACTATATATAACTTAGTTATAGACTAAGTTATCTAACATAACACTATAACCTAGTTATATAGTATAAATATCCTAGTTAATTGGTTGTGGGGGTGCTATACGCCATCCACCTAACTTCCCCCGTAGATATAAATCTACTCATCGACGTATCGAGCTAGTCGAAATCCACTACCTTCTCTCACGTATTTGTCATATTAGAAATCCCCATGATCGTACCATAATCAAAATCATGACACAACTGCATAAATATCCAAATTGAAAACGATATAAACAGCGAAGAGCACATAGGTTAGAACCTATGGCTCACTTATACTAAAAACGACCAAATGCTTCCGACGTCGACGTATAAACGTCGAACGATCAAGTCGAGGTATAGAACTACATAAAACCAAATTTTAAAAACCGAAAACATCACTAAAACAAAACTAAAGCACTCCCATATTTCTCTACATGAAACCTGTGATAAAACAAATAATACAGTAGCCTAATTACCACAAAATGAAGCTACAGAACAAAAATCAAGACCTAACTCCAAAGTAGGTCCATCATTGGCGGTTTTGGGAATAAACCGGCGGTCAAAACATGGAGTTAGGGGCTCGGGATACTAGGAAAGTCTTCTACTGGTCCCATCATATCATAGTACTTTTAGTATATTTTTCAGAGAACCCTCCTAGCTCCAGATTTAATTTGAACACCACAAACTTCACAAAATACCACTTTTCTGATATTCAACAAGGAAATCCGAAATTTAACACTTAGAAACTTGAAAGAAATATGATATTTACCTATGTTGATGGAGAACAAAGAAAATCTAGCTCTTGAAGTGATTTCTTGAGGCCTCGTGAAGTTGTGTTGGTTTTAGCTTGAAGTTTGAACAATTTGCTTGAAGTGTTCATCAACTCTATATGATTTTGTGAATGGTGACTTAGAGTTGAGACGAACATGGAGAAGAAAAGACATGTTCAGTTTACTAATTAGACAGGAGAATAATGATAGTAATGAAGGAGGAGGTGTAGAGAAAGGGGTAGTGCAAGTAGGAGGTGTATGCATACAAATGCATGATATGGTGTGGTATTTGTGACGGTTTATTATAACCTATCATATACCTAAACACACTTACCAAATAAAAACCCTTCTACAAATAATTACTATTACACTTAAATACCATAATCTTACACCAAAATCTCATATCCTTCTCAAAACAAAATAATATCATTTTTAGAATATCTCATATTTTCATTTTTCCTAAACTAATTACATTTTTTACGGATACCAATCCGAAAACCCAAAATCCATACACGATATTATTTTTGAAAACTCATAATATCCATATTTAAATTATAAATTAATATTTATAATTTTCAAAATGTTACAATATCCCCCTTAAAGAAAGTCAGTCCCCGAATTTAAATTTAACGCCAATTTTAAAATATTTTGCCCAATCAAATCAAATCACCGGGGTACAAATTCTTAAAAAATATAGAATGCTCCAATCAATGGAACTCTGAAGTATCACACGAGCTAGGACCACACTAATGCAACACGTGTGCATGAAAATCAAAAGTATAAAATTCCTATAACTGTAACTCTAGCAAATGCAATGAGAATTATACAATCTATGATGCAAAGTACAAAATACGAAATCAACTATGTACATCGAGTAAACATTCATAGCCATAGCCGTAGTGCAATATCTGTAGCGCACGACCACGTGAAAATATATATAATCAAAACTATAATATATCTCCTCAAGTGCAATGCACGAAAACGAAATCAACCCCGACGGGTTTGCACGAAAACCAAATCACATGTCACGGGTGTGCATGAAAGCAATGTCAAGTGTAACGGGTGTACATAGTAGTTAGTTGGCTTGAGTTCCTTACCTTCTCCTAATCTTGCAACCTCTTCATTGAGCTTGCAAGTTTAGTTTTTGGTTATTGAACTCATAACTTTTACCTTGGACTTGAAGATTAATGAAGTTTTAGTTTATTTTTGCATTTGGTTCATTTGGTTCCTAGTATCTCTTCTACTTGTTCTTTACTCGCACTTACTTACTTGCAATTTCCTTTGATATTACTTACTTACTTGTAATGTTTTCCTTGATCTTTTCTCTATTGTGTTCTCTTTTGATGTTTGTGATGGCTTATGAATAGTTGATCTTGTTAGGGAATGAGAGGTGATGTTTAAATTTGGTTTCACTTTATACATTCCTTTTCCCTTTAACTTACCTATTAAACTCCATCCAAACTTCATGCAAGTGCTCTGTTAGGCATCCTACCCTATCATGGTAGTGGTGATTCCTAAACGTGACCGGTTGCATTTGTTTGGCCGAAGGCGAAAGTTAAGAGACAAGATCGGAATGACAAGGGTCTGATCGCACGCATTCGGCATGTCGAGTTTTAAGTTCTAAAGTTTAACCACAATTAGGACGGTGTCGCTTTGCAGCTAGTCGCGATGAGCACGGGTCGTCCACAGGGAGACGGAGCGTTTTAAGTTCTTGTTTTGACGAGTTAATGCGCGTGGGCGGAAAGTTCTTTATCTATCCTATGGGTTATATGCAAAGTTAAACTTGTTAAGAAACAATATGATATGTAAGTTAATGGATTTCGTATTCAAGTCCTTTGAGCCGAACTCAACCAATGAAGATAGAGCAATCGGCAACAACGTGGATTAGGGGATTTAAGCACGGTATTCGTGGAATCCGGCTTATTGACCCTTGTCCTTCCGTTCTTGCCTCTTTCTTTCGCCTCCGGCCAAACCGAACGCAACCGGTCGCAGTTAGGAATCACCGTTACCTTGGTAAGGTAGGGTGCCTAACGGAGCGCTTGCGTAAGGTTTGGATGGTGTTTCAAATAGAAAAGACGGGAAAAGGAAATAGGAAACAAAACGTCAACTTACAATATTTTTCTCTTTTCCTAACAACACTAATTTACAACCATTCACAACAACAAACCAAAAGAGCAAAGAAAAGATAAGAAAAGAAAAGAAAAGATTAGAACCAAGTAATTAAATGACATGGAATTTGAATTGCAAGTAAGTAAAACATGGAATGTAAGTGCAAGTAAGTAAAAGCAAGTAATAAAAGAGCAAAAAATGAGAAGAGCAAGAAAGACTAGGAACCCAAGTGTGCAAAATGATATCTTTATTATATCCAAGATATAACCTTGAGATCAATACCCTAAACTTAAACTTGCAAGCTCACTAAAGAGGTTGCAAGATCAAGAGAAGGTAATGAACTCAAGGGAAAGCTATGTACAAGAACTAAAAAGAAAACAAGAGCAAAAGTGTAAAGCTTAGAAAATGAATTACAATGTGAGACGCTCATCCTTGCTTCCTAGTTCTGCTTTTATAGGATCAAAAACTGAATAAACAAACAATAAAAATGTGATGCCAAGGCAACAAGGGGGGCCCACAGAAAACTGGGGGCATTTGGGGAAAAAGTGGCCAGCCACAATGGTGCTCTTCTCGGGTCAAATCCGAGCTCTGGGTCTCGTTCTTTATGTGTTGGCTTGTTTTGTCCCCCACATCACTCTGATGTTGTTTGCTTGGTCAGTAGAGGCTTTGGATGCACTCAGGGATTGGAGGGAAACTTGTAGCTATGAATCACATCAACACTTTATGCATTGAATGCACCATTAATGCACATCACACCATGCCCACTTGTGTCTTGCATTGGGCAGCCCCCTACTAGGTCAAAGTCATCAAAGAGCTAGTGCACAACTTGTCATGTGTTGGACCAAAATGTGTGTACACTAGTTTATTTACAAAAACTCTTTCATTCTTGATCGGTTTTCGGTTCTGGTTGCTGTGTCAGCACACAAATGTAATATCCGTGATTCTGGTATTTTGTCACGGATACCTGTAATTTGTATTACTGAGCAAACACTGGTTAATAGTACCGATATATACAAAAAATAGATAATGAATGAGCGCTATTAAAATGCAGTTTTCAGTCATGAACAAATAACCCCAAACTTATATTTTGCTCGTCCCGAGCAAAACAAAATCCTAGTCTCACTTTCGCAGGGAACGCGATTGCACTGAGCGCGTGCAACAAGCCGTTAAATCTCTAGGTTTCCCTAGTAGGTGGAGTGTTTTCACCTGACGGTTTTCAATTGATATTACCCACAAAATCCCGTCAAGCTAGTTTCATAAGTTAACATTGATTCTACTCCTACAGTTTAGTATCGAGGTTAGAAATTCTATTATCCTAAGTTAGAAATATTCAACCCTTATGTTCACGCCTCAATTTATTCCACCCCAGATCCTCTACGTTCCAAAAAATTTTAGAAAGATATTTGTATCTCCTGAGTTTTCCTTCTAAAAGTGTGGTCTTAAATCAGGGATTTTTATCAACTTTACAGAAAACATATGTCTCATTCTTTATTTCTATCTCTCATCCAAACATCGATTGTATACCCCTACGTGTGTGTAAATTATTCACCCCTACACTTAAGAATTCAATTCAAGTTATAGTACCCTTGCCCTAATACCTAATACTACTTCTTTTCGTTAAATGATGGATGGTGATGCTCACACACCTTTCATGCGACTATTAATGCTTCTTGAGGCACTAACGGCCGATTACTGTTTGTGCGAGCTTAAAGCGTAAATAGTAGTTTCCAAGTATTGACTTTATTCTATTTTTTCTTTTTTTAATTTTTTCTTTTTTTCAAGACCGGATATTTTTTTTTCAATGATGCTCTTTTGGTTGTTAGCTTTAAATACCGTTTTTTTTCTTTCATACTAGGTTTTCAGGCAAGAGTATTTCTAGGTATCCTCTACCATCCCAAGTTTCAAGGTGCGTGTATGTGCATTTTGTAGGGTATATACTTTCTAAATTTGAACTCTAGAATAGAAACTATTTTTCAGACTTATCTTTCAGTAAAGCTTCAATACTTTCCCTTCATTTCGACTTAACTCAAGAACTGAACTCAAGATTACCTACTTCTAAAAAAAATTCAAGGACGTATATTTACCAAGGTTAAATAGAATGAGGGTTATTTTTAGGGTTTTGAATTCCTAAGACCAGAATTTAGTTATTTCTAGCGTATCAACTAAACTATCGGAATCAAAATCTATGTTACCCTATTAGCTATCTTGACGACCAAATTTTTTATATATTTGAGAAAATTTTGGATTTTTGTGGGTTTTTAATAAGGTATGCAAATGCAAAATATACAAATGAATGCGAAGGTAGAAAGCTTACCGAGCACACCCCCAAACTTAAACTTTACAGTGCCCCCACTGTCAGGCAAAACTAAGAGGGTCAAAATTGTCGGCGCTCCCTAAAGAAAATATATACAAAACAAACCAAAAAATATATACACAAAAAGGATCCCCCCAAACTTATGTGAAACAGTGTTTCCACTATTAAGCATTGAAGTTCAGAGTTTAGGGGGGGAAAGAACAGTATCAAGCTATACAAGGCCTTACATAGGCCAAAAGTGAGCACCAACCATTCAAAAAATCTATCTCTGTAGTGTGCTTGTTGGTGAAAGAATGCGGAGTGGTATGAAATGGACAATACGCGAGACCGTACGAGAATAGAAGTGGTATACGGTCCCGGTATATGAGAAAAAGAATGCCGGAAGAGAAAAAGAAATGGAGTACGAACTTGACGGTGAAAATGGAGCGAATAAATTAGCTCAATTTGTGATGACCGATGTGTAAGAAGCGTTTAACCCATCGAGAAATAGGGTCAAATCCCTCAAGATTCGTGAGAAACCATGAGTAAGCCGAACTTGGTAAACTAGACACTGGAAATGAAAGTGATACGGTTTCTTGCAAGGTCGGAACGATGGAAAGGATGGAGGGGAGTGATTGAGGGAGGTCATCGGTTAAAGGTTCAGGAGGGTGTACACGGTCAATGAAAGGGATAGGATGAATTGGAAAATCCGACTCATCAATTAAGACTGGTTCATCCTCAAAGCTATCCTCAAAATTATTTCATCCATGCATTCAATATTAAAATCAAGACGCATATAAAGTTCGGGAAAAACAGTTAATGACCGGGATGATGAATTGGAGAGAAAAGCTCATCCAAAACTATGGATTCATCACCTAAAATATTCTCGGCGTCGATATCCTCAATCAAGTGAAAATCAATATTCTCAGACACCTCATCAAAAGCATAGAGTTCAATCAATTATGGTTCTAAGATGGAGGCGTAGAGGTCAAAAGGATTGGTGTTGGTTTCACTCGAAAGGGACCCTTCACAATCGGGTAAATCAAACACTACAAGTCGCACAACTCATTAAACCTTCTATCTTTATTTGGTAAATCTTTTAGGATGCTTGATAGACATTTAAAACTGGAGTTGTATGATTCAATTTGTAATGGGTAGGTTTGATTTGGAAGGGGGTATAGCTCACTCTCACCACTCAAATTCACAACCTGTCCAACCACCTCATCATACATTGGAAAATTAGGAGCTAGTTGGAAACTAGCTACCGGTTCCCTAGGTTGTATGAGAGCGGCCATGAACGCATTCAAATCCATCATCTGTTGGTACGACGCTACCCTAAAGTCTTCCAATGATTGTTCTGGACTACACATGGGTTGTGAAGGAGTTTCAGTAAAAGATTCGAAGTTGTTTGGATACTGAAAACTCCCAAAAGGCTGTTCAGAAGCAATGTCTAGGGAAGGTGCGAAAGACGGGTAGGACTGGTAGGAATTGAATGGCCGGACAGGAGTAGGATCAACATTTGGATAAGAAGGTGAATGGAATTGTTGATCCCAAAAACTGGAAGTGTTGAAAGGAGTGAAAGATCGGCTACGAGATTGTTCAATATGTTCAGCAATAGACATGGGTTTCGGAGTTACAACCGGACTCTCAAAAGGTGTATCAACGTAAGAACGGGTGAATGTTTGAAACGGTTGATACGAAGTGGATTGCGGAGTCCAATTGTTTGTCCTAGACGCATCTATTCGATCACTCAATGAAATTTTGGGCAAGGATGGATCGTTCGAGGTTCGGCCAAAGCAAGAACCGTAGGAAGCAATGTCTGGTTGTGGGTACCAAAGTTCGGTAAGAGTTTTGCGAGGTGGGGTACCCATGATATGAAGAGATGAAGAAGAGAGGAAAAAGAATGTGGGTTTTTTTATAATATTTTTTAGTTAGTTATTAACAAAAGAATGAAATATACACACCAAAAAGAATCTGGACAAAAACAATCACGACACAAAAATACCACGCACCTAATCGGTCTAAGGTTTACCTAGGTCAACTAGACCTGCTACAGAACTTGATTGTCGAAGTAACACTGTGTCGAGAAACGGGCTCAAGATATACTGATCACGAGGCCAGGTAAATGCAGAGATAAATGGGGGTTTTCCGACGCTTTCGCGAAGGTCCTTAATTAAATAACCCTTTTTCATTTGGCGGTTTCGCCGTGAACACTTTCCTAGACACCTCGTAAACAATGTACCGTTAAGAGGTGTTCTAAACACAGTTAACTTCTCCTAGTGAGCGCGAAGTCCTTAAGGCTGGAAGTCTAATTTCTTTTAAAATTTGTGCGGGTGGTCGTTATGCTTAAGTTCGTGATTTGCGGGCCACGGAAAAGGTGATGAAATCCTTTACCGTATGTTGTAGGGTTCGCTTGCTCTTAAGTCCGTATTAATGTATGCAATGCGCAATTAAATAAAAAAATTATTCAAAGAATCAAACAATCGTTTTTTTAGTTTAAGCATGGCACTGCAACAAATACGGGTTAGTCAAGTTTTAGAGTTTGCTAGCGAACTTGCAAAGAATCCTGCAAAGATGTTATATTGGATGCGTCGGATTTGAGAAGAAAGTGTTTAAGAAATACGTACCGATAAGTTTTCGGGTTAAGAAACCCGCGTTGAAATTAAATCCGAATAGCTTAGAATGTTCGCTTGCGCGGGTCAAACTACCCGGATCTTTGGCACTGTACTTCGTAATCACCTTAACTTTGAATATACACTTTGCTCCCACGATCACAGTTTGCAAATCCGTAAAATTCTACTAATGTCAGAAAAAACGAATATTAGTGCTTAAAAGCGATGCAGATGCCCAAATACCTGCACACCAAAAATTATAAAAAACAAGCAATAAAAATGTGACAAAAACAAAACATTGGAGCACAGGGAAAATAATTGGAAGTGGAAGGAGGAGCTCTGGCCAGCGACGCCGGATTTCACTGGTGTGTCGCCGGTTTTCTTTTTGTTTTTGGGCTCCAATTTTCTTCTGTGATCTCATTGTTCTATTAGTACTTCACTGGTATTGTTTATCTTTTTAGTTGAGATCCAGAGTGCTAGCAGGTCATAAATCCAGAGAAAAATGTTAATTTGTTAGTTTTTTGTTTTGGTTTTTTGAAATTTTTGAAATTTTTATGTTGTTTTGAAAATAGGGTTAGTTGTATAAGTGAGATGTAAAATGATTAATCCGAAATAACAAGAATTAAAACGTTACAGTCTCCCCGGCAACGGCTCCATTTGATCGCACGCATTCGGCGTGTCGAGTTTTAAGTTCTAAAGTTTAACCGCGATCAGGACGGTGTCGCTTTGCAGCTAACCGCGATGAGCACGGGTCGTCCACAGGAAGATGGAGCATTTTAAGTTCTTGTTTTGACGAGTTAATGCACGTGGGCGGAAAGTTCTTTATCTATCCTATGTATTATATGCAAAGTTAAACTTGTTAGGAAACGATAGGATAATGTAAGTTAATGGATTCCGTATTCAAGTCCTTTGAGCCGAACTCAACCAATGAAGCGAGAGCAATCGGAAACAATGTGGATTAGGGGATTTAAGCATGGTATTCGTGAAATCCGGCTTATTGACCCTTGTCTTTCCGTTCTTGCCTCTTGCTTTCGCCTCTGGCCAAACCGAACGCAACCGGTCGCGGTTAGGAATCACCGTTACCTTGGTACGGTAGGGTGCCTAACGGAGTGCTTACGTAAGGTTTGGACGGAGTTTCAAATGGAAAAGACAAGAAAAGGAAATGGGAAACGAAACGTTAACTTAAAATATCTTTCTCTTTTCCTAACAACACTAATTTACAACCATTCACAACAACAAACCAAAAGAGAAAAGAAAAGATAAGCAAAGAAAAGTAAAGATTACAAGCAAGTAATTAAATGACATGGAATTTAAATTGCAAGTAAGTAAAACATGGAATGTAAGTGCAAGTAAGTAAAAGAAAGTAATAAAAGAGCAAAAAATGTAAAGAGCAAGAATAAAAAGACCAAGAAAGACTAGGAACCCAAGTGTGCAAATTGATATCTTTATTATGACCAAAATACAACCTTGAGATCAATACCCTATACATAAACTTGCAAGCTCACTAAAGAGGTTGCAAAATCAAGAGAAGGGCATGAACTCAAGAGAAAGCTATGTACACGAACTAAAAAGAAAACAAGAACAAAAGTGTAAAGCTTGGAAAATGAATTACAATGTGAGACCCTCATCCTTGCTACCTAGTTCTGCTTTTATAGGCTCAAAACTGAATAAACAAACAATAAAAATGTGATGAGAAGGCAGCAAGGGGGGCCTACAGAAAACTTAGGGCATTTGGGGAAAATGTGGCAGGCCACAATGGTGCACATCTCGGGTCAAATCCGAGATCTGGGTCTCGTTCTTTGTGTGTTGGCTTATTTTATCCCCCACATCACTCTGATGTTGTTTTCTTGGTCAGTAGAGGCTTTGGATGCACTCAGGGCTTGGAAGGAAACTTGTAGCTATGAATCTCATCAACACTTTATGCATTGAATGCACCATTAATGCACATCACACCATGCCCACTTGTGTCTTGCATTAGGCTCCTCCCCACTAGGTTAAAGCTATCAAAGAGCTAGTGCACAACTTGTCATGTGTTGGACCAAAATGTGTGTACACTAGTTTATTTACAAAAACTCATTGATTCTTGATCGGTTTCCAGTTCTGGTAGCATTGTCAGCTCACAAATGTAATATCCCTGATTCTGGATGTATTTATAGTATTTTGTCACGGATACCTGTAATCTGTATTACTGAGCAAACACCGGTTAATAGTACCGCTATATAAAAAAAATAGATAATGAATGAGCGGTATTAAAATGCAGTTTTCAGTGATGAACAGGGTCAATAAGCCGGATTTCGCAAATACCATGCATAAGCACCCTAATCCACGTTGTTGCTGATTACCTGAGCATCAATAGTCAAGTGAGGCATAAAGCAAAGCATACGGATTTTCCTAACTTAAACTAACCTATCTCTATCCCTAACAAGCGTTTCGTTTGCATATATACAAAACAGATAGGTTAAAATCAAATAAATTCGTGTTCGGTTACCTACAACGGTAGCAAGGTTTCGGGAGGCATCATCCACGCCAAGTTAAAAATTTTCCATTGAAGATAACCCTAAACCTAGGAATTTTAACTAGAGAATTAAACAAAACATCAAAGTAAACATCTTTACTTCTAAGAGATAGGGATTACAACCTTTGTAGTCTGTTCCTTCGCTTCATTAGCTCCAAGTTGAGGTCCCTTCGCTGCGATCATCAAGTACCCGGACTCTTGAGAGGCTCCATGAGGTGAATGAAGCATCTTGCTTGAAGTCTTCACTTTCTAAGATGATCTACCTTGAAGAAACACTAACCCAAACTCACACTTCTCTAATGAGGTATTAGTGAAGTGAACACCCTAATCTTAGTGGCTAGAATAGATGAGGATGATGAAGTAGGAATTTTGCTCTCTTTAGTTTTCTTTATCTCACTTTTATTCAGCACACATCAAAAAGCTAGAAAGCTTTTATGAAAAGGAAGAAGAAGATGAAGTTGTGAATGACTTATTGTGTGAGGTTAGAAATGAAACCAAGGTTAAGAATGCCATGCTTAATCCTTGTAGAGAATAAACCATAGGCTAGGGTTCAATGGTTAGGTCAACAAATATTTAGATATTTTCTAAAGGGTGGACTTTAGTCAACATAACAAAATATCTCAATTTGAATCCACAATTTAGAATTAACCTAAAATAAATGTTAACCCTAATTTAAACCCTAGCATGGTTTAATCTCAAAACCCTAATTGCAGTTGTAACCCTAACATGTTACAATATTATATATCACATATATAATATATAATGTAACAAAAGAAAATAATACAATTAACATATATCACATATATATCAATGTATTATCCAAGTGACCAAAAGAATCATTTAAGTGAGATTATATTAGCTAATGTAATGTAATATATCACATATATAATTATACATTAAATTATCGAATCAACTCTTGGTTCGATAATCGGGAGATATACATATAACCGACTAACATAACATGTACCATTTTATCGAACCAACACTTGATCCGATAACCCGACTATATCACATATACCCGGCTGATATCACATATCACGAGAATCGAATACGGTATCACATACATGTATTATTCTCGGTCCCGCACATATCACATATGTGCTCATACTCCATTTTGCCTGAGCCAGGAAACCTCTGTGTAGGACTCTAAAGAATCGTCAATACGCCGGCTGTAGGTGATGATCATATCAAACACCCACAAGCTACAAGCGGTCAGCTAAACGTAACAGCCACCCGGGTATTGAGCGATCTGAAGATCAACAAGCAAGCCTGTACATACTCCTGTGAATCCAATCAGTAACACTACCGTACAGTCCGGTCTCTTCGTTTGATAAGTCGCATATCCAGTCTAGGGGTGGTAAACGTCAGACCCCAGTAACCGATAAGTCATGCCGATGTGAGTCTCACAACAGGTCGAGAAACTACAGATAACACTTACCAGTAGATCTCCATAGCAGCCCTGGCCAGGGACTTCCAGTTATAGCTTATCGAGCACAGCGCAACATCAACCCCCAATACCGGGAGAGACGAAACCCCTCCTATTGCTCATTGCCTCCATATGATTTAGGACTGGACCCAAAAGCCATCGTTTTGCACGATCTCTTGAACGTGGTAAGGTGGAAATCAAAGCACAGTGGGAATCACACAAGACTCTATGACGATCTCGGGTCTACAGACTAATCTGTACCAGTGTCACCAGAGAATTGCTATCTGACGATATGTATAATACCATCTAGGAGTTCTCGGCGAATCCGTTCAGTGTACCCAGTCTCCACTGATCACCCGAACACCATCTTTGATGTCAAACACCGATGGATATGGGATCATCCATCACCCATCATATGGGTCAAGATGCGTATACGCTAGTCTACTCTGGAGTATCGATGCCATGTCTCGATACTCTCTCGACTAGGAACAGTTATAGGATGTACTCGTTGACTACCCTGGCCCCACTAGTATGATCTGCATTATAGTCATAGTAGTCAAGTACATATCCTAAGGGCTTTATCATCATGTGAGAGTAAGACAGTAAACCAATACAAGTCAACATGTTAAGACAAAGTAAAACCAGATAGCAAACTATCATATCGAGCAAGAAAGTCCTCTCTCTATATATCCAAGCATCCACTATAATATACATCATATGTACAACAATGGCTTCTAGGGCATATATATAACTAACAATTCAGACCTTTGGGCATAACTCGTGAAAACAAGAACCTAAAACGTACTATATCCCTGCGGACGACCTGTACTCATCACGGCTAGCTACACTTGATGCCTTCTTGATTGCGGTTACTTTAGAACTTAAAAACGACACGAAAAATCCCATTCAATCAGTGAAATACAAGTAATCTTAGGTCCAATCTCTATCGCTGTAGCATCACGGAAAGAACATTCTACAGCCTCTTTCGATATCTCCGCCAAACTGCCCGAAAACTAGCACTCTTAAACGAACCCGATTCTGTTACGGAGCAGCTGCAATCTTATCAAGACATCCTTCTGAAAATGTGGCTATATCTGTAGGGTTCCTAGGCACTCTAGTGAGGTCTCACAAGGCATCGAACATGCCAATTTCAAAAAATCTAGGTGCCGAGAGACCCGACTACGGATCGTTGGCTAGAAAACTAGGCGAAAAAGCTAACAGTTAACACTTAACTATGAGAATACGGATATACAACCTTTGTAGATCCGGTGCTCCACCTCCACGGCTCCGCAATGAAGTCTCCTCGCTGTCCAAGACGGATCCCGGGCTCTAGCGTCGGCTTCATCGGAGAATGGACGGGCTAGGTCATCGACGACGTGCCGAAGATGATCTACGTCGAAGCATCAGTAGATCAAGCTCCATCTTCACCGAGCCTTGAAAACTTGTGAAGGAAACACACTCTACTACTTGGCAAGAGGTAGAGGATGAAGAAATAGGAAGTGGGTAGACTTTAGAATTGGATTTCTCACTCATCTTCATCAATCACCATTGATGAAGTGGAGGTTTCTTCATTGAAGATGAAGAAGAAGAAGAAGATAAAGTTATGATAAGTTAATTCCAAAAAGAAAATTAAAAGAATACTTATCATGACCAAACCATGGTCAAGTGTAGAGAATAAATCATGGTTAGTGGGATGGTTAGGGTTAAGCATGAGACAAAATGGTCACTTGGTCAAAGTCTTCATGAAGCTTCATGAACAAAAGAAAACAAGCCACTATTTTCTCATTTGCTTTTCTATTTCCAAAAGAATAAATAAATGAATAAATGAATAAGGAAATAGTAAACCCTAACCATTTCATTAACCAAGGTTTAATTCTTTACACTTAACCAAAAAGGCATGCATCATCAAACATGATACAAGCAAGTGCACAAAATCATATCGCATATGCAATGCGCACATCCGAGTGAGAAAATCCATTTAAAGTGAACCGATACTAGTTAATGCAAAGTAATATATCAAATATATAATTATGCATTAAATCATTAAATCAACACTTGATTTAACGATCCGGTCATATCGCATATAACCGACTGATATCCAATGTATCGATTTATCGAATCAATCTTCGATTCGATAACTAGGTTATATCGCATACAACCATTCGACACATTCATCGCGAGAATAGAATACGGTATCACATACACGCATTATTCTCGGTCCCGCACATATCTCATATGCGCTCCTATTTCGTTTCGCTTGAACCAGGAAACCTTTGTGCAGGACTCTAAAGACTCGTCAATACGCCGGCAGCAGGTGATGATCATATCAAACACCCACAAGCCGCAAGCGGTGTGCCAAACGTAACGGCCACCCGGGTATTGAGCGATCAGAAGATCGACGAGCAAGCCAGCTCACACTCCAGTGAATCCAACCAGTAACACTACCGTACAGTCCGGTCTGATCGTCTGATATGTCGCATATCTTGCCTAGGGGTGGTAAACGTCAGACCCAATAGCTCGATAAGTCGTGTCGATATGAGGTCTATAACAATTCGAGAAACTACTGGTAACACTTACCAGTAAATCTCAGCAACCCTGGCCAGGGATTTCCTGTTATAGCCAATCGAACACAGCGCAACATCAACTCCCGATACCGGGAGAGACGAATCCCCTCCTATCGCTCATTGCCTCCATGTGACTCGGGACTGTACCCAAAAACCACCGTTTTGCACTCCCTCTTGGACGTGGTAAGATGGAAATCAAAGCACAGTTGGAACCACACAAGACTCTATGACGATCTCGGGTCAAAAGACTACTCTGTACTAGTGTCACCAGAGAACTGCCATCTGACGTAAGGTATAATACCATCTGGGAGTTCTCGGTGAGTCCGTCCAGTGTACCCAGTCTCTACTGAGCACCCGTATATCATCTCTGATGTCAAACACCAATGGATATGGGATCATTCATCGCCCATCTGTATGGGTCGAGAAGGTACACGCTAGTTTACTCTGGTATATCGATGCCCCGTCTCGATACACCCACGACTAGGGACTTTGAAGGATGTACTTATAGACTACCCTGTCCCGACTAGTATGATCCGCATCATAGTCCAGGTAGTCAAGTACACATCCTAAGGGCTTTACCAACATGTAATAGAGAGACAATCTTTGTACACGTTAAGGTAAAGAGTAACCAGATAGCATACTATCATGTCGAGCAAGAAAGTCCTCCCTATATATGTCCCAGCATCCACTACAATATACATCCTATGTACAGTAATGGCCTCTAGGGCATACATATAACTAACAATCTCCCACTTGCACTAGGGCCATCTGTAGCAGTGGTCGAAGTATCTCATACTCAACCATCCCATAAAAGTCTCTCTCTGGGAATAGGCCTTCGTGAGTGGATCCGCCGTGTTATCCTCTGAGTCTACTCTCCTTGCCTCGATCACCTTGGAGATCAACCATCTCTATGATCAGGTGATACTGCCTTAGAATAAGTCTGGATCACTGATGGGACCGGCGTTCCTTGGCATAAGCCACAACTCCATTGTCTCACAATGGTAGGAACGTAGTTCATCTCATGAACTAATATACACCCAAACATCCTCTTTGGTAGCATCTTAAGTAGCGATGTATCCTGCCTTTATCGTCTAGTATGTCACGGTATCTAGCTTGGAACTCTTCCAACATACCGTCCCTTTACTGAGGGTAAAGACAATGCCTGCGACTGACATTCAGTCGTCTTTATCACTCTGGAACACTTCCAGTGATTCTCCCCAGGATCGATTGATACCATCTTACTACTACTAGTGAGTATCCTAATATCCAATTAGATCTATCTCATCGATCCAAAATCAGGATATAGGAGGTATCACATTGATCCTATATGGAGAATCTTTGTGATATGCGGAGATTGATCGAGCGTAGCATAAGAAACTCATTTCTTATCAAGAGTATGTCATCCACGTACTCTACGAGGATCGTCACCATACTCCCTACTACCTTTTTGTATATACAAGGTTCATCTACCATTTTGATGATGTCAACTTCTTTGACTAATCCATCAAAACAGATGTTCCAACTCCGCGATGCCTGCTTTAATCCTATAAAGCATCTTGCACACGTTTCAGCTGCTCCCACTGTCTACGAAGCCCTCTGGCTGTGTACTTATAGACGCACTCTTCTAAAACATCATTTAGAAAAGCAGTCATGGCACCCAACTGCCAGATATCGTAGTCATGGTATGTAGCCGTGGCAAGTAGGATCTGGATGGACTTAAGCATAGGTACTGGAAAAGGTTTCATCATTATCCACGCCTGGTCAATGACGAAAACCTTTAACAAGTCTAGCTTTGAAAGTCTCAACTTTTCCATGTACACCAAGTAATCTTCTCAAGATATACTTGCTCCTGATGGGGATTTAACCCTTCAGATATAGCAACCAAAGTCCATACTTTGTTGGTGTATAAGGATTCCATCTCAGATCGCTAAACATCCAGCCATTCTTACAGAGTCCCTACTCTTGATGGCCAGCTCGAAACTAGTTGGGTCATCATCTCATGATGCAATCCTCGCTCCCACTGTCATAGAGCAACCGAAGTATCTCTCAGGTGGGTGAGGAACCCTACTAGATCGGCGGAGAGGCTGAGGTTCGTTGGAATCTACTGAATCCTTTGGTTCTGTCAAATCATCAGTTGCAGTTTGTATAGCTGGAACATTTCCAGTTGTACATAACTGACATTGCCTCGAGCTTGTCCGGATTTTGGTTTTCAGACATAGGCCGGACAACCCCAACTTTTAACTAGCTTAAGACATGGGCTCTTCCCTTTCCATATCACATATGAAATGGTAGGCTTTGATTTGATTCGAACCCTAATTCAATAGGTATGCAGCTTCATAAGTGCATAACTCCCTAAAGGAAATAGGTAACTCAGTAGTACTCATCATAGAGCACACCATATCGAATAGGGTGCAATTGCTCCGCCCCGATATACCATCGTGCTATGGTGTATACGGAGGAGTAATGCTGAGAGAGAATCTCATTCTCCTTTAGAATAGTCCAAGAATTCCGTGCTCAAGTATTCTCCTCCTTGATCTCATCAAAGGATATAATACTTTTACCCATATTTTGGTTCTCTACTTCTCGCTTATATTCTGTGAATATCTCAAAAGGTTCGGACTCATGTTTCAACAGGAACATATGACTGAATCTTGAGAGATTATCAGAGAATATAATGAAGTATAAAGAATCATTCCTGGCATGTGTAGACAGGAGACCTTACATACATCATCATGTATCAGTCCCAAGAGTTCACTAACTCTTTCTCTGTTTCCAGTAAACGGAGCTATGGTCATCCTATCTTTGTGACATGACTGGCGAGTTTCACAAGATGTAAATTCAAACTGATTTAAATTTGCATCTTTATGTAACTCAAGCTAATCGGGTCGCATTGATATGACCTAGTCTACAATGCCTCAAGAAGGATTCGTTCATTTCTGAAATCTTCCTCTTGTGTGTGTTCTGTATACTAAGAACTGTGGTTTGATTTAGAATATTAATGCTTTTAGATAACGTGCCTGAACCGATCAACTTTTGATATAGGAAATGTTCAAAACATTATCCAACTATACAAAATTTTATCATTTCTTTACTAATAAAGAGACTGATATGATTTTGTATATCAGGTTCGGTATCTAATAACATTCGTTCAAAATCAATGTATTGGTAATACAGGGTGACAGTGACCAACAGACTTGGCTGCAACACTTGCCCCGTTTTCTGCCTCATGAAACTTATCACCCGTTCTCAGTTTTTCTACCCTTTTGTAGCCCTATGTAACAGATTACATATCTGGGATCCTTATCCGGTATTATATACCCAGGATGCGGAGGATACTGAGAAACAGTTCTTTGTAATGAACACACCCGAAGATGATGCATCAACATGCACTCTCTTCGTTTGGGCGGCACGGGAAATCTGGTATCCCCCAATTTCCTGCTCTGTCTTATAACAATTATAAGTTGGAGCGGGACCAACGTTCCCCGGCTCAGTAAAACAAGTGGGTTCGGTCAATAATCCGTGTTATTATGTTGATTAAGGCGTGATATGGTCGCTTCCTGGAGAGAGAGAGAAGAAAACACTCAGCGTGCGCTCTTGCAAGAATAGATTGGTTTTATTTTATCTAATCAGGATGGCTCCCACTGGTTTTTATCAAATCTTCCTTCAAACCCTAAAAGGAAAGACTAGCCGGGATTAATTACACACTACAAGTTCGCCAATCTTTCAGCCAGGCCAGTGTCGGTACTTTGAGGGAGGTCTCCCGTGCTTTCGCACGAACCTAATTAATGTAAACCTCGTTTTCCCAGAGGCGTAACCCCGTTGACACCTTTCTAGACACCTACTTGATCGGCTAATTGTAATGTATAAAACTCTCCCAGGAGTAACTCTTACCCGCAGCGGGTATCGGGATCCAACTATCTCATAGAAGGTATGCAATCTCATTGCAAATTTCAACACTTGAAATTCCCGATAATCTTTTGCCCCAAACGATCTATGACCTTGACAAGGTCAACAAACCATAGACCGCAAGTCAAGTTCAACCCGTCATTTCTTGATTGAATCAAACCCACCCATACGACCCTTGACAAGGTCAACAAGGCCGCACGACTACCCTAACCCAATCTGCATCATATGCATAAGCAGATAAATACTGGTTAGCTACCGCACACTGCGCCTTGACAAGGTCAACAAAGGCAGCACGAATACTAAACAGGACTTATCTGAAATGACGGAGGGCTACGACAGGTTTTTCTGAAAACCTATTGCGTAATGAACTTGATATCGTTGTAGGATCGAATGAATTTTAAAATGGAGTGTTTTTGAGGCTTTTCCAGTTTTGCTAAAGGAGTCACTCCCGGTGAAGGGATCGTCGGTCCTTTCCTCGTCGAATGAGGTGCGGGATATATCATATATATCACTGTGCAAAGCAAAAACACTTAAAAGCAATCAAAAGACAAACCGAGTGTGTAGCATCGGCCAGTTATTGCTAAAGGAGTCAGTCCCGGTGAAGGGATCTCGGTCCTTTCCTCATCGAATAAGGTGCAGGATATATCGTATATACCGCTTTGCAAAGCAAGAACTGTAGCTACCTTTTTATTTTGAAATTCGATTCTACAACATCCTTAGGTTTCTTTTATTTCATTAATCACATTAATGAAGTCCCATCATTTAAGTACCTAAACATCACAGATAAATACGACGTACACTTATGCCATCCGCATTCGCCTCGATGTCCCCTCGTGCACCGTTAGGTTAGGTAACTAACGGCAGAGCGGGGCAGGGCTAGCACGGGTGTAAAACATAAGTAACGTCTATATAATATATCATATATACTATATACTGTATCTATCACAGAACATCACATGATCACATCACAGATATCGCAGCAGAAGAATCATATGAAATATTGGATATACTAGGACGTCCGTGTTTTCAATACGAGCCAGTATAAAACACGGATTCCACGGTCGTGATGAATAGCCAAACCCACACCCATAGACCCCTACGAGAGCGGCAAGCAACCCTACCAATTCTAGAGTTAGGAGACCCGGACTCGACTCCTCGAGTTGGTCTCCCACTGGACTCCAGAACCCAGTTACTTGTGCCCTCCTCCTTGGGTCTATCCTAGTGCGGAAAAGTAAATAATATACAAAGGGTGACAACTTCCGCAACCTGGAAGTGCCCCAATAAAAGAATATTACATACAAGTTTTTACATGAATGAAAATGAAAAATACTCATCTCACATAAAAACCCCCGGCTATTCAAACACGACGATCCAATATAACATATCCAGCAACACATAACATCACATGTCATCAACGTAAGTAAATATGCGCATCCCAATTGTCGTTGACATATAGCAACGAAACCGGCGATATCACATATTACACTTACGGTCACAGAAAAGAAAGTGTAAAACTACAACAGTTGGAATCCGCAACCACCTCAGACATCACATGTCTGACCAAATGAATTACTTAGACATCACATGCCTAAGAATTATAAACCCCGCATTTTAGTCTCAAAATCAAAAACTCTTTTCAATATCAAGTCGGGCAATTCAACAAGATTCCCGACATCCTGATCGGATACTCGTCGCAAACTTTAGTAGACGGTCGCACCCCCGATACCGTCGACGAAGTGCACCAAGGCGGAACACCGCTACCGGGAGCACCCGAACGGATGTTTTCGGCGACGGGGTTCTCCTACAGTCACTTGGTCGGGGCTATGGAGTGAGGCTGTCTATTAAGTTTATCCGGCGAGTATCCGCGTACGCTACGTGATTGCGACGGACATTTGATCACATCAAAATTCCATGGCAACCGATCAAGTGAGACTAAAGTGCTGTGTTCATAACATTCATTCAGTTATCTCATAACTTCTTGTGAATTCCAATTATTGTATCACATTCCGGATAAACAGAAAATGTTAAACTTTCCGATCGAACAATCGAACACCCAAGTTTTCCCGATACAGATCAACACATGAAACAAGTCTAAAAACATTCAGTTTGTGCCTCAGTACCAACGGTCCAGCCGTAGAAGGGTCAAGCCAACGCCTCACATGTGGCACGCCGTACTGCCCCAAACCCGAAGGTTCAAAGGGCAGTTCAAGACGGTCACATAATCGAGTTAAGGTTTGTTGTCTTCTAGAGGGTCCATCGCGTTACTTGCACTACTTAGAACGTCGTTAAACTACGGAAAAATCCAACACTTGGAAATTTCCCGACAGGGGAAAAATTGGGTATTTATATCTGGTCGAACTTTTTAACATATTCTAAAATTTATCCGGAAAGCCACACAGACAAAACTTGATAATCCGATCGAATCAGCGATTCCGATACAACCCCAAAATACTCAACTGTTTAATAAAATATTAAAATTATCCAGAAAACAAAGGAGTCAAATATAACAATTACTGTGCAAACAAAAGTCAACAATTCAACATAACGGCCGCGGAACCGCCGCGCCACGTGGGGTACGGCCGCGGTTCCGCGGCGGTTTGACGGAGTTAGGGCTCCGTTTTGCACAGTAATTCATAAAAAAACCCTGCTTAATTTTCTCCATATTTTTAATATGGAAAATACCAGATTTTTAAAAATTGGACAGAGAGCATGTTTGTGATCGGGTTTCGGGTTCGTTCGGACTTCAAATTCCGTCTGGACTTCGCCTAAGGCTCTAGCTAGGCTCTGATACCACTGTAGGGTTCCTAGGCACTCTAGTGAGGTCTCACAAGGCATCGAACATTCCAATTTCAAAAAATCTAGGTGCCGAGAGACCCGACTACTGATCGTTGGCTAGAAAACTAGGCGAAAAAGCTAACTAGTTAACACTTAACTATGAAAATACGGATATACAACCTTTGTAGATCCGGTGCTCCACCTCCACTGCTCCGCAATGAAGTCTCTTCGCTGTCCAAGACGGATCCCGGGCTCTAGCGTCGGCTTCATCGGAGAATGGACGGGCTAGGTCATCGACGACGTGCCGAAGATGATCTACGTCGAAGCATCACTAGATCAAGCTCCACCTTCACCGAGCCTTGAAAACTTGTGAAGGAAACACACTCCACTACTTGGCAAGAGGTAGAGGATGAAGAAATAGGAAGTGGGTAGACTTTAGAATTGGATTTCTCACTCATCTTCATCAATCACCATTGATGAAGTGGAGGTTTCTTCATTGAAGATGAAGAAGAAGAAGAAGAAGATAAAGTTATGATAAGTTAATTCCAAAAAGAAAATTAAAAGAATACATATCATGACCAAACCATGGTCAAGTGTAGAGAATAAATCATGGTTAGTGGGATGGTTAGGGTTAAGCATGAGACAAAATGGTCACTTGGTCATAGTCTTCATGAAGCTTCATGAACAAAAGAAAACAAGCCACCATTTTCTCATTTGCTTTTCTATTTCCAAAAGAATAAATAAATGAATAAATGAATAAGGAAATAGTAAACCCTAACCATTTCATTAACCAAGGTTTAATTCTTTACACTTAACCAAAAAGGCATGCAGCATCAAACATGATACAAGCAAGTGCACAAAATCATATCGCATATGCAATGCGCACATCCGAGTGAGAAAATCCATTTAGAGTAAACCGATACTAGTTAATGCAAAGTAATATATCAAATATATAATTATGCATTAAATCATTAAATCAACACTTGATTTAACGATCTGGTCATATCGCATATAACCGACTAATATCCAATGTATCGATTTATCGAATCAATCTTCGATTCGATAACTAGGTTATATCGCATACAACCATTCGACACATTCATCGCGAGAATAGAATACGGTATCACATACACGCATTATTCTCGGTCCCGCACATATCTCATATGCGCTCCTATTTCGTTTCGCTTGAACCAGGAAACCTCTGTGTAGGACTCTAAAGACTCGTCAATACGCCGACAGCAGGTGATGATCATATCAAACACCCACAAGCCGCAAGCGGTCTGCCAAACGTAACGGCCACCCGGGTATTGAGCGATCAAAAGAACGACGAGCAAGCCCGCTCACACTCCAGTGAATCCAACCAGTAACACTACCGTACAGTCCGGTCTGATCGTCTGATATGTCGCATATCTTGCCTAGGGGTGGTAAACGTCAGACCCCAATAGCTCGATAAGTCGTGTCGATATGATGTCTATAACAATTCGAGAAACTACTGGTAACACTTACCAGTAAATCTCAGCAACCCTGGCCAGGGATTTCCTGTTATAGCCAATCGAACACAGCGCAACATCAACTCCCTATACCGGGAGAGACGAATCCCCTCCTATCGCTGATTGCCTCCATGTGACTCGGGAATGAACCCAAAAACAACCGTTTTGCACGCCCTCTTGGACGTGGTAAGATGGAAATCAAAGCACAGTGAGAACCACACAAGACTCTATGACGATCTCGGGTCAACAGACTACTCTGTACCAGTGTCACCAGAGAACTGCCATCTGACGTAAGGTATAATACCATTTGGGAGTTCTCGGCGAGTCCGTCCAGAGTACCCAGTCTCTACTGAGCACCCGTATATCATCTCTGATGTCAAACACCAATGGATATGGGATCATCCATCGCCCATCTGTATGGGTCGAGAAGGTACACGCTAGTCTACTCTGGTATATCGATGCCCCGTCTCGATACACCCACGACTAGGGACTTTGAAGGATGTACTTATAGACTACCCTGTCCCCACTAGTATGATCCGCATCATAGTCCAGGTAGTCAAGTACACATCCTAAGGGCTTTACCAACATGTAATAGAGAGACAATCTTTGTACACGTTAAGGTAAAGAGTAACCAGATAGCATACTATCATGTCGAGCAAGAAAGTCCTCCCTATATATGTCCCAGCATCCACTACAATATACATCCTATGTACAGTAATGGCCTCTAGGGCATACATATAACTAACAATATCCAACACCTTTGCATACGTATCAATTCTCTAGCGTCAATGGAGAGAAACAACGACACATTGTGATTTCGCATGAGCCTCCTAATCCACTTCTCTTCAATACCAACCAAATCGAAATCATATCTCGATAGCTGTGTAAACTGTAATTCATACTCGGCTACGGTCATGTCACGACCCGAAATAGCACGTGACTGGCTCTTGAATGATATAAAGTCTATAGGACCCCATCTAATTAAAGTAAGCCAAAAGCCCAGAAATCTAAAACTAATTTAAGGAGTAAATAAGAAACTAGTTTTTAAGAAGTAAGGAAAACAAGTTTTAAAAACAAGGTTTTTAAATCAGTAAGCCGAATATGCATTTTTAGGATCTATATTCTTTTCTGAAAATTTCGGTTGAGGTTCCTTTGTAAATAATGGCCCCGAACGGGGTACAACGAGAATAATATATACATAATGAAAAAAGGCATCCCCAAGCGGGAGCTAGCTCTTCGTCAATCGACAGTCACAACCACGCAATCAATATAATATACAACGCCAAAGGGCGAGGATCAAAACTAAAAAAGAACTCAAAATCAGCATGAAAATCGTAATACTACAACGCGCGACTCTAAGGTCGAAATAATACATAACTGGTTTTCTAGGTCTGAAACAATATACAAGTATTGGTTGATGGAATTACTAGATACAACTGAATAAAATAATACTAGGGTGGTCACGATGCGAGTGAACCCACCTACCAATGTAATCACCCAGAAAGGAAGCAGTGTGCCAGAAAAGCCGCAATGAAACCTGTACGGCAAAACCTGCAAGAACTGTGGCACAACGGGGGTGAGTTGCCAACTCGTGAATAGAAAACATCGCATAGTAGAAATCGTATGCGTGACATAATCCTAGGTCAATACGATCACTATATATATATAAACCTCTAGTGAATAAGTCTGAAGCATGATAAGGTGGCAATATAACATCTATACATGAGTGTAGTGCCAAGTGCTCGTGCCAGTGCTTCAGGTAGCAATATATCAGGAATATGAAGTATGATCAATGTAATCAATGTCAACTATATCAGGAAATCTATGAGTATGTCAATATCATCCAACTAGGTGGTCAATGTCATCAATGTCAATATATGTATGTGGAAATCGTCCACGTGTCACCCAATGACAATAAGCATCATGCATGTAAATATCATAAACATATGCATGGAAGTATGAGGATGTAAATCAACATGTGTCACTCGCGACATATCAAAATCATGAAACCTGAGTGTCAAGCATCGACACTCGAAAACATCATGAAACCTGTGCCTAGCATCAGCACGTAAATCCTCATATATCGGGCTCCGTCAATCTGGATCGGCCCATATCATCTCTCAACTCCGGTCGGTATCCTCCGGATATCCGCCGAGCTCAAATACAATCACCGTTAGGTAGTAGTCCCTCTGCCAGGCTCACCATCTTGCTACACAGCAGATCCGTTCTCGCCCCGGGTACCATACCGGGCCCACCATGTACCCGCAATCAGCATCATCCGCTCCTCTAATCGGGTTTCACATATCGATCTCAGCACCGAGAAAACACATGGTGGATGCACTGAAATATCATATCAAGGGTAACCGAGTTTTTAAAATAATTACATACTCTCTTTGGAAATATCCACGGTTCCCAAATCCAGAAATATCATGGAAACAACATATCTCAATGCGTATAATCAAAAGCATGATGTATGCGACATGTAAAAGAAATGTAAGCATATCAGTATATCATGCAATATGCAATAGTAATATGCACATATTGAAGGAAACCGCTCTTTTAAAATGAATCGGTTTTAAAAAGTATCTTGCCGTTCCCAAATCTCCAAATCCAGCGAGAATCATCTATGTATGTGCGAATACGTATGTATGCACGTATGGGTGTACAATAGGTATGTACATAAGTATGCCATGCAAGGGATCATATCCTGAATGCTACAGTACTACAGTGTAGTGACATGGCAATTATCGATGATGAAGTGTGTGAGCCGGCAAGCAGGTTTACGTGGAACATATGCATCATCGATAATGGTGCTGGTGTCCTAACTGCATGGTTTTGATATAACAATAAACATATTTATCATGCAATGCGATGCAAACAGTAAGTATATGCAGCAAATGAATAATTAACACAACTGTGTAGAAGCTATATCAATGCATCCATCTCATACTGTTTTGCCATTTGAAAGAAGACAAATCGGGGTTTTCAGGAAATAAGGGCTACGGTGTTTTTAAGAAAAGATGCGTCTTTTGAAAATATCCGTAGAATTCCTTCGCCTATCTTTAAAATACTTCCGATTCGTTAGTTTTTTTGAAATAGGTATGACCTCAGCCTAGCCAAACATCTACTAGCAAAACTACGGCTCTAACCAACAAGTTAATCAGGAGGGGTATAGAAACCACCTAAATCTGAGTCGATATATATATAAAAGTATAATAGTCGGTGATCCCGCCTCATATGTACCGCGTACGATACAATATCATATGATATCCTCGAGTCATGAGTGTGGATCTATCATCAATATGAAGCTCGTACGGTAAATCATCGTACGACATCCCAAAAGCTGGGTACGGGTCAATATCACAATCCTCTCATCAATTATCAGGTATCCTTATCATCATATCTCAAGATTTGGGGTACTGATCTAAGTCTAGTACAAATCGATACCATCTATATAAATATAAATGCGTGTGTGCAACACACGTCTAAAGGCCCGCTAAAATCACCTGTCGTCTCCCAATTGTTGGATATAGTGCCCTCAAAGTCAATTATTGGATCGCAGGTACGTGATTGCAATGATTGAGGCAGGACCTATACCGATATAACAGTCTTGCTCGAGATGATAGTATGCTATTTGGTTTGTCTTTATCATCGTATACATGCTTTAGTTCACTATTGCATGATGATAGAGCCCATAGGATACTGCTTGACAGCCAGCAGTATGATGGTGATCATATACGTGGGAGCTGGGGTCTATAAGCACATCCTTAAAGTGTCCCTAGTCGTGGGAGTTTCGAGACAGGGCATCGATACTCCAGAGTAGACTAGTGTTTACAGTCGAGACCCCGACGAGGGGCGATGGCTGGTCTCACAAGCCATTGGTTTCAGTTGGTTCACCTAAGATGTATACAGGTGCTCATTGGGTTATGAGTACACCGGAGAGGACTCGCCGGGAACATGATAGTTGGTATTATACATATCGTCAGATAGCAGTTCCCTGGTGACATCTGTACAGGTTAGTTTGTCGACCTGAGATCGTCATTTGTCTCGTGTGAGTTCCCACTGTGCTTTGATTTCTACCCTACCACGATCAAAGGAGACGTGCAAACAAGTATTTTTTGGGTACAGTCCCGAGCCACATGGAGGCAGTGAGCGGATCGTCGAGGATTCGTCTCTCCCGGTATTGGGGGTTGATGTCGCACAGTTCACGGGTGGCCATCACTAGAAATCCTCGGCTGGGGTAGTGGAGAATTACTGACTTGGATCAGTAGTTTCTCAGATGGTGATGGGCTTCATACCGACACGAATTATCGCGTTATTAGGGGTCTGACTTTATCCACCCCCCTAGAGTCGATATGCGATACTCTTTAAACGAACGGACCGGACTGTACGGATATTGTCACTGTCAGGCTCAGTAGGGTTTATGGATGAGTTCGCTCGTCAGCTTCCCTTCCAATCAATACATAGGCAACCGTTACGTACAGCTTATACCTCTGACATGCTAGAGGTTATACCCAGTGCCAGTGTGTTGATGAGTCATTAGAGTCCCCCACAAACCGTTTCCCAAGTTCGGGCGAAACGTTGTAGAGGCCGTATGGTTTTATGGCAGGGTTCGGAAAATGCACGTGCGTTTCCGCACGTGTCATTTTTCGGGCAGATAATACTTGTGGGCTTTGGTTTAAGCCGGATCCGAGTATTATACTGTGTAGATATAATATCTTTGTCTCGATTGCATTTGTATTCTGTCGTAATACAAATGCGGGTATATTTATACTGATACGGGGTTATCCTAAAATTCGTTTCAGGATCGCTTTTGGAAGTTGCCAGTTTCCAGTTTTCTATCGGCCGTATTTAACATTCGGTTAAATACGGATTTATCTTTTCATCACATGGGTGAGTCATGAGGGTGTGTCGTGCTTCTAGAAGTTTCTAGAAATGGTGACAAGGCTTGATGATTCATTGGTTGCATTAAATGGATGATGACTATGTTAGTGAGTCATTATTGCATTTAATGGTTTTTAGTGATGTATTAAGGTGACTCATTCTTTCATGATAAGTATCATTTTCTTGAGGTCACCCCCCTCTCCTACACTCACCTCCCTCTTCCTATATAGTGGCCGGCCCTTGTTGAGTGAGAGATAGATTGATTTCATTTGGAAAAAAGGTTAAGGAATTTGGTTCATAGAAATTAGATAGCCTCATTTCTCATTTCACCCGATCCAAAAGGCAACTTCATTAACCGTTCGTCCATAACTTTGGACGTAACGAGGCAAAGTGTTCTACTCATTCTCTACATCATTCTTGGTCATCTCTTTTAGCAAACTTGATGATCGAGTTGCCTCGGTTCAGAGGCGGGAGCCCGTTTAAAGATCTGTCGACGTGGTGCCACCTGGACGAGAAGACTGGAAATTCAGGAGATCGGAGCAGCCGTAACAAAGCGTGGGATGATGGTTGAAGTCCGAAGGACTCGGATCGTTCGATATAACATTCCAACCCATTTGTAGTTTATTAGTTTAGCTTTAATGGCAGATCCGGGTTATAGTACGCGATAGCGCCAGTTGTAAAAGTTTTTGTTCCGCATTTGGCGTCTGTTAGACGGCCGGGGCGCTACCGTGGACTTACAGTGGTATCAGAGTCTCACCATTAAGCTATACTAACTTGTGCTAACACGTTTAAAACATCGATCGAACGGAATTTCAAAAATCACATTTTTCAGTGCAAACGTTTCTGTCGATTTTAAAAGGGGTCTTAAAATTATTTTGAGCATCACAGAAAAACGAGCAGGCTTTTATAAGAAAATTGGTGAAATTTGGTGGCCCAACTCCACAGTAACGTCGCGGATCCGCGGCCCAAACAAGGGTTTGGCCGCGGGTCCGCCGCCGTTTTGTGAGATTGGTACTCCAATTTTCTGCTGTGTGTTCTACATGGTAAATTGTGGTTTCTGGAATATTTCTTTTTGGCCCAGATTTTATTACTGTACACCAGATGTACGTGGGGCCCACTTCGGAAAGTTTTTGTCGATCGAAATTTTAAACTTGTTAGTATGCGGTATTTACATTATATCTCCGACCGGGAATGCCATTTGAGTGGTAAATTGCATCTAATTGCTATAGTCCTTTTAGACGGATTTGCGAACGTGACATTCGCGTTGATGTTCTGTGTTATACTGTGATGTTGTGGATATGTCATGGTGGATAGCATTGTGCAATGGTAGTGCAGTTTGGATTTATTTGTACATTTGATATTGCGGGGCGAGCGTCCAACATGTGGACTGCCGTCACAACCTGTTTGTATAATATTCTTTTGGGGCACGACCGGGTTGAGGTCGATATACCCGTTGTACATATTTTTATTTCTGTACTAGGTTTACCCCGCGACGGAGTGCACGGATAGCCGGGTTCTGGAGGGCAACAGGTCCGTATCTCATGGCTTTGAGAGGCAGAGGGACCTCACTCTAGAATTGTCAGACTATTTGCCACACTCGTAGGGGGTACAGGTTGACCCAAGGAGGGGTGCTCAAGTTACCGGATTCCGTGAAGTCTCGGGTGGTCCATTCATTTTGCAGTAGGGGGCTGCCTCACTTCAGGTTTTGGCGGTTAACTTGCCGCACCCGTAGGGGTCTAGGTTTCATTGCACAGGCTATCCACATGACCAGGGGAACGTCGGGTTTCAGTTACGGCTCTGTGAAACCCGGGGATCCCAGATTATCTGTATTGTTATGTGATGCTTATTACTTTTCTGTAATGTTGCATATTATCACGCCTGGAGCGATTATTGTATATTGGTATATATACTATTAAATCTTGTATATGTTTTACACCCGCGCTAGTCCAGCCCCCGCTTTGTCGTTAGTTAAGTAACCTAACGGGTGATGACGGGACCCAGAGGAGAATGCGGATGGCATACACATACATTATATTTTCGTTCTTTTCTGGTGTGATTGATTGATGGGACTGCATTGATTCTTATCAATGCAAGGATAAAACAAACCTACATTTGATGTTTTTGGAACAAATTTTAAAAGGTGTTTTTACAAAGATGTTTCCTTTTGTTTTGCATAGTGATATTCAGTTAGAATATCCTGCACCTCATTCGACGAGGCAAGGGCCGAGATCCCTTCACCGGGAGTGACCCCTTGGGCAGAAGTTTACGTCAGGGTAATAATTTCAATATAGTCGATTACAAGTTGCTTTGCATCGCGGTATTCAGTTAGAATATCCTTCACCTCATTCCACAAGGAAAGAGCCGAGATCCCTTCACCGGGAGTGACCTCTTTAGCAAAAGGTTTTCGTCACTATATCTTTATAAAAAGCTATCAGGTTCCTTCAACGAGATCAAGTTCATTACGTTAAAGGTTTTTCACCAAAAACCAGCCGTAGCCCTCCGTCATTTCTTATGGATGGTCAGTAGTATTCAAGCTATGTATATTTGGCCCTTAGTCAGAACATAGTGATTTAGTGTTCTACTCATTCTCTACATCAATCTTGGTCATCTAATGCTATCAAACATATATATATGCTAATTAGTTAAAATATTGGCTTATTACTTTTCTGTATATATCAACATTAGATGCTTATTACTTTTCTGTAATGTTGCATATTATCACTTTTCATTAGATGCATATTTCCATAGATAGCATTATATATATGTGAAATACAGAGGGTAAAAGAAGGAGCTGCAATATCCATATCGCACCTAATGCTATCAAACATATATATATTATATATATAGTATACTAAACCTCGAACTGTGAGGATGCTATACGCCATCCACCCGACTTTCCCCGTAGATATAATCTACTCACCTTGCGTCTTGCTTGCCGATGTTGATGTCGCCATCATCCTCTTCATCATCTCAAATCATCATGGGGGTACCTACATGTCATACGTATCGCATTGCATCAAAACCAAATCAAAGCCAAAACGGCACACGAAAACCAAAATGTTGCACGAATCACCCATAGGTCAAAACCTATGGGCTATATCTTGCAATTCAACCAAATATCAATCGATATAGACGTACAAAAGTCAAATAATCGAATACAATACCAAATATCCAAAACTTAAATTCAAACATACACAAAACATAAGGCAACAACTTATAAAAGTGTTCCCAGATTTTGTCTCAGGTGAAACTAAGGTTCCAAAACAACACTAGGGTGATATATAGGGTACATATGACCTACTAAAGCAACCTGGACCCACCCCCTCACCAAGTGGCCGATCCCCTCCCTATAAATTTCGGCCATGCCTGCTTCAATGGGGTCCGTCTTGCTACAGGGGGTTCCTAGGGTCTCAAATTGGTCTCTGGACTTGTTTATTTTTCCAGTAAAAATCCCAGTTCATTCCTGATTTCCCTGCACCCTCAAAGTTGTCACAAACCGACATGAAAGTCCCGTAATTCCGTATTTTTGGGTTTCAGGTTTTGTTAGGTCAGGGTTTTAGACAATAGGGGGTCTAAGGTCATTTTTAAAGTCCAATTGCACGCCACAACTCAAATTAACCCTAACCCTTTCTAGGGTTTTCCAAAGTTCGCCAAACTTCGCCAAATCGACATTAAACTTGGAATGAGGCTAAATCACTTGAAATACTACAATAATTGTGAAAGGGTTTACCTCATTTAGATCTCAAGAATCCTCTACAGCGCCAAAATCGAATTTTTCTTGGTCCATTAGGTAGCTAGAGGGCTTGTGCACCTTTTTTGTGAAATGGGTGTGAGGTTTTGAGGTGTTTAGCATGGAGCTTTTTGGGGGGATGAAGAGGGGAGAGAGGGGCAGCAGCAACAGCAGCAGGAACATGAGGAGAGGGATGAGAAATGAGAGGGAGAAATGATAAGGGGATGGCATCATTACAAGGTTGACCCTCACCCACTCTTTCTCTCTCTAACCCATACTTCTTTCTTTAATTCTTTTCCTTTTCTTTTCTTTTCCAATCTCTTTCTAACCTCAATAGTAAACCCAAAACAAACCATGGTAGAAAATGCACAAGTGTTTATAAAAAGATATGGTGCATGTTTGCACAAAATACGTTTAAAGCGCGATTAGCACTAAAATAGTGTCAAATAAATCTTAAACTCTTATAATTTGTATAATTCACTTATAACACCCTCTTTTTGTAATTTCTATAATTTTCCAAATTTTTCCCTATTTATCGGTATTTAATTATACCGAAAAATTAAAATATTCATTAAAATTAATATTAAATTATAAAAATTCCTAAAAATAATATTTTATTTTTTTGAAATGTTACAATCTTCCCCCTTAAAGAAATTCGGTCCCCGAATTTAAATTTAAACCCCCAAATTCTAAAACATTTCAATAAAAAGTCCAAGTCGTCGGGGCTCCGAAATCATCAATACATAAAACGCATCATAGCGCAATGCTTGCACATGAGTAATGAGTAGATAACTCAAAATCGAAACACCGTCAAACATCCGCAATCATCGGAGTCATGGTAAAGACACAAATGTCAAATCCAAAATAAAACCACTATGATATCAATCAGAACTATACATGTAAACATCAAATGTATACATGTAAATGCTGAAGTAAATGCATGCCAAATCCTTTTAAGTCGCTGTGCGATGCGCATAAAACTGCACAGTGGCGGACGTCTATTATTATAAAATAACCATATACGTATATATCCTTTGTTTAATATGTACGTTCCGCCTTTTTGAAAACAATTTAGAAGGGTTTCCTGGTTTTAAACGTTTCGTGTCATATCGGACACGTGGGTAAATGCTGAGATTATAGCTCCCTTTTTGGAAATCCCTTCGATAACTAGCAATGCAAGAAAAGTATTATCCAGGCACTGTCCTCTGACTAGTCCTGCTCAGTATGAAAACAAATAGGAAATATCATAAAAATGTACTGGTCCTAACGGAATAAATCCTAAAAATGTGCATATAAATGATACGTGCATCTGGTGCGCACGGAAATCAAAATCCATATATGTGCCATACACGTGCACAGAAACATCATCTAGGTGCAACGGGTGTGCATGAAACATCTGCCAAGGGCAACGGGCGTGACTGTAGGGTTACTAGGCACTCTAACAAGGGTTAAGAAAGCATCAACCATGTCCGATTAAAATTTTAGCCGTGCCAAATAACACTAAACAAGATCTTAGCTAGAAAAAAATAGGGTTTCACATGCAAGTAAATAGCATCTATGACTAAGTGAATACGAAATACAACCTTTGTAGATCGGTCCATCAGTTCATTATCTCATTGTTGAAGTCCCTTCGCTGGGATCATGGTTCTCCCGGACTCTTGCATGGCTTCACGAGGCTAAAGGAGCATCCTTGCTTGGAGTCTTCGAGGCCGAAGATGATCTACGTCGAGGGGATGCCAACTCAAGCTTCTACTTCACTAACTAGAAAATTAGTGATGCAAACACCCTAAACTAAAGTGCTAGTCTAGTAGAAGATGGAGAAATAGGAAGTGGGTTCACTTTAGAATTTAGTTTCTCACAATGTTTCTCACTTTGGATCAAACCCTAGAGAGCTTTTTAGCTCAAGGAAGAAGATGAAGAAAATAAAATGAGAAGAGATAATGATCATGGGAGAAAGCTAACCATGGTGAGTGAGTATCATATACTAACTCATGTAGAGACATAACCATGGCTAATCCTTACGGTTGGGTTAACAAATATCCATAGTAAAAACAAACTTAGTGGGCTTAGTCAATGCATCCACAAGCTTCCACAAGCTTCATGCATTTTTCTAATCCTCCACTAATTTTGTAATTACTTTAAATATTAAAACCCAACATAATAAATAGCATGGTGTAAGTCTCATACACCTAAGTCTTGTGTATCATCAACCATGATACAAAAAGAAAACACAATTTTAATATATATATCACATATATATCACATATATATTAAAGTTGTGCATATGTGAGAAAAATCCTTAAGTGAACAAGTGTTAGTTAATGTAAACTAGTATATCTAATATACAATTATACACTAAATTATTAAATCAACACTTGACTTAATAATCCGGTCATATCTCATATAACCGACTAACATCCATTGTATTGACTTATCGAATCAACACTTGATTCGATAATCCGGCTATATCATATTTAACCGACCGATACAAAAAGTCGCGAGAATAGAATACGGTATCACATACACGCATTATTCTCGGTCCCGCACATATCACATACGTGCTCCTATTTCGTTTTGCCTGAGCCAGTAAAACCTCTATGTAGGACTCTAAAGACTCGTCAATAGGCCGACAGTAGGTGATGATCACATCAAGCACCCACAAGCCGTCAGCGGTACTAGCTGGACGTAATGGCCACCCGGGTATTGAGCGATCAGAAGATCAGCAAGCAAGCCCGCTCCAACTCCTGTAAAATCCTGCCGGTAACACTTCCCGTACAGTCCGGTCTCCTCGTCTGATATGTCGCATATCAAGTCTAGGGGTGGTAAACGTCAGACCCCAATAACCGATAAGTCATGCTGATATGAGGCTCATAACGGGTTGAGAAACTACTGGTAACACTTACCAGTAAATCTCTATATCAGCCCTGGCCAGGGACTTTCCTGTTATGGCCAATCGAGCACAGCGCAACATCAACCCCCAATACCGGGAGAGACGAAACCCCTCCTATCGCTCATTGCCTCCATGTGGCTCGGGACTGTACCCAAAAACCACCATTTTGCACGCTCTCATGGACGTGGTAAGGTGGAAATCAAAGCACGGTGGGAATCACACAAGACTCTATGACGATATCGAGTCTACAGACTAACCTGCATAAGTGTCACCAGTGAACTGCCATCTAACATGAGATATAAAACTATCTGGGAGTTCTCGGCGATTCCGTCCAGTGTACCCAGTCTCCACTGAGCACCTGTATACCATCTCTGATGTCAAACACCAATGGATATGGGATCATCCTTCGCCCATCTCATGGGTCGAGAAGCGTATACCCCTAGTCTACTCTGGTATATCGATGCCCTGTCTCGATACACCTATGACTAGGAACATTAAAGGATGTACTTATGGACTACCATGGCCCCACTAGTATGATCTGCATCATAGTCCAGGTAGTCAAGTACACATCCTAAGGGCTTTACCAACATGTAACTATAAGACAGTATCAAGAGACAAGTATACATGTTAAGATAAAGAGCAACCAGATAGCATACTATCATATCGAGCAAGAAAGTCCTCTTTATATATATATCCAAGCATCCAATATAATATACATCATCTGTACAATACTGACCTCTAGAGCATACATACAACTAACAATCTCCCACTTGCACTAGGGCTAGCTGCTGTAGTATCTCATACCAAGCATCCCGAAGAGTCTCTCAAACTGTATCTGGGGAATGGCCTTCGTGAGTGGATCCGCAATGTTGTTCTTCGTGTCATCCCTCCTGACCTCGATCTCTCGGTGATCTACTATCTCCCGGATCAGGTGATACCGCCTCAGAATATGCCGGGATCGCTGATGGGACCTGGGTTCCTTGGCCAAAGCCACTGCTCCATTGTTATCGCAATACAAAGGTATTGGATGCTCAATGGATGGAACCACTCCAAGTTCAGTAATGAACTTCTTGATCCAGACAGCCTCTTTGGCAGCATCGTTAGCAGCGATGTATTCAGCCTCCATCGTCGAGTCTGCAACGGTTTCCTGCTTGGAACTTTTCCAGCTAACCGCCCCTCCGTAAAGGGTAAAGACAAATCCCGAGTGCGACTTAGAGTCGTCCTTATCACTCTGGAAGCTTGAATCGGTAAAGGACACCACTTGGAGTTCTCTGTTACCATACACCAAGAGCATCTCTTTAGTCCTTCGCAAGTACTTGAGAATGCTCTTCACAGCTGTCCAGTGACTCTCTCCAGGATCAGCTTGATACCTACTCACTACACTTAGTGAGTATGCTACATCAGGTCTTGTATATAGCATCGCATACATGATAGAGCCTACTGCCGAAGCATAGGGTATCCCTTGCATGCGAGCTCTCTCCAAATCAGTCTTTGGAGACATCTCTTTGGAGAGAGTGAGCCCTGAGATCGTAGGTAAAAACCCACGTTTGGACTCTTCCATACTAATCCTCTTTAGTATGGTGTCAATGTACCTGGATTGGGACAATCCCAATATCCTTTTAGATCTATCTCTATAGATCATAATTCCCAGTATGCAGGAGGCATCACCTAGATCTTTCATTGAGAATCTTTGTGATAAGAAGAGCTTGACCGATTGCAGCATAGGAATGTCATTTCTTATCAAGAGTATGCGTCCACGTACAATACGAGGAAGACTACCTTACTCTCTGCCACCTTCTTGTAGATACAAGGTTCATCTACATTTTTGACGAAATCAAACTCTTTGATAACGATGTCAAAGCAGATGTTCCAACTCCGCGTTGCATGCTTTAATCCATAAATGGATTTAAGCAGCTTGCACACCTTCCTGCTGCTCCCACTATCTACGAAGCCCTCTGGCTGAGTCATGTATACGCACTCTTCTAAATCACCGTTTAGAAAGGCGGTCTTAACATCCATTTGCCAGATTTCGTATTCATGATATGCAGCGATGGCAAGCATGATCCGGATGGATTTAAGCATAGCCACTGGAGAAAAGGTTTCGTCATAGTCCACACCTGGTCTTTGACGAAAACCCTTTGCAACAAGTCTAGCTTTTAAAGTCTCCACTTTCCCATCTACACCAAGTTTTTTCTTGAATATCCACTTGCTCCCAATGGGTTTTACCCCTTCAGGAGCAACTTCTAAAGTCCATACTTTGTTGGTGTACATGGTTTCCATCTCGGACAGCATTACATCCAGCCATTTCACTGAGTCCCCACTCGTGATGGCCTGCTCCAAGCTAGTTGGGTCATCATCAACCATGATGCAATCCTCGCTCCCACCATCCATGAGAAAACCATAGTATCTCTCAGGTGGGTGAGGAACCCTACTAGATCGGCGGAGAGGCTGAGCTTCGTTGGGAACTACCGAATCCTCCAGTTCAACCAAATCTTCTATCGTAGTCTGTATTACCGGAACCTCTTCTAGTTCTACCTCCTTGCCACTAATCTCTTTTTCAAGAAATTCCTTTTCTAAAAAGGTAGCATGTCGAGAAACAAACACCTTTTGTTCCTCGGTGTGGTAGAAAATATACCCGCGCGAATGTTTGGGATATCCAATAAACTTACACAGAATGGATCTTACCGTGAGTTTGTCCGGATTTTGTATTTTTACATATGCCGGACAACCCCATATCTTAACAAAATTAAGACATGGTCTCTTTCCTTCCCATATCTCATATGGAGTGGTTGGCACAGATTTGGTGGGAACCATATTCAATAGGTCTGCAGCTGTTTCCAGTGCATACCCCCAGATGGAAATAGGTAAATCAGCTGTGCTCATCATAGAGCGCACCATATCTAATAGGGTGCGGTTCCTCCCTTCTGATACACCGTTGTGTTGTGGTGTATATGGAGGAGTTAGCTGAGAGAATCCCATTCTCTTTTAGGAAGTCCAGGAATTCATTGCTCAAGTATTCTCCTCCTCGATCAGATCGAAGGATTTTAATACTTTTTCCGGTTTGGTTCTCGATGTGTTGTTTATATTCTCTAAATTTCTCAAAAGCTTCGGATTTGTGTTTCATCAGGAACACATATCCGAATCTAGAGAGGTCGTCAGTGAATGTAATGAAGTACGCAGAACCATTCCTGGCATGTGTAAACATGGGGCCGCATACATCACTATGTACCAGTCCCAAGAGTTCCGTAACTCTGTCTCCGTGTCTCGTAAACGGAGTTTTGGTCATCTTTCCTTTGAGACATGACTGGCAAGTGTCATAAGATGAAAATCCAAACGGATTCAAATATCCATCCTTATACAACTTAGCTAGTCGTGTCGCATTGATGTGACCCAGTCTACATTGCCACAAGAAGAATTCGTTCATTTCTGAACTCTTCCTCTTGTGTGTGTTTGTTATGCTCAGAACTGTTGATTGATTTAGAACATAAATGCCATTGCACAACGTGCCTGATCCAACCAACTTTTGGTTCAGAAAAATGTTCATACCATTATCCTGTAATACAAAATTATATCCTTCTTTACTCAACAAAGAAACTGATATAATGTTGCATATCAGGTTCGGCATGTAATAGCATTCGTTCAGAATTAATGTATTACAAGTTGGTAATACAAGGTGATATTCCCCGACGGTTCTAGCTGCAACAATTGCATCATTTCCAACCCTTATGTCTTTATCACCTTCTCCAAGTTCTCTACATTTCCTAAGCCCATGTAACTGATTACATATATGGGATCCTGACCCGGTATCTGATACCCAGGACGTAGAGCAAATGGAGAAACAGTTCTCTGTAACGAACACACCTGAAGAAAATGCATCAACATGTACTTTCTTCATTCGGGTGGCATGGGAATCCTGGTATTCCCCTATATCCTGTTCAGTCTTATAACTTTTATAAGAAAGAATGGAACCAACGTTCCCCAACACAGTATAACATGGGGTTCGGTCAATACATCCATATTATTATCTTGATTAAGGCATGATATGGTCGCTACCTGGAGAGAGAGAGAGAAGAAAACACTTTAACGTATGCTCTTGCAAGATTAGATTGGTTATTATTTTATCTAATCAGGATGGCTCCCACTATTTTTATCAAATCTTCCTTCAAACCCTAAAAGGAAAGACTGGCTGGGATTAATTACACCCTACAATTTTGCCAATCTTTTAGCCAGGCCAGTGTCGGTACTTTGAGGGAGGTTCCCCGTGCTTTCGCACGGACCTAATTAAAGTAAACCTCATTTTCCCAGAGGCGTGACCCCGTAGACATCTTTCTAGACACCTACTTGATCGGCTAATTGTCCTGTGTAAAACTCTCCCAGGAGTAACAATTACTCGCACTGGGTATCGGGATCCAACTATCTCATAGAAGGTATGTAATCTCATTGCAAACTTCAACACTTGAAATTCCCGATAATATTTTGCCCCTAGCATCCCATGACCTTGACGCAGGCCAACAAACCATTGTCCGCTAGTCAAGTTCAACCCGTCATTTCTTGATTGAATTAAACCTACCCGCACGACCCTTGACGCAGGCCAACAAAGTCGTACGACTACCCTAATCCAATCTGCATCATATGCATAAACAGATAAATATTAGTTAGCTACCGCACACTACGCCTTGATGCAGGCCAACAAACGTGCTAAGTAGGACTTATCTGAAATGACGGAGGGCTACGACAGGTTTTTCTGAAAACCAATTGCGTAATGAACTTGATATCGTTGTAGAATCGAGTGAATTTTGAAATGGAGTGTTTTTGAGGATTTTATTAGTTTTGCTAAAGAGGTCACTCCCGGTGAAGGGATCTCGGCTCTTTCCTTATGGAATAAGGTGCAGGATATATCATATATATCGCTATGCAAAGCAAAAAACTCCAAAAGCAATCGAAAGACAAACCGAGTGTTGTAGCATCTGCCAGTTTTGCTAAAGAGGTCACTCTCGGTGACGGGATTTCGGCTCTTTCCTCATCGAATAAAGTGCAGGATATATCATATATATCGCTTTGCAAAGCAAAAACTGTAGCTACCCTTTTTGAAAATTTGATTCTACAACATCTTTTAGGTTTCTTTTCTTTCATTAATCATATTAATGAAGTCCCATCATTTAAGTCACCTAAACATCACAGATAAATACGACGTACACTTATGCCATCCGCATTCGCCTCGATCTCCCCTCGTGCACCGTTAGGTTAGGTAACTAACGGCAGAGCGGGGCAGGGCTAGTGCGGGTGTAAAACATAAGTAACGTCTATATAATATATCATATATACTATATACAGTATTTATCACAACATATCAAATGATCACATCACAGATATCGCAGCAGAAGAAACATATGAAACATTGGATATACTAGGACGTCCGTGTTTTATTTTGAGGCTCTATAAAACACGAATTCCACGGTCGCGATGAATAGCTAAACCCACACGCCTAGACCCCTACGAGAGCAGCAAGCAACCCTTCCAATTCTAGAGTTAGGAGACCCGGACTCGACTCCTCGAGTTGGTCTCCCACTGGACTCTAGAACCCGGTTACTTGTGCTCTCCTCCTTGGGTCTATCCTAGTGCGGAAAAGTAAATAATATACAAATGGTGACATCAACCTCATCCCGGAAGTGCCCCAATAAAAGAATATTACATACATTTAACTTTACATCAATGAAAATAAAAACTCTCATCTTACATAAAAAAACCGGCTATTCAGAACGCAACGATCCAATATAACATATCCAGCAACACATAACATCACATGTCATCAACGTAAGTAAATATGCGCATCCCAAATGTCGTTGACATATAGCAACGAATCCGGCGATATCACATATTACACTTACGATTGCAGAAAAGAAAGTGTAAAACTACAACATTTGGAATCCACATTCTCTTTAGACATCGTAAATCCGAAATATCACATACTTCGTATTTCATGCCTAACTATATGAATTCCACATATTGTATCACATTCCAGATAAATAGACAGTATTAAAATTTCCGATCGAATAATCAAATACCCAAGATTTCCATAATAGCTCAACACTTGAGCGGAGTTCAAAAATTCCAGAATACGTCACAGTAGCAACGGTCCAGCCGTAGAAGGGTCAAGCCAACGCCTCACATGTGGCACGCCGTACTGCCCCAAACCCTAAGGTTCAAAAGGCAGTTCAAGACGGTCACATAATCGAGTTAAGGTTTGTTGTCTTCTAGAGGGTCCATCGCGTTACTTGCAAGTTTTTCCGAAAGATCTAAACTCAAGAAAAATTCAACACTTGAAAATTTTTCGTTTCGGGAAATAATGAGTTAATGATATCCGTTCGAACATTTTAATAGTTTCTAAATATCCGGAAAACATATCAAAATTAAATATTCCGATCGAATCAACGAATACAAAATAATCCCCAGAACACTCAACACTTGAGTCATTTTAAAAATACCCAGAAAATACAAATCACAGAAATAGAAATTATAGTGTAAAAATTAGGGCATAAATCCTCTGTACTGCCGCGGATCCGCGGCCCAAGTTCGGTACGGCCGCGGTTTCGCGGCGGTTTGTACAGTGTATGCTCTCGTTTTTCACTAGAATTCTTATATTTCCCTGCTGATTTTTTAGGCATTTTTAAAATAGAAAAATCACAGTTTTGAAAAAATGTACAGAAAGGGGGTTAACTTTGACATATCGGGGTTCGTTCGGAGTTTTAACTTCGTAAACACGTCGCCTAATGCTCTAGCTAGGCTCTGATACCACTGTAGGGTTACTAGACACTCTAACAAGGGTTAAGAAAGCATCAACCATGCCCGATTAAAATTTTAGCCGTGCCTAACAACCCTAAACAAGATCTTTGCTAGAAAATTAGGGTTTCACATGCAAGTAAATAGCATCTATGACTAAGTGAATACGAAATACAACCTTTGTAGATCGGTCTATCACTTCTTTAGCTCCTTGTTGAAGTCCCTTAGCTGCGATCGTGGTTCTCCCGGACTCTTGCATGGGTTCACGAGGCTAAAAGAGCGTCCTTGCTTGAAGTCTTCGAGGCCGAAGATGATCTACGTCGAGAGGATGCCAACTCAAGCTTCTACTTCACTAACTAGAGAATTAGTGAATCAAACACCCTAAACTAAAATCCTAGTCTAGTAGAGGATGGAGAAATAGGAAGTGGGTTCACTTTAGAATCTAGTTTCTCAGAATATTTCTCACTTTGGATCAAACCCTAGAGAGCTTTTTAGCTCAAAGAAGAAGATGAAGAAAATAAAATGAGAAGAGATAATGATCAAGTGATAAAGCTAACCATGGTGAGTGAGTATCATATACTAACTCATGTAGAGACATAACCATGGCTAATCCTTATGGTTGGGTTAACAAATATCCATAGTAAAAACAAACATAGTGGACTTAGTCAATGCATCCACAAGCTTCCACAAGCTTCATGCATTTTGCTAATCCTCCACTAATTCTGTAATTACTTTAAATATTAAAACCCAACATAATAAATAGCATGGTATAAGTCTCATACACCCAAGTCATGTGTATCATCAACCATGATACAAAAAGAAAACACAATTTTAATATATATCACATATATATTAAAGTTGTGCACATGTGAGAAAAATCCTTAAGTGAAGAAGTGTTAGTTAATGTAAACTAGTATATCTAATATACAATTATACACTAAATTATTAAATTAACACCGGACTTAATAATCCGGTCATATCTCATATAACCGACTAATATCCATTGTATCGACTTATCGAATCAATACTTGATTCGATAACCCTGCTATATCATATATAACCGACCGATACAAAAAGTCGCGAGAATAAAATACGGTATCACATACACGCATTATTCTTGGTCCCCCACATATCACATACGTTCTCCTATTTCGTTTTTCCTGAGCCAGTAAAACCTCTATGTAGGACTCTAAAGACTCGTCAATACGCCGGCAGTAGGTGATGATCACATCAAGCACCCACAAGCCGTCAGCGGTACTAGCTGGACGTAACGGCCACCCGGGTATTGAGCGATCAGAAGATCAGCAAGCAAGCCCGCTCCAACTCCTGTAAAATCCTGCCGGTAACACTTCCCGTACAGTCCAATCTCCTCGTCTGATATGTCGCATATCAAGTCTAGGGGTGGTAAACGTCAGACCCCAATAACCGATAAGTCGTGCCGATATGAGGCTCATAACGGGTCGAGAAACTACTGGTAACACTTACCAGTTAATCTCTATATCAACCCTTGCCAGGGACTTCCCTGTTATGGCCAATCGAGCACAGCGCAACATCAACCCCCAAGACCGGGAGAGACGAAACCCCTCCTATCGCTCATTGCCTCCATGTGACTCGGGACTGTATCCAAAACCCACGATTTTGCTCGCCGTCAAGGACATGGTAAGGTGGAAATCAAAGCAGAGTGGGGATCACCCGAGACTCTATGACGATCTCGGGTCTACAGACTAACCTGCACAAGTGTCACCAGAGAACTGCCATCTGACGTGAGGTATAATACCATCTGGGAGTTCTCGGCGAGTCTGTCCAGTGTACCCAGTCTCCACTGAGCACCCGTATACCATCTTTGATGTCAAACACCAATGGATATGTGATCATCCATCGCCCATCTCATGGGTCGAGAAGCGTATACGCTAGTCTACTCTGGTATATCGATGCCCTGTCTCGATACACCTACAACTAGGAACATTAAAGGATATACTTATGGACTACCATGGCAACACTAGTATGATCTGCATCATAGTCCAGGTAGTCAAGTACACATCCTAAGGGCTTTACCAACATGTAACTATAAGACAGTATCAAGAGACAAGTATACATGTTAAGATAAAGAGCAACCAGATAGTATACTATCATATCGAGCAAGAAAGTCCTCTCTATATATGTCCAAGCGTCCAATATAATATACATCATCTATACAATACTGGCCTCTTGGGCACACATACAACTAACAGTGCCTGAAAACAAAATCAGGTGCATATGACAAGCACAAAGAATCCCGATTTAGTGCATCTGGTGTGCACCAAAATCGTATCTCAAAACATGCGCTCATCACACGCTAAAATCCAAATCAAATGCACAGAGTGCAAGAAATCAACATCATTATCAGAATCAAAGTCAACGGTATACAATACGGCTCAATCCAAATCAGGTATACTGCGGTGTATAAACTCACAACCATATGCATCAGCGTGCACAATTCAAATCAAAACACAAAAAGTGCATGAAAACTATGCTGGAAGCGTAATTCAAATCACCCGCATAAAATGGGCATGAAATCACAATCAATACCTCAAGCGTAATAACTATGCGTAAAATATCAATACACAGTAGGTGCAACCATGGTGCACGAAAACAAATATCATGAAGCTCAGCCATCAAGACTAAAGTCACGTCCCGAAAGTACGGAATATGACCGGCACTTAAACTACGAACGTCTCGGGGCGTACGTACTCTAAGTAAGCCGAAAACCCAAAAATCCAAACCAAGAAAAGTAGTAGAGTGAAGGAAACCCAATTTAAAATAAGTAGTTTTAATAGCATAAGCCGAATTATGCAGTTTTAAAAAAAACATCAATATTTCCTGAAAATTTCGGCAGAGTCTTCTTTGAAAATACTGGCCCCCAAACGGGATACAACATGAATAGTATACGAAATCAATAAAAAGGCATCCCCAAGCGGGAGCTAGCTCTTCGTCAATCGACGGTCACAACCACACAAGCAATATAATATACAACGCCAACGGCGAGGATCAAAATCTCAAAAGGGAACTCAAAACCACAAGAAAAAGAAACGCGCGACTCTGAGGTCGAATGAATAACATCACTGGTCTCTATATCAAAAATAAATACATGTTTGGTTGATGGAACATCTAGATACAACAGAATAATAATATACAAGATATAAAATAGGGGTACGATACAAGTAAACCCACCTACTAGCAAATTACCCGAAGGAAACTATGCCCGCAAGCCGTAAAGAAACCTGTACGGCAAACCTGCAAGAAACTGGGGCACAACGGGGGTGAGTTGCCAACTCGTGAATAGAAAAGTATCTACGCACAGAAATCGCATAAATAACGCAACCTAGGTCAATGATCATAATATAACCTCAAATATATGAATAACACGTAGCCTATAACAAGGCTAGGGTAAATATCTAACCCTAGTGTAATCTCATGTGCCCGTGTCAGTGCCTCAGGTAGCAATATATCATATGGATGATGTATGAATGCATGAAACAGAATGCATGTACTGAATAAAACTGGTTTCATAAATCAGTGAGATTTCTGTATTTTAAAAGAAATGAGATACCATATATGAAATCAGCATAAAACAGTGCCCAGCATCGACACAAAACAAGAGTCCAAATACCTCGATATCTGTCACGACCCGTAGGGTACGGAACGTGACTCGTACTTAAGTTTACGAAACGTCTCAAGACATCCGTAAAATAAGTAAGACAAAGCCCAGAAACCAAAACCAAATAAGCAAAAGAGTGAAGAAAACCCAATCAATTGAAAGCGAGTTTATCAAATAAGTCATATAAAACCCTTTTTAAAAACAATACCAATTTTTCCAAAAATTTCGGCAGAGTCTCCTTTGTAAATACTGGCCCCCAAAATGGGTACAACAAGAATATATATGAATCCAACAAATATGGCATCCCCAAGCGGGAGCTAGCTTTTCGCCACAGGGCGGTCACAAATCCCACGCAATGTAAAGCAACAACATGCGAAATAATCATAATGAAGCATAAGAAAAACAGCATGTCGACTCAAGTGAGCTCGACCCCAAAATACAGCATAAAAGTCCACAAACCTCACAATCTCATCTCTAGGTCAATATACAATAATACTGGTAGGTACAGTAGATGGAGTACTCTAGATACAAAGAATACACAAGGTGGTGCAAAAATAATAATATGACCCACCTGAGAGCAAAACCTCGGGTCCAGGCAAAAGAAGCAAGTGCGCCCGCAGCTACTGTACTGACGGAGCGGACCTGAAAAAGGCTGTGGCACAACGGAGGTGAGTTGCCAACTCGTGAGTAATAAATAACATCTACACAGGCGATCGAAAGCATGGACACAAGTATCCTAGCATCTAAAATACAGGTAAGGCAGGACATAATAGTAGGTAGGTATGCAATATGAATATGCTAGCAGGTATGAATGATATGCGAATCAACTCGTGATCTGAATGTGTAAGTATAAGAAATCATGTTTTTTCCCTTTAAGAATCTCTTTTGAAATACCAGCACAATACCAATAGAATCAACCAGAACCTGTGCCCAGCAACGACACCTCAAAACTATCACAAATCTCATATATCCATGTCATAGTATCTGTGGACTCAGCCATCCGGCTGACCCAGCTCAATATCAAAATCTCATCATCTCGCGGCCACGGTCGGTATCCTCTGGATATCCGCCGTGCCAAACAGTCACCGGTAGGTAATCCGTCCCCTGCCAGGCTCAACATCAACACCACATTAATCTTGCCCCGGGGTACCATACCGGGCCCACCATGTACCCGTGACGGTTCCTCCACTCCTCGACACGGATCTCAAAAACCACAGCAAACTCATGGTGGACGACACTTACATCACTAGAAAACCGCAATTTACATATTTTAAAAATATAATAAGTTTAGAAATTTTGCGGCTTTCCCCCGAAATCCAGAAATATCATAAAATCTCAAGAAATCCTCATAAGTGCATATGTCAATGATAATGAATGCATATGGTATCAATAATGAAGTTGTGATGTGTGATTAATAGATTAGGCATGAACAAATAATATGATGAAGCACAAGCACATGAATAGAAATCCTACGATTTCATTTTAAGGAATTAAAGCAATAGCACATGTGTAAGTGTCAATTATAGTAAAAGGTTTCAATTTAAAGGTTATGTAGTGTGGTGGCATGGCAATTACCAGTGTGTGTGTGTAAGCATGAATAGTGCTCGTGCTGCATATAAAAACCCTGGCAATGGTGCAGGTGTCCTATAGAATGGGTTCGTATATGTATGTCAATATAAGGCATGAATGCAGCAAATAATCATATAAGTATTACACCCCTAATTACTAACATCACTAAGAATCTTTTAAGTTACTAAAACTATCGGGCGACTTGCGCCATCCAACGATAGTCCCCCGTAGATGTTACATCTACTCACAGAAATCCTCAACTAGCTACGTCCGATCACCGCTTCCCCTTTTCGTGCCGCATCCGAAGCCTCCGCGACCGAACCTGGAATTTACATCAATACAAACATAAAGTTACAAATCAAGAACGACACAAAACCCAAACGAAAATACTAACGTTCACAAGCTTGGTACAACGTGCACAAGGTGCGCGGAACACACGCGAAAAACACGAAAAAACTAACTAAATCATCGATTTGGTCGCCCGGCAAAGCTAAAACCCGATCACTCAAAAATCCGCACTCACACATCCTAAATGTCATAGGATATGCCAAAAATATCATCAAGATATCGCAAATAATTCATCACAATATTTTTATAAAAACTAGTAAGCATTACATTCAAAAAAAATCGGTGAAAACATTGCCGATTTGCGACAAAAAGACTACAACCTAGCAAGAACATCCAACCGCATAACTAGTTAGCCACAACACTATAATTACAACACAACAACCATGCTTCAACCTATTTCCATACACAAACCCCTTTCTTGATTTTTCTAAAAAGCAATAGCGATCCAAATTCACACTAGATTAACTTAGATTCGCATAAAATGGAACCACTTAAGCAAAATAACTCCATTAATTAGGTTAGTGTAAAACACTAGAAAGCAAAATAACTTAATTAACTTATTAATGGTTTCTAAAACCCTAATTAAAATTCAAACCATTCACTTTAAAACCTAGATTAGAAATCAACAACAAAAATTAACACATCAAGGTTCTAATTTAGCATATAACAACTACCAATTAACCAAAGATTGAAATTATACCTCAACTAGAGATCTAGCAAGAACAATATGCCTCCAAAGATGTCATCTTTCTCCAAGATTTGAACCAATAAGGTTAGAGAAGAGAGGGAATAAGGTTTTTCTTTGAAATTGTGAAGGAAATTGTGGATTTATAAGGATTTTGAGGTGGAATTTGATGAAATTTGATGATGAAAAGAGATAGACAAGAAGAGGGAGGGGGCTGCTGTAGAATGCAGGAATTCTTGGCTGAAATGGAGGAGTGGGGATGGTGTGGGTGTTGTGGGGAAAAGCCCAAGTCAACCCACTCAAATCAAACCACACATAATTCCAAATTTACCTCTTTAAAACCCTTTATCATATCATTTTGTTCAAATGAGACGGGGAAATTATTTTGTGGGCTTGCTGCTGAGGTGGGGCCGGCCTAGGGGTGAGGGAAGGGTGAATGGGGTTTTACAAAAGAAATTTTATGCAAAAAACCCCCTACAAGTCCAAAATTGCAAGTTTAAGCTTAAATTCAATAAATTACGTTTCCTATAATAAATTTAGTTAAAAATCAAAATAAAATACTAAAAATTTATGTTACAACTAGATTTTAATTAACATAATTTTAAAGATTAAAATTAGCCCAAAAAATTTTGTATTTATCGCTAATTTAATGTATTTTCTTACCGGCTTAAAATAATATTAAAAAATTGAAAAATTAGGGAAAATTTTTAAACGACCAGAATTTCATAAGTAACTCATTATATACTAAAAACAAGCAATTACCTATCCATTTTAAGTATAATTAGTCCTAAACTGCAAAATAACAAAAAAGACGGTTTTCGGAAAAATACCGAATTTTCACCGATTTTCAGGAAAACACCAAAACGACTTTTCAAGGCGTTACAATCTTCCCCCCTTAAAGAAATTCGGTCCCCGAATTTAAAAATATAACTACGCGTACCTTCAAAGAGATGGGGATATTTCTTCCTCATCTCGCCCTCGGTCTCCCAGGTAACCTCCTCGCTGCTCGGGCTACGCCAAAGGACCTTGACGGTTGGTATAATCTTCGATCTCAACTTCTTCACCTGCCGATCCAGGATGGCCACCGGCTTCTCTGCAAACGAAAGGTCGCGCTCTAGCTGGACTGTCGGGTGCTGAATCGCATGCGAAGGGTCGTGAAGGTACTTGCGGAGCATCGAAACATGGAAGACGGGGTGAACATCGGGAAAGCTGGGTGGAAGGGCCAAACGATATGCAACAGCGCCGACACGCTCGAGGATCTCGAAGGGACCTACGAATCTAGGGCTAATCTTTCCTTTCCGCCCAAATCGCATCACGCCCTTCATCGGAGAGACCCTCAGAAAAACATGATCGCCAACTGCGAACTCTAACCTGCGACGGCGCCTGTCTGCATACGATTTCTGCCTGCTCTGAGCCGCTCTCATCCGGTCTCGGATCAACTGTATCTTCGCTGTCGTCTCCTCAACAAGCTGGGCCCCAAAAAGCTGCTCTCGCTGAGCTCTGTCCAACAGACGAGCGATCTGCATCTCCTCCCATACAATGCCTCGAAAGGTGCCATCTGAATAGTATCCTGGAAGCTTTTCTTGTAGGAGAACTCCACTAGAGGTAAATGACGATCCCAGCTACCGCCGAAGTCTAAAACGCACGCTCTGAGCATGTCCTCGAGAGTCTGAATGGTCCGCTCTGACTGTCCGTCGGTCTGCGGATTAAACGCTGTGCTGAAGCTCAAACGAGTGCCCAAAGCCTCCTGAAGTCTCTGCCAAAGTCGGCTGGTGAACTGGGTGCCTCGATCTGACACGATACAAGTCGGTACGCCATGTAGTCGCACGATCTCGTCAATGTAGAGCTGAGCATACTGAGCGAAGCTGAAAGTCGTCTTCACTGGCAGGAAGTGAGCCGCTTTCGTCAATCGATCCACGATCACCCAAATGGAGTCATACCCTTGACTGGTCCTGGGTAAACCCACAATGAAGTCCATCGAAATCTGCTCCTATTTCCACTCCGGAATGGATAACGGTTGTAGCTCTCCTGCGGGCCTCTGGTGCTCGGCCTTGACTTGCTGACAAGTCAGGCATCTCGATACAAACTCCGCAATGTCCCTCTTCATCCCGTCCCACCAGTAGGTCTCTCTCATATCATGGTACATCTTGGTGGAACCGGGGTGGACACTATACATTGATCGGTGTGCCTCCTCAAGAATGTCGCGCCGCAATCCATCAGCATCTGGTACGCACAGTCTAGATCCATAGCGTAAAATCCCCTGATCGTCAATCACGAACTCGGAAAATCTGCCCTGTCCCATCTGTGCCATGATCTCTGAGCAACGGTCGTCACTGCGCTGTGCCTCATATATACGGTCAAGCAACTATGGGCGTGCACGAACATGCGCGAGCTGTCCCCCTGTCTGAGTGAACTCGAACTCAACTCGGTTGTCACATAGCATCTGCCAATCTGCTGACGACTGCCTCTGCACTGCGCGCAAAAGGGATAGACTACCCCCGGGCCTCCTACTCAACGCATCTGCCACTACATTCGCCTTGCCTGGGTGATATAAGATCTCGCAGTCGTAGTCTTTCACTAACTCCATCCAACGACGCTGTCTGAGGTTCAGTTCTCGCTGCTAAAATATGTACTTTAAGCCCTTATGATCAGTGAATATCTGACACGACTCGCCGTATAGGTAATGTCGCCAAATCTTCAGTGCAAAGACCACTGCAGCCATCTCCAAATCATGAGTGGGGTAGTTCTGTTCATGCTTCTTCAACTGCCGAGAAGCATATCGATCACCCGGCCATGCTGCATCAATACGCATCCTAATCCCACTCGCGAAGCATCACAGTAGACCACAAATCCGCCTGATCCCGAAAGCAAAGATAATACCGGCGCCGTAGTCAAACATGTCCGCAGCTGCTGAAAACTGCGCTCGCACTCCTCCGTCCAGACGAAAGGAACTCCCTTTCGGGTCAAACCGGTCAAAGGTGAAGCTATACGGGAGAAGTCCTGAACAAAACGCCTGTAGTAGCCCGTCAGGCCTAGAAAAATACGGATCTCAGTAACCGATGTAGGTCGGGGCCACTGCTGAACAGCCTCAATCTTCTTCGGGTCCACACAAATGCCGTCTCTCGTAACCACGTGACCCAAGAATCCGACGCTGTCCAGCCAGAATGCACACTTGGAGAACTTTGCGAACAGCTGGTGCTCTTTCAGAGTTTGTAACGTAATCTGCAAGTGTTGCTCGTGCTCCTCTCTGCTCCGGGAGTACACCAAGATATCGTCGATAAACACGATGATGAACAAGTCAAGATACGGCCTGAATGTACGGTTCATCAAATCCATGAATGCTGCTGGGGCGTTGGTGAGTCCGAACGACATCACCAAAAACTCGTAGTGGCCGTAGCGCGTGCGGAAAGCTGTCCTCGGTATATCCTCCTGTCGAACTCGCAGCTGATGGTATCCTGATCGCAAGTCGATCCTCGAAAAATATCCCGCACCCTGAAGCTGGTCGAACAAGTCATCAATGCGTGGCAACGGATATCTGTTCCGAACGGTAACTTTGTTCAGCTGGCGGTAGTCGATACTTAAGCGCAAACTTCCATCCTTCTTCTTGACAAACAGGACCGGAGCACCCCACGGAGCAACACTAGGTCGAATAAGCCCCTTATCTAACAAATCCTGCAACTGATCCTTCAGCTCTCGAAGCTCAGCCGGGGCCATCCGATAAGACGGTATAGAGATAGGCCCCGAGCCGGGAATCAAATCGATGCAGAACTCAACATCGCGCTCAGGTGGTAGCCCAGGTAGCTCATCTGGGAAAACATCAGGGAACTCACAAACAACCGGGATCCAGTCCAACGAAACCTCTGCAGCTCGAGTATCACAAATATACGCTAAGAATCCCTGACATCCCTTCCGCAAGAGCTGACCAGCGCGAAGAGACGAAATCAAGCTGGGAAGGGTGACGCTGCGGTCTCCCTGAATAACAAGGACTGGCTCCCCCGGAAAGCTAAATCTGACTGCCTTCTCACGGCAGTCCACCGAAGCATAACAGGTGGCTAGCCAATCCATTCCCAGAAGCACATCAAAGTCCAACATATCGAGGAGAATCAAATCAACTGATGAATCCCTCTTCCGGATACGAACGGAACACAATCGAAAAACAAAACGAGCGACAAACGACTCGCCTACCGGAGTACTAACAACAAGCGGATGATCTGACGACGACGACTCACGGCCCAACATCGGTGCAAAGTGTGTAGAGACGTATGAATGTGTGGAACCTGGGTCAAATAATACCCGTGCGTCGAAAGAACAAACTGGCAAGGTACCTGTCACAACGGCATTGGATGTCTGCGCATCCTGCGGTGTCAAAGCAAAAACTCGGGCCTGTCCTCCACTGATAGCGGGCTGACCTCGACCTCGGCCTCTGCCTCCTCGTCATCTCTGAACAGGACCGCCGCGTCCACGGCCTCCGGGTTCCACTAACTGGCGTGGAGCATCGCCGGTGGTAGGAAGTAGGGCTCTCTGAGGAGGGGGTGGTGATGGTGGTAGGGTCACATGCGGAACTGTCGCTGCTCCCTGTCGTCTCGCCGGACAGTCTGTGACAAGATGGTGCGGACTCCCGCACCCAAAACACCCTGGCGACGGCTGCTGTCCCTGGGGATAAGAACCATATAACTGTCCCCGTCCAAATCCTCTGCCAGGCCTATCTCTCGGAAAGAATCTGGCGCGCTGCCTCTGAGACGGTACATCGGTGCGAATCCTCTTCGGCCCAGAAACGGCCGAAGTCTGTGATATGCGTGCCTCCATCCGTAATGCCGTATCCATAGCAGCTGAATAAGTGTCGTAGTGCTGGGCGCCAATGGCAAGATATAGCTGGGCATCAAGTCCCTGTACAAACCTCTTCACCATCTTCTCTTCGGTATCCACCAAATACTGAGCATATCGGGATAACTGTGTAAACTGGATGTCATACTCAGACACCGTCATCCTTGACTAAGGCCTCGAAGCTGCGAGCTCTGGCGTCACGAATGCTCTCTGGGAGGAAACGAGCTAAAAAGACCGCTGTAAACTCTACCCAAGTCATAGGCGGTAGACCTGCAGCTCGACCTCTCAAGACTGACTCCCACCATGTCTGCGCGAGACCCTCTAGTAGGAAACTCGCAAGCTCTACCCATCGATCATCCGAATATCTCAGCGAACGGCAGATCCTGGCTAAACTGTCAAGGAACGTCTGTGGGTCCTCCGCTGCCTCGGTGCCGGTGAATACTGGAGGTCTCAGCCTCATGAAATCCAGTAGTGAAACCGGGATGGTCACGGCGGTAGTAGTAGGAGCAGGTATCATAGCATTCTGGGATGTAGTAGGTGCGTCATCCGGCCTCGGTGTACGACTGGCTGCAACTAGGGATCCTACCATCTGACGTAGCTCCTGCATGCCCCCCATCATCTGCCGCAACTCCTCCATACCAGTCTCGAGCCTATCCATACGGCCTGGTGAAGGTGGATCGGTCTGTCCCTGCGGCGTAGGCATACCACCCTGCTCAGTCCTAGCCTCGGACGAGCCAGCTCGAATCTCGTCTCGGGCGGCAGCCTTCTGTGCCTTCGTAGCCTTCGGCGGCAAAGTGACTGGTACAGGAACAAGACAATAAGAATGGTGCAGTAGAATCATAGGATACACGGAATTGAAGAAGGAATTTCAAGCAAGTATATCCTAAAGTCACTTAGGCGGAGTACCGTATCGCAAGTATGCCGCGGACATACGTACGCTACGTTACCCTACTTAAGTCACTTACTCCATCAACCAAGGGTCATCCTACACTCAAAAAGATAAAACCTATCGCTTTGATACCAACTTTGTCCCGACCCGTAGGGTACGGAACGTGACTGGTACTTAAGTTTACGAAACGTCTCAAGACATCCGTAAAATAAGTAAGCCAAAGCCCAGAAACCAAAACCAAATAAGCAAAGGAGTGAAGAAAACCCAATCAATTGAAAGCGAGTTTATCAAATAAGTCATATAAAACCCTTTTTAAAAACAATACCAATTTTTCCAAAAATTTCGGCAGAGTCTCCTTTGTAAATACTGGCCCCCAAAATGGGTACAACAAGAATATATATGAATCCAACAAATATGGCATCCCCAAGCGGGAGCTAGCTCTTCGCCACAGGGCGGTCACAAATCCCACGCAATGTAAAGTAACAACATGCGAAATAATCATAATGAAGCATAAGAAAAACAGCATGTCGACTCAAGTGAGCTCGACCCCAAAATATAGCATAAAAGTCCACAAACCTCACAGTCTCATCTCTAGGTCAATATACAATAATACTGGTAGGTACAGTAGATGGAGTACTCTAGATACAAAGAATACACAAGGTGGTGCAAAAATAATAATATGACCCACCTGAGAGCAAAACCTCGGGTCTAGGCAAAAGAAGCAAGTGCGCCCGCAGCTACTGTACTGACGGAGCGGACCTGAAAAAGGCTGTGGCACAACGGGGGTGAGTTGCCAACTCGTGAGTAATAAATAACATCTACACAGGCTATCGAAAGCATGGACATAAGTATCCTAGCATCTAAAATACAGGTAAGGCGGGACATAATAGCAGGTAGGTATGCAATATGAATATGCTAGCAGGTATGAATGCAATGCGAATCAACTCGTGATCTGAATGTGTAAGTATAAGAAATCATGTTTTTTCCCTTTAAGAATCTCTTTTGAAATACCAGCACAATACCAATAGAATCAATCAGAACCTGTGCCCAGCAACGACACCTTAAAACTATCACAAATCTCATATATCCATGTCATAGTATCTCTGGCCTCAGCCATCCGGCTGACCCAGCTCAATATCAAAATCTCATCATCTCGCGGCCACGATCGGTATCCTCTGGATATCCGCCGTGCCAAACAGTCACCGGTAGGTAATCCGTCCCCTGCCAGGCTCAACGTCAACACCACATTCATCTTGCCCCGGGGTACCATACCGGGCCCACCATGTACCCGTGACGGTTCCTCCACTCCTCGACACGGATCTCCAAAACCACAGCAAACTCATGGTGGACGACACTTACATCACTAGAAAATCGCAATTTACATATTTTAAAAATATAATAAGTTTAGAAATTTTGCGGCTTTCCCCCGAAATCCAGAAATATCATAAAATCTCAAGAAATCCTCATAAGTGCATATGTCAATGATAATGAATGCATATGGTATCAATAATCAAGTTGTGATGTGTGATTAATAGATTATGCATGAACAAATAATATGATGAAGCACATGCACATGAATAGCAATCCTACGATTTCATTTTAAGGAATTAAAGCAATAGCACATGTGTAAGTGTCAATTATAGTAAAAGGTTTCAATTTAAAGGTTATGTAGTGTGGTGGCATGGCAATTACCAGGGTGTGTGTGTAAGCATGAATAGTGCTCGTGCTGCATATAAAAGCCCTGGCAATGGTGCAGGTGTCCTATAGAATGAGTTCGTATATGTATGTCAATATAAGGCATGAATGCAGCAAATAATCATATAAGTATTACACCCTTAATTACTAACATCACTAAGAATCTTTTAAGTTACTAAAACTATCGGGCGACTTGCGCCATCCAACGATAGTCCCCCGTAGATGTTACATCTACTCACAGAAATCCTCAGCTAGCTACGTCCGATCACCGCTTCCCCTTTTCGTGCCGCATTTGAAGCCTCCGTGACCGAACCTGGAATTTACATCAATACAAACATAAGGTTACAAATCAAGAACGACGCAAAACCCAAACGAAAATACTAACGTTCACAAGCTAGGTACAACGTGCACAAGGAGCGCGGAACACACGCGAAAAACACGAAAAAACTAACTAAATCGTCGATTTGGTCGCCCGGCAAAGCTAAAACCCGATCACTCAAAAATCTGCACTCACACATCCTAAATGTCATAGGATATGCCAAAAATATCATCAAGATATCGCAAATAATTCATCACAATATTTTTATAAAAACTAGTAAGCATTACATTCAAAAAAAATCGGTGCAAACATTGCCGATTTGCGACAAAAAGACTACAACCTAGCAAGAACATCCAACCGCATAACTAGTTAGCCACAACACTATAATTACAACACAACAACCATGCTTCAACCTATTTCCATACACAAACCCCTTTCTTGATTTTTCTAAAAAGCAATAGCGATCCAAATTCACACAAGATTAACTTAGATTCGCATAAAATGGAACCACTTAAGCAAAATAACTCCATTAATTAGGTTAGTGTAAAACACTAGAAAGCAAAATAACTTAATTAACTTATTAATGGTTTCTAAAACCCTAATTAAAATTCAAACCATTCACTTTAAAACCTAGATTAGAAATCAACAACAAAAATTAACACATCAAGGTTCTAATTTAGCATATAACAACTACCAATTAACCAAAGATTGAAATTATACCTCAACTAGAGATCTAGCAAGAACAATATGCCTCCAAAGATGTCATCTTTGTCCAAGATTTGAACCAATAAGGTTAGAGAAGAGAGGGAATAAGGTTTTGCTTTGAAATTGTGGATTTATAAGGATTTTGAGGTGGAATTTGATGAAATTTGATGATGAAAAGAGATAGACAAGAAGAGGGAGGGGGCTGCTGTAGAATGCAGGAATTCTTGGCTGAAATGGAGGAGTGGGGATGGTGTGGGTTGTTGGAGATAGTGCCCTCAGAGTCAATTATTGGATCACAGGCACGTGATTGCAATGATTGAGGGAGGACCTATCCCGGTAGGACAGTCTTACTCGAGATGATAGTATGCTATTTGGTTTACCTTTATCATCGTGTACTGCTTTAGGTGACCTGACATGTCGCTATTGCACGTTGATAGAGCCCCTAGGATTCTTGCTTGACTGCCAGTAGTATGAGGGCGATCATATAAGTGAGAGCTGGAGTCTATAAGCACATCCTTAAAAGGTCCCTAGTCGTGGGAGTTTCGAGACAGGGCATCGATACTCCAGAGTAGACTAGTGTATAAAGTCGAGACCCAGACGAGGGGCGGTGGCCGGTCTCACAAGCCACTGGTGTCAGTTGGTTCACCTAAGATGTATACAGGTGCTCATTGGGTTATGAGTACACCGGACAGGACTCGCCGGGAACATGCTAGTTGGTCTTATACCTGACGTCAGATAGCAGTTCCCAGGTGACATGTGTACAGGTTAGTTCATCGACCTGGGGATCATCATTTGTCTCGTGTGAGTTCCCACTGTACTTTGATTACTACCCTACCACGGCTCAAAGGAGTCGTGCAAACAGGTTTTAATTGGGTACAGTCCCGAGCCACATGGAGGCAGTGAGCGGATCTTCGGGGGTTTCGTGTCTCCCGGTATTGGGGGTGAGGTCGCGCTGTGTCTAGGAGAGCCATTACACGAAGACCTTGGCCAAGGCAGGAGATTTACTGGTAGGTATTCCAGTAGTATCTCAGGGTGTTCTGGGCTACACTCCGACACGACTTGTACCGCTTTTGGGGGTCTGACTTTTACCAACCCCCTAAGCCCGACATGCGATGCTCATAGACGAACGGACCGGACTGTACGGATATTGTCACTGACAGGCTCAGTAGGGTGTCAGGATGAGTTCGCTCATCGACGTCCCTTTTAGTCAATAGCTGGTGGCCCGTTACATATTGGCTTATACCTCTGACGTGCTAGTGGTTAAATCCACAGCCATAGTATTGACGAGTCTTTAGAGTCTACCACATTTTCAGTTACTCAGCTTTCGGACGAAACGCTGTAGAGGCCGTATGGAGATATGGCAGGGTCCGATCAGATACGTGCGGTATTGCAAGGATCAGGATCGGACAGTTTTGTACTAGTGGCCGTATGGTTATATGGCAGCGTTCGATCAGATACGTGCGGTATTGCACGGATCAGGATCGGACGGATATTACTAGCCGGCTTTGGTTTAAGCCGGATCCTAGTATAGTACAGTGTAGATTTTGTCTCATTGCATTTGTATCCGGTCGGAATACAGATGCGGGTGTGTATGCACAGTATCGGGGTTTTCCTGTAATTTATTACGGGACCAGTTTTCTGGGGTTGCCAGTTTGCATTCCGTTCCGGCCGGTTTTCCTTTGTTCTTTCCCGGCCGAACTTTTTCGATGGAGGGGGTTATTTGCAATTGTGCAAATAACATTTGTGGAGGGGGTTTCTTGAAAAAGGATTTATTATGAGAGCATCTTTTCTTTTGCACCATTCTTGCATTTATTGTGAAGTGAATGGATTTGAGATAGGTATGGGTTTTGTTATGGTTGATGTTTCTTTGTCTAGGATGTGGTCACCTCTTCTCATCTCCTACACTCACTCTCCTTCATGGTTTATGTATGGATGATTTCATTCTTTCCTCCACCATTCATTTTAGTAGAAGGAATGATAAGTTTTTCATGAGAAAAAAAGAAAGAGAGAAGAAGAAGAAGAGAGCTTCATCTTGAGAGTTTCATTCTTGATCTCATTTCCTTGCTAGAAAAATGCAAGCACCATTTTTCTATTCTTCATTCCTCCATCTTCAAAAGGCAACCAATACCCCAAAGTGAGACATAGACTCTACACATCCTACAGCAAATCTTGAGCATGTCGAGTTGCCGGCTTCATGCCCGAGTTGCCTCGGTATAGAGGCGGGAGCCCGTAAAAGATGCAGGCGACGTGGTGCCCTTCCGGCGAGGAGGCGACGACCGGAGATCCCGCGAGGAGATCGGAGTGGAGATGAAGACCGGAGGACTAGGATCAGTCGGTACATTTCTAACCCTTCTCTTGTTTGCTAGAATTAGTTTAATGGCACGATCCGGGGTTTAGTGCGCGGTGGTGCCGGTTTGCTAAGTCCGCAAAATTAAAGTTTATCACCGTTTCCGCGTTTGGCCGTCGGATTGACGGCCGGGGCGCCGCCGTGCACTTACAGTGGTATCAGAGCCTCGCCATTAACATAGTCTAGCTTTGTGTAATGTGTTTTTCAGTTCCGATCGACCAAAATTCCAAAAACCGTATTTTTCCTTCACATCAGTTTCTGTTGAAATTTTTTGAAGTCTAAAAATTTTTCAGGTTGTAAAATATTGATGTACTGGAAAATCTAAGAGCTCTGTAAAAATTCGACGAAGCAACTCCACAGTCGGAGCGCGGAACCGCCGCGAAAACCCCCTTTCCGCCGCCCTTCCGCCGCGCACTGTGGAGATCACTTCACCAAATTTTTACAGAGGCCTTCTGGGCTTGAAATATGGGTTTTGGAATATTAAAATTGGGCCCAGGTTTTCTGTGAGTGCTACAGTTTTGATTGGGGGCCCACTTGTTAATTTTTGGTCAATCGGAAAATTTTAAACACATTTTTCACAGTATTTACATTATATCTGCGACCGTGAATGTCACTCGATCGGTAAATCCCGTCTAACTGCTATAGCCCGGTTAGACGGATTTGCGAACGTGACTTTCACGTTGATGTTCTATGTTTATGCTGTGATGTTGCGGATCGGTCGTGGGGGATAGCCTGGATGCAATGCTAGTACAGTGTTGGTGTATTATGTACATTTGATATTGCGGGGCGAGCGTCCGACATGTGGACTGCCGTCACTGCCTGATTGTATTATTCTTTTGGGGCACGACCTGGTTGCGGTCGATGTACCCGGTGTATGTATATTTTATTTTCTGTACTAGGATTACCCCGCGGTGGGGTGCACGGATGGCCGGGTTCTAGAGGGCAACAAGCCCGCATCTCATGGCATTGAGACGGAGGGGGCTTCACTCTGGGATTGGCGGGCTATTCGCCGCACTCGTAGGGGGTACAGGTTGACCCAGGAGGGGTGCCCAAGTTGCCGGATTCCGTGGAGTGCAGGGTGGTCCATTCACGGAGCTGAAGGGGGCTGCCTCGCTTCAGGTCTTGGCGGGTAACTTGCCGTGCCCGTAGGGGTCTAGGATTTCATTGCACAGGCTATCCACACGACCAGGGGAACGTCGGGTTTCAGTAGTGGCTCTGTGAAACCTGGGGATCCCAGATATCTGTATTGTTCTGTGATGCTGTACATTTCTGTGATGTTGCATTTCTTTTCACGCCTTGAGCGAAATATAATATATTGGTATATATATTAGTAGATGTTGTATATGTTTTTCATCCGCGCTAGTCCAGTCCCCGCTCTATCGTTAGTAAGCTAACCTAACGAGTGATGACGGGACCCAGTGGCGAATGCGGATGGCATATACGTACGTCAGTATATTTTCGTTCTTTGTGGTGTGATTAATTGATGGGACTGCGTTGATTCGGATCAATGCAAGTTAAACAAACCTATTCTGATGTTGTTGGAACACTTTTCAAAAAGCTGTTATTGCAAGGACGTTCACTTTTGTTTTGCATCGTGGTATTCATTTGGAATATCCTGCTCCTCAGTCGACGAGGCAAGGGCCGAGATCCCTTCACCCGGAGTGACCCCTTGGACAAACAGTTTGCGTCAGGGCAATGACTTCACTATAGCCGATTACTTTTGCTTTGCATCGTGGTATTCAATTGGAATATCCTGCACCCCATTCTACGGGGAAAGAGCCGAGATCCCTTCACCGGGAGTGACCTCTTTAGTAAAGGTTTTCGTCACTATATTTTCTAAAAAGCTATCCGTTCTTTCAACGATATCAAGTTCATTACGTTAAAGGTTTTCGCCAGAAACCATTCGTAGCCCTCCATCATTTCAGTTAAATATTCGGTAGTATTCATGCTATGTATTTTGACCTCACGCCAAGGCATAGTGTTTGGTAGCTGCCGGGTATTTATCTGCAGCATAGATAGATGCGTTGGTTTGGGACAGTCGTACTACTATTTTGGCCTACGTCAAGGGTATGTACGGGTGGGTTCAAATTAACCTGGATAATGATGGGAAGTACTTGACATGTGACTTATGATATTTTGACCTCACCCCAAGGTCATAAGAGCATGGGGTAAAAATCACATCGGGAGTTTCAAAAGTACTGAAACTTGCCAGATATGCGCATACCATCTGGAGTGTGATAGCGTGAGCGGATTCCGTCACGTTATCATGCGAAGAGAGTTGGATCCCGATTCCCACTGATGAGTTGGTTTACTCCTCGGGTGACCCCGACTAATTCTTCTTTCAGGTTTGGAGGAGAATTTTGAGGTACAGTGGGAGGTTTCCTGATTAGATAAATTGGTAACCATTCTGATCTAGGATAGAGTGCACGCTGAGTGTTTCTTCTCTCTCTCTCTTTGGCAGCGACCATTGACCCGACCCTAAGACTACGACTCAGTGGCCAAGTTGACCGAACCCTCTTAACACTGGCTTTTGGATTGTCAGAGTCGCTAACCTCATTGCCACTCCTACTTTTACTCTTTTCTCCAGGACACCCCGTATTACTGCGAACGTCCACTTCCATTGGACAAAACCATCGTATGGTTAGATACGAACTCGAAGGAATTCGAGGATGGTTTCTGGTTCTGGAGAAAACGGATAGGATTCAGTTGTCTTTTCTTTCCACCCTCTCTCAGGTTGCGAGTACTCCTTAGTTTAGGAGTAGTACACCTATTATGCAAATTGGATAGTCTTCTTCCAAACCACAGGCTGGTGCCGACCGGTAGGGAATGAAGAAAACCAGTTAGCCTAAACGGTGTACAGATGGTATTAAGTTAAGACAAAGAAAGGGATTAGTAAGAGGGCAAAGTAAGATGCGACTGATATTCACGACCAAACCAAGTATTTCTTCGCCAATTCTAAATCACCTTTGTATTTCTCCAGGACACTCCGTATCACTACGAAGATCCACAGTTTATTGGATACTCCATCGTATGGTTATATACGAACTCGAAAGGAACTTGTTCCAGTTCGGGGATGGATTATGGTCCAGGAGAAATAGGAATAAAGTACATTCAGGTGTCTTTTATCTTCACCTTCTCTCGCGATGCGAGTGCTCCTAGGATTAGGACAGTACACCCTTTATGCTTTTTGGATAGTCTTCTTCCAAACCATAGGCTGGTGCCGAACGGTAGGGAAGGAAGAAAACCATTTGGCCTAAGGGGTGTGCAGAAGGTAATGACTAAAGACATATAAAGGGATTTGGAGAGGTGGCAAAGGATTATACGGTTATAGTTGTGAATCTGGATAATGGAAGAGGCATTACTAAGAATACCGGGATGCCCCACCGAAACACTTCAATGTTTCAGTTTCACTGTGAACTGTTAAAAGAAAACTGATTTCCCGATTAGACACTTGCTCCAGGGTATGTATTTACCAGGTATGATTCTCACATCTGTATGGTTTTATAGATGATGAGTGGGAGTAAGTTATTGGGAATTAGGTGACCATCCTCATTATATCGGGATTCGTTGGAATTGGTGATATTTGAGGAAGCCACCTGGGTTGTTTGCCGGTCCGCAAATATTTGGTTTTGAATATCCGCTGTTGTGCACCAATTTCGAATTGATATATCTGTACGTCTATTTTCATAGAGTGAGATATACCTTTTGATATTATGTCGATGACATTTACCTATATCAGTGGATGGTTAGGTAAGGAGCATTAAACAACGGTGTAATTCTTCTTAACCATAAGTACAGTTTTCAACCTACGACACACAGTGAAAGAGTTGTTAGACTCGGCGGACTTATACAGAGTATTGTATGTTGTCCAGTGTCCATTGGGACAGAGGGGTTGGTCCTCATACTATGTTCTGTTTACTTTTAACTTCTCTAGTTCTTAGACATGTGTTTCGTAGAAACACAGGGTCTAAGTTTTGAGGAGTTATAGGTATTTGAATAGAGTAGAGAACCAGGTGTAGCAAGTATCGGGATTCTTCAAAGTGATCGAAGATGTAGATACTTGTGTATGGTATTCAGTTTATAGTAATTACTTCTCTTTCAGGTTACTCATGATTGGAAGCATTCCTAAGTTGAGTAACGCTGATCGACCTCCTTCCATTTAGTTGACATGCACTGGAGATAGCTGCATGATTTGAATCTGGTTAAATTAAATCAGTGCCTCTGGTTCTATATTGGATATAGAACAGTTCATATCTTAACGATGTTAAGGTACGGGGAGTTGTCCGGTTTATGATTAAAACCAGACACTGGACAACTCAAGGCACGTTTCTGTAATGGCAGTTTGTGGGTTGACCCAGGCTATGAAGAGGGTTGATTTTCTACCATCTGGCAGATCAATAGAAATATTGCTCTAGACTCGCCACAGTTTTATTAAAAATGGATTTTTTTCAAAAACGGTTGTGGGAGTATGGTAGAACTGGAAGTTATTCAAGAACCGCAAACGATTACTGAAGATTTGATAAGGAACCTAAAGACTCAATCTATTTTGACATTCCATTGGCCACTCCGCAGATAAGGTGGGTAACTTCAGGCACCCGAGAGGTACTCCGGTAGCCTCAAGGACGGTGACAGGGAAGTTCTTGTTTACCCACACTTGCCATTGTTGTTGTTCCAGTCTGCGAGACCCGGCAGGAGGATGAGTACAGCGTCGTTCTAAACTAGCTTTAGAAGTGCACGTCTGTATGACTCTGCCAGAGGGTTGTCGTAGTCAGTGGGAGCAGCGGAAGCATTGGTGGACATCAGGCTTATGTCTATTTATAGACTAAAGCAGATGTAGCGGAGATAGATCATCTATTTCTGATGTGACAGTCATAGGTTTGACGTCATCAGAATAGGGGATGGATCTGTTGAGAAGGTAGTAGGAGGTGATATTCTTATACTACGATCGGTTATACTTTGGTCGTCACATAGCGGTTTCTCCACATGGGACTTGGACATTATATCAGACATACTGGTTACTAGATCTATGGTTTTGATCTAGATTTGGGTGGTTTCCCAATCTGGGTACTTAGACAGCATTCTAAGAGTATTTAGAATGGACGACTCCTGGCACGGTAGTATACCTGCAGGTAATGGAGTCACCCTCTCTAAAGGTGTCTTATAGACTAAAGTAGAGAGGGATGCGCATGATTGGCAGATCACTTGATTAGGCAATTGAGTCAATCATGAAAGGTCAAGTACCACACCAGATGTTGTTCTTGCAATGGGTGCAATAAGTTGACATTGATCCAATCCTGGAGAAACAGTCGGAAGCAGTTATAGAACATAAGTGAATGTTCTAGGGATATGATAACGACAGCCTCATTTGGGAGACGGTTATCATTCCAGGCTTCCAAGGTGACATGGACGACAAGGAGGTTGTCAGAGTTATATTTTTCCTTCTGACGAGGGGCAGTATTTTGGACAGGTGGTCCAAGGCAATACTGAGGGTGGCATGGCGCAGGAAAATGATTAAGTTCAGTTGACGATACAGTCTAAGAAGTTTGGATTTGGAGTTCATTTATGAGCTAGGTCCCATCAGACATCCAGACATTCTAAGACAGGTATTGCTCATTTCGGGAGATGGTTTTCTCCGCGAACATGAGATATAGAGAGACATAGAAAGAAACACCACAGGCGGATCCACTCACTGAGGCTATTCCTCGAACGCAATAGTTTCGCAAACGAGTTTTGTGAGACGGACTAGTAGAGGAGTTGGATGTTCGGTATCACACGGGCTGTGAGTATGCGACATCGTAATAATTAGCCTTGAGTGCAAGTGGGAGATTGTTGGAGATAGTGCCCTCAGAGTCAATTATTGGATCACAGGCACGTGATTGCAATGATTGAGGGAGGACCTATCCCGGTAGGACAGTCTTACTCGAGATGATAGTATGCTATTTGGTTTACCTTTATCATCGTGTACTGCTTTAGGTGACCTGACATGTCGCTATTGCACGTTGATAGAGCCCCTAGGATTCTTGCTTGACTGCCAGTAGTATGAGGGCGATCATATAAGTGAGAGCTGGAGTCTATAAGCACATCCTTAAAAGGTCCCTAGTCGTGGGAGTTTCGAGACAGGGCATCGATATTCCAGAGTAGACTAGTGTATACAATCGAGACCCCGACGAGGGGCGGTGGCCGGTCTCACAAGCCACTGGTGTCAGTTGGTTCACCTAAGATGTATACAGGTGCTCATTGGGTTATGAGTACACCGGACAGGACTCGCCGGGAACATGCTAGTTGGTCTTATACCTGACGTCAGATAGCAGTTCCCAGGTGACATGTGTACAGGTTAGTTCATCGACCTGGGGATCGTCATTTTTCTCGTGTGAGTTCCCACTGTACTTTGATTACTACCCTACCACGGCTCAAAGGAGTCGTGCAAACAGGTTTTAATTGGGTACAGTCCCGAGCCACATGGAGGCAGTGAGCGGATCTTCGGGGGTTTCGTGTCTCCCGGTATTGGGGGTGAGGTCGCGCTGTGTCTAGGAGAGCCATTACACGAAGACCTTGGCCAAGGCAGGAGATTTACTGGTAGGTATTCCAGTAGTATCTCGGGGTGTTCTGGGCTACACTCCGACACGACTTGTACCGCTTTTGGGGGTCTGACTTTTACCAACCCCCTAGGCCCGACATGCGATGCTCATAGACGAACGGACCGGACTGTACGGATATTGTCACTGACAGGCTCAGTAGGGTGTCAGGATGAGTTCGCTCATCGACGTCCCTTTTAGTCAATAGCTGGTGGCCCGTTACATATTGGCTTATACCTCTGACGTGCTAGTGGTTAAATCCACAGCCATAGTATTGACGAGTCTTTAGAGTCTACCACATTTTCAGTTACTCAGCTTTCGGGCGAAACGCTGTAGAGGCCGTATGGAGATATGGCAGGGTCCGATCAGATACGTGCGGTATTGCAAGGATCAGGATCGGACAGTTTTGTACTAGTGGCCGTATGGTTATATGGCAGCGTTCGATCAGATACGTGCGGTATTGCACGGATCAGGATCGGACGGATATTACTAGCCGGCTTTGGTTTAAGCCGGATCCTAGTATAGTACAGTGTAGATTTTGTCTCATTGCATTTGTATCCGGTCGGAATACAGATGCGGGTGTGTATGCACAGTATCGGGGTTTTCCTGTAATTTATTACGGGACCAGTTTTCTGGGGTTGCCAGTTTGCATTCCGTTCCGGCCGGTTTTCCTTTGTTCTTTCCCGGCCGAACTTTTTCGATGGAGGGGGTTATTTGCAATTGTGCAAATAACATTTGTGGAGGGGGTTTCTTGAAAAAGGATTTATTATGAGAGCATCTTTTCTTTTGCACCATTCTTGCATTTATTGTGAAGTGAATGGATTTGAGATAGGTATGGGTTTTGTTATGGTTGATGTTTCTTTGTCTAGGATGTGGTCACCTCTTCTCATCTCCTACACTCACTCTCCTTCATGGTTTATGTATGGATGATTTCATTCTTTCCTCCACCATTCATTTTAGTAGAAGGAATGATAAGTTTTTCATGAGAAAAAAAGAAAGAGAGAAGAAGAAGAAGAGAGCTTCATCTTGAGAGTTTCATTCTTGATCTCATTTCCTTGCTAGAAAAATGCAAGCACCATTTTTCTATTCTTCATTCCTCCATCTTCAAAAGGCAACCAATACCCCAAAGTGAGACATAAACTCTACACATCCTACAGCAAATCTTGAGCATGTCGAGTTGCCGGCTTCATGCCCGAGTTGCCTCGGTATAGAGGCGGGAGCCCGTAAAAGATGCAGGCGACGTGGTGCCCTTCCGGCGAGGAGGAGACGACCGGAGATCCCGCGAGGAGATCGGAGTGGAGATGAAGACCGGAGGACTCGGATCAGTCGGTACATTTCTAACCCTTCTCTTGTTTGCTAGAATTAGTTTAATGGCACGATCCGGGGTTTAGTGCGCGGTGGTGCCGGTTTGCTAAGTCCGCAAAATTAAAGTTTATCACCGTTTCCGCGTTTGGTCGTCGGATTGACGGCCGGGGCGCCGCCGTGCACTTACATGGGTGTTGTGGGGAAAAGCCCAAGTCAACCCACTCAAATCAAACCACACATAATTCCAAATTTACCCCTTTAAAACCTTTTATCATATCATTTTGTTCAAATGAGATGGGGAAATTATTTCGTGGGCTTACTGCTGAGGTGGGGCCGGCCTAGGGGTGAGGTAAGGGTGAATGGGGTTTTACAAAAGAAATTTTATGCAAAAAGACCCCCTACAAGTCCAAAATTGCAAGTTTGAGCTTAAATTCAATAAATTTCGTTTCCTATAATAAATTTAGTTAAAAATCAAAATAAAATACTAAAAATTTATGTTACAACTAGATTTTAATTAACATAATTTTAAAGATTAAAATTAGCCCAAAAAATTTTGTATTTATCGCTAATTTAATGTATTTTCTTACCAGCTTAAAATAATATTAAAAAATTGAAAAATTAGGGAAAATTTTTAAACGACCAGAATTTCATAAGTAACTCATTATCTACTAAAAACAAGCAATTACCTATCCATTTTAAGTATAATTAGTCCTAAACAGCAAAATAACAAAAAAGACGGTTTTCGGAAAAATACCGAATTTTCACCGATTTTCAGGAAAACACCAAAACGACTTTTCAAGGCGTTACAATATCTCTGTGTCACAATCTATGTACCTCAAGTCTCAATCTCAATGTCTCAATCACAATATCTAGGACGCCGTCAGTCCAGACCGGCCCCTACCATCCATCTCAAGACCACGACGGTACCCTCCGGATATCCGACGCGTCGGGTAATATCACCGGTAGGTAGTGCTCCCCTGCCAGGCTCACATAGTCATCATCACGCGCTTCTTGCCCCGGGGTACCTTACCGGGTCCACCATGTACCCGAAACGGTTCATCTGTCTCCTCGAATCGGGTCTCGAAATCCATCAGCAAACTCATGGTGGACGACTCATACATCATAGGAAAAACCGCACTTTTATTTAAAAAGAGAGAAATCAGTTTATATATGATTTGCGGTTTTCCTCCAAATCCAGAAAATATCATAGAAATCCGAATCATCAATAGCATGTAGAACCATGAATATAAGCATAAGAATGAATAACAGTATGCATGAAGCGACAAGTAATAACTACAATATCTAAGCTGGCATATAAGGTATGTACACTAATATTATGTCAAACTACTGGCTATCAAGCTAAGTTAAGCAACAATATTTTCTAAGGTGTACGTGACATGGCAATTACCGATGAAGATGTGTGTGAGCCGGCAAGTAAGTGTATGTGGTACATACGCATCATCGGTAATGGTGCTGGTGTCCTAACATCATAATGTCAACAATGCAATATGAAATAACAATGTAAATATGCGATGCGGAGCGAGCAACCAAAATGAGCGGGAGCTAAAAACTAGACGCAACTATAACTAATCTGCTTTAATCTACTATAAGTCCTACAAATGGTGCCTTTTGAAATAACACGAATCATTGGGTTTTGAAAATAGGGGCTACGGTATTTTTGTGAAAAGATACGTCTTTTGAAATATCCGTAGGATCCCTTGGGCTGTCTTTTAAAATACCCACGATTCGTTAGTTTTTGAAATAGGTAAGAATCGAATCTAATCTAACAACTAAACTAAACTAGAGGGCTAAACTAACAAGCTGGACTACAGTTAAGGAAACCGCCTATCATCTGAGTCGATACATATACATACCTGTATATGTATAGTCGGTGATCCCGCCTCAATAATATCAAATCCGTAACCAGACATCCCAAGTCAAGACTGCGGATCAGTCATCAAAAATAGCTCGTACGTAAATCCGTCGTACGGCATCCGCAAATCTGGGTACGGGTCAATATCACATTTGTCATATTATTCATCAAGTATTCTCTTTATCAAGATCATCATCTGGGTACTGACCTACGTCTAGAACAATGCCAACATCATCAAAAATCAAGATCTGACTACTGATCGACAGTCTAGTATAAATCGGTATTTTCATCATATATCATCACAAGAGTATACATCGCCTAAGGCGGCCTATCACAAGTATCCTGTCATATCATATCATATCATATCTCATAACATAATCAAATGTCGATCATCTAAAATATATATATCACTATTGCTATGGCATCATCATTCCCAAAATCCTCTAAAGTATCAAGACGTATCTAAATCATGAATTTTACCGTCCTAACATGTCATTTCACCGATATCATAATCTCAGATCAACTCCTCGACTCATATCAATCCCATGTATCATCCTCTAAACCGTATGTGAGCACAATATCCCAAAATCCACATGAACACATATCCACATAGGATCCTATAACCACATATAACATAAGGATGCATGCAAGTATGTATGCGTGTGTACGTATGTGTAGTTCACCCAATACCCTAAGGTTTCGTAACCTTTCATCAATCTGATATACCAATATCCATTTAAACATCAATAATAAACCCAACAACATATAATATTTATAGGTGTGTATACGCATCCGTATACATCACTCGGACTGCGGGGGTGCTATACGCCATCCACCCGACTTCTCCTCGTAGATATAAATCTACTCACTTGGTCATCGTTCGCCGGTGCCGACGTCGCCACGCGCTTGCTTGTCGTCTTGAAGTTCACATGGGGTACCTACATATCATAACGCACCATACCGCATTAAAATCCGACTCATGACCAAAACGACGCACGAATCCCACATAGGTCAAAACCTATGGTTGCTTTCGCAAATCGACCCAAAAACCCTCGACGTCGGCGTACAAACGCCAAACCATCGAGAAAACTCCCAACACACTCATTTGTACAATTACAAGCACTAATTATAATATAAAATAGCTTCAAATTCACAGAAACCCCAATTTCACTTAAAAAGTCATTTTTCCGAAAATCAAGCACGCGCAAATCACCGTTTTAGTACAAAACTCGATGTATAAATGAACCTAGCATCCACAATATTCACTAAATATCATAAAAAAGTCATATAAACCATTCCTATAATTTTATTCTCATCTACTTGCATAAAATCCAAAATCCTAGTTTGCAAAAATATCAATTTTTAACACTTTTTAAAGAAAAATTCACAATTCAACAATTAAGATTGGTTTTGCATAACTTAAGATATTAAACCACTCATAATAATGTTAATGATGTGATGAAACCCCAACCATATTTTTAATCTCGCATTTTGAATTAAAACTAAAAACCTAGTTTGCAATATTAACCACCTTTAACAATTTTAAACTAGAAATTAGCAAATTAGTTACAAGTTTAGCTTTTTCATTAAATTTCAAGTTAACCATATCATTAAAACCATACTCTAACGATAGAAACCCTAATTAGATTTTAATTCCAATTATATTCATAGTTTCCAAAAACTAGTTTGTTAAAAAGCTTAAGCATGGACATTTTGCAAGTAACAATTTGCAATTATTAACAAAATTAGGTTTTCCATGTCTTCTCATGCCAAACTACACCTTGCAAACATAAACAAGTGACAACAACCATATTTGAATTCAAACCCTAACTTGATCCAAACCCTTTTTCCTAGAATTTACAACTCTCCATTAACACTTAATTAAGCTAACTTAAAACAATTAACAACACATTAAGCAAAAAGGTTAGAATTTATACCCAATTAATTTGAAGATCCCCCAAGCACACTTAGCCTCCAAAATTGAAATCTAAATCCCTAGATCAATGCTATGGTAGCCAAGGGAAAATGGGTAGGAGGTGGATTTTGATTTCGGTTTGATTTTGAGTGTTTTTCTTTGGATTTTGATGGAAATTTGGGGTTTTCTTTGAACAAGAAAGAATAAGAAGCAAGGGGAAGGGCTGTTGTTGAGAGGGGCTATGGGTTTCGGCTGGTATGGGGAGGGGGAGAGAGAGAATGTATGGTGTGGGTCAATGGAATGGTCAAAGTCAACTAAGCACATATCTTATTATCTAATTTCATTCATTTCCTTTTCTTTTCTTTCATTTCTTTTCCTTTGAAATTCAAGTGGGGACAGAGATGTGGGCTGCTGAATTTAGCCAAGGGGAGAAGTGAATGGGGGTGTGTGGGTGTGGGTACGGGTGTGGGGTGATGAAAAATGATAAATACAATACCCCAAACATCCATTTACGCTAAAAAAAGCCTTTTTTCTTCGATAATTTCTAAACCGTTTTGGCAAATAATTTCGTTCCAAAAACCACATGATAAAATTTTATTTAATGTTTTATGATGCACAAAATTTGTTTCAACTCATTCCAATTTGTAATTTTCCCTAATTAAATGTATTAGTGACGGCTTAAAATAATAATAAAATAATTTTTTCAGAAAATTTGAAATTTCACCAGTGGCTCAATAAACAACAAATACTAGCAATTACATAACTAGAATATGTATATTTAATTTTTATAATAAGATATTTGTATTTTGACTTTTTACAGAAAACCCCCTTATTTTACCGTTTTTTCGAAATTTCACCGAAACGATTTTCAAAACGTTACAATCTTTCCCCCTTAAAAAAATTCGGTCCCCGAATTTAAATTAAAACTCCCCCCAAATACTAAAACATCTAAGCAAAACCATCAAGTCGTCGGGGCTCCGAAATCATAAATACATAAAACAAATCGTAGCGCAGCGCATGCGCGTGAAAAATAAGCATATAACTCAAATCAAAACTCCGTCAAGCATCCCGTAATCATCAGAGTCTTGGGGAAGACATCAATACCCAATCCAAAGCAAAACCAATATGATATAACTCGAAACTATACATGTAAAATATATTCAGGTACTGTACTCTGACTAGTCCTGCTCAGTACAAAAACTCATAGCAATCATCATAAAAACGTACTGCTCCATACGAAATCAATCCCCAAAATACGCGTATGAATACTACGTGCGTCTTGTGCGCACGGAAATCAAAATCCAAATATGTGCCAAACATATGCACAGAAACAACATCTAAGTGCATCGGGTGTGCACAAAGCATCTGTCGTAGGCAACATGTGTGCCTGACTGCAAAATCTGGTGCATCTGACATGCACGAAAAATCTCGATTTAGTGCATCTGGTGTGCACCAAAATCACACTTCAAACATGCGCCCAACATGCGCGAAAATCCAAATCAGGTGCATCCATCGTGTACGAAATCATGAAATCCAATATCAAGTGCCGAATATGCGCAAAATCAAATCAGGTACACAAGGTGCACAAAACAAATATCGAGTATCCCAATCGAAATCGAAGTCCAGTGCATCTAAGTGCACAAAAGGCGTATCACTGCACTGCAAGCATATATAAACTATACAGAGTGCAGGAACCAAATCGTGTGCGTATATACGCACAAAATCAACTCAAATGTCTAAAACCGTAAAATCACAAACATGTGAAACCAAAGCACGAAAACGATATCAAGTGCAACACTGTGCAAAGATCGTAAATCCTCAATCATCAAAATCAAATCATGCGAATAAATCACCCAAAACATCGAAATCAATAATGGCGGAATAGTACCGCTCAAGCGCATCCTCTAAGAATCTCTGCCCAACTGTCGAGGTCAATCATAGCATGTCTCATCGACGAACCTGAACTCTGGCCTGTCGGTTTGCGTAACATGACCACTCCTGGGTCCAAGTCTTCTTGTAATTCATTCCAGAAAGGTCCTGTCGAGATCTTTCCCAAATCTCGTCTCTGCCGAACTGTCCGGAAGTCATCGTCCCTTACTAGATCTATTCTCGTTCCTGAACGGCTACATACTCATCGCGACTCCTTTTGGAAGATATATCCAAGTACAATGCCTCGGCATGCGTACCGCATCTCTGATGTCGGCTGAGTGGAACGTCGTCTCATCAAGATCTCGTACGGACCTCTTACTCCACTTTTCTCTAATGTCGACCGCTTCGGACTCGTCTCGTCGTGGCTGCATCGACTGAGCTCCAACGGCTATCCTCGTATTGGGAGTCTCCCAAGAAATGCATCTCACCACCTAGCATCCGAATTAAGTCGAGCTATCCGATCGAGTCGTCAACACCTCATAATCCCCCAAGAGCTCAATATCTTGGGTACAGTATAATAGTATCGAGTACATACCACAGCATCGGTGGTCCAGCGGTAGAAGGGCAAACCCAAGCCTCACTAATGGCTCCGTAGAACTGCCGCAAACCCGAAGGTTCAAAGGCTTTCACACGGTCATTAAGTCGAGTTAGGGTTTCATTCTTCTAGAGGGACCATAGAATTGCCTGCATGTCTTTCCGACTACTTTAAACTTGGAATAATAGGTTTCTGACATTCGATCGTCTCTGTCAACTCCCAACGTCTCCGCGTGAAGTCGTCTCTAGCTGGAATCAATCTATCTGATGACCTCGCATCGGGGTAGGCGAACGATCCACATGTCCTAGTCATTCATCCTCGATGACTAGCGACCTTCTATCATCTCTTAGTACAACTCATTCTGCACTAACTCCAGCATCTGGGGCAATATCTCGTCGTTCGCAGCAATAACTAGCTCGCTCGTCTGCACGCTGAACGGTGCCTCAATCATCAGGAGTAAGCAACACACCAACGGTCATCAAAATCTGGCTGGCCTCTATCATTGGCTCAATCCTCTAGTGTCGATCAGCACATCCGAGTAACCTCATAAAGGCGATCTGCCAAACGCTCGTGGCGTGGAAACACAGTAAAAAGACACATCTCTGCAATCGTGTGTTGCCGGAATTTCGCCCTGGTCAGTCCTCGTTCGTGACGAGCTCGTGCTGACCGCAACTCTAGCTGTAGCTCTCCCTGCCCGTAATCATGGCAGCAAACCATAACTGGTACTGATGAGGCTAGATCGGAATGAATATAATACTGAGCAAAGAAATGTACATCCTAAGGCTTCTTAAGTGGAGTAGCGTATCGTAAATATGCCGCGGAACATACCTACGGTACGTCACTCTACTTTAGTCACATATTCCATCAACCAAGGGTCATCCTACGCTCCGAAGGTAAAACCTAACGCTCTGATACCAACTTTGTCACGTCCCGAAAGTACGGAATATGACCGGCACATAAACTACGAACGTCTCGGGGCGTACGTACTCTAAGTAAGCCGAAAACCCAGAAATCCAAATCAAGAAAAGTAGTAGAGTGAAGGAAACCCAATTTAAAACAAGTAGTTTTAATAACATAAGCCGAATTATGCGGTTTTAAAAAAAACATCAATATTTCCCGAAAATTTCGGCAGAGTCTCCTTTGAAAATACTGGCCCCCAAACGGGATACAACATGAATAGTATACGAAATCAATAAAAAGGCATCCCCAAGCGGGAGCTAGCTATTTGTCAATCGACGGTCACAACCACACAAGCAATATAATATACAACGCCAACGGCGAGGATCAAAATCTCAAAAGGGAACTCAAAACCACAAGAAAAAGAAACACGCGACTCTAAGGTCGAATGAATAACATCACTGGTCTCTATATCAAAAATAAATACATGTTTGGTTGATGGAACTTCTATATACAACAGAATAATAATATACAAGATATTAAATGGGGGTACGATACAAGTAAACCCACCTACTAGCAAATCACCCGAAGGAAACTTTGCCCGCAAGCCGTAAATAAACCTGTACGGCAAACCTGCAAGAAACTGGGGCACAACGGGGGTGAGTTGCCAACTCGTGAATACAAAAGTATCTACGCACAGAAATCGCATAAATAACGCAACCTAGGTCAATGATCATAATATAACCTCAAATATATGAATAACACGTAGCCTATAACAAGGCTAGGGTAAATATCTAACCCGAGTGTAATGTCATGTGCCCGTGTTAGTGCCTCAGGTAGCAATATATCATATGGATGATGTATGAATGCATGAAACAGAATGCATGTACTGAATAAAACTGGTTTCCTAAATCAGTGAGATTTCTGTATTTTAAAAGAAATGAGGTACCATATATGAAATCAGCATAAAACAGTGCCCAGCATCGACACAAAACAAGTGTCCAAATACCTCGATATCTCTGTGTCACAATCTATGTACCTCAAGTCTTAATCTCAATGTCTCAATCATAATATCTAGGGCGCCGTCAGTCCATACCGGCCCCTACCATCCATCTCAAGACCACGACGGTACCCTCCGGATATCCGACGCGTCGGGTAATATCACCGGTAGGTAGTGCTCCCCTGCCAGGCTGACATCGTCATCATCACGCGCTTCTTGCCCCGGGGTACCTTTCCGGGTCCACCATGTACCTGAAACAGTTCATCCGTCTCCTCGAATCGGGTCTTGAAATCCATCAGCAAACTCATGGTGGACGACTCATACATCATGGGAAAAACCGCACTTTTATTTAAAAAGAGAGAAATCAGTTTATATATGATTTGCGGTTTTCCTCCAAATCCAGAAAATATCATGGAAATCCGAATCATCAATAGCATATAGAACCATGAATATAAGCATGAGAATGAATAACAGTATGCATGAAGCTACAAGTAATAACTACAATATCTAAGCTGGCATATAAGGTATATACACTAATATTATGTCAAACTACTGGCTATCAAGCTAAGTTAAGCAACAATATTTTCTAAGGTGTACGTGACATGGCAATTACCGATGAAGATATGTGTGAGCCGGCAAGTAAGTGTATGTGGTACATACGCATCATCGGTAATGGTGCTAGTGTCTTAACAGCATAATGTCAACAATGCAATATGAAATAACAATGTAAATATGCGATGCGGAGCGAGCAACCAAAATGAGCGGGAGCTAAAAACTAGACGCAACTATAACTAATCTGCTTTAATCTACTATAAGTCCTACAAATAGTGCCTTTTGAAATAACACGAATCATGGGGTTTTGAAAATAGGGGCTATGGTATTTTGGTGAAAAGATACGTCTTTTGAAATATCCGTAGGATCCCTTGGGCTGTCTTTTAAAATACCCACGATTCGTTAGTTTTTGAAATAGGTAAGAATCGAATCTAATCTAACAACTAAACTAAACTAGAGGGCTAAACTAACAAGCTGGACTACAGGTAAGGAAACCGCCTATCATCTGAGTCGATACATATACATACCTGTATATGTGTAGTCGGTGATCCAGCCTCAATAATATCAAATCCGTAACCAGACATCCCAAGTCAAGAGTGCGGATCAATCATCAAAACATAGCTCGTACGTAAATCCGTCGTACGGCATCCCCAAATCTGGGTACGGGTCAATATCACATTTGTCATATTATTCATCAAGTATTCTCTTTATCAAGATCATCATCTGGGTACTGACCTACGTCTAGCACAATGCCAACATCATCAAAAATCAAGATCTGACTACTGATCGACAGTCTAGTATAAATCGGTATTTTCATCATATATCATCACAAGAGTATAAATCGCCCAAGGCGGCCTATCACAAGTATCCTGTCATATCATATCATATCTCATAACATAATCAAATGTCGATCATCTAAAATATATATATCACTATTGCGATGGCATCATCATTCCCAAAATCCTCTAAAGTATCAAGACGTATCTAAATCATGAATTTTACCGTCATAACATGTCATTTCACCGATATCATAATCTCAGATCAACTTCTCGACTCATATCAATCCCATATATCATCCTCAAATCCGTATGTGAGCACAATATCCCAAAATCCACGTGAACACATATCCACATAGGATCCTATAACCACATATAACATAAGGATGCATGCAAGTATGTATGCGTGTGTACGTATGTGTAGTTCACCCAATACCCTAAGGTTTCGTAACCTTTCATCAATCCGATATACCAATATCCATTTAAACATCAATAATAAACCCAACAACATATAATATTTATAGGTGTGTATACGCATCCGTATACATCACCTCGGACTGCGGGGGTGCTATACGCCATCCACCCGACTTCTCCCCGTAGATATAAATCTACTCACTTGGTCCTCGTTCGCCGGTGCTGACGTCGCCACGCGCTTGCTTGTCGTCTTGAAGTTCACATGGGGTACCTACATATCATAACGCACCATACCGCATTAAAATCCGACTCATGACCAAAACGACGCACGAATCCCACATAGGTCAAAACCTATGGTTGCTTTCGCAAATCGACCCAAAAACCCTCGACGTCGGCGTACAAATGCCAAACCATCGAGAAAACTCCCAACACACTCATTTGTACAATTACAAGCACTAATTATAATATAAAATAGCTTCAAATTCACAAAAACCCCAATTTCACTTAAAAAGTCATTTTTCCGAAAATCTAGCAGGCACAAATCACTGTTTTAGTACAAAACTCGATGTATAAATGAACCTAGCATCCACAATATTCACTAAATATCATAACAAAGTCATATAAACCATTCGTATAATTTTATTCTCATCAACTTACATAAATTCCAAAATCCTAGTTTGCAAAAATATCAATTTTTAACACCTTTTAAAGCAAAATTTACAATTCAACAATTAAGCTTGGTTTTGCATAACCTAAGATATTAAACCACTCATAATAATGTTAATGATGTGATGAAACCCCAACCATATTTTTAATCTCGCATTTTGAATTAAAACTAAAAACCTAGTTTGCAATATTAACCACCTTTAACAATTTTAAACTAGAAATTATCAAACTAGTTACAAGTTTAGCTTTTTCATTAAATTTCAAGTTAACCTACTCATTAAAACCATACTCTAACGATAGAAACCCTAATTAGATTTTAATCCCAATTATATTCATAGTTTCCAAAAACTAGTTTGTTAAAAAGCTTAAGCATGGACATTTTGCAAGTAACAATTTGCAATTATTAACTAAATTTGGTTTTCCATGTCTTCTCATGCCAAACTACACCTTGCAAACATAAACAAGCGACAACAACCATATTTGAATTCAAACCCTAACTTGATCCAAACCCTTTTTCCTAGAATTTACAACTCTCCATTAACACTTAATTAAGCCAACTTAAAACAATTAACAACACATTAAGCAAAAAGGTTAGAATTTATACCCAATTAATTTGAAGATCCCCCAAGCACACTTAGCCTCCAAAATTTAAATCTAAATCCCTAGATCCATGCTATGGTAGCCAAGGGAAAATGGGTAGGAGGTGGATTTTGATTTCGGTTTGATTTTGAGTGTTTTTCTTTGGATTTTGATGGAAATTTGGGGTTTTCTTTGAACAAGAAAGAGCAAGAAGCAAGAGGAAGGGCTGCTGTTGAGAGGGGCTGTGGGTTTCGGCTGGTATGCGGAGGGGGAGAGAGAGAATGTATGGTGTGGGTCAATGGAATGGTCAAAGTCAACTAAGCACATATCTTATTATCTAATTTCATTCATTTCCTTTTCTTTTCTTTCATTTCTTTTCCTTTGAAATTCAAGTGGGGGCAAAGATGGGGGTTGCTGAATTCAGCCAAGGGGAGAAGTGAATGGGGGTGTGTGGGTGTGGGTACGGCTGTGGGGTGATGAAAAATGATAAATACAATACCCCAAACATCCATTTACGCTAAAAAAAGCCTTTTTTCTTCAATAATTTCTATACCGTTTTGGCAAATAATTTCGTTCCAAAAACCACATGATAAAATTTTATTTAATGTTTTATGATGCACAAAATTTTTTTCAACTCATTCCAATTTGTAATTTTCCCTAATTAAATGTATTAGTGACGGCTTAAAATAATAATAAAATAATTTTTTTCAGAAAATTTGAAATTACACCAGTGGCTCAATAAACACCAAATACTAGCAATTACATAGCTAGAATATGTATATTTAATTTTTATAATAAGATATTTGTATTTTTACTTTTTACAGAAAACCACCTTATTTTACCGTTTTTTCGAAATTTCACCGAAACGATTTTCAAAACGTTACAACTAAATCATGCGAATAGATCACCCAAAATACCGAAATCCAAGATGACGGATACGTGATAATCGAATCACAAATCACAAATCATAAATACCGTCGTCGGTATATCCACCTTCAAAGTCAAGAAGGTGTCGGTGCATCCAATGCGAGCAGCGCAATATATCTACTTGCCTCCTGTTCATGGTCTGGCGTCCTCTGTCTCTGGGTCCTTATCTTCCCTGTAGATTACATTTCTCGCAATCCATCGGCTCATCGGCCCTGTCAGGTGTGCTAACGGGGACGATTCCGTTCTGGCACTTCTCTGGTCATCTCTGTCCTCAGCACAACATTTCCTCAGAAACTGGTCACATCCCAACGCCTCTGTAGACATATCTGACCTTTAACCTTAACGAGGTGTAACAACAGCTCGTCAGCATCTCGCACGAACCTCTTATCCCACTTTGTTCTAATGTCAACTGATTAGGACTCGTCTTCTCGTGGCTGCATGGACTGCGCTCCAACGGCTATACTCGTATCTGGAGTCTCCTAAAAATGCATCCCACCATATGGCATCCGAAATATATTGAACCTTTTGATCGATTCGTCAAAACCTCACAATCCCCCAAGAGCTCAACATCTTGGGTACAGCTTAATAGTATCGAGTACATACCACAGCATCGGTAGAACAGCCGTAGAAGGGCAAACCCAAGCCTCACTAATGGCACTGCAGAACTGACGCAAACCCTAAGGTTCAAAGGCTTTCACACGGTCATTATGTCGAGTTAGGATTTCATTCTTTTAGAGGGTCCACAGAATCTCTTGTCTGTCTTTCCGAATACATTAAACTTGGAATATGGGTTTCTGACATTCGATCACCTCCATCGACTACCAACGAACCTGCGTGAAGTCATCTCTAGCTGGAATCAATCAATCTGATGACCTCGCATCGGGGTAAGCGAACGAACCATATGTCCTAGTCATTCATCCTCGGGTGACTAGCGACCTTCCATCATATCTGTGAGTATATACCCATGCTGCAGTAGCTCCAACGTCTGGGCGATATCTCGTCATTTGCAGCAACAACTGGCTCATTCGTCTGTACACTAAACAGCGCCTCTATCATCCTGAGTAAGTGATGTATCAATGGTTATCATATTCGGGCTGGCCTCTAGCGGTAGCCTGATCCTCTGGTGCCGATCAGCACATCGGGGAAATCTCGTAAAAGAGATCTGTCAAACGCTCATGGCGCGAAAACACACTAAGACAACGCCTCTATATTCAATCGTACGTCTCTGGAATCACCCCATGGTCAGTCCTCGTCCGTGACGAGGTCAAGCTGACGCAACTCTAGCCGTAGCTCTCTCTACCCGTGTAATCGTGGCAGCAAAATCATAACCAACATCGTTGAGGATAGATCATGGGAATGAATATAATACTGTGCAAGGAAATGTACATCCTAAGGTTTCTTAAGCGGAGTAGCGTATCGTAAATATGCCGCGGAACATACGTACGGTACGTCACTCTACTCAAGCTACCCACTCCATAAACCAAGGCTCATCCTACGCGACGAAGGTTCGGGCATAATACCCCATCAACTAAGTCTAAGATCCGTAAGGTCAAGCCTAAGTTCCGTATATATATAAACGCTCTAGGCTCCGCATAGTCAAACATAGACTTGAACCAAGGCTAACCTAGCGCTCTGATACCAACTTTGTCACGAGCCGAAATAGCACGTGACTGGCGCTTGAATCATATGAAGTCTATAGGACCCTATCTAATTCAAGTAAGCCAAAAGCCCAGAAATCTAAAACCATTTTAAGGAGTAAATAAGAAACTAGTTTTTAAGAAGTAAGGAAAACATGTTTTAAAATCAAGGTTTTTAAATAAGTAAGCCGAATATGCATTTTTAGGATCTATATTCTTTTCTGAAAATTTCGGCAGAGTTTCCTTTGTAAATAATGGCCCCGAATGGGGTACAACAAGAATAATATATACACAATGAAAAAGGGCATCCCCAAGCGGGAGCTAGCTCTTCGTCAATCGACGATCACAACCACGCAATCAATATAATATACAACGCCAAAGGGCGAGGATCAAAACTAAAAAAGAACTCAAAATCAGCATGAAAACCGTAATACTACAACGCGCGACTCTAAGGTCGAAATAATACATAACTGGTTTTCTAAGTCTAAAACAATATACAAGTTTTGGTTGATGGAATTACTAGATACAACTAAATAAAATAATACTAGGGTGGTCACGATGCGAGTGAACCCACCTACCAATGCAATCACCCAGAAAGGAAGCAGTGTGCCAGAAAAGCCGCAATGAAACCTGTACGGCAAAACCTGCAAGAACTGTGGCACAACGGGGGTGAGTTGCCAACTCGTGAATAGAAAACATCGCAGAGTAGAAACCGTATGCGTGACAAAATCCTAGGTCAATACGATCAATATATATATATATATATATATATATATATATATATATATATATATATATATATAAACCTCAAGTGAATAAGTCTGAAGCATGATAAGGTGGCAATATAACATCTATACATGAGTGTAGTGCCAAGTGCTCGTGCCAGTGCCTCAGGTGGCAATATATCATGAATATGAAGTATGATCAATGTAATCAATGTCAACTATAACAGGAAATCTATGAGTATGTGAATATCATCCAACTAGGTGGTCAATATTATCAATGTCAATATATGTATGTGGAAGTCGTCCACGTGTCACCGAATGACAATAAGCATCATGCATGTAAATATCATAAACATATGCATGGAAGTATGAGGATGTAAATCAACTGTAAGTCCACGTTACCTCTCCCGGTACTTACGGGCTTGCGGAAATGATGAAAAACGATTTTTCAAGAGGTGGCAACATGGACTCAAAATACGGATCTTTGTTAAACAACTACCTAGCAACCTAACTAGGAGTTTTACCTACTCGGTTAGGGGGCTATACCTTTCTTGAACTCCTTCGTCTTCAACTCTTTGCGGTATACGGATTGGCCTCACCTCGTCGTCTCCTTGCGCCGAAGATGGATCCACCTGAAAGCTTCTACCTTTGGCTTCTTCTTCGAACTTGAAGAAACTAGAACACTTGGTTTGCTAAACCTTGTGAACTAGGATGAGTAGAGAAGTGATATGGGTTTTCTTTTATCTCTAAGGCAATGTTTCTCAACTCATGAGAGGGAGTTGCCTTGAGCTAGAGAGAGAGCAAGAGGAAGAGCAAGAGGGAGAGCTCAAGCAAGAGAGAGAAAGCAAATGAGAGAATGAGTAAGTCTTTTGCCTTCCAAGCTATCATAATCCAAAATCATCATAACAAATAATAGTAATCAAGTATTGTGTGATGGTTCAAGTCTAAATGGCCATACCATTTTATGCACTCATTTTGCAAGAAGAAACAAGCAAGCAAAAGTCTTTGCCATGAAATGATAGCAATTGTATTGATGATGGTCAACTAGTCCAACCCAGTCAACCGGTCAACAAAGTCAACAAGTCAACAAAGTCAACCCCTCAACAACTATGCCACTATAATACTTAATTAATATTATTGTTAATTATATTTCTTATTCTCATTAGGGTTTGGCAAAAAGTCAATAGTCAACAGTCAACAACCCCAATGAGAATCCTCTGCCTCTGTCTCTCTGTCAACTGTGCATACACACCCGCATCCGCGTTCCGAGGAACACGAATACAAACGGGATAAAACCAATCCCAAAACGTACACTAGGATCTGGCTTAAACCAAAGCCCGCTAGTGTTAACTGTCCGGACACTAAACGTACACAAGTGCACAGATGTGACCGAACCCTGTCGCAAAACCATGCGACCTGTCGCAAAACCATGCGACCTCTACTCTTTTGCCTAAAGGCGAATAGCTTTCTGTGTGGGACTCTAAAGACTCGACACTACGCTGGCAGTGGGTTTAACCACAGACCGCAAGCGGCACTAGCTGAGCCTGAATGTGACAATCTCCGTACAGTCCGGTCTGTTCGTCTGATAACATCGCATGGCGGGCCTAGGGGGCGGTAAACGTCAGTCCCCTAATAGCGGTACAAGTCGTGTCGGAGTGTAGCGCAGAACACCCTGAGATAACACTGGATACCTACCGGTATATCTCGCTTGCCCTGGCCAGGGACTTTGTGTGATGGCTCTCCTAGACACAGCGCGATATCAACCCCCAATACCGGGAGAGACGAATCCTGTCTTACCGTCACTGCCTCCAAGTGCTTCGGGACTGCACCCAACTACTACCTGTTTGCACGACTCCTTTGAGCCGTGGTAGGATAGTAATCTAAGTACAGTGGGAACACACTCGAGACGAAGTGACAGTGTCAAGTCAGCAGACTAAGCTGTACTCATGTCACCTGGGAACTGATAACTGACGATATGTATAGTACCAACCAACGGTTCCCAACGAGTCCTGTCAAGTGTACTCGTAACCTAACGAGCACCCGCATACTATCTCAAGTACGACGTATTGACGGCTGTGGGACAGACCGTCTCCCACACTGGGATGAGAAGCGCATACGCTAGTCTACTCCGGAGTATCGATGCCCTGTCTCGATAGTCCTATGACTAGGGACCTGTATAAGGATGTGCTTGTAGATTACCCAGCCCCCACTAGTGTGACTGCCGTCACAACGCTGATAACCAAGCAAAGATCCTAAGGGCTCTACTAATATGTATAAGCTATATGCTAAAAGAAACACATGCACGTATTGAAGTAGAAACAAACCAAGTAGCATACTACCATTTTGAGCAAGATTGTGTATACAACCGTGAATATCCCAAGCTTCCATTAAGTAATATACAAGCTAGTATGATACAGTAATGGCCTCTAGGGCATATACACTAACAATCTCCCACTTGCACTAGGGCCATGTACTGGCGTATCGAAGACCTATCATCTCGATCAGCCGCTCGAACTGAGTCTAGGGTATGGCCTTCGTGAATGGATCAGCAGTGTTATCTTCAGAATTTACTCTTTTCACCTCGATCTCCCGATGATCTACTATCTCCCTGATCAGGTGGTACCGCCTCAAAATGTGCCTGGACTTCTGATGGGACCTGGATTCCTTCGCTAAAGCTATAGCGCCGTTGTTGTCACAATACAGCAGTATTGGATCAACACTGGTAGGAACCACCTGAAGCTCCGTGAGGAACTTCTTCATCCAGACATCTTCCTTTGCGGCATCGCAAGCAGCTATGTACTCCGCTTCCATAGTTGAGTCAGCAACGGTCTCCTGCTTGGAACTCTTCCAGCAAACCGCCCCTCCATTGAGGGTAAAGACATAACCAGACATGGACTTGGAGTCATCCTTGTCACTCTGGAAGCTGGAGTCAGCAAAGGCCTCGATCTGGAGGTCTTTTCCGCCATACACCAAGAACATCTCCTTAGTCCTTCTCAGGTACTTGAGAATGTTCTTTACCGCTATCCAGTGTTTCTCCCTTGGGTTCGACTGATACCGGCTTACAACGCTCAATGTGTATGCTACATCTGGTCTGGTACACAACATCGCATACATAATAGAGCCTACCGCAGATGCGTAGGGTATTGATAACATGCGAGCCCTTTCCAAATCATTCTTGGGAGACATCTCTTTGGATAGGGTGATTCCGTGACAAGCCGGTAGATTACCGCGCTTGGAATCTTCCATACTGAATCGTTTCAGTATGGTGTCGATGTACCTGGACTGTGAAAGTCCCAACATCCTTTTAGATCTATCACGATAGATCTGGATTCCCGGAATGTAGTTGGCATCGCCCAGGTCCTTCATGGAGAACCTTTATGACAAGAATCCTTTGACTGACTGTAACATAGGAATATCATTTCCTATTAGGAGAATGTCATCGACGTACAAGACGAGGAATACCACATTTCTCCCTACAATCGTACTGTAAATGTTGGATATATGTATGCCCTAGAGGCCATTATGTGATAGTGGATGTATCTATACATGTATATATATTCAGTTTGCATTCTTGCTCGACATGATAGTATGCTATCTGGTTCTTCTTTATCTGACATGTTTATTTGATCATGCTTCTATTCATTCATACATGCTGATAAAGCCCTGAGGATATCGGCTTGACTACTCTGATTATGATGGAGATCATACTAGTGGGACATCTGTAGTCTATAAGCATATCCCGGAAAGTCCCTAGTCGTAGGTATATCGAGACGGGGCATCGATATACCAGAGTAGACTAGCGTATATGATACTAGACCCATACGATGGGCGATGGATGTTCCCACATTCATCGATGTTTGACATCAAGATCATATACGGGTGCTCAGTGGTGACTGGGTACACTGGACGGACTCACCGAGAACTCCTATATGGAATTATATGTATCGTCGGATAGCAGTTCTCAGGTGACACTGGTACAGGTTAGTCTGTAGACCCGAGATCGTCATGGAGTCTTGTGTGTTCTCCCACTGTAATTTGATTGCCACCCTACCACGGCTCTACTGAGTCGTGCAAACAGATGGCCGTTGGGTACAGTCCCGAGACACACGAAGGCAATGAACGATAGGAGGGGTTTCGTCTCTCCCGATATTGGGAGTTGATGCTGTGCTGTGCCCGACTGGTTATATCAGTAAGTCCCTGGCCAGGGCTGCTGAGATTTGCTGATAAGTGTTATCAGTAGTTTCTCGATCTGTTATAGACCATTCATCGGCATGACTTATTGAGTTATTAGGGTCGACGTGACCATCCCTAGGCTCGATATGCAGCATATCTGACGAAGAGACCGGACTGTACGGTAGTGTTACCGGATGGCTCGACGGGAGTTGTAGCAGGTTCGCTTGTTTTCTTCTGATCGCTCAATACCCGGGTGGCCGTTACGTTTAGCTGACCGCTTGCGGCTTGAGGGTACCTGATATGATCATCACTCTCTGCCGGTGTATTGACGAGTCTTAGAGTCCCACAGAGGAGTTACCCAGTCCAGGTGAAACATTGTGGTGCGCGTATGCGATATGCGCTTGCACCCGATTGAAATGTGCGTATATGATACCGAACATTGATCGGGTGGCCTACTTTTGGTGGGGTCGTATGAGATATGACCGGATTGATAAATTAAGTGTTGATTTATCATCTAACCATTAGTTATCTCACTTGAAACCTTTCTAGGGTTTGATGGATGTATGCATGCATGCATGTGTTTCTTTATTTTCATTCTAGTTTCATGCACATGTGGATGTGCATACATGCATACATACATACACCCATGCATCATGGTTGTTATCATATGGAAATGGTCGCAATGCAAGACTCACACCATGGATTAAATAATGGATAATTATTTAATTTTGGTTTTAAAGTTAAATGAAAAAGAAAAGGATAATCATGTTAGTTTCCACACTCTTCTTCTAACCTAACCTAGCTCAACTACCACTAACCTATGGTTATCCTTCTCTTTATCATTCTAAACCCAAGTTAAATTAACTATCTATCATTTAATCATGGTTGAAGTCAAGAAGGAATTAAATATATATAGTGATATATATTTCTTTCTCTTTCTTAACTCAAGGTTATCTTTTTACCTCTTGCAAAGAAAGGCCACCATCTTCATCTTCCTTCATCTTTTCCTCTCTAGGTTTTTCTAGTGAGTTAAATACAATCAAAGAAAGGTTTTTGAAGTGAGATCCAAAGCCACAACACCATTCTACTCAAGTCTAGCCAACTTGATTAGAGTGTTTCCTTTGATTTTACAAAGTAGCGAGCTTGGACGGAGATCTCCGTGGTGGATCGTCGTGGACACAAGGGGAGTTCAAGAGGACCTCGATTCAACACCCAAGACACCAAGGAGTCTTGCAAAGGGGAGCTATAAAGTTTGTAGCCTTCAAACCCTAGACTTTACTAGCTTAAAGTTTTGATAACCCTAATTTTCTAGGATCTATCCTTTGCATGTTAGCTTAGCACCTTAAAAATACAAACTTTGAGACATGTGATGCTTGAAAACTCTTCATAGGGTGCTATACTAACCTTACAGTAAATGCATGGTTCATCTGGGTTTTTGACAAAGTCGAATTCTTTGACAGTATCATCAAAGCAGATGTTCCAACTCCGCGATGCCTGCTTCAGTCCATAGATGGACTTGAGCAACTTGCACACTTTACCGCTGCTCCCACTCTGAATGAATCCCTCCGGCTGATCCATAAAGACGCACTCTTCCAAATATCCATTTAGGAAAGCCGTCCTTACGTCCATCTGCCAGATCTCATAATCGTGGAAGGCAGCAATGGCAAGGAGGATCCGAATGGATTTGAGCATAGCCACTGGAGAAAAGGTCTCGTCATAGTCCAAACCAGGTCTTTGACGAAAACCCTTTGCTACAAGTTAAGCTTTATAGGTTTCAACCTGCCCATCTACAGCAATCTTCTTTCTGAAGATCCATTTGCAGCCTACGGGTTTTACCCCTTCTGGATCAAAGTCCAAAGTCCAAACTTTGTTGGTGTACATGGACTCCACTCGGTCCGCATTGCATCCAGCCATTTTACCGAGTCACCGCTCTGAATAGCTTGCTGGAAGCTAGTAGCTCACCATAGTCAATGGTGCAATCCTCTCTATCCCCGTCTATGAGAAAACCGTAGTATCTCTCGGGCGGATGAGACTGCCGACTACTCCTGCGGAGTGGCGCTAGGATGTCCGGTTCTCCTGAACCTTCTGGTTCTTCCAAGCTTTCAGTAAAAGCTTGTTGTCATGGAATTTCTTCCAGTTCTACTACGCTCCCACTTTCACCTCTCTCTAAAAACTGATGTTCCAGAAAGTGGGCATGACGAGAAACAAAAACCTTTTGTTCCTCTGCTTAATAGAAAAATACCCCCTGGAGTTCTTCGGGTATCCCACAAACTTACACAGTACTGAGCGTGCCTCAAGCTTGTCCGCATGCTGCTTTTTTACAAAAGCTGGATATCCCCATATCTTCAGATATTGAAGATGTGGTTTCTTCCCAAACCACATCTGATATGGTGTGGTAGGCACAGTCTATGAGGGAACCTTGTTCAAGAGATATGCAGCTGATTTTAGTGCATAACCCTAGAAGGATCGCGACAACTCAGCCTTACTCATCATGGAACGAACCATTTCCAATAGGGTTCGATTCCCCCTTTCCGATACACCGTTGTGTTGTGGTGCGTAAGGAGGAGTAAGCTGAGAGAGAATTCCATTCTCTTTTAAGTAGCCCAGAAACTCGGCACTCAAGTATTCTCCACCTCGATCAGATCTCAGTGTCTTGATACTTTTGCCTGTTTGTTTTTCAACTTCATTCTTGTATTCCCGAAATTTCTCAAAGGCCTCGGATTTGTGCTTCATCAAGAAGACATTCCCATACCTAGAGAAATCATCTGTGAAAGTAATGAAGTATGAATAACCACTTCGCGCATGTGTAGACATTGGACCACACACATCACTGTGTATGAGTCCCAAGAGCTCACTTGCTCTTTCTTCGTGTCCAGTGAACGGAGTCTTTGTCATCTTTCCCATGAGACAAGATTCACAAGTGGCATAAGACTGGTACTCGAACGGATCCAAGTATCCTACTTTATGTAACTTAGTCAACCGTGTCTCATTAATGTGACCCAGTCTACAATGCCATAAGAAAGCCTGATTTAATTCCGAAGACTTTCTTTTAAGTGTGTTCTGGACAATGAAAATCTGAGCTTGATTCAGTACGTATATCCCGTTATTTAATATACCACACTCAATCAGAACTTGATTTAGGTGGATATGTACTATATCGCTTACAAAAGTAAATTCATATCCTTCCTTAGAAAGTAAGGATACAGATATGATATTACAAGTTGCACCTAGTACATACAAACAGTTACGCAAAATCAATATCTGCCCAGTTGTCAGTCCAGGATGATATTCCCCTACGGATTCAGCATCCATGCTCATTCCGTTAGCAACCCTGAGAGTCATATCACCTTCCTTGATAACCCTACGGTTTCTCAGAGCCTGTAATGAATTACAGATGTGAGATCCTGATCCGGTATCCAATACCCAGGAAGTAGGGTTAACTGACATACAGTTCTCTATTACAAACATACCCGAAGCCGAAGCCACAACATGCTTCAAATTCTGGCTACTGGCTTTGCTAGCCCTGCAATCCTTCTGCCAATGTTCATTCCCGTTACAATAGGAACGTCCCTCTTTTACTACATCAAGTCCCGAAACTTCTGCCCTTGCTTTTCTTTCTTCTTCCCTGGTTTCCTTCAGGGTATAAGCAGAGGGCAGGGACTGTAGAATCAAGTCAGTACTTAACCCATTCTCCAACGTGGTCTCCAGGTCCGTGAGCTCAAAATAGCTGGTCTCTGTAAGGACGTTGCCCCCTACAGATGACCCGACAGCCAACCTCGCTTGAAGAAATTCATTCGAGGTCTCATATCTTGCGATACGAGATTGCTCTCCATATAAATCTTTTTTATGGAGGAAGATAGAAACTGAGTCCATCTTCTCGTGCTGCCTCTGGTTTGCACCATCAACTGAGGCTAACACGAGGCACTTGGCTTTCACACAGTCTTTTTCCAATGTCATACGGATGTCAATGTCCGTGACAGGGGAAACTGGTCCTGAGACAGCAAGGGTTTGATTAGTTAAGAGGTGTCCCAGCTTGTCATGGGTAATGGACATTTGGACAGACCTTTGCCAATCATAACAGTCAGGTTCAGTCATTTTATTATCTAGATGTAACCTATGTGTGGTCAATGGGTCGCTGCAATAAGAGAGAGAGAAGAAAACACTCAGCATGATGCTCTTGCAAGTTTAGATTGGTTTTTAATTTATCTAAACAGGATGGCTCCCACTGTCTCTCGAATCCCTCCTCAAACGATAAAGGAAGAATTAGTCGGGATCAATCTCACCGTACAATACTTGCTTAACCGTTCAGCCAGGCCAGTGTCGGTACTTCGAGGGAGGTTTTCCAACGCTTTCGCGAAGTTCCTTAATTAAATAACCTCTTTTCCCTGTGGGCGTAGCCCCGCTAATACCTTTCTAGAAACCTACTTGGTTTATAGCATTGATCGTTAAGTGAGAAAGTTCCGGAGGAGTAGCTTATACTCACAGTAGGATCGGGATCCAAATATCATCGTGTGACAAAACTGAAGGAATCCTACCAGAATCATCACACTCCAAATGGTATGCAGCGCTAGCAAGTTTCAGTTCTTTTGAAACTCCCGATGTGGATTTTTGCCCCATGCTCTTATGACCTTGACGAAGGCCAACATATCATAAGTCACATGTCAAGTTCTATCCGTCATTGTCCAGGTTAATTTGAACCCACCCATACATACCCTTGACGAAGGCCAAAATAGTAGTACGACTGTCCCAAACCAATGCATCTATCTATGCTACAGATAAATATTCAGCAGCTACCAATCACTATGCCTTGGCGAAGGTCAAAATACATAGCTTGAATACTACTGACTGTTTAACTGAAATGACGGAGGGCTACGAATGGTTTTGGCGAAACCGTGAACGTAGTGAACTTGATATAATCGAAGGAACCTGATAGCTTTTAAAAGGAGTGGTTCAAGCTCCGCGTTTAAAAGATGGCTTTTGAAAAGAACCGAGTGGTTTTGAAAATGTTCCAACGACTTTTACTTGGTTTATTTTCTTGCATTAAATTTAATGCGTCCCGTCACTTAATCCTACCATTGCAGAAAACAATGAAAATATGACGTACGCTTATGCCATCCGCATTCGCCACGAGGCCCCGTCATTACCCGTTAGGTTACTTAACTAACGACAGAGCGGGGGCTGGACTAGCGCGGATGCAAAACATAAGCAACGCCTAAATAATATCATATATAGATATACTCATTCGTCACATGCAATGATAGCCATTCCAGATCATAGATGAACACATTGGATATACTAGGAATCTGCAATTCGTACGAGCCTGTAAAGAAAAGAGGATTACACGGTCGTAGTGAATAGCCAATACCCCACCCAAGACCCCTACGGGTGCGGCAAACTACCCGCCAAGTACCCGAAGCGAAGCAACCTCCCTCACCACCGTGAGTAGGCCACTCGGCACTTCGAGATACCCGGTAGTTTGTGCACCCCACCATGGGTCTATCCTAGGAGCAAAAACAGTAAAAGAAATTATACAGTGACGGCTACAACCCCATCCCGGTTGTGCGGCCATTTAAATAATATTACATCAATTACAACTTTACATGATTTGAAAGAAAAAGAAAAAACTCTCATCTCACAACCCCCGGCTATTCATCCGCGAAAATCCAATGAATTCATATACACATACCATCAACATTACAGATTACAGATATGTATAACCCCCACTAATCGACGTATAGCGATTAGTAGACGTTCAATACATATAACACATCACAGATATAAACCCGTTAGCTCTAGTCTTTAGAAACTCGATCAAAATACGGTTTTTTAAGCCCCAAAATCAAAATTTTCTTTCTGTAAAATCTTGGCTGAAAAAACATACTCCAAAAATCCCAAAATACCCCATAAAGTATACTGCAGTGAAACCGATCCACGGCCAAGTCAACTCGGCCGCGAATCCGCGGCAAGAAGCTTTTCTTGCCGCGGAACCGCGGTGAGTTGGTCGGTTCTGTGGATCGTTTTTCTGCAGTATACTATAAAAACCCTGAGTCGATTTTTGGTATATGTCAAATAATTTTTACAGCAGTTTAAAAATCGACAGAAAGCATGTGTTCTGGGCGTATTTCGGGACTTTTTCTCCGATCGAATTTCTAGTTACTTTGCTAACATGTTAGATAGTGTTTAACTAGGCTCTGATACCACTGTAAGTCCACGTTACCTCTCCCGGTACTTACGGGCTTGCGGAAATGATGAAAAACGATTTTTCAAGAGGTGGTAACATGGACTCAAAATACGGATCTTTGTTAAACAACTACCTAACAACCTAACTAGGAGTTTTACCTACTCGGTTAGGGAGCTATACCTTTCTTGAACTCCTTCATCTTCAACTCTTTGCGGTGTACGGATCGGCCTCACCTCGTCGTCTCCTTGCGCCGAAGATGGATCCACCTGAAAGCTTCTACCTTTGGCTTCTTCTTCGAACTTGAAGAAACTAGAACACTTGGTTTGCTAAATCTTGTGAACTAGGATGAGTAGAGAAGTGATATGGGTTTTCTTTTATCTCTAAGGAAATGTTTCTCAACTCATGAGAGGGAGTTGCCTTGAGCTAGAGAGAGAGCAAGAGGAAGAGCAAGAGGGAGAGCTCAAGCAAGAGAGAGAAAGCAAATGAGAGAATGAGTAAGTCTTTTGCAATCCAAGCTCTCATAATCCAAAATCATCATAACAAATAATAGTAATCAAGTATTGTGTGATGGTTCAAGTCAAAATGGCCATACCATTTCATGCACTCATTTTGCAAGAAGAAACAAGCAAGCAAAAGTCTTTGCCATGAAATGATAGCCATTGTAATGATGATGGTCAACTAATCCAACCCAGTCAACCGGTCAACAAAGTCAACAAGTCAACAAAGTCAACCCCTCAACAACCATGTCACTATAATTCTTAATTAATATTATTGTTAATTATATTTCTTATTCTTATTAGGGTTTGGCAAAAAGTCAATAGTCAACAGTCAACAGTCAACAACCCCAATGAGAATCCTCTGCCTCTGTCTCTCTGTCAACTGTGCATACACCCCGCATCCGCGTTCCGAGGAACACGAATACAAACGAGATAAAACTAATCCCAAAACGTACACTTGGATCTGGCTTAAACCAAAGCCCGCTAGTGTTAACTGTCCGGACACTAAACGTGCACAAGTGCACGGATGTGACCGAACCCTGTCGCAAAACCATGCGACCTGTCGCAAAACCATGCGACCTCTACTCTTTTGCCTAAAGGCGAATAGCTTTCGGTATGGGACTCTAAATACTCGACACTACGCTGGCAGTGGGTTTAACCACAGACCGCATGCGGCACTAGCTGTGCGTAACGGTCACCAGGTAGATGCCGACAAGAAGACGGACGAGGTGAAACCCATCTGAACTCCGACTGAGCCTGAATGTGACAATCTCCGTACAGTCCGGTCTGTTCGTCTGATAACATCGCATGGCGGGCCTAGGGGGCGGTAAACGTCAATCCCCTAATAGTGGTACAAGTCGTGTCGGAGTGTAGCGCAGAACACCCTGAGATAACACTGGAAACCTACCAGTATATCTCGCTTGCCCTGGCCAGGGACTTTGTGTGATGGCTCTCCTAGACACAGCGCGATATCAACCCCTAATACCGGGAGAAACGAATCCTGTCTAACCGTCACTGCCTCCAAGTGCTTCGGGACTGCACCCAACTACTACCTGTTTGCATGACTCCTTTGAGCCATGGTAGGGTAGTAATCTAAGTACAATGGGAACACACTCGAGGAGAAGTGACAGTGTCAAGTCAGCGGACTAAGCTGTACTCATGTCACCTGGGAATTGATAGCTGACGATAGGTATAATACCAACCAACAGTTCCCAACGAGTCCTGTCCAGTGTACTCGTAACCTAACGAGCACCCGCATACTATCTCAAGTACGACGTACTGACGTCTGTGGGACAGACCGTCTCCCACACTGGGATGAGAAGCGCATACGCTAGTCTACTCGGGAGTATCGATGCCCTGTCTCGATAGTCCTATGACTAGGGACCTGTATAAGGATGTGCTTGTAGATTACCCAGCCCCCACTAGTGTGACTGCCGTCACAACGCTGATAACCAAGCAAAGATCCTAAGGGCTCTACTAATATGTATAAGCTATATGCTAAAAGAAACACATGCACGTATTGAAGTAGAAACAAACCAAGTAGCATACTACCATTTTGAGCAAGATTGTGTATACAACCGTGAATATCCCAAGCTTCCATTAAGTAATATACAAGCTAGTATGATACAGTAATGGCCTCTAAAGAATATACACTAACATCAACATGTGTCGCTCGCGACATATCAAAATCATGGAACCTGAGTGTCAAACATCAACACTCGAAAACATCATGAAACATGTGCCTAGCATCGGCACGTAAATCCTCATATATCAGGCTCCGTCAGTCTAGATCGGCTCATATCATCTCTCAACTCCGGTCGGTATCCTCCGGATATCCGTCGAGCTCAAATACAATCACCGGTAGGTAGTAGTCCCTCTGACAGCCTCATCGTCTAGCTACACAGCAGATCCGTTCTCGCCCCGGGGTACCATACCGGGCCCACCATGTACCCGCAATCGGCCTCATCCGCTCCTCGAATCGGGTTTTACATGTCGCTCTTAGCACCGAGAAAACACATGGTGGACGCACTGAGATATCATATCAAGGGTAACCGGGTTTTTAAAACAATTACATACACTCTTTGGAAATATCCACGGTTCCCAAATCCAGAAATATCATGGAAACAACATATCTCAATGCGTATAATCAAAAGCATGATGTATGCGACATGTAAAAGAAATGTAAGCATATCAGTATATCATGCAATATGGAATAGTAATATGCACATATTGAGGGAAACCGCTCTTTTAAAATGAATCAGTTTAAAAAGTATCTTGCGGTTCCCAAATCTCCAAATCCAGCGAGAATCATCTATGTATGTGCGAATACGTATGTATGCACATATGGGTGTACAATAGGTATGTACACAAGTAAGACATGTAAGGGATCATATCCTGAATGCAACAGTACTACAGTGTAGTGACATAGCAATTATCGATGATGAAGTGTGTGAGCCGGCAAGCAGGTGTACGTGGAACATATGCAGCATCGATAATGGTGCTGGTGTCCTAACAGCATGGTTTTGATATAACAATAAACATATTTATCATGCAATGCGATGCAAACAGTAAGTATATGCAGCAAATAAATAATAAACACAACTGTGTAGAAGCTACATCAATGCATCCATCTCATACTGTTTAGCCATTTGAAAGAAGACGAATCGGGGTTTTTAGGAAATAAGGGCTACTGTGTTTTTAAGAAAAGATTCGACTTTTGAAAATATCCGTAGAATTCATTTGCCTGTCTTTAAAATACTCCCGATTCGTTAGTTTTTTTGAAATAGGTATGACCTCAGCCTAGCCTAACAACTACTAGCAAAACTACGACTCTAACCAACAAGTCAATCAGGAGGGGTATGAAAACCACCTAAATCTGAGTCTTTATATATATATATATATATATATATATATATATATAAGTATAATAGTCGGTGATCCCGCCTCAAAGGTACCGCGTACGATACAATATCATATGACATCCTTGAGTCATGGGTGCAGATCTATCATCAATATGAAGCTCGTACGCTAAATCATCGTACGGCATCCCAAAAGCTGGGTACGGGTCAATATCACAATCCTCTCATCAATTATCACGGATCCTTATCATCATATCTCAAGATCTGGGGTACTGATCTAAGTCTAGTACAAATCGATACCATCTATATAAATATAAATGCGTGTGTGCAACACACGTCTAAAGGCCCGCTAAAATCACCCGTCGTATCCCAAATACGAATCACATCATATCACCGATCTCATGGCACTATGCCCAATATCATCGACTCATCTCCAAATATCATCCACTATCCTCATCATATAGGTATATGTGTAGCAATAAGCATGTGTGTGCGTGTGGGTGTAAACCTATTCTAGGGTTCGCATCTAGGAAACTATACTAGTTTACAACTACACCTTAATCTAACCATAGTACACCTAATCTCATCTCAAATATCCATAACGCACCTAATGCTATCAAACATATATATATATATATATTATATAGTATACTAAATCTCGAACTGCGGGGATGCTACACGCCATCAACCCGACTTCCCCCGTAGATATAATCTACTCACCTTGCATCTTGCTTGCCGATGTTGATGTCGCCATCATCCTCTTCATCATCTCGAATCGTCATGGGGGTACCTACATGTCACACGTATTGCATCGCATCAAAACCAAATCAAAGCCAAAATGGCACATGAAAACCAAAATGTCGCACGAATCACCCATAGGTCAAAACCTATGGGTTATATCTTGCAATTCAACCAAATATCAATCGATATAGACGTACAAACGTTAAATAATCGAATACAATACCAAATATCCAAAACTTGAATTCAAACACACGCAAAACATAAGGCAGCAACTTATAAAAGTGTTCCCAGATTTTGTCTCAGGTGTAACCAAGGTTCCAAAACAACACTAGGGTGATATATAGGGTACATTGACCTACTGAAGCAACCTGGACCCACCCCCTCACCAAGTGGATGATCCCCTCACCATAAATTCCGGCCAGGCCTGCTTCAATGGGGTCCGTCTTGCTACAGGGGGTTCCTAGGGTCTCAAATTGGTCTCTTGACTTGTTTATTTTTCCAGTAAAAATCCCAGTTCATTCCAGATTTCCCTGTACCCTCAAAGTCGTCACAAACCGACATGAAAGTCCCGTAATTCTGTATTTTTGGGTTTCAGGTTTTGTTAGGTCAGGGTTTTAGACAATAGGGGTCTAAGGTCATCTTTAAAGTCCAATTGCACAGCCACAACTCAAATTAAACCTAACCCTCTCTAGGGTTTTCCAAACTTCGCCAAATCGACATTAAACTTGGAATGAGGCTAAATCACTTGAAATACTACAATAATTGTGAAAGGGATTACCTCATTTAGATCTCAAGAATCCTCTACAGCGCCAAAATCGAATTTTTCTTGGTCCATTGGGTAGCTAGAGGGCTTGTGCACCTTTTTTGTGAAATGGGTGTGAGGTTTTAAGGTGTTTAGCATGGAGCTTTTTGGGGAGATGAAGAGGGAAGAGAGGGGCAGCAGCAACAGCAGCAGGAACATGAGGAGAGGGATGGGAAATGAGAGGGAGAAATGACAAGGGGATGGCATCATGACAAGGTTGACCCTCACCCACTCTTTCTCTCTCTAACCCTTACTTCTTTCTTTAATTCTTTTCCTTTTCTTTTCCAATTTCTTTCTCACCTCAATAGTAAACCCAAAACAAACCATGGTAGAAAATGCACAAGTGTTTATAAAAAGATATGGTGCATGTTTGCACAAAATACGCTTAAAACGCGATTAGCGAGTTTTAATCGCGATTAGCACTAAAATAATGTCAAATAAATCTTAAACTCTCATAATTTTCATAATTCACTTATAACACCCTCTTTTTTTTAATTTCCATAATTTTCTAAATTTTTCCCTATTTATCGGTATTTAATTATACCGAAATATTAAAATATTCATTAAAATTAATATTAAATCATAAAAATTCCCAAAAATAATATTTTATTTTTTTGAAATGTTGCAGGTCATATCTGGAGTCTCTCGCAAAGAGTCGAAACCACGAACTCGGGCATCTCTAACACTCTAAGGTAGAAACTTGGCTAAATATGTCCTCGAGAACTCGTCCCGAGTCATCGCAGGAATACGCAATGCTTGTCCTCCCTCAATCGACTCACACCAGGTCTGAGAAATTCCCATCAAACAGAAACTAGCCAACTCAATTGATATCGTATCAGAGCGTCCCAACGAACAAAATATCCTAGTCACTCTATCCCGGAATGACTAAGGATCCTCTGTCACATCCCTGCTTGTAAACTCATATGGATTCCGCTTCATAAACTCTGGAAGCGACATCTCATCAATCTCAACAACGGTTGGTACATCTGTCTTCATGGTAGAAAACACAACGATCTCCGGAGTAGGCTGTATGTCAACAGACCTCTCAATCCGGCTGGCCTCAAGCAATGACCCGACCATCTGGTGCGGATCCAAAACACTCGTCTCAAAATGAGAAATCCTAATCATAAAAAGGATAATCAAATTGTTCCTGTGTCAACGGGATAACACCCTGGTCAGTCCTCTTCCTTAACGAGCTCGCACTGACCGCATCTCTATCCACAGCCCTCTCGGCTCGCGTAGCCATGGTGACAGGAAGCACAAACAATCATTGATGAGGATAGATAAAAATAATGAAAAGAAGAAAGGATCTCAAAATATATATCCTAAGATTACTTATGCCGCGGAGTATCGTATCATAAATATGCCGCGGAATATACGTATGGTACATTACTCTACTAGAGTTACCTACTCCTTCAACCAAGGTCAACCCACATAACGAAAGTTCGGGTCTAAAACCCCCAAAGTCAAATCTAAGTTCCGTATGGTCAAGCCTAGGTTCTGAAACATACGCCTTGGACTCCACATAGTCAAACCAACACTCGAACAAAAGTTAAACCTAACGCTCTGATACCAACTTTGTCATGACCCGGATACAGCACATGACCGGCAATTGATGTAAGTCGATGTAGTACACTCCAGTACTTATGGGGAGGCGGAATTTTTAAAAACGATCAAGTTTAAAGAACGAACATCGACTAACCGCTTGAATCGAAGTTAAACAAATAATAACCGAACACATAGCTATACTAAACTATAGTGTTAAGGAATTATACCTAATGAAAACGGTCCTTCGTCTTTGTGTCCTCCTTCGTTCTCCTCGACCTTCTCTAGGTAGTAGACGATCCACCCGAGAGCAAGACACCAAGCTATACCTCTAACTTGAGGTAACTAATCAACTTTGATTGCTAATCAAAGATGAAAGGATGATATAGAGTGAAGGTAATGGATGCTTAAGTCTAACTAAACCTTTGATCTCAACACATGAGAATTAAGGATTAGTATCTTGAAGATGAGAGCTTGAGGAGAGAGAATATGAGATAAGATAATGAGAGAAGAGAGAGAGTGTATCATAATATATTATGAAGCATTCTTATTTAAGAATAATGAATAAAAGAAATGAATAAGCATGCTTCATAAAATATCTAGTGGTGATTCATTAGCATGAGTCATTAAGCAATAAATGTGCATTAATGAAATGAATGAATCACCACCATGACTCACAACCTCATCCAAAGTAACCTCCTTAGTCACATCTTCTAGAAGCTTCTCGTACAATTACGAGAACGCCCCTCCAATCCGCAAAATACGGAAAAACTTTAGACTGTAAAAATCCAATAACCGGATACCAGTAACTGGCTTAAACCAAAGCCGACTGGTAAAAACTGTCCGAAAGTCGTACGTGCGTAAACGCACTTATGCGTCCGAACCCTTTGTCGCAAAACCATGCAACCTCTATATCGTTTCGCCTGGAGTAGGAAACTCTCTGTGTGGGACTCTAGAGACTCGACTACTACGCTGGCAGTGGGTTTAACCACAGACCGCAAGCGGCACTAGCTGTACGTAATGGTCCCCAGGTAGTTGTCGATAAGAAGGTCGATGAGAAAACCCATCCGAACTCCTACTGAGTCTGATGTGACAATCTCCATACAGTCCGGTCCGTTCGTCCAAGACTATCGCATATCGGGCCTAGGAGGGCGGCAAGCGTCAGTCCCCTAATAGCGGTATAAGTCGTGTCGGAGGGAAGCCCATTACACCCTGAGAAACTACTGGAACCTACCAGCAAATCTCGCTTGCCCTAGCCAGGGACTTTGCGTAATGGCTCTCTGACACAGCACGATATCTACTCCCAATATCGGGAGGGACGAATCCTGTCTAACCGCCACTGCCTCCAAGTGCTCGGGACTGCACCCAACTGCCACCTGTTTGCACGACTCCTTTGAGCCGTGGTAGGGTAGCAATCTAAGAACAGTGGGACACACTCGAGGCGAAGTAGCAGTGTCAAGTCTGCGGACTACGCTGTACTCATGTCACCTGGGAACTGTTCACTGACGACTGGTATCAAACCAACCAACAGTTCCCTGTGAGTCCTGTCCGGTGTACCCGTAACCTAACGAGCACCTGCATACTATCTCCAGTACGACGTACTGACGGCTGTGGGACAGACCATCTCCCCAACTGGGATGAGAAGCGTACACACTAGTCTACTCCGGAGTATCGATGCTCTGTCTCGATAATCCAACGACCAGGGACCTGAAAGAGGATGTGCTTGTAGACTACCCAGCCCCCACTAGTGTGACTGCCATCACAACGCTGGTAGACAAGCAAGATCCTAAGAGCTCTATCAATACGTACACTCACATATTAAGATAGAAAAACCAAGTAGCATACTACCATGTTTAGCAAGATTGTTATATACATGTGAATATCCCAAGCTTCCATTAAGTAATATACAAGCTAGTATGATACAGTAATGGCCTTCTAGGGCATAAACACTAACAATCTCCCACTTGCACTAGGGCCATGTACTGGCATGTCGTAGACCAATGATCTCGAGTAGCCTCTCGAACTGAATCTGAGGAAGGGCCTTCGTGAATGGATCAGCAATGTTCTCTTCTGAAGCAACTCTCCGAACCTCAATCTCCTGACGATCAATGATCTCCCTGATCAGGTGATACCGCCTCAAGATGTGTCTGGACTTTTGATGGGACCTTGGTTCCTTCGCTAAAGCTATAGCTCCGTTGTTGTCGCAATACAGAGGTATTGGATCAACTATGGTAGGAACAACCTGAAGTTCTGTTAGGAACTTCTTCATCCAGACTGCTTCTTTTGCGGCATCGCAAGCAGCTATATACTCCGCTTCCATCGTCGAGTCAGCAACGGTGTCCTGCTTGGAGCTCTTCCAGCACACCGCCCCTCCATTGAGGATAAAGACATAACCCGACATGGACTTGGAATCGTCCTTATCACTCTGGAAGCCGGAATCAGCAAAGGCCTCCAACCTGAGGTCTTTTCCGCCGTAAACCAAGAACATCTCCTTAGTCCTCCTCAGGTACTTGAGAATGTTCTTTACTGCTATCCAGTGTTTCTCCCCTGGGTCTGACTGATACCGGCTTACCACGCTCAGTGCGTAAGCTACATCTGGTCTGGTACACAACATCGCATACATTATAGAGCCTACCGCAGAAGCGTAGGGTATAATAGACATGCGTTCCCTTTCCAAATCAGTTTTGGGAGACATCTCTTTGGAGAGGGTGATTCCGTGACAAGCCGGTAGATTATCGCGCTTAGAATCTTCCATACTGAATCTTTTCAGTACAGTGTCGATATACCTGGACTGCGAAAGTCCCAACATCCTCTTGGATCTATCACGATAGATCCGGATCCCCAGAATGTAAGAGGCATCACCCAGGTCTTTCATGGAGAACCTGTGTGACAAGAATCCTTTGACAGATTGTAGCATAGGAATGTCATTTCCTATCAATAGAATGTCATCCACGTACAAGACGAGGAATACGACACTTCTGGCCACAACTTTACTATATATGCACGGTTCATCTGGATTTTTGATAAAGTCATATTCTTTGACTGTTTCATCAAAACAGATGTTCCAACTCCGCGATGCCTGCTTTAGTCCATAAATAGACTTAAGCAGCTTGCATACTTTCCCGCTGCTCCCACTCTGATTGAAACCCTCTGGCTGATCCATATAGACGCTCTCTTCTAAATTTCCATTCAGAAAAGCCGTCTTTACGTCCATCTGCCAGATTTCATAATCATGGAAGGCAGCAATAGCAAGAAGGACCCGAATGGATTTGAGCATAGCCACTGGAGAAAAAGTTTCGTCATAGTCCAAACCAGGTCTTTGACGAAATCCCTTTGCAACAAGTCTAGCCTTATAGGTTTCCACCTGTCCATCTACACCAATCTTTTTCTTGAAGATCCATTTGCATCCTATGGGTTTTACCCCATCTGGAGCAAAGTCCAAAGTCCATACTTTGTTGGTGTACATGGACTCCATTTCGGTCCGCATTGCATCTAGCCATCGTACCGAGTCGCCGCTCTGGATGGCCTGCTGGAAGTCAGTAGGTTCATCATCATCTATGATGCAATCCTCTCTATCCCTGTCAATGAGAAAACCGTAGTATCTCTCAGGCGGATGAGACGGCCTACTACTCCTGCGGAGGGGTGCGGGAATGTTCTGTTCTTCTTGAACCTCTGGTTCTACCAAACTTTCAGTAGTAGCTTGTGGTCCTGGAATTTCTTCCAGTTCTATTTCGCTCCCACTCTTCTGATTTTCTAAAAATTCAGTTTCTAAGAAGGTGGCATGACGAGAAACAAATACCTTTTGTTCCTCTGCGTAATAGAAATAATATCCCTTGGAGTTCTTTGGATATCCCACAAGCTTACACTGTACTGAACGTGCCTCGAGCTTGTCCACATGCTGCTTTTTTACAAAAGCTGGACACCCCCATGTCCTAAAATGTTTTAGACAGGGTTTCTTCCCACTCCACATCTGATATGGTGTGGTAGGCACAGTCTTGGTTGGAACCTGGTTCAAAAGATATGCCGCTGATTCTAGCGCATAACCCCAGAAAGATCGCGGTAACTCAGCATTACTCATCATGGATCGTACCATATCCAATAGGGTTCGATTCCGTCTCTCCGATACACCGTTGTGCTGTGGAGTGTATGGAGGAGTAAGCTGAGAGAGAATTCCTTTCTCTTTTAGGTAACCTAGGAACTCGGCACTTAAGTATTCTCCACCTCGATCAGATCTTAGTGTCTTAATACTTTTGCCTGTTTGGTTTTCCGCTTCATTCTTGAATTCCAGGAATTTCTCAAAGGCCTCTGATTTATGCTTCATTAAGAAAATATATCCATACCTAGAGAAATCATCTGTAAAAGTAATGAAGTAGGAATAACCACCTCTCGCATGTGTAGACATTGGACCGCATACATCGCTGTGTATGAGTCCTAAGAGCTCGCTCGCTCTTACTCCTTGTCCAGTAAATGGAGTCTTTGTCATCTTTCCTTTGAGACAGGATTGACAAGTGTCATAAGATTGATATTCGAACGAGTCCAAATATCCTTCTCTATGCAACTTAGTCAACCTTCTCTCATTGATGTGACCCAGTCTACAATGCCATAAGAAAGCTTTATTCAAATCTGGAGACTTTCTTTTTAGTGTGTTCTGGACATTGAAAATTTGGAGTTGGTTTAAAACATATATGCCGTTATTTAATGTACCGGACCCAATCAATCCATGATTAAGGTGGATGTTGACAACATCTCTTACAAACGTGAAATCATAACCTTTATTTGATAACAAGGAAACTGATATGATATTACACGTTAAGCTGGGTACAAAATAACAGTTATGTAAAACCAAAATGTGTCCACTCGTCAATCCTAGGTGATAATCCCCGACGGACGCAGCTCCCACGCTAGCTCCGTTAGCAACCCTGAGGATCATATCACCTTCCTTCAGCACTCTACGGTTTCTCAGTGCCTGCAATGAATTGCAAATATGAGATCCTGATCCGGTATCCAATACCCAGGAAGTAGAGTTGATCGACAGACAATTCTCAATTACAAACACACCTGAAGTCGAAGCCACAGCTTGCTTCGGTTCCTGGTTCTTGGCGTTCCACGCCTTGCAATCCTTCTTCCAGTGCCCTTTCCTGTGACAATGGAAGCACTCATCCTGACCAACTATCGGTACTTCTTTCTTTTTCTTTCCCTTCCCTCCCACCTTACTAACACCTCCTCTAGGTCTGGGTGCGGCCTTCTTCTTCCTTCCTTTGGCCTTAGCCTTGGACCCGGAAGAAGATGAACCGCCAACAAACATAGCGGGTGTTTCCCTTGCCTTCTGCAAGGTGCCCTCCGCACTCCTTAACATGTTCAGGAGTTCCGCAAGTTCAACTTCTTTTCCTTGAAGATTGAAGTTGAGGATAAACTGGGCGTAGGTGGGAGGAAGGGACTGGAGAACAAGGTCTGTATAGAGCTCATTATCCAAAGTCGTCCCAAGGTCTGCGAGCTCTTCTATATAGCCAATCATCTGTAGGACATGTTCACCTACCGATGACCCGACAGCCAATCTCGCTCGAAACAATTTCTTAGAGGTCTCGTATCTTGCTATACGAGATTGCTCTCCATAAAGTTCTTTTGTATGGAGAAATATGCCATCTAAGGACATATCCTCGTGCCTCCTCTGATGTTCATTGTTCATCGAGGCAAGCACGATGCACTTGGCTCTCGCGCAATCTAAATCCCAGGTTTTGCGGATTTCCTTATCCGCATTGCTGGATTTAGGACCAGGGACAGCAGGTGCCGTAGCGGTGAGGACGTACCCCAGTTTGTCATAGGTCAAAGCCATCTTGACATTCCGCAGCCAATCTTTATAGTTTGGCCCCGTCAGTATATTTTTCTCTAAAAGTAACTTAAGTCCAGTCATTTTCAGGGTCGCTGCAATTAGGAGAGAGAGAAGAAAACTCTTTAGCATGATGCTCTTGCAAGTTTAGAGTGGTTTTTAGTTTATCTAAACTGGATGGCTCCCACTGTTTTTCGAATCCTTCCTCAAACCATAAAAGAAGAATTAGCCAAGACTATTCTCACCGTACAATACTTGCTTAACCGTTCAGCCAGGCCGGTGTCGATACTTCGAGGGAGGTTTTCCAACGCTTTCGCGAAGTTCCTTAATTAAATAACCTCTTTTCTCTGGGGGCGTAACCCCGCTGACACTTTTCTGGACACCTACTAGGTTTATAGCATTGATCGTTAAGTGACGAATATCCTGATAAGTATCATATACTCACAGTAGGATCGGGATCCAAATATCATCGTATGATAATGTTGAAGGAATCCTACCAACATTCATCAAACTCCAAATGGTATGCATCTCTTTGCAAATTTCAGTTTCTTTAGAAATTCCCGATATGGATTTTTGCCCCATGCTCTTATGATCTTGACTAAGGGCCAACAAATCATAAGTCACATGTCAAGTTCTGCCCATCATTATCCTGTTGATTTGAACCCATCCGTATACTCTTGACTAAGGGCCAACAAAGTAATACGACTGTCCCAAACCAACTCATCTATCTATGCAACAAATGAATACCCCAGCAGCTACCAATCACTATGTCTTGACTAAGGGCCAAACAAACATAGCTTGAATACTACTGACCATTCATAAGAAATGACGGAGGGCTAAGACTGGTTTTGGCGAAACCGTGAACGTAGTGAACTTGATATAACCGAAGGAACCTGATAGCTTTTTTTAAAAGGAGTGGTTAAATCTCCGCTTTTAAAAAATATCTGTTTTAAAAATAACCGAGTGGTTTCTTTTAAATTGTTCCAACGATTTAAACTTTGGTTTATTTTCTTTGCATTATAGATAATGCGTCCCATCATTAACCTATCATTGCAGAAACAACGAAAATACAACGTCCTCTTATGCCATCCGCATTCGCCACGGGGTCCCGTCATCACCCGTTAGGTTACTTAACTAACGACAGAGCGGGGGCTGGGCTAGCGCGGGTGTAAAACATAAGTGGCGTCTAAATAGCTATCATAAATATAGATATTTTACATTCGTCTGACGCAATGATATTCATTCCAGAACACAGATAAACAATATTGGATTTGCAAGCAATCTGTATTTCTTTTGAGCCTGCAAGAAAAGACAGATTACACAGTTGTGATGAATAGCCGTTACCCCACCCTCGACCCCTACGGGTACGGCAAACTACCCACCCGGCAGTCTGTGTACCCCACCTTGGGTCAGTCCTAGGAGCAAAAACAGTAAAATGAAATAATACAACGGTGGCTACAACCGCAACCTGGAAGTGCCCCGCGAAAATAATATTACAACAAATTACATTTACAACAAATGAATTAAACAATAACCCATTGCAAACCCCGGCTATACACCACAACAGTCCAATACAGTTTATATGCACAAACAGATATAACCATTTCAGAAATGTGCAACCCCCTGCCAACCGACATACTAGCAGTTAGGGGAGGTTTACGAACACATTAAAAAATCACAGATATAATCCAATATGCAAATACTGTAAAATTTCGATCGACTAAACAACATCAATATTGCTCCAAAATCTGCTCTGTTAAACAGTAACCTGAGCAAATATTAAATATTCCAGAAAACCCCAAATATCACAGGGGACCCACACAAGAAAGATGAGTCCATGACTCGGCCAAAGCGCCGCGGAAGGGCGGCGGATCCCACCAATCCGCCGCGCTTCCGCGGCCGAGTTGCCGATTCATGGGCTCGAATTTCTTGGGTGTTCTCCTGGACTACTTTCTTGCTTTCTGAGCACACCTGAAAAATTTTTGGACTTCATTTTAAGTTCGACAGAAACTGAAAATATTTAGGGTTTTCCGGCTTCGATTTTTCGTTCGAAATTCGTACAAATTTGCAATTAAGTTATTTATTGTTTAGCGAGGCTCTGATACCACTGTAAGTCGATGTAGTACACCCCAGTACTTATGGAAAAGCGGAATTTTCAAAAACGATCAAGTTTAAAGAACGAACATCGACTAACCGCTTGAATCGAAGCTAAACAAATAATAACCGAACACATAGCTATACTAAACTATAGTGTTAAGGGATTATACCTAATGAAAACGGTCCTTCGTCTTTGTGTCCTCCTTCGTTCTCCTCGACCTTCTCTAGGTAGTAGACGATCCACCCGAGAGCAAGACACCAAGCTATACCTCTAACTTGAGGTAACTAATCAACTTTGATTGCTAATCAAAGATGAAAGGATGATATAGAGTGAAGGTAATGGATGCTTAAGTCTAACTAAACCTTTGATCTCAACACATGAGGATTAAGGATTAGTATCTTGAAGATGAGAGCTTGAGGAGAGAGAATATGAGATAAGATAATGAGAGAAGAGAGAGAGTGTATCATAATATATTATGAAGCATTCTTATTTAAGAATAATGAATAAAAGAAATGAATAAGCATGCTTCATAAAATATCTAGTGGTGATTCATTAGCATGAGTCATTAAGCAATAAATGTGCATTAATGAAATGAATGAATCACCACCATGACTCACAACCTCATCCAAAGTAACCTCCTTAGTCACATCTTCTAGAAGCTTCTCGTACAATTACGAGAACGCCCCTCCAATCCGCAAAATACGGAAAAACTTTAGACTGTAAAAATCCAATAACCGGATACCAGTAACTGGCTTAAACCAAAGCCGACTGGTAAAAACTGTCCGAAAGTCGTACGTGCGTAAACGCACGTATGCGTCCGAACCCTTTGTCGCAAAACCATGCAACCTCTATATCGTTTCGCCTGGAGTAGGAAACTCTCTGTGTGGGACTCTAGAGACTCGACTACTACGCTGGCAGTGGGTTTAACCACAGACCGCAAGCGGCACTAGCTGTACGTAACGGTCCCCAGGTAGTTGTCGATAAGAAGGTCGATGAGAAAACCCATCCGAACTCCTACTGAGTCTGATGTGACAATCTCCATACAGTCCGGTCCGTTCATCCAAGACTATCGCATATCGGGCCTAGGGGGCAGCAAGCGTCAGTCCCCTAATAGCGGTATAAGTCGTGTCGGAGGGAAGCCCATTACACCCTGAGAAACTACTGGAACCTACCAGCAAATCTCGCTTGCCCTGGCCAGGGACTTTGCGTAATGGCTCTCTGACACAGCACGATATCTACTCCCAATACCGGGAGGGACGAATCCTGTCTAACCGCCACTGCCTCCAAGTGCTCGGGACTGCACCCAACTGCCACCTGTTTGCACGACTCCTTTGAGCCGTGGTAGGGTAGCAATCTAAGAACAGTGGGACACACTCGAGGCGAAGTAGCAGTGTCAAGTCTGCGGACTACGCTGTACTCATGTCACCTGGGAACTGTTCACTGACGACTGGTATCAAACCAACCAACAGTTCCCTGTGAGTCCTGTCCGGTGTACCCGTAACCTAACGAGCACCTGCATACTATCTCCAGTACGACGTACTGACGGCTGTGGGACAGACCATCTCCACAACTGGGATGAGAAGCGTACACACTAGTCTACTCCGGAGTATCGATGCTCTGTCTCGATAATCCAACGACCAGAGACCTGAAAGAGGATGTGCTTGTAGACTACCCAGCCCCCACTAGTGTGACTGCCATCACAACGCTGGTAGACAAGCAAGATCCTAAGAGCTCTATCAATACGTACACTCACATATTAAGATAGAAAAACCAAGTAGCATACTACCATGTTTAGCAAGATTGTTATATACATGTGAATATCCCAAGCTTCCATTAAGTAATATACAAGCTAGTATGATACAGTAATGGCCTTCTAGGGCATAAACACTAACAATTGAATCATGTGAAGTCTATTGGATCTCACCGTAACCCAAGTAGGCCGAAAACTAGGAATCTAAACCTTTTTAAGTAAATAGTGGAGGGGAGGTTTTGGAAAATAGTAAAATATGAAATCAAGTTCTACTTTTTAAAGCATACGTAAAGTTTGTTTGAAAACACAAATGGGTTTTAGACTAAGGTTCGAAAACATTTTCTTCATTTAAAATTTCTACAGCACCTCCCTTGTAAATTTTGATACAAACCAATACATATACATAAATAATATCAGCATCCCCAATCGGGAGCTATATCATCACCCAATCGGCGGAAACACAACCACACAGTAATATACGATGCCTAAGGCGAAGATCATCACAAGAAAAGTAAAGAAATACTAAAGCATCATTAAGTCAACTATATCCAACTCGACATATAAAAGAATAACATAGATGTCTTGACTCAAAGTTCATAAGAATATACAAGTTTGGTCGATGGAGTTTTTAACTATATTATAAAAGAATATACATATACTAGTGGCGGTTATGATTTGGAATGTAACCCACCTACATCCAAAGCAATCACCCAAAGAGAATGAAGAGTGCCAGCAAGCCGTTACTGATCTGAGCGGTCGGTCCTGCAAGAAACTATGACACAACGGGGCTGAGTTGCCAACTCATGAGTAGAAGATATCATCAGGTAGAAATCGAAAGCATAACGATCTACCTAGGTCATATTGTATAATACTATCATAGTATGTGGTAACGTAAGTGAACATGTATATGCATAATAACGTGTCAGTATCAATATGTAGAAATATGTCATCCATAACATATATATATCATCCAATGAGTGTCCATCAACTACACTCAAAATCCTTATAAAAACTATTGAGTGTCCAGCATTGACACTCGACATCCTCATAAATCCCGTGTCCAGCATCGAGACTCGAAATCTTCAAATCCCAGCTACTGTCTCTCAGATCGGCCCTCATATCCATCTGAATCATATCACTCTGGTCGACATCCTCCAGATATCTGTCTAGTTTTCATACTATCACAAGTCGGCCTCATCCCCACTAGGATCACCCGCCTTTGTATACGGGTTTCTTGCCTCTCAGTACCATACCGAGTCCACCATGTATCTGCAATCGGTTCCTCCCCATCCCTCGATTCAGATAAAACTCATATCTCAAAACCCAAACAAATCATGGTGGACGCTAAATCATCATATCAAGAGAAAACAACATTTTAAAACATTCACAGGTTTTATAAAATCATATCCGCGGTTTCTCAAATCTCATAGAAATAGAATCCTTTAAAAACTCTATCTCATAAGAACATAGAAATAATGGAACAACATATAAAATTACAGAACAGTAATATAATACATGCTGATGTGAAATGAGCAGTAATTTAAGGTACCGGCAGGAATATAGTATGATGTGAAATAGCATGACAAGTTTTGTATATGTACAAGACATGGCAATTACCAACGATGTGTGCGTGAAACATACGAGTCTGTGTACATGCAACATGTAAATCATTGGTAATTGTACAGTGTGCTGCAAGCGTGTTTATATAAGCAATGTAAAGAAAGTACAATATCCAGAACAGTACATGGTGCCGAGTAATAAGTAGTTATTTATAATGCTAACAGGGTATAGTGTGATACGGATGACATAGCAAGTCCTATATGTGTACATGGTATGGCAATTACCGATGAGGTGTAGATGTAACATGCGAGCATGTGCACGTGCAACATGAAATTATCGGTAATAGTGCGAGTGTCCTAACAAATGAAGTTATGTAGAGCTTGTAAGTGTATATGTACTCCTTTCCATGTCAACTACGGCTATGCATAATCAAAAACTTAAAAAAACTTGAGTACAATACACTAAATCTCTGGGATACAAGCCCAAACTCTATACTAAATAAACCCTAAATAAAGTTTTAACTACTCGGTTGAAATTACAACCTTTGTAGACGGTCCTTTGGGTCTTGAAAGTTGACTCATCAAGCTCCTTGGGTTGATGGAACGAGCTCTCGAAGCCGGCCTTCCGTGTCAAAGACAATCCACCCGAGGATGTCGATTCAAGCGATAGCTTCGCCCGAAGCAACTAAAGATCAAGTCTTGTTAAGACAAGATACTTAGAATGGTGTAGTTTGTGAAACTAAATGCTCTCTTTTAATCCTCACAACTCAAGAGGAGAAATTGAGGAAGAAGAAGAAGAGGTAGCAACTAGAGAAAAATCTTCAAGTGAAAAGATAATCATTCTCACTTGAAAATATCTCACACTCTCATACTTATCTCTACATCACTAAAACAAAAGAGTGGGTGGGCAAATGACTCACTAAGGTGAGTCACAAGCCCACATACTCTTCATTAAATGATGGAGAGGTGAGTATGAGAGAGTGTAGCCACCTCACTAGATACACATATACAAACACTTATAAATATAAATGTAAGTACATAAACAAGTATATCCACACCCGTTTAAATATGTATACCGTATTTCTACTAAAATATGAATACCATATTTGTACCGAAAATACAAAATACGCGGATTCATATTCAGAAGGAAATACATGTATTTGTATCAAAGCACAAATACCTGTATTTATACAAAGACACTTATTCGTATAAATACCGTATTCGTCTTAAAATACAAATACCCAAAAGAGAGCAATATAATACTAGCATCAAAATCGGCTGTCTTTCAAACCTTCTTGTACTACTAAACCGTTCGATTAAAAACGTGTATAAATACACGTGTTCAATCAAACATCCTTGCGTAAAACCATATGCAAACTACACCGTTTCGCCTGAACCGGGAAACCCTCTGTGTGGGACTCTAAAGACTCGACAATACGCTGGCAGTGGGTTTAACCACAAGCAGGTCAGTGGCACTAGCTGTACGTAACAGCTACCCAGGTATATGTCGAAGGGAAGATTGACACGATGACTTGTCCGAAAACCCTACTGAGTCTATACGTGACATTCTCCGCAGAGTCTGGTTTTTTCGTCTAAGAGTATCGCATATCGGACTTAATGGGGTGGTAAACGTCAGACCCCTAATATCGCAATAAGTTGTGTCGGTGTGGAACCCAATACACCCTGAGAAACTACCGGTGTACCTACCAGTAAATCTCACTTGCCCTGACCAGGGACTTTGTGTATTGGCCATCCATACACAGCGCGATATCAACTCCCAATACCGGGAGAGATGAATCCCTTCTATCCCCTACTGCCTCTAAGTGCTTTGGGACTACACCCAACTACTACCTATTTGCACGTCTCATTTGAGCCATGGTAGGTAGTAATCTAAGTACAGTGGGAACACATTCAAGACGAATAGTGACGTCAAGTCAACGGACTAATCTTGTCATGACCCGAAATTGACATGCGACGGCACTTAAACTATGTAACGTCTACAGGGGTAACGCAATTCAAGTTAGCCGAAAACCCAGAAATCTAAACCATCAAAAATAGTAAGTGATAAGAACATTGTTAAATCTTTTTGGAATCTCAAATGAAAATCTATAACTTAAGTTTCTTTCTTAAAAATTTCTGCAACACCTCCTTTGTAAAAACTAGCCCCGAAACGGGTACAACATAGAATATAAATAAAGCATCCCCAAACGGGAGCAAATCTTGCCCAACGGCGGAAACAAACACCACAAGCATATATACGACGCCGTAGTGAAGAAATATAAATGAAAACAGCATAAGGAGGTAAAACTACATAATAAGACCGGCTCCCACGAGCACGGCACCCAAGTCACAAAATAATACAACATCGATCCTCATAACTCGTCTCTAAGTCAAATACATGAAGGTGGTAGATGGAGAGTGCTAGATACAAAAAAAGATATACGATGTACATAAATAGATAACCGCGAAACCTAACTATAGCAAAGACTGAAGCCAACCGTAGCGGTATCCGCAAAAGTGGAGATAGTATGAAGCCCGGCCGCGACTACTCTGAGGGTCTATCCGGCAAAACACTGTGGCACAACGGGGGTGAGTTTCCAACTCGTGAATAGTAAATAACATCATGCAGGTAATCACAGGTATGCACGTACTGCGATAATCTATCACATGCAAACCGATAGTATAATATAGCAATATGTATATGCAACTGTCATAAAAGATACTCTATCAGGTACTACTAAAACATGAAGCAATGGATATCAATAAATGCTGAGTATGGGATAAAATATATCATCAGCACGGAATCCTCATCGTGGAAAAACTAGTGTCCATCAACAACACTCCAAATCTCAATACCTCAGGCACCGCATCCTCAGATCAGCCCTCATATCCTTTAAGTCTCATGGAACTTGAGTGTCCAACATCGACACCCGAAATCATCATGAAAACTAGTGTCCAGCATCGACACGTAAATACTCATCTCTCAGGCACCGTCACCAGGACCGGCCCTCATTTCCGTACATCTCATGGAACCTGAGTGTCCCACATCGACACTCGCAATCCACATATCATGTCCGTAAATAACTCTGGTCGGTATCCCCCAGATAACCGTCGAGTCCAAATACTATCACCGGTAGATAGTACTCCTCCTGCCAAGCTCATCGTCTATACCACAAAAATCACCTCTTGCCCCGGGGAACCATACCGGGTCTACCATGTACCCACAGACGGTGCCTACCGCTCCTCGAATCAGGTTTCTAACACAAGTCTCAGAACCGAGAAAACTCATAGTGGACGCATTGAAATATCATATCAAGAGAAACCGGGTTTTCAAGCAATACATAAATTCTTGAAATACCTCCATGGTTCTCAAATCCATAAATCATATGAAATCCATATCTCAATGCGTAAATCCATGAAAACATAATATATGCAACATAGAAGCGTAATATGAGCATATCAAGGGAAAACCGTTATTTAAATGCATGAAGTTTTAAAATATATCATGCGGTTCCCAATTTCCTCCGAAATCAAGTGCAGCATCATATGAGGTGTACATGTAACTTATAGCAAAATATGTATATCTACATGTAAGCAGGTATGTATGATGCATTTCATAAGCCCAATAGCACAATAATCAACGTCTCAATGTCAAATGACAATACAGTACCACTTAGGGCTATATGTAGCTATAGCAAGGTATGTGAGTGTACATGTAAGTATGTATGCATGATGTGCATGTAGCTGTAGCAAGATATGTGGGTGTACATGTAAGTATGTATGCATGATGTACATGTAGCTATAGCATGGTATATGTGTAAGCATGTAAGTATAGCATGTATACTACATTTCATATGCGCAATGGAATAAGAATCAATGTCTCAATTGTCCCTAACCAATACAATATCACGTATGTATATGTGTTAGCTATATCTCATAAGCACAATGGAATAAGAACCAATATCTCAATTGTCCCTAACCAATACAATATCACGTATGTACATGTGTTAGGTTTATCTCATAAGCACAATGGAATAAGAATCAATGTCTAAATTGTCCCTAACCAATACAACATCACATATGTATAGGGTTGTGCGTGTCATGGCAATTACTGATACAATATTACCTATGTATATATATTGTGCGTGTCATGGCAATTACCAATACAATATCACATCTGTATATATATTGTGCGTGTCATGGCAATTACTGACGGTGTGTGCGTAGCATACAATTTGTCCTCGTGCAACATGAACCGTCAATAATAGTATTGTGTCTCATAAATACTATGTTCATATGCAATAGGAAAATGAGGTATGCAACAATGGTAAACATGTACAATCAATGTCCATATACTTATAACTAATAATCATGTCATTGAATCTAGCCCAGACGCATAATGCCATGCGGGTGATTCCCCAGTAGATGTTAAATCTACTCACCGATGGTCTCGAGCTAAGTAAATCTGACCACCTGCTTCCCTTTCTTCGCAGCGTTCGAAGTCCCTGCTCGCGATCCTAAAATTTCACAAACACAACACATAAGACTAAATATCCTGCGCCGACATAAGACAACGAAACGCAAGGATAACGTCCACAAGATATACACAATGTGCACTTAGTGCACAAAACGCGTTCGAAATCGGCACAACCTCAGCTAGGAACACTAAATGACATAACCAACAAGCCTAGACCCTGATCGTACCATCGCGCATTCACAACACAATATATATCGTGGAAGATAATATATATATAACATCGCAATGTCAAAAGAAACCCATGCCTAATTTATCCGAGAACCTAGTAAGCAACTTTTAATCATTTTAGCGCAAGTCTAGAAGTTTAAACAATTCTAGCGATCACAACATCACAAAGTAGCTTAATTAAGTCACACAAACCTTTACTACAATTTTAATCTCACCCATATAAGATTTAGTAAAAGTTAGTTTGCAATTAAGCTTAATTAGAAAATTAGGAAAAATATCATTTAACAATCTCACAACTAGCTTAAGTTTTCCAAGTTTACACTACTCAATTAACCATTTTAAACAATCAAAACCCTAACTTGATCTTCAAAATCTTTTCTTGAATTTCTAAACATGCAAATTAAAGACATATTTAAACATCTAATAAGCTAGCTTAATATATTAAAACAACAACTAAGCTTAGGGTTAGGATTTTATACCTCACACTTGATTCTAAACTTGCAACTAAACTTCCAAATCAGCCTCCAAAATGCTAACTTTCATGAAGATCCAAGCTTGGTTAAGGCGAAAGAATAATGGGTGTGGATTTTTTTTGAGTTTGTGGGATTATTTGATAATTTTTGATGAATTTTCGAAGCTTGAAGAAGTGAAAATGGAGTGGGAAATGAAATGGGGCAGCGGGGGGGGGGGGGGGGGGGTCGGCCACCTCAAGGAAAAGGTGATGAATGTTGTGGAAAAGTGTGGAAAGATCTAGGTTAAAACACAATTAAAGCATAATTAAAGCACTTTACTTTATGCCACCTCATAATTCTTTAATTAAAATCTCCATTAACCTTAAAAATATCTAGATATTTTCCAAGATATTTTGCAAAGAAGTCAAAGTGCTTAATCTTGTGATTAAGTTGGCATGGATTCAAATTAGCACAATTAACCTAATCCAAATTGTAATTACCGCTAATTAAAGGCATAATTAAAAGGTTATAATAATATTTTAATTAAGGAAAAATATTTAAGGGAACTAAAATTTACAAGTGACTAACTAAATACCGCAACTAGCAATTTCCTAGTTAAACTAGGCACAGTTAATTCTATACCCAAAAAAATGATCACTTCTAGGTTTTCACGGAAAACACAGTTTATTTTACCTATTAACAGAAAATTCGCATAAACGATTTCTAAAACGTTACAATCTTCCCCCTTTAAAGAAATTGGTCCCTGAATTGAAAATTTTATCTACGCGTACCTTCAAAGAGATGAGGGAAAATTTCTTCCGCATCTTGCTCGCAGCCTCCCAAGTGATCTTCTCACTAGACGGGCTACTCAAAAGAACCTTCACAGATGGAAAGACCTTTGACCGAAGTTTCTCCACCTGCCGATCCAATAATTATCGGCCGCTTGGTGAACGAAAGATCGTGTCCTAGTTGAATGGCCTAGTGTTGAATCATGTGAGAAGGGTCATGAAGGTATTAGCGAAGTATAGACACAATGAATACGGGGTGTGAAGGGATAGCCTAGCACCTCGTCAAGGGTTCGGTAGCATCACATATGACATAATCAAAATTTTAGAGGTTCTAAGTTAACTCGACAAGAATCGAAACTAGAAGTTTTAGGGATTCATACAAATAAGCATCACATGCAAATGTAAAACTATCACTAAGAGTAGAGATTACAACCTTTGTAGATCTCCCTCGGTGACTCCTTGGCACTATGAGAGTTTGGAACGGATCGATGGAAGCCTTCCTTGTCCACGATGATCCACCCGAAGTCCCTTTGCCCAAAGCTCCTTACCTTACTTGTTTCGCAAACGAAGTAGAGTAAACACCCTACACAAATCGGCTAGATGTGTGTAGTATGATAATGTGGTTTATGTTCTTCAATTGAAATCCTTTCCTTTGTCAATCTTCACTCAAGAGAGAAATCAAGAGAGGAAGAAGAAGATAATAGTGGCTTGAGCTTTCTATCATATCAAATATGATAACTTGTTTTCACACCCTTGTTCACAATTTTTTTCCTTGTTGTGTGCATCTTGTTTCATATCACATATGAAGCTATTTATAGTGATGAGAAAGGAATAATCACCATTATTCCATTACCACCATAATTGTGAGTGGAAATTCTTTTCCTAAAGAATTAAGCATGGGTGGAAATTCTTTTCATTAAGTTAAGTAAAGCTTACCCACTAAAGAATAAAGGAGCATGAGTGGATATTCTTTACATTAACTTAAAATGATAAATACAAATTAAAAGCTTCAATATAAGTCTTATATTGCCACCATTCTTGTATCAACAACCATGATACTATGTATGTATGTATGTGTCCATGCACATCATCATGTGCATGCATGCATGCATACAAAAGGATTTACTTAAAGATTTAATCTAAATGTAATTTGTTAAATCAACACTTGATTTAGCAAACCGGTCATATCTCATACGATCCGTCATATAGAAAATGCCCGATTAATATACGTTATCACATAACCGTATTTAATCGGGTCCCACGCATATCTCATATGCACACCACATCTTTTTGCCTGAGCCAGGAAACTTCATTGTGGGACTCTAAGACTCGTCAATACGCCAGCAGTAGATGATGATCATATCAAATATCTACAAGCCGCAAGAGGTCAGCTAAACGTAACGGCCACCCGGGTATTGAAACGATCAGAAGAAAACCAGCGAAGCTGTAAAAACTCCCGTCGAGCCAACTGGCAACACTTACCGTACAGTCCGGTCTCTTCGTCAGATATGCTGCATATCGAGTCTAGGGATGGTATCGTCGACCCCAGTAACTCAATAAGTCATGCTGGTGTATGGCTCATAACAGATTGAGAAACTACTGATAACTCTTATCAGTAAATCTCAGCAGCCCTGGCCAGGGACTTCATGTTATAGCCAATCGAGCATAGCACAACATCAACCCCCAATACCGGGAGAGACGAAATCCCTCCTATCGCTCATTGCCTCCATGCGCCTCAGGACTGTACCCAAAGACTACCTGTTTGCACGACTCAGTAGAGCCGTGGTAGGGTGGAGATCAAAGTATAGTGGGAGGACACACAAGACTCTATGACGATTTCGGGTCTACAGACTAACCTGTACCAGTGTTCCTTGAGAACTGCTATCCGACTATAGATATAATACCACATAGGAGTTCTCGGCGAGTCCGTTCAGTGTACCCAGTCTCCACTGAGCACCCGCATACAATCTTTGGTGTCTCCTCACCAGATGGATGTGGGATCATCCATCGCCCATCATATGGGACAAGAATAGTATACGCTAGTCTACTCTGAAATATCGATGCCCTGTCTCGATACACCCTCGACTAGGAACAGTTCAAGGATATGCTTATAGACTACACGTACCCCACTAGTATGATCCGCATCATAATCACAGTAGTAAAGAAAATATCCTTTGGGCTTTATCAACATGTGTAAATGATTAAATCTACATGTCCAGATAAAGTAAACCAGATAGCGTACTATCATGTTGAGCAAGAAATTTATCTATCTCCATAGATAATATGTCCAAGTTTCCACTATCCATATAATGGCCTTTAGGGCATACATATTACTAACAATCTCCCACTTGCACTAAGGCCAGTTATTGGCGTATCTCATACCCAACATTTCAAACAGTCGCTCATGCTGAGGCTGTGGAAGTGCCTTGGTGAATGGATCCGCTGTGTTATCCTTTGTATCTACTCTCCGAATCTCGATCTCCTGGCGATCTACTATCTCCCGGATCAGATGATATCTCCTTAAGATGTGTCTGGATTTCTGATGGGACCTAGGTTCTTTGGCTAATGCTATAGCTCCATTATTATCACAATACAATGGTATTGGATCAACAATGGTTGGAACTACTCTTAGTTCCGCAATGAACTTCTTCATCCAGACGGCTTCCTTAGCAGCATCACTTGCAGCAATATACTCAGCTTCCATCGTGGAGTCTGCAACGGTGTCCTGTTTGGAACTCTTCCAACTAACCGCTCCTCCATTTAGGGTAAATACAAACCCTGAGATTGATTTGCTGTCATCCTTGTCACTTTGGAAGCTTGAATCGGTAAAGGCCTCCATCTGGAGATCCCCATTACCATACACCAAGAACAATTCTTTAGTCCTTCGCAAGTACTTAAGAATGTTCTTCACTGCTATCCAATGTTTCTCCCCTGGGTTGGATTGATACCTGCTTACTACAGCCAGTGCATAAGCCACATCAGGGCGAGTACACAACATCGCATACATTATAGATCCCACGGCTGAAGCGTAGGGTATAACGCTCATGCGAGCTCTCTCTTCATCAGTCTTCGGACAGAAGTCCTTAGAGAGAGTGATTCCATGACTAGCAGGTAAGGCACCACGCTTGGAATCTTCCATACTAAACCTCTTTAGAATGGTGTCTATGTACTTTGATTGGGACAGTCCCAATAACCTCTTGGATCTATCTCTATAGATCCTAATGCCCAAAATGCGCGAGGCATCACCCAGGTCCTTCATGGAGAACCTTTGTGATAAGAATAGTTTGACCGATTGTAGCATAGGAACATCATTTCCTATCAGGAGAATGTCATCAACGTATAATACGAGGAATGTGACAGTACTCACTACAATCTTCTTATAAATACACGGTTCATCTTCATTTCTGACAAAATCAAACTCCTTGATTGTATCATCAAAGCAGATGTTCCAGCTCCTTGAGGCCTGCTTTAATCCATAAATGGATTTAAGCAATCTACATGCTTTCCCGCTGCTCCCACTATCAATGAAGCCCTCTGGCTGATCCATAAAAACACATACTTCTAAATCACCATTTAGAAATGCTGTTTTTACGTCCATCTGCCATATTTCATAATCATAGTGAGCAGCAATAGCAAGTAGGATCCTAATGGATTTAAGCATTGCTACCGGAGAGAAAGTTTCATCATAGTCCAAGCTTGGTCTTTGACGAAAACCTTTCGCTACAAGCCTTGCTTTATAGGTCTCCACCTGTACATCTACACCAATCTTTCTCTTAAAAATCCATTTGCACCCAACGGGTTTTATCCCAGGAGGCGCAACGTCCAAAGTCCATACTTTGTTGGTGTACATTGACTCCATTTCGGATCTCATTGCTTCCAGCCATTTCACTGAGTCACCACTCATGATAGCTTGCTGAAAACTAGTAGGGTCATCATCATCCATGATGCAATCTTCTCTATCACCATCTATGAGAAACCCATAGTATCTCTCTGGTGGGTGAGAAGTTCTACTAGACCTCCTGAGCGGCTGAGGTTCTTGAAGTTCTACTGCAACATCAGTTTCAACCAATTCCTCCTGAGTAATTTATGTCTCTAGAACCTTTTCTAGTTCTACCATATTGCCATTAGTACTTTCCGTAAAGAACTCATTTTCCAAAAATGTGGCATGCTGAGCAACAAACACCTTTTGTTCCTCTTTGTGGTAGAATAGATATCCATACGAATGTTTTGGATACCCCATAAATTTACACATGACCGATCGTGTCTCGAGTTTGTCTGGATTCTGCTTTTTAACAAAAGCCGGACAACCCCAAATCCTAAACTTTTTAAGAGATGGTCTCTTTCCATTCCACATCTCATATGGAGTGGTAGACACGGTCTTGGTTGGCACCCTGTTCAATAGATACATTGCTGTCTCTAATGCATGTCCCCAAAAGGAAAGCGGTAACTCAGCATCACACATCATGGATCGTACCATATCCAATAGGGTACGATTCCTCCGTTCTGACACACCATTGTGCTGCGGTGTGTAAGGAGGAGTGAGCTGAGAGAGAATCCCATTCTCTTTTAAGAAGTCTAGAAACTCTGTACTTAAATATTCTCCACCTCGATCCGATCGAAATTTCTTGATGCTCAAGCCTGTTTGCTTCTCTACTTCAAGTTTATACTCCTTGAATTTCTCAAAAGCTTCAGATTTGTGTTTTATCAAAAACACGTGTCCGAATCTTGAGAAATCATCAGTAAAAGTGATGAAGTATGAAAAACCACCTCTTGCATGTGTAGACATTGGTACGCATACATCACTATGTATGAGGCTTAAGAGTTCACCAGCTCTCTCTCCGTGTCCACTAAACGGAGTTTTGGTCATTTTACCTTTGATACAAGACTGGCAAGTCGCATAAGATTTATATTCAAACGGATTTAAATATCCATCTTTATGTAGCTTGTTTAGTCTTGTTTCATTAATATGACCAAGTCTACAAGGCCAAAGAAAAGCTTCATTTATATCTGAAAACTTTCTTTTACTAGTATGTTGTATATTGAAAACTGTGTGTTGGTTCAGGATGTAAATACCGTTATTTAATGTACCATGCCCAATCAACTCTTGATTCAGGTTAATGTTCATAACATTATTTTGCAATATAAAATGATATCCTTCATTGTCCAATAAAGAAACGGATATTATGTTACACAGCATACTTGGTACAAAATAACACTGGTTCAAAACCAAAATACTTCCTGAAGGCAACCCTAGATGATACTCTCCTACGGATACAGCATGTATATTGGAACCATTTCCAACCCGCAGAGTATGATCTCCAATTTTTAAAACTCTACTATTTCTCAATCCCTGCATACAATTGCAGATGTGAGAACCAGAACCGGTATCCAATACCCAGAATGCAGAGTTTAAAGAAAAACAGTTTTCAGTTACAAACACACCTAAAGTGGAAGCATCAGCATGCTTCTTCTTCTTGAGATCAGCAAGATATTCAGCACAGTTGCGTTTCCAATGTCCTGACTTTTTACAGTAAAAACATTCTCCTTTTCCACTTCCCATAGCCCCGGCTTTGTCTTTCCCCTTCGCCTTTCTAACTCCACCTTTCTGTTTGATGGACTTCTTCTTTTTCTTTCCCTTGGCCTTAGCTTTTGGGAATGAAGAGGAAGATGGCCCAGCAAGCAGAGCAGGAGTCCTTGCCATTTTCAATGTGTTCTCTGCACTTCTCAACATATTGAGAAGTTCAGGCAATGATTTCTCCAAACCATTCATATTGAAATTTACTATGAACGGAGCAAAGGCAGGGGGGAGAGACTGTAGAACAATATCCGTATATTGCTCATTATCCATAGTCCATCCCAGTCCCTCAAGTTCTTCAATAAGACCAATCATTTTCAAAACATGGTCTCCAACTGATGCACCAGGGGCCATTCGCATCTGAAACAGCTTTCTAGATGCCTCGTATCTCAAAGTACGAGATTGCTCTTCATACAACTCCTTTGTGTGAAGAAAGATGGATTGCACATCCATATTCTCGTGTTGCTTTTGATGGACATTGTCCATAGAAGCGAGCGCGAGGCACTTGGCCGTGTTGCAGTCATTTTCCCAAGTTTTTCGGATCTCCCTATCCGAGACAGATGATTCAGGTCCTGGGACGGGTGGGGCTTCAGTATTGAGGACATATGATACCTTATCATATGAAAGTGAAATGTTTAAGTTCCTCAACCATTCTTTATAATTTGGTCCTGTAAGTTTATTTTTCTCAAGTAGAAGCTTAAGTCCTCACATCTGTAACTGCCATTCGGAGAGAAAAAAGGATACACTTAGCGAAATGCTCTTGCAAAGAATTAGATTGGTTATTATTTTATCTAATCGATGTCTCCCACTGCTTTTATCAAATTTTCTTTCAAAACCTGAAAGAAAACTAGCCAGGAATAATTTTCCTGGAAGTAACACTTACTCACAGTGAGATCGAGATCCAACTATCACATAGATGGTATGCAATCTCATTGCAAATTTCAACTCTTGAAATTCCCGATATGGTCTTTACCCCTAGTCACTTATGACCTTGGCTATGGTCAACATATCATAAGTGCTAGTCAAATTCTACCCGTCATTTCGTGATTAATTAGACCCACCCATATGACCCTTGACTATGATCAACATAATCACATGAATGTCCTAACTAATCGCATCATATGCTTTGTAGGAAGACATCACTTAGCTACCGTACACTACGCCTTGACTATAATCAACATACGCAGCACGAATACTAAGTACTCTGCTTCTTAAAATGACGGAGGGTTGCAGATGGTTTTTAAGAAAACCTTTAACGCTTTGAACTTGATCTCGTTGTAGAATCAAACGGTTAAGAAAAGGAGTGGCTTAAGCTCCGCATCTTTTTGAAACTTGCATATTCATAAAAAGCCGAGTTTGTTTCAAATCCGATTCTACAACATCATTAGGTTTCTTTTCTTTACATTAATCTCATTAATGTGATCCCATCATTTAAGTTCCTAAGCCATCACAGAATAGAACGAATACTTATACCATCTGCATTCGCCACAGTGTCCCGTTATGAACCGTTAGGTTACTTAACTAACGGCATAGCGGGGCGGGACTAGCGCGGGAGTAAAATATAAGCAACGTTTATTATATATCATATATATAATAATAATCCATTCGTCTCAGATACTAAGTAATCACATTACAGAATATCAACAGCAGAAGCATATAAAAGGATATCTAGGATGTCTGTATTTTGTATCGAGCCAACAATAGAAAATACGGATTCCACGGTCGTGATGAATAGCCAAGCCCACACCCCTGGACCCCTACGAGAGCAGCAAGTGACCCCGCCAATTCTAGAGTTTAGGAGACCCGGTCTCGACTCCTCGAGATGGCCTCCCACTGAACCCTAGAACCCGGTCACATGTGCTCCCCTCCTTGGGTCTATCCTAATGCGGAAAAGTAAATAATATACAATTGATTTATACATGAATGAAAATAAAACTCTCATCTCACATAAAACCCCCCGGCTATTCAGTCACGACAATCCTACACATCATATCTCAGCAACACATAATATCTCATATCATCAACGTAAGTAAGTATGTGTATCCCGATTGTCGTTGACGTATAGCAACGAAAACGGCGATACACCACATACTACACTTACGGTCGCAGAAAATAAAATGAAAAACCACAACATTTGGAATCCACAATCACCTTAGACATCATAAATTCGAAATATCACATACTTCGTATTTCATGCCTAACTATATGAATTCCATATATTGTATCACATTTCAGATAAATAGACAATGTTAAACTCTTCGATCAAATAAACAAACACCCAAGATTTCCAAAACTGCACAACACTTGAGCCGAGTTAAAAAATTTCTAGAACATGCCACAGCCCCTTATGGACTAACAGTAGAAGGGCCAAACCAACGCCTCACATGTTGCAACGCTAAACTACCACAAACCCTAAGGTTCAGTGATAGTTTTGACGGTCACATAATCGAGTTAAGGTTATGTTCTTCTAGAGTGTCCACAGATACGCTTGCATGTTTTTCGAAAATTTCGAACTAGGGAAAAATCCAACACTTGGAATATTTCCAATACGGGAAAAATTGCGTTTCTAATATTCGTTCAAACATTTTAACACGTTCTAAAATTCTGAAAATCTGAACGAAATTAAACTTTTCCAATCGAATCACCAAATCCAATATATCTCCAGAACACTCAACACTTGAGTAATTTTAAAATATTTCAGAGGCAAGTACATATTTAATCAGGTGCACTGCAGTAAAACTTTTCCCCTGAACCAACAGTACGGCCGCGGATCCGCGGCCAAAGGCATGCCTTTGCCGCGGATCCGCGGCCAAAGGCATGCCTTTGCCGCGGAACCGCGGCTCTTTGGAGGTATCGTTGGAAAATTTTTACAGGGTAATTCTTAAAAACGCCTGCTGAATTTTTTAAGACCTTTTAATTTGGAAAAATCCAATTTTCAAAAAATTTCCAGAGAGCGGTCCAAATTGGTGTTTCGTGGTTCGATCGGACGTTTAACATCGCCTACGCATCGCCTAAAGCTCTAGCCTGGCTCTGATACCACTGAAGGGATAGCCTAGCACCTCGTCAAGGGTTCGGTAGCATCACATATGCCATAATCAAAATTTTAGAGGTGCTAAGTTAACTCGACAAGAATCGAAACTAGAAGTTTTAGGGATTCATACAAATAAGCATCACATGCAAATGTAAAACTATCACTAAGAGTAGAGATTACAACCTTTGTAGATCTCCCTCGGTGACTCCTTGGCACTATGAGAGTTTGAAACGGATCGATGGAAGCCTTCCTTGTCCACGATGATCCACCCGAAGTCCCTTTGCCCAAAGCTCCTTACCTTACTTGTTTCGCAAACGAAGTAGAGTAAACACCCTACACAAATCGGCTAGATGTGTGTAGTATGATAATGTGGTTTATGTTCTTCAATTGAAATCCTTTCCTTGGTCAATCTTCACTCAAGAGAGAAATCAAGAGAGGAAGAAGAAGATAATGGTGGCTTGAGCTTTCTATCATATCACATATGATAACTTGTTTTCACACCCTTGTTCACAATTTTTTTCCTTGTTGTGTGCATCTTGTTTCATATCACATATGAAGCTATTTATAGTGATGAGAAAGGAATAATCACCATTATTCCATTACCACCATAATTGTGAGTGGAAATTCTTTTCCTAAAGAATTAAGCATGGGTGGAAATTCTTTTCATTAAGTTAAGTAAAGCTTACCCACTAAAGAATAAAGGAGCATGAGTGGATATTCTTTACATTAACTTAAAATGATAAATACAAATTATAAGCTTCAATATAAGTCTTATATTGCCACCATTCTTGTATCAACAACCATGATACTATGTATGTATGTATGTGTCCATGCACATCATCATGTGCATGCATGCATGCATACAAAAGGATTTACTTAAAGATTTAATCTAAATGTAATTTGTTAAATCAATACTTGATTTAGCAAACCGGTCGTATCTCATACGATCCGTCAAATAGAAAATGCCCGATTAATATACGTTATCACATAACCGTATTTAATCGGGTCCCGCACATATCTCATATGCACACCACATCTTTTTGCCTGAGCCAGGAAATTTCATTGTGGGACTCTAAGACTCGTCAATACGCCAGCAGTAGATAATGATCATATCAAACATCTACAAGCCGCAAGAGGTCAGCTAAACGTAACGGCCACCCGGGTATTGAAACGATCAGAAGAAAACCAGCGAAGCTGTAAAAACTCCCGTCGAACCAACTGGCAACACTTACCGTACAGTCCGGTCTCTTCGTCAGATATGCTGCATATCGAGTCTAGGGATGGTATCGTCGACCCCAGTAACTCAATAAGTCATGATGGTGTATGGCTCATAACAGATTGAGAAACTACTGATAACTCTTATCAGTAAATCTCAGCAGCCCTGGCCAGGGACTTCATGTTATAGCCAATCGAGCATAGCACAACATCAACCCCCAATACCGGGAGAGACGAAACCCCTCCTATCGCTCATTGCCTCCATGCGCCTCGGGACTGTACCCAAAGACCACCTGTTTGCACGACTCAGTAGAGCCGTGGTAGGGTGGAGATCAAAGTATAGTGGGAGGACACACAAGACTCTATGACGATCTCGGGTCTACAGACTAACCTGTACCAGTGTTCCTTGAGAACTGCTATCCGACGATAGATATAATACCACATAGGAGTTCTCGGCGAGTCCGTTCAGTGTACCCAGTCTCCACTGAGCACCCGCATACAATCTTTGGTGTCTCCTCACCAAATGGATGTGGGATCATCCATCGCCCATCATATGGGACAAGAATAGTATACGCTAGTCTACTCTGAAATATCGATGCCCTGTCTCGATACACCCTCGACTAGGAACAGTTCAAGGATATGCTTATAGACTACACGTTCCCCAATAGTATGATCCGCATCATAATCACAGTAGTCAAGAAAATATCCTTTGGGCTTTATCAACATGTGTAAATGATTAAATCTACATGTCCAGATAAAGTAAACCAGATAGCGTACTATCATGTTGAGCAAGAAATTCATCTATCTCCATAGATAATATGTCCAAGTTTCCACTATCCATATAATGGCCTTTAGGGCATACATATTACTAACAGGGTGAACATCCGGAAATCTGGGCGGAAGTGCCAAACGATAGGCAACGGTATCGACTCGCTCAAGGATCTCAAAAGGACCTACAATTCTGGGACTAAGTTTCCCCTTCTTCCCAAAACTCATCACACCCTTCATCAGAAAAATCCGTAGGAATTCATGATCCCCCACTGCGAACTCAAGTCTGCAACGACGACGGTCGGCATAAGACTTCTGTCTGCACTAGATTGTTCTCATCCTGTCCTGAATCAACTGGATCTTCTCTGTATTCTCTTGACTAGCTGGGGTCCAAAAATCCTGCTCTCGCTGAGTCGATCAAACAGACCGTCGATCGACACAATTTACCATACAAAGCCTAAGAAGTTGCATCTGAATCGTCTCTTGATAACAGTTATTGTAGGAGAACTCCATCAATGGCAAGTGACGATCCCAACTGCCAACACAATTAAGCACGCACGCACAAAGAATATCCTCCAGAGTCGGTATAGTCCGCTCTGACTGACCATCGGTCTACGAAGGGAAAGCAGTGCTAAAGCTCAACCAGGTACCCAAGGGTTCCTGAAGCTTCTGCCAAAGACAGCTAATGAACTGGGTGCCTCTATTGGATACAAAGCATGAAGGAACTCCGTGCAAACGCACAAATTTATCGACGTACAAATGAGCAAACTGAGCATACTGAGCATAACCGAAAGGGGACTTCATTAGAAGAAAGTGAGCCGCTTTCGTTTACCGGACAAAAAATTCACCCAAATGGAGTCATACCCTTGACTAGACCTGGGTAGATCCATAACGAAATTCATGGAAATTTGCTCCCATTCGCACTCTGGAACGGTTAAAGGTTGCAACTCTCCTGCCGGTCTCAAATGCTCAACCTTAGCTCGCTGACATGTTAGGCACCTCGAAACGAAATCCGAAACATCACTCTTCATCCCTGACCACCCGTAACTATCTCTCAAGTCACGTTACATCTTTGTGGAACTTGGGTGAACACTAAAAACTGACTGATGTGCCTGCTCTAGGATCTCGCGTCTCTACCCAATGGTATCTGGTACACACAAGCGAGTCCCGTAACGTAGCACACCCTGGTCCTCAATCAAGAACTCCGAATCACTATCCTGCCGAACATGCTCAAGAATCTCAAACAAATGGGTATCGACGTGCTATGCCTCACGAAAATGATTAAGTAGAAGTGGACGAGCGCGGACATGAGCCAGCTGTCCCCTCCCCAGTGGAGGTGAACTAAACTGTACTCAGTTGTCATATAAGAACTGCAAATCTGCAGAAGACTGTCTCTGAACCGCGCTCAACTGGAACAAGCTACCCGCGGGCCTACGACTCAAAGCATCAACTACCACATTCGCTTGCCAGGGTGATAAAGGATCTCACAAGCATAATCCTTCACAAGCTCGATCCAATGGCGCTGTCTCAAAATCAGATCCCGTTGCAGGAAGATGTACATTAAGCTCTGGTGGTCCATGAAAACCTGACACGACTCTCCGTACAAGTAATGTCTCCAAATCTTAAGCACAAGACCACCGCGGCCATCTCAAGATCATGAGTGGGATAATTCTGCTCGTGCTCCTTCAACTGTCAGGAAGCGTAAGTGATAACTCTATCATGCTGCATCGAAACACAATCGAACCCCACTCGCGAAACATCACAGTAAACGACAAAGTCGCCCGATCCAGAAGGCAAAGATAGAACTGGTGCAGTCGTCAACCGAGCCTTCAACTGCTGAAAACTCAGCTCACATGCCTCATTCCAAAGAAAAGGAACCCCCTTCCTGGTCAATCCGGTCAGCGGCGCAGCGATACTCGAGAAATCCTGCACAAAACGGCGGTAAAAATCGGCTAAGCCCAAAAGCTATGGACCTCTGTCAAAGATACAGGTCTGGGCCAAAGCTGTACAGCCTCGATCTTCCTCGGGTCCATACGAATACCGTATCCCATAAACACATGACCAAGGAAGTCATCACAATCAAGCCAGAAGGAACACTTCGAGAATTTAGCAAACAGCTGGTGCTCTCTCAATGTCTGCAAAGCCATCCTCAAGTGCTGCTCATGTTCCTCTCGACTCTTGGAAAAGACCAGAATGTCATCAATACAAAATAATAACTTGGTCTAGGAACGGCCTGAAAAATCTGGTTCATCAAATCCATGAACGCTGCTGGGGCATTGGTGAGTCCAAACGACACCACCAAAAACTCATAATGCCCGTAGCGCGTACGAAAAGCAGTCTTCGGAACATCATCATTCCGAACCCGCAACTGATGATGACCTGATCACAAATAAAACTTAAAAAAATGTCCCGCCCACTGGAGCTGATCAAAAAAATTGTCAATGCGAGGTAAAAGATACATATTCCGCACCGTAACTCGGTTCAATTGACGAAAATGTCACGACCTGAAATTTGGCACGTGACAGCCCTTAAACCACGAACGTCTACAGGCGTAACGCAATTTAAGTAATCCGAATATCCAGCAATCTAAACAATCAAAAGTAGTAAGTGATAAGAACATTATTAAAACTTTTGGAATCTCAATAAAAAATCTTTAAAGTCCAAATTTACTTCTTTTAAAAATTTGGTAGCACCTCCTTTGTAAAACAAGCCCCCAAAAAGGGTACAACAACAGATATAAGTAAGGCATCCCCAAGCAGGAGCAAATCCACGCCCAAAGGCGGAAAACAACCACCACAACAGATATACGATGCCGTAGCGAAGAAAAAGACGATATAATGTGAAACAGCATGAAAGACCTCCAATGTCACAAAATAATATACAATATCGTCCTCACAACTCGTCTCTAAGTCAATACATGAAGTAGTAGATGGAGAGTACTAGATACAACGAATATACAATGAGCATCATCGGATAACCGCACAACCCACCTAGCAAAACTGCACACAGTCAGCCGTAGCGGTATCCGCTGCAAAAGATGATACGATAAGATGAAGAAGCCCTGCCGCGACTGCTCTGAGGGGAACCTACAAAACACTGTGGCACAATAGGAGTGAGTTGCCAACTCGTGAATAGTTAATAACATATGCAGGTAATCGCAAGTATGCACGTACTGCGATAATCTATTAAATACAAGCTGATAGCAATAAATGGCAATATGTATATGCAATAGTCATGAAAGGCACTCTATCAGGTACTACTAATACATGAAGCAATGCATATCAAATAAATGCGGAATATGGGATAAAACATGTCATTCTCACGGAATCCTCATTGTGGCAGGACCAGTGTCCATCAAGAAAATCTAAATCCCAAATTTCTCAAATCGGCCCTCAGATCGGCTCTCATAACCTTTAAGTCTCATGGAACCTGAGTGTCCAACATCGACACCCGAAAACATCATGAAAATAAGTGTCCAACATTGAAACATAAATACTCATATCCATACGTTCCTCGAAACCTAAGTGTCCAACATCGACACTCGTGATCCACGTATCGGTACGTCTCACGGAACCTAAGTGTCCAGCTCCGACACTCGAAATCCTCATATCCATACGTTCCTCGGAACCTAAGTGTCCAATATTGACACATGTGATCCACATATCGGTTTTCTAACACAAGTCTCAGAGTGGATGCATCCAAATATCAAGTAAAGAATAAGAATACTTGCATGGGTCATTATGATGATACACACACACACATATATATATCAGCGTCCCATACCACTGATATATATATATATATATAATAGCGTCCCATACCACTGATATATATCATCAGGAGTAAAACATCCAGAAAACATCATATGGAATCCATATCTCAATGCGAAAATCCATGAAATATAATATATGCAACATGAAACAGTAATATGAGCATATAAAGGAAAAACCGCTATTTAACTGCAACAAGTTATTAAATATATCATGTGGTTCCTAATTTCTCCAAAATCCAATGCAATATCATATAAGAGTGAACATGTAGCTATAGCAAGATATGAGTATATACCTATCAATAATGATGTAATACCCTCCAAGTATATGAGTTGCTATATCAAGGTATATGGGTGTACATGTAAGTATGTAGGTATGATGTACATATAGCTATGTCTCATATGTGTATATACCTATTACCAATGGTACAATAAAATATAGGTATATGGGTAGCTAGCATGTAGGCATGGCAAGGCATATGCGTAAGCATGTAGGTATACAGGTATACTTGTTGGAGATAGTGCCCTCAGAGTCAATTATTAGGTCACAGGTACGTGATTGCAATGATTGATGGAGGACCTATCCCGGTAGGACAGTCTTACTCGAGATGATAGTATGCTATCTGGTTTACCTTTATCATCGTGTACTGTTTCAGGTGACCTGACAAGTTGCTATTACACGTTGATAGAGCCCCTAGGATTCTTGCTTGACCACCAGCAGTATGAGGGCGATCATATAAGTGGGAGCTGGGGTCTATAAGCATATCCTTAAATGGTCCCTAGTCGTGTGAGTTTCGAGACAGGGCATCGATACTCCAGAGTAGACTAGTGTATATAGTCGAGACCCCGACGAGGGGCGGTGGCCGGTCTCACAAGCCACTGGTGTCAGTTGGATCACCTAAGATGTATACAGGTGCTCATTGGGTTATGAGTACACCGGACAGGACTCGCCGGGAACATGCTAGTTGGTCATATACCAGACGTCAGATGGCAGTTCCGTGGTGACATGTGTGCAGGTTAGTTCATCGACCTGGGGATCGTCATTTGTCTCGTGTGAGTTCCCACTGTACTTTGATTACTACCCTACCACGGCTCAAAGGAGTCGTGCAAACAGGTTTTAGTTGGGTACAGTCCCGAGCCACATGGAGGCAGTGAGCGTATCTTCAGGGGTTCGTCTCTCCCGGTATTGGGGGTGAGGTCGTGCTGTGTCTAGGAGAGCCATTACACGAAGCCCTCGGCCGAGGCAAGGAGATTTACTGGCAGGTATTCCAGTAGTATCTCAGGGTGTTCTGGGCTACACTCCGACACGACTTGTACCGCTTTTGGGGGTCTGACTTTTACCAACCCCCTAGGCCCGCCATGCGATGCTCATAGACGAACGAACCGGACTGTACGGATATTGTCACTGACAGGCTCAGTAGGGTTGTCGGGCTGAGTTCGCTCACAGACGTCCCTTTTAGTCAATACCTGGTAGCCCGTTACGTAGTGGCTTATACCTCTGACGTGCTAGTGGTTAAATCCACAACCAAGGTATTGACGAGTCTTTAGAGTCCCCCACATTCAGTTACTCAGCTTTCGGGTGAAAGGTTGTAGGGGCCGTATGGAGATATGGCAAGGTCCGATCAGATAAGTCCGGTATTGCACGGATCAGGATCGGACAGTTTGTACTATAGGCCGTATGGTTATATGGCAGGGTTCGATCAGATACGTGCGGTATTGCATGGATCAGGATCGAACAGATATTACTAGCCGGCTTTGGTTTAAGCCGGATCCTAGTATAGTACAGTGTAGACTTTGTCTCATTGCATTTGTATTTCGGTCGAAATACAGATGCGGGTGTGTATGCACGGTATCGGGGTTTTCCTGTAATTTATTACGGGACCAGTTTTCTGGAGTTGCCAGTTTGCTTTCCGTTTCGGCCGATTTCCTTTGTTCCGTTCATTGGCCGAAGTTTGGTGGAGGAGGGCTTATTTGCATTGCTGCAAATGAGTGTTTGTGGAGGGGGTTCTTTGCTTATATTTGTATCATGATGGTTTCATGATGGAGCCCATCCTTTGACTCTTTCTTTTCCATCATGGCTTGACTTTGGCTCATCATGGTTGTTGATGATGAGGTTGGTGGAAGATGGTTGAGTGTGGGTTTTGATTTGGTGTGACCTTATCATTATCTTTTCTTTTTCTCCATGAATTAATCATTCCAATTTTTCTCCACCCATTTCTTGAGTGGGCCGGCCACTGTTCTAGGAAGAGAGGTTTATTTTTGAGTGAGAAATTTCTTCATGCAATTTGGTGGACCCCTCCCATTGTGTGTGAGCTGAGAAATGGTTATTTCCTTTTTGCATGAAGTTAATTTATGCACTCTTCATACAAAATTCCAGTGAGCACAAATGGCTTTGGCCGAGCTCAATTTTTCTCATTGGATGCTCCATTTTTCCTAGCAAGCATCCATGAAATTCTAGTGTACACATTCCTCCAAAAATGGCAACCTTATAAACCCCAAAGAGACAACTATTCTACACTATTCTACAGCACATCATGGGCACGTCGACTAGCCAGCTTCGTGCCCGAGTTGCCTCGGCATTGAGGTGGGAGCCCGTAAAAGAAGTAGGCGATGTGGTGCACTTCCGGCGACGAGGAGGAGACGGGACATTCCGCAGGAGATCGGGACAACGACGAGAAGACCGGAGGACTCGAATCTGTCGGTATATCTCTCTTCCCTTTCTTGTAGATAGCTAGGACTAATTAATGGTTCGATCCGGGTATTAATGCGTGGCGGTTTGCCAGTTCAAGAAAATTTAAAGTTTACCACCGCTTCCGCATTTGGCCGTCGGATTGACGGCCGGGGCGCCGCCGTGCACTTACAGTGGTATCAGAGCCTCGCCATTAACTTAGTCTAGCTTTGTTTAATGTGTTTGCATTTCCGATCGATCAAAAAGTTCCAAAACTGCATTTTTTCTTGCATCAGTTTTCTGTCGAATTTTTTAGTATCCAAATTTTTTTCAGATTGTATAAAATTGATGTACTGGAGATTATAAGAGGTCTGTAAAAATTCGATGAAGTGATTCCACTGTGGGAGCGCGGAACAGCCGCAAACACCCCCTTATCGCCGCGGTTCCGCCGCACACTGTGGAGATCCCTGCACCAAATTTCTACAGTTCCTTTCTGAGATTAAAATTTGGGTTTTGGAATATTAATATTGGGCCCAGATTTTCTTGATGTGCTACAGTAGCGCTTGGGGCCCACTTATTATAATTTTGATTGATCGGATATTTTAAACACATTTTTCACAGTATTTACATTATATCTGCGACCGTGAATGTCACTTGATCGGTAAATCCGGTCTAACTGCTATAGCCCGGTTAGACGGATTTGCGAACGTGACTTTCACGTTGATGTTCTGTTTTTGCTGTGATGTTGCGGATTGGTCGTGGGGGATAGCCTGGATGCAATGCTAGTACAGTTGTGGTTGTATTATGTACATTTGATATTGCGGGGCAAGCGTCCGACATGTGGACTGCCGTCACTGCCTGTTTGTATTATTATTTTGGGGCACGACCTGGTTGCGGTCGATGTACCCGTTGTATGTATATTTTACTTTCTGTACTAGGATTACCCCGCGGTGGGGTGCACGGATAGCCGGGTTCTAGAGGGCAACAAGCCCGCATCTCATGGCATTGAGACGGAAGGGACTTCACTCTAGGATTGGTGGGCTATTCGCCGCACTCGTAGGGGGTACAGGTTGACCCAGGAGGGGTGCCCAAGTTGCCGGATTCCGTGAAGTGCTGGGTGGTCCATTCACGGTGCTGAAGGGGGCTGCCTCGCTTCAGGTTTTGGCGGGTGACTTTCCGCGCCCGTAGGGGTCTAGGATTTCATTGCGCAGGCTATCCACACGACCAGGGGAACGTCGGGTTTCAGTAGTGGCTCTGTGAAACCCGGGGATCCCAGATATCTGTATTGTTTCTGTGATGCTGTACATTTTCTGTGATGTTGCATTTCTTTCACGCCTTGAGCGAAATATAATATATTGGTATATATATTAGTAGATGTTGTATATGTTTTTCATCCGCGCTAGTCCAGTCCCCGCTCTGTCGTTAGTTAGCTAACCTAACGGGTAATGACGGGACCCAATGACGATTGCGGATGGCATATACGTACATCAGTATATTTTCGTTCTTTGTGGTGTGATCAATTGATGGGACTGCATTGATTCGGATCAATGCAAGTTAAAAACAAACCTAATCTGATGTTGTTGGAACACTTTTCAAAAAGCTGTTTTTGCAAGGACGTTCACTTTTGTTTTGCATCGTGGTATTCAGTTGGAATATCCTGCTTCTCAGTCGACGAGGCAAGGGCCGAGATCCCTTCACCGGGAGTGTCCCCTTGGACAGAAGTTTGCGTCAGGGCATTAACTTCACTATAGCCGATTACTTTTGCTTTGCATCGCGGTATTCATTTGGAATATCCTGCACCCCATTCTACGGGGAAAGAGCCGAGATCCCTTCACCGGGAGTGACCTCTTTAGCCACGTTTTTCGTCACTATATTTTCAAAAAGCTATCCATTCCTTCAACGATATCAAGTTCATTACGTTAAAGGTTTTCGCCAGAAACCATTCGTAGCCCTCCGTCGTTTCAGACGGGTAGCACGTAGTATTCATGCTATGTTTGTTGACCTTCGTCAAGGCATAGTGTATGGTAGCTGCTTGTTACCTTTCTGCTGCATAGATAGATGCGTTGGTTTGGGACAGTCGTATAGCCTTGTTGACCTTCGTCAGGGGCTTGTACGGGTGGATTCAAATTAACCTGGATAATGACGGGTAGAACTTGACATGTGACTTATGATTTGTTGACCTTCGCCAAGGTCATAAGAGCATGGGGCAGAAATCACATCGGGAGTTTCAAAAGAACTGAAACTTGCCAGATATGCGCATACCTTCTGGAGTGTGATGATGTGAGCAGATTCCGTCACGTTATCATGCGATGATAGTTGGATCCCGATTCCCACTGATGAGTTGGTTTACTCCTCGGGTGTTCCCGACTAATTCTTCTTTCAGGTTTGGAGGAGAATTTGACGGTACAGTGGGAGGTTTCCAGATTAGATAAATTGGTAACCATTCTGATCTAGGTTAGAGTGCACGCTGAGTGTTTCTTTTCTCTCTCTCTTTGGCAGCGACCATTTACCCGACCCTAAGACTATGACTCAGTGACCAAGTTGACCGAACCTTCTTAAACACCAGCTTTTGGATTGTCAGAGTTGCAAACCTCATTGCCACTCCTACTTTTACCCTTTTCTCCAGGACACCCCGTATTACTACGAACGTCCACTTCCATTGGACAAAACCATCGTATCGTTAGATACGAACTCGAAGGGATTTATTCGAGGATGGTTTCCGGTTCTGGAGAAAACGGATAGGATTATTCAGTTGTCTTTTCCTTTTACCTTCTCTCAAGTTGTGAGTACTCCTTGGTTTAGGAGATAGTACACCTATTACGCAAATTGGATAGTCTTCTTCCAAACCATAGGCAGATGCCGACCGGTAGGGAATGAAGAAAACCAATTAGCCTAACGATGGTGTGCAGAAGGTATTAAGTTAAGACAAAGCAAGGGATTAGTAAGAGGGCAAAGTAAATTGCGACAGTTATTCACGACCAAACCAAATATTTCGTTACCACTCCGACATCACCTTTGTATTTCTCCAGGACACTCCGTATCACTACGAAGATCCACAGTTTATTTGGATACTCCATCGTATGGTTATATACGAACTCGAAAGGAACTTGTTCCAGTTCGGGGATGGATTCTGGTTCAGGAGAAATAGGAGTAAGATTTATTCAGGTGTCTTTTATCCTCACCTCCTCTCGCATTGCGAGTGTTCCTAGGATTAGGACAGTACACCCATTATGCTTATTGGATAGTCTTCTTCCAAACCATAGGCTGGTGCCGAACGGTAGGGAAGGAAGAAAACCATTTGGCCTAAAGGGGTGTGCAGAAGGTAATGACTAAAGACATATGAAGGGATTTGGAGAGGTGGCAAAGAATTATACGGTTACAGTCGTGAATCTGGGAGAGGCATTACTAGGAATACCAGGATACCCCATCGAAACATTTCAATGTTTCAGTTTCACTGTGTAATGTTAAAAGAAAACTGATTTCCCGATTAGATACTTACTCCAGGGTATGTATTTACCAGGTTTGATTCTCACATCTGTATGGTTTTACAGATGATCAGTGGGAGCAAGTTATTGGGAATTGGGTGATCATCCTCATTATATCGGGATTCGTGGTAATCAGTGATATTTGAGGAAGTCACCTAGGTTGTTTGCCGGACGGCAAATATTTTGTTTTGAATATCCGCTGTTATGCACCAATTTCAAATCGATATATCTGTACGTCTATTTTCATAGAGTGAGATATACCTTTTTGAAATTATTTCTGTGACATTTACCTATATCAGTGGATGGTTAGGTAAGGAGCATTAAACATCGGTGTAATTCTTCTTAACCATAAGTACAGTTTTCAACCTACGACACACAGTGAATGAGTTATCAGACTCAAGGGACTTATACAGAGTATTGTATGTTGTCCAGGGTCCATTAGGACAGAGGGGTTGGTCCTCGTACTATATTCGGTTTACTTATGACTTCTCTAGTTTTTAGACAGGTGTTTCGTTGAAACACAGGGTCCGAATTTTGAGAAGTTATAGGTATTTGAATAGAGTAGAGAACCAGGTATAGCAAGTATCGGGATTCTTCAAAGTGATCGAAGATGTAGATACTTGTGTATGGTATTCAGTTGATAGTAATGATTAAGAGAACTTGCTTCTCTTTCAGGTTACTCATAATTGGAAATGCTCCTAAGTTGTGTAACGCTGATCGGCCTCTCTCCATTTAGTTGACATGCGCTGGAGACAGCTGCATGATTTGAATCTGGTTCAATTAAATCAGTGCCTCTGGTCCTATATGGGATATAGAACAGTTCGTATCTTAACGATGTTAAGGTACGGGGAGTTGTCCGGCTTATGCTTAAAACCAGACATTGGACAACTCAAGGCATGTTTCTGTAATGGCTGTTTGTGGGTTGACCCAGGCTATGACGAGGGTTGACTTTCTACCATCTGGATGAACAATAGCAATATTGTTCTAGACTCGCCACAGTTTTATTAAAAATGGATTTTTTTTTTCTTTTCAGGAAAACAGTAGTGGGAGTATGGTAGAACTGGAAGTGATTCCAGAACCACAAACGATTACTGAAGATTTGATAAGGAACCTAAAGATTCAATCTGGATTGACATTCCATTGGCCACTCCGCAGATAAGGTGGGTAACTTCAGGCACCCGAGAGGTACTACGGTAGCCTCAAGGACGGTGACAGGGAAGTTCTTGTTTACCCACAACTACCATTGCTGTAGTTCCAGGCTGCGAGACCCGGCGGGAGGAAGAGTGTAGCGTCGTTCTAAACTAGTTTTAGAAGTGTACGTCTATATGACTCTACCAGAGGGTTGTCGTAGTCAGTGGGAGCAGCGGAAGCATTGGTGGACAGGTAGCTTATGTCTATTTATAGACTAAAGCAGATGTAGCAGAGATAGATCATCTATTTCTGACGTGACAGTCATGGGTTTGACTTCATCAGAATAAGGGATGGATCTGTTGAGAAGGTAGTAGGGTGTCATATCCTGGTATTTAGATGACATACACAGAGTAGGAAAGGAAACTCCTATACTACAATCGGTTATACTTTGGTCGTCACACAGTGGTATCTCCACAAAGGAAATGGATTTTATATCAGACATACTGGTTACTAGATCTATGGTTTTAGATCTAGATTTGGGTGGTTTCCTAATCAGGGTACTCAGACAGCATTCTAAGAGTATTTAGAATGGACGACTCCATGCACGGTAGTGTACCTGCAGAAGATGGAGTCACCCTCTCTAAAGGTGTCTTATAGACTAAAGGGGAGAGGGATATGCATGATTGGCAGATCACTTGCTCAGGCAATTGAGTCAATCGTGAGATGTCAAGTACCACACCAGATGTTGTTCTTGCAGTAGATGCAATAAGTTGACATTGATCCAATCCAGGAGAAACAGTCGGAAGCAGTTTTAGAACATAAGTGGATGTTCTAGGGATGTGATAAAGACAGCCCTATTCAGGAGACAGTTATCATTCCAGGCTTCCAAGGTGACATGGACGACAAGGAGGTTGTCAGAGCTATAGTTTTCCTTCTGATGAGGGGCAGTATTTTGGACAGGTGGTCCAAGGGAATACTGAGGGTGGCATGGCGCAGGATACTGATTAAGTTCAGTTGACGATACAGTCTAAGAAGTTTGGATTTGGAGTTCATTTATGAGCTATGTCCCATCAGACATCCAGACACATTCTAAGACAGGTATTGCTCATTTCGGGAGATGGGTTTCTCCGCGAACTTGAGATATAGAGAGACATTGAAAGAGACAACAAAGCGGATCCACTCACTAAGGCTGTTCCTCGAACGCAATAGTTTCGCAAACGAGCTTTGTGAGACTGACTAGTAGAGGAGTTGGGTGTTCGGTATCACACGGGCTGTGAGTATGCGACATCGCAATAATTAGCCTTGAGTGCAAGTGGGAGATTGTTGGAGATAGTGCCCTCAGAGTCAATTATTAGGTCACAGGTACGTGATTGCAATGATTGATGGAGGACCTATCCCGGTAGGACAGTCTTACTCGAGATGATAGTATGCTATCTGGTTTACTTTTATCATCGTGTACTGTTTCAGGTGACCTGACAAGTTGCTATTACACGTTGATAGAGCCCCTAGGATTCTTGCTTGACCACCAGCAGTATGAGGGCGATCATATAAGTGGGTGCTGGGGTCTATAAGCATATCCTTAAATGGTCCCTAGTCGTGTGAGTTTCGAGACAGGGCATCGATACTCCAGAGTAGACTAGTGTATACAGTCGAGACCCCGACGAGGGGCGGTGGCCGGTCTCACAAGCCACTGGTGTCAGTTGGATCACCTAAGATGTATACAGGTGCTCATTGGGTTATGAGTACACCGGACAGGACTCGCCGGGAACATGCTAGTTGGTCATATACCAGACGTCAGATGGCAGTTCCCTGGTGACATGTGTCCAGGTTAGTTCATCGACCTGGGGATCGTCATTTGTCTCGTGTGAGTTCCCACTGTACTTTGATTACTACCCTACAACGGCTCAAAGGAGTCGTGCAAACAGGTTTTAGTTGGGTACAGTCCCGAGCCACATGGAGGCAGTGAGCGTATCTTCAGGGGTTCGTCTCTCCCGGTATTGGGGGTGAGGTCGTGCTGTGTCTAGGAGAGCCATTACACGAAGCCCTCGGCCGAGGCAAGGAGATTTACTGGTAGGTATTCCAGTAGTATCTCAGGGTGTTCTGGGCTACACTCCGACACGACTTGTACCGCTTTTGGGGGTCTGAATTTACCAACCCCTTAGGCCCGCCATGCGATGCTCATAGACGAACGGACCGGACTGTACGGATATTGTCACTGACAGGCTCAGTAGGGTTGTCGGGCTGAGTTCGCTCACAGACGTCCCTTTTAGTCAATACCTGGTAGCCCGTTACGTATTGGCTTATACCTCTGACGTGCTAGTGGTTAAATCCACAACCAAGGTATTGACGAGTGTTTAGAGTCCGCCACATTCAGTTACTCAGCTTTCGGGCGAAAGGTTGTAGGGGCCGTATGGAGATATGGCAAGGTCCGATCAGATACGTGCGGTATTGCACGGATCAGGATCAGACAGTTTGTACTATAGGACGTATGGTTATATGGCAGGGTTCGATCAGATACGTGCGGTATTGCACGGATCAGGATCGAACAGATATTACTAGCCGGCTTTGGTTTAAGCCGGATCCTAGTATAGTACAGTGTAGACTTTGTCTCATTGCATTTGTATTTCGGTCAAAATACAGATGCGGGTGTGTATGCACGGTATCGGGGTTTTCCTGTAATTTATTACGGGACCAGTTTTCTGGAGTTGCCAGTTTGCTTTCCGTTTCGGCCGATTTCCTTTGTTCCGTTCATTGGCCGAATTTTGGTGGAGGAGGGCTTATTTGCATTGTTGCAAATGAGTGTTTGTGGAGGGGGTTCTTTGCTTATATTTGTATCATGATGGTTTCATGATGGAGCCCATCCTTTGACTCTTTCTTTTCCATCATGGCTTGACTTTGGCTCATCATGGTTGTTGATGATGAGGTTGGTGGAAGATGGTTGAGTGTGGGTTTTGATTTGGTGTGACCTTATCATTATCTTTTCTTTTTCTCCATGAATTAATCATTCCAATTTTTCTCCACCCATTTCTTGAGTCGGCCGGCCACTGTTCTAGGAAGAGAGGTTTATTTTTGAGTGAAAAATTTCTTCATGCAATTTGGTGGACCCCTCCCATTGTGTGTGTGCTGAGAAATGGTTATTTCCTTTTTGCATGAAGTTAATTTATGCACTCTTCATACAAAATTCCAGTGAGCACAAATGGCTTTGGCCGAGCTCAATTTTTCTCATTGGATGCTCCATTTTTCCTAGCAAGCATCCATGAAATTCTAGTGTACACATTCCTCCAAAAATGGCAACCTTATAAACCCCAAAGAGACAACTATTCTACACTATTCTACAGCACATCTTGGGCACGTCGACTAGCCAGCTTCATGCCCGAGTTGCCTCGGCATTGAGGTGGGAGCCCGTAAAAGAAGTAGGCGATGTGGTGCACTTCCGGCTACGAGGAGGAGACGGGACATTCCGCAGGAGATCGGGACGACGACGAGAAGACCGGAGGACTCGGATCTGTCGGTATATCTCTCTTCCCTTTCTTGTAGATAGCTAGGACTAATTAATGGTTCGATCCGGGTATTAGTGCGTGGCGGTTTGCCAGTTCAAGAAAATTTAAAGTTTACCACCGCTTCCGCATTTGGCCGTCGGATTGACGGCCGGGGCGCCGCCGTGCACTTACAATACTATATCTCATATGCACAATGAAAATAAAGATCATGTCTCAATGTCGCTAACCAATGCAATATCACATATGTATATGGGTGTTGTGCGTGTCATGGCAATTATCGACGGAGTGGGTGCAGCATAAAATTAGTGCTCGTGCAACAAGAACCGTCAATAATAGTGCAGTGTCCAACGGGTAAAAGTCCAAGCACAACAAGTAATAATATGCAATAAAGTTTTATGCACAATCTCTATATGTGCAATATAAACATGCGGCTAATATCATATCATATCTAGTCCTGACGCATAACGCCATGAAGGCGATTCCCCTGTAGATGTTAGATCTACTCACAAATGATCTTGGGCTAAGTAAAGCCAACCACTCGCTTTCCCTTCTTCCTAGCGTCCGAAGTCCCCGCCTGCGACCCTAAGATCAAATAACCACATAACAAGTTCACATTAGCAATCGACCAAATAACACGTACAAACTACATTTGACCGACGCACCAACTCCAAACAAACTCTCAAGTGTTCGTCCAGTGGCTAACATGCGTAGCGACACTATGAAACCAACCCAAAAGCAACAGCTACACAAGAATACGAACCGTGTCGGATAAAGTAACGCGCGTAGTCGAAACACTAAAATCAAGCAATGTGATCCTATATTTTGATACACAAACAATTGGTGAAAGTTGCAAGTACCACGAGACCACATACAACCCCAGAGACCCTACGCCCAAAACACAACCCCCAGCCCCCACTCTGGCCGCAAATTGCGGCCAGAAAAATTAAATCTGTGGCTTAAAGTTTAGGGAATGGGCTCAGGTTTTTAGGGTAGCTTCTAGGTCAAAACATTAGGTCACTGTGTTGGAAACTTTTTCAACAAACACCTGGTTTGATAGCAGATCATCCGAGACCCAAAACTACACTAAAAAATACAATATTTACACGAAACAAAACTTTACGCGTTCTAAACTGAAACTAATAAGCTACACAACACTAAAAACACCTACTTAACAGACAGAGATCATTACTTAACCACAAAAGCTCAAAGATCCTAGCTTTCCAAGCTCTAAGGGATCCTAGAGGAAAAACAAGACATGGGATGTGATTTGGGTGAGGTTTAATGAAGTTTTGTGAAGGTTTTGTAATGGAAAGGTGAGGGTTCAGTTTGAGGGTTGAGGGAATGAGGAAATAATGAGAAAGAGATAGTGTGAGAGAGAACGAAAGTGAATGAGTGAGTGAGGTGATAATGAGAGAGTGAGGTGAGTGTAGGGTAAGTGCACCCTTGCACTTACTCTTTCCCTCTCCTCATTAATGCAAGTCATGACTCCTCATGAATCATCTTGCCACCTCCCCTCAATCCAAAACACCAAGGAAAAATATCTTTCCTCACACAAATATCTAGGGAAAGGTTAATAAAGGCAAGGATTAGGTTAAGGGTTTAACTTAAGGTTTTCATGGTCACTAACAAGATTAACACAACTAACCCTCACATTAACGTGCACACGTGTGAGCAAGCCAAAACAAATAATATAAAATATTAATTAATTGTTATGAAATGTGAGGAACCCAAATTGGTAAACTTTTTACAGAAAACCCGCATTATCGCTTAATTAACACTAATGGCGTTCTAAGGTGTTATAGAAAATCAATACACAACCTCAATCTGCCGTCCTTATTGACGAACAGAACAGGAGATCTCCAAGGCGAAACACTTGGACGTACAAGTCCCCTATCAAGCAACTCTCGCAGCTGATCCTTATGATCCCTAAGCACCGCCGGCTCATCTGGAATAACGTCGAAAAACTCCCGCACGATAGGAACCCAGTCTAATGAATCTACTGTGGCTCCGGTATCTTGAATGGAAACTAAGAATCCTCGACATCCTCTCCTCAAAATCCGACTAGCGAAAAAGGCTGAAATCAAGCGGTGAGGGGCAGCACCACGGTCCCCCTGCACAAAAAGAACCGACTCGCCGGGAAAACCAAAACTTGACTGGCTTCTCGCGGCAGTCCACAGACGCATAGCACGTAGCTAACCAGTCCGTGCCCAGGAGAACGTCAAAGTCCAACATATCTAGAAGGATCAATCGACGGACGAATCTCTATCTTCTGTCCGATTGCCACTCGACCGAAACACGTGTCGCGCAACCAAAGAATCGCCAACAGGAGTAAACATAACAAACGGCTTATCTAGTAAACACAACTCTCAGCCCAACCTCGGCACAAAGTGTGTAGAAACATACGAGTGCATAGATCCCGGATTAAACAAAACATGTGCATCGAAAGAACATACGAAAAAGAATACCTGAAAACTCTGTATTGGACGCCAGTGCGTCCAGATGAGTCAATGCAAAAGCTCGTGCATGTCCTCTACCTGCAACTGGCTGTCCTCGTCCTCTGCCACCCTGTCCTCTCAGAAAAAACACTCCGTGACCACGACCTCTCTAAACATAAGTCTGACGCGGATCAACAACAGGAGCAAAAAGCAACTCTCCCTGAGGTGAAGGTGGTAAGGTAACATATGGTACGACTGCCTTTCTTTGGCGTACCACGGTACAATTCCTGATGAGGTGATGAAAGCTCCCGCACCGGAACATCCATACGATGACTGCTAACCCTCCTGGGGATAAGAGCTAAACAACTGACCTCGTCTCAAGCCTCTGCTACTCCCGCGACCTGAACAAAATCTGTCGTGGCATCTAAACATCTGTCTCTGGGCAGATACACCTGTATGAACCCTCCTTGGTCCTGGAACTTCCAAAGTCTCAGAAAGACGCTTCTCATCTAGTAAGGCTGCGTCCATTGCTGCTGTATACGTGACACAATGTTGTGTGCTGATAGCAAGGAATAACTAGGTAACAGGAGTGGCAACCTCCTGTCGCTGCGCTCGACTGGCCTCAACCAACGATCCCATCATCTGGCGTAAGTCCTGCATCTCTGCCTCAAGCCTAGCGATACGATCTATCGAAGGCGGATCAATCTACTCCTGTACAGCGAGCGTACTGTCTTGGTCAGTCCTCGTCTCAAACGAGTCAACTCTGACCTCGGCTCTCGCTGCTTCTCTTTGAGCCCTCGTAGTCTTCGGCGGCATAATGGCTAGAAATGGAACAAGATTCGATAAGAATACGGAAATCGAATCACAAGGATATATATAATCATGGAAGGAATTTCAAGCAATAAGTACTAAGGTCACATAGTTGGAGTACCGTGTCGTAAGTATGCCGCGGACATACACACGCTACATCACTCTGCTTAAGCTGCCTACTCCGTCATACCAAGGTCATCCTACACTCCGAAAAGCAAAACCTAGCGCTTTGATACCAACTTTGTCACGACCCGAAATTGGCACATGACGGCACTAAAACTACGTAACGTCTACAGGCGTAACGCAATTCAAGTAAGCCGAAAACCCAGAAATCTAAACCATCGAAAGTAGTAAGTGATAAGAAAATTGTTAAAACTTTTGGGAATCTCAAATCAAAATCATTAACTTAAGTTTCTTTCTTAAAAATTTCGGCAGCACCTCCTTTGTAAAAACTAGCCCCGAAACGGGTACAACATATAATATAAATAAAGCATCCCCAAACGAGAGAAAATCTCGTCCAACGGCGGAAACAAACACCACATGCATATATACAACACCGTAGCGAAGAAATATAAATGAAAAAACATAAGGAGGTAAAACTACATAACAAGACCGGCTCCCACGAGCACGGCACCCAAGTCATAAAATAATACAACATCGATCCTCACAACTCGTCTTTAAGTCAAATACATGAAGGTGGTAGATGGAGAGTACTAGATGTTGGGTTTACCTAGCACCTCATCAAGGGTTTAGAAGCATCACATATGCCAAAATCAAATTTTTAAGGTGCTAAGTGAACTTGCAAAGAATCATAACTAGAAATTTAGGGTTTCTTTTAACTAAGCATCACATGCAAAAGAAAAAGTATCACTAAGAGTGGAGATTACAACCTTTGTAGACCTCCCTTAGTGACTCCTTGGCACTTTGAGAGTTTCGAACGGATCGATGGAAGCTTTCCTAGTCCATGATGATCCATCCGAAGTCCCTTTGCCCAAAGCTCCCTTACTGTACTTGATATGTGAATGAAGTAGAGCAAACACACTACACAAATGGACTAGATGTGTGTAGTATGATGATGTGGTTTGTATTTTATAATCAGAACCCTTTCTTTTTTATCAACTTCACTCGAAGAAATTTTCAAGAGAGGAAGAAGAAGATGGTGGCTAAGCATGAGCTCAAAGAGAAATGATATGAAAGATAAAAATTGAAATGAGAAAAGAATTATCCATATTAATCCTTCTCACTTCAACCATGGTTAGTTATTATCTAGATCTTTATCATTGAGTTAAAAAGAAAAAGAATAATTAACTCAAGGTTAAAAAGTGGTTGAAGATGATAAACATTAACCATGTGTGAATTATTGTTCACACTAGAATATTACATTTAATACCGCCCATTCTTATGCTCGTTTGTTTATAGGTAGGTGCTTTTAATACGTGTTTGCTACATATTTACAGGCTACAGGTTCCAAGTCCAAAATAACGTAAATGATACAAAATCTCCACTGTTACGCCAAAATCCAGAACATCTGTTGCCAGCAGATAAAAGCCGGGTTCCGATCATCCATATCCGTCCAGTGCCGTGTACCAGTTCCAGAGACAAGACAAATGACAGTGGTCATTCGTGTCTGGGACAAGCACAAAGCACGAGAGGGGAAGCACAAGAATCAATGGGTGCGCGGAGCTTGAGGGAGAAAAGGTCAAAAGTATTATTCTAGATGCCATTTTGGACTGTTGCAGATCTGAAGAAATTGTTGAAGCAATTTGCAATTTGGAATATGTAGAACAACAGAGGATAGCAACACAAGGAAACACAGAAAAAACGAGACCCCAATTCCACAAAACCGCGGCGGAACCGCAGCCAAATATGGGTTTTAGCAGCAGATCCGCTGCGGTTTAGTGACATCATCTGACCAAATTTTGGGGATAGTTTGTTCTTTTCATGTAGGGCCAGAATATTGCCCTAGGGTTTCAGCACGCAGCCTATAAATAGCCCAGTTTTGTGCCAGGCCAAGGGCTTCTTCATGTCTTCTTTTCCCATCTCTTTTTGTTAGGATTTAGTTTAGCTTCTTCTTCTTCTTCATTCTTTCCTCCATGAAAATTGTAGTGAGAGCTTTTTGAGTGGATGATGAAATGAAGATGAGGGTTATTTTGTATCATTCTTTTGCTTAGCTTCCCTTTGAGATCCTTGCTTTCTCTTGATCTTTCAACCTCTTCATTGAGCTTGAAGGTTTAAGGGTTGGTATTTGATCTCAAGGGTTGTATCATTTTGGAAAGAATAAAGTCTATTTTGTCCTTCATTTTGCCTTGGGTTTTTAGCTCTCTCTTGATCTTGTAACCTCTTAATCGAGTTTGCAAGTTTAAGTTTGGGTTATTACACCCATGGTGTGTAACTTGTTCCATGGTTCCTAGATCTCTTTCTTAGTATTTTCTTTCTTGCACTTTTTCTTTCTTGCTCTTTTACATTCATGCAATTTATTTCCTTGCTTTACTTTCTTGCACTTTAAATTCCATGCACTTACTTACCTGTAATCTTTTCTTTTCTTTGTTCTTTTGTTCTTTTGTTCTCTCTTTTTTGTTTGTTTTGTGAATGGTTGTGAATATGTTGTTGTTAAGAATAAATACAATATTGTAAGTTAATGTTTCTTTGCTCATTTCCTTTTCCCGTTATTTTCCTTTGAACTCCGCCCAAACGTTACGCAAGCGATCCGTTAAGCACCCTACCCTACCAAGGTAACGATGATTCCTAACCGCGACCGGTTGCGTTCGGTTTGGCCGGAGACGAAAGCAAGAGACAAGAACAGAAGGACAAGGGTCAATAAGCCGGATTCCATGAATACCTTGCATAAATCCCTTAATCCACGTTGTTGCCGATTGATCTAGCTTCAATTGGTCAAGACTTGGCTCAAAGGTTTTGAGTGCGGATTTCTTTAGCTTACACTTTCGTATCTTTTTCTTAACAACTTTATACTTGCATATAAAACATATAGGTTAGATTTGAACAAACATATACAAATTCTTTATTGACTCGTCTAAAACTCGAACGGACATACAACCATCTCCCTGCGGATCGACCCGTGCTCAACCGGCTAACTGCAAAACGACACCGTTCTGATCGCGGTTATAACTTTAGAACTTTGAACATTCGACACGCCAAAAGCGTGCGATCAATTATCCATTCCATTATTCAAAATGATAAATAAATAGATAATTACTACAATATGAGTCTTGCATTGCCACCAAATATTTATCAACAACCATGATACAATGTATGTATGTATGTATGTGTCCATGCACATCATCATGTGCATACAAGCTTGCATACAAAAATAGAAAAAAGGGTTGAACTAAAGAATTAATATAAAAGTCATTTGTTAAATCAACACTTGATTTTGCAAACCGGTCATATCACATACGACCCGACCGATAGAAAATGCCCGATTAATATACGGTATCACATATCCGTATTTAATCGGGTCCCCGCGCATATCTCATATGTACACCACATCTTTTCGCCTAAGCCAGGAAACTTCATTGTGGGACTCTAAGAATCGTCAATACGTCGGTAGTACGTGATGATCATATCAAACACCCACAAGCCGCCAGCGGTCAGCTAAACGTAACGGACACCCGGGTATTGAGCGATCAGAAGAAAACCAGCGAAGCTGTCAAAACTCCCGTCGAGCCAACTGGCAACACTTACTGTGCAGTCCGGTCTCTTCGTCATATATGTTGAATATCGAGTCTAGGGATGGAATCGTCGACCCCAATAACTTAATAAGTCATGCTGGTGTATGGCTCATAACAGATCGAGAAACTACTGATAACGCTTATCTGTAAATCTCAGCAGCCCTGGCCTGGGACTTGCTGTTATAGCCAATCGAGCATAGCACAACACCAACTCCCAATACCGGGAGAGACGAAACCCCTCCTATCGCTCATCGCCTACATATGCCTCGGGACAGTACCCAAAGTCCACCTGTTTGCACGACTCAGTAGAGTCGTGGTAGGGTGGATATCAAAGTACAGTGGGAGGACACACAAGACTCTATGACGATCTTGGGTCTACAGACTAACCTGTACCAGTGTCACCTGAGAACTGCTATCCGACGATAGATATAATACGACATAGGAGTTCTCTGTGAGTCCGTTCAGTGTACCCAGTCTCCACTGGGCACCCGCATACAATCTTTGGTGTCACCTCACCAGATGGATATGGGATCATCCATCGCCCATCATATAGGACAAGAATAGAAAACGCTAGTTTACTCTGGATTATCGATGCCCCGTCTCGATACACCCACGACTAGGAACAGTTTAAGGATATGCTTATAAACTACACATGCCCTACTAGTATGATCCGCATCATAGTCACAGTAGTCAAGCAAATATCCTGAGGGCTTTATCAACATGTGAAAATGAATAAAAGCATGATCAAATCAACATGTCAAGATAAAGTAAACCAGATAGCATACTATCATTTTGAGCGAGAAAGTCATCTAAAATCATATATACATGTCCAAGCATCCACTATACATATAATGTCCTCTAGGGCATACATATATCTAACAATCTCCCACTTGCACTAAGGCCAGTTATTGGCGTATCTCATACCCAACATCTCAAAAAGTCGCTCATGCTGCGGCTGTGGAAGGGCCTTGGTGAGTGGATCCGCTGTGTTATCCTTTGTATTTACTCTCCGAATCTCGATCTCCTGGCGATCTACTATCTCCCAGATCAAATGATATCGCCTCAGGATGTGTCTAGATCTCTGATGGGACCATGGTTCTTTGGCTAACGCCATAGCTCCATTATTATCATAATACAATGGTATTGGATAAACAATGGTTGGAACTACTCCTAGTTCCGCGATGAACTTCCTCATCCAGACGGCTTCCTTGGCAGCATCATTTGTAGCAATATACTCAGCTTCCATCATAGAGTCTGCAACGGTATCCTGTTTGGAACTCTTCCAACTAACCGCCCCTCCATTGAGGGTAAATACAAACCCTGAGATAGATTTGCTGTCATCCTTATCACTTTGGAAGCTGGAATCGCTAAAGGCCTCCATCTGGAGATCCCCATTACCATACACCAAGAACAATTCTTCAGTCCTTCGCAAGTATTTAAGAATGTCTTCACTGCTATCCATTGTTTCTCCCCTGGGTTGGATTGATACCTGCTTACTACAGCTAGTGCATAAGCTACATCAGGGCGAAGACATAACATCGCATACATTATAGATCCTACGGCTGAAGCGTAGGTTATAACGCTCATGAAAGCTCTCTCTTCTTCAGTCTTCGAACATAAGTCTTTAGAGAAAGTGATTCCATGACAAGCAGGCAAGGCACCACACTTGGAATCTTCCATACTAAACCTTTTTAGGATGGTGTCTATGTACCTTGATTGGGACAATCCCAATTACCTCTTGGATCTATCTCTAGAGATCCTTATGCCTAAAATGCATGAGGAATCACCCAGGTCCTTCATGGAGAACCTTTGTGATAAGAATAGTTTGACAGATTGTAGCATAGGAATATCATTTCCTATCAGGAGAATGTCATCTACGTACAATACGAGAAATGTAACAGTACTCCCTACAATCTTCTTATAAATGCATGGTTCATCTATATTTTTGATAAATCAAAATCTTTGATTGCATCATCAAAGCAGATGTTCCAGCTCCGTGAGGCCTGCTTTAATCCATAAATGGATTTAAGCAATCTACAAGCTTTCCCGCTGCTCCCACTGTCAATGAAGCCCTCTGGCTGATCCATAAAAACACACACTTCTAAATCACCATTTAGAAATGCAGTTTTAACGTCCATCTGCCAGATTTCATAATCATAGTGAGCAGCAATAGCAAGTAGGATCCTAATGAATTTAAGCATTGCTACTGGAGAGAAAGTTTCATCATAGTCCAATCCTGGTCTCTGACGAAAGCCTTTCGCTACTAGACTTGCTTTAAAGGTCTCTACCTGTCCATCTATACCAATCTTTCTCTTAAAGATTCATTTGCACCCAACGGGTTTTATCCCAAGAGGCGCAACGTCCAAAGTCCATACTTTGTTGGTATACATGGACTCCATTTCGGATCTCATGGCTTCCAGCCACTTCACTGAGTCACCACTCGTGATAGCCTGCTGAAACTAGTAGGGTCATCATTATCCATGATGCAATCTTCTCTATCACCATCAATGAGAAACCCATAGTATCTCTCTGGTGGGCGAGAAGTTCTACCAGATTTCTGGAGCGGCTGAGGTTCTTGAAGTTCTACTGAAACATCAGTTTCAACCAATTCGTCCTGAGTAATTTGTGTCTCTAGAACCTCTTCTAGTTCTACCGCATTGCCATCAGTACTGTCTGTAAAGATTTCATTTTCCAAAAATGTGGCATGCTGAGAAACAAACACATTTTGTTCCTCCTTGTGGTAGAATAGATATCCATACGAATGTTTTGGATGTAAGTGCACGGCGGCGCCCCGGCCGTCAATCCGACGGCCAGAATGCGGAAGCGGTGATATACTTAAATTTTTTTCATGAACTGGCACCACCGCGCACTAATACCCGGATCGAACCATTAACTAGTCCTAGCTAACTACAAGACGGGTTAGAGAGATATACCGACTGATCCGAGTCCTCCGGTCTTCTCGTCGTCGTCCCGATCTCCTGCGGAAACTTCGGTCGTCGTCTCCTTGCCGGAAGGGCACCACATCTTCTGCATCTTTTACGGGCTCCCACCTCAATGCCGAGGTAACTCGGGCACGAAGCTGGCTAGTCGACGTGCCCAAGGTTTGCTGTAGAATGTAGTGTGGAACTCATGTCTCATTTGGGGTTATGGAGTTGCCTTTGGTGGAGGAATGATACTTGGAGTTTTGGAGATTGATCTTGTGGGATTTTTGCAACATGAAATGAGCCAAAAACCCACACTAAAAATGTTGGACAGCCCCTCCCCAAATGTGGCCGGCCATTGTAGGGAATGAGAGGGGAAAAAGTCACGGGGGAGGTGACCAAAAGAATAATGCAAGAGAGAGAGAGAGGAATGGTTATCATATGGAAAAATGATCACCGAGAAACACCAACACTCAACAACCATATCATCTCCCATCATCAACAATCATGTCCACAAAAGTCATGCCATCATGACACAAAGAAAGTCAAGCAAGGTCAAAGGATGGTGCACCATCATGATAAAACAATATGCAATCACCACCCTCCACAAAAGCTTATTTGCACAAATGCAAATAAGCCCTCCTCCACCAATCTTCGGCCAATGAACGATACAAATGAAAATGGCCGAAACGGAAAGCAACCTGGCAACTCCAGAAAACTGGTCCCGTAATAAATTACAGGAAAACCTCGATACCGTGCATACACACCCGCATTTGTATTCCGACCGAAATACAAATGCAATGAGACAAAATCTACACTGTACTATACTAGGATCCGGCCTAAACCATAGCCGGCTAGTAATATCCGTTCGATCCTGATCCGTGCAATACCGCACATATCTGATCGAATCCTGCCATATATCCATACGGCCTGTAGTACAAACAGTCCGATCCTGATCCGTGCAATACCGCACGTATCTGATCGGACCTTGCCATATCTCCATACGTCCTCTACAACTTTTCGCCCAAAAGCTGAGTAACTGAATGTGGGGGACTCTAAAGACTCGTCAACACCTTGGTTGTGGATTTAACCACTAGCACGTCAGAGGTATAAGCCAATACGTAACGGGCTACCAGGTATTGACTAAAAGGGACGTCTGTGAGCGAACTCAGCCTGACAACCCTACTGAGCCTGTCAGTGACAATATCCGTACAGTCCGGTCCGTTCGTCTATGAGTATCGCATGGCGGGCCTAGGGGGTTGGTAAAAGTCAGACCCCCAAAAGCGGTACAAGTCGTGTCGGAGTGTAGCCCAGAACACCCTGAGATACTACTGGAATACTTACCAGTAAATCTCCTTGCCTTGGCCAAGGACTTCGTGTAATGGCTCTCCTAGACACAGCATGACCTCACCCCCAATACCGGGAAAGACGAACCCCTGAAGATACGCTCACTGCCTCCATGTGGCTCGGGACTGTACCCAACTAAAACCTGTTTGCACGACTCCTTTGAGCCGTGGTAGGGTAGTAATCAAAGTACAGTGGGAACTCACACGAGACAAATGACGATCCCCAGGCCGATGAACTAACCTTCACACATGTCACCAGGGAACTGCCATCTGACGTCTGGTATATGACCAACTAGCATGTTCCCGGCGAGTCCTGTCCGGTGTACTCATAACCCAATGAGCACCTGTATACATCTTAGGTGATCCAACTGACACCAGTGGCTTGTGAGACCGGCCACCGCCCCTCGTCGGAGTCTCGACTGTATACACTAGTCTACTCTGGAGTATCGATGCCCTGTCTCGAAACTCACACGACTAGGGACCATTTAAGGATATGCTTATAGACCCCAGCTCCCACTTATATGATCGCCCTCATACTGCTGGTGGTCAAGCAAGAATCCTAGGGGCTCTACCAACGTATAATAGCAACTTGTCAGGTTACCTGAAACAGTACACGATGATAAAGGTAAACCAGATAGTATACTATCATCTCGAGTAAGACTGTCCTACCGGGATAGGTCCTCCATCAATCATTGCAATCACGTACCTGTGACCTAATAATTGACTCTGAGGGCACTATCTCCAACAATCACCCACTTGCACTCAAGGCTAATTATTGCAATGTCGCATCCTCACAGCCCGTGTGATACCGAACACCCAACTCCTCTACTAGTCAGTCTCACAAAGCTCGTTTGCGAAACTTTTGCGTTCGAGGAATGGCCTTAGTGAGTGGATCCGCTTTGTTGTTTCTTTCTATGTCTCTCTAAATCTCAAGTTCGCGGAGAAACCCATCTCCCGAAATGAGCAATACCAGTCTTAGAATGTGTCTGGATGTCTGATGGGACATAGCTCATAAATGAACTCCAAATCCAAACTTCTTAGACTGTATCGTCAACTGAACTTAATCAGTATCCTGTGCCATGCCACCCTCAGTATTGACTTGGACCACCTGTCTAAAATACTGCCCCTCGTCAGAAGGAAAAACTATAACTCTGACAACCTCCTTGTTGTCCAGGTCACCTTGGAAGCCTGGAATGATAACTGTCTCCTGAATAAGGCTGTCGCTATCATATCCCTAGAACATCCACTTATGTTCTAAAACTGCTTCCGACTGTTTCTCCAGGATTGGATCAAATGTCAACTTATTGCATCTAGTGCAAGAACAACATCTGGTGTGGTACTTAACATCTCATGATTGACTCAATTGCCTGAGCAAGTGATCTGCCAATCATGCACATCCCTCTCTACTTTAGTCTGTTAGACCCCTTTAGAGAGGGTGACTCCATTACCTACAGGTGCACTACCGTGCCAGGAGTCGTCCATTCTAAATACCCTTAGAATGCTGTCTAAGTACCCTTAATTAGGAAACCACCCAAATCTAGATCTAAAACCATAGATCTAGTAACCAGTATGTCAGACATAAAGTCCAAGTCCCATGTGGAGAAAACACTGTGTGATGACCAAAGTATAGCCGATCGTAGTATAGGAGTTTCTTTTCCTATTCTGTGTATGTCATCCAGAAACCATGACATCACACCCTACTACCTTCTCAACAGATCCATCTCCTATTCTGATGAAGTCAAACCCATGACTGCCACGTCAGAAATAGATGATCTATCTCCGCTACATCTGCTTTGGTCTATAAATAGACATAAGCTACCTGCCCACCAATGCTTCCGCTGCTCCCACTGACTACGACAACCCTCTGGCAGAGTCATATAGACGTACACTTCTAAAACTAGTTTAGAACGACGCTATACTCATCCTCCCGCCGGGTCTCGCAGCCTGGAACAAACAGCAATGGTAGTTGTGGGTAAACAAGAACTTCCCTGTCACCGTCCTTGAGGCTACCGTAGTACCTCTCGGGTGCCTGAAGTTACCCACCTTATCTGCGGAGTGGCCAATGGAATGTCAATCCAGATTGAATCTTTAGGTTCCTTATCAAATCTTCAGTAATCGTTTGTAGTTCTGGAATCACTTCCAGTTCTACCATACTCCCACTACTGTTTTCTGGAAAACAAAATCCATTTTTAATAAAACTGTGGCGAGTCTAGAACAATATTGCTATTGTTCATCCAGATGGTAGAAAGTCAACCCTCGTCATAGCCTGGGTCAACCCACAAACAGCCATTACAGAAACGTGCCTTGAGTTGTCCAATGTCTGGTTTTAAGCATAAACCGGACAACTCCCCGTACCTTAACATCGTTAAGATATGAACTGTTCTATATCCAATATAGAAACAGAGGCACTGATTTTATTGAACCAGATTCAAATCATGCAGCTGTCCCCAGTGCATGTCAACTAAAAGGAAGGAGGCCGATCAGCGTTACTCAACTTTGGAATGCTTCCAATTATGAATAACCTGAAAGGGAAGTAATTTCTCTTTATCATTACAATCAACTGAATACCATACACAAATATCTACATCTTCGATCACTTTGAAGAATCCCGATACTTGCTATACCTGGTTCTCTACTCTATTCAAATACCTATAACTTCTCAAAATTCGGACCCTGTGTTTCCACCAAACACTTTTCTAAAAACTAGGGAAGTCATAAGTAAACCGAATATAGTACGAGGACCAACCCCTCTGTCCAGATGGACCCTGAACAACATACAATACTCTGTATAAGTCCCTTGAGTTTGATAACTCATTCACTGTGTGTCGTAGGTTGAAAACTGTACTTATGGTTAAGAAGAATTACACCGATGTTTAATGCTCCTTACCTAACCATCCACTGATATAGGTAAATGTCGTAGACATAATTTCAGAAAGGTATATCTCACTCTATGAAAATAGACGTACAGATATATCAATTTGAAATTGGTGTATAACAGCGGATATTCAAAACCAAATATTTGCCGACCGGCAAACTACCCAGGTGACTTCCTCAAATATCACCGATTACAACGAATCCCGATATAATGAGGATGATCACCCAATTCCCAATAACTTACTCCGACTCATCATCTGTAAAACCATACGGATGTGAGAATCAAACCTGGTAAATACATACCCTGGAGTAAGTATCTAATCGGGAAATCAGTTTTTTTTTAACATTACACAGTGAAACTGAAACATTGAAATGTTTCGATGGGGTATCATGGTATTCCTAGTAATGCCTCTTCCAGATTCACGACTGTAACCGTATAATTCTTTGCCACCTCTCCAAATCCCTTCATATGTCTTTAGTCATTACCTTCTGCACACCCGTTTAGGCCAAATGGTTTTCTTTCTTCCCTATCGTTCGGCACCAGCCTATGGTTTGGAAGAAGACTATCCAATAAGCATAATGGGTGTACTGTCCCAATCCTAGGAACACTCGTAATGCGAGAGAAGGTGAAGATAAAAGTCAACCGAATAAACATTATTCCTATTTCTTCTGGACCAGAATCCATCCCCGAACTGGAACAAGTTCCTTTCGAGTTCGTATATAACCATACGATGGAGTATCCAAATAAACTGTGGATCTTCGTAGTGATACGGAGTGTCCTGGAGAAATACAAAGGTGATGTGGGAGTGGTAACGAAATATTTGGTTTGGTCGTGAATATCTGTCGCAATTTACTTTGCCCTCTTACTAATCCCTTGCTTTGTCTTAACTTAATACCTTCTTTACACCATCGTTAGGCTAATTGGTTTTCTTCATTCCCTACCGGTCGGCACCTGCCTATGGTTTGGAAGAAGACTATCCAATTTGCGTAATAGGTGTACTATCTCCTAAACCAAGGAGTACTCACAACTTGAAAGAAGGTAAAAGGAAAAGACAACTGAATAATCCTATCCGTTTTCTCCAGAACCGGAAACCATCCTCGAATAAATCCCTTCGAGTTCGTATCTAACCATACGATGGTTTTGTCCAATGGAAGTGGACGTTCGTAGTAATACGGGGTGTCCTGGAGAAAAGGGTAAAAGTAGGAGTGGCAATGAGGTTTGCAACTCTGACAATCCAAAAGCTGGTGTTTAAGAAGGTTCGGTCAACTTGGTCACTGAGTCATAGTCTTAGGGTCGGGTCAATGGTCGCTGCCAAAGAGAGAGAGAAAAGAAACACTCAGCGTGCACTCTAACCTAGATCAGAATGGTTACCAATTTATCTAATCTGGAAACCTACCACTGTACCTCAAATTCTCCTCCAAACCTGAAAGAAGAATTAGTCGGGGTCACCCGAGGAGTAAACTAACTCATCAGTGGGAATCGGGATCCAACTATCATCGCATGATAACGTGACGGAATCCGCTCACATCATCACACTCCAGAAGGTATGCGCATATCTGGCAAGTTTCAGTTCTTTTGAAACTCCAGATGTGATTTCTGCCCCATGCTCTTATGACCTTGGCGTGAGGTCAAAATATCTTAAGTCACATGTCAAGTTCTACCCGTCATTATCCAGGTTAATTTGAACCCACCCGTACATACCCTTGACGTAGGCCCAAATAGTAGTACGACTGTCCCAAACCAACGCATCTATCTATGCAACAGATAAATACCCGGCAGCTACCAATCACTATGCCTTGGCGTGAGGTCAAAATACATAGCTTGAATACTACCGAATATTTAACTGAAATGACGGAGGGCTACGAATGGTTTCTGGCGAAAACCTTTAACGTAATGAACTTGATATCGTTGAAGGAACTGGATAGTTTTTAAAAATATAGTGACGAAAACCGTTGCTAAAGAGGTCACTCCCGGTGAAGGGATCTCGGCTCTTTCCCCGTAGAATGAGGTGCAGGATATTCCAACTGAATACCACGATGCAAAGCAAAAGTAATCGGCTATAATGAAGTTATTGCCCTAACGCAAACTTTTTATCCAAGGGGTCACTCCCGGTGAAGGGATCTCGGCCCTTGCCTCGTCGACTGAGGAGCAGGATATTCCAACTGAATACCACGATGCAAAACAAAAGAGAACGTCCTTGCAATAACAGCTTTTTGAAAAATGTTCCAACAACATCAGATTAGGTTTGTTTTTTAACTTGCATTGATCTGAATCAACGCAGTCCCATCAATTGATCACACCAAAAAGAACGAAAATATACTGATGTACGTATATGCCATCCGCATTCGCCAATGGGTCCCGTCATTACCCGTTAGGTTAGCTAACTAACGACTGAGCGGGGACTGGACTAGCGCGGATGCAAAACATATACAACATCTACTAATATATATACCAATATATTATATTCGCTCAAGGCGTGAAAAAAATGCAACATCACAGAAATGTACAGCATCAGAGAACAATACAGCATCACAGAACAATACAGATATCTGGGATCCCCGGGTTTCACAGTGCCACTACTGAAACCCGACGTTCCCCTGGTCGTGTGGATAGCCTGTGCAATGAAATCCTAGACCCCTACGGGCGCGGCAAGTCACCCGCCAAAACCTGAAGCGAGGCAGCCCCCTTCAGCAACGTGAATGGACCACCCAACACTTCACGGAATCCGGTAACTTGGGCACCCCTCCTGGGTCAACCAGTACCCCCTACGAGTGCGGTGAATAGCCCGCCAATCCTAGAGTGAAGCCCCCTCCGTCTCAATGCCATGAGATGCGGGCTTGTTTCCCTCTAGAACCCGGCTATCCGTGCACCCCTCCGCGGGGTAATCCTAGTACAGAAAGTAAAATATACATACAACGGGTACATTGACCGCAACCTGGTCGTGCACCAAAAAATAATACAAACAGGCAGTGACGGCAGTCCACATGTCGGACGCTCGCCCCGCAATATCAAATGTACATAATACAACAAAACACTGTACTAGCATTGCATCCAGGCTATCCCCACGACCGTTCCGCAACATCACAGCAATACATAGGACATCAACGTGAAAGTCACGTTCGCAAATCCGTCTAACCGGGCTATAGAAGTTAGACAGGATTTACCGATCGAGTGACATTCACGGTCGCAGATATAATGTAAATACTGTGAAAAAATGTGTTTAAAATATCCGATCGATCAAATTTAACAAGTGGGCCCACAAGCATTACTGTAGCAGATCAAGAAATTCTGGGCCCAATATTAATATTCCAAAACCCCAAAAACCAGCCCAGAAAGCAACTGGAGAAAAATGACACAGTGATCTGATCATAGTGCGGCGGAACCGCGGCCCAAATGGGGGTTTGGCCGCGGTTCCGCGCTCCCACTATGGAATCACTCTGTCGAATTTCTACAGTAGCCTTATATTTTCCAGTACATCATTTTTCTGTAACCTGAAAAAAATTTCGACTCCAAAAAATTTCAACAGAAAACTGATGTGAACAAAAATGCGGATTTTGGAATTTTGGTCGATCGGAAATGTAAACACATTAAACAAAGCTAGACTAAGTTAATGGCGAGGCTCTGATACCACTGTAAGTGCACGGCGGCGCCCCGGCCGTCAATCCGACGGCCAGAATGCGGAAGCGGTGATATACTTAAATTTTTTTCATGAACTGGCACCACCGCGCACTAATACCCGGATCGAACCATTAACTAGTCCTAGCTAACTACAAGACGGGTTAGAGAGATATACCGACTGATCCGAGTCCTCCGGTCTTCTCGTCGTCGTCCCGATCTCCTGCGGAAACTCCGGTCGTCGTCTCCTTGCCGGAAGGGCACCACATCGTCTGCATCTTTTACGGGCTCCCACCTCAATGCCGAGGCAACTCGGGCACGAAGCTGGCTAGTCGACGTGCCCAAGGTTTGCTGTAGAATGTAGTGTGGAACTCATGTCTCATTTGGGGTTATGGAGTTGCCTTTGGTGGAGGAATGATACTTGGAGTTTTGGAGATTGATCTTGTGGGATTTTTGCAACATGAAATGAGCCAAAAACCCACACTAAAAATGTTGGACAGCCCCTCCCCAAATGTGGCCGGCCATTGTAGGGAATGAGAGGGGAAAAAGTCAAGGGGGAGGTGACCAAAAGAATAATGCAAAAGAGAGAGAGAGGAATGGTTATCATATGGAAAAATGATCACCAGGAAACACCTACACTCAACAACCATATCATCTCCCATCATCAACAATCATGTCCACAAAAGTCATGCCATCATGACACAAAGAAAGTCAAGCAAGGTCAAAGGATGGTGCACCATCATGATAAAACAATATGCAATCACCACCCTCCACAAAAGCTTATTTGAACAAATGCAAATAAGCCCTCCTCCACCAATCTTCGGCCAATGAACGATACAAATGAAAATGGCCGGAACGGAAAGCAAACTGGCAACTCCAGAAAACTGGTCCCGTAATAAATTACAGGAAAACCTCGATACCGTGCATACACACCCGCATTTGTATTCCGACCGAAATACAAATGCAATGAGACAAAATCTACACTGTACTATACTAGGATCCGGCCTAAACCAAAGCCGGCTAGTAATATCCGTTCGATCCTGATCCGTGCAATACCGCACGTATCTGATCGAATCCTGCCATATATCCATACGGCCTGTAGTACAAACAGTACGATCCTGATCCGTGCAATACCGCACGTATCTGATCGGACCTTGCCATATCTCCATACGGCCTCTACAACTTTTCGCCCGAAAGCTGAGTAACTCAATGTGGGGCACTCTAAAGACTCGTCAACACCTTGGTTGTGGATTTAACCACTAGCACGTCAGAGGTATAAGCCAATACGTAACGGGCTACCAGGTATTGACTAAAAGGGACGTCTGTGAGCGAACTCAGCCTGACAACCCTACTGAGCCTGTCAGTGACAATATCCGTACAGTCCGGTCCGTTCGTCTATGAGTATCGCATGGCGGGCCTAGGGGGTTGGTAAAAGTCAGACCCCCAAAAGCGGTACAAGTCATGTCGGAGTGTAGCCCAGAACACCCTGAGATACTACTGGAATACCTACCAGTAAATCTCCTTGCCTTGGCCAAGGACTTCGTGTAATGGCTCTCCTAGACACAGCACGACCTCACCCCCAATACCGGGAAAGACGAACCCCTGAAGATATGCTCACTGCCTCCATGTGGCTCGGGACTGTACCCAACGAAAACCTGTTTGCACGACTCCTTTGAGCAGTGGTAGGGTAGTAATCAAAGTATAGTGGGAACTCAGACGAGACAAATGACGATCCCCAGGTCGATGAACTAACCTGCACACATGTCACCAGGGAACTGCCATCTGACGTCTGGTATATGACCAACTAGCATGTTCCCGGCGAGTCCTGTCCGGTGTACTCATAACCCAATGAGCACCTGTATACATCTTAGGTGATCCAACTGACACCAGTGGCTTGTGAGACCGGCCACCGCCCCTCGTCGGGGTCTCGACTGTATACACTAGTCTACTCTGGAGTATCGATGCCCTGTCTCTAAACTCACACGACTAGGGACCATTTAAGGATATGCTTATAGACCCCAGCTCCCACTTATATGATCGCCCTCATACTGCTGGTGGTCAAGCAAGAATCCTAGGGGCTCTACCAACGTGTAATAGCAACTTGTCAGGTTACCTGAAACAGTACACGATGATAAAGGTAAACCAGATAGCATACTATCATCTCGAGTAAGACTGTCCTACCGGGATAGGTCCTCCATCAATCATTGCAATCACGTACCTGTGACCTAATAATTGACTCTGAGGGCACTATCTCCAACATTGGATACCCCCCAAATTTACACATGACCGATCGTGTCTCGAGTTTGTCTGGATTCTGCTTTTTAACAAAAGCCGGACAACCCCAAATCCTAACTCTTTTAAGAGATGGTCTCTTTCCACTCCATATCTCATATAGAGTGGTAGACACGGTCTTGGTTGGAACCCTGTTCAATAGATACATTGCTGTCTCTAATGCATGCCCCCATAAGGAAAGCGGTAACTCAGCATCACACATCATGGATCGTACCATATCTAATAGGGTACGATTCCTCCATTCTGACACACCATTGTGCTGTTGTGTGTAAGGAGGAGTGAGCTGAGAGAGAATCTTATTCTCTTTTAAGAAGTCTAAAAACTCTGTACTTAAATATTCTCCGACTCGATCTGATCGAAGTTTCTTGATGCTCAAGCCTATTTATTTTTCTACTTCAATTTTATACTCCTTGAATTTCTCGAAAGCTTCGGATTTTTGCTTTATCAAAAACACGTGTCCGAATCTTGAGAAATCATCTGTAAAAGTAATGAAGTATGAAAAACCACCTCTAGCATGTGTAGAAATTGGTCCGCATACATCACTATGTATGAGGCTTAAGAGTTCCACAGCTCTTTCCCCGTGTTCAGTAAACGGAGTTTTGGTCATTTTACCTTTGATACAAGACTTGCAAGTCGCATAAGATTTATATTCAAAAGGATTTAAATATCCATCTTTATGTAGTTTGTTTAGTCTTGTTTCATTAATATGACCAAGTCTACAATGCCAAAGAAAAGCTTCATTTATATCTGAAAACTTTCTTTTATCAGTATGTTGTATATTGAAAACTGTGTGCTGGTTCAGGATGTAAATACCGTTATTTAATGTACCATACCCAATCAACTCTTGATTCAAGTTAATGTTCATAACATTATTTTGAAATACAAAATGATATCCTTCATTGTCCAACAAAGAAACGGATATTATATTACACAGCATACTAGGTACAAAATAACACGGGTTGAAAACCAAAATACAACCCGAAGGCAACCCAAGATGATACTCTCCCACGGATACAGCATGTACATTTTAACCATTTCTAACTCGCAGAGTATGGTCACCTGTCTTTAAAACTCTACTGTTTCTCAATCCCTGCATACAATTGCAGATGTGAGAACCAGAACCGGTATCTAATACCGAAGATGCAGAGTTTAAAGAAAAACAGTTTTCAGTTACATACACACCTGAAGTGGAAGCATCAGCATGCTTCTTCTTCTTGAGATCAGCAAGATACACAGCACAGTTGCGTTTACAATGTCCTGACTTGTGGCAGTAAAAACATTCTCCTTTTCCGCTTCCCGCAGCCCCGGATTTGTCTTTCCCCTTTGCCTTTTTAACTCCACCATTCTGTTTGATGGACTTCTTCTTTTTCTTTCCCTTGGCCTTGGCTTTTGGGAATGAAGAGGAGGATGGCCCAACAAGCAGAGCGGGAATCCTCTTTGTTTTCAACGAGCTCTCTGCACTTCTCAACATATTGAGAAGTTCAGGTAATGATTTCTCCAAATCATTCATATTATAGTTCACTATGAACGGAGCAAAGGCAGGGGGAGAGACTGTAGAACAATATCTGTATACTGCTCATTGTCCATGGTCCATCCCAGTTCCTCGAGTTCTTCTATAAGACCAATCATCTTCAAAACATGGTCTCCTACTGATGTACCAGGGGCCATTCGTATCTGAAACAGCTTTCGTGGTGCCCCGTATCTCAAAGTACGAGATTGCTCTTCATACAAGTCCTTTGTGTGAAGAAAAATGGATTGTACATCCATATTCTCGTGTTGCTTCTGATGGATATTGTCCATAGAAGCAAGTGCGTGGCACTTGGCCGTGTTACAATCGGTATCCCAAGTTTTTCGGATCTCCCTATCCGAGACAGATGATTCAGGTCATGGGATGGGTGAGGCTTTGGTTGTGAGGACATATGATACTTTATCATATGCAAGTGCAATGTTCAAGTTCCTCAACCATACTTTATAGTTCGGTCCCATCAGTTTATTTTTCTCTAGTAGAAGCTTAAGTCCCGTCATTGGTATCTGCCATTAGGAGAGAGAAAAGAATACACTCAGCGAAATTCTTTTGCAAAGAATTAGATTGGTTATTATCTTATCTAATCGATGTCTCCCACTGCTTTAATCAAATTTTCTTTCAAAACCTGAAAAGAAAACTAGCCAGGATTAATTACATTCTACAGTTTCGCTAACCGGTCAGCCAGGCCAGTTTCGGTACTTTGAGGGTGGTTACCCATGCTTTCGCATGGACTTAATTAAAGTAAACCTCGTTTTCCCAAAGGTCAAACCCCGTTGACACCTTTCTAGACACCTACTGGATCAGCTAATTGTAAAGTGAAAAATTCTCCTGGAAGTAACACTTACTCACAGTGGGATCGGGATCCAAATATCATATAGATGGTTTGCAATCTCATTGCAAATTTCAACTCTTGAAACTCCTTATATAGTTTTTACCCCTAGTTACTTATGACCTTGGCTATGGTCAAAATATCATAAGTACTAGTCAAGTTCTACCTGTCATTTCGAGATCAACTAGACCCACCCATATGACCCTTGACTATGATCAACATAATCACATGAATGTCCTAACTGATCGCATCATATGCTTTGTAGGAAGACATCACTTAGCTACCGTACACTACGCCTTGACTATGATCAAAATACGCAGCACGAATACTAAGTACTCTGCTTCCTAAAATGACGGAGGGTTGCGGATGGTTTTTATGAAAACCTTTAACGCTTTGAACTTTATCTCGTTGTAGAATCAAAACAGTTTTAGAAAAGGAGTGGCTTAAGCTCCGCATCTTTTGAAACTTGCATTTTTCATAAAAAGGCCGAGTGGGTTTCAAATCTGATTCTACAACATCTTTTAGGTTTCTTTTCCTTTACATTAATCTCATTAATGTAATCCCATCATTTAAGTTCCTAAGCCATCACAGAAAAGAAACGAAAATAGAACGTACACTTATGCCATCCGCATTCGTCACAGTGTCCCATTATGCACCGTTAGGTTACTTAACTAACGGCATAGCGGGGCGGGACTAGTGCGGGTGTAAAACATAAGTAACGTTTATTATATATCATATATATAATAATAACCATTCGTCTCAGATACCAAGTAATCATATTACAGAATATCAACAGCAGAAGCACATACGAAAATAAAATGATATCTAGGACGTCCGTATTTTGTATTTAGCCAACAATAGAAAATACGGATTCCACGGTCGCGATTAATAGCCAAGCCTACACCCCTAGACTCCTATGAGAGCGGCAAGTGATCCTGCCTATTCTAGAGTTTAGGAGACCCGGTCTCGACTCCTCGAGATGTCCTCCCACTAAACCCTAGAACCCGGTCACTTGTGCTCCCCTCCTTGGGTCTATCCTAATGCGGAAAAGTAAATAATATACAATGATGGAAACATCTTCCTCAGCCTGGAAGTGCGCCAAATAAAAGAATATTACATACAATTGAATTATACTTGAATGAAAATGAAACTCTCATCTCACATAAAAAAAACCCGGCTATTCAATCGCGACAATCCTGCACATCACATCTCAGCAACACATAATATCTCATATCATCAACATAAGCAAGTATGCGTATCCCGATTGTCGTTGATGTATAGCAATGAAGCCGGCGATACCCCACATACTACGCTTACGGTCACAGAAAATAAAGTGTAAAACTACAACATTTGGAATCCACAATCACTTTATACATCGTAAATCCGAAATATCGCATATTTCGCATTTCATGCATAACTATATGAATTCCACATATTGTACTGTAAGTCCATGTCACGAACCCCACGAACTTGCGGGGAGGCGGAATATATGAAAAACAATTATCAAAGCTTCGTAACACGGACTTGAGCGCATGAATCGTATTTAAACCGTTACTAGCAAACTATGAAAGGTTTGACTACTCGGATTCGAAGTTATACCTCACGTTACTTGTCCTTCGGGTCTTCATCGCGGTCCTCCACTCCTCGTAGGCTCCTTGGAACATCGGCACCTCAACGGCCTCCTCGAATCAATGATGATCCACCCGAGAGCTCCTACTACAAGCTTGATCTCTAACTTGAGATAACTAGGTTGCTCAAAGTGCTAATCTAAGCTACCTAGGGGATATAAAGTGAGGTTATGGATGTATTAGTCTAGCTAACCCTTGATCTCAACACATGAGAGGTTAGGGTTAGGGTTTCAAGAATAAGAGAGCTTGAGGAGAGAGAAGGTGATAATGAGAATCATATTGAAAAATGAACTCATTAGAATATATCAACCATAACAATTTATCAAATAAATAATATATATGATTAATCATCATGGTTGATGCATTCACCTTGTGTGATTCAGTTCCTGAGTCATTAGCTTCATAAATGAAGCATTAACTCCATGGATGAATCATACAAATGAGTCATTAAGCAATAAATGCTTATGCCACCTTAACCCCCAAGTCACCATGCTTCTAGAAGCTTCCCGGAAAATTACGAGAACCCCCCTCCAATCCGTGAAAACACGGAAAAAATTTAGACTGTATAAATCCAATAACCTGATACTAGAATCTGGCTTAAACCAAAGTCGGCTAGTAAAAACTGTCCGAGCGCCGTACGTGCGTTTAAACACGTATGCGTCCGAACCCTTGTTGTAAAACCATACGACCTCTATATCATTTCGCCTGGAGCAGGGAAATTCTCTGTGTGGGACTCTAAAGACTTGACACTACGCTGGCAGTGGGTTTAACCATAGACCGCAGGCGGCACTAGCCGTACGTAACGGTCCCCAGGTAGATGTCGATAAGAAGGCCGATGAGGAAAACCATCCGAACTCCTACTGAGCATGATGTGACAATCTCCGTACAGTCCGGTCTGTTTGTCTAAGACTATCGCATATCGAGCCTAGGGGGCGGCAAGCGTCAGTCCCCTAATAGAGGTATAAGTCGTGTTGAAGCGTAGCCCATTACACCTTGAGAAAACTACTGGAACCTACCAGTAAATCTCGCTTGCCCTGGCTAGGGACTTTGCGTAATAGCTCTCTGACATAGCGCGATATTAACTCCCAATACCAGGAGATACGAATCCTGTTTAACTGCCACTGCCTCAAAGTGCTCGGGACTGCACCCAACTGCTACCTGTTTGCATGACTCCTTTGAGCCGTGGGAGGGTAGCAATCTAAGAACAGTGGGACACACTCGAGGCGAAGTAGCAGTGTCAAGTCTGCGGACTATGCGGTACTCATGTCACCTGGGAACTGTTAACTGACGACGGGTATAATACCAACCAATCAGTTCCCCTGCGAGTCCTGTCCGGTGTACCCGTAACCTAACGAGCACCTGTATACTATCTCCAGTACGACGTACTGATGGCTGTGGGACAGACCATCTTCCCAACTGGAATGAGAAGCGTACACACTTAGTCTACTCCGGAATATCGATGCCCTACCCTTCCCCCACTAGTGTGACCGCTATCACAACACTGGTAATCAAGCAAAGATCCTATGGGCTCTACTAATATGTATAAGTGATACGTTACAAGAAATATATGCATATATTAAAGTAGACACAAACCAAGTAGCATACTACCATTTATAGCAAGACTATATATACAACTGTGAATATCCCAAGCTTCCATTAAGTAATATACATACCAGTATGATACTATAATGGCCCTTAGGGCATATACACTAACAATCACCCGCTTGCACTAGGGCCATGAGCTGGCATATCGTAGACCTATCATCTCGAATAGCCTATCGAACTGCGTCTGAGGAAGGGCCTTTGTGAATGGATCAGCAATGTTATTCTCTGTCGCTACTCTTTTCACCTCGATCTCGCGGCGATCTACGATCTCCCTGATCAGGTGGTACCGCCTTAACATGTGTCTGGACTTCTGATAGGACCTGGGTTCCTTCGCTAAAGCTATTGCGCCGTTGTTGTCACAATACAGAGGTATTGGATCAACACTGGTAGAAACCACCTGAAGTTCTGTGAGGAACTTCTTCATCAAGACAGCTTCTTTTGCGGCATCGCAAGCAGCTATGTACTCTGCTTCCATCGTTGAGTCAGCAACGGTCTCCTGTTTGGAACTCTTCCAACAGACCGCCCCACCATTGAGGGTAAAGACATAACCTGACATGGATTTGGAGTCATCTTTGTCACTCTGGAAGCCGGAGTCGGCAAAGGCCTCAATCTGGAGGTCTTTTCCGCCATACACCAAGAACATATCTTTAGTCCTCCTTAGGTACTTGAGAATGTTCTTTACTGCAATCCAGTGATTCTCCCCTGGGTTTGCCTGATACCGGCTTACAACGCTCAATGCGTATGCTACATTTGGTCTGGTACATAACATCGTATACATTATATGTAAGTGCACGGCGGCGCCCCGGCCGTCAATCCGACGGCCAAATGCGGAAGCGGTGATAAACTTTAATTTTTCTTGAACTGGCAAACCGCCGCGCACTAATCCCCGGATCAAACCATTAATTAGTCCTAGCTAACTACAAGAAAGGGAAGAGAGATATACCAACTGATCCAAGTCCTCCGGTCTTCTCGTCGTCGTCCCGATCTACTGCGGAAGCTCCGGTCTCCACCTCGTCGCCGGAAGTGCACCATATCTCCTACTTCTTTCACGGGCTCCCACCTCAATGCCGAGGCAACTCGGGCACGAAGCTGGCTAGTCGACGTGCCCAAGATTTGCTGTAGAATGTAGTGTATAAGTCTCATTTTGGGGTTGTAGAGGTTGCCATTGGTGGAGGGATTGAACTTGGAGTTTTGGAGATTGATCTTATGGGATTTTTGCAACATGAAATGAGCCAAAAACCCACACCAAGAATTTGGGACAGCCCCCCTCCATGCTTGGCCGGCCACTTCTTGGCTAGGGAATGAGTGAGTGAGGGAGGGATCAATGAAAGAGGATAGCCACAACCATAATGCAAGGGAGAGAGAGAAAGGTCATGATAACAAGAGATGATTACTAACCCAAACCCACACTCCACCAACCTCATCATCAACAACCATGATGAGCCAAAAGTCAAGCCATGATCAACTAAAGAAAGTCAAGGTATGGTGCAACATCATGAAACTATCATGATACAAAAATATGCAAAGACCCCCTCCACAAAAAGTTATTTGCAACAATGCAAATAAGCCCTCCTCCACCAAACTTCGGCCAATGAACGATACAAAGGAAATCTGCCAAAACGGAAAGCAAACTGGCAACTCCACAAAACTGGTCCCGTAATAAATTACAGGAAAACCCCGATACTGTGCATACACACCCGCATTTGTATTCCGACCGAAATACAAATGCAATGAGACAAAATCTACACTGTACTATACTAGAATCCGGCTTAAACCAAAGCAGGCTAGTAACATCTGTTCGATCCTGATCCGTGCAATACCGCACGTATCTGATCGAACCCTGCCGTATTCCATACGTCCTATAGTACAAACTGTCCGATCCTGATCCGTGCAATACCGCACGTATATGATCGGACCTTGCCATATCTCCATACGGCCTCTACAACTTTTCGCCCGAAAGCTGAGTGACTGATTGTGGGGGACTGTAAAGACTCGTCAACATCTTGGTTGTGGATTTAACCACTAGCACGTCATAGGTATAAGCCAATACGTAACGGGCTACCAGGTATCGACTAAAAGGGACGTCTGTGAGCGAACTCAGCCTGACAACCCTACCGAGCCTGTCAGTGACAATATCCGTACAGTCCGGTCCGTTCTTGTATGAGTATCGCATGGCGGGCCTAGGGGGTTGGTGAAAGTCAGACCCCCAAAAGCGGTACAAGTCGTGTCGGAGTGTAGCCCAGAACACCCTGAGATACTACTGGAATACCTACCAGTAAATCTCCTTGCCTCGGCCGAGGGCTTCGTGTAATGGCTCTCCTTGACACAGCACGGCCTCACCCCCAATACCGGGAGAGACGAACCCCTAAAGATACGCTCACTGCCTCCATGTGGCTCGGGACTGTACCCAACTAAAACCTGTTTGCACGACTCCTTTGAGCCGTGGTAGGGTAGTAATCAAAGTACAGTGGGAACTCACACGGGACAAATGACGATCCCCAGGTCGATGAACTAACCTGCACACATGTCACCAGGGAACTGCCATCTGACGTCTGGTATATGACCAACTAGCATGTTCCCGGCGAGTCCTGTCCGGTGTACTCATAACCCAACGAGCACCTGTATACATCTTAGGTGAACCAACTGACACCAGTGGCTTGTGAGACCGGCCACCGCCCCTCGTCGGGGTCTCGACTGTATACACTAGTCTACTCTGGAGTATCGATGCCCTGTCTCGATACTCACACGACTAGGGACCATTTACGGATATGCTTATAGACCCCCAGCTCCCACTTATATCATCGCCCTCATACTGCTGGTGGTCAAGCAAGAATCCTAGGGGCTCTATCAACGTGTAATAGCGACTTGTCAGGTCACCTAAAGCAGAACACGATGATAAAGGTAAACCGGATAGCATACCATCATCTCGAGTAAGACTGTCCTACTGGGATATGTCCTCCATCAATCATTGCAATCACGTACCTGTGACCTAATAAGTGACTCTGAGGGAACTATCTCCAACAATCTCCCACTTGCACTCAAGGCTAATTATTGCGATGTCGCATACTCACAGCCCGTGTGATACCGAACACCCAACTCCTCTACTAGTCAGTCTCACAAAGCTCGTTTGCGAAACTATTGCGTTCGAGGAATAGCCTCAGTGAGTGGATCCGCCTAGTTGTTTCTTTCTATGTCTCTCTATATCTCAAGTTCGCGGAGAAAGCCATCTCCCGAAATGAGCAATACCTGTCTTAGAATGTGTCTGGATGTCTGATGGGACCTAGCTCATAAATGAACTCCAAATCCAAACTTCTTAGACTGTATCGTCAACTGAACTTAATCAGTATCCTGCGCCATGCCACCCTCAGTATTGCCTTGGATCACCTGTCCAAAATACTGCCCCTCGTCAGAAGGAAAACTATAACTCTGACAACCTCCTTGTCGTCCATGTCACCTTGGAAGCCTGGAATGATAACTGTCTCCTGAATAAGGCTGTCGTTATCATATCCCTAGAACATCCACTTATGTTCTAAAACTGCTTCCGACTGCTTCTCCAGGATTGGATCAATGTCAACTTATTGCATCTAGTGCAAGAACAACATCTGGTGTGGTACTTGATATCTCATGGTTGACTCAATTGCCTAAGCAAGTGATCTGCCAATCATGCACATCCCTCTCTACTTTAGTCTATAAGACACCTTTAAAGAGGGTGACTCCATTACCTGCAGGTATACTACCGTGCCAGGAGTCGCCCATTCTAAATACTCTTAGAATGCTGTCTAAGTACCCTGATTGGGAAACCACCCAAATCTAGATCCAAAACCATAGATCTAGTAACCAGTATGTCTGATACAAAATCCATTTCCTTTATGGAGAACCCACTGTGTGACAACCAAAGAATAACCGATCATAGTATAGGAATATCACTTCCTACTCTGTGTATGTCATCCAAATACCATGACATCACACCCTACTACCTTCTCAACAGATCCATCCCCTATTCTGATGAAGTCAAACCTATGACTGTCATATCAGAAATAGATGATCTATCTCCGCTATATCTGCTTTAGTCTATAAATAGACATAAGCCACCTGTCCACCAATGCTTCCGCTGCTCCCACTGACTATGACAACCCTCTGGTAGAGTCATATTGACGTACACTTCTAAAACTAGTTTAGAACGACGCTATACTCATCCTCCCGCCGGGTCTCGCAGCCTGGAACAACAGCAATGGTAATTGTGGGTAAACAAGAACTTCCCTGTCACCGTCCTTGAGGCTACCGTAGTACCTCTCGGGTGCCTGAAGTTACCCACCTTACCTGCGGAGTGGCCAATGGAATGTCAATCCTGATTGAATCTTTAGGTTCCTTATCAAATCTTCAGTAATCGTTTGTGGTTCTGGAATCACTTCCAGTTCTACCATACTCCCACTACTGTTTTCTGAAAAAAAATCCATTTTTAATAAAACTGTGGCGAGTCTAGAACAATATCGCTATTGTTCATCCAGATGGTAGAAAATCAACCCTCGTCATAGCCTGGGTCAACCCACAAACAGCCATTACAGAAACGTGCCTTGAGTTGTCCAGTGTCTGGTTTTAATCATAAGCCGGACAACTCCCCCTACCTTAACAATGTTAAGATATGAACTGTACTATATCCAATATAGAACCAGAGGCACTGATTTAATTGAACCAGATCTAAATCATGCAACTGTCTCCAGTGCATGTCAACAAAAAGGAAGGAGGCCGATCAGCGTTACTCAACTTAGGAATGCTTCCAATTATGAATAACCTGAAAGAGAAGCAAGATCTCTTTATCACTACTATCAACTGAATACCATAGACAAGTATCTACATCTTCGATTACATTGAAGAATCCCGATACTTGCTACACCTGGTTCTCTACTCTATTCAAATACCTATAACTTCTCAAAATTCAGACCCTGTGTTTCCGCGAAACACCTGTCTAAAAACTAGAGAAGTTATAAGTAAACCGAATATAGTACGAGGACCAACCCCTCTGTCCTAATGGACCCTGGACAACATACAATACTCTGTATAAGTCCTTTGAGTCTGATAACTCATTCACCGTGTGTCGTAGGTTGAAAACTGTACTTATGGTTAAGAAGAATTACACCGCTGTTTAATGCTCCTTACCTAACCATCCACTGATATAGGTAAATGTCATCGACATAATATCAAAAAGGTATATCTCACTCTATAAAAATAGACGTACAGATATATCAATTTGAAATTGGTGCATAACAGCGGATATTCAAAACCAAATATTTGCCGACCGGCAAACAGCCCAGGTGATTTCCTCAAATATCACCGATTACAACGAATCCCGATATAATGAGGATGATCACCTAATTCCCAATAACTTACTCCCACTCATCATCTGTAAAACCATACTGATGTGAGAATCATGCCTGGTAAATACATACCCTGGAGCAAGTGTCTAATCGGGAAATCAGTTTTCCTTTAACAGTACAAAGTGAGACTGAAACATTGAAATGTCTCGATGGGGTATCCTGGTATTCCTTGTAATGCCTCTTCCAGATTCACGATTGTAACCGTATAATTCTTTTCCACCTCTCCAAATCCCTTTATATGTCTTTAGTCATTACCTTCTGCACACCCCTTTAGGCCAAATGGTTTTCTTTCTTCCCTACCGTTCGGCACCAGCCTATGGTTTGGAAGAAGACTATCCAATAAGCATAATGGGTGTACTGTCCTAATCCTAGGAACACTTGCAATGCGAGAGAAGGTGAAGATAAAAGACACCTGAATAAATCTTATTCCTATTTCTCCTGAACCAGAATCCATCTCCGAACTGGAACAAGTTCCTTTCGAGTTCGTATATAACCATACGATGGAGTATCCAATAAACTGTGGATCTTCGTAGTGAAACGGAGTGTCCTGGAGAAATACAAAGGTGATTTAGGATTGGCGAAGGAATACTTGGTTTGGTCGTGAATAGCAGTCGCAATTTGCCCTCTTACTAATCCCTTACTTTGTCTGAACTTAATACCTTCTGCACACCATCGTTATGCTAATTGGTTTTCTTCATTCCCCACCGTTCGGCACCAGCCTAAGGTTTGGAAGAAGACTATCCAATTTGCGTAATAGGTGTACTATCTCCTAAACCAAGGAGTACTCGCAACCTGAGAGAAGGTAAAAGGAAAAGACAACTGAATAATCCTATCCGTTTTCTCCAGAACCTGAAACCATCCTCGAATAAATTCTTTCGAGTTCGTATCTAACAATGCGATGGTTTTGTCCAATGGAAGTGGACGTTCGTAGTGATACGGGGTGTCCTGGAGAAAAGGGTAAAAGTAGGAGTGGCAATGAGGTTTGCAACTCTGACAATCCAAAAGCCAGTGTTAAAGAAGGTTCGGTCAATTTTGGTCACTGAGTCATAGTCTTAGGGTCAGGTCAATGGTCGCTGCCAAAGAGAGAGAGAAAAGAAACACTCAGCGTGCACTCTAACCTAGATCAGAATGGTTACCAATTTATCTAATCTGGAAACCTCCCACTGTACCTCAAATTCTCCTCCAAACCTGAAAGAAGAATTAGTCGGGGACACCCGAGGAGTAAACCAACTCATCAGTGGGAATCGGGATCCAACTATCATCGCATGATAACGTGACGGAATCCGCTCACACTATCACACTCCAGAAGGTATGCCCATATCTGGAAAGTTTCAGTTCTTTTGAAACTCCGGATGTGATTTCTGCCCCATGCTCTTATGACCTTGGCGAAGGTCAACAAATCATAAGTCACATGTCAAGTTCTACCCGTCATTATCCAGGTTAATTTGAACCAACCCGTACAAGCCCTTGACGAAGTCCAACAAGGCTATACGACTATCCCAAACCAACGCATCTATCTATGCAGCAGAAAGGTAACAAGCAGCTACCATACACTATGCCTTGACGAAGGTCAACAAACATAGCATGAATACTACGTGCTACCCGTCTGAAACGACGGAGGGCTACGAATGGTTTCTGGCGAAAACCTTTAACGTAATGAACTTGATATCGTTGAAGGAACTGATAGCTTTTTGAAAATATATTGACGAAAACCTTTGCTAAAGAGGTCACTCCCGGAGAAGGGATCTCGGCTCTTTCCCCGTAGAATGAGGTGCAGGATATTCCAACTGAATACCGCGATGCAAAGCAAAAGTAATCGGCTATAGTGAAGTTAATGCCCTGACGCAAACTTCTGTCCAAGGGGTCACTCCCGGTGAAGGGATCTCGGCCCTTGCCTCGTCGACTGAGGAGCAGGATATTCCAACTGAATACCACGATGCAAAACAAAAGTGAACGTCCTTGCAATAACAGCTTTTTGAAAAAGTGTTCCAACAACATCAGATTAGGTTTGTTTTTAACTTGCATTGATCCGAATCAACGCAGTCCCATCAATTGATCACACCAAAAAGAACGAAAATATACTGATGTACGTATATGCCATCCGCATTCGCCACTGGGTCCCGTCATTACCCGTTAGGTTAGCTAACTAACGACAGAGCGGGGACTGGACTAGCGCGGATGCAAAACATATACAACATCTATTAATATATATACCAATATATTATATTCGCTCAAGGCGTGATAAAATGCAACATCACAGAAATGAACAGCATCACAGAAACAATACAGATATCTGGGATCCCCGGGTTTCATAGAGCCACTACTGAAACCCGACGTTCCCCTGGTCGTGTGGATAGCCTGCGCAATGAAATCCTAGACCCCTACGGGCGCGGCAAGTTACCCGCCAAAACCTGAAGTGAGGTAGCCCCCTTCAGCAACGTGAATGGACCACCCAGCACTTCACGGAATCCGGTGACTTGGGCACCCCTCCTGGGTCAACCTGTACCCCCTACGAGTGCGGCGAATAGCCCGCCAATTCTAGAGTGAAGCCTCCTCCGTCTCAATGCCATGAGATGCGGGCTTGTTGCCCTCCAGAACCCGGCTATCCGTGCACCCCTCCGCGGGGTAATCCTAGTACAGAAAGTAAAATATACATACAACGGGTACATCGACCGCAACCTGGTCGTGCCCCAAAATAATAATACAAACAGGCAGTGACGGCAGTCCACATGTCGGACGCTCGCCCCGCAATATCAAATGTACATAATACAACCACAACTGTACTAGCATTGCATCCAGGCTATCCCCCACGACCGATCCGCAACATCACAGCAATACATAGAACATCAACGTGAAAGTCACGTTCGCAAATCCGTCTAACCGGGCTATAGCAGTTAGACTGGATTTACCTATCAAGTGACATTCACGGTCGCAGATATAATGTAAATACTGTGAAATAATGTGTTTAAAATATCCGATAGATCAAATTTTAACAAGTGGGCCCCCAAGCATTACTGTACCAGATCAGGAAATTCTGGGCCCAATATTAATATTCCAAAACTCCTATTTTCAACTCGGGAAGGTACTGTAGAAATTTGGTCCAGGGATCCCAACAGTGTGCGGCGGAACCGCGGCCCAAAGGGGGGTTTGGCCGCGGTTCCGCGCTTCCACAGTCGACTCACCCTGTCGAATTTCTACAGTAGCCTTGTAATCTCCAGTACATCAATTTTATACAACCTGAAAAATTTTTGGAGACCAAAAAATTTCAACAGAAAACTGTCGTGAAGGAAATACGGGTTATGGAACATTTGATCGATCGGAAATGCAAACACATTACACAAAGCTAGACTAAGTTAATGGCGAGGCTCTGATACCACTGTAAGTGCACGGCGGCGCCCCGGCCGTCAATCCGACGGCCAAATGCGGAAGCGGTGAATAACTTAAATTTTACTTGAACTGGCAAACCGCCGCGCACTAATACCCGGAACGAACCATTAATTAGTCCTAGCTAACTACAAGAAAGGGAAGAGAGATATACCGACTGATCCAAGTCTCCGGTCTTCTCGTCGTCGTCCCGATCTACTGCAGAAGCTCCGGTCTCCACCTCGTCGCCGGAAGTGCCCCACATCGCCTACTTCTTTCACGGGTTCCCACCTCAATGCCGAGGCAACTCGGGCACGAAGCTGGCTAGTCGACGTGGCCAAGATTTGCTGTAGAATGTAGTGTACAAGTCTCATTTTGGGGTTGTGGAGGTTGCCATTGGTGGAGGGATTGAACTTGGAGTTTTGGAGATTGATCTTATGGGATTTTTGCAACATGAAATGAGCCAAAAACCCACACCAAGAATTTGGGACAGCCCCCCTCCATGCTTGGTCGGCCACTTCTTGGCTAGGGAATAAGTGAGTGAGGGAGGGATCAATGAAAGAGGATAGCCACAACCATAATGCAAGGGAGAGAGAGAAAGGTCATGATAACAAGAGATGATTACTAACCCAAACCCACACTCCACCAACCTCATCATCAACAACCATGATGAGCCAAAAGTCAAGACATGATCAACTAAAGAAAGTCAAGGTATGGTGCAACATCATGAAACTATCATGATACAAAAATATGCAAAGACCCCCTCCACAAACACTTATTTGCAACAATGCAAATAAGCCCTCCTCCACCAAACTTCGGCCAATGAACGATACAAAGGAAATCGGCCGAAACGGAAAGCAAACTGGCAACTCCAGAAAACTGGTCCCGTAATAAATTACAGTAAAACCCCGATACTGTGCTTATACACCCGCATTTGTATTCCGACCGAAATACAAATGCAATGAGACAAAATCTACACTGTACTATACTAGAATCCGGCTTAAACCAAAGCCGGCTAGTAATATCCGTTCGATCCTGATCCGTGCAATACCGCACGTATCTGATCGAACCCTGCCATATTCCATACGGCCTATAGTACAAATTGTCCGATCCTGATCCGTGCAATACCGCACGTATCTGATCGGACCTTGCCATATCTCCATACGGCCTCTACAACTTTTCGCCCGAAAATTGAGTGATTGAATGTGGGGGACTCTAAAGACTCGTCAACACCTTGGTTGTGGATTTAACCACAAGCACGTCAGAGGTATAAGCCAATACGTAACGGGCTACCAGGTATCGACTAAAAGGGACGTCTGTGAGCGAACTCAGCCTGACAACCCTACTGAGCCTGTCAGTGACAATATCCGTACAGTCCGGTCCGTTCGTCTATGAGTATCGCATGGCAGGCCTAGGGGGTTGGTGAAAGTCAGACCCCCAAAAACGGTACAAGTCGTGTCGGAGTGTAGCCCAGAACACCCTGAGATACTACTGGAATACCTACCAGTAAATCTCCTTGCCTCGGCCGAGGGCTTCGTGTAATGGCTCTCCTTGACACAGCACGACCTCACCCCCAATACCGGGAGAGACGAACCCCTAAAGATACGCTCACTGCCTCCATGTGGCTCGGGACTGTACCCAACTAAAACCTGTTTGCACGACTCCTTTGAGCCGTGGTAGGGTAGTAATCAAAGTACAGTGGGAACTCACACGAGACAAATGACGATCCCCAGGTTGATGAACTAACCTGCACACATGTTACCAGGGAACTGCCATCTGACGTCTGGTATATGACCAACTAGCATGTTCCCGGCGAGTCCTGTCCGGTGTACTCATAACCCAACGAGCACCTGTATACATCTTAGGTGAACCAACTGACACCAGTGGCTTGTGAGACCGGCCACCGCCCCTCGTCGGGGTCTCGACTGTATACACTAGTCTACTCTGGAGTATCGATGCCCTGTCTCGAAACTCACACGACTAGGGACCATTTAAGGATATGCTTATAGACCCCCAGCTCCCACTTATATCATCGCCCTCATACTGCTGGTGGTCAAGCAAGAATCCTAGGGGCTCTATCAACGTGTAATAGCGACTTGTCAGGTCATCTAAAGCAGTACACGATGATAAAGGTAAACCAGATAGCATACTATCATCTCGAGTAAGACTGTCCTACCGGGATAGGTCCTCCATCAATCATTGCAATCACGTACCTGTGACCTAATAATTGACTCTGAGGGCACTATCTCCAACATTATAGAGCCTACCGTAGAAGCGTAAGGTATAATCGACATGCGATCCCTTTCCAAATCAGTCTTGGGAGACATCTCTTTGGAGAGGGTGATTCCGTGACAAACCGGTAGGTTACCGCGCTTAGAATCATCCATTTTGAATCTCTTCACTATGGTGTCTATGTACCTGGACTGCGAAAGTCCCAACATCCTCTTTGATCTATCACGATAGATCTGGATCCCTGGAATGTAGGTGGCATCACCCAGATCTTTCATGGAGAATTTCTGTGACAAGAATCTTTTGACTGACTGTAACATAGGAATATCATTTCCTATTAGGAGAATGTCATCCACGTACAAGAAGAGGAATACTACAGCTCTCCTTACAATCTTACTGTATATGCATGGTTTATTTGGATTTTTGATAAAGTCAAATTCTTTGACAGCATCATCAAAACAGATGTTCCAACTCCGCGATGCCTGCTTTAGTCCATAAATGGACTTAAGCAGCTTGCATACTTTACCGCTGCTCCCAGTCTGAATGAATCCTTCTGGCTGATCCATATAGACGCTCTCTTCCAAATTAACATTTAGAAAGGCCGTCTTTACGTCCATCTGCTAGATTTCATAATCGTGGAAGGCAGCAATAGCAAGAAGGACCCGAATGGATTTAAGCATAGCCACTGGAGAAAAAGTTTCATCATAGTCCAAGCCAGGTCTTTGACGGAAACCTTTTGCAACAAGTCTAGCCTTATAGGTTTCAACCTGTCTATCTACACCAATCTTCTTTTTGAAGATCCATTAGCATCCTACGGGTTTTACCCCTTCTGGAGCAACGTCCAAATTCCATACTTTGTTAGTGTACATGTACTCCATTTCGGTCCGCATTGCATCCAGCCATTTTACTGAATCACCGCTCTTAATGGCTTGGTGGAAGCTAGTAGGGTCATCATCATCAATGACGCAATCCTCTCTTTCCCTGTCTATGAGAAAACCGTAGTATCTCTCGGGCGGATGAGACGGCCTACTACTTCTGCGTATAGGCGTTGGTATGTCCCTTTCTTCTGAAACCTCTGGTTCTACCATACTTTCAGTTGTAGTTTGTGGTTCTGGAATTTCTTCCAGTTCTATTTCGCTCCCACTTGTTTCCTTTTCTACAAACTGATGTTCTAGAAAATGGGCATTACGAGAAACAAAAACCTTTTGTTCCTCTGCGTAATAGAAATAATATACTTTGGAATTCTTCGGATATCCCACAAACTTACACTGTACTGATCGTGCCTCGAGCTTGTCCACATGCTGCTTTTTAACAAAAGCTGGACATCCCCATATCTTCCGATGCTGAAGATGGGGTTTCTTTCCACTCCATATTTGATATGGCGTGGTAGGCACAGTCTTGGTAGGAGCCATGTTTACAAGATATGCCGCTGATTCTAGCGTATAACCCCAGAATGATCGCGGTAACTCAGCGTTACTGATCATGGAACGAACCATATCCAATAGGTTTCGATTCCTCCTTTCCGATACACCGTTATATTGTGGTGTGTATGGAGGAGTAAGCTGAGGGAGAATTCCATTCTCTTTTAAGTAACCCAGGAACTCAGCACTTAAGTATTCACCACCTCGATCAGATCTCAGTGTCGTTATACTCTTGCCTGTTTGTTTTTCCACATCATTCTTGTATTCTTGGAATTTCTCAAAGGCCTCGGATTTATGCTTCATTAAGAAGACATAACCTTACCTAGAGAAATCATCCGTAAAAGTAATGAAGTAGGAATAACCACCTCTCGCATGCGTAGACATTGGACCGCACACGTCACTGTGTACGAGTCCCAAAAGCTCACTTGCTCTTACTCCGTGTCCAGTAAATGGAGTTTTTGTCATCTTTCCTTTGAGACAAGATTCACAAGTAGCATAAGATTGATATTCGAATGGATTCAAATATCCTTCTCTATGTAACTTAGTCAACCTTCTCTCATTGATGTGACCAAGTCTACAATACCATAAGAAAGCCTGATTTATTTCTAGAGACATTCTTTTAAGTGTGTTCTGGACATTGAAAACCTGAGCTTGACTCAATACGTATATACCAATGTACCGGACCCAATCAGAACTTGATTTAGGTGGATGTGAACTACATCACTTGCGAATGTAAAACCATATCCCTCTCTTGAAAGTGAGGACACTGATATGATATTACAAGTCATACTAGGTACATATAGACAGTTACGTAGAATCAATATCTGCCCACTTGTCAAACCTAGGCGATATTCTCCCACGGATTCAGCATCCACGCTCATTCCATTTGCAACTCTGAGAGACCAATCACCTACCTTTATAACTCTACGGTTTCTCAAAGCATGTAATGAATTACAGATAGGAGATCCTGCTTCGGTATCTAGTACCCAGGAAGTAGAGTTTATTGACAAACAGTTCTCAATTACAAACACATTTGAGGCTGAAGCCACAACATGCTTCGTATCCTGGCTACTGGCTTCTAAAGCCCTGCAATCTTTCTGCCAGTGCCCAATCCCATAACAATAGGAACGTCCCTCTTTTACTACATTCAGTCCCGAAACATTTTCCCTTCTCTTTCCTTCTACTTCCCTGGTTTCCTTCAGGGTAGAAAGTAGAGACCGTAGAATCAAGTCTGTATCTGACCTGTTTCCCAACGTGGTCTTCAGGTCATTGAGCTCATCAATATAGCTAGTCATTGTAAGGACGTTGTCCCCTACAGATGACCCGACAGCCAACCTCGCTTGAATTAATTCGGTCGAGGTCTCATATCTTGCGATGTGAGACTGCTCTCCATATAAATCTTTGTTATGGAGAAAGATGGAAACTGAGTCCATCTTCTCATGCTGCTTCTGGTATACACCATCAACTGAAGCTAACACGAGGCATTTGGCTTTCGCTTTATCCTTTTCCCTTGTCTGGCGGATATCAATATCCATGATGGTGGAAACTGGACCTGGGACGACGGGATCTTGAGTAGTACTAGGGTGATCCAGCTTGTCATAGGCAATGGACATCTGGACAGACCTTTGCCAGTCATATAAGTCAGATTCAGTCAATTTGTTATCTAGATGTAACCTATGTGTGGTCACAAGGTCGCTGCAATTTAAGAGAGAGCAGAAAATACTATTAGCATGATGCTATTGCAAGTTTATATTGGTTTTTAATTTATCTAAACAGGATGGCTCCCACTGTTTCTCGAATCCCTCCTCAAACCATAAAAGAAGAATTAGCCAGGACTATTCTCACCGCACAATTCTTGCTTAACCGTTCAGCCAGGTCAGTGTCGATACTTCGTGGGAGGTTTTCCAACGCTTTCGCGAAGTTCCTTAATTAAATAACCTCTTTTCTCTGGGGCGTAGCCCCGCAGACACCTTTCTAGGCACCTACTTGGTTTATAGCATTGATCGTTAAGTGACGAATCTCCTGATAAGTAGTATATACTCACAGTAGGATCGGGATACAAAATATCATCGTATGATAATGTTGAAGGAATCCTACCAACATTCATCAAACTCCAAAATGGTATGCTCTTACTGCAAATTTCAGTTTCTTAAGAAATTCCCGATATAAATTTTTGCCCCATGCTCTTATGACCTTGTCTTTGGTCAAAATGTCATAAGTCACAGGTCAAGTTCTACCCGTCATTATCCAGGTTAATTTGAACCCATCCGTACATACCCCTGACTTTGGTCAAATGATAATACGACTGTCCTAAACTAACTCATCTAACTATGTAACAAATGAATACCCAGCAGCTACCAAACACTTTGCCATGACTTTGGCCAAAATACATAGCTTGAATACTACTAAATACCCAAATGAAATGACAGAGGGCTACGAATGGTTTTGGCAAAACCGTGAACGTAGTGAATTTGATATAATCGAAGGAACCTGATAGCTTTTTAAAAGGAGTGGTTAAAACTCCGTAATTAAAAAATTTTGCTCTTTTAAAATAACCGAGTGGTTTCTTTTAAATTTGTTCCAATGATTGAACTTTTGTTTATTTTCTTTGCATTATAATAATGTGTCCCATCATTAAACCTATCATTACAGAAAACAACGAAAATACCACGTCGTCTTATGCCATCCGCATTCGCCACGGGGTCCCGTCATCACCCGTTAGGTTACTTAACTAACGACAGAGCGGGGGTTGGGCTAGCGCGGGTGTAAAGCATAAGGGACGTCTAATAGCTATCATATATAGATATTGTACATTCGTCAGATGCAATAATAATCATTCCAGATCACAGATGAACTTTATTGGATATACTAGCAATCCACATTTTCTTTGAGCCTGCAATAAAAGACGGATTACACAGTTATGATGAATAGCAATTACCCCACCCTAGACCCCTATGGGTACGGCAAACTACCCGCCAAGTACCCGAAGTGAAGCGGTCTCCCTCAACAAAGTGAGTTGGCCACTAAACACTTCAAATTACCCGGTAGTTTGTGTACCCTGCCTTGGGTCTATCCTAGGAGCAAAAATAGTAAAAAGAAATAATACAACGGTGGCTACAACCGCAACATGGATGCGCCCCGCAAAAGAATATTACATCATATTACATTTACATTGAATGAATGAATATTAAACCCATCTCAAACCCCGGCTAATCATCACAACACTCCAATCAAGTCCATATACACAAACAGTAAACATTACAGAAATGTGCAACCCCCTGCCAACCGACATATTAGCAGTTAGGGGAGGTTTACGAACACATTAAACAATACAGACAAAAACCCAATTAGCAAATATCTTAGAACATCGATCGACAACCATTTTCCGTGTCTACCCCAATAGCAAGCCAGCACTGAAGTAACCTGGGTAGAAACAGAACATACAAGAAACCAAAACACCAAACAATATGAATAACAGAGCAAATCCGAGTCAACTCGGCGTTGGCTCGGCGGCGGATCCGCGGCCAAAAGCACCTTCTTACCGCGGATCCGCGGCCGTCTTGCCGAGTTAGGAGCTCGTATTTTCCCAGTATTCTTATATTTCCTTGCTGTGAATTTTAAGGCACATCAAATAATTTTTTAGACATGTTTAAAATTAACAGAAACTGTTAGGGGGTTAGGGTTTTATTTTCGTGTTTTCCGTCGATCGAACTTCTAATTAGTTGCTAACAAGCTAGTAATGGTTTAGTTGGCTCTGATACTACTGTAAATCCATGTCACGCACCCCACGAACTTGCGGGGAGGCGGAATATATGAAAAAAAATTATCAAAGCTTCGTAACACGGACTTGAGCGCATGAATCGTATCTAAACCGTTACTAGCAAACTACGAAAGGTTTAACTACTCGGATTCGAATTTATACCTCACGTTACTTGTCCTTCAGGTCTTTATCGCGGTCCTTCACTCCTCGTATCCTACTTGGAACATCGGCACCTCAACGGCCTCCTCGAATCATAGATGATCCACCCGAGAGCTCCTACTTCAAACTTGATCTCTAACTTGAGATAACTAGGTTGCTCAAAGTGCTAATCTAAGCTACCTAGGGGATATAGGGTGAGGTTATGGATGTATTAGTCTAGCTAACCCTTGATCTCAACACATGAGAGGTTAGGGTTAGGGTTTCAAGAATGAGAGAGCTTGAGGAGAGAGAAGGTGATGATGAGAATCATATTGAAAAATGAACTCATTAGAATATATCAACCATAACAATTTATCAAATAAATAATATATATGATTAATCATCATGGTTGATGCATTCACCTTGTGTGATTCAGCTCATGAGTCATTAGCTTCATAAATGAAGCATTAACTCCATGGATGAATCATACAAATGAGTCATTAAGCAATAACTGCTTATGCCACCTTAACCCCCAAGTCACCATGCTTCTAGAAGCTTCCCGGAAAATTACGAGAACGCCCCTCCAATTCGTGAAAACACGGAAAAACTTTAGACTGTGTAAATCCAATAACCTGATACTAGAATCTGGCTTAAACCAAAGCCGGCTAGTAAAAACTGTCCGAACGCCGTACGTGCGTTTAAACACGTATGCGTCCGAACCCTTGTGGTAAAACCATACGACCTCTATATCGTTTCGCCTGGAGCAGGGAAACTCTCTATGTGGGACTCTAAAGACTTGACACTACACTGGCAGTGTGTTTAACCATAGACCGCAAGCGGCACTAGCTGTACGTAATGGTCCCCGGGTAGATGCCGATAAGAAGGCCGATGAGGAAAACCTTCCAAACTCCTACTGAGCCTGATGTGACAATCTCCGTACAGTCCGGTCTGTTCGTCTAAGACTATCGCATATCGAGCCTAGGGGGCGGCAAGCGTCAGTCCCCTAATAGCGGTATAAGTCGTGTCGGAGCGTAGCCCATTTCACCTTGAGAAAATTACTGGAACCTACCAGTAAATCTCGCTTGCCCTGGCCAGGGACTTTGCGTAATGGCTCTCTGACACAGCGCGATATTAACTCCAAATACCGGGAGAGACGAATCCTATCTAACTGCCACTGCCTCTAAGTGCTCGGGACTGCACCCAACTGCTACCTGTTTGTACGACTCCTTTGAGCCATGGTAGGGTAGCAATCTAAGAACAGTGAGGCACACTCGAGGCGAAGTAGCAGTGTCAAGTCTTCGGACTATGCTGTACTCATGTCATCTGGGAACTGTTAACTGACGACGGGTATAATACCAACCAATCAGTTCCCCTGCGAGTCCTGTCCGGTGTACCCGTAACGTAACGAGCACCTGTATACTATCTCCAGTACGACGTACTGATGGCTGTGGGACAGACCATCTCCCCAACTGGGATGAGAAGCGTACACACTTAGTCTACTCCGGAATATCGATGCCCTATCTCGATAATCCAACGACCAGGGACCTGTTTTAGAATGTTGCTTACAGACTACCCAGCCCCCACTAGTGTGACCGCCATCACAACGCTGGTAATCAAGCAAAGATCCTATGGGCTCTACTAATATGTATAAGTTGTTAGTGTTTATGCCCTAGAAGGCCATTACTGTATCATACTAGCTTGTATATTACTTAATGGAAGCTTGGGATATTCACATGTATATAACAGTCTTGCTAAACATGGTAGTATGCTACTTGGTTTCTCTATCTTAATATGTGAGTGTACGTATTGATAGAGCTCTTAGGATCTTGCTTGTCTACCAGCGTTGTGATGGCAGTCACACTAGTGGGGGCTGGGTAGTCTACAAGCACATCCTTATTCAGGTCCCTGGTCGTTGGATTATCGAGACAGAGCATCGATACTCCGGAGTAGACTGGTGTGTACGCTTCTCATCCCAGTTGGGGAGATGGTCTGTCCCACAGCCGTCAGTACGTCGTACTGGAGATAGTATACAGGTGCTCGTTAGGTTACGGGTACACCGGACAGGACTCACCGGGAACTGTTGGTTGGTTTGATACCAGTCGTCAGTAAACAGTTCCCAGGTGACATGAGTACAGCGTAGTCCGCAGACTTGACACTGCTACTTCGCCTCGAGTGTGTCCCACTGTTCTTAGATTGCTACCCTACCACGGCTCAAAGGAGTCGTGCAAACAGGTGGCAGTTGGGTGCAGTCCCGAGCACTTGGAGGCAGTGGCGGTTAGACAGGATTCGTCCCTCCCGGTATTGGGAGTAGATATCGTGCTGTGTCAGAGAGCCATTACGCAAAGTCCCTGGCCAGGGAAAGCGAGATTTGCTGGTAGGTTCCAGTAGTTTCTCAGGGTGTAATGGGCTTCCCTCCGACACGACTTATACCGCTATTAGGGGACTGACGTTTGCCGCCCCCCTAGGCCCGATATGCGATAGTCTTGGACGAACGGACCGGACTGTATGGAGATTGTCACATCAGACTCAGTAGGAGTTCGGATGGGTTTTCTCATCGGCCTTCTTATCGACAACTACCTGGGGACCGTTACGTACAGCTAGTGCCGCTTGCGGTCTGTGGTTAAACCCACTGCCAGCGTAGTAGTCGAGTCTCTAGAGTCCCACACAGAGAGTTTCCTACTCCAGGCGAAACGATATAGAGGTTGCATGGTTTTGCGACAAAGGGTTCGGACGCATACGTGCGTTTACGCACGTACGACTTTCGGACAGTTTTTACCAGTCGGCTTTGGTTTAAGCCAGTTACTGGTATCCGGTTATTGGATTTTTACAGTCTAAAGTTTTTCCGTATTTTTGCGGATCGGAGGGGCGTTCTCGTAATTGTACGAGAAGCTTCTAGAAGATGTGACTAAGGAGGTTACTTTGGATGAGGTTGTGAGTCATGGTGGTGATTCATTCATTTCATTAATGCACATTTATTGCTTAATGACTCATGCTAATGATCACCACTAGATATTTTATGAAGCATGCTTATTCATTTCATTTATTCATTATTCTTAAAAAAGAATGCTTCATAATATATTATGATACACTCTCTCTCTTCTCTCATTATCTTATCTCATATTCTCTCTCCTCAAGCTCTCATCTTCAAACCCTAATCCTTACACCTCATGAGTTGAGATCAAAGGATTAGTTAGACTAAACAATCCATAACCTTCACTCTACATCATCCTTTCATCTTTGATTAGCAATCAAAGTTGATTAGTTACCTCAAGTTAGAGGTTTAGCTTGGAGTTTCGCTCTCGGGTGGATCGTCTACTACCTAGAGAAGGCCGAGGAGAACAAAGGAGGACACAAAGACGAAGGACTAGTTTCGATAGGTATAATCCCTAATCACAAGTGATAAGAAAATCTTTGTGTACGGTTATTTATAGTTTAGCTTCGATTTAAGCGGTTAGTCGATGTTCGTTCTTTAAACTTGATTGTTTTTGAAAATTCCGCCTCCCCATAAGTACTGGGGTGTACTACATCGACTTACAGTGGTATCAGAGCCTCGCTAAACACTAAATAACTTAATCGCAAATTTGTACGAATTTCGAACGGAAAAACGAAACCGGAAAACCCTAAAAAATGCTAGTTTCTGTCGAATTTAAAACGATGTCAGAAAATTTTTCAGGTGTGTTCAGAAAGCTAGAAAGGAGTCCAGGAGAACACCCAAGAAATTCGAGCCCATGAATCGGCAACTCGGCAGCGGAAGCGCGGCGGATCGGTAGGATCCGCCGCCCTTCCGCGGCGCTTTGGCCGAGTCATGGACTCATCTTTCTTGTGTGGGTCCCCTGTGATATTTGGGGTTTTCTGGAATATTTAATAATTGCTCAGGTTACTGTTTAACAGAGCAGATTTTGGAGCAATATTGATGTTGTTTAATCGATCGAAATTGTACAGTATTTGCGTATTGGATTATATCTGTGATTGTTTAATGTGTTCGTAAACCTCCCCCAACTGCTAGTATGTCGGTTGGCAGGGGGTTGCACATTTCTGAAATGGTTATATCTGTTTGTGCATATAAACTGTATTGGACTGTTGTGGTGTATAGCCGGGGTTTGCAATGGGTTATTGTTTAATTCATTTGTTGTAAATGTAATTTGTTGTAATATTATTTTCGCGGGGCACTTCCAGGTTGCGGTTGTAGCCACCGTTGTATTATTTCTTTTTACTGTTTTTGCTCCTAGGACTGACCCAAGGTGGGGTACACAGACTACCGGGTGGGTAGTTTGCCGTACCCGTAGGGGTCGAGGGTGGGGTAACGGCTATTCATCACAACTGTGTAATCTGTCTTTTCTTGCAGGCTCAAAAGAAATACAGATTGCTTGCAAATCCAATATTGTTTATCTGTGTTCTGGAATGAATATCATTGCGTCAGGCGAATGTAAAATATCTATATTTATGATAGCTATTTAGACGCCACTTATGTTTTACACCCGCGCTAGCCCAGCCCCCGCTCTGTCGTTAGTTAAGTAACCTAACGGGTGATGACGGGACCCCGTGGCGAATGCGGATGGCATAAGAGGACGTTGTATTTTCGTTGTTTTCTGCAATGATAGGTTAATGATGGGACGCATTATCTATAATGCAAAGAAAATAAACCAAAGTTTAAATCGTTGGAACAATTTAAAAGAAACCACTCGGTTATTTTTAAAACAGATATTTTTAAATGCGGAGATTTAACCACTCCTTTTAAAAAGCTATCAGGTTCCTTCGGTTATATCAAGTTCACTACGTTCACGGTTTCGCCAAAACCAGTCGTAGCCCTCCGTCATTTCTTATGAATGGTCAGTAGTATTCAAGCTATGTTTGTTTGGCCCTTAGTCAAGACATAGTGATTGGTAGCTGCTGGGGTATTCATTTGTTGCATAGATAGATGAGTTGGTTTGGGACAGTCGTATTACTTTGTTGGCCCTTAGTCAAGAGTATACGGATGGGTTCAAATCAACAGGATAATGATGGGCAGAACTTGACATGTGACTTATGATTTGTTGGCCCTTAGTCAAGATCATAAGAGCATGGGGCAAAAATCCATATCGGGAATTTCTAAAGAAACTGAAATTTGCAAAGAGATGCATACCATTTGGAGTTTGATGAATGTTGGTAGGATTCCTTCAACATTATCATACGATGATATTTGGATCCCGATCCTACTGTGAGTATATGATACTTATCAGGATATTCGTCACTTAACGATCAATGCTATAAACCTAGTAAGTGTCCAGAAAAGTGTCAGCGGGGTTACGCCCCCAGAGAAAAGAGGTTATTTAATTAAGGAACTTCGCGAAAGCGTTGGAAAACCTCCCTCGAAGTATCGACACCGGCCTGGCTGAACGGTTAAGCAAGTATTGTACGGTGAGAATAGTCTTGGCTAATTCTTCTTTTATGGTTTGAGGAAGGATTCGAAAAACAGTGGGAGCCATCCAGTTTAGATAAACTAAAAACCACTCTAAACTTGCAAGAGCATCATGCTAAAGAGTTTTCTTCTCTCTCCTAATTGCAGCGACCCTGAAAATGACTGGACTTAAGTTACTTTTAGAGAAAAATATACTGACGGGGCCAAACTATAAAGATTCGCTGCGGAATGTCAAGATGGCTTTGACCTATGACAAACTGGGGTACGTCCTCACCGCTACGGCACCTGCTGTCCCTGGTCCCAAATCCAGCAATGCGGATAAGGAAATCCGCAAAACCTGGGATTTAGATTGCGCGAGAGCCAAGTGCATCATGCTTGCCTCGATGAACAATGAACATCAGAGGAGGCACGAGGATATGTCCCTAGATGGCATATTTCTCCATACAAAGGAACTTTATGGAGAGCAATCTCGTATAGCAAGATACGAGACCTCTAAGAAATTGTTTCGAGCGAGGTTGGCTGTCGGGTCATCAGTAGGTGAACATGTCCTACAGATGATTGGCTATATAGAAGAGCTCGCAGACCTTGGGACGACTTTGGATAATGAGCTCTATACAGACCTTGTTCTCCAGTCCCTTCCTCCCACCTACGCCCAGTTTATCCTCAACTTCAATCTTCAAGGAAAAGAAGTTGAACTTGCGGAACTCCTGAACATGTTAAGGAGTGCGGAGGGCACCTTGCAGAAGGCAAGGGAAACACCCGCTATGTTTGTTGGCGGTTCATCTTCTTCCGGGTCCAAGGCTAGGGCCAAAGGAAGGAAGAAGAAGGCCGCACCCAGACCTAGAGGAGGTGTTAGTAAGGTGGGAGGGAAGGGAAAGAAAAAGAAAGCAGTACCGATAGTTGGCCAGGATGAGTGCTTCCATTGTCACAGGAAAGGGCACTGGAAAAAGGATTGCAAGGCGTGGAACGCCAAGAACCAGGAACCGAAGCAAGCTGTGGCTTCGACTTCAGGTGTGTTTGTAATTGAGAATTGTCTGTCGATCAACTCTACTTCCTGGGTATTGGATACCGGATCAGGATCTCATATTTGCAATTCATTGCAGGCACTGAGAAACCGTAGAGTGCTGAAGGAAGGTGATATGATCCTCAGGGTTGCTAACGGAGCTAGCGTGGGAGCTGCGTCCGTCGGGGATTATCACCTAGGATTGACGAGTGAACACATTTTGGTTTTACATAACTGTTATTTTGTACCCAGCTTAACGTGTAATATCATATCAGTTTCCTTGTTATCAAATAAAGGTTATGATTTCACGTTTGTAAGAGATGTTGTCAACATCCACCTTAATCATGGTTTGATTGGGTCCGGTACATTAAATAACGGCATATATGTTTTAAACCAACTCCAAATTTTCAATGTCCAGAACACACTAAAAAGAAAGTCTCCAGATTTAAATAAAGCTTTCTTATGGCATTGTAGACTGGGTCACATCAATGAGAGAAGGTTGACTAAGTTGCATAGAGAAGGATATTTGGACTCGTTCGAATATCAATCTTATGACACTTGTCAATCCTGTCTCAAAGGAAAGATGACAAGGACTCCATTTACTAGACAAGGAGTAAGAGCGAGCGAGCTCTTAGGACTCATACACAGCGATGTATGCGGTCCAATGTCTTCACATGCGAGAGGTGGTTATTCCTACTTCATTACTTTTACAGATGATTTCTCTAGGTATGGATATGTTTTCTTAATGAAGCATAAATCAGAGGCCTTTGAGAAATTCCTGGAATTCAAGAATGAAGCGGAAAACCAAACAGGCAAAAGTATTAAGACACTAAGATCTGATCGAGGTGGAGAATACTTAAGTGCCGAGTTCCTAGGTTACCTAAAAGAGAGAGGAATTCTCTCTCAGCTTACTCCTCCATACACTCCACAGCACAACGGTGTATCGGAGAGACGGAATCGAACCCTATTGGATATGGTACGATCCATGATGAGTAATGCTGAGTTACCGCGATCTTTCTGGGGTTATGCGCTAGAATCAGCGGCATATCTTTTGAACCAGGTTCCAACCAAGACTGTGCCTACCACACCATATCAGATGTGGAGTGGGAAGAAACCCTGTCTAAAACATTTTAGGACATGGGGGTGTCCAGCTTTTGTAAAAAAGCAGCATGTGGACAAGCTCGAGGCACGTTCAGTACAGTGTAAGCTTGTGGGATATCCAAAGAACTCCAAGGGATATTATTTCTATTACGCAGAGGAACAAAAGGTATTTGTTTCTCGTCATGCCACCTTCTTAGAAACTGAATTTTTAGAAAATCAGAAGAGTGGGAGCGAAATAGAACTGGAAGAAATTCCAGAACCACAAGCTGCTACTGAAAGTTTGGTAGAACCAGAGGTTCAAGAAGAACAGAACATTCCCGCACCCCTCCGCAGTAGTAGTAGGCCATCTCATCCGCCTGAGAGATACTACGGTTTTCTCATTGACGGGGATAGAGAGGATTGCATCATAGATGATGATGAACCTACTGACTTCCAGCAGGCCATCCAGAGCGGCGACTCGGTACGATGGCTAGATGCAATGCGGACCGAAATGGAGTCCATGTACACCAACAAAGTATGGACTTTGGACTTTGCTCCAGATGGGGTAAAACCCATAGGATGCAAATGGATCTTCAAGAAAAAGATTGGTGTAGATGGACAGGTGGAAACCTATAAGGCTAGACTTGTTGCAAAGGGTTTTCGTCAAAGACCTGGTTTGGACTATGACGAAACTTTTTCTCCAGTGGCTATGCTCAAATCCATTCGGGTCCTTCTTGCTATTGCTGCCTTCCATGATTATGAAATCTGGCAGATGGACGTAAAGACGGCTTTTCTGAATGGAAATTTAGAAGAGAGCGTCTATATGGATCAGCCAGAGGGTTTCAATCAGAGTGGGAGCAGCGGGAAAGTATGCAAGCTGCTTAAGTCTATTTATGGACTAAAGCAGGCATCGCGGAGTTGGAACATCTGTTTTGATGAGACAGTCAAAGAATATGACTTTATCAAAAATCCAGATGAACCGTGCATATATAGTAAAGTTGTGGCCAGAAGTGTCGTATTCCTCGTCTTGTACGTGGATGACATTCTATTGATAGGAAATGACATTCCTATGCTTCAATCTGTCAAAGGATTCTTGTCACACAGGTTCTCCATGAAAGACCTGGGTGATGCCTCTTACATTCTGGGGATCCGGATCTATCGTGATAGATCCAAGAGGATGTTGGGACTTTCGCAGTCCAGGTATATCGACACTGTACTGAAAAGATTCAGTATGGAAGATTCTAAGCGCGGTAATCTACCGGCTTGTCACGGAATCACCCTCTCCAAAGAGATGTCTCCCAAGACTGATTTGGAAAGGGAACGCATGTCTATTATACCCTACGCTTCTACGGTAGGCTCTATAATGTATGCGATGTTGTGTACCAGACCAGATGTAGCTTACGCACTGAGCGTGGTAAGCCGGTATCAGTCAGACCCAGGGGAGAAACACTGGATAGCAGTAAAGAACATTCTCAAGTACCTGAGGAGGACTAAGGAGATATTCTTGGTTTACGGCGGAAAAGACCTCAGGTTGGAGGCCTTTGCCGATTCCGGCTTCCAGAGTGATAAGGACGATTCCAAGTCCATGTCGGGTTATGTCTTTACCCTCAATGGAGGGGCGGTGTGCTGGAAGAGCTCCAAGCAGGACACCGTTGCTGACTCGACGATGGAAGCGGAGTATATAGCTGCTTGCGATGCCGCAAAAGAAGCAGTCTGGATGAAGAAGTTCCTAACAGAACTTCAGGTTGTTCCTACCATAGTTGATCCAATACCTCTGTATTGCGACAACAACGGAGCTATAGCTTTAGCAAAGGAACCAAGGTCCCATCAGAAGTCCAGACACATCTTGAGGCGGTATCACCTGATCAGGGAGATCATTGATCGTCAGGAGATCGAGGTTCGGAGAGTTGCTTCAGAAGAAAACATTGCTGATCCATTCACGAAGGCCCTTCCTCAGATTCAGTTCGAGAGGCTACTCGAGATCATTGGTCTACGATATGCCAGTACATGGCCCTAGTGCAAGTGGGAGATTGTTAGTGTTTATGCCCTAGAAGGCCATTACTGTATCATACTAGCTTGTATATTACTTAATAGAAGCTTGGGATATTCACATGTATATAACAGTCTTGCTAAACATGGTAGTATGCTACTTGGTTTCTCTATCTTAATATGTGAGTGTACGTATTGATAGAGCTCTTAGGATCTTGCTTGTCTACCAGCGTTGTGATGGCAGTCACACTAGTGGGGGCTGGGTAGTCTACAAGCACATCCTTATTCAGGTCCCTGGTCGTTGGATTATCGAGACAGAGCATCGATACTCCGGAGTAGACTGGTGTGTACGCTTCTCATCCCAGTAGGGGAGATGGTCTGTCCCACAGCCGTCAGTACGTCGTACTGGAGATAGTATACAGGTGCTCGTTAGGTTACGGGTACACCGGACAGGACTCACCGGGAACTGTTGGTTGGTTTGATACCAGTCGTCAGTAAACAGTTCCCAGGTGACATGAGTACAGCGTAGTCCGCAGACTTGACACTGCTACTTCGCCTCGAGTGTGTCCCACTGTTCTTAGATTGCTACCCTACCACGGCTCAAAGGAGTCATGCAAACAGGTGGCAGTTGGGTGCAGTCCCGAGCACTTGGAGGCAGTGGCGGTTAGACAGGATTCGTCCCTCCCGGTATTGGGAGTAGATATCGTGCTGTGTCAGAGAGCCATTATGCAAAGTCCCTGGCCAGGGCAAGCGAGATTTGCTGGTAGGTTCCAGTAGTTTCTCAGGGTGTAATGGGCTTCCCTCCGACACGACTTATACCGCTATTAGGGGACAGACGTTTGCCGCCCCCCTAGGCCCGATATGCGATAGTCTTGGACGAACGGACCGGACTGTATGGAGATTGTCACATCAGACTCAGTAGGAGTTCGGATGGGTTTTCTCATCGGCCTTCTTATCGACAACTACCTGGGGACCGTTACGTACAGCTAGTGCCGCTTGCGGTCTGTGGTTAAACCCACTGCCAGCGTAGTAGTCGAGTCTCTAGAGTCCCACACAGAGAGTTTCCTACTCCAGGCGAAACGATATAGAGGTTGCATGGTTTTGCGACAAAGGGTTCGGACGCATACGTGCGTTTACGCACGTACGACTTTCGGACAGTTTTTACCAGTCGGCTTTGGTTTAAGCCAGTTACTGGTATCCGGTTATTGGATTTTTACAGTCTAAAGTTTTTCCGTATTTTTGCGGATCGGAGGGGCGTTCTCGTAATTGTACGAGAAGCTTCTAGAAGATGTGACTAAGGAGGTTACTTTGGATGAGGTTGTGAGTCATGGTGGTGATTCATTCATTTCATTAATGCACATTTATTGCTTAATGACTCATGCTAATGAATCACCACTAGATATTTTATGAAGCATGCTTATTCATTTCATTTATTCATTATTCTTAAAAAAGAATGCTTCATAATATATTATGATACACTCTCTCTCTTCTCTCATTATCTTATCTCATATTCTCTCTCCTCAAGCTCTCATCTTCAAACCCTAATCCTTACACCTCATGAGTTGAGATCAAAGGATTAGTTAGACTAAACAATCCATAACCTTCACTCTACATCATCCTTTCATCTTTGATTAGCAATCAAAGTTGATTAGTTACCTCAAGTTAGAGGTTTAGCTTGGAGTTTCGCTCTCGGGTGGATCGTCTACTACCTAGAGAAGGCCGAGGAGAACAAAGGAGGACACAAAGACGAAGGACTAGTTTCGATAGGTATAATCCCTAATCACAAGTGATAAGAAAATCTTTGTGTACGGTTATTTATAGTTTAGCTTCGATTTAAGCGGTTAGTCGATGTTCGTTCTTTAAACTTGATTGTTTTTGAAAATTCCGCCTCCCCATAAGTACTGGGGTGTACTACATCGACTTACATAAGTGATACGTTACAAGAAACATATGCACATATTAAAGTAGACACAAACCAAGTAGCATACTACCATTTTTAGCAAGACTGTATATACAACTTTGAATATCCCAAGCTTCCATTAAGTAATATACATACAAGTATGATACAATAATAGCCCCTAAGGCATATACACTAACATGTATCACATTTCAGATAAATAGACATTTTAAACTTTCCGATCGAATAATCAAATACCCAAGATTTCATAATTAGCTCAACACTTTAGCGGAGTTCAAAAATCAACAGTTGAAAGTTTTTCGTGTCGGGAAAAAGTGAGTTAATGATATTCGTTCGAACTTTTTAATACTTTCTAAATTACCCGAAAGCAGCACGAGATTAAAGTTTCCGATCGAATCAACGAATCACAAAAAATCCCCAGAACACTCAACACTTGAGTCAGATTAAAAATACCCAAAAATATGTACAAGCAGCTACTGACATTACTGTATAAGAAAAATGAAATAACTCTTCTTATGGCCGAGATCCGTGGCCCAAGCAAGGTATGGCCGCGGTTCCGCGGCTATATGTACGGATTATTTTGTCGTTTTTTACAGTAATGTTTATATTTCCCTGTTGAATTTTTTAAGTATTTTTAATTCATAAAAAGTCACAGTTTTAAAAATTGTCCAGAGAAGGGTATAATTCCGTATTTCGTGGTTCGATTGGAGTTTTAAGTTCGCCTAAACTTCGCCTAAAGCTCTAGCTTGGCACTGATACCATTGTTGGGTTTACCTAGCACCTCATCAAGGGTTTAGAAGCATCACATATGCCAAAATCAAATTTTTAAGGTGCTAAGTGAACTTGCAAAGAATCATAACTAGAAATTTAGGGTTTCTTTTAACTAAGCATCACATGCAAAAGAAAAAGTATTACTAAGAGTGGAGATTACAACCTTTGTAGACCTCCCTTGGTGACTCCTTGGCACTTTGAGAGTTTGGAACGGATCGATGGAAGCCTTCCTAGTCCACGATGATCCACCCGAAGTCCCTTTGCCCAAAGCTACTTACTTTACTTGATATGTGAATGAAGTAGAGCAAACACACTATACAAATGGGCTAGATGTGTGTAGTATGATGATGAAGTTTGTATTTTATAATAAAAACCCTTTCTTTTTTATCAACTTCACTCAAAGAAATTTTCAAGAGAGGAAGAAGAAGATGGTGGCTAAGCTTGAGCTCAAAGAGAAATGATATGATAGATAAAAATTGAAATGAGAAAAGAATAATCCATATTAATCTTTCTCACTTCAACCATGGTCAGTAATTATCTAGATCTTTATCATTGAGTTAAAAAGCAAAAGGATAATTAACTCAAGGTTAAAAAGTGGTCGAAGATGATAAACATTAACCAAGTGTGAATTATCCTTTCCTTTATTCAAAATGATAAATAAATAGATAATTACTACAATATGAATCTTACATTGCCACCAAATATGTATCAACAACCATGATACAATGTATGTATGTATGTGTCCATGCACATCATCATGTGCATACATGCATGCATACAAAAATAGAAAAAGGGTTTAACTAAAGAATTAATCTAAAAGTCATTTGTTAAATCAACACTTGATTTTGCAAGCCGGTCATATCATATACGACCCGACCAATAGAAAATGCCCGATTAATATACGGTATCACATATCCGTATTTAATCGGGTCCCCGCGCATATCTCATATGCACACCACATCTTTTCGCCTGAGCCAGGAAACTTCATTGTGGGACTCTAAGACTCGTCAATACGCCGGCAGTAGGTGATGATCATATCAAACACCCACAAGCCGCCAGCGGTCTGCTAAATGTAACGGCCACCCGGGTATTCAGCGATCAGAAGAAAACCAGCGAAGCTGTCAAAACTCCCGTCGAGCCAACTGGCAACACTTACTGTACAGTCCGGTCTCTTCGTCAGATATGTTGCATATCGAGTCTAGGGATGGAATCGTCGCCCCTAATAACTCAATAAGTCATGCTGGTGCATGGCTCATAACAGATCGAGAAACTACTGATAACGCTTATTAGTAAATCTCAGCAGCCCTAGCCAGGGACTTGCTGTTATAGCCAATCGAGCATAGCACAACACCAACTCCCAATACCGGGAGAGACGAAACCCCTCATATCGCTCATCGCCTCCATGTGCCTTGATTGTTAGAGATTCTGCGGGTTCAAGTTTAGTTAATTACCGCAATCAAGACGGTTTCGCTTGTAGCTAGCCGGTTGAGTACGGGTCGTCCGCAGGGAGATGGTAATCTTTTTCTATGTGTTTTAACGAGTTAAGTCCGAAGGTCCAGATTTGCTTGTGATTAACTAAGTGTTAAAATGATATGTAAAGAGAGCTTGTTAGGGTTAGGATTAGGTTAGATTGAGTTAGGAGTCGCTCACCTCTTTCGTTGCCACTCTTAATATCGATGTTACGGTAATTGGCAACAACGAGGATTAGCACGACTAGGAAGGAACTTGCGAGTATAAGCTAGGCTTTCCAACGCATAAGTTCTTCCTTTTGGTGCTTGTCCGTCCGTTCTTGGCTCTTATCCATAACCTCCGGTTAATTCAACCACAACCGGTCTCACTACGGAATTACCGCTATCATGTAGGATAGGGTGCCATAAGGAGTGGATTGTGGTTCAATTAATGGGAGTCGATTTAAGATGTTGGGCAAGGAAAGAGTGAGAGAGATTTCCTTCTCTCAAACCTCCCTTATCCTACCCTAACAAGTATGAAACTACTCACACATCATAATGAAAAGAAAACAAAACAAAGAGGAAAATAGAAAGAAGGAGATTAGAAGATAACAACTAGCTATTTGCGACCTCACCTTGGCAAGGATCAAGCGTAAGCATCATGGTTGTTTTAATAATAAAGGAAAAGAGAAAAGAAAGAAACAACAAGAAATAACAACAACTAAGTTAACAAATTAAGATTATAAGCAATTATAAAAGAACAAGACAAGCATGATAAGTAAACGGATCTTCTTTATTCATCATTCTTCACTCACAAAAGCTCAATACAAGATTTTTAATGGAGAAGAGATGAGAAGAGGAAGAAGAAACAAGTATTCTAAACCTAGAAAAATACAAGATTATGCACCCTTGGCTTCACAAGGTTCTGGTCTATTTATAGGCAGGGAGATGAAAATCTAGGGCAACATTCTGCTTCCATATGAAATGTCCAAAGTAACCGTGAAGTTTGACAGCCTGAGGAGGCCGTACGGCCGCGGAACCGCCGCCTATACCCCCCTTTTGCCGCGGTTCCGCCACCCTATGGGTGAGTTGGCCTGTCGGCTTTTGTGTGATGCCCTGGTCTGCTGTCCCCTTTTGTCTGGTACATGTATTTTCTGATAATCATTCCACATTTCATCCAGAATTCTAGTGGATCAAAAGGTGATTTGGACATGGATTTTCTTGAGCTCCGCGTAGATTTCTTGGTCTTGGTGTTGCCATTGTGCTTTGTGCATGAAGGTGACAATTGATTTGTCATTTTGTTTCCTAAACTGGTGTGTGGCAACAGACGGATAAAGAGCGAAGACCCGTGTTTTATCTGTGGTTGGCAGGAACTCGGATTTTGTCGTATTTTTCCATGGATTTCACCGTTTAGAGCCGAGAACCTGTATCCTGCAATTGACTAGCAAACACGGCTCAAGAGTACCTACCGATATGCAATGTGATAAAAATTTGGCGGTATAAAAATGCAAAAATCTGATATGCACATACGACCCGACCAATAGAAAATGCCCGATTAATATATGGTATCACATATCCGTATTTAATCGGGTCCCCGCGCATATCTCATATGCACACCACTTCTTTTCGCCTGAGCCAGGAAACTTCATTGTGGGACTCTAAGACTCGTCAATACGCCGGCAGTAGGTGATGATCATATCAAACACACACAAGCCGCCAGCGGTCTGCTAAATGTAACGGCCACCCGGGTATTGAGCGATCAGAAGAAAACCAGCGAAGCTGTCAAAACTCCCGTCGAGCCAACTGGCAACACTTTCTGTACAGTCCGGTCTCTTCGTCAGATATGTTGCATATCGAGTCTAGGGATGGAATCGTCGACCCCAATAACTCAATAAGTCATGCTGGTGTATGGCTCATAACAGATCGAGAAACTACTGATAACGCTTATCAGTAAATCTCAGCAGCCCTAGCCAGGGACTTGCTGTTATAGCCAATCGAGCATAGCACAACACCAACTCCCAATACCGGGAGAGACGAAACCCCTCCTATCGCTCATCGCCTTCATGTGCCTCGGGACTGTACCCAAAGTCTACCTGTTTGCATAACTCAGTAGAGCCGTGGTAGGGTGGATATCAAAGTACAGTGGGAGGACACACAAGACTCTATGACGATCTTGGGTCTACAGACTAATCTGTACCAGTGTCACCTGAGAACTGCTATCCGACGATAGATATAATACCATATAGGAGTTCTCGTTGAGTCCGTTCAGTGTACCCAGTCTCCACTGAGCACCCGCATACAATCTTTGGTGTCACCTCACCGGATGGATATAGGATCATCCATCGCCCATCATATGGGACAAGAATAGAATACGCCAGTCTACTCTGGAATATCGATGCCCCGTCTCGATACACCCACGACTAGGAACAATTTAAGGATATGCTTATAAACTATACATGCCCCACTAGTATGATCCGCATCATAGTCACAGTAGTCAAGCAAATATCCTGAGGGCTTTATCAACATGTGCAAATGAATAAAAGCATGATCAAATCAACATGTCAAGATAAAGTAAACCAGATAGCATACTATAATGTTGAGCGAGAAAGTCATCTAAAATCATATATACATGTCCAAGCATCCACTATACATATAATGGCCTCTAGGGCATACATATATCTAACACTAGATACAACAAAAGATATACGTTGTACATAAACGGATAACCGTGAAACCCACCTATAGCAAAGGCTCAGGACAACCGTAGCGGTATCCGCAAAAGTGGAGATAGTATGAAGCCCTGCCGCGATTACTCTGAGTGTCTAACCTGCTAAACACTGTGGCACAATGGGGGTGAGTTGCCAACTCATGAATAGTAAATAACATCATGCAGGTAATCGTAGGTATGCACGTACTGCGATAATCTATCACATGAAAACTGATAGTATAATTTGGCAATATGTATATGCAACTATCATGAAAGGTACTATATGTACTACAAAAACATGAAGCAATGCATATCAATAAATGCTGAGTATGGGATAAAACATATCATCAACACGGAATCCTCATCGTGGAAAAACTAGTGTCCATCAACGGCACTCCAAATCCCAATGCCTCAGGCACCGCATCCTCAGATCGGCCCTCATATCCTGTAAGTCTTATGGAACCTGAGTGTCCAACATCGACACCCGAAAACATCATGAAAACTAGTGTCCAGCATCGATACGTAAATACTCATCTCTCAGGTGTCGTCACCAGGACCGGCCCTCATGTCCGTACATCTCATGCAACCTGAGTGTCCCACATCGACACTCGCAATCCACATATCATGTCCGTACATAATTCCGGTCGGTATCCCCAAGATAACCGCCGAGTCCAAATACTATGATCGGTAGGTAGTACTCCTCCTGCCAGGCTCATCGTCTATACCATGAAAATCACCACTTACCCCGGGTAACATTACCGGGTCTACCATGTACCCGCAGACGGTGCCTACCGCTCCTCGAATCGGGTTTCTAACACAAGTCTCAGAACCGAGAAAACTCATGGTGGACGCACTGAAATATCATATCAAGATAAACCGGGTTTTCAAACAATACATAAATTCTTGAAATACCCCCACGATTCTCAAATCCATAAATCACATGAAATCCATATCTCAATGCATAAATCCAAGAAAACATGATATATGCAACATAGAACAGTAATATGAGCATATCAAGGGAAAACCGTTATTTAAATGCATGAAGTTTTAAAATATATCACGCGGTTCCCAATTTCCTCTGAAATCAAGTGCAGCATCATATGAGGTGTACATGTAACTTATAGCAAGATATGTGTATCTACATGTAAGAAGGTATGTATGATGCATTTCATAAGCGCAATAGCACAATAATCAACGTCTCAATGTCAAATGACAATACAATACCACTTAGGGGTATATGTAGCTATAGCAAGGTATGTGAGTGTACATGTAAGTATGTATGCATGATGTGCATGTAGCTGTAGCAAGATATGTGGGTGTACATGTTAGTATGTATGCATGATATACATGTAGCTATAGCATGGTATATGTGTAAGCATGTAAGTATAGCATGTATACTACATTTCATATGCGCAATGGAATAAGAATCAATGTCTCAATTGTCCCTAACCAATACAATATCACGTATGTATATATGTTAGCTATATCTCATAAGCACAATGGAATAAGAATCAATATCTCAATTGTCCCTAACCAATACAATATCACGTATGTACATGTGTTAGCTTTATCTCATAAGCATAATGGAATAAGAATCAATGTCTCAATTGTCCCTTACCAATACAACATCACATACGTATAGGGGTTGTGCGTGTCATGGCAATTACTGATAAAATATTACCTATGTATATATATTGTGCGTGTCATGGCAATTACCGATACAATATCACATCTGTATATATATTGTGTGTGTCATGGTAATTACTGACGGTGTGTGCGTAGCATACAATTTGTGCTCGTGCAACATGAACCGTCAATAATAGTATTGTGTCTCATTAATACTATGTCCATATTCAATAGGAAAATGAGGTATGCAACAATGGTAAACATGTACAATCAATGTCCATATACTTATAACTAATAATCATGTCATTGAATCTAACCCAGATGCATAACGCCATGCGGGCGATTCCCCTGTAGATGTTAAATCTACTCACCGATGATCTCGAGCTAAGTAAATCCGACCACCAGCTTCCCTTTCTTCGCAGCGTTCGAAGTCCCTGCTCGCGATCCTAAAATTTCACACACACAACACATAAGACTAAATATCCTGTGCCGACACAAGATAACGAAACGCAAGGATAACGTCCTCAAGATATACACACTGTGCACTTAGTGCACAAAACGCGTTCGACATCGGTACAACCTCAGCTAGGAACACTAAATGACATAACCAACAAGCCTAGACCCTGATGTACCATCGCGCATTCACAACACAATATATATCGTGAAAGATAATATATATATATATATATATATATATATATATATAACTTCGCAATGTCAAAAGAAACCCACGTCTAATTTATCCGAAAACCTAGTAAGCAATTTTTAATCATTTTAGCTCAAGCCTAGAAGTTTAAACAATTCTAGCGATCACAATCATCACAAAGTAGCTTAATTAAGTCACACAAACCTTTACTACAATTTTAATCTCACCCATATAAGATTTAGTAAAAGTTAGTTTGCAATTAAGCTTAATTAGAAAATTAGGAAAAATATCATTTAACAATCTCACAACTAGCTTAAGTTTTTCAAGTCTACACTACTCAATTAACCATTTTAAACAATCAAAACCCTAACTTGATCTTCAAAACCTTTTCTTGAATTTCTAAACAAGAAAATTAAAGCCATATTTAAACATCTAATAAGCTAGCTTAATAGATTAAAACAACAACTAAGTTTAGGGTTAGGATTTTTTACCTCACACTTGATTCTAAACTTCCAAATTAGCCTCCAAAATGCTAACTTTCATGAAGATCCAAGCTTGGTTAAGGCTAAAAAATAATGGGTATGGATTTGTTTTTGAGTTTGTGGGATTATTTGATGATTTTTGATGAATTTTAGAAGCTTGAAAAAGTGAAAATGGAGTGGGAAATGTAATGGGGCAGCAGGGGGGGTCGGACACTTCAAGGAAAAGGTGAGGAATGTTATGGAAAAGTGTGGAAAGATCTAGGTTAAAACACAATTAAAGCATTTTACTTTATGCCACCTCATAATTCATTAATTAAAATTATCATTAACCTTCAAAATATTTAGATATTTTCCAAGATATTTTGCAAAGAAGTCAAAGTGCTTAATCTTGTGATTAAGTTGGCATGGATTCAAATTAGCATAATTAACCTAATCCAAATAGTAATTACCACTAATTAAGTGCATAATTAAAAGCATATAATAATATTTTAATTAAGGAAAAATATTTAAGTGAACTAAAATTTACAAGTGACTAACCAAATACCGCAACTACCAATTTCCTAGTTAAACTAGGTGCAGTTAATTCTATACCGAAAAAAATGATCACTTCTAGGTTTTTACGGAAAACAAAGTTTATTTTACCTATTAACGGAAAATTCGCTTAAACGATTTCTAAGACGTTACAAATCTGTACTCATGTCACCGGGGAAATGCTAACCGACGATAGGTATAATACCAACCAGCAACTCCCAACGAGTCCGTCCAGTGTAACTCAGAACCCAATGGGCACCTGTATACTTTTTTTGGTATCGTATACCAATGGTTGCGGGACAGGCAACCTCCCCTGACAGGGATAAGAAACGTATACACTAATCTACTCTGGAGTATCGATGCCCAGTCTCGATAATCCTACGACTAAGGACAAGTTTAAGGATGTGCTTATAAACTACCCAGCTTCCACTAGTGTGACTGCCATCACACCGGTGATAGTCAAGCAAAAATCCTAAGGGCTCTATCAACATGTATTAGCGATACGTTAAAAGAAACATATAAACATGTTAAGATAGACTCAAACCAGATAGCATACTATCATGTTGAGCAAGACTATTATTATATCTGTATATATCCCAAGCATCCAAAATATAATATACAATCCAGTACTATACCACTCTAGGGCATATATCACTAACATAGCTAAATGTGTAAACGTAGTATATGTCATACGAAATTGAAATGCGAGCATATACAGAGTAAGGAAATCGTAATGTGAACAAGCGTTTAAAAAATATCTAACTACAATCCATCGTACGTCATCCTCTAGTCAAGTGTATGGATCAATCATCAAGTAAAACTCATCGCGTACGGTATCCATTGTACGGCGGCATTAAACCATTAGGGATACTATCAACCTATAAGAGGGTACAGACCTGACGTCTCGTACGGCATATCACTCATGATTCACAACATTTTATATATCTATATACATATATACCCGGTCACATCCGTATCAATCTCATATCGTGGACCGACAAAGGTATTAATTATCTCATATCGACTCGCATCCATCTAACGGCATATCAAACCAAGTCATCACATCACATAGTATACTCTTTTCATCACATCAATATCTCACATCAAGTCATTTTACATATACATTCTATCTTATAAATCTCATGTTATGCTACTCTAAATCTCATTCTTAATCTCGTGCAACTACATATCTATATATCGTGATTGACATTCACTTTTCATATCCCTATATATCAATTCGAGACATCATTTCTATCATATCATGTCAAGAGTCATATCCCTATAACTTTAATTTCATATCTCGATATATATATTCAATCATCCATATCATCTCTAACTATCTTCTTAACCGTATCCATTCTAATATAGGTTTCCTTAACCATATTCTATATATTGGTTTCCATCAAACTTGCGGGGGTGCTATACGCCATCCACCCGACTTCCCCCGTAGATATAAATCTACTCACCTGCAAAACTCTTTATTCAGCCGTAGTCGATGTGCTCCATCGTCTCGGAATCCACACGAAGGTACCTGCAATAAATACACAATCACAAATGCTATTAACATCAAGTCCGGAAAACCAATATGGCACACGGTGCGCTCATAGGTTAGAACTATAGCCTACACATGCAAAACCAACCAAATAACCCTCGTCCGTTGACGTATAAACGCCCAACGACCAAATACAATATCAAATCCCAAAACCCAAGTTCATAAATCACAAATACCAAATCAGCAACAAAGGAAATCACTCCCAGATTTCATCTCAGATTAAATTATCCAATTCTGCATATATAGGGGGTCTAATTATCAGATAAGGGAGCCACAAACCAAGCATGAACCTATTTGCTCACACCAAGGCCGACATTTGCGGCCAGAAAGGGATTATTCGCGGCCAGGCCAAAGAATTAGGGGCTCGGGGCTCTAGGGAAGCTTCAAGGTTGCCTGCATGACTCACTGTAATCGCTATATAATTTTTAGGGTCTTAGGGTAGCAGCAGATCTCTAAATACCATCACTAATTCCACAAAAATCCGATATCACCAAATCTAATGTTAGCATCCTGGTGTCTATTATCTGGTTTTGTCCAGAACTCTAAAAATAAGGTCTTGTAACAGCCACTACACATCACCACAACACCACTCAAACCCTAAACCTCATCTAGGAAATTTCTAAGATCACAATCAACACTTAATCACATTCTAAACTAAACTAGAATACACTAACATAATAACTTTGCTAGGGTTTAGATTATACCTCATTTGGGAACTCAAGAATTTTCTTGTGTTGCTCAAAGTCTTCAAAATCCAACTTTGAAGGGTCCAAAGTGTTGAGGAGGAGGTGGGGATCATTTTTAATGAAGGGGGTATAGGGTTTTGGTGAAGATTTTGTGATGGATCATGATGGTAGAAGTGAAGGATCTTGAGGATGAAGAAGGAGGAGAAAACAATGGGTGAAATGAATAGGGGCAGTCCTCTCCCTCTCTCTTTCTTTCTCACTCTCACTCTCTCTCATGGTAGTCTCCCATGCCATGATGTGCCTCCCCTCTCTCTCCTCAATAATGCATACACTTTTCTTTTTCTTTTCTTTTTCTCGTCTGAACCAAATAAAATCAATACAAACACACTTAAAACAACATGCAACAAAATGCTTCATGCCATGGTGCAGTAGCCATAGGAAAATATGGAAACACGGATTTGGCCTTATCGCGATTAGAAGTGCACTAATCAATTTTTATTTAAACTGCATATAATAAATTATAAAAATGCCAAATCCGATAAATATATTTTTAAATGAATAAATCATTTTAATCTCCAATTATTTCACAATTATTGGTATATATTTATACCATTTTACGAAAACCCCAATTTCTCAAATCGGGTAGTTTTCGTGAAATATATTATTTTAATATTAAATTCCAAAAACAATATTTTATATTTTCTGAAATGTTACAATATAGTTTTTATGAGATCTCTGGATTTGAGAACAGCATTTTAATTTCAAAGGAAATTGTGTATTGTTTTAAAAATGTGGTTTCCCTTGATATGATATTTCGAGGTGTCCACCATGAGATTTCTCGGTTCAGAGCAGTGAGTATACCAGATTCAAGGAGAGGTAGGTGTAAGTCGACGTTAGACACCCCACATGATGCGGGGAGGTGGAATAGGTAAAACAATTATTTTGTTTAAATTAACATCGACTAACTTTACGGATCTTTACTAAACCCTAACTAACAACTTTCTAGAAGTGATTAACTACTATGATAGATGATTATACCTCAAGATTCTAGTCCTTCTTGTTCTTGTTGTTCACCTCCCCGTCGGCCACCTCGATGTGATAGAAGATCCACCCGAGAGTTCCTTCTCTAAGGTTTAACCTCTCACTTGAGGTAACTAGGTGGCTATGATTGCTAATCAAGGTAACTTAGAGGATATAGAGATGGATTAAAGATCTATTAGTCTTGCTAACCCTTGGGATCTCAACACATGAGAGGATTAGGGTTAGGTTTGTTAGTGTATATGCCCTAGGGGCCATTATTATATCATACTAGTTTGTATATTACTTAATGGAAGCTTGGGATATTCACATGTATATAACAGTCTTGCTAAACATGGTAGTATGCTACTTGGTTTTTCTATCTTAATATGTGAGTATACGTATTGATAAAGCTCTTAGGAACTTGCTTGACTACCAGCGTTGTGATGGCAGTCACACTAGTGGGGGCTAGGTAGTCTACAAGCACATCCTTATTCAGGTCCCTAGTCGTTGGATTATCGAGACAGGGCATCGATACTCCGGAGTAGACTAGTGTGTACGCTTCTCATCCCAGTTGGGGAGATGGTCTGTCCCACAGCCGTCAATACGTCGTACTGGAGATAGTATGCAGGTGCTCATTAGGTTACGGGTACACCGGACAGGACTCACAGGGAACTGTTGGTTGTTTTATACCAGTCGTCAGTGAACAGTTCCCAGGTGACATGAGTACAGCATAGTCCGCAGACTTGACACTGCTACTTCGCCTCGAGTGTGTCCCACTGTTCTTAGATTGCTACCTTACCACGGCTCAAAGGAGTCGTGCAAACAGGTAGCAGTTGGCTGCAGTCCCGAGCACTTAGAGGCAGTGGCGGTTAGACAGGATTCATCTCTCCCGGTATTGGGGGTTGATATCGCGCTGTGTCAGAGAGCCATTAAGTAAAGTCCCTGGCCAGGGCAAGCGAGATTTGCTGGTAGGTTCCAGTAGTTTCTCAGGGTGTAATGGGCTTCGCTCCGACACGACTTATACCGCTATTAGGGGACTGACGCTTGCCGCCCCCCTAGGCCCGATATGCGATAGTCTTAGATGAACATACCGGACTGTACGGAGATTGTCACATCAGACTCAGTAGGAGTTCGGATGGGTTTCCTCATCGGCCTTGTTATCGACATCTACTTGGGGACCGTTACGTACAGCTAGTGCCGCTTGCGGTCTGTGGTTAAACCCACTGCCAGCGTAGTAGTCGAGTCTCTAGAATCCCACACAGAGAGTTTCCCTACTCCAGGCGAAACGATATAGAGGTCGTATGGTTTTACGAAAAGGGTTCGGACGCATACATGTGTTTACGCACGTACGACTTTCGGACAGTTTTTACTAGTCAGCTTTGGTATAAGCCAGTTACTAGTATCCGGTTATTGGATTTATACAGTATAAAGATTTTCCGTGATTTCACGGATAGGAGGGGCGTTCTCGTAATTGCGCGAGAAGCTTCTAGAAGATGGCGACTAAGGAGGTTTAGGTGGCATATACATTGAATGAGATTAGTGAGTCATATGGATGATTCATCCATGTCATTAATGCTTCATAATTTCTTAATGACTCATGGAGATGAATCATCATTAGATATTTATCAAGCATGGTTGTAAATCATTTTATTTTCTTTTCTTGAAAAACAATAATGCTTGATATATATTATGATAGCTCATTTTCTCATTTCATTATTATGTTCATCTTATGTTCATCTTCTCTCTCCTCAAGCTCTCTCTCTTCAAACCCTAATCCTCCCCTCTCATGTGTTGAGTACAAGGATTAGTTAGACTAATTAAACCATAACCCTCACTCTATATCATCTAGGTACTTTGATTAGCACTTAAAGAAACCTAGTTGCCTCAAGTTTAGCGGCAAAGCTTGGAGTAAAGCTCTCGTGGTGGATCGTCTACTACTTGGAGAAGGCCGAGGAGGAGGTGGAGTTCGTAAAGACGAAGGACACGGTTCTTTAGGTATAATCACTTCACATAGTAGTTTAGAACTTCTATGTTTGATGTTAGTTATCGTTTAGCTTCGATTCATGCGGTTAGTCGATGTTTAAGCAAAGAACAAGATCGTTTTTTATATTTCCGCCTCCCCGCAAGTCATGGGGTGTTGTACATCGACTTACAGTGGTATCAAGCCTCGCTAAACAATAATTAACTCACTTGCAAAATTATATGAATTTCGAATGGAAAAAACAAACCGGAAAACCCCGATATCATGAGTTTCTGTCGATTTTTAAATGAGGTCCAAAAATTTTTCAGGGACCTTCATAAAGCCCTAAATGATAGTATTAGAACACCTAAGAAAACTGGGATCATGAATCGGCTAAAGCGCCGCGGAACCGCGGCGAATCCCACCGATCCGCCGCGATTCCGCCGCCGAGTTGCCGATTCATCAGCCCAATTTTCTTGTGGCGGTTCTCTATGATATTTGGTATTTTTTGGAATTTTTTAATTTTTGCTCAGGTTTCAGATTTACAGAGAAGTATTGGAGCAAAATTAAATGTGTTTAATCGATCAAAATTATACGGTATTTGCTTTTTGGATTATATCTGTGTTTGTATAATGTGTTCGTAAACCTCCCCTAACTGCTAGTATGTCGGTTGGCAGGGGGTTGCACATTTCTGTAATGGATTTTATCTGTTTGTGTATATGAACTGTGTTGGACTGTTGTGATGTATAGCCGGGGTTTGTGATGGGTTATTATTTTAATTCATTCGATGTAATTGTAATATGTTGTAATATTATTTTGCGGGGCGCATCCAGGTTGCGGTTGTAGCCACCGTTGTATTATTTCATTTTTACTATTTTTGCTTCTAGGATAGACCCAAGTGGGGTGCGCAAACTACCGGGTACTTTGAAGTGTTTAGTGGCCTACTCACTTTGTTGAGGGAGACCGCTTCACTTCGGGTATTTGGCGGGTAGTTTGCCATACCCGTAGGGGTCTGGGGTGGGGTAATGGCTATTCATCAAAACTGTGTAATCCGTCTTTTGTTGCAGGCTCTAAACAAACACGGATTGCTTGCAAATCCAATAAAGTTCATATGAGATCTGGAATGCCTATTATTGCGTCTGACGAATGTACAATATTTATATATGATAGCTATTTAGACGTCACTTATGTTTTACACCCGCGCTAGCCCAGCCCCCGCTCTGTCGTTAGTTAAGTAACCTAACGGGTGATGACGGGACCCCGTGGCGAATGCGGATGGCATAAGAGGACGTTGTATTTTCGTTGTTTTCTGCAATGATAGGTTAATGATGGGACACATTATTTATAATGCAAAGAAAATAAACCAAAAGTTTAATCGTTGGAACAATTTAAAAGAAACCACTCGGTTAATTTTAAAAACAAATATTTTTAAATGCGGAGCATTAACCACTCCTTTTGAAAGCTATCAGGTTCCTTCGGTTATATCAAGTTCACTACGTTCACGGTTTCGCCATAACCATTCGTAGCCCTCCGTCATTTCATTTGGGTATTCAGTAGTATTCAAGTTATGCATTTTGGCCAAAGTCAAGGCATAGTGTTTGGTAGCTGCTGGGTTTTCATTTGTTGCATAAGATAGATGAGTTGGTTTGGGACAGTCGTATTATCATTTGACTAAAGTCAGGGGTATATACGGATGGGTTCAAATTGACAAGATAATGACGGGTAGAACTTGACATGTGACTTATGACATTTTGACCAAAGCCAAGGTCATAAGAGCATGGGGCAAAAACTTATATCGGGAATTTCTAAAGAAACTGAAATTTGCAAAGAGATGCATACCATTTGGAGTTTGATGAATGTTGGTAGCATTCCTTCAACATTATCATACGATGATATCTGGATCCCGATCCTACTGTGAGTATATGCTACTTATCAGGATATTCCTCACTTAACGATCAATGCTATAAACCAAGTAGGTGTCAAGAAAGGCGTCAGCGGGGTTACGCCCCCAGAGAAAAGAGGTTCTTTAATTAAGGAACTTCGCGAAAGCGTTGGAGAACCTCCCTCGAAGTATCGACACTAGCCTGGCTGAACTGTTAAGCAAGAATTGTACAGTGAGAATAGTCCTGGCTAATTCTTCTTTTATGGTTTGAGGAAGGATTCGAGAAACAGTGGGAGCCATCCAGTTTAGATAAACTAAAAACCACTCTAAACTTGCAAGAGCATCATGATAAAGAGTTTTCTTCTCTCTCTCCTAATTGCAGCGACCCTGAAAATGACTGGACTTAAGTTACTTTTGTAGGGTTCCTAGGCACTCTAGTGAAGTCTCATAAGTGATCAAACACGCTAATTTCTAAAAATTACGGTGCCGAGAAAACCTAGAACGGATCGTTAACTGGATATTTATGCAAAGCAAGCAAGTAAACGGAAATATAGAAATAGGGAAGGGGCTACAACCTTTGTAGATGCGGTCCACCACCTCCTAGGCTCCGTGATGAAGTCCCCTTGCTGTCCAAACTGAATCCCGTACTCTAGCATCGGCTTCATCGGAAAAATGAGCGGAATTGGTCATCGGCTTCGATGTCGAAGATGATCTACGTCGAAGCTCCACAAGATCAAACTCTCACTTCAACAAGTCATGAAACTTGTGAAGAGAACACCCTATACTACTTGGCAAGAGGTAGAGGATGAAGAAATAGGAAGTGGGTTCACTTTAGAATTGGATTTCTCACTTGTTTTCTCAAGTTGCCATTGGAGTAGCAAGCTTTTTCCATGGAAGAAGAAGATGAAGAAGAAGAAGATGATATGATAAGTGTTGAATAATTAGATAAATAATTCAATACTTATCATACTTTCAACTATAGTTAAGTGTAGAGAATTAACATGGGTTAGTTAAATGGTTAGGGTTAAGCATAACAACAAAAGAGGCCACTTAGTCAAAGCTTCAAGAATCTTCAACTAAAAAACAAAATAAGCAACCATTCATTTATCCTTTTCATTTTCCAAAATGGATATAAATAAATAAGATAAATGAATAAGTAATTAAGTAAACAAAACCCTAATCATTAACTTAACCATAGTTTAATTCTTTACACTTAACCAAACAAGCATGTATCATCAAACATGATACAATCATGTGCACAAAACTATATCGCATACACAATGTGCACAAATCAAGTGAGAAAATCCTTTTAAAGTGAACCAATACTAGTTAATGCAAAGTAATATATCAAATATATAATTATACATTAAATCATTAAATCAACACTTGATTTAACGATCCGGTCATATCGCATATAACCGAGTAGTATCATATTTATCGACTTATCGAATCAATCCTTGATTCGATAACTAGGTTATATCGTATACAACCATTCGGCACATTCATCGCGAGAATGAAATACGGTATCACATACACGCATTATTCTCGGTCCCGCACATATCTCATATGCGCTCCTATTTCGTTTCGCTTGAGCCAGGAAACCTCTGTGTAGGACTCTAAAGACTCGTCAATACGCCGGCAGCGGATGATGATCATATCAAACACCCACAAGCCGCAAGCGGTCTGCTAAACGTAACGGCCACCCAGGTATTGAGTGATCAGAAGATCGACGAGCAAGCCTGCTCACACTCCTGTGAATCCAACCAGTAACACTTACCGTATAGTCCGGTCTGTTTGTCTGATATGTCGCATATCTCGCCTAGGGGTGCTAAACGTCAGACCCCAATAGCTCGATAAGTCATGCCGACGTAAGGTCCATAACATTCATGAAACTACTGATAACTCTTACCAGTATATCACTGCAACCCTGGCCAGGGATTTCCTATTATGGCCAGTCGAGCATAGCACAACATCAACCCCCAATACTGGGAGAGACGAATCCCCTCCTATCGCTCATTGCCTCCATGTGAATCGGGACTGTACCAAAAAACCACCTGTTTGCACAACTCAGTAGAGCCGTGGTAGGGTGGAAATCAAAGCACAGTGGGAGACACACAAGACTCTATGACGATCTCGGGTCAACAGACTAAGCTGTACCAGTGTCACCAGAGAACTGCCATCTGACGTGAGGTATAATACCATCTGGGAGTTCTCGGCGAGTCCGTTCAGTGTACCCAGTCTCCACTGAGCACACGCATACCATCTTCGATGTCAAACACCAATGGATATGGGATCATCCATCGCCCATCGCATGGGTCGAGAAGATATGCGCTAGTCTACTTTGGAATATCGATGCCCCGTCTCGATATTCCCTCGACTAGGAACAATGAAGGATGTACTCATTGACTACCTAGGCCCCACTAGTATGATCTTCATCATAGTCCTGGAAGTCGAGTACACATCCTAAGGGCTTTATCAACATGTAATCAGAGAGACAGAAAGTATACACGTTAAGATAAAGAGCAACCAGATAGCGTACTATCATGTCGAGCAAGAAAGTCCTACCTATATATGTCCCAGCATCCACTACAATATACATCCAATGTACAGTAATGGCCTCTAGGGCATACATATAACTAACAATCTCCCACTTGCACTAGGGCCATCTGTAGCAGTGGTTGCAGTATCTAATAATCAACCATACCATATTAGTCTCTCTCTGGGATAAGGCCTTCGTGAGTGGATCCGCCGTGCTGTCCTCTGAGTCTACTCTCCTAACCTCGATCATCCCAGAGATCAACTATCTCCATGATCAGGTGATGCTTCCTCAGAATATGTCTAGGTCACTGATGGGACCAGGGTTCCAGGGCCGAAGCCACACTTCCATTGTCATACAATGGCAGGAACCTGGTTCATCTTATGAACCAATATACACCCAAACTTCCTCTTTGGTAGTATCTTTAATAGCGATGTTACCAGCCTTTATCGTCTAGTTTGCCCCGGTATCGAGCTAGGAACTCTTCCAACATACCGTCCCTCTACTGAGGGTAAAAACAATGCCCGTGACTGACATTCAGTCGTCTTTATCACCCTGGAACTCTTCCAGTGATTCTCCCCAGGATCGATTGATACCATCTCACTACATCTAGTGAGAATCCTAGCATCCAATTACATTTATCTCATAGATGAAAACTTAGGATTTAGGAGGTATCGCTTTGATCCTATTTGGAGAATCCTAGTGATAATAGGAGATTGGCCGATCGTAGTATAGGAAACTCTTTTCCTATCAAGAGTATGTTGTCTACGTACAATACGAAGATGACCACCTTACTCTCTACTACCCTTTTGTATATACAAGGTTCGTCTACCATTTTGATGAAGTCAAACACTTTGACTATCACATCAAAACAGACGTTCCAACTCCGCGATGCCTGCTTCATTATGTAAAGCAACTTGCACACGTTTCCGCTGCTCCCACTGTTTACGAAGACCTCTGGCTGTGTTCTTATTGACGTTCTCTTCTAAATCAGTATTTAGAAAAATAGTCATGGCACCCAACCGCCAGATATCGTAGTCATGATATGTAGCCGTGGTAAGTAGGATCTGGATAGACTTAAGCATAGCTACTGGAAAAAGGTTTCATCATTATCCACGCATGGTCGATGACGAAAACCTTTAACAAGTCTAGATTTAAAAGTCTCAACCTTTCCATCTACACTAAGTAATCTTCTCAAGATATACTTTCTCCTGATGGGAATTTAACACTTCAGATATAGCAACCAAAGTCCATACTTTGTTGGTGTATAAGGATTCCATCTCAGATCGCTAAGCATCCAGCCATTCTTACAGAGTCCCTACTCTTGATGGCCTGCTCAAAACTAGTTGGGTCATCATCTCATGATGCATTCCTCGCTCCCACTGTCATCGAGAAACCGAGGTATCTCTCAGGCGGATGAGGAACCCTACTAGATCGGCGGAGAGGCTGAGGTTCGTCGGGAACTATAGAATCATTTGGTTCTGTCAAATCATCAACTGCAGTTTTGTATAGCTAGAACCTTTCCAGTTCTACAGAACTGATCCTGCCTCGATCTTGTCCGGATTTTGCTTTAAACATAGGCCGGACAGCCCTAAATCCTAACTCGCTTAAGAGATGGGTTCTTCCCATACCATATCTTATATGGAGTGGTAGGCAGTGATTTGATTCAAATCTAATTCAATAGGTATGCAGCTTCTCAAGTGCATAACCCCAAAGGGAAATAAGTAACTCAGTAATACTCACCATAGAGCACACCATATCTAATATTGTGCAATTGCTCTACCCTGATACACCGTTGTGCTGTGGTGTATTCAGAGGAGTAACACTGAGAGAGAATCTCATTCTCCTTTAGAATAGTCCAGGAATTCTATGCACAAGTATTCTCCTCCCTGATCTTATCATAGGACATAATACTTATACCCGTATTTTGGTTCTCTACTTCTAACTTATATTCTGTGAATATCTGAAAAGGTTAAGACTTATGTTTCAACAGGAACATATGATTGAATCTTGAGAGATTATCAGAGAATATAATGAAGTATAAAGAACCAGTCCTGGCATGTGTAGACAGGAGATCTTACATACATCATAATGTATCAGTCCCAAGAGTTTACTAACTCTTTCTCTGTTTCCAATAAACAGAGCTATGGTCATCTTATCTTTGTGACATGACCGGCAAGTTTCACAAGATGTAAATTTAAACTGATTTAAATATACATCTAAATGTAACTTCAGCTAGTCGGGTCACATTGATATGACCTAGTCTACAATACCTCAAGAAGAATTTGTTCATTTCTGAACTCTTCCTCTTGTGTGTGTTCAGTATACAAGGAACTGTAGTTTGATTTGGAACGTCAATGCTTTTAGATAACGTGCCTGAACCGATCAACTTTTGATATAGGAAATGTTCAAAACATTATCCAACAATACAAAATTATATCATTTCTTTACTAATAAAGAGACTGATATGATTTTGTATATCAGGTTCGGTATCTAATAGCATTTGTTCAGAATCAATGTATTGGTAATACAGGGTGACAGTGACCAACAGACTTGGCTGCAACACTTGCCCCGGTTTCTGTCTCATGAAACATATCACCCGTTCTCAGTTTTTCTACCTTTTTGTAGCCCTATGTAACATATTACATATCTGGGATCCTGATCCGGTATCATATACCCAGGATGCCGAGGATACTGAGAAACAGTTCTTTGTAATGATCATACCCAAAGGAGATGCATCTCATGCACTTTCTTCGTTTGGGCGGCATAGGAATTCTGGTATTCCCCTATTTCCTGCTCTGTCTTATAACAATTATAAGTTGGAGCGGGACCAACGTTCCCCAGCTCAGTATAACAAGCGGGTTCGGTCAAAATTCCGTTTTATTATCTTGATTAAGGTGTGATATGGTCGCTACCAGGAGAGAGAGAGAAGAAAACACTCTGCGTGCGCTCTTGCAAGATCAGATTGGTTATATATTTTATCTAATCAGGATGGCTCCCACTGTTTTTATCAAATCTTCCTTCAAACCTTAAAAGGAAAGACTAGCCGGGATTAATTACACTCTACAAGTTCGCCAATCTTTCAGCCAGGCCAGTGTCGGTACTTTGAGGGAGGTTTCCCGTGCTTTCGCACGGACCTAATTACTGTAAACCTCGTTTTCCCAGAGGCGTAACCCCGTTGACACCTTTCTAGACACCTACTTGATCGGCTAATTGCAAAGTGCAAAACTCTCCCAGGAGTAACAATTACTCGCAGTGGGTATCGGATCCAACTATCATATAGAAGGTATGCAATCTCATTGCAAATTTCAACACTTGAAACTCCCGATAAAGGTTTTTACCCCTAGCACCTATGACCTTGGCTAAGGTCAACAAATCATAGGTACTAGTCAAGTTCTATCCGTCATTTCGTGATTAATTAGACCCACCCACATGACCCTTGGGTAAGGTCAACAAAGCCACATGACTGTCCTAACTAATCGCATCATATGTGGTGTAGGAAGACATCACTTAGCTACCGTACATTGTGCCTTGACTATGGTCAACAAACACATCACGAATACTAAGTACTCTACTTCCTAAAATGACGGAGGATTGCGGCTGGTTTTTGTGAAAACCTTTAACGCTTTGAACTTGATCTCGTTGTGGAATCAAATGGTTTTAAATGGAATGTTTTTGAGGCTTTTCTAGTTTTGCTAAAGGGGTCACTCCCGGTGAAAGGATCGCCGGCCCTTTCCTCGTCGAATGAGGTGCGGGATATATCATATATATCACTGTGCAAAGCGGAAACTATAGAAGCGATCAAATGACAAACCGAGGGTTGTAGCATCTGCCAGTTATTGCTAAAGGAGTCACTCCCGGTGAAGGGATCTCGGTCCTTTCCCTATCGAATAAGGTGCAGGATGTTCTACAAGGAACACCACGATGCAAAGCATGAACTTTAGCTACCTGTTTTATTTTGAAATTCGATTCCACGACATCTATTAGGTTTATTTTCTTTCATTAATCTCATTAATGAATATCCCATCATTTAAATCCACCTAACCATCACAGATAAATATAACGTACGCTTCTGCCATCCACATTCGCCTCGATGTCCCGTCTGCACCGTTAGGTTAGGTAACTAACGCCAGAGCGAGGCAGGGCTAGCGCGGGTGTAAAACATAAGCAACGTCTATATAATATATCATATATACTATATATAATACCTGTCACAGAACATCATATGATCACATCACAGATAAAACACAGCAGAAGAAACATATGAAATATTGGATATACTAGGACGTCCGTGTTTTCAATACGAGCCAGTATAAAACACGGATTCCACGGTCGTGATGAATAGCCAATCCCACACCCCTAGACCCCTACGAGAGCGGCAAGCAACCCTACCAATTGTAGGGTTAGGAGACCCGGACTCGACTCCTCGAGTTGGTCTCCCACTGGACCCCAGAACCCGGTTACTTGTGCTCCCCTCCTTGGGTCTATCCTAGTGCAGAAAAGTAAATAATATACATCAACGGTGACAACTTCCGCAACCTGGAAGTGCCCCAATAAAAGAATATTACATACAAGTTTTTACATGAATGAAAATGGAAAAACACTCATCTCACATAAAAACCCCCGGCTTTTCAAACACGACGATCCAATATAACATATCCAGCAACACATAACATCACATGTCATCAACGTAAGTAAATATGTCCATCCCAATTGTCGTTGACATATAGCAACGAAACCGGCGACATCACATATTACACTTACGGTCACAGAAAAGAAAGTGTAAAACTACAATAGTTGGAATCCGCAACCACCTCAGACATCGCATGCCTGACCAAATGAATTCTTTAGACATCGCATGCCTAACAATTATAAACTCCGCATTTTAGTCTCATTATCGAAAACTCTTTTCAATATCAAGTCGGGCAATTCAACAGGATTCCCGACATTCTGATCGAATGCTCGTCGCAAACTTTAGTAGGCGGCCGCACCCCCGATACCGTCGACGAAGTGCACCAAGGCGGAACACCGCTGCCACGAGCACCCGAACGGATGCTTTCGGCGACGGGGTTCTCCTAAAGTCACTTGGTCGGGGCTATGTGGTGAGGCTGTCTATAAAGTTTACCCGGCGAGTATCCGCATACGCTACGTGATTGCGACGGACTTTTGATCACATCAGAATTCCGTGGCAACCGATCAAGTGAGACTAAACTGCTACGTTTATAATATTCATTCCGTTATCTCATAACAATTTGTGAATTCCAATTGTTGTATCACATTCCGGATAAACAGAAAATGCTAAACTTTTCGATCGAACAATCGAACACCAAAGTTTTCCCGATACAGCTCAACACATGAAATAAGTCTAACAGCATTCAGTTCGTGCCTCAGTACCAACGGTCCAGCCGTAGAAGGGTCAAGCCAACGCCTCACATGTGGCACGCCGTACTGCCCCAAACCCGAAGGTTCAAAGGGCAGTTCAAGACGGTCACATAATCGAATTAAGGTTTGTTGTCTTCTAGAGGGTCCATCGCGTTACTTGCACTACTTAGAACGTCATTAAACTACGGAAAAATCCAACAATTGGAAATTTCCCGGCAGGGGAAAAAGTGGGTATTTATATCCGGTCAAACTTTTTAACATATTCTAAAATTACCCGGAAAGCCACACCGACAAAATTAGACAGTCCGATCGAATATACAGAGTTCCCAATACAAGCCAGAAAATAAAACTCTGGAATAAATATTAAAATATTCCCAGGAAAACCAACACCAGAAACTAGGAGTTACTGTGCAAACAGTATTGGGCATTGTGACTATACTGCCGCGGAACCGGCACAGAAGCCATGCTTCGGCCGCGGTTCCGCCGCACTCTTGTCGAATCATGGACACGTATTTCACAGTAATTCTTAGGATTCCCTGCTGATTTTTCTGGATATTTTTAATTTCGAAAAATCCACATTTTACAGAAAAGTCCAAAGAGCATTTTTCAAGTCGGGTTTTGGGTCGATCGGACTTCTGATTCCGTCGGGAATTCGCCTAAGGCTCTAGCTAGGCTCTGATACCACTGTAGGGTTCCTAGGCACTCTAGTGAAGTCTCACAAGTGATCAAACACGCTAATTTCTAAAAATTACGGTGCCGAGAAAACCTAGAACGGATCGTTAACTAGATATTTAGGCAAAGCAAGCAAGTAAACGGAAATATAGAAATAGGGAAGGGGCTACAACCTTTGTAGATCCGGTCCACCACCTCCTAGGCTCCGTGATGAAGTCTCCTTGCTGTCCAAACTGAATCCCGGACTCTAGCATCGGCTTCATCGGAAAAATGAGCGGAATTGGTCGTCGGCTTCGATGTCGAAGATGATCTACGTCGAAGCTCCACAAGATCAAACTCTCACTTCAACAAGTCATGAAACTTGTGAAGAGAACATCCTATACTACTTGGCAAGAGGTAGAGGATGAAGAAATAGGAAGTGGGTTCACTTTAGAATTGGATTTCTCACTTGTTTTCTCAAGTTGCCATTGGAGTAGCAAGCTTTTTCCATGGAAGAAGAAGATGAAGAAGAAGAAGATGATATGATAAGTGTTGAATAATTAGATAAATAATTCAATACTTATCATACTTTCAACTATAGTTAAGTGTAGAGAATTAACATGGGTTAGTTAAATGGTTAGGGTTAAGCATAACAACAAAAGAGGCCACTTAGTCAAAGCTTCAAGAATCTTCAACTAAAAAACAAAATAAGCAACCATTCATTTATCCTTTTCATTTTCCAAAATGGATATAAATAAATAAGATAAATGAATAAGTAATTAAGTAAACAAAACCCTAATCATTAACTTAACCATAGTTTAATTCTTTACACTTAACCAAACAAGCATGTATCATCAAACATGATACAATCATGTGCACAAAACTATATCGCATACATAATGTGCACAAATCAAGTGAGAAAATCCTTTTAAAGTGAACCAATACTAGTTAATGCAAAGTAATATATCAAATATATAATTATACATTAAATCATTAAATCAACACTTGATTTAACGATCCGGTCATATCGCATATAACCGACTAGTATCATATGTATCGACTTATCGAATCAATCCTTTATTCGATAACTAGGTTATATCGCATACAACCATTCGACACATTCATCGCGAGAATGAAATACGGTATCACATACACGCATTATTCTCGGTCCCGCACATATCTCATATGCGCTCCTATTTCGTTTCGCTTGAGCCAGGAAACCTCTGTGCAGGACTCTAAAGACTCGTCAATACGCCGGCAGCGGATGATGATCATATCAAACACCCACAAGCCGCAAGCGGTCTGCTAAACGTAACGGCCACCCGGGTATTGAGCGATAAGAAGATCGACGAGCAAGCCCGCTCACACTCCTGTGAATCCAACCAGTAACACTTACCGTATAGTCCGGTCTGTTCGTCTGATATGTCGCATATCTCGCCTAGGGGTGGTAAATGTCAGACCCCAATTGCTCGATAAGTCATGCCGACGTAAGGTCCATAACATTCATAAAACTACTGATAACTCTTACCAGTATATCACTGCAACCCTGGCCAGGGATTTCTTGTTATGGCCAGTCGAGCATAGCTCAACATCAACCCCCAATACCGGGAGAGACGAATCCCCTCTTATCGCTCATTGCCTCCATGTGAATCGGGACTGTACCCAAAAACCACCTGTTTTCACAACTCAGTAGAGCCGTGGTAGGGTGGAAATCAAAGCACAGTGGGAGACACACAAGACTCTATGACGATCTCGGGTCAACAGACTAAGCTGTACCAGTGTCACCAGAGAACTGCCATCTGACGTGAGGTATAATACCATCTGGGAGTTCTCGGCGAGTCCGTTCAGTGTACCCAGTCTCCACTGAGCACCCGCATACTATCTTCGATGTCAAACACCAATGGATATGGGATCATCCATTGCCCATCGCATGGGTCGAGAAGATATGCGCTGGTCTACTTTGGAATATCGATGCCCCGTCTCGATATTCCCTCGACTAGGAACAATGAAGGATGTACTCATTGACTACCCAGGCCCCACTAGTATGATCTTCATCATAGTCCTGGAAGTCGAGTACACATCCTAAGGGCTTTATCAACATGTAATCAGAGAGACAAAAAGTATACATGTTAAGATAAAGAGCAACCAGATAGCGTACTATCATGTCGAGCAAGAAAGTCCTACCTATATATGTCACAGCATCCACTACAATATACATCCAATGTACTGTAATGGCCTCTAGGGCATACATATAACTAACAACTTTTAGAGAAAAATATACTGACAGGGCCAAACTATAAAGATTGGCTGCGAAATGTCAAAATGGCTTTGACCTATGACAAATTGGGGTTCGTCCTCACCGCTACGGCACCTGCTGTCCCTGGTCCCAAATCCAGTAATGCGGATAAGGAAATCCGCAAAACCTGGGATTTCGATTGCGCGAAAGCCAAGTGCATCTTCCTTGCCTCGATGAACAATGAACATCAGAGGAGGCACGAAGATATGGAACTAGATGCCATATTTCTCCATACAAAGGAACTTTATGGAGAGCAATCTCGTATAGCAAGATACGAGACCTCTATGAACTTGTTTCGAGCGAGGTTGGCTGTCGGGTCATCGGTAGGAGAACATGTCCTAAAGATGATCGGCTATATAGAAGAGCTCGCAGACCTTGGGACGACTTTGGATAATGAGCTCTATACAGACCTTATTCTCCAGTCCTTTCCTTCCACCTACGCCTAGTTTTTCCTGAACTTCAACATTCAAAGAAAAGAAGTTAAACTTCCGGAACTCCTGAACATGTTAAGGAGTGCAGAGGGCACCTTGCAGAAAGCAAGGGAAACACCCGCTATGTTTGTTAGCGGTGCATCTTCTTCCAGGTCCAAGACCAGGGCCAAAGGAAGGAAGAAGAAGGCCGCCACCAAACCTAGAGGAGGTGTTAGTAAGGTGGGAGGGAAGGGAAAGAAAAAGTTTGCGGTACCGGTAGTGGGCCAGGATGAATGCTTCCATTGTCACAGGAAAGGGCACTGGAAGAAGGATTGCAAGGCGTGTAACGCCAAGAACCAGGAACCGAAGCAAGTTGTGGCTTCGACTTCAGGTGTGTTTGTAATTGAGAATTGTCTGTCAATCAACTCTACTTCCTGGGTATTGGATACCGGATCAGGATCTCATATTTGCAATTCATTGCAGGCACTGAGAAACCGTAGAGTGCTGAAGGAAGGTGATATGACCCTGATGGTTGCTAACGGAGCTAGCGTGGGAGCTGTGTCCGTAGGGGATTATCACCTGGGATTGACGAGTGGACACATTTTGGTTTTACATAACTGTTTTTGTGTACCCAGCTTAACGTGTAATATCATATCTGTTTCCTTGTTATCAAATAAAGGTTATGATTTCACGTTTGGAAGTGGTGTTGTTAACGTCCACCTTAATCAAAGTTTGATTGGGTCCGGTACACTGGAAAACGGTATATATGTGTTAAACCAACTCCAAATTTTCAATGTCCAGAACACACTAAAAAGAAAGTCTCCAGATTTAAATAAAGCTTTCTTATGACATTGTTGACTGGGTCACATCAATGAGAGAAGGTTGACTAAGTTGCATAGAGAAGGATATTTGGACTCGTTCGAATATCAAACTTATGACACTTGTCAATCTTGTCTCAAAGGAAAGATGACAAAAACTCCTTTTACTGGACACGGAGTAAGAGCGAGCGAGCTCTTAGGACTCATACACAGCGATGTATGTGGTCCAATGTCTACACATGCAAGAGGTGGTTTTTCATATTTCATTACTTTCACGGATGATTACTCAAGATACGGATTCATTTATCTGATGAAACATAAATCCGAGGCTTTTGAGAAATTCCAAGAGTATAAGAATGAAGTAGAAAACCAAACCGGCAAAAGTATCAAGACACTAAGATCTGATCGAGGTGGTGAATACTTGAGTGCCGAGTTCCTAGGTTACCTAAAAGAGAAAGGAATTCTCTCTCAGCTTACTCCTCCATACACTCCACAGCATAACGGTGTATCGGAGAGACGGAATCGAACCCTATTGGATATGGTACGATCCATGATGAGTAATGCTGAGTTACCGCGATCTTTTTGGGGTTATGCGCTAGATTCAGCGGCATATCTTCTGAACAGGGCTCCTACCAAGACTGTGCTTACCACCCCATATCAGATGTGGAGTGGGAAGAAACCCCATCTTCAGCATATGAAGATTTGGGGATGTCCAGCTTTTGTTAAAAAGCAGCATGTGGACAAGCTCGAGGCACGATCAGTAAAATTTAATTTTTTGGGATATCCAAAGAACTCCAAGGGATATTATTTCTATTACGCAGAGGAATAAAAGGTTTTTGTTTCTCGTAATGCCCATTTTCTGGAACAACAGTTTTTAGAAAAGGAAATAAGTGGGAGCGAAATAGAACTGGAAGAAATTCCAGAACCACAAACTAATACTGAAAGTTTGGTAGAACAAGTAGTTCAAGAAGAACGGGACATTCCCGCACCCCTCCGCAGGAATAGTAGGCCGTCTCATCCGCATGAGAGATACTACGATTTTCTCATACGGTTTTCTCATAGATGGGGATAGAGAGGATTGCATCATAGATGATGATGAACCTACTGGCTTCCAGCAGGTCATCCAGAGAGGTGACTCGGTACGATGGCTAGATGCAATGCGGACCGAAATGGAGTCCATGTACACCAACAAAGTATGGACTTTGGACTTTGCTCCAGATGGGGTAAAACCCATAGGATGCAAATGGATCTTCAAGAAAAAGATTGGTGTAGATGGACAGGTGGAAACCTATAAGGCTAGACTTGTTGCAAAGGGTTTTCGTCAAAGACCTGGTTTGGACTATGACGAAACTTTTTCTCCAGTGGCTATGCTCAAATCCATTTGGGTCCTTCTTGCTATTGCTGCCTTCCATGATTATGAAATCTGGCAGATGGACGTAAAGACGGCTTTCCTAAATGGAAATTTAGAAGAGTGCATCTATATGGATCAGCCAGAGGGTTTCAATCAGAGTGGGAGCAGCGGGAAAGTATGCAAGCTGCTTAAGTCCGTTTATGGACTAAAGCAGGCATCACGGAGTTGGAACATCTGTTTTGATGAGACGGTCAAAGAATATGACTTTATCAAAAATCCAGATGAGCCATGCATATAAAGTAAAGTTGTAACCAGAAGTGTCGTATTTCTCGTCTTGTATGTGGATGACATTCTATTGATAGGAAATGACATTCCTATGCTACAATCTGTCAAAGGATTCTAGTCACACAGGTTCTTCATGAAAGACCTGGGTGATGCCTCTTACATTCTGGGGATCCGGATCTATCGTGATAGATCGAAGAGGATGTTGGGACTTTCGCAGTCCAGGTATATCGACACTGTACTGAAAAGATTCAGTATGGAAGATTCTAAGCGCGGTAATCTACCGGCTGGTCACGGAATCACCCTCTCCAAAGAGATGTCTCCCAAGCCTGATTTGGAAAGGGAACACATGTCTATTATACCCTACGCTTCTACGGTAGGCTCTATAATGTAAGCGATGTTGTGCACCAGACCAGATGTAGCTTACGCACTGAGCGTAGTAAGCCGGTATCAGTCAGACCCAAGGGAGAAGCACTGGATAGCAGTGAAGAACATTCTCAAGTACCTAAGGAGGACTAAGGAGATGTTCTTGGTTTACGGCGGAAAAGACCTCAGGTTGGAGGCCTTTGCTGATTCCGGCTTCCAGAGTGATAAGGACGATTCCAAGTCTATGTCAGGTTATGTCTTTACCCTCAATGGAGGGGCGGTGTGCTGGAAGAGTTCCAAGCAGGACACCGTTGCTGACTCGACTATGGAAGCGGAGTATATTGCTGCTTGCGATGCCGCAAAAGAAGCGGTCTGGATGAAGAAGTTCCTAACAGAACTTCAAGAGGTTCCGAACATAGTTGATCCAATACCTCTGTATTGCGACAACAACGGAGCTATAGCTTTAGTGAAGGAACCAAGGTCCCATCCGAAGTCCAGACACATCTTAAGGCGGTATCACCTGATCAGGGAGATCATTGATCGTCAGGAGATCGAGGTTCGGAGAGTTGCTTCTGAAGAGAACATTGCTGATCCATTCACAAAGGCCCTACCTCAGATTCAGTTCGAGAGGCTACTCGAGATCATCGGTCTTCGATATGCCAGTACATGGCCCTAGTGCAAGTAGGAGATTGTTAGTGTATATGCCCTAGGGGCCATTATTGTATCATACTAGTTTGTATATTACTTAATGGAAGCTTGGGATATTCATATGTATATAACAATCTTGCTAAACATGGTAGTATGCTACTTGGTTTTTCTATCTTAATATGTGAGTATACGTATTGATAGAGGTCTTAGGATCTTGCTTGACTACCAGCATTGTGATGGCAGTCACACTAGTGGGGGCTGGGTAGTCTACAAGCACATCCTTATTCAGGTCCCTAGTCGTTGGATTATCGAGACAGGGCATCGATACTCCGGAGTAGACTAGTGTATACGCTTCTCATTCCAGTTGGGGAATGGTCTGTCCCACAGCCGTCAGTACGTCGTACTGGAGATAGTATGCAGGTGCTCGTTAGGTTACGGGTACACCGGACAAGACTCAAAGGGAACTGTTAGTTGGTTTTATGCCAGTCGTCAGTGAACAGTTCCCAGGTGACATGAGTACAGCATAGTCCGCAGACTTGACACTGCTACTTCGCCTCGAGTGTGTCCCACTGTTCTTAGATTGCTACCCTACCACGGCTCAAAGGAGCCGTGCAAACAGGTAGCAGTTGGGTGCAGTCCCGAGCACTTGGAGGCAGTGGCGGTTAGACAGGATTCGTCTCTCCCGGTATTGGGGGTTGATATCGCGCTGTGTCAGAGAGCCATTACGCAAAGTCCCTGGCCAGGGCAAGCGAGATTTGCTGGTAGGTTCCAGTAGTTTCTCAGGATGTAATGGGCTTCGCTGCGACACGACTTATACCGCTATTAGGGGACTGACGCTTTCCGCCCCCTAGGCCCGATATGCGATAGTCTTAGACGAACAGACCGGACTGTACGGAGATTGTCACATCAGACTCAGTAGGAGTTCGGATGGGTTTCCTCATCGGCCTTCTTATCGACATCTACCTGGGGACCGTTACGTACAGCTAGTGCCGCTTGCGGTCTGTGGTTAAACCCACTGCCAGCGTAGTAGTCGAGTCTCTAGAGTCTTACGCAGAGAGTTTCCCTACTCCAGGCGAAACGATATAGAGGTCGTATGGTTTTGCGACAAGGGTTCGGACGCATACGTGTGTTTACGCACGTACGACTTTCGGACAGTTTTTACTAGTCGGCTTTGGTTTAAGCCAGTTACTAGTATCCGGTAATTGGATTTATACAGTCTAAAGGTTTTCCGTGTTTTCACGGTTAGGAGGGGCGTTCTCGTAATTGCGTGAGAAGCTTCCAGAAGATGGTGACTACGGAGGTTTAGGTGGCATATACATTGAATGAGATTAGTGAGTCATATGGATGATTCATCCATGTCATTAATGCTTCATAATTGCTTAATGATTCATGGAGATGAATCACCATTAGATATTTATCAAGCATGGTTGTAAATCATTTTATTTTCTTTTCTTGAAAAACAATAATGCTTGATATATATTATGATAGCTCATTTTCTCATTTCATTATTATGTTCATCTTCTCTCCTCAAGCTCTCTCTCTCTCTTCAAACCCTAATCCTCCCCTCTCATGTGTTGAGTACAAGGATTAGTTAGACTAATTAAACCATAACCCTCACTCTATATCATCTAGGTACTTTGATTAGTACTTAAAGAAACCTAGTTACCTCAAGTTTAGAGGCAAAGCTTGGAGTAAAGCTCTCGTTGTGGATCGTCTACTACTTGGAGAAGGACGAGGAGGAGGTGGAGTTCGTAAAGACGAAGGACACGGTTCTTTAAGTATAATCACTTCACATAGTAGTTTAGAACTTCTATGTTTGATGTTAGTTATCGTTTAGCTTCGATTCATGCGGTTAGTCGATATTTAAGCAAAGAATAAAATCGTTTTTTATATTTCCGCCTCCCCGCAAGTCGTGGGGTGTTGTACATCGACTTACAAGGTTTTTGAAGAGAGAGAGCTTGAGGAGAGAGAAAGTGTTTGTGATAATGAATTGAAAATATAACTCATTATGTATATAATGAAGCATAATAATTATCAAATAAATCATATAGATAATTACAACCATGCTTCATTTAATACAAATGAATGAATCATCTAATGAGTCATTAAGTAATAAATGCTTCATTAACTCATTTGGATGAATCACTACATGAGTCACAAATTCAATTAATGCAAATTACACCTAAGCTCTCCACTTCACCTTTCTTCAAGAAGCTTCTCGACAAATTACGAGAATGCCCCTCCCATCTGAAAAAACACAGAAATACTGAGACTGTATAAATCCAATAATCCAATACTAGAATCTGGCTTAAACTAAAGCCCGCCAGTATTATCTGTCCGAACATCGTACGTGCATAAATACCCGTATGTGTCCGAACCCTGTCAGAAAACCATACGACCTCTATATCGTTTCACCTGAAGCAAGGAAACACTTTGTGTGGGACTTTAAAGACTCGACACTACGCTGACAGTGGGTTTAACCACAGGCCGCAACCGGTACAAGCTGTACGTAACGGTCCCCAGGTAAATGTCGATAAGAAGGCCGATGAGGAAACCCGTCCGAACACCTACTGAGCCTGATGTGACAATCTCCGTACAGTTTGGTCTGTTCGTCTAGGACTATCGTATATCGGGCCTTGGGGGACGGTAAACGTCAGACCCCTAATCGCGGTATAAGTCGTGTCGGAGTGTAGCCCAATATACCTTGAGAAGCTACTGGAAATCCTACCGGTAAATCTCGTTTACCCTGGCCAGGGACTTTCCATAATGGCTCTCCAAACACAGCGCGATATCAACTCCCAATACCGGGAGAGACGAATCCTATCTAACCGCCACTGCCTCCAAGTGCTTCGGGACTGCACCCAACTGCTACCTGTTTGCATGACTCCTTTGAGCCGTGGTAGGGTAGCAATCTAAGAACAGTGGGAACACACTCGAGACGAAGCAGCAGTGTCAAGTCTGCGGACTATGCTGTACTCATGTCACCAGGGAACTGTCAACTGACGATGGGTATAATACCAACCAACTGTTTCCTACGAGTCCTGTCCGGTGTACCCATAACCCAATGAGCACCTGTATACTATCTCCAGTACAACATACTAATGGCCGTGGGACAGACCATTTTCCTTGCTGGGATGAGAAGCGTACACACTAGTCTACTCTGGAGTATCTGTAGGGTTACTAGGCACTGTCATAAGGTTCTACAAGGCATCAACCATGCCTGATTTAAATTTTAGACGTGCCGAACAACCCAAAGCGAGGATCTTTTCTAGATAATTAGGGTTTAACATGCAAGTAAACAACTTTACTTCTAAGAGTTTGGGATTACATCCTTTGTAGTCCGGTCCTTCACTTCTAAAGCTCTGTGTTGAGGTCCCTTCGCTGCGATCATCGAGTATCCGGACTCTAGAGAGGCTCCACAAAAGAAAGATGCAAGCTTGCTTCCGATCTTCGAAAACAAAGATGATCTACCTTGAAAAACTCAAACCCAAGCTCCTGCTTTGCTAATCAAGTATTAGCAAAGCAAACACTCTAATCTAAGTGGCTAGAATAGATGAGGATGATGAAGTAGGAATTTAGATCTCATTTATTTTCTATTTCTCACTCATTTTCATCACTTCACAAAAAGCTAGAAAGCTTTTCATGCAAGGAAAACAGAAGGAAGAAGATCATCAAGTCCTTTGTGATGAATAATGAATTGTTGTTATAATTACAAATGCAACCATGGTTAAGTCAAGAAAGACTTAACCATTGTAGAGATTTAACTAGTGTTAAAGGGTGTGGGTTGGGTTAGGAAAATATCTCCAAAATATCAGCACATAATATCTTTGCAAGAAACAAAACAAAAGTTTCTAGAAGCTTCTAGAAAAGATCAACCCAAATCAAACCCTAACCTTATTTAATCTCCACTAATCATGTTGCATTGGTAAACATAACTTGTTACAATATTATATATCACATATACAATATTTGTTGTAACAAAATAAAATAATACAATTAACATATATCATATATATATCAATGTATTACCCGAGTGAGAAAAAGAATCTTTTAGTGAGCTTATATTAGTTAATGTAATTGAATATATCAAATATATAATTATACTTTAAATTATCGAATCAACACTTGATCCGATAATCCGACTATTTCACAAATAACCGACTAATATAATCTGTATCAGTTCATCGAATCAACAATTGATCCGATGACCCGGCTATATCACATATACCCGGCCGATATCTCATATCATGAGAATCTAATACGGTATCATATACACGTATTGTTCTCGGTCCCGCACATACCATATATGTGCTCCTGCTCCGTTTTGCCTGAGACAGGAAACCTCTGTGTAGGACTCTAAAGAATCGTCAATACGCCGGCAGTAGGTGATGATCATATCAAACACACACAAGCAGCAAGCGGTCAGCTGAACGTAACAGCTACCCAGGTATTGAGCGATCAGAAGATCAACAAGCAAGACTGTACATTCTACGGCGAATCCAATCAGTAACACTCCTGTACAGTCCGGTCTCTTCGTCTGATATGTCGCATATCTCGCCTAGGGTTGGAAAACGTCAGACCCCAGTATCTTGATAGGTCGTGTCGATATGAGGTCTATAACAGTTTGAGAAACTACTGATAACACTTACGAGTAAATCTCAGCAACCCTGGCCAGGGATTTCTAGTTATAGCAAATCGAACATAGCGCAACATCAACTCCCTATACCGGGAGAGATGAATCCCCTCCTATCGCTCATTGCCTCCATATGATTCAGGACTGTACCCAAAATCCATCTTTTTGCACGCCCACTTAGATGTGGTATGATGGAAATCAAAGCACAGTGGGAATCACACAAGACTCTATGACGATCTCGGGTCTACAGACTAACCTATACCAGTGTCACCCGAGAACTGCCATCTGACGTGAGGTATAATACCACTTGGGAGTTCTCGGCGAGTCCGTCAAGTGTACCCAGTCTCTACTGAGCACCCGTATACGTTCTCTGATGTCAAACACCAATGGATATGGGATCATCCATCGCCCATCATATGGGTCAAGAAGCGCATACGCTAGTCTACTCTGGAGTATCGATGCCCTGTCTCGGTACTCCCACGACTAGGAACATTCGAAGGATGTACTTGGCGACTACACTGTCCCCACTAGTATGATCCGCATCATAGTCCTGGTAGTCAAGTACTCATCCTAAGGGCTTTATCAACATGTAACATAGAGACAATCAGAGTACATGTTAAGATAAAGTGCAACCAGATAGCATACTATCATGTCGAGCAAGAAAGTCCTCCCTATATATGTCCAAGCATCCACTACAATATACATCGTATGTACAGTAATGGCCTCTAGGTCATACATATAACTAACAATCTCCCACTTGCACTAAGGCCATCTGTTGTGGTATCGCATACCCAACAATCAGCTGTGGTTGAAGTATCTCATACTCAACCATCTCATAAAAGTCTCTACTAGGAAATAGGCCTTTGTGAGTGGATCTGCGCTGTTGTCCTCTGTGTCTACTCTCCTAACCTCGATCTCCCTAGAGATCAACCATCTCCATGATCAGGTGATACTGCCTAAGAATTATATCTGGATTTCTGATGGGATGGGGGTTCCTAGGCCAAAGCCAGAACTCCATTGTCACACAATGGTTGGAACGAAGTTCATCTCATGAACTTATATTTATCCAGACCGCCTCTTTCGTAGTATCCTTGGTAACGATGTATGTTGCCTTTAATCGTCTAGTAAGTCACGGTATCTAGCTTGGAACTCTTCCAACATACCGTCCCTCCACTGAGGGTAAAGACAATGCCTGCGACTGACATTCAGTCATCCTTATAACCCTGGAACCTTTTCCAGTGATTCTCCCCAGGATCGATTGATACCATCTCACTACAACTAGTGAGAATCCTAACATCCATTTAGATCTATCTCATAGATATAAAACCTAGGATTTAGGAGGTATCACCTTGATCCTATATGGATAATCTTTATGATAAGCGGAGATTGACCGAGCGTAGCATAGGAAACTCCTTCTCTATCAAGAGTATGTCATCTACGTACTCTACGAGGATCACCTCCATACTCACTACTACCTTTTTGTATATACAAGGTTCATCTACCATTTTGATGAAGTCAAACTCTTTGACTACTCCATCAAAACAGACGTTCCAACTCCGCGATGCCTGATTTATCACATAAAACATCTTGCACACGTTTCCGCTGCTCCCACAGTCTACGAAGCCCTCTGGCTGTGTACTTATAGACGCTTTCTTTTAAATCACTATTTAGAAATGCAGTCCTGACACCCAACCGCCAGATATCGTTGTCATGGTTTGTAGAAATTGCAAGTAGGATCTGGATGGACTTAAGCATAGCTTTGAAAGTCTCAACTTTTCCATGTACACCAAGTAATCTTCTCAAGATATACTTGCTCCTGATGGGGATTTAACCCTTCAGATAAAACAACCAAAATCCATACTTTGTTGGTGTATAAGGATTCCATCTCAGATCGCATAGCATCCAGCCATTCTTATAGAGTCCCACTCCTGATGGCCTGCTGGAAACTAAGTTGGGTCATCATCTCATGATGCAATCCTCGCTCCCACTGTCATAGAGAAAACCGAAGTATCTCTCAGGTGGGTGAGGAACCCTACAAGATCGGCGGAGAGGCTGGGGTTCATTAGAAACTGTTGAATCCTTTGGTTCTACCAAATCATCAGCTGCAGTTTGTATAGCTGGAACTCTTTCCAGTTCTACCTCATGACCACTAATTTCTTCACAAGAAATTCCCTTTCACAAAGGTGGCATGCTGAGAAACAAAATATGTTTTGTTCCTCGGTTCGGTAGAAGATATTCCTTTGCAGATGGTTGGGATATCCAACAAACTTCTACAGATCTGACCTTACATCGAGCTTGTCCGCATTTTGCTTTTGACATAAGCCGGACAACCCTAAATCTTAACAGCTCTAAGAGATGGGCTCTTCCCATACCATATCATATATGGAGTGGTAGGCATCTGATTTGGTTAGAACCCTATTCAATAGGTATGCAACTTCTCAAGTGCACAACCCCAAAAGAAAATAGGCAACTCAGTATTACTCATTATAGAGCACACCATATCACATAGGGTGCGATTGCTCCGCCCCGATACACCGACGTGCTGTGGTGTATACGGAGGAGTAATACTGAGAGAGAATCTCATTCTCCTTTAGAATAGTCCAGGAATTCCGTGCTCAAGTATTCTCCTCCTTGATCTCATCAAAGGACATAATACTTATACCCGTTTTTGGTTCTTTACTTCTAACTTATATTCTGTGAATATCTTAAAAGCTTCGGACTTGTGTTTCATCAGGAACATATATCTGAATCTTGAGAGATCATCAGTGAATGTAATGAAGTACAAAGAACCGTTCCTGGCATGTGTAGGCAGGGAACTTACATACATCATCATGTATCAATCCCATGAGTTCACTAACTCTTTCTTTGTTTCCAATAAACAGAGTTACGGTCATCTTATTTTTGTGACATGACCGATAAGTTTCACAAGATGTAAATTCAAACTATTTTAAATATGCATCTAAATGTAACTTCATCTAGTCGTGTCACATTGATATGACCTAGTCTACAATACCACAAGAAGGATTCGTTCATTTATGAACTCTTCCTCTTGTGTGTGTTCTGTACACTAAGAACTGTGGTTTGATTTAGAACGTCTATGCTTTTAGATAACGTGCCTGAACCGATCAACTCTTGATATAGGAAATGTTCAAAACATTATCCAACAATACAAAATTATATCCTGCTTTATTAATAAAGAGACTGATTTGATGTTGTATATCAGGTTCTGTATCTAATAACATTCGTTCAGAATCAATGTATTCTGCTAATACAGGGTGATAACTACCAACAGACTTAGCTGCAATACTTGTACCGTTTCTATCTCACGAAATTTATCACCCGTTCTCAGTTCTCTACCTATCTGTAGCCCATGTAATAAATTACATATGTGGGATCCTGATCCGGTATCTCATACCCAGGACATAAAGGATACTGAGAAACAGTTTTCGGTAATGAACACACCCGAAGAAGATGCATCAGCATGCACTTTCTACGTTTGGGCGGCACGGGAATTCTGGTAATCCCCTATTTTCTGCTCTGTCTTATAACAATTATAAGTTGGAGCGGGACCAACGTTCTCCAGCTCAGTATAACAAGCTGGTTCGGTCAATACATCTGTATTATTATCTTGAATAAGGCGTGACATGGTCGCTACCTGAAGAGAGAGAGAAGAAAACACTCAGCGTATGCTCTTGCAAGATTAGATTGATTATTAATATACCTAATCAGGATGTCTCCCACTGTTTTAGTCAAATCTTCCTTCAAACCCTAAAAGGAAAGACTAGCCGGGATTAATTACACCCTACAAGTTCGCCAATCTTTCTGCCAGGCCAGTGCCGGTACACTGAGGGAGGTTCCCCGTGCTTTCGCATGAACGTAATTAAAGTAAACCTCGTTTTCCCAAGGGCGTAACCCCATTAACACCTTTCTAGACACCTACTTGATCGGCTAATTGTAATGTGTAAAACTCTCCTAAGAGTAACTCTTACTCGCAGCGGGTATCGGGATACAACTATTTCATAGAAAGCATGCAATCTCATTGCAAATTTCAATACTTGAAATTCCCAATAATATTTTACCCCTAACAACTTATGACCTTGGGTAAGGTCAACAAATCATAAGTGCTAGCCAAGTTCAACCCGTCATTTCCCGATTGAATTAAACCCACCCGCACGACCCTTGGCTAAGGTCAACAAAGTCGCACGACTACCCTAACTCAATCGCATCATATGCTTATACAGATAAGCATAAATAGCTACCGCACACTACGCCTTGACTAAGGTCAACAAACGCAGCATGAATACTAAGTAGTACTTATCTGAAATAACGGAGGGCTACGACTGGTTTTTAAGAAAACCTTTTGCGTAATGAACTTAATATCGTTGTAGAATCGAGTGATTTTAAATGGAGTGTTTTTGAGGCCTTTTCTAGTTTTTCTAAAGAGGTCACTGCCGGTGAAGGGATCGTCGGCTCTTTCCTCATCGAATAAGGTGCAGGATATTTCATAAATATCACTATGCAAAGCAAAAACTATATAAGCAATCAAAAGACAAACCGAGTGTGTAGTATCTGCTTGTTTCGCTAAAGAGGTCACTCCCGGTGAAGGGATCTCGGCTCTTTCCTTATCGAATAAGGTGATGGATGTTCTACAAGGAACACCGCTATGCAAAGCAAGAACTAGAGCTACCAGTTTTTAAACAATTTTCTACAACATCTTTAGGTTTCTTTTATTTCATTAATCTCATTAATGAAGCCCCATTTTATTATGCTTCACAAGCATCAGATATGAAACGAAATCAACAATATATAATATATATCTCATATATACAATATAAACATTCGTCTCAGGCAGTAATATAATCTCATCACAGAACATTGCAGCAGAAGAATATATATGAAATATTGGATATACTAGGATGTCCGTGTTTAAATACAAGCCTGTATAAAACATGAATCCCACGGTCGCGATGAATAGCCAAACCTACATCCCTAGACCCCTACGAGAGCGGCAAGTAACCCTACCAGTTCTAGAGTTAGGACACCCGGTCTCGACTCCTCGAGATGGTCTCCCACTGTACCCTAGAACCCGGTTACTTGTGCTCCCCGCCTTGGGTCATCCTAATACGGAAAAGTAAATAATATACAATGGCGACATCATCCTCAGCCCGGGTGTGCCCCAATAAAAGAATATTACATACAAATGAATTTTACATGAATGAAAATGAAAAACTCTCATCTCAAATAATACCCCCGGCTATTCAAAAACACGACGATCCAATATAATATAGCACAGCAACACATAATATCACATATCATCAACGTAAGTAAATATGCGTATCCCAATTATCGTTGATGTATAGCAACGAAACCGGCGATACACCACATATTACACTTACGGTCGCAGAAAAGAAAGTGTAAAACTACAACAGTTGGAATCCGCAACCTCCTTAGACATCGCATGCCTAACCAAATGAATTCCTTAGACATCTCATGCCTAACAATTATAAACCCCGCATTTTAGTCTCATTATCGAAAACACTTTTCAATTTCTACTCGGGCAATTCAACAAGATTCCCGATAACCTGATCGAATGCTCGTCGAAAACTTTAATAGACGGCCGCACCCCCGATGCCGTCGACGAAGTGCACTAAGGCGGAACACCGCTGCCGCGTGCACCCGAACGGATGCTTTTGGCGACGGGGTTCTCCTACAGTCACTTGGTCGGGGCTATGGTGCGTGGCTGTCTATTAAGTTTACCCGGCAAGTATCCGTGTACGCTACGTGATTGCAACAGACTTTTGATCACATCAAAATCCCGTGGCAACCGATCAAATGAGACTAAACTGCTAGATTTATAACATTCAAATTAGTTATCTCATAACTATTTGTGGATTCCAAATATTGTATCACATTCCAGATAAATAGACAATGTTAAACTTTCCGATCGAATGATCAAACACCCAAGATTTCCCAAATAGCTCAACACTTGAGCGGAGTTCAAAAAGGTATCCATCACATGCCACAGTACCAATGGTCCAGCCGTAGAAGGGTCAAACCAACACCTCACATGTGGCAATGCCGTACTGCCCTAAACCCTAAGATTTAGAGACGGTTCAGAGAGTCACATAATCGAGTTAAGGTTTGTGTTCTTTTATAAGGTCCACCGCGTTACTTGCACGACTAAGAACGTTCTTAAACTACAGAAAAATCCAACACTTGGAAATTTTCCGGCAGGGGAAAAAGTGAGTTATTGATATCCGTTCGAACTTTTTAACACGTTCTAAATTACCCCGAAAAATTAAACGAAGTTAAACTTTCCGATCCAATCAACGAGTTCCCAATACATCCCAGAAAACTCAACACTAGAGTAGAATTAAAAATTCCCAGAACTATGAAAAAGGACCCAAGAATTAAGATCTGAAGTATCAGGCCCCAACTCCAAAGTTTGGCCCTGGAACCGCCGCCAAACGCGTGGTTTGGCCGCGGTTCCGCGGTCATGTGATCGAGTTGGTGGTCCGTACTTCACATTAATTATTAGATTTACCTTCTTTATTTTCTGAGTATTTTTAATATGAAAAATGTCAACTTTTGAAAAATTTTCCAGAAACTAGGATTTTACGGGTATTTGGAGTTCGATCGGACTTTAAACTTCGCCAACACATCGCCTAAAACTCTAGCTTGTCTCTGATACCACTGTAGGGTTACTAGGCACTGTCACAAGGTTCTACAAGGCATCAACCATGCCCGATTTAAATTTTAGACGTGCCGAACAACCCAAAGCGAGGATCTTTGCTAGATAATTAAGGTTTAACATGCAAGTAAACAACTTTACTTCTAAGAGTTTGGGATTACAACCTTTGTAGTCCGGTCCTTCACTTCTAAAGCTCCGTGTTGAGGTCCCTTCGCTGCGATCATCGAGTATCCGGACTCTAGGGAGGCTCCACAAAAGAAAGATGCAAGATTGCTTCCGATCTTCGATAATAAAGATGATCTACCTTGAAGAAACTCAAACCCAAGCTCTTGCTTTGCTAATCAAGTATTAGCAAAGCAAACACCCTAATATAAGTGGCTAGAATAGATGAGGATGATGAAGTAGGAATTTAGCTCTCATTTATTTTCTATTTCTCACTCATTTTCATTACTTCACAAAAAGCTAGAAAGCTTTTCAGGCAAGGAAAAAAGAAGGAAGAAGATCATCAAGTCCTTTGTGATGAATAATTAATTGTTGTTATAATTACAAATGCAACCATGGTTAAATCAAGAAAGACTTAACCATTGTAGAGATTTAACTAGGGTTAAAGGGTGTGGGTTGGGTTAGGAAAATATCTCCAAAATATCAACACATAATATTTTTGCAAGAAATAAAACTAAAGCTTCTAGAAGCTTCTAGAAAAGATCAACACAAATCAAACCCTAACCATGTCTCTACTAATCATGTTGCATTTGTAAACATAACTAGTTACAATATTATATATCACATATACAATATTTATTGTGACAAAATAAAATAATACAATTAACATATATCACATATATATCAATGTATTACCCGGGTGAGAAAAAGAATCTTTTAGTGAGCTTAAATTAGTTAATGTAATTTAATATATCAAATATATAATCATACATTAAATTATCGAATAAACACTTGATCCGATAATCCGGCTATTTGACAAATAACCGACTAATATAATCTGTGTCAGTTCATCGAATCAACACTTGATCCGATGACCCGGCTATATCACATATACCCGGCCGATATCTCAAATCACGAGAATCTAATACGGTATCACATAAACGTATTGTTCTCGGTCCCACACATATCATATATGTGCCCCTACTCCGTTTTGCCTGAGCCAGGAAACCTCTGTGTAGGACTCTAAAGAATCGTCAATACGCCGGAAGTAAGTGATGATCATATCAAACACCCACAAGCTGCAAGCGGTCAGCTAAACATAACAGCTACCCAGGTATTGAGAGATCAGAAGATCAACAAGCAAGCCTGTACATTATCCTGCGAATCCAATCAGTAACACTCCCGTACAGTCCGGTCTCTTCGTCCGATATGTCGCATATCTCGCCTAGGGGTGGAAAACATCAGACCCCAGTAGCTTGATAAGTCCTGTCGATATGAGGTCTATAATATTTCGAGAAACTACTGATAACACTTACCAGTAAATCTCAGCAACCCTGGCCAGGGATTTCTAGTTATAGCCAATTGAACACAGTGCAACAACAACTCCCTATACCGGGAGAGACGAATCCCCTCCTATCGCTCTTTGCCTCCATGTGATTCGGGACTATACCCAAAATCCACCTTTTTGCACGCCTTCTTGGATGTGGTATGATGGAAATCAAAGCACAGTGGGAATCACACAAGACTCTATGACGATCTCGGGTCTACAGACTAACCTGTACCAGTGTCACCAGAGAACTGCCATCTGACGTGAGGTATAATACCATCTGGAAGTTCTCGGCGAGTCCGTCCAGTGTACCCAGTCTCTACTGAGCACCCGTATACCTTCTCTGATGTCAAACACCAATGGATATGGGATCCTCCATCGCCCATCATATGAGTCAAGAAGCGCATACGCTAGTCTACTCTGGAGTATCGATGCCCTGTCTCGGTACTCCCACGACAAGGAACATTTGAAGGATGTACTTGGCGACTACAGTGTCCCTACTAGTATGATCCGCATCATAGTCCTGGTAGTCAAGTACTCATCCTAAGTGCTTTATCAACATATAATATAGAGACAATCAGAGTACATGTTAAGATAAAGTGCAACCAGATAGCATACTATCATGTCGAGCAAGAAAGTCCTCCCTATATATGTCTAAGCTTCCACTACAATATACATCGTATGTACAGTAATGTCCTCTAGGGCATACATATAACTAACAGTATCGATGCCCTGTCTCGATAATCCTACGACTAGGGACCTGAAAAAAGGATGTGCTTGTAGACTACCCAGCCCCCTCTATTGTGACTGCCATCACAACGCTGGTAGTCAAGCAAGATCCTATGGGCTCTATCAATATGTATTCGCGATATGTTAAAAGAAACATATACTCATATTACGATAGATATAAACCAAGTAGGATACTATTATGTTGAGCAAGACTGTTAATATAGCTGTGAATATCCCAAGCTTCCATTAAGTAATATACAAGCTAGTATGATACAATAATGGCCCCTAGGGCATATACACTAAGAATCTCCCACTTGCACTTGGGCCATGTACTGGCGTATCGAAGACCTATCATCTCGAGTAGCCTCTCAAACTATATCTGATGTAAGGCCTTTGTGAATGGATCTGCAGTGTTCTCCTCTATAGCAACTCTCCGGACCTCGATCTCTCGGCGATCTATGATCTTCCTGATCAGGTGATACCGCCTTAAGATGTGTCTGGACTTCTGATGGGACCTGGGTTCCTTCGCTAAAGTTATAGCCCCGTTGTTGTCACAATACAGAGGTATTGGATCAACAATGAATGGAACCACCTGAAGTTCTGTGAGGAACTGCTTCATCCAGACTGCTTCTTTTGCGGCATCGCAAGCAGCTATATACTCCGCTTCCAACGTCGAGTCAGCAACGGTGTCCTGCTTGGAACTCTTCCAGCACACCGCCCCTCTATTGAGGGTAAAGACAAAACCTGACATGGACTTGGAGTCATCCTTGTCACTCTTGAAGCTGGAGTCAGCAAAAGCCTCGGTCTTGAGGTCTTTTCCGCCGTAAACCAAGAACATATCCTTAGTCCTTCTCAGGTACTTGAGAATATTCTTTACTGCTATCCTGTGCTTCTCCCCTGGGTCTGACTGATACCGGCTTACCACGCTCAGTGCGTAAGCCGCATCTGGTCTGGTGCACAACATCGCATACGTTATAGAGCCTACCGCAGAAGCGTAGGGTATAATCGACATGCGATCCCTTTCCAAATCAGTCTTGGGAGACATCTCTTTGGAGATGGTGATTCCGTGACAAGTCGGTAAATTACCGCGCTTAAAATCTTCCATACTGAATCTTTTCAGTACAGTGTTGATATACTTGGACTGCGAAAGTCCCAACATCCTCTTAGATCTATCACGACAGATCCGGATCCCCAGAATGCAAGAGGCATCACCCAGGTCTTTCATGGAGAACCTATGTGACAAGAATCCTTTGACAGATTGTAGCATAGGAATGTCATTTCCTATCAAGAGAATGTCATCCACGTACAAGACGAGAAATACGACAGTTCGTGCTACAATTTACTATATATACATGGTTCATCTAGATTTTTGATAAAGTCATATTCTTTGACCGTTTCATCAAAACAGTTGTTCCAACTCCGCGATGCCTGCTTTAGTCCATAAATGGACTTAAACAACTTGCACACTTTCCCGCTGCTCCCACTCTGATTGAAACCTTCTGGCTGATCCATATAGACGCACTCTTGTAAATTACCATTTAGAAAAGATGTCTTTACGTCCATCTGCCAGATCTCATAATCATGGAAAGCGGCAATAGCAAGATGGATCCGAATGGATTTGAGCATAGCCACTAGAGAAAAAGATTCGTCATAGTCCAAACCAGGTCTTTGACGAAAACCCTTTGCAACAAGTCTAGCCTTACAGGTTTCTACCTGTCCATCATCACCAATCTTTTTCTTGAAGATCCACTTGCATCCTATGGGTTTTACCCCATTTGGAGCAAAGTACAAAGTCCATACTTTGTTGGTGTACATGGACTCCATCTCAGTCCGCATTGCATCTAGCCATCTTACTGAGTTGCCGCTCTGGATGGCATGTTGGAAGCTAGTAGGTTCATCATTATCAATGACGCAATCATCTCTATCCCCGTCTATGAGAAAACCATAGTATCTTTCAGGCGGATGAGACGGCTTACTACTCCTGCGGAGGGGTGCGGGAATGTCCTGTTCTTCTTGAAGTTCTGGTTCTACCAAACTTTCAGTAGTTGTTTGTGGTTCTGAAATTTCTTCCAGTTCTATGCGCTCCCACTTGTTCCCTTTTCTAAAAACTGCTGTTTTAGAAAATGGGCATTACGAGAAACAAAAACCTTTTGTTCCTCTACGTAATAGAAAAATACCCCTTGGAGTTCTTTGGATATCCCACAAACTTACACTTTACTGATCGTGCCTCGAGTTTGTCCGCATGCTCCTTTTTAACAAAAGCTGGACATCCCCATATCTTCAGATAATGAAGATAGGGTTTCTTCCCACTCCACATCTGATATGGTGTGGTAGGCACAGTCTTGGTAGGAACCCTGTTCAAAAGATATGCAGTTGATTCTAGCGCATAACCCCAGAAAGATCGCGGTAACTCAGCATTACTCATCATGGAACGTACCATATCCAATAGTGTTATGTTCCGTCTTTCCGATACACCGTTATGCTGTGGAGTGTATGGAGGAGTGAGCTGAGAGAGAATTCCTTTCTCTTTTAGGTAACCCAGGAACTCGGCACTTAAGTATTCACCACCTCGATCAGATCTCAGTGTCTTGATACATTTGCCGGTTTAGTTGTCTACTTCATTCTTATATTCTCGGAATTTCTCAAAGGCCTCGGATTTATGTTTCATCAAGAAAATGAATCCATACGTATAGTAATCATCCGTAAAAGTAATGAAATATGAAAAACCTCCTCTTGCATGTGTAGACATTGGACCACATATATCGCTGTGTATGAGTCTTAAGAGCTCGCTCGCTCTTACTCCATGTCCAGTGAATGGAGTCTTTGTCATTTTTCCTTTGAGACATGATTGACAAGTGTCATAAGATTGATATTCGAACGGATCCAAATATCCTTCTCAATGTAACTTAGTTAACCTTGTCTCATTGATGTAACCTAGCCTACAATGCCATAAGAAAGCCTGATTTATATCTGGAGACATTCTTTTTAGTGTGTTCTGGACATTGAAAATCTGTAATTGGTTTAACACGTATATACCGTTATCTAGTGTACCGGACCCAATCAAATCATGATTAAGGTGGATGTTAACAACATCGCTTACAAACGTGAAATCATAACCTTCTTTTGATAAAAACGATACTGATATAATATTACACGTTAAACTGGGTGCAAAACCAAAATATGTCCACTCGTCAATCCAAGGTGATAATCCCCTACGGACACAGCACTCACGCTAGCTCCGTTAGCAACCTGGAGGGTCATATCACTAACCTTCAGCACTCTACGGTTTCTCAGTGCCTGCAATGAATTGCATATATGTGATCCGGTATCCAATACCCAGGAAGTAGAGTTGATTGACAGACAATTTTCAATTATAAACACACTTAAAGTCGAAGCCACAACTTGCTTCGGGTCCTGGTTCTTGGCAATCCAAGCTTTGCAATCTTTCTTCGAATGGCCTTTCCTACGACATGGGAAGCATTCGTCCTTTTCCACTACCGGCACCGCAACTTTTGCCTTTCCCTTGACTCCCACCTGTTGGAGATAGTGCCCTCCGAGTCAATTATTGGATCACAGGCACGTGATTGCAATGATTGATGGAGGACCTATCCCGGTAGGACCGTCTTACTCGAGATGATAGTATGCTATCTGGTTTACCTTTATCATCGTGTACTGCTTTAGGTGACCTGACATGTCACTATTGCACGTTGATAGAGCCCCTAGGATTCTTGCTTGACTGCCAGCAGTATGACGGCGATCATATAAGTGGGAGCCGGTAGTCTATAAGCACATCCTTAAATGGTCCCTAGTCGTGAGAGTTTCGAGACAGGGCATCGATACTCCAGAGTAGACTAGTGTATACAGTCGAGACCCCGACGAGGGGCGGTGGCCGGTCTCACAAGCCACTGGTGTCAGTTGGTTCACCTAAGATGTGTACAGGTGCTCATTGGGTTATGAGTACACCGGACAGGACTCGCCGGGAACATGCTAGTTGGTCTTATACAAGACGTCAGATGGCAGTTCCCTGGTGACATGTATACAGGTTAGTTCATCGACCTGGGGATCGTCATTTGTCTAGTATGAGTTCCCACTGTACTTTGATTACTACCCTACCACGCTCAAAGGAGACGTGCAAATAGGTTTTAGTTTGGTACAGTCCCGAGCCACATGGAGGCAGTGAGCGTATCTTCAGGGGTTCGTCTCGCCGGGTATTAGGGGTGAGGTCGCGCTGTGTCTAGGAGAGCCATTACACAAAGCCCTCGGCCGAGGCAGGAGATTTACTGGTAGGTATTCCAGTAATATCTCAGGGTGTTCTGGGCTACTCTCCGACACGACTTGTACCGCTTTTGGGGGTCTTACTTTTACCAACCCCCTAGGCCCGCCATGCGATGCTCATAGACGAACGGACCGGACTGTACGGATATTGTCACTGACAGGCTCAGTAGTGTGTCAGCATGAGTTCACTCATCGACGTCCCTTTTGGTCAATACCTGGTAGCCCGTTATGTATTGGCTTATACCTCTGACGTGCTAGTGGTTAAATCCACAACCAAGGTGTTGACGAGTCTTTAGAGTCCCCCACATTCAGTTACTCAGCTTTCGGGCGAAACGCTGTAGAGGCCGTATGGAGATATGGCAAGGTCCGATCAGATACGTGCGGTATTGCACGGATCAGGATCGGACAGTTTGTACTACACGCCGTATGGATATATGGCAGGGTTCGATCAGATACGTGCGGTATTGCACGGATCAGGATCGAACGGATATTACTAGCCGAATTTGGTTTAAGCCGGATCCTAGTATAGTACAGTGTAGATTTTGTCTCATTGCATTTGTATTTCGGTTGGAATTCAGATGGGGGTGTGTATGCACAGTATCGGGGGTTTCTTGTAATTTATTACGGGACCAGTTTTCTGGAGTTGCCAGTTTGCTTTCCGCTTCGGCCAATTTCTTTGTATCCTTCATTGGCCGAAGATTGGTGGAGGAGGGCTTATTTGCATTTGTGCAAATAAGCATTTGTGGAGGGGGGTCTTTGCATATTGTTTTATCATGATAACTCTTCTTTGACCTTGACTTCTTCTTTCATGATGGCTTGACCTTTTGAAGTCATCATGCTTGATGATCATGCTTGTTGATGATGGGAGATGGTTGTGGAGTGTGATTTTGAGTTTGTTATCATTTCTTTGCATGATAACCATTCCTCTCTCTCTCTCTCTTGTATGATTCTTTTTGGTCACCTCCCCCTTGACTTTTTCCTCTCTCATTCCCTACATGGGCCAGCCAAAAAGAGATGGGGGTTGCTCATATTTTTTGGGTGTGGGTTTTTTGTTCATTTCATGCTCCAAAAATCCCCAAGTTCCTCTACATAGTTTTTGTATCATACCTCCACCAATATGGCAATTCCTACAACCCCAAATGAGACTTGAGCACTATATATTCTACAGCAAACCTTGGGCACATCGACTAGCCAGCTTCGTGCCCGACTTGCCTCGGTATTGAGGTGGGAGCCCATAAAAGATGCAGACGATGTGGTGCCCTTCCGGCGAGGAGGTGGAGACCGGACATTCCGCGGGAGATCGGGACGACGACGAGAAGACCGGAGGACACAGATCAGTCGGTATATCTCTCTTCCCCATATTGTAGTTAGCTAGGACTAGTTAATGGTTCGATCCGGGTTTTAGTGCGAGGTGGTGCCGGTTCAAGAAATATTTAAGTTAACCATCGCTTCCGCATTTTGGCCTCGGGATGGAGGCCGGGGCGCCGCCGTGCACTTACAGTGGTATTAGAGCCTCGCCATTAACATAGTCTAGCTTTGTTTAATGTGTTTACATTTCCGATCGACCAAAATTCCAAAATCCGCGTTTTCTTCACATCAGTTTTCTGTTGAATTTTTTCTGGCTCGAAAATTTTTTCAGGTTGTAGAAAAGTGATGTACTGGAAATTATAAGCATTCTGTAGAAATTCGATACAGTGATTCATCTATGGGAGCGCGGAACCGCGGCCAAATCCCCCTTTGGGCCGCGGTTCCGCCGCACCATGATGAGATGGCTGTATCAATTTTCTTCAGTTGCTTTCTGGGTTGAAAATAGGGATTTTGGAATATTAATTTTGGGCCCAGAATTTCTTGATGTGTTACAGTAGTACTTGGGGGCCCACTTGTTATAATTTGATCGATCGGAAAATTTTAAACACATTAGTTCACAGTATTTACATTATATCTGTGACCGTGAATGTCACTTGATCGGTAAATCCAGTCTAACTGCTATAGCCCGGTTAGACGGATTTGCGAACGTGACTTTCACGTTGATGTTCTGTGTTATGCTGTGATGTTGCGGATCGGTCGTGGGGGATAGCCTGGATGCAATGCTAGTACAGTTGTGGTTGTATTATGTACATTTGATATTGCGGGGCGAGCGTCCGACATGTAGACTGCCGTCACTGCCTGATTGTATTATTATTTTGGGGTACAGCCAGGTTGCGGTCGATATACCCGTTGTATGTATATTTTACTTTCTGTACTAGGATTGCCCCAAGGTGGGGTGCACGGATAGCCGGGTTCTAGAGGGCAACAAGCCAGCATCTCATGGCATTGAGACGGAGGGGGCTTCACTCTAGAATTGGCGGGCTATTCGCCGCACTCGTATGGGGTACAGGTTGACCCAGGAGGGGTGCCCGAGTTACCGGATTCCGTGAAGAGCCGGGTGGTCCATTAACGTTGCTGAAAGGGGCTGCCTCGCTTCAGGTTTTGGCGGGTAACTTGCCGCGCCCGTAGGGGTCTAGGATTTCATTGCACAGGCTATCCACACGACCAGGGGAACGTCGGGTTTCAGTAGTGGCTCTGTGAAACCCGGGGATCCCAGATATCTGTATTGTTTTGTGATGTTGTACATTTATGTGATGTTGCATTTTATCACGCCTTGAGCGAATATAATATATTGGTATATATATTAGTAGATGTTATATATGTTTTGCATCCGCGCTAGTCCAGTCCCCGCTCTGTCGTTAGTTAGCTAACCTAACGGGTAATAACGGGACCCAGTGGCGAATGCGGATGGCATATACGTACGTCATATTATTTTCGTTCTTTTTGGTGTGATCAATTGATGGGACTGCGTTGATTCGGATCAATGCAAGTTAAAAAACAAACCGAATCTGATGTTGTTGGAACACTTTTCAAAAAGCTGTTATTGCAAGGACGTTCTCTTTTGTTTTGCATCGTGGTATTCAGTTGGAATATCCTGCTCCTCAGTCGACGAGGCAAGGGCCGAGATCCCTTCACCGGGAGTGACCCCTTGGACAAAAAGTGTGCGTCAGGGCAATGACTTCACTATAGCCGATTACTTTTGCTATGCATCGTGGTATTCAGTTGGAATATCCTGCACCTCATTCTACGGGGAAAGAGCCGAGACCCTTCACCGGGAGTGACCTCTTTAGCAAAGGTTTTCGTCACTATATTTTTAAAAGCTATCCAGTTCCTTCAACGATATCAAGTTCATTACGTTAAAGGTTTTCGCCAGAAACCATTCGTAGACCTCCGTCATTTCAGACGGGTAGCACGTAGTATTCATGCTATGTTTGTTGACCTTCGTCAAGGCATAGTGAATGGTAGCTGCTTGTTACCTTTCTGCTGTATAGATAGATGCGTTGGTTTGGGACAGTCGTATAGCCTTGTTGACCTTCGTCAAGGGCTTGTACGGGTGGGTTCAAATTAACCTGGACAATGACGGGTGGAACATGACATGTAACTTATGATTTGTTGACCTTCGTCAAGGTCATAAGAGCATGGGGCAGAAATCACATCGGGAGTTTCTAAAGAAACTGAAACTTGCCAGATATGCGCATACCTTCTGGAGTGTGACACCGTGAGCGGATTCCGTCACGTTATCATCCGATGATAGTTGGATCCCGATTCCTACTGATGAGTTGGTTTACTCCTCGGGTGATCCCGACTAATTCTTTTTTCAGGTTTGGAGGAGAATTTGACGGTACAGTGGGAGGTTTCCAGATTAGATGAATTGGTAACCATTCTGATCTAGGTTAGAGTGCACGCTGAGTGTTTCTTTTCTCTCTCTCTTTGGCAGCGACCATTGACCCGACCTTAAGACTTTGACTCAGTGACCAAGTTAACCGAACCTTCTTAAAACACTGGCTTTTGGATTGTCAGAGTTGCAAACCTCATTGCCACTCCTACTTTTTCCCTTTTCTCCAGGACACCCCGTATTACTACGAACGTCCACTTCCATTGGACAAAACCATCGTATGGTTAGATACGAACTCGAAAGAATTTATTCGAGGATGGTTTCAGGTTCTGGAGGAAAAGGATAGGACTATTCAGTTGTCTTTTCCATTTACCTTCTCTCAGGTTGCGAGTACTCCTTGGTTTAGGAGATAGTACACCTATTACGCAAATTGGATAGTCTTCTCCCAAACCTTAGGCTGGTGCCGAACGGTGGGGAATGAAGAAAACCAATTAGCATAACGATGGTGTGCAGAAGGTATTGAGTTAAGACAAAGCAAGGGATTAGTAAGAGGGCAAAGTAAATTGCGACTGATATTCACGACCAAACCAAGTATTTCTTCGCCAATCCTAAAATCACCTTTGTATTTCTCCAGGACACTCCGTATCACTACGAAGATCCACAGTTTATTGGATACTCCATCGTATGGTTATATACGAACTCGAAAGGAACTTGTTCCAGTTCGGGGATGGATTCTGGTTCAGGAGAAATAGGAATAAGGTTTATTCGGTTGTCTTTAATCTTCACCTTCTCTCGCATTGCGAGTGCTCATTGGATTAGGACAGTACACCCATTATGCCTATTGGATAGTCTTCTTCCAAACCATAGGTTGGTGCCGAACGGTAGGGAAGGAAGAAAACCATTTGGCCTAAGGGGTGTGCAGAAGGTAATGACTAATGACATATAAAAGGGATTTGGAGAAGTGGCAAAGAATTACACGGTTATAGTTGTGAATCTGGATAATGGAAGAGGCATTACTGGGAATACCAGGATACCCCTACGAAACATTTCAATGTTTCAGTTTCACTGTGTAATGTTAAAAGAAAACTGATTTCCCGATTAGATACTTACTCCAGGGTATGTATTTACCAGGTATGATTCTCACATCTGTATGGTTTTACAGATGATAAGTGGGAGTAAGTTGTTGGGAATTGGGTGACTATCCTCATTATATCGGGATTCGTTGCAATCGGTGATATTTGAGGAAATCACCTGGGTTGTTTGCCGGACGACAAATATTTGATTTTGAATATCCGCTGTTGTGCACCAATTTCAAATTGATATATCTGTACGTCTATTTTCATAGAGTGAGATATACCTTTTTGAAATTATGTCTATGACATTTACCTATATCAGTGGATGGTTAGGTAAGGAGCATTAAATAGCGATGTAATTCTTCTTAACCATAAGTACAGTTTTCAACCTACGACACACAGTGAATAAGTTATCAGACTCAAGGGACTTATACAGAGTATTGTATGTTGTCCAGAGTCCATCAGGACAGAGGGGTTGGTCCTCGTACTATATTCGGTTTACTTATGACTTCTCTAGTTTTTAGACAGGTGTTTCGTGGAAACACAGGGTCCGAATTTTGAGAAGTTATAGGTATTTGAATAGAGTAGAGAACCAGGTGTAGCAAGTATCGGGATTCTTCAAAGAGATCGAAGATGTAGATACTTGCGTATGGTATTCAGTTGATAGTAGTGATTAAGAGAACTTGTTTCTCTTTCAGGTTACTCATAATTGGAAGTGTTCCTAAGTTGAGTAACGCTGATCGACCTCCATCCATTTAGTTGACATGCACTGGAGACAGTTGCATGATTTGGATCTGGTTCAATTAAATCAGTGCCTCTGTTTCTATATTGGATATAGAACAGTTCATATCTTAACGATGTTAAGGTACGGGGAGTTGTCCGGCTTATGATTAAAACCAGACTCTGGATAACTCAAGGCACGTTTCTGTAATGGCTGTTTGTGGGTTGACCCAGGCTATGACGAGGGTTGACTTTCTACCATCTGGATGAACAATAGCGATATTGTTCTAGACTCGCCACAGTTTTATTAAAAATGGATTTTTTCAGAAAACAGTAGTGGGAGTATGGTAGAACTGGAAGTGATTCCAGAACCACAAACGATTACTTAAGATTTGATAAGGAACCTAAAGATTCAATCTGGCTTGACATTCCATTAACCACTCCGCAGATAAGGTGGGTAACTTCAGGCACCCGAGAGGTACTCCGGTAGCCTCAAGGACGGTGACAGGGAGGTTCTTGTTTACCCAGACTTGCCATTGCTGTTGTTCCAGACTGTGAGACCCGGCAGGAGGATGAGTATAGCGTCGTTCTAAACTTGCTTTAGAAGTGTGCGTTTATATGACTCTGCCAGAGGGTTGTCGTAGTCAGTGGGAGCAGCGGAAGCATTGGTGGACAAGTGGCTTATGTCTATTTATAGACTAAAGCAGATATAGCGGAGATAGATCATCATTTTCTGATGTGACAGTCATAGGTTTGACTTCATCAGAATAGGGGATGGATCTGTTGAGAAGGTAGTAGGGTGTGATGTCCTGGTATTTGGATGACATACACAGAGTAGGAAGTGATATTCCTACACTACGATTGGTTATACTTTGGTCGTCACACAGTGGTTTCTCCACATGGGACTTGGACATTATATCAGACATACTGGTTACTAGATCTATGGTTCTAGATCTAGATTTGGGTGGTTTCCCAATCAGGGTACTTAGACAGCATTCTAAGAGTATTTAGAATGGATTACTCCTGGCAGGGTAGTATGCCTGCAGATGATGGAGTCACCCTCTCTAAAGGTGTCTTACAGACTAAAGAGGAGAGGGATGTGCATGATTGGCAGATCACTTGCTCAGGCAATTGAGTCATGTTAGTAATTTGTATGCCCTAAAGTCCATTATATGGATAGTGGAAACTTGGACATATTATCTATGGAGATAGATGAATTTCTTGCTCAACATGATAGTACGCTATCTGGTTTACTTTATCTATACATGTAGATTTAATCATTTACACATGTTGATAAAGCCCAAAGGATATTTGCTAGACTACTGTGATTATGATGCGGATCATACTAGTGGGGCACATGTAGTCTATAAGCATATCCTTGAACTGTTCCTATTCGAGGGTGTATCGAGACAGGGCATCGATATTCCAGAGTAGACTAGCGTATACTATTCTTGTCCCATATGATGGGCGATGGATGATCCCATATCCATCTGGTGAGGAGACACCAAAGATTATATGCGGGTGCTCAGTGGAGACTGGGTACACTGAACGGACTCGCCGAGAACTCCTATGTGGTATTATATCTATCGTCGGATAGCAGTTCTCAGGGAACACTGGTACAGGTTAGTCTGTAGACCAGAGATCGTCATAGAGTCTTATGTGTCCTCCCACTATACTTTGATCTCCACCCTACCACGGCTCTACTGAGTCGTGCAAACAGGTGGTCTTTGGGTACAGTTTCGACGCGCATGGAGGCAATGAGCGATAGGAGGGGTTTCGTCTCTCCCGGTATTGGGGGTTGATGTTGTGCTATGCTCGATTGGGTATAACATGAAGTCCCTGGCCAGGGCTGCTGAGATTTACTGATAAGAGTTATCAGTAGTTTCTCAATCTGTTATGAGCCATACACCAGCATGACTTATTGAGTTACTGGGGACGACGATTCCATCCCTAGACTCGATATGCAGCATATCTGACGAAGAGACCGGACTGTACGGTAAGTGTTGCCAGTTGGCTCGACGGGAGTTTTTTACAGCTTCGCTGGTTTTCTTCTGATCGCTTCAATACCCGGATGGCCGTTACGTTTAGCTGACCTCTTACGGCTTGTAGATGTTTGATATGATCATCATCTACTGCTGGCGTATTGACGAGTCTTAGAGTCCCACAATGAAGTTTCCTGGCTCAGGCAAAAAGTTGTGGTGTGCATATGAGATATGCGCGGGACCCGATTAAATACGGTAATGCGATAACGTATATTAATCGGGCATTTTCTATTTGACGGATCGTATGTGATATGACCGGTTTGCTAAATCAAGTGTTGATTTAACAAATAACATTTAGATTAATTCTTTAAGTAAATCCTTTTGTATGCATGCATGTATGCACATGATGATGTGCATGGACACATACATGCATACATAGTATCATGGTTGTTGATACAAGAATGGTGGCAATATAAGACTTATATTGAAGATTTTAATTTGTATTTATCATTTTAAGTTAATGTTAAGAATATCCACTCATGCTCCTTTATTCTTTAGTGGGTAAGCTTTACTTAACTTAATGAAAAGAATTTCCACCCATGCTTAATTCTTTAGGAAAAGAATTTCCACTCACAATTATGGTGGTAATGGAATAATAGTGATTATCCTTCTCATCACTATAAATAGCTTCATATGTGATATGAAACAAGGTGTACAATTAGTGCAAGGGTGTGAAGAAAACAAGTTATCATATGTGATATGATAGAAAGCTCAAGCCACCATTATCTTCTTCTTCCTCTCTTGATTTCTCTCTTGAGTGAAGATTGATAAAAGAAAAGGATTTCAATTGAAGAACATAAACCACATTATCATACTACAGACATCTAGCCGATTTGCGTAGGGTGTTTGCTCTACTTCATTTGCGAAACAAGTAAGGCAAGGAGCTTTGGGCAAAGGGACTTCAGGTGGATCATTGTGGACAAGGAAGGCTTCCATCGATCCGTTCCAAACTCTCATAGTGCCAAGGAGTCACCGAGGGAGATCTACAAAGGTTGTAATCTCTACTCTTAGTGATAGTTTTCCATTTGCATGTGATGCTTATTTGTATGAATCCCTAAAACTTCTAGTTTCGATTCTTGTCGAGTTAACTTAGCACCTCTAAAATTTTGATTATGGCATATGTGATGCTACCGAACCCATGACGAGGTGCTAGGCTAGCCCTACAGTGGTGTCAGAGCCAGGCTAGAGCTTTAGGCGATGCGTAGGCGATGTTAAACGTCCGATCGAACCACGAAACACCAATTTGGACCGCTCTCTGGAAATTTTTTGAAAATTGGATTTTTCCAAATTAAAAGTTTTTAAAAAATTCAGCCGGCATTTTTAAGAGTTATTGTACAATTTTTTTTTGTGATCTCACTAAAGAGCCGCGGATCCGCGGCCAAAGCATGGCTTTGGCGGCGGATCCGCGGCAGTTCTAAAGGATCAGGGAAATTTTTTTTATACAGAGAACCTGATTAAATATGTACATTCCTCTGAGATATTTTAAACTTACTCAAGTGTTGAGTTTTCTGGAGATATATTGTATTTGGTGATTCGATTTGAAAAGTTTAACTTCGTTCAGATTTTCATATTTTTAGAATGTGTTAAAATGTTTGAACGAATATTAGAAACACAATTTTTCCCGTATTGGAAAAATTCCAAGTGTTGGATTTTTCCCGAATTCGAAATTTTCGAAAAACATGCAAGCGTATCTGTGGACACTCTAGAAGAACATAACCTTAACTCGATTATGTGACCGTCAAAACTATCACTGAACCTTAGGGTTTGTGGTAGTTTAGCGTTGCCACATGTGAGGCGTTGGTTTGGCCCTTCTACGGTTGGTCCATAAGAGGCTGTGGCATGTTCTAGAAATTTTTGAACTCGGCTCAAGTGTTGTACAGTTTGGGAAATCTTGGGTGTTTGTTTATTCGATCGAAAAGTTTAACATTGTCTATTTATCTGAAATGTGATACAATATGTGGAATTCATATAGTTAGGCATGAAATACGAAGTATGTGATATTTCGAATTTATGATGTCTAAGGTGATTGTGGATTCCAAATGTTGTAGTTTTTCATTTTATTTTCTGCGACCGTAAGTGTAGTATGTGGTGTATCGCCGTTTTCGTTGCTATACGTCAACGAAAATCGGGATACGCATACTTACTTACGTTGATGATATGAGATATTATGTGTTGCTGAGATATGATGAGTAGGATTGTCGCGAATGAATAGCCGGGGGTTTTTATGTGAGATGAGAGTTTTATTTTTTATTCATGTATAAATCAATTTTATATTATTTACTTTTCCGCATTAGGATAGACCGAAGGAGGGGAGCACAAGTGACCGGGTTCTAGGGTTCAGTGGGAGGCCATCTCGAGGAGTCGAGACCGGGTCTCCTAAACTCTAGAATTGGCGGGATCACTTTCCGCTCTCGTAGGGGTCTAGGGGTGTGGGCTTGGCTATTCATCACCACCGTGGAATCCGTATTTTCTATTGTTGGCTCGATACAAAATACGGACATCCTAGATATCCTTTTATATGCTTCTGCTGTTGATATTCTGTAATGTGATTACTTAGTATCTGAGACGAATGGATTATTATTATATATATGATATATAATAAACGTTGCTTATATTTTACACCCGCACTAGTCCCGCCCCGCTATGCCGTTAGTTAAGTAACCTAACGGTGCATAACGGGACACTGTGGCGAATGCGGATGGTATAAGTATACGTTCTATTCTGTGATGGCTTAGGAACTTAAATGATGGGATCACATTAATGAGATTAATGTAAAGAAAAGAAACCTAATGATGTTGCAGAATCAGATTTGAAACAAAGTCGGCTTTTTTATGAAAAATGCAAGTTTCAAGAAGATGCGGAGCTTAAGCCACTCCTTTTCTTAACCGTTTTGATTCTACAACGAGATCAAGTTCAAAGCGTTAAAGGTTTTCTTAAAAACCATCCGCAACCCTCCGTCATTTTAGGAAGCAGAGTACTTAGTATTCGTGCTGCGTATGTTGATTATAGTCAAGGCGTAGTGTACGGTAGCTAAGTGATGTCTTCCTACAAAGCATATGATGCGATTACTTAGGACATTCATGTGATTATGTTGATCAAAGTCAAGGGTCATATGGGTGGGTCTAGTTAATCACGAAATGACGGGTAGAATTTGACTAGCACTTATGATATGTTGACCATAGCCAAGGTCATAAGTGACTAGGGGTAAAAACCATATCGGGAATTTCAAGAGTTGAAATTTGCAATGAGATTGCATACCATCTATGTGATAGTTGGATCTCGATCTCACTGTGAGTAAGTGTTACTTACAGGAGAGTTTTACACTTTACAATTAGCTAATCCAGTGGGTGTCTAGAATGACTGACCGGTTAGCGAAACTGTAGAATGTAATTATTCCTGGCTAGTTTTCTTTTCAGGTTTTGAAAAAAAATTTGATTAAAAGCAGTGGGAGACATCGATTAGATAAAATAATAACCAATCTAATTCTTTGAAAGAGCATTTCGCTAAGTGTATCCTTTTCTCTCTCCGAATGGCAGTTACAGATGTCAGGACTTAAGCTTCTACTTGAGAAAAATAAACTTACAGGACCAAATTATAAAGAATGGTTGAGGAACTTGAACATTGCACTTTCATATGACAAGGTATCATATGTCCTCAATACAGAAGCCCCACCCGTCCCAGGACCTTAATCATCTGTCTCGGATAGGGAGATCCGAAAAACTTGGGAAAATGACAGCAACACGGCCATGTGCCTCGCGCTCGCTTCTATGGACAATGTCCATCAAAAGCAACACGAGAATATGGATGTGCAATCCATCTTTCTTCACACAAAGGAGTTGTATGAAGAGCAATCTCGTACTTTGAGATACGAGGCATCTAGAAAGCTGTTTCAGATGCGAATGGCCCCTGGTGCATCAGTTGGAGACCATGTTTTGAAAATGATTGGTCTTATTGAAGAACTTGAGGGACTGGGATGGACTATGGATAATGAGCAATATACGGATATTGTTCTACAGTCTCTCCCCCCTGCCTTTGCTCCGTTCATAGTAAATTTCAATATGAATGATTTGGAGAAATCATTGCCTGAACTTCTCAATATGTTGAGAAGTGCAGAGAACACGTTGAAAACGGCAAGGACTCCTGCTCTGCTTGCTGGGCCATCTTCCTCTTCATTCCCAAAAGCTAAGGCCAAGGGAAAGAAAAAGAAGAAGTCCATCAAACAGAAAGGTGGAGTTAGAAAGGCAAAGGGGAAAGACAAAGCCGGGGCTGTGGGAAGCAGGAAAGGAGAATGTTTTTACTGTAAAAAGTCAGGACATTGGAAACGCAACTGTGCTGAATATCTTGCTGATCTCAAGAAGAAGAAGCATGCTGATGCTTCCACTTCAGGTGTGTTTGTAACTGAAAACTGTTTTTCTTTAAACTCTGCATCCTGGGTATTGGATACCGGTTCTGGTTCTCACATCTCCAATTGTATGCAGGGATTGAGAAATAGTAGAGTTTTAAAAATTGGAGATCATACTCAGCGGGTTGGAAATGGTTCCAATATACATGTTGTATCCGTGGGAGAGTATCATCTAGGGTTGCCTTCAGGAAGTATTTTGGTTTTGAACCCGTGTTATTTTGTACCAAGTATGCTGTGTAACATAATATCCGTTTCTTTGTTGGACAATGAAGGATATCATTTTATATTGCAAAATAATGTTATGAACATTAACCTGAATCAAGAGTTGATTGGGCATGGTACATTAAATAACGGTATTTACATCCTGAACCAACACACAGTTTTCAATATACAACATACTAGTAAAAGAAAGTTTTCAGATATAAATGAAGCTTTTCTTTGGCATTGTAGACTTGGTCATATTAATGAAACAAGACTAAACAAGCTACATAAAGATGGATATTTAAATCCGTTTGAATATAAATCTTATGCGACTTGCCGGTCTTGTATCAAAGGTAAAATGACCAAAACTCCGTTTAGTGGACACGGAGAGAGAGCTGGTGAACTCTTAAGCCTCATACATAGTGATGTATGCAGACCAATGTCTACACTTGCAAGAGGTGGTTTTTCATACTTCATCACTTTTACTGATGATTTCTCAAGATTCGGACACGTGTTTTTGATAAAGCACAAATCTGAAGCCTTAAAGAAATTCAAGGAGTATAAACTAGAAGTAGAGAAGCAAACAGGCTTGAGCATCAAGAAACTTCGATCGGATCGAGGTGGAGAGTATTTAACTACAGAGTTTCTAGACTTCTTAAAAGAGAATGGGATTCTCTCTCAGCTCACTCCTCCTTACACACCACAGCACAATGGTGTGTCAGAACGGAGGAATCGTACCCTATTGGATATGGTGCGATCCATGATGTGTGATGCTGAGTTACCGCTTTCCTTTTGGGGACATGCATTGGAGACAACAATGTATCTATTGAACAGGGTGCCAACCAAGACCGTGTCTACCACTCCATATGAGATGTGGAATGGAAAGAGACCATCTCTTAAAAGGTTTATGATTTAGGGTTGTCCGGCTTTTGTTAAAAAGAAGAATCCAGACAAACTCGAGACACGATCGGTCATGTGTAAATTTGTGGGGTATCCAAAACATTCGTATGGATATCTATTCTACCATAAAGAGGAACAAAAGGTGTTTGTTGCTCAGCATGCCACATTTTTGGAAAATGAGTTCTTTACGGAAAGTACAAATGGTAATATGGTAGAACTAGAAGAGGTTCTAGAGACACAAATTACTCAGGAGGAATTGGTTGAAACTGATATTGCAGTAGAACTTCAAGAACCTCAGCCGCTCAGGAGGTCTAGTAGAACTTCTCACCCACCAGAGAAATACTATGGGTTTCTCATAGATGGTGATAGAGAAGATTGCATCATGGATGATGATGACCCTACTACTTTTCAGCAAGCTATCACAAGTGGTGACTCAGTGAAATGGCTGGAAGCAATGAGATCCGAAATGGAGTCAATGTACACCAACAAAGTATGGACTTTGGACGTTGCGCCTCGTGGGATAAAACCCATTGGGTGGAAATGGATCTTTAAGAGAAAGATTGGTGTAGATGGACAGGTGGAGACCTATAAAGCAAGGCTTGTAGCGAAAGGTTTTCGTCAAAGACCAGGCTTGGACTATGATGAAACTTTCTTTCCAGTAGCAATGGTTAAATCCATTAGGATCCTACTTGCTATTGCTGCTCACTATGATTATGAAATATGGCAGATGGACGTGAAAACAGCATTTCTAAATGGTGATTTAGAAGAATGCGTTTTTATGGATCAGCCAGAGGGCTTCATTGATAGTGGGAGCAGCGGGAAAGCATGTAGATTGCTTAAATCCATTTATGGATTAAAGCAGGCCTCAAGGAGCTGGAACATCTGCTTTGATGATACAATCAAAGAGTTTGATTTTATCAGAAATGAAGATGAACCATGTATTTATAAGAAGATTGTAGGGAGTACTGTCACATTCCTCGTATTGTACGTAGATGACATTCTCCTGATAGGAAATGATGTTCCTATGCTACAATCGGTCAAACTATTCTTATCACAAAGGTTCTCCATGAAGGACCTGGGTGATGCCTCGCGCATTTTGGGCATTAGGATCTATAGAGATAGATCCAAGAGGTTATTGGGACTGTCCCAATCAAAGTACATAGACACCATTCTAAAGAGGTTTAGTATGGAAGATTCCAAGCGTGGTGCCTTGCCTGCTAGTAATGGAATCACTCTCTCTAAGGACTTCTGTCCGAAGACTGATGAAAAGAGAGCTCGCATGAGCGTTATACCCTACGCTTCCGCCGTGGGATCTATAATGTATGCGATGTTGTGTACTCGCCCTGATGTAGCTTATGCACTGGCTGTAGAAAGCAGGTATCAATCCAACCCAGGGGAGAAACATTGGATAGCAGTGAAGAACATTCTTAAGTACTTGCGAAGGACTAAAGAATTGTTCTTGGTGTATGGTAATGGGGATCTCCAGATGGATGCCTTTACCGATTCAAGCTTCCAAAGTGACAAGGATGACAGTAAATCAATCTCAGGGTTTGTATTTACCCTAAATGGAGGAGCAGTTATTTGGAAGAGTTCCAAACAGGACACCGTTACAGACTCCACGATGGAAGCTGAGTATATTGCTGCAAGTGATGCTGCTAAGGAAGCCGTCTGGATGAAGAAGTTCATTGCGGAACTAGGAGTAGTTCCAACCATTGTTGATCCAATACCATTGTATTGTGATAATAATGGAGCTATAGCATTAGCCAAAGAACCAAGGTCCCATCAGAAGTCCAGACACATCCTAAGGCGATATCATTTGATCCGGGAGATAGTAGATCGCCAGGAGATCGAGATTCGGAGAGTAGATACAAAGGATAACACAGCGGATCCATTCACCAAGGCACTTCCACAGCCTCAGCATGAGCGACTGTTTGAAATGTTGGGCATGAGATACGCCAATAACTGGCCTTAGTGTAAGTAGGAGATTCTTAGTAATTTGTATGCCCTAAAGGCCATTATATAGATAGTGGAAACTTGGACATATTATCTATAGAGATAGATGAATTTCTTGCTCAACATGATAGTACGCTATCTGGTTTACTTTATCTGTACATGTAGATTTAATCATTTACACATGTTGATAAAGCCCAAAGGATATTTGCTTGACTACTGTGATTATGATGCGGATCATACTAGTGGGGCACATGTAGTCTATAAGCATATCCTTGAACTGTTCCTAGTCGAGGGTGCATCGAGACAGGGCATCGATATTCTAGAGTAGACTAGCGTATACTATTCTTGTCCCATATGATGGGCGATGGATGATCCCATATCCATCTGGGGAGGAGACACCAAAGATTATATGCGGGTGCTCAGTGGAGACTGGGTACACTGAACGGACTCGCCGAGAAATCCTATGTGGTATTATATCTATCGTCGGATAGCAGTTCTCAGGGAACACTGGTACAGGTTAGTCTGTAGACCCGAGATCGTCATAGAGTCTTGTATGTCCTCCCACTATACTTTGATCTCCACCCTACCACGGCTCTACTGAGTCGTGCAAACAGGTGGTCTTTAGGTACAGTCTCGAGGCGCATGGAGGCAATGAGCGATAGGAGGGGTTTCGTCTCTCCCGGTATTGGGGGTTGATGTTGTGCTATGCTCGATTGGATATAACATGAAGTCCCTGGCCAAGGCTGCAGAGATTTACTGATAAGAGTTATCAGTAGTTTCTCAATCTGTTATGAGCCATACACCAGCATGACTTATTGAGTTACTGGGGACGACGATTCCATCCCTAGACTCGATATGCAGCATATCTGACGAAGAGACCGGACTGTACGGTAAGTGTTGCCAGTTGGCTCGACGGGAGTTTTTTACAGCTTCGCTGGTTTTCTTCTGATCGCTTCAATACCCGGGTGGCCGTTACGTTTAGCTGACCTCTTGCGGCATGTAGATGTTTGATATGATCATCATCTACTGCTGGCGTATTGACGAGTCTTAGAGTCCAACAATGAAGTTTCCTGGCTCAGGCAAAAAGATGTGGTGTGCATATGAGATATGCGCGGGACCCGATTAAATACGGTTATGTGATAACGTATATTAATCGGGCATTTTCTATTTGACGGATCGTATGTGATATGACTGGTTTGCTAAATCAAGTGTTGATTTAACAAATTACATTTAGATTAATTCTTTAAGTAAATCCTTTTGTATGCATGCATCTATGCACATGATGATGTGCATGGACACATACATGCATACATAGTATCATGGTTGTTGATACAAGAATGGTGGCAATATAAGACTTATATTGAAGCTTTTAATTTATATTTATCATTTTAAGTTAATGCAAAAGAATATCCACTCATGCTCCTTTATTCTTTAGTGGGTAAGCTTTACTTAATTTAATGAAAAGAATTTCCACCCATGCTTAATTCTTTAGGAAAAGAATTTCCACTCACAATTATGGTGGTAATGGAATAATGGTGATTATTCCTTCTCATCACTATAAATAGCTTCATATGTGATATGAAACAAGGTGTACAATTAGTGCAAGGGTGTGAAGAAAACAAGTTATCATATGTGATATGATAGAAAGCTCAAGCCACCATTATCTTCTTCTTCCTCTCTTGATTTCTCTCTTGAGTGAAGATTGATAAAAGAAAAGGATTTCAATTGAAGAACATAAACCACATTATTATACTACACACATCTAGCCGATTTGCGTAGGGTGTTTACTCTACTTCGTTTGCGAAACAAGTAAGGCAAGGAGCTTTGGGCAAAGGGACTTCGGGTGGATAATCGTGGACAAGGAAGGCTTCCATCGATCCGTTCCAAACTCTCATAGTGCCAAGGAGTCACCGAGGGAGATCTACAAAGGTTGTAATCTCTACTCTTAGTGATATTTTTACATTTGCATGTGATGCTTATTTGTATGAATCCCTAAAACTTCTAGTTTCGATTCTTGTCGAGTTAACTTAGCACCTCTAAAATTTTGATTATGGCATATGTGATGCTACCGAACCCTTGACGAGGTGCTAGGCTAGCCCTACAAGTCAATCATGAGATGTCAAGTACCACACCAGATGTTGTTCTTGCACTAGATGCAATAAGTTGACATTGATCCAATCCTGGAGAAACAGTCGGATGCAGTTTTAGAACATAAGTGGATGTTCTAGGGATATGATAACGACAGCCTCATTCGGGAGACAGTTATCATTCCAGGCTTCCAAGGTGACCTGGACAACAAGGAGGTTGTCAGAGTTATAGTTTTTCCTTCTGACAAGGGGCAGTATTTTGGACAGGTGGTCCAAGGCAATACTGAGGGAGGGATTGCGCAGGATACTGATTAAGTTCAGTTGACGATACAGTCTAAGAAGTTTGGATTTGGAGTTCATTTATGAGCTAGGTCCCATCAGACATCCAGACACATTCTAAGACAGGTATTGCTCATTTCGGGAGATGGGTTTCTCCGCGAACTTGAGATATAGAGAGACATAGAAAGAAACATCAAAGCGGATCCACTCACTGAGGCTATTCCTCGAACGCAATAGTTTCGCAAACGGGTTTTGTGAGACTGACAAGTAGAGGAGTTGGGTGTTCGGTATCACACGGGCTGTGAGTATGCGACATCGCAATAATTAGCCTTGAGTGCAAGTGGGAGATTGTTGGAGATAGTGCCCTCAGAGTCAATTATTGGATCACAGGCACGCCATTGCAATGATTGATGGAGGACCTATCCCGATAGGACAATCTTACTCGAGATTATAGTATGCTATCTGGTTTACCTTTATCATCGTGTACTGCTTTAGGTGACCTGACATGTCACTATTACACGTTGATAGAGCCCCTAGGATTCATGCTTGACTGCCAGCAGTATGAGGGCGATCATATAAGTGGGAGCTGGTAGTCTATAAGCACATCCTTAAATGGTCCCTAGTCGTGAGAGTTTCGAGACAGGGCATCGATACTGCAGAGTAGACTAGTGTATACAGTCGAGACCCCGACGAGGGGCGGTGGCCGGTCTCACAAGCCACTGGTGTCAGTTGGTTCACCTAAGATGTGTACAGGTGCTCATTGGGTTATGAGTACACCGGACAGGACTCGCCAGGAACATGCTAGTTGGTCTTATACCAGACGTCAGATGGCAGTTCCCTGGTGACATGTGTACAGGTTAGTTCATCGATCTGGGGATCGTCATTTGTCTCGTGTGAGTTCCCACTGTACTTTGATTAATACCCTACCACGCTCAAAGGAGACGTGCAAACAGGTTTTAGTTGGGTACAGTCCCGAGCCATATGGAGGCAGTGAGCGTATCTTCAGGGGTTCGTCTCTCCTGGTATTGGGGGTGAGGTCGCGCTGTGTCTAGGAGAGCCATTACACAAAGCCCTCGGCCGAGGCAGGAGATTTACTGGTAGGTATTCCAGTAGTATCTCAGGGTGTTCTGGGCTACACTCCGACACGACTTGTACCGCTTTTGGGGGTCTGACTTTTACCAACCCCTTAGGCCCGCCATGCGATGCTCATAGACGAACGGACCGGACTGTACGGATATTGTCACTGACAGGCTCAGTAGGGTGTCAGGATGAGTTCACTCATCGACGTCCCTTTTGGTCAATACCCGGTAGCCCGTTACGTATTGGCTTATACCTCTGACGTGCTAGTGGTTAAATCCACAACCAAGATATTGACGAGTCTTTAGATTCCCCCATATTCGGTTACTCAGCTTTTAGGTGAAACGCTGTAGAGGCCGTATGGAGATATGGCAAGGTTCGATCAGATACGTGCGGTATTGCACGGATCAGGATCGGACAGTTTGTACTACACGCCGTATGGATATATGGCAGGGTTCGATCAGATACGTGCGGTATTGCATGGATCAGGATCGAACGGATATTACTAGCCGGCTTTGGTTTAAGCCGGATCCTAGTATAGTACAGTGTAGATTTTGTCTCATTGCATTTGTATTTCGGTCGGAATTCAGATGCGGGTGTGTATGCACAGTATCGGGGGTTTCCTGTAATTTATTACGGGACCAGTTTTCTGGAGTTGCCAGTTTGCTTTTCGCTTCGGCCAATTTCTTTGTATCCTTCATTGGCCGAAGATTGGTGGAGGAGGGCTTATTTGCATTTGTGCAAATAAGCATTTGTGGAGGGGGGTCTTTGCATATTGTTTTATCATGATAACTCTTCTTTGACCTTGACTTCTTCTTTCATGATGGCTTGACCTTTTTGAAGTCATCATGCTTGATGATCATGCTTGTTGATGATGGGAGATGGTTGTGGAGTGTGATTTTGAGTTTGTTATCATTTCTTTGCATGATAACCATTCCTCTCTCTCTCTCTTGTATGATTCTTTTTGGTCACCTCCCCCTTGACTTTTTCCTCTCTCACTCCCTACATGGGCCGGCCAAAAAGAGATGGGGGTTGCTCATATTTTTTGGGTGTGGGGTTTTTGTTCATTTCATGCTCCAAAAATCCCCAAGTTCCTCTACATAGTTTTTGTATCATACCTCCACCAATATGGCAATTCCTACAACCCCAAATGAGACTTGAGCACTATATTCTACAGCAAACCTTGGGCTCGTCGACTAGCAAGCTTCGTGCCCGAGTTGCCTCGTTATTGAGGTGGGAGCCCGTAAAAGATGCAGACGATGTGGTGCCTTTCCGGCGAGGAGGCGGAGACCGGACATTCCGCGGGAGATCGGGACGACGACGAGAAGACCGGAGGACACGGATCAGTCGGTATATCTCTCTTCCCCATCTTGTAGTTAGCTAGGACTAGTTAATGGTTCGATCCGGGTTTTAGTGCGCGGTGTTTCCGGTTCAAGAAAAATTTAAGCTAACCATCGCTTCCGCATTTTGGCCTCAGGATGGAGGCCGGGGCGCCGCCGTGCACTTACACCACCTTACTAACACAACCTCTTGGTTTGGTAGCGGCCTTCTTCTTCCTTCCTTTGGCCCTTGCCTTTGACCTGGAAGAGGAAGCACCACGAACAAACATAGTGGGTGTTTCCCTTGCTTTCTGCAAGGTGCCCTCTGCACTCCTCAACATGTTAAGGAGTTCTGGAAGTTCAACTTCTTTACCTTGAATGTTGAAATTCAAGATAAACTTGGCGTAGGTGGAAGGAAGGGATTGGATAATCAAGTCTGTATACAGCTCGTTCTCTAATGTTGTCCTGAGGTCTACGAGCTATTCAGTATAACCAATCATCTTAAGGACATGTTCCCCTACAGATGATCCGACGGCCATCCTCGACTGAAACAAGTTCTTCGAGGACTCTTATCTAGCTAAACGAGATTGCTCACCATACAAATTCTTGGTGTAGAGAAATATGGATTCAAGATCCATATTCTCGTGCCTCCTCTGTTCATTATTCATAGAGGCAAGCACGATGCACTTGGCCTTCGCGCAGTCTAACTCCCAGGTCTTGCGGATTTCCTTATCCGCGATACTGGTTTCAGGACCTGGGACGGCAGGGGTCTTTGTAGTAAGGACATACCTCAATTTGTCATAGGTAATAACCATCTTAACATTCCAGAACCAATTTTTATAATTTGGCCCTTTTAAAATATTTTTATCTAATAATAACTTAAGGCCTGCCATGTTCTGGGTCGCTGTAATGAGAGAGAGAGGGAACACTTTAGCATGATGCTCTTGCAAGTTTAGAGTGGTTTTTAGTTTATCTAAACAAGATGGCGCCCATTGTTTCTCGAATCCCTTCCCAAACCAAAAAGGAAGAAATAGTCAGGACTATTCTCACCGTACAATACTTGCTTAACTGTTCAACCAGGCCGGTGTCGGTACTTCGAGGGAGGTTTTACGACGCTTTCGCGAAGTTCCTTAATTAAATAACCTCTTTTCTCTAGGGGCGTAGCCCCGCTGACACCTTTTTCGACACCTACTTGGTTTATAGCATTGATCGTTAAGTGACGAATCTCCTGATGAGTAGAGGATACTCAAAGTAGGATCGGGATCCAAATATCAACGTGTGATAAAGCTGAAGGAATCCTACCAAAATTATCACACTCCAAATGGTATGCAACTCTTAGCAAATTTCAGTTTCTTTAGAAATTCTCGATATTAATTTCTGCCCCATGCTCTTATGACCTTGGCGTTGGTCAAAATGTCATAAGTCACATGTCAAGTTCTACCCATCATTATCTTGTTAATTTGAACCCACCCGTACATACCCCTGACGTTGGCCAAATGATAGTACGACTGTCCTAAACCAACTCATCTATCTATGCAACAAATGAATATCCGGCAGCTACCAAACACTATGCCTTGGCGTTGGTCAAAATACATAGCTTGAATACTACTGAATACCCAAATGAAATGACGGAGGGCTACGAATGGTTTTGGCGAAACTGTGAACGTATTGAACTTGATATGATCGAAGGAACCTGATAGCTTTTAAAAGGAGTGGTTTAAGCTCCGCAATTAAAAAAATATCTTCTGTTTTAAAATAACCGAGTAGTTTCTTTTAAACTGTTCCAACGATTCGACTTTGGTTTATTTTCTTTGCATTAATATAATGCGTCCCATCAATTAACCTAATATTGCAGAAAACAACGAAAATACAACGTCCTCTTATGCCATCCGCATTCGCCACTGGGCCCCGTCATTCACCTGTTAGGTTACTTAGCTAACGACAGAGTGGGGGCTGGGCTAGCGCGGGTGCAAAACATAAGTAACGCCTACCAGATATCATATATAAATACTGTACATTCGTCGGATGCAATAATAAGCATTCCAGATCACAGATGAACATATTGGATTTTCTACGAATCTGCATTCCTTTTGAGCCTGCAAAGAAAGACGGATTACACAATCGCGATGAATAGCCAAAACCCTACCGTAGACCCCTACGGGTACGTCACACTACCCGCCTAGTACCTGAAGTGAAGCGGTCTCCCTCAACAACGTGAGTAGGCCACTAAACACTTCAAAGTACCCGGTAGTTTGTGTGCCCCACCTTGGGTCTATCCTAGGAGCAGAAAACAGTAAATGAAATAATACAACGGTGGCTACAACCTCAACCCGGATGTGCCCCGCAAAAGAATATTACAACAAATTACAATTTACATTTGAATGAAAGAAACACTCGTCTCGCATCCCCAGCTATCCATTCACGACAATCCAACAAGTTCACAATCACAAACCAGTAAAAACCATTACATAAATGTGCAACCCCCTGCAAACCGACATACTAGCAGTTAGGGGAGGTTTACGAACACATTAAACACAACACAGATATAATCCAGTTAGCCAAACATCTTAGAATTTTGATCAAGCAACATATATGAATCTACTCCAAACAATTCTCTGTGCACATAAAACCTTAGCAGAAATAAAACATCCCAGAAAACACAACATCAACACAGAAGAATAACTGAGTAAATTTGGGTTGACTTGGAGTCAACTCGGCCGCGGATCCGCGGCGGATCGCTTGGATCGGGGGCGGTTCCGCGATGGTATGGCCGATTCACAGTCCCAAATTTCTTCACAATTCTTAAAAAACCCTACTTGTATTTTTAAGGGTCCCTGAAAAATTTTTAGACCCCGTTTTAAAAACGGCAGAAACTATGTGAAAATGATTTTTTTTCGGGTTCGTTTTGCGATCGAATTTCTAACGACTTTGCTAACATGTTAGTTATGGTTTAACTAGGCTCTGATACCACTGTAAGTCGATGTTAGACACCCCACATGATGCGGGGAGGTGGAATAGGTAAAACAATCATTTTGTTTAAGTTAATATCGACTAACTTTACGGATCCTTGCTAAACCCTAACTAACAACTATCTAGAATTGATTAACTACTATGATAGATTATTATACCTTAAGATTCTAGTCCTTCTTGTTCTTGTTGTTCACCTCCTCGTCGGCCTCCTCGATGTGATAGAAGATTCACCCGAGAGTTCCTTCTCCAAGCTTTAACCTCTCACTTGAGGAAACTAGGTGGCTATGATTGCTAATCAAGGTAACCTAGAGGATATAGAGATGGATTAGGGATCTATTAGTCTTGCTAACCCTTGGGATCTCAACACTTGAGAGGATTAGGGTTAGGTTTTTGAAGAGAGAGAGCTTGAGGAGAGAGAAAGTGTTTGTGATAATGAATTGAAAATATAACTCATTATGTATATAATGAAGCATAATAATTATCAAATAAATCATATAGATAATTACAACCATGCTTCATTTAATACAAATGAATGAATTATCTCATGAGTCATTAAGCAATAAATACTTCATTAACTCATTTGGATGAATCACTACATGAGTTACAAATTCAAATAATACAAATTACACCTAAGCTCTCCACCTCACCTTTCTTCTAGAAGCTTCTCGACTAATTACGAGAATACCCCTCCCAACCGAAAAAACACGGAAATACTGAGACTGTATAAATCCAATAATCCAATACTAGAATTTGGCTTAAACTAAAGCCCGCTAGTATTATCTGTCCGAACATCGTACGTGCATAAATACACGTGTGTGTCTGAACCCTGTCGTAAAACCATACGACCTCTATATCGGTTCGCCTAAAGCAGGGAAACACATTGTGTGAGACTCTAAAGACTCAACACTACGCTGGCAGTGGGTTTAACTACAGGCCGCAACCGGTACTAGCTGTACGTAACGGTCCCCAGGTAGATGTCGATAAGAAGGCCGAAGAGGAAACCCATCCGAACACCTACTGAGCCTGATGTGACAATCTCCGTACAGTCCGGTCTGTTCGTCTAGGACTATCGTATATCGGGCCTAGGTGGAGGTAAACGTTAGACCCCTAATAGCGGTATAAGTCATGTCAGAGTGAAGCCCATTATACCTTGAGAAGTTACTGGAAATCCTACCGGTAAATCTCGTTTGCCCTGGCCAGGGACTTTGCGTAATGGCTCTCCAAACACAGCGCGATATCAACTCCCAATACCGGGAGAGACGAATCCTATCTAATCGCCACTACCTCCAAGTGCTTCGGGACTGCACCCAACTGCTACCTGTTTGCATGATTCCTTTGAGCCGTGGTAGGGTAGCAATCTAAGAAAAGTGGGAACACACTCGAGACGAAGCAGCAGTGTCAAGTCTGTGGACTATGCTGTACTCATGTCACCTGGGAACTGTTAACTGACGACGGGTATAATACCAACCAACAGTTCCCTGCGAGTCCTGTCCATTATACCCGTAACCCAACAAGCACCTTTATACTATCTCCAGTACAACGTACTAATGGCTGTGGGACAGACCATTCCCCTGCTGGGATGAGAAGCGTACACACTAGTCTACTATGGAGTATCGATGTCCTGTCTCGATAATCCTACGACTAGGGACCTGAAAAAAGGATGTGCTTGTAGACTACCCATCCCCCACTAGTGTGACTGCCATCACAACGCTGGTAGTCAAGCAAGATCCTATGGGCTCTATCAATATGTATTCACGATATGTTAAAAGAAACATATACACATATTAAGATAGATTTACACCAAGTAGTATACTACTATGTTGAGCAAGACTGTTAATATAACTGTGAATATTCCAAGCTTCCATTAAGTAATATACAAGCTAGTATGATACAATAATGGCCCCTAGGGCATATACACTAACAGTAGGCACCGTCTGCGGGTACTTGGTGGACCCGATGAGGTACCCCGGCGCAAGAAGACTCGTATTGTTAGGCGGTGAGCCTGGAAGGGGAACACTACCTACCGGTGATTGTATAGAACTCGGCGGATATCCGAAGGATACCGTTTTGGAGTTATGATATGAGATGGATATGAGGGCCGATCTTAGTATGCGGCGCCTGAGATGAGATATATATGATGGCCGATCTGATTATGCGGCGCCTGAGATATGAGGATTTATGTGTCGATGTTGGACACGGGTTTCATGATGTTTCGAGTGTCGGTGTTGGACACTCAGGTTTCATGATTTTGATGTGTCGTTGATGGACACACGTGGTTGATATACTCATACATACATGCTTATGTTTTCATGATGTTTCGAGAGTCGGTATTGGACACTCAGGTTCCATGATATTGGTTGTGTCATTGACAGACACGTGGATGATATCCACAGGCATATAGGCATATGATGTTGGAGGTTTATTTATATGTCATTGTATTGACTCGATTGTTGACATATATCCATACATGGTCACCCTAGATATCATAGTATTACCTTCAGGATATAATGACCTAGGAAATCATTGTTTTATTCGATTTCAACTTGCTGATATTTTCTACTCACGAGTTGGCAACTCACCCCCGTTGTGCCACAGTTCTTGCAGGTTTGATCGCTTGGGATCAGTTGCGGTATTGCTGGCACACAGCTTCATCCAGGGTATTTTGCTTTGGTAGGTGGAACACATGTTGGATCGTGCCCACTCTCGTACTGTTATATTCTATTGTATCTAGATAAACTCCATCAGATCAAATCAAATCAGAGACTAGAATTTATATATTGATAGACCTAGTCAGACTTAAGTATTGTACGAGACTCGGTGTGGTGGGTTTAAGATCGCTTTTTTTCTTCTTGAGTTTTGATGGCTTGCTCATTTATTGTTCTTTCTGGGTTGATCTTCACCATTGGGCGTCGTATATATGTTATTGCGTGGTTGTGATTCCGCCGGTTGGCGAAGAGATAGCTCCCCCTTGGGGATGCTTATATATTATTGTGTATATGTTTTTGGATCAAAATATACAATGCATGTGCTGCCCAAAATTTTAAAGACGAAACATGTTTTCAACTGTAGTATAATCCAATTGCATTTTCATGTTTCATTAGCTATGCATTCAAAGAAAAAAATGATTCGTTATACCTTTATTTAAAAACTGCACCCCCACTATTTTCCGCAAAAAGGTTTAGATTTTCTGGGGTTCGGCTTACTTGATTTACGTTACGCCTTTAGACATTACGAAATTTAAGTGCTGGTCACGTGCTAAATTACGGCCGTGACAAAGTTGGTATTAGAGCGTTAGGTTTAACCTTGGTTTGAGTCTGGGTTTGACTATGCGGAGTCTAGGGCATATATATTTCGGAACCTAGGCTTGACCTTACGGAACTTAGGCTTGACGGGGGGTATTAGACCCAAACTTTCGTTACATAGGTTGACCTTGATTGATGGAGCCAGTAGCTTGAGTAGAGTGTGTAAGACTATGTTACCCACCCCGGTACTTTCGAGGAGGCGGAATAGGTAAAAATCTAATTTTTATCACAAGGTAACATAGACTAACCATGAAGGATCTTTGCTAACCAATAACTAACAAACTAACTTAGAGATTTAACTCTAGGTTAAGAGATTATACCAAAAGCTTGAACTCCTTCTCTTCTTGTTGTGAGCTCCTTGGAGTGGTGTAGATGGCTCCTCCTCACCGTCTTCACTTTGCCAAAGAAAGATCCACCAGAAGGCCTCTACCTTGAGCTCCAACCTCTATCTTGAAGTAACTAAGGTGTTTGGTGTGCTAGACTAAAAACCCTAGAGTGAGTAGAGAATGGTTTTGTGGTTTGATCTTACAAAGCTCTTGATTTTCAACTCATGAAACAAGAGTGCCTTGAGAGAGGAAAAGGAGAGAGCTAGTAAGAGAGAGAATGTATCATGATAGAATGAAGAGATAGCTTTCATAAGATGAAAAAGAATAATGATAATTTTAATTAGGATAAATTGTCATGGTTGATGTTGATTTGCCATCATCATGTCACAATTAATGGTAAGCATGCTCACAAAAATATCTAAGTCAATATGGGTCAACTAAGTCAAATGGTCAAACCAATTAACCATGATACAATTATCTCTAATTAAAACTCATTAATCAATTTCCTCCATCTCATTATGGTTTTAATGAAGTCAATGGTCAAAACCCTAATGAGGTTCCTCTGCCTCTGTCAACTGTGTATACACACCCGCATCCGTGTTCCGAGGAACACGAATACAACGAGACCAAACCAACCCAAAACCAAATACTAGGATCTGGCTTAAACCAAAGCCCACTAGTATCAACTGCCCGAACACCGAACACACAAAAGTACGCATATGCGAACGAACCCTGTCGTAAAACTATACGACCTCTATCCCGTTCCGCCTAAAGGTGAACAACCTTCTTTGTGGGACTCTAAAGACTCGACACTACGCTGGCAGTGGGTTTAACCACAGGACGCAAGCGGTACTAGCTGTACGTAACGGTCCCCAGGTAGATGCCGATAAGAAGACCGATGAGGTGAACCCATCCGAACTCCTACTGAGCCAAAATGTGACAATCTTCGTACAGTCCGGTCTGTTCGTCTAAGAGTATCGCATGTCGGGCCTAGGGGGGCGGTAAACGTCAGACCCCTAATAGCGGTACAAGTCGTGTCGGAGTGTAGCCCAGAACACCCTGAGAAACTACTGGAAACACTACCAGTAAATCTCGGTTGCCCTGGCCAGGGACTTTGTGTAATGGTTTTCCTAGACACAGCGCGATATCATCCCCCAATACCGGGAGAGACGAATCCTATCTAATCGTCACTACCTCCAAGCGCTTCGGGACTGCACCCAACTATTACCTGTTTGCACGACTCAATAGAGCCGTGGTAGGGTAGTAATCTAAGAACAGTGGGAACACACTCGAGGCGAAGTGACAGTGTCAAGTCAACGGACTAAGCTGTACTCATGTCACCTGGGAACTGTTAACTGACGATAGGTATAGTACCAACCAACAGTTCCGGACGAGTCCTGTCCAGTGTACTCATAACCTAATGAGCACCTACATACTATCTCCAGTACGACGTACTGATGGCTGTGGGACAGACCATCTCCCCAGCTGGGATGAGAAGCGTACATACTAGTCTCCTCTGAAGTATCGATGCCCTGTCTCGATAATCCTACGACTAGGGACCTGTATAAGGATGTTCTTGTAGACTACCCAACCCCCACAAGTGTGATTGCCATCACAATGCTGGTAGTCAAGCAAAGATCCTAAGGGCTCTATCAATATGTATTAGTGATACGTCAAAAGAAACATATACACATATTAAGTTAGATACAAACGAAGTAGCATATTACCATATTGAGCAAGAATGTCAATCCGTGTATATATCCCAAGCTCCCAAAATGTAATATAAAAACTAGTACTATACAATAATGGCCTCTAGGGCATATCACACTAACAATCTCCCACTTGCATTAAGGCCATGTGCTGGCATATCGCCGACCTATCATCTCGAACAGCCTTTCGAACTGCGTCTGAGGAATGACCTTTGTGAATGGATCTGCAGTGTTATCCTCTGTAGCAACCCTCCGAACCTCGGTCTCCCAGCGATCCACGATCTCCCTGATCAGGTCATACCGCCTCAAGATGTGTCTGGACTTCTGATGGGACCTGGGTTCCTTTGCTAAAGCTATAGCCCCGTTGTTGTCACAATACAGAGGTATTGGAGCAACAATGGACGGAATCACCTGAAGTTCTGTTAAGAACTTCCTCATCCAGACTGCTTCTTTTACGGCATTAGAAGCTGTGATATACTCTGCCTCCATCGTCGAGTCAGCAACGGTTTCCAGCTTGGAACTCTTCCAACAGACCGCCCCTCCATTGAGGTTAATGACATAACCTGACATGGATTTGGAGTCATCCTTGTAACTCTGGAAGCTGGAGTTGGTAAAGGCCTCGATCTGGAGGTCTTTTCCGCCGTAAACCAAGAACATATCCCTAGTCCTTCTCAAGTACTTTAGAATGTTCTTTAACGCTATCCAATGCTTCTCCCCAGCGTTTGACTGATACCGGCTTACTACATTTTGTGCATAAGCTACATCCGGTCTGTTACACAACATCGCAAACATTATAGAGCCTACCGCAGAAGCGCTGGGTATAATAGATATGCGATCCCTTTCTAATCAGTCTTGGGAGACAGCTCTTTGGAGAGGGTGATCCCGCGACAACCCGGTAAATTATACGCTTTGAATCTTCCATACTGAATCTTTTCAGTAAGGTGTCGTTGTACCTGAACTGCGAAAGTCCCAATATCCTCTTAGATCTATCGCGATAGATCTGGATCCCCAGAATGTATGAGGCATCACCCAGGTCTTTCATGGAGAACTTGTGTGACAGATTGTAGCATAGGAATGTCATTTCCTATCAAGAGAATGTCATCCACGTACAAGATGAGGAATACAACAGTTCGTGCTACAATCTTACTATAAATGCATGGCTCATCTGGATTTTTGATAAAGTCAAATTCTTTGACCGTCTCATCGAAACAGATGTTCCAACTCCGCGAAGCCTGCTTAAGTCCATAAATGGACTAAAGCAACTTGCACACTTTCCCGCTACCCCCACTCTGAATGAAACCTTCTGGCTGGTCCATATAGACACACTTCTCTAAATTTCCATTTAGAAAAGCGGTTTTTACGTCCATCTGACAAATTTCATAATCGTGGAAGGCAGCAATGGCAAGAAGGATCCGAATGGATTTGAGCATAGCCACTGGAGAAAAGGTTTCGTCATAGTCCAAACCGGGTCTTTGACGAAAACCATTTACAACAAATCTTGCCTTATAGGTCTCAACCTGTCCATCTACACCAATCTTCTTTCTGAAGATCCATTTGCAGCCCACGGGTTTTACCCCTTCTGGAGCAACGTCCAAAGTCCATACTTTGTTGGTCTACATGGACTCCATCTCAGTCCGTATTGCATCCAGCCATTTTACCGAGTCAGTGCTCTGAATGGCCTGCTGGAAGTTAGTCGGCTCATCATTGTCAATGATGCAATCCTCTCTATCCCCGTCTATGAGAAAACTGTAGTATCTCTCAGGTGGATGAGAAAGCCTACTACTCCTGCGGAGCGGTGCTGGAATGTCCTGTTCTTTTGAAACTTCTTGTTCCACCAAGCTTTCAGTAATAGCTTGTGGTTATGGAATTTCTTCCAGTTCTATTGCGCTGCCACTTGTTTCTTTTTCTAAGAACTGATGTTTCAGAAAGTGGGCATGACGAGAAACAAAAACCTTTTGTTCCTCTGCGTAATATAAAAAATCCCCCCTGGAGTTCTTTGGGTATCCCACAAACTTACACAGTACTGAGGCTGTCTCGAGTTTGTCCGCATGCTGCTTCTTGACAAAAGCTGGACATCCCCATATCTTCAGATATTGAAGATAGGGTTTCTTCCCATTCCACATCTGATATGGTATAGTAGGCACAGTCTTGGTAGGAACCTTGTTTAAAAGATATGCAGTTGATTCTAGTGTATAGCTCCAGAATGATCGCGTTAACTCAGCGTTACTCATCATGGAACGTACTATATCCAATAGGGTTCGGTTCCATCTCTCCGATACACCGTTGTGTTGTGGAGTGTATGGAGGAGCAAGTTGAGAGAGAATTCCATTCTCTTTTAGGTAATCCAGGAACTCGGCGCTTAGGTATTCACCACCTATCTTAGTGTCTTGATACTTTTGCCGGTTTGTTTTTCTACATCATTCTTATATTCTCAGAATTTTTCAAAGGCCTCGGATTTATGCTTCATTAAGAAGACAAGTCCATACCTGGAGAAATCGTCCGTAAAAGTAATGAAATATGAAAAACCACTTCTTGCATGTGTAGACATTGGACCACACACGTCGCTGTGTACGAGTCCCAAGAGCTCGCTCGCTCTTACTCTGTGTCCAGTGAATGGAGTCTTTGTCATCTTTCCTTTGAGATATGATTGACAAGTTGCATAAGAATAATATTCGAACGGATTCAAGTATCCTTCTTTATGTAACTTAGTTAACCTTGTCTCATTGATGTGATCCAGTCTACAATGCCATAAGAAAGCATGATTTAATTCTGGAGACTTTCTTTTATGTGTATTCTGGATATTGAAGATCTGCGGTTGGTTTAATACGTATTTACCGTTGCTTAATGTGCCCGACCCAATCAAAACATGATTAAGGTGAATGTTTACAACATTTCTTATAAATGCAAAATCATAACTTTCTTTAGACATTAAAGATACAGATATGATATTACAAGTCGAATTGAGTACAAAATAACAGTTGCGCAAAACCAAAACATGTCCATCTGTCAAACCTAAGGGATAGTCCCCCACGGACTCAGCATTCATGCTTGCACCGTCTGCAACTCTGAGGGTCATATCACCCGCCTTCAAAACCCTACGGCTTCTCAGTGCCTGCAAAGAATTACAGATATGAGATCCAGATCCGGTATCCAATACTCAGGAAGTAGAGTTGATTGACAGACAGTTTTCAATAACATACACACCTGAAGCCGAAGCCACAACTTGCTTCGGGTCCTGGTTCTTGGCCTTCCAAGTCCTACAATCTTTCTTCCAGTGTCCTTTCTTGTGACAATAAAAGCATTCTTCCTTTCCCACAATCTGTCCTGCTACTTTTGCTTTTCCCTTAGCTTCCACCTTACTAACACCACCCCTTGGTTTGGTGGGGGCCTTCTTCTTCTTTTCTTTGGCTTTCGCCTTGGACCTAGAAGAGGATGTTCCTCCAACAAACAAAGCGGGTGTTTCCCTGACTTTCTGCAGGGTTCCCTCTGCACTCCTCAACATGTTGAGGAGTTCTGGAAGTTCAACTTCTTTTCCTTGCATGTTGAAATTCAGGATAAATTGGGCGTAGGCAGAAAGAAGGGACTGGAGAATCAAGTCAGTGTATAGCTTATTCTCTAACGTGGTCCCGAGGTCCGCGAGCTCCTCAATGTAGCCAATCATCTTCAGGACGTGTTCCCCTACAGATGATCTGACATCCAACCTTGCTTGAAACAGCTTCTTCGAGGTCTCGTATCTTGCGATACGGGATTGCTCTCCATATAGTTCCTTAGTATGGAGAAATATGGATTCAAGATCCATATTCTCGTGCCTCCTCTGATGTTCATTGTCCATAGAGGAAAGCACGAGGCACTTGGCCTTCACGCAGTCAATCTCCAAGGTCTTACGGATTTCCTTATCTGCGACACTGGATTCTGGACCTGGGATGGCGGGGGCCTTAGTGGTAAGGAGATACCCCAACTTGTCATAAGTGATTGCCATTTTGACATTCCTGAACCAATCTTTGTAGTTTGGCCCTGTCGGTATATTTTTTATCTAATAGTAACTTAAGGCCCGTCATGATGTTTGGTTGCTGCAATTAGGAGAGAGAGAAGAAACACTTTAGCATGATGCTCTTGCAAGTTTAGAGTGGTTTTTAGTTGGTCTAAACAGGATGGCTCCCACTGTTTCTCGAATCCTTCCTCAAACCATAAAAGAAGAACTAGTCGGGATTGATCTCACCGTACAATACTTGGTTAACCGTTCAGCCAGGCCGGAGTCGGTACTTCGAGGGAGGTTTTACGACGCTTTCACGAAGTTCCTTAATTAAATAACCTCTTTTCCCTGTGGGCGTAACCCCGCTAACACCTTTCTAGACACCTACTTGGTTTATATAGCATTGATCGTTAAGTGAGAAAAATTTCCCGAGGAGTAGCATATACTCACAGTAGGATCGAGATCCAAATATCATTATGTGATAAAGTTGAAGGAATCCTACCAAAATTATCACACTCCAAATGTTATGCAACACTAGCATGTTTCAGTTTCTTTAGAAACTCCCGATGTGGATTTTTTCCCCATGCTCTTATGACCTTGACGAAGGCCAGCATATCATAAGTCACATCTCAAGTTCTACCCGTCATTATCCAGGTTAATTTGAACCCACCCGTACATACCCTTGACGAAGGCCAAAATAGCAGTACGACTATTCCAAACCAACGCATCTATCTATGCAACAGATAAATATTCGGCAGCTACCAATCACTATGCCTTGGCGAAGGTCAAAATACATTGCTTGAATACTACTGAATATTTAACTGAAATGACGGAGGGCTACGAATGGTTTTGGCGAAACCGTGAACATAGTGAACTTGATATAATCGAAGGAACCTGATAGCTTTTAAAAGAAGTTGTTTAAGCTCCGCATTTTAAAAGTTTTGCTGTTTTGAAAAAACCGAGTGGTTTTGAAATTGTTCCAACGATTCAAATTTGGTTTGTTTTCTTTGCATTAATATAATTCGTCCTATCAATTAATCCTACCATTGCAGAAAACAACAAAAATATGACGTATGCTTATGCCATCCGCATTCGCCACTGGGCCCCGTCATCACCTGTTAGGTTACTTAACTAACGACAGAGCGGGGGCTGGACTAGCGCGGATGCAAAATATAAGGAACGCCTACTAGATATCATATATAAATATATATACATCCGTCAGACGCAATGATAGTCATTCCAGATCACAGATGAACAAATTGGATGTGCTAGGAATCCGTGTTTCGTTCGATCCTGCAACGAAAGACGGATTACACGGTCGTGAAGAATAGCCAAACCCCACCATAGACTCCTACGGGTGCGGCAAACTACCCGCCAAATACCCGAAGTGTAGCAGCCTCCCTCAACAACGTGAGTAGGCCACTCAGCATTTCAAAATACCCGGTAGTTTGTGCACCCCACCTTGGGTCATCCTAGAAGCAAAAACAGTAAAAGAAATAATATACAATGGTGGCTACAACCTCAACCCGGATGTGCGACCATAAAACAATGTTACATCAATTTACAATTTGCATCGAATGAAAAATGGAAAACACTCAACTCACATCCCTGGGTATTCATCCACGACAATCCAACAAGTTTATATACACAAACCAATATCACAGATCGCAGATATGTGCAACCCCCACTAATCGACGTATAGCGATTAGCAGACGTTCAGCACATATAACACATTACAGATATAATCCAATTAGCCAAAGTTTATAGAATTTCGATCGATATTTCAAATTTGAAACTACCCCAAATACAACACTGTACTCAAAGGAATCTGGGCCGAAACAAAGTATCTGAAAAATCACAAAACATCAAGCTGGACGATCTGCAAGAAAAACGAGTTGACTCCAAGTCGACTCGGCCGCGGATCTGCAGCGAAACGCATGGTTTAGCCGCGCGCTTCCATGGCAATCTGACCGAGTCGCGAGCTCATTTTTCTTGGGTGTCACTAAAAAAGCCTGCATGTATTTTTCAGGTCTCTGAAAATATTTTTAGACCTGTTTTGAAAATCGGCAGAAAACATGAATTTTTGATGTATTTTGCGATTTTTCCGGGATCGAAGTTCTAAAGACTTTACTAACATGTTAGTTATTGTTTAGCTAGGCTCTGATACCACTTTAAGTCTATGTTACCCACCCCGGTACTTTCGGGGAGGCGGAATAGGTAAAAATCGAATTTTTATCACAAGGTAACATAGACTAACCATGAAGGATCTTTGCTAAACAATAACTAACAACTAACTTACAGCTTTAACTACTAGGTTAAGAGATTATACCAAAAGCTTGAACTCCTTCTCTTCTTGTGTTGCTTCCTCTTGTTGTGAGCTCCTTGGAGTGGTGTAGATGGCTCCTCCTGACCGTCTTCACTTTGCCAAAGAATGATCCACCCGAAGGCTTCTACCTTGAGCTCCAACCTCTATCTTGAAGTAACTAAGGTGCTTGGTGTACTAGACTAAGAACCCTAGAGTGAATAGAGAATGGCTTTTGTGGTTTGATCTTACAAAGCTCTTGATTTTCAACTCATGAAACAACAGTGCCTTGAGAGAGGAAGAGGAGAGAGCCAGTAAGAGAGAGAACGTATCATGATAGAATGAGGAGATACCTATCATAAGATAAAAAAGAATAATGATAATTTTAATTAGGATAAATTGTCATGGTTGATGTTGATTTGACCATCATCATATCACAATTAATGCTAAGCAAGCTCACAAAAATATCTAAGTCAATATGGGTCAACTAAGTCAAATGGTCAAACCAATTAACCATGATACAATTATCTCTAATTAAAACTCATTAATCAATTTCCTCCATCTCATTATGTTTTTAATCAAGTCAATGGTCAAAACCCTAATGAGGTTCCTCTGCCTCTGTCAACTGTGTATACACAACCGCATCCGTGTTCCGAGGAACACGAATACAACGAGACCGAACCAACCCAAAACCAAATACTAGGATCTGGCTTAAACCAAAGCCAACTTGTCATGACCCGAGAATTCGACTCGTGACCGGCACTTAACCACGCAACGTCTACAGGCGTAACGCGGCTAAGTAAGCCGAACCCAGAAATCAAAACCAAAAAAAAGTAGAGTGATTTAAAACATTTTGTAAAAACAATAGTACATGTCTGAAAAACTTCCATTTATTTAGTAGAAATCCTTTTTTAGTTCAAACGTTATAAGTTTATAATTTTGGTAACATTTCCTTTTTAAAACATTTGCCCCGCCAGTCGGATAGAAACAAGGTGTAACAGAAATGACGAGTAAAATGAATGAAGCATCAAAATAAGATATACGACGCCGTAGCGAAGAATACACAGTAAAGCAAGGACAATATCATAAAAGATGAGACTGCAAAAGTAAAGTCGACTCACATGCGAGCTCGACACCAGAATATAAACCCATACATATCATCCTCTCAACTGTCTCTAAGTCAATACAGAAAGTAGATGGAGAGTACGAGATACATCAATATACAACTGAAAGATAACAGATACCGTACAAAACACACCTATCAGCAGAAGACTATCTCTGCTCAAAAGGGTATCTGTGCCAAAAGATGAGAAAACAGCCAGCCGTGACTACTCCCAAGGGAAACCTGCAAACACTGTGGCACAACGGGGGTGAGTTGCCAACTCGTGAATAGAGATAACATATAAAGGTGATTGCAAGCATGCACATATAGCGTGGCTCTACTAATGCCAGCAGATGATATCAATGCATGTCACATAGAGGATGCAATAGTAATGCAAATACTCTAACAGGTAAATGCTATAGGATGAGATATATAGTAGTCAATGCTGAGTATGGGATAATAACATCTACATGGACTATGTCAACATGGAAAACCATAATCGGTGCCTCAGGCTGCACTCAAATCCCAAATACACTCAGGCGCCGGCACACCCATCGGCCCTCAAATCCTGTACATCTCTGAGAAATCACGAGTGCCCGACATCGGCACCCAAAACATCATAAAATACTCGTGTCTAGCATCGACACGCAAATCCTCGTATATCGGGCTCCGTCAGTCCGGATCGGCCAACGGGGTCCGTCTGCGGTGTCGGCCCTGGGCCCCGGCAGCACGGGTCGTCCCGCATCCATCACTCGACTCTGGTCAGTATCCTCCGGACAACTGCCAGGTCCAACCAATCACCGGTAGGTACTCGCCCGCCTCCAGGCTCAATCGGCAAATCCCATCGATCATCTCGCCGAGGGGAACCATACCGGGCCCACCACGAACCCGCAAACGGAACATCCACTCCTCGAATCGGGTTTCAAGCACACGTCTCAGCACCGAGAAAACGCGTGGTGGACACACCAAAATATCATATCACGAGGTACCGGGTTTTGCAAAATAGTGCTTTTTGTCTTAAATACTTCCACGGTCCTCAAAACTGAAATCACATGAAAATCCAACACCAATAGTAAATCCAAAGCGAGGTACAATGTAAATCAATCCATGGTATGAGCATAAGGGAAAAACCGCTTTTAAAAGTAGTTTCGTTTCCGGTTTTAAAAGATGTCATGCGGCTCCCACTATACATGAAAGTCATATCAAATCACATATGAAGCGAACTATAGCAATATAATCATGGCAGCTCTACAGTGAGTGTGGCATGGCAATTACTAACGGTGTGTGTGTAGCATGCAAATAGTGCCCGTGCAACATAAACCGTTAGTAATAGTGCGGTGTTCTATCAGTTCTAAGCAATATATGTACAAACACAGCAGGGAATGCAATATGCGATAACAGTCTATGGGGTGCATGCAACATATAACAATAAAGTCCTATCAGCCCTGACGCATAACGCCATGCGGGCGATATCCCCGTAGATGTGAAATCTACTCACCTAGCTTCATGCTATGTGTATCCAACAACTTGCTTGCCCTTCTTCGCGGCGTCCGTCTCACTGGCCTGCGAACCTAAAATCACATAACATGGATCACACATAAGCTTAAATCACAAGAACGCGACAATACGGTCCAACTAGATACTCGTGCCGCAAACCTATCGCGCGTGTGCACGATACGTTAAAACATGTGTGTGCTGAACCACGAACTACCCCGACGCGCTGTGGTGCGTAGCACGCACCAGACCACGAAAGCATGCATGCAAGTTGCACCAAACACACACCCCAACCTAAAGGAAACAGCTCCCAGATTCTTATCTGGAAGAAATCCCACAATTTAAATAAGTCCAAACACATCAAAACACCCACATAAACTATCCTGCACAAATACGACATTTTGCATCGAATCGTGAAATTGGTGGTATTTTAGCGTAATAGGGGTTGGACTAGGTTACAATGGCCTCACTAACTCACTAACAAGCTACTGAAAACACAACTCACTTCGTTGCACGAGATTCTCACAAATTACCCCATATCACACTAAAAGCACTAAAATCCGATAACCGAAGCAAATCTACACTAACTAAGCTAACTAGGGACCAAGTTAGGAAGTATACCTCACTCTCGACCCTAGGGAGCTGCAGGAAGGTGGAGAGGTGAAGGGGAGGGGCTGCACTAGGAGCTGGGGCTGCTGCTGCTCACTGGGGCCTTGCTGTTGCTGTTGCTGAATGTTGCTGCTGCTGCTGCTTCATGTTGCTGCTGCTGCTGCTGCTCAGTTGTTGCTGTTGCTTTGCTTGCTGTTGCTACTGCTGAGTGCTTGCTTCAGTTGTTGCTGTTGCTTTGCTTGCTGCTGCTGCTGGGGCTCTGCTGAGGTAAGTGTGTGTGTTGTGTAAGTGTGTGGGTGTGTGAGAGTGTGTTGTGTGAGTGTTAAAGAGAAAAACAAAAAGAGTTGAGAGAAAGAAACCATCACAAATCATTACACAAAAGTCACCCCCCTCTCTCTCTCTCTTCATTTAATGCAAGCATGGCTTGAGCCATGATGCCTACTCCCTCTCTCTCACAAGTCAACACACAAAAGAAAACTAATTAAACCCACTTAAGAATCCAAAAGACTTAATCCTAGAATTAACCCACCATGGTTAATAATTAGGGTATTTACTTCATTTAAAAACCCTAGTTTACATGCACATGTGTGTGCAAGCCTAGGAAAATTTTGGAAAAATATTTATTAAACTAGGAAAAATATTTAAAACACAATTTGGTAAACTTTTTATTAAAAACCATTATTTAATTATAATTATTCACTAACCCTTATCCTAAGATGTTACAATCTCTCCCCCTTAAAGAAATTCGTCCCCGAATTTCAAAAATCTAACTACACATACCTTCAAAAAGATGGGGATACGTCTTCATCATCTCGCTTTCGGTCTCCCAAGTGACCTCCTCACGGTTCTGACCAAGCCAAAGTACCCTAACTGATGGAATGTCCTTCGATCTCAATTTCTTCACTCGTCGATCCAAGATCATCACCGGCTGCTCTGCATAGGAAAGGTCGCGCTCCAGCTGGATCGTCGGGTGCTGAATCGCATGCGAAGGATCATGAAGATATCTGCGGAGCATCGAGACATGGAATACGGGGTGCACATCTGGAAAGCTGGGCGGAAGGGCTAACCGGTAAGCCACTGCACCAACACGCTCAAGGATCTCGAAGGGGCCCACATACCTGGGACTGAGCTTCCCCTTCTTTCCAAACCTCATCACACCTTTCATTGGGGAGACCCTCAAGAAAACATGATCACCAACAGAAAACTCAAGTCTGCGCCGTCGACGGTCTGCATAAGCTCTCTGCCTACACTGCGCTGCTCTCATCCTATCGCGAATCAACTGGATCTTCGCGGTCGTCTCCTCAACGATCTGTGGCCCTAAGATACTGCTCTCACTGAGCTCTGTCCAACAAGTAGGCGACCTGCATCTCCTCCCATAAAGAGCCTCAAACGGTGCCATCTGAATAGTCTCCTGGTAGCTGTTATTGTAGGAAAACTCTACCAAGGGAAAATGATGATCCCAGCTACCTCCGAAATCTAGTACACAAGCTCTGAGCATGTCCTCGAGAGTCTGGATGGTCCGCTCTGACTGTCCGTCGGTCTGCGGATGAAAAGCCGTGCTGAAACTCAAGCGAGTGCCCAAAGCCTCCTGAAGCCTCTGCCATAGTCTACTGGTAAACTGGGTGCCTCTGTCGGACACAATGCACGTCGGAACTCCGTGTAGTCGCACTATCTCGTCAATATAGATCTGGGCATACTGAGTAAATCCGAAAGTCGTCTTCACCGGTAAGAAGTGAGCCGCTTTCGTCAAACGATCCACGATCACCCAGATGGAGTCATACCCCCTACTAGTCCTGGGTAGACCCACCACGAAATCCATCGAAATCTGTTCCCATTTCCACTCCGGAATGGGTAACGGCTATAGCTCTCCCGCGGGCCTCTGGTGCTCAGCCTTGACTTGCTGACAAGTCAGGCATCTCGACACAAAATCTGCGATGTCCCTCTTCATTCCGTCCCACCAATAAACATCTCTCATATCATGATACATCTTGGTGGAACCGGGATGGACGCTATACACCGATCGATGTGCCTCCTCAAGAACCTCGCGCCTCAGTCCCTCAGCATCTGGCACACACAGTCTAACTCCAAAACGTAGTACCCCCTGATCATCGATCACGAACTCGGAAAATCTTCCCTGTCCAATCTGTGCCATGATCTCTGAACATCGGTCATCACTGAGTTGTGCCTCACGTATACGATCGATCAACTGTGGGCGTGCACGGACATGCGCTATCTGTCCTCCAATTGGCGTGAACTCGAACTGTACTCGACTGTCGCATAATATCTGCCAATCTGCGGATGACTGCTCCTGTACTGCGCTCAAACATGATAAACTACTCCCGGGCCTCCTGCTCAAAGCATCCGCCACCACATTTGCCTTGCCCGGGTGATATAAGATCTCGCAGTCGTAATCCTTCACTAACTCCATCCATCGACGCTGTCGAAGGTTCAGGTCCCGCTGCTGGAATATGTATTTCAGGCTCTTGTGATCCGTGAATATCTGGCACGACTCGCCGTATAGGTAATGTCGCCAGATCTTAAGTGCGAAGACCACTGCTGCCATCTCCAAATCATGAGTGGGGTAGTTTTGTTCATGTCTCTTCAATTGTCGCGAAGTGTACGCGATCACCCTGTCGTGCTGCATCAAAACGCATCCCAACCCCACTCGAGAAGCATCACAGAAGACCACAAATCCGCCTGGTCCGGAAGGTAAAGATAACACTGGTGCCGTCGTCAGCCGAGTCCGTAACTGCTGGAAACTGTGCTCGCACTCCTCCGTCCAAAAGAAAGGAACTCCCTTCCGGGTCAACCCGGTCAACGGTGTAGCAATACGGGAGAAGTCCTGCACAAAACGCCTGTAGTAACCGGCCAACCCCAAAAAGCTGCGAATCTCTGTCACCGATGTGGGTCTGGGCCAACGCTGAACGGCCTCGATCTTCCTCGGGTCTACACATATACCGTCTCGTGAAATCACGTGACCTAAGAAGTCCACGCTGTCCAGCCAAAAAGCACACTTGGAGAATTTCGCATAAAGCTGGTGCTCCCTCAAGGTCTGCAAAGTAATCCGCAGGTGCTGCTCGTGCTCGTCACTACTCCCGGAATACACCAAGATATCGTCGATGAAGACTATAATGAACAGATCCAAGTAAGGCCGGAAAATGCGGTTCATCAAGTCCATGAAGGCTGCTGGCGCATTGGTGAGTCCGAACGACATCACCAAAAACTCGTAATGGCCGTAGCGCGTACGGAAAGCGGTCCTGGGAATGTCCTCCTGTCCAACCCGCAGCTGATGATAGCCCGATCGCAAATCGATCCTCGAAAAGTACCCTGCCCCCTGGAGCTGGTCGAACAAATCGTCGATGCGCGGCAAAGGATACCTGTTCCGCACTGTCACCCTGATCAGCTGGTGGTAGTCGATACAAAGACGCAAACTGCCGTCCTTCTTCCTGACGAACAGGACTGGAGCACCCCAAGGTGAAACACTGGCTCGAATAAGTCCTTTGTCCAGCAAATCTTGCAACTGACCCTTCAGCTCACGAAGTTCCGCCGGGGCCATCCGATAAGGCGGTATAGAAATAGGCCCCGAACCAGGAACCAAATCAATACAGAAAGAAATGTCGCGCTCGGGCGGCAACCCAGGAAGCTCGTCAGGGAACACATCAGGAAACTCGCTAACAACCGGAACCTGATCCAATGGAACCTCTGTAGCGCGAGCATCGCGAACATAGGCGAGAAATCCCTGACATCCCTTCCTCAAAAGCTGTCCAGCGCGAAAAGAGGAAATCACACTGTGAGGGGCGGCACCACGGTCCCTCAACACAACAAAAACCGACTCACCGGGGAAACAGAATCTAACTGTCTTCTCGCGGCAGTCCACAGAAGCATAGCACGTGGCTAACCAATCCATGCCCAAAAGAACGTCGAAGTCCAACATCTCCAGAAGGATCAAGTCGACAGGCAACTCTCTCTCGCCAATACAGACGATACAGGATCGGAACACGTGCCTAGCAACAAACGACTCTCCCATAGGAGTAGTCACCACAAGCGGCTGATCAAGCAAGCCGGACTCTCTACCCAGACTCGGCACAAAGTGTGTGGATACGTACGAGTGTGTGGATCCGGGATCGAACAGTACATGTGCATCAACTGAACATACAGGAAGGATACCTGAGACCACAGCATTGGACGCCTGCGCGTCCTGATGTGTCAAAGCAAAGACCCTCGCCTGTCCACCACCTGTAACTGACTGACCTCTGCCTCGGTCATCTCGTCCCCTCTGAGTAACTCCTCCACGCCCACGACCTCTCTGTGCATAAGTCTGGCGCGGAGCAACGGTAGGCACAACGGGCAACGCCCTCTGGGGTGGTGAAGGTGGTAAGGTAACATGCGGTGCTGCCGCCTCCCTCCGGTGTGTCTCTGGACAATCTCGAATGAGGTGAAGTAGGCTGCAACATCTGAAGCAACCCCGCGGCGACTGCTGACTCTCTCGTGGATATGAACTAAACATCTGGCTCCGTCCCGAATCTCTGCCACCCCCCGTACCAGAACGATACCTGTCGCGGCGTCTGAATGTCTGTCTCCGTGCGGAAATACCAATACGAACTCTCTTCGGCTCTGGAACTGCCGAAGTCTCAGCAAGGTGCTCCTCGACCACTAGGGCTGCGTCTACAGCTGCTGCATAGGTCTCGTAGTACTGCGCGCTGATCGCGAGGAACACTGGTGTAAGCAAGCCTCGAACAAATCTCCGGACTCGCAACTCTTCGGTAGCCACTAAATATGGAGCGTAGACTGCTAGCTCTGTAAACAGTACGTCATACTCTGCCACTGTCATCCCTGGCGTCTGGCGCAAAGACTCAAACCTGCGTGCTCGGGCATCTCTAACACTCCGGGGAAGGAAACGGGCAAGAAATATGGTCACGAACTCCGTCCAGGTCATAGGAGGAAGACCTGCTGCTCTGCCCTTCTCAACTGAGTCACACCACTTCTGCGCAAGACCTTCCAGGCGAAAGCTCGCGAACTCGACCCATCTCGCATCTGCGCATCTGAGGGAACGGCATATCCTGGCCATCCTGTCGATGAAAGACTGTGGGTCCTCGGCTGTATCGGTGCCTGTGAATACTGGAGGCTTCAGTCTCATGAACTCTGACAGTGATACTGTAATCACCTCCGTGGCTGCAGGGGCAACTGGCTGTGCGGTAGGCACCATCGCGGTCTCTGGAACGGGTGGAGCTACCTCTGGTCGCTGCGCTCGAAGCGTCTCAACTAGAGATCCTATCATCTGGCGCATCTCCTGCATGCTAGATCCCACCGTCTGGCGCATCTCCTGCATACCAGCCCCTAGCGTGGCGATCTGCTCTGACACGGCAGGAACAGCCTGCTCGGGTACAACGGGTGCACTGCCCGGATCAATCCTCGTCTCGGACGAGTCAACACGAATCTCGGCCCTCGCGGCCGCTCTCTGTGCCCTCGTAGTCTTAGGCGGCATAATGGCTGAAAGAAAATTAGGATTCGATAAGAACACGGAAATCGAATCGCAATAATATAAGGAGGGATCAAATCAATAAGTCCTAAGGTCGCGTAGGCGGAGTACCGTGTCGTGAGTATGCCGCGGAACATACACACGCTACGCTACCCTGCTGCAGCTACCTACTCCATCATACCAGGGTCATCCTACACTCCGAAGGTAAAACCTACGCTCTGATACCAACTTTGTCACGACCCGAGAATTCGACTCGTGACCGGCACTTAACCACGCAACGTCTACAGGCGTAACGCGGCTAAGTAAGCCGAACCCAGAAATCAAAACCAAAAAAAATTAGAGTGATTTAAAACATTTTGTAAAAACAATAGTACATGTCTGAAAAACTTCCATTTATTTAGTAGAAATCCCTTTTTAGTTCAAAAGTTATAAGTTTATAATTTTGGTAACATTTCCTTTTTAAAACATTTGCCCCGCCAGTCGGATAGAAACAAGGTGTAACAGAAATGACGAGTAAAATGAATGAAGCATCAAAATAAGATATACGACGCCGTAGCGAAGAATACACAGTAAAGCAAGGACAATATCATAAAAGATGAGACTGCAAAAGTAAAGTCGACTCACATGCGAGCTCGACACCAGAATATAAAACCATACATATCGTCCTCTCAACTGTCTCTAAGTCAATACAGAAAGTAGATGGAGAGTACTAGATACGTCAATATACAACTGAAAGATAACAGATACTGTACAAAACACACCTATCAGCAGAAGACTATCTCTGCTCAAAAGGGTATCTGTGCCAAAAGATGAGAAAATAGCCAGCCGTGACTACTCCCAAGGGCAACCTGCAAACACTGTGGCACAACGGGGGTGAGTTGCCAACTCGTGAATAGAGATAACATATAAAGGTGATCGCAAGCATGCACATATAGCGTGGCTCTACTAATGCCAGCAGATGATATCAATGCATGTCACATAGAGGATGCAATAGTAATGCAAATACTCCAACAGGTAAATGCTACAGGATGCGATATATAGTAGTCAATGCTGAGTATGGGATAATAACATCTACATGGACTATGTCAACATGGAAAACCATAATCGGTGCCTCAGGCTGCACTCAAATCCCAAATACACTCAGGCGCCGGCACACCCATCGGCCCTCAAATCCTGTACATCTCTGAGAAATCACGAGTGCCCAACATCGGCACCCAAAACATCATAAAATACTTGTGTGTAGCATCGACACGCAAATCATCGTATATCGGGCTCCGTCAGTCCGGATCGGCCCACGGGGTCCGTCTGCGGTGTCGGCCCTCGGCCCCGGCAGCACGGGTCGTCCCGCATCCATCACTCGACTCTGGTCAGTATCCTCCGGACAACTGCCAGGTCCAACCAATCACCGGTAGGTACTCGCCCGCCTCCAGGCTCAATCGGCAAATCCCATCGATCATCTCGCCGAGGGGAACCATACCGGGCCCACCACGAACCCGCAAACGGAACATCCACTCCTCGAATCGGGTTTCAAGCACACGTCTCAGCACCGAGAAAACGCGTGGTGGACACACCAAAATATCATATCACGAGGTACCGGGTTTTGCAAAATAGTGCTTTTTGTCTTAAATACTTCCACGGTCCTCAAAACAGAAATCACATGAAAATCCAACACCAATAGTAAATCCAAAGCGAGGTACAATGTAAATCAATCCATGGTATGAGCATAAGGGAAAAACCGCTTTTAAAAGTAGTTTCGTTTCCGGTTTTAAAAGATGTCATGCGGCTCCCACTATACATGAAAGTCATATCAAATCACATATGAAGCGAACTATAGCAATATAATCATGGCAGCTCAACAGTGAGTGTGGCATGGCAATTACTAACGGTGTGTGTGTAGCATGCAAATAGTGCCCGTGAAACATAAACCGTTAGTAATAGTGCAGTGTTCTATCAGTTCTAAGCAATATATGTACAAACACAGCAGGGAATGCAATATGCGATAACAGTCTATGGGGTGCATGCAACATATAATAATAAAGTCCTATCAGCCCTGACGCATAACGCCATGCGGGCGATATCCCCGTAGATGTGAAATCTACTCACCTAGCTTCGTGCTATGTGTATCCAACAACTTGCTTGCCCTTCTTCGCGGCGTCCGTCTCACTGGCCTGCGAACCTAAAATCACATAACATGGATCACACATAAGCTTAAATCACAAGAACGCGACAATACGGTCCAACTAGATACTCGTGCCGCAAACCAATCGCACGTGTGCACGATACGTTAAAATATGTGTGTGCTGAACCACGAACTACCCCGACGCGCTGTAGTGCGTAGCACGCACCAGACCACGGAAGCATGCATGCAAGTTGCACCAAACACACACCCCAACCTAAAGGAAACAGCTCCCAGATTCTTATCTGGAAGAAATCCCACAATTTAAATAAGACCAAACACATCAAAACACCCACATAAACTACCCTGCACAAATACGACATTTTGCATCGAATCGTGAAATTGGTGGTATTTTAGCGTAATAGGGGTTGGACTAGGTTACAATGGCCTCACTAACTCACTAACAAGCTACTGAAACCACAACTCACTTCGTTGCACACGATTCTCACAAATTACCCCATATCACACTAAAAGCACTAAAATCCGATAACCGAAGCAAATCTACACTAACTAAGCTAACTAGGGAACAAGTTAGGAAGTATACCTCACTCTCGACCCTAGGGAGCTGCAGGAAGGTGGAGAGGTGAAGGGGAGGGGCTGCACTAGGAGCTGGGGCTGCTGCTGCTCACTGGGGCCTTGCTGTTGCTGTTGCTGAATGTTGCTGCTGCTGCTGCTTCATGTTGCTGCTGCTGCTGCTGCTCAGTTGTTGCTGTTGCTTTGCTTGCTGCTGCTACTGCTGAGTGCTTGCTTCAGTTGTTGCTGTTGCTTTACTTGCTGCGGCTGCTGGGGCTCTGCTGAGGTAAGTGTGTGTGTTGTGTGAGTGTGTGGGTGTGTGAGAGTGTGTTGTGTGAGTGTTTCAGAGAAAAACAAAAAGAGTTGAGAGAAAGAAACCATCACAAATCATTACACAAAAGTCACCCCCCTCTCTCTCTCTCTTCATTTAATGCAAGCATGGCTTGAGCCATGATGCCTACTCCCTCTCTCTCACAAGTCAACACACAAAAGAAAACTAATTAAACCCACTTAACAATCCAAAAGACTTAATCCTAGAATTAACCCACCATGGTTAATAATTAGGGTATTTACTTCATTTAAAAACCCTAGTTTACATGCACATGTGTGTGCAAGCCTAGGAAAATTTTGGAAAAATATTTATTAAACTAGGAAAAATATTTAAAACACAATTTGGTAAACTTTTTATTAAAAACCATTATTTAATTATAATTATTCACTAACCCTTATCCTAAGATGTTACACAACTAGTATCAACTTCCCGAACACCGAACACGCATAAGTACGCATATGTGAACGGACCCTGTCGTAAAACCATACGACCTTTATCTCGTTTCGCCTAAAGGTGAACAACACTCTGTGTGGGACTCTAAAGACTCGACACTACGCTGGCAGTAGGTTTAACCACAGGCCGCAAGCGGTACTAGCTGTATGTAACGGTCCCCAGGTAGATGCTGATAAGAAGACCGATGAGGTGAACCCATCCGAACTCCTACTGAGCCTGAATGTGATAATCTCTGTACAGTCTGGTCTGTTCGTCTAAGAGTATCGCATGTCGGGCCTACGGGGGCGGTAAACGTCAGACCCCTAATAGCGGTACAAGTCGTGTCGGAGTGTAGCCCAGAACACCCTGAGAAACTACTGGAAACACTACCAGTAAATCTCGCTTGCCCTGGCCAGGGACTTTGTGTAATGGCTCTCCTAGACACAGCGCGATATCATCCCCCAATACCGGGAGAGACGAATCCTATCTATCCGTCACTACCTCCAAGCACTTCGGGACTGCACCCAACTACTACCTGTTTGCACGACTCAATAGAGCCGTGGTAAGGTAGTAATCTAAGAACAGTGGGAACACACTCGAGGCGAAGTGACAGTGGCAAGTCAACGGACTAAGCTTTACTCATGTCACCTGGGAACTATTAACTGACGATAGGTATAGTACCAACCAACAGTACCCGACGAGTCCTGTCCAGTGTACTCATAACCTAATGAGCATATGCATACTATCTCCAGTACGACGTACTGATGGCTGTGGGACAGACCATCTCCCCAGCTGGGATGAGAAGCGTAGACACTAGTCTACTCTGGAGTATCGATGCCCTGTCTCGATAATCCTACGACTAGGGACTTGTATAAGGATATGCTTGTAGACTACACAACCCCCACAAGTGTGATTGCCATCACAACGCTGGTAGTCAAGCAAAAATCCTAAGGGCTCTATCAATATGTATTAGTGATACGTCAAAAGAAACAAATACACATATTAAGATAGATACAAACCAAGTAGCATACTACCATATTGAGCAAGAATGTCAATCCGTGTATATATCCCAAGCTCCCAAAATGTAATAGACAAACTAGTACTATACAATAATGGCCTCTAGGGCATATCACACTAACAGAGCGACGTACCATACGTATGTTCCGCGGTATATTTACGGTACGATACACCATTTAAGAAACCTTAAGATGTACTTATCTTGAGATCTGTGATACTATTCATTCCTATGATCATATATCCATTTGGGATCTGCTGATTTCTTTCGTTCATTTGATCTATCATTATCGATACCTGCTTGAGGTTCCTGTCACCATGGTTTGAGCGTAGATTGAGCTGCTGCTAGTGTTGCGGTTAGAGCGAGCTCATCACGGACGAGGGCTGACCATGTTGTTTCTGGTGACATAGGGACATGTAAGTATAGTGTTGTGTTGTGATCTCTCGTTGAGGCGAGTATTCGGTTTTGCGCCGGATGATTGGGCCATTGATAGAGGCTGCAAATTGGGAGGATTGTTGATGTACAGCTTACCTCAGAGATCGTGATGTTGTCTACTGTGCAGACAGATGACCCAGTTGTTGCTGAGATTGATAGGATGTCGTTTCTAGAGTTTATGAGCTGAAACTGCTGGAGCTTTCAGACAGAGATGTGACAGGAGAGAGCTATTCTATCTTGAGTTGAACCACTGATATGATTCGTCAGATTTGATGTGCCGACGCAGGCTCAGTTGAGTTGAGAATTCCAGTTGAAGGATCTTACTTAGATCTATATTAAATCGAGCAAGAGAGGACGTTGTTCGTTGGATGCTCCGATGTGAGATCGGTAAGTTGACCAGTTTCGGATAGAAGGGCCTCACCCAGATGCGTTGTGAGCGGATCAAGAATGGACGAATAAAGTGTATTCCTCCAACGATTTGGACGAGTTCCCGAGGATGTGTTTGTCTAGATATCTTCTATAGAGTGATGAAGATACCGAGTTTATAATTTCGATTCCGTGTGAGAGACTCCAGATTGAATGTAGCCGAGGACGAATTGCAATATGTAGACAGCAAGAGATGACGTCGAAGTGGACGAAATAAAGACGAGTAAAATAAGAGGTTCGTGGGAGATGTTAATGATCGGTTGTCACTCTCCGTTGATGCCAGAGGATTGATGCGTGTGCAGAGGCATTAGATACAGCCAAATTTCCAGATGAAAGCCGGGCTGAGGACGCAGCTGTCCGGTTATGAGAAAAAAGTTAAGAAAAAGTGCCAACCTTCGTATAGTTCGGCATAGGTGTGATCGGAAGAAGCCATGAGCAGGTTCTTTCCAGGACACTACAACGATAAAGACTTGCACCCAGGATTAGTTATATCGTGCGTATTCATTGGGCCAGATGCCGCCGTCAGTAATGTGCCATTTGCGAGTGGTCATGTTGATTGGCCAAACGGTGATCAGAGGAGTACCACCGCGGAACTGTTCTGTTAGTACACCTAACCAGGTCGACGAGCAGAAAGATTGTGAGATTGGTAATCCACAGTGAAAATAGGGAACCCAGAGACCGAAGACGCCAGATTGTGAGCAAGAGGCAAGTAGATGATCTTGCTCTGCCAGCTTTGGGCGCACCGGCATATTTTTCGACATTGTGGGAGGTGTATGTAACATTTCAAAAAGATAAAATATTAATTTTGGGAATTTTTATAATTTAATATTATTTTATTGAATATTTTAATATTTTGGAATTATTAAATACAAATAAATGGGGAAAAATTTTGGAAAATTTTGGAAAATTCTAAAATAGGGTAAATTAGAGAATTATGACATTTTAAAGTTTTTGTGATTAATTTGACACTAATTTAGTGCTAATCGCGATTAAAAATCGCTAATCGGTTTTTAGCTTTTTTTTGTGCAACACATGCACATATCACTTTTTCACACTTGTGCATTTTCTTGCCATGCTTTTCATTTGGGTTTACTATTTGAGTGAGAAGGGTTTTAAAAGGAAAAAGAAAAGGAAAAGAATAAAGAAATGTGTAGTTGGTGAGAGAGATAGGTATGGGCTTCATTGACTAAGGACTTAACCATTTCTCCCCTCATTTCCCTCCCTCTTCTCCCTTCTCCTGCTGCTGCTCCTGCACCTCCTTTCCCTCCCCTCTTCAAGCTCCAAAACACCTCTAAAACAACCCCAAAACCCAATCTCCATTTCATTAAATGTGTGCACAATCCCTAGATCTACGCTTGGTGCTAAAGAAGCAAGGATTTTGGCCACTAGGGGCAACTCAAGAAAATTCTTGAGTTGCCAAATGAGGTATTTTCTGGACCTTAAACTTAGTTTATGCATTTCCTTTACCCTCATATTAAGATCGAATCGATATTGTGTGATATTGTGGACTTGTGGATAACCTAGTTAGGGTTGTGATGATTTATGGATTGCAATATGAAATTGAGGTCAGTAGAGGTTATACCATCACCCTAGTGTATGAATTGGAAACCCAAAACCTGAAGCTTAAACCACAATACGGATTTTAGAAACCGATATCGGGGAATTTATGAAATCTGTGAAGGGTATATTGAATCTGCTATCACCCGAGACACCCTAAATTAAAATTGATTGGACAGTGACACGTGCAGGCACCCAAGAAGCTACCACCAAGACCCCAGCCCCTACTTCCATTTCCAGGCCGCAAATTCCTCCATTCTGGCCGCAAATTGCGGCCAGACCATGATGGAATTGGCTCGTTTTGGTTTTGGTGTTCCCTTATCTGTAGTTTAGACCCCTGGTATATTTAGATTTGTATAAATTGATCTAGGGTGAAATCTGGGACATATTTCCTAAGTTGCTGTTTTGGATTCGTGTTTCCGTATTCCGTATTTTTGATTCTGAAATTTTGTCTTGTGTTTTACCTTGAATATTTGGCGTTTATACGACGATGTAGAGGATTTATTGATGGTTTTAAAGGCGTGCCATAGGTTCTAACCTATAGGCCTCTTATCGTATCATTTTGGATTTCATGTGCCGTTTTAGCTTTGATTTGGTTTTAATGCGCATATACGATACTTTGATGTGTAGGTACCCCATGAAGACTTCGGGACGACAAGCAAGCATGTGGCGACGTCCACAAATGAAGACGCTAGGTGAGTAGATTATATCTACTGGGGGAAGTCGGGTGGATGGCGTATAGCACCCCCGCAGTCCGTAGTTGTTATTATATATGATAGTTAGGTGTATTATGGATAGTGTAGGGTTAGAAGTGACTAGTGTAGTTCATAGTCGCGAACCCTAGAATAGAATTACACCTAAACGCACACCCTTGCATATTACCTATACTTACACGGTGTTGATGATATTGGATGACTTTGGAGATGAGTCGATGATATTGGGCTTTGTGCCGCGAGATCGGTGATGTGGTATGATTCGTATTTGGGATACGAAATGTGATTCTTGCGGGTTTGGGATGTGTGTTTACCCCCGCATTCATACTTTGTAGTTGGTATCAGTTGTACTAGACATAGATCAGTACCCCAGCTTATGTGATATGATATGATGATAGTGATACCTGAAGTGTGATGAGATAGTGTGATATTGACCCGTACCCAGCTATTGGGATGCCGTACGACGATTTACCGTATGAGCTTTACATTGATGATAGATCCGCACTCATGACTTGAGGATGTCATATGATATACTGTATCGTACGCGATACTATTGAGGCGGAATCACCGACTATTATATCTATATATATATCGACTCAGATGTTAGGCGGTTTCCTTACCTGTAGCTCAGCTTGTTAGTTCAGCTGTATAGTTTAGTGTAGTTGTTAGATTAGATTAGACTCCTACCTATTTCAAAACTAGCGGGTCGTGGGTATTTTAAAAGACAAGTCAAGGGATCTACGGACATTTCAAAAAGGCGTATCTTTTCATAAAAACACCGTAGCCCCTATTTTCAAAACCCCATGATTCGTGATATTTCAAAAGGCACCATTTGTAGGTCTTATATTAGATTAATGCAGATTAGTTATTGTTGCGTCTAGATTCAGCTCCCACTCTTTTTGTGGTTCGCTTTGCATCGCATTCTTATATTATGTTTGATACTCCATTATTGATATCATGCTGTTAGGACACCAGCACCATTACCGATGTTGCGTATGTACCACGTACACTTGCCGGCTCACACACATCTTCATCGGTAATTGCCATGTCACGTACACCTTAGAAAATACTATTGCTTGTCATAACCTATTAGCTAATAGTTTAGACATTGTAGTTATTACCTGCTACTTCATGCATACTGTTATTCATTGTTATGCCGCATTCATGGATTCTCATGCATATATTCACTATTTTACGTGTTACTGAGGTTTTGGATTTGGATTTCCGTGAGATTTTCTGGATTTGGAGGAAAACCTCAAAAACACAGATAAACATTTTCTCTCTTTTAAAATAAAAAGTACGGTTTTCCCATGATGTATGAGTCGTCCACCATGAGTTTGCTGATGGATTTGGAAACCCGATTCGAGGAGACGGATGGACCGTTTCGGGTACATGGTGGACCCGGTGCGGTACCCCGGGGCAAGATGAATGTGGTGATGACGTTGAGCCTGGCAGGGGAGCACTACCGACCGGTGATTTTACCTGACGCGTCGGATATCCGGAGGATACCGTCGTGGTCTTGAGATTGATGGTAGGGGCCGGTCTGGACTGACGGCGCCCTAGATTTTGTGATTGGGATACAGAGATATCGGGATATTTGGATTACGTTTTGTGCCGATGTTAGGCACTGTTTTATGCTGATTTCATTATGAGACCTCATTTTAAAAATACAAAGGAAATCTCACTAAAGTATGAAAACAGTTTCTTCATTTACATGTATTATGTTCTCATGCATTCATACCTCATTCTTATGTTATATTGCTACCTGAGGCACTGACACAGGCACAGGAGATTACACTCGGGTTAGATATTTACCCTAGCCTTGTTATAGGCTGCATGTTTTATATTGAGGATTTTGTACCGATCGTTTTGACCTAGGATTATGTCTTGCGTTCGGTTTCTGCTTGTAGTTATTCTCTATTCACGAGTTGGCAACTCACCCGCGTTGTGCCACAGTTCTTGCAGGTTTTGCCGTACAGGTTCCTTTGCGGCATTTCTGGCACATTGCTTACTTGAGGGTGAATTGCATTTGGTAGGTGGTTTCTTTTGCATCAAGAACCACCATTGTACTTATATTATTCTTTGTATCTAGAATTTCCATCAACCAAATTTGTATATTGTTTCAGACTCAGACTTTAGTGATGTTTTATTTGGCCTTAGAGTCGCTCGTAGTAGTATTGCGGTTTTCATGCTTATTGTGTTTCTTTTGGATTTGATCCTCGCCTTTCGGCGTTGTATATTATATTGCATGTGTGGTTGTGACCGTCAATTGACGAAGAGCTAGCTCCCGCTCGGGGATGCCTTTTATCATTGTATATATGTTATGCTTGTTATACCCCGTTCGGGGCCAGTATTTACAAAAGAAACTCTGCCGAATTTTTTAGAAAAGACTTTACCTTTTAAAAATGCACCTTCGGCTTAGTTATTTAAAAACCTTGACTTCAAACATATTTTCCTTCACTTCTTTAAACCAGTTTTCTGTATTTACTCTTAAAATGGTTTTAGATTTCTGGACTTTGGCTTACTTGGATCAGATGGAATCCTATAGATTTCATATGGTTCAAGGGCCAGTCACGTGCTCTTTCGGGTTGTGACAAAGTTGGTATCAGAGCGCTAGGTTGACCTTGGTTCGAGTCTAAGTTTGACTATATGGAGCCTAGGGCGTTTATATATATACGGAACTTAGGCTTGACCTTACGGAACTTAGACTTAGTCCAGGGGGTATTAGACCCGAACTTTCGTCGTATAGAATGACCCTTGGTTGATGGAATAGGTGACTAAAGTAGAGTGACGTACCGTTGGTATGTTCCGCGGCATACTTACGACACGCCACTCCGCTTAAGGAACCTTAGGATGTACATATTTTCGAGATCAGTGATTCTCTTTATATCCATGATTATACATCCATTTGAGATCCCCGATTCTATTAGTCCATGATCATACCTTCATTGATGCTGTTCCTTCTTATGATCATGTATCCACTCTGGATCTGTTGTTTCCTTTCTTGCCATTGATCTGCTCTCTTCGATACTCGATTGAGGTTCCTGTCGCCATGTTTGAGCGCAGTTTGGGCTGCTGCTAGGGTTACGGTCAGTGCGAGCTCGTCTGGTACGAGGGCTGACCATCGTGTTTTCTGGTGACATGGGAACGTCTCGAGTTAGTATTGGTGATTGTGACCTCTAGTGGAGGCGAGTGCTTGGTTTTGCACCGGATGATCGGGCCATTGTTAGAGCTGCCAGTTGAGAGAGGACTGTTGATGTACAGCATACCTCAGAGATTATGGTGTCGCCTACCGTGCAGACAGATGGACCCACTGTTGCTGAGATTGACAGGATGTCGCTTCCGGAGCTTACGAGCTGAGTTTGTCGGAGCTTCCAGGCAGATGTGTGGCAGATGATAGCTAGTCTACTCGATTTGAGAGACGAAGGTGTAAGTCCATGCTACCTATCCCGGTTCTTACGGGGAGGCGGAAACGGTATAAAAATCAAATTTTTAGCGCAAGGGGCAACATGGACTAAACAAAGTCGGGATCTTTTCCTAAACTAAAACTAGCAAACTAGCTAAAGAGAGTTAGCTACTCGGATGAAGATGGTTATACCTAGCTTGTCTTGAACTCCTTCGTATTCAAGCTCCGGTGGTGGTCCGATGGCTCCTTCTCGTCGTCTCCGTACGCCGAAGATAGATCCACTTGAAAGCTCCAACCTTTAGCTCCTTCTTCGTTCTTTGAAGAAACTAGTTCACTTGGTTTGCTAAACCTAGTGAACTAGAATGAGTAGAGAAGATTTAGAATGGGATTTTATCTATGGTTCTTGATTCTCAACTCATGAGAGATATGAACCATAGATTAAAGAGAGGGAGCAAGAGCAAGAGGGTGAGAGCAAAAAATGGAGAGCTCAAGAACAAGAGAGAGAATGAGCAAGAAAGAATGAGGCTCTCTTTTGTCTCTCACCCTCTCATAATCCAAAGTAATCATAACTCATCATATCAATAAAAGTCTTATGTGATGGTTGAAGCAACCATAACCTTATCATGTCATGCACTCATTTTACTCAAATGAACAAGCAAGTAAAAGTCTTTGGCATGAAATGATAGTCATGGTTATCATGATGGTCAACTAGTCAAGCCTAGTCAACCGGTCAACAAAGTCAACAAGTCAACAAAAGTCAACAAGTCAACAAAGTCAACAAAAGTCAACAACCAAGTCACCATAATACTTAATTAATATAATAGTTAATCACATATCATATTCTCATTAGGGTTGAGCGAAAAGTCAACGGTCAACTGTCAACAACCCTAATGAGAATCCGCTGTCTGTGCCTCCCTGTCAACTGTGCATACACACCCGCATCCGCGTTCCGAGGAACACGAATGCAAACTGGATAAATCCAATCCCACAAGGTACACTAGGATCTGGCTTAAACCAAAGCCCGCTAGTGTAAACTGTCCGGACACTGTACGTGCACAAGTGCACGGACGTGACCGAACCCTGTCGCAAAACCATGCGACCTGTCGCAATACCATGCGACCTCTACTCTTTTGCCTAAAGGCGAAAAGCTTTCTGTGTGGGACTCTAAAGACTCGACACTACGCTAGCAGTGGGTTTAACCACAGACCGCAAGCGGCACTAGCTGTGCGTAACGGTCCCCAGGTAATGCCGACAAGAAGACCGACGAGGCGAAACCCATCTGAACTCCTACTGAGCCTGAGTGTGACATTCTCCGTACAGTCCGGTCTGTTCGTCTGATACATCGCATGGCGGGCCTAGGGGGCGGTAAACGTCAGTCCCCCAATAGCGGTACAAGTCGTGCCGGAGCGAAGCCCAAAACACCCTGAGATAACACTGGAAACCTACCAGTATATCTCGTTTGCCCTGGCCAGGGACTACTCGTGTAATGGCTCTCCTAGACACAGCGCGATGTCAACCCCCAATACCGAGAGAGACGAATCCTGTCTAACCGTCACTGCCTCCAAGTGCTTCGGGACTGCACCCAACCACCACCTGTTTGCACGACTCCTTTGAGCCGTGGTAGGGTAGTGATCAAAGTACAGTGGGAACACACCCGAGGTGAAGTGACAGTGTCAAGTCAGCGGACTAAGCTGTACTCATGTCACTTGGGAACTGATAACTGACGATAGGTATAATACCAACTAGTCAGTTCCTGACGAGTCCTGTCCAGTGTACCCGTAACCTAACGGGCACCCGCATACTATCTCAAGTACGACGTACTGACGGCTGTGGGACAGACCGTCTCCCACACTGGGATGAGAAGCGCATGCGCTGGTCTACTCCGGAGTATCGATGCCATGTCTCGATAGTCCTGCGACCAGGAACCTGTATAAGGATGTGCTTATAGATTACCCAGCCCCACTAGTGTGACGGCCATCACATCGCTGGTAATCAAGAAAAGATCCTAAGGGCTCCACTAATGTGTTCAGGCGATATACAAAAATAAACACATGTACACATTGAAGTAGAAATAAACCAAGTAGCATACTACTATTTTGAGCAAGATTGTATATACAAGGTGAATATCCCAAGCATCCATTAAGTAATATACATACTAGTATGATACAGTAATGGCCTCTAGGGCATATACACTAACAATATCCCACTTGCACTAAGGCCATGTACTGGCGTATCGAAGACCTATCATCTCGATCAGCCGCTCGAACTGAGTCTGGGGCAAGGCCTTGGTGAATGGATCTGCAGTGTTGTCTTCTGAAGCGACTCTCCGAACCTCGATCTCCTGGCGATCCACGATCTCCCTGATCAGGTGATACCGCCTCAATATGTGCCTGGATCTCTGATGGGACCTGGGTTCCTTCGCTAAAGCTATAGCCCCGTTGTTGTCGCAATACAGAGGTATTGGATCAACAATGGACGGAACCACCTGAAGTTCTTTCAAGAACTTTCTCATCCAGACAGCTTCTTTTGCGGCATCAGATGCAGCGATGTATTCCGCTTCCATCGTCGAGTCTGCAACGGTTTCCTGTTTGGAACTCTTCCAACACAGCCCCTCCATTGAGGGTAAAAACAAAACCCGACATGGACTTGGAATCATCCTTGTCACTCTGGAAGCTGGAGTCAGCAAAGGCATCGATCTGGAGGTCCTTTCCGCCATACACCAAGAACATCTCCTTAGTCCTTCTCAGGTACTTGAGAATGTTCTTTACTGCTATCCAATGTTTCTCCCCAGGGTTAGACTGATACCGGCTTACCACACTCAGTGCATAAGCTACATCCGGTCTGGTACACAACATCGCATACAATATAGAGCCTACCGCAGAAGCGTAGGGTATAATAGACATGCGATCCCTCTCCAAATCAGTCTTGGGAGACATCTCTTTAGAGAGGGTGATCCCGTGACAAGCCGGTAGGTTACCGCGCTTGGAATCTTCCATACTGAATCTCTTCGGTATGGTGTCGATGTACCTGGACTGTGAAAGTCCTAATATCCTCTTGGATCAGTCACGGTAGATCCGGATACCCAGAATGTATGAGGCATCACCCAGGTCTTTCATGGAGAACCTGTGTGACAAGAACCCCTTGACAGATTGTAGCATAGGAATGTCATTTCCTATTAAGAGAATGTCATCTACGTATAAAACGAGGAATACTACAGTTCTCGCTACAAATCTACTATAGATGCATGGTTCATCTGGATTTTTGATAAAGCTAAATTCTTTGACCGTCTCATCAAAGCAGATGTTCCAACTCCGCGATGCCTGCTTTAGTCCATAGATGGACTTAAGCAACTTGCACACCTTTCCGCTGCTCCCACTCTGAATGAAACCCTCTGGCTGGTCCATATAGACACACTCCTCTAAATTTCCATTTAGAAAAGCTGTCTTTACGTCCATTTGCCAAATCTCATAATCGTGGAAGGCAGCAATGGAAAGAAGGATCCGAATGGATTTCAGCATGGCTACTGGAGAAAAGGTTTCGTCATAGTCCAAACCAGGTCTTTGACGAAAACCCTTTGCTACCAGCCTAGCTTTATAGGTCTCAACCTGTCCTTCTACACCAATCTTCCTTTTGAAGATCCACTTGCATCCTACGGGTTTTACCCCGTCTGGAGCAATGTCCAACGTCCAAACCTTGTTGGTGTACATGGACTCCATTTCGGTCCGCATTGCATCCAGCCATTTCACTGAGTCAGCGCTCTGAACGGCCTGCTGGAAGCTAGTAGGCTCATCATAATCTATGATGCAATCCTCTCTATCCCCGTCTATGAGAAAACCGTAGTATCTCTCGGGCGGATGAGACTGCCTACTACTTCTGCGGAGCGGCGTAGGAATGTCCTGTTCTTCCGAACCCTCTGGTTCCACTAAACTTTCAGTAATAGTCTGTGGTTCTGGAATCTCTTCCAATTCTACTGCGCTCCCACTTATTTCCTTTTCTATGAACTGGTGTTCTAGAAAGTGGGCATGACGAGAAACAAGAACTTTTTGTTCCTCTTCGCAGTAGAAGAAATATCCCTTGGAATTCTTTGGATATCCCACAAACTTGCACAGTACTGAGCGTGCCTCGAGCTTGTCCGCATGCTGCTTTTTGACAAAAGCTGGACTTCCCCATATCTTAATGTGATTAAGATGGGGTCTCTTCCCACACCACATCTCAAATGGCGTAGTAGGCACAATCTTAGTGGGAACTCGGTTCAAAAGGTATGCGGCTGATTCTAGCGCATATCCCCAGAATGATCGCGGCAACTCAGCGTTACTCATCATGGACCGAACCATATCCAATAGGGTTCGGTTCCGTCTCTCCGATACACCGTTATGTTGCGGAGTGTATGGAGGAGTAAGCTGAGAGAGAATACCATTCTCTTTTAAGTAATTCAGGAATTCGGCACTTAAGTATTCTCCACCTCGATCCGATCTTAGAATCTTAATACTTTTGCCGGTTTGTTTCTCTACTTCATTCTTATACTCCTGGAATTTTCCAAAGGCCTCGGACTTATGTTTCATTAAGAAGACATAACCGTACCTTGAGAAGTCATCCGTAAAAGTAATGAAGTAAGAATGTCCGCTTCGGGCATGTGTAGACATTGGACCGCACACGTCACTGTGTACGAGTCCCAAGAGCTCGCTCGCTCTTACTCCATGTCCAGTAAACGGAGTCTTTGTCATCTTTCCTTTGAGACAGGATTGACAAGTGGCATACGACTGATATTCGAACGCATTCAAATACCCTTCTGTATGTAACTTAGTCAACCTTCTCTCATTGATGTGACCCAATCTACAATGCCATAAGAAATTCTGATTTATTTCTGGAGACTTTCTTTTGTGTGTATTCTGGACATTAAAAATCTGTGGTTGGTTTAACACGTATATACCATTACTCAAAGTACCTGACCCAATCAAAACTTGATTAAGGTGAATGTTTACAACATTACTTACAAACGCAAATTCATAACCTTCTTTAGAAACTAAAGATAAAGAAATGATATTACAAGTTGCGTTGGGTACAAAAAAGAAATTACGCAAAACCAAAACATGTCCATCTGACATTCCCAGGTGATAGTCCCCCACGGCTTTAGCATCCATGCTAGCTCCGTTCGCAACTCTGAGGGTCATATCACCTGCTTTCAAAACACTACGGTTTCTCAACGCCTGCAAAGAATTACAGATATGAGATCCTGATCCGGTATCCAATACCCAGGAAGTAGAGTTTATTGAAAGACAGTTTTCAATAACATACACACCTGAAGCTGAAGCTGCAACCTGCTTCAATTCCTGTGTTCTGGCCTTCCAGGCCCTGCAATCATTCTTCCAGTGTCCTTTCTTATGACAATAGAATCATTCTTCCTTATCCACAAGCTTTCCCGCTAATTTTGTTGCTTTTGCTTTTCCCTTCGTATCCACTTTACTTACACCGCCCCTTGGTTTGGCGGGGGCCTTCTTCTTCTTTCCCTTGGCTTTAGCCTTGGACCTAGAAGAAGATGATCCTCCTACAAACAAAGTGGATGTATCCCTACCTTTCTGTAGGGTTCCCTCTGCGCTCCTCAGCATGTTGAGGAGCTCTGAAAGTTAAACCTCTTTTTCTTGTAGGTTGAAGTTCAGTATAAACTGGGCGTAAGTGGAAGGAAGGGACTGGAGAACTATATCCGTATATAGCTCACTCTCCAATGTGATCCCTAGGTCAGCGAGCTCCTCAATGTAGCCGATCATCTTTAGCACGTGCTCGGCTACTGATGATCCGACGGCCATTCTTGTCGAGAATAACTTTTTCGACGCTTCGTATCTTGCGATACGAGATTGCTCTCCATACAGTTCTTTTGTATGGAGCAATATGGATTCCATGTCCATATTCTCATGCCTCCTCTGATGTTCGTTGTCCATCGAGGCAAGCAGGAGGCACTTGGCCTTCGCGCTATCAATCTCCCAAGTCTTGCGGATTTCCTTATCCGCGACACTGGAAGTTGGACCAGGGACAGGGGGAGCTTTGGTGGTAAGAAGATACCCCAGCTTGTCATAAGTGATTGCTATCTTGACATTCCTGAGCAAATCTTTATAGTTTGTCCCTGTCAGTTTGTTTTTATCTAGGAGTAACTTAAGTCCAGTCATGTTGTTTGGTCGCTGCAATTTGGAGAGAAGAGGAAAACACTCAGCATGATGCTCTTGCAAGTTTAGAGTGGTTTTTAGTTTGTCTAAACAAGATGGCTCCCACTGTTTCTCGAATCCCTCCTCAAACCATAAAGGAAGAATTAGTCAGGATCAAACTCACCGTACAATACTTGCTTAACCGTTCGGCCAGGCTGGTGTCGGTACTTCGAGGGAGGTTTTCCAACGCTTTCGCGAAGTTCCTTAATCAGAGACCCACTTTTCCCTGGGGTCGTAGCCCCGCTAACACCTTTCTAGGCACCTACTAGGTTTATAGCATTGATCGTTTAGCGAGAAATTTCCCGAGGAGTAGCATATACTCACAGTAGGATCGGGATCCAAATATCATTGCGTGACGAAACTGAAGGAATCCTACCAGAATCATCACACTCCAAATGGTATGCAAATCTAGCAAGTTTCAGTACTTATGAAACTCCCGATGTTGATTTTTGCCCCATGCTCTTATGACCTTGACTTTGGCCAAAATATCATAAGTCACATGTCAAGTTCTACCCGTCATTATCCAGGTTAATTTGGATCCATCCGTACCTACCCTTGACTTTGGCCAAAATGGAAGTACGACTGTCCCAAACCAACGCATCTATCTATGCTACACATGAACACCCAACAGCTACCAATCACTGTGCCTTGACTTTGGCCAACATACACAGCTTGAATACTATTGACTATTCATGTGAAACGACGGAGGGCTACGAATGGTTTTGGCAAAACCGTGAACGTAGTGAACTTGATTTGGTCGATGGAACGAGATAGCTTTTAAAAGGAGTGGCTCAAACTCCGTATTTTAAAAGTTTGTTTTGAAAAGAACCGAGTGGTTTTTCGAAAGTGTTCCAACGACTTTAACTTGGTTTTTTATCTTGCATTAGTTCTTTTAATGCGTGATATTCTTGCATTAGTTCTTTTAATGCGTCCCATCATTTAATCCTACCATTGCAGAAAACAACCAAAATATGACGTACGCTTATGCCATTCGCATTCGCCACTGGGCCCCGTCATTACCCGTTAGGTTACTTAACTAACGACAGAGCGGGGGCTGGGCTAGCGCGTCTGTAAAATATAAGCAACGCCTAAATAATATCATATATAGATATACTGCAATGATAAACATTTCAGATCACAGATAAATACATTGGATATACTAGGAATCTGTAATTTGTACGAGCCTGTAACAAAAACAGATTACACGGTCGCGGTGAATAGCCAATACCCCACCCAAGACCCCTACGGGTGCGGCAAACTACCTGCCAAGTACCCGAAGCGTAGTAACCTCCCTCATCTCCATGAGTAGGCCACTCGACACTTCGGCATACCCGGTAGTTTGTGCACCCCCTCCATGGGTCTATCCTAGGAGCAAAAACAGTAAAAAGAAATTATACAATGACGGTTACAACCCCGACCCGGTTGTGCGGCCATACAAATAATTATTACATCAATTTACAAATTTACATGAAATTGCAAGAAAAGAAAACTCTCGTCTCACAACCCCCGGCTATTCACCCGCGACAATCCAACATATTTATATACACATTCCATCACATTACAGATCACAGATCATGTATAACCCCGACTAATCGACTTATAGCGATTAGCCGACGTTCAATACATGCAAACATCACAGATATAACCATCATAGTCAAAGTGTAGTGAAGTTCGGAAAAAATACGAAATTATAGGACCCCAAAAGTAAATTTCTGTTCTGGAGAATCTGGGCACATATAACATATTTTAAAAATCCCAAAACCAATACAGAGACACACTGCACGAAAGACGATCACCAGAAGACTCTAAACGGCGGCGGTTCCGCGGCTCAATGAATAGGTGAGGCCGCGGATCCGCGGCGGTTTGAACGAATTAGGGGATCGTTTTTCTTGGGTGTTCACACAAAACCCTGAGCCGAATTTAGGTGTATAACAAATCTTGTTTTGACCAGAAAAATTTTTAACAGAAACTAGGATTTTGAAAAAGTTTGGTTTTTGGATTTTTCCGGTTCCGAACTTCGTTACACTTCACTACCAAGCTAGTTTAAGTTTAGTTTGGCTCTGATACCACTGTAAGTCCATGCTACCTCTCCCGGTTCTTACGGGGAGGCGGAAACGGTATAAAAATCAAATTTTTAGCGCAAGGGGCAACATGGACTAAACAAAGTCGGAATCTTTTCCTAAACTAAAACTAGCAAACTAGCTAAAGAGAGTTAGCTACTCGGATGAAGATGGTTATACCTTGCTTGTCTTGAACTCCTTCGTCTTCAAGCTCCGGTGGTGGTCCGATGGCTCCTTCTCGTCGTCTCCGTACGCCGAAGATAGATCCACTTGAAAGCTCTAACCTTTAGCTCCTTCTTCGTTCTTTGAAGAAACTAGTTCACTTGGTTTGCTAAACCTAGTGAACTAGAATGAGTAGAGAAGATTTAGAATGGGATTTTATCTATGGTTCTTGATTCTCAACTCATGAGAGATATGAACCATAGATTAAGAGAGGGAGCAAGAGCAAGAGGGTGAGAGCAAAAAATGGAGAGCTCAAGAACAAGAGAGAGAATGAGCAAGAAAGAATGAGGCTCTCTTTTGTCTCTCACCCTCTCATAATCCAAAGTAATCATAACTCATCATATCAATAAAAGTCTTATGTGATGGTTGAAGCAACCATAACCTTATCATGTCATGCACTCATTTTACTCAAATGAACAAGCAAGTAAAAGTCTTTGGCATGAAATGATAGTCATGGTTATCATGATGGTCAACTAGTCAAGCCTAGTCAACCGGTCAACAAAGTCAACAAGTCAACAAAAGTCAACAAGTCAACAAAGTCAACAACCAAGTCACCATAATACTTAATTAATATAATAGTTAATCACATATCATATTCTCATTAGGGTTGAGCAAAAAGTCAACGGTCAACTGTCAACAACCCTAATGAGAATCCGCTGTCTGTGCCTCCCTGTCAACTGTGCATACACACCCGCATCCGCGTTCCGAGGAACACGAATGCAAACTGGATAAATCCAATCCCATAAGGTACACTAGGATCTGGCTTAAACCAAAGCCCGCTAGTGTAAACTGTCCGGACACTGTACGTGCACAAGTGCACGGATGTGACCGAACCCTGTCGCAAAACCATGCGACCTGTCGCAATACCATGCGACCTCTACTCTTTTGCCTAAAGGCGAAAAGCTTTCTGTGTGGGACTCTAAAGACTCGACACTACGCTGGCAGTGGGTTTAACCACAGACCGCAAGCGGCACTAGCTGTGCGTAACGGTCCCCAGGTAATGCCGACAAGAAGACCGACGAGGCGAAACCCATCTGAACTCCTACTGAGCCTGAGTGTGACATTCTCCGTACAGTCCGGTCTGTTCGTCTGATACATCGCATGGCGGGCCTAGGGGGCGGTAAACGTCTGTCCCCCAATAGCGGTACAAGTCGTGCCGGAGCGAAGCCCAAAACACCCTGAGATAACACTGGAAACCTACCAGTATATCTCGTTTGCCCTGGCCAGGGACTACTTGTATAATGGCTCTCCTAGACACAGCGCGATGTCAACCCCCAATACCGGGAGAGACGAATCCTGTCTAACCGTCACTGCCTCCAAGTGCTTCGGGACTGCACCCAACCACCACCTGTTTGCACGACTCCTTTGAGCCGTGGTAGGGTAGTGATCAAAGTACAGTGGGAACACACCCGAGGCGAAGTGACAGTGTCAAGTCAGCGGACTAAGCTGTACTCCTGTCACCTGGGAACTGATAACTGACGATAGGTATAATACCAACTAGTCAGTTCCCGACGAGTCATGTCCAGTGTACCCGTAACCTAACGGGCACCCGCATACTATCTCAAGTACGACGTACTGACGGCTGTGGGACAGACCGTCTCCCACACTGGGATGAGAAGCGCATGCGCTGGTCTACTCCGGAATATCGATGCCCTGTCTCGATAGTCCTGCGACCAGGGACCTGCATAAGGATATGCTTATAGATTACCCAGCCCCACTAGTGTGACGGCCATCACATTGCTGGTAATCAAGCAAAGATCCTAAGGGCTCCACTAATGTGTTCAGGCGATATACAAAAATAAATACATGTACACATTGAAGTAGAAATAAACCAAGTAGCATACTACTATTTTGAGCAAGATTGTATATACAAGGTGAATATCCCAAGCATCCATTAAGTAATATACATACTAGTATGATACAGTAATGGCCTCTAGGGCATATACACTAACAGAAAGTGATTCGTCCGATTTATGCGCCGGAGCGGGCCCAGTTGAGTTGAAGATTTCCAGTATGGAGAGTCTTACTCAGATCTAGAGCAGACCGATTCAGAGTTGACCGCCAATGTATCGCCTTTCCTGGAGGATTGAGGCGCTGTTCGGCGTACAGGTGAATGAGCCAGTTGCTGCTGCAAATGAGGAGATATCACCCAGAAGGTTGGAACTACTGCAGCATGAGCTTATACTTAGAGATACGATGGACGGTCGCTAGTCACCTGAGGACTAATGACTAGGGCATGTGGTTCGTTCGGTTACCGATGCGAGGTCATCAGATAGATTGTTTCCAGCTAGAGACGACTTCGCGCAGATTCGTTGAGAGTCGATAGAGACGATCGAATGTCAGGAGCCCATTTTCCAAGTTTAAAGTATACGGAAAGACATCCAGATGATTCTATGGACCCTCTAGAAGAATGAATCCCTAACTCGACTTAATGACCGTGTGAAAGCCTTTGAACCTTAGGGTTTGCGGCAGTTCCGCGGCGCCATTAGTGAGGCTTGGGTTTGCCCTTCTACGGCTGAACCACCGACGCTGAGGCATGTACTCGATACTATTAAACTGTACTCGAGATGTTGATCTCTTGGGGGATTATAAGGTTCTGACGAGTTGATTGAATGTTTCGACATCATTCGGATATCATGTGATGGGATGCATTGCTTGGGAGACTCCAGATACGAGTATAGCCGTTGGAGCATAGTCCATGCAGCCACGACGAGACGAGTCCGAATCAGTCGACATTGAAGCAGAGTGAAGAAAAGAGTTCGCAAGAGATTTCGACGAGATGACGTCCCACTCCGCTGACATTAGAGATGTGATACGCACCCAGAGGCGTTGTATATGGATATATCTTCCAGAAAGAAGCGCGATAAGTATGCAGCCGTTCCGGAATAAGAATTTGCTTCAGCAATGGATGATGACTTCCGGGCAATCCTGCAGGAAAGAGATTTTAGAGAGAAATCTCGATAGGACCTTTCTGGAATGCTATACGAGAAGACCTAGACCCAGGAGTGGTCATATTGCGCGCCCCCAGCAGGCCAGAGTTGGCATTATCGACGAGGTAGTTGACCAGATTCGGATAAAGGAACTTACCCAGATGCGTTGCGAATTGATCAAGGACGGACGAGTTTTGAGTATTCCTCCGATGGTTGGGACGTGTTCCCGAGGACCTGTTCGGCCTGACATCTTCTACAGAATGATGAAGCTACAAAGTACGTGATTTCGAGTCCGTGTGAGAGACTTCAGATTGACCGTGGCCGAGAACAGTGCAGTGCGTAGATATGCATGGCGTGACGTCATAGTGGACGACGATAGAGACAGGTGGAACCAGAGGTTCGAGCGTGACGCTGACGAGCTGTCATTACTTCCCGTCGAGACTAGAGACCTGATATGCTTACAGAGACGTTGGGATGTGACCAATTTCCGAGAAAATATTATGCTGAGGACACAGATGTCTATTGAGCGAGAAGAGGTTATGCAAGAGAGCCAGCCTCCGTACAGATCGGCATAGGCATGATTGGAAGAGACCCTGAGCAGGATTCCTTCCAGAACATTGCTGCAATGATGTTTGCACCCAGGATCAGATGTGTGATGTGCATTCAGAGAGCCAGAGGCCGACGCCAGTGATAGGCTGCCTCACGAGTGGTCATGAGGATTGACCGAGAGACGACCAGAGAAGTGCCAGAACGGAATCGTCCCCGTTAGCACACCTGACAGGGCCGATGAGCCGATTGACTGCGAGATAGGTAATCCGCAGAGAAGATAAGGACCCAGAGTCAGAGGACGCCAGACCGTGAGCAAGAGACAAGTAGATATCTTGCGCTGCTAGCAGTGGATGCACCGACTCCTTCTCGACCTCGAAGGAGGAACTACCGACGACGGTACTATGATTTGTGATTTTGTGATTCGATTATCACGTATCCGTCATTTTGGATTTCGGTATTTTGGGCGTTCTGTTTGCATGATTTAGTTTTGATGACTGAGTTTCATGATATTTGTTTCATGCACCCACTGGATATTTATATTTTGCGCATAGTTATTACATTCGAGGTATTGATTGTGAATTCACACCCATCTTATACAGTGATTTGATTTACACTTCCAGCAGAGTTTTCATGCACCTTTAGTGTTTTGATATACGATTTTGGTGCACGCCAGATGCACTAAATCGGGATTCTTCGTGCATGTTACATGCACCTGATTTGGTTGCTGTCAGGTACACACATTGCCTATGACAGATGTTTCGTGCACACCCGTTGCACCTAGATGTTGTTTTGTACACCTGTATGACACATATATGGATTTTGATTCCTTGCACACCAGACGCATAGGATATTCTTATATATATACATTTTGTGGATTGATTTTTAGTAGAGCAGTACTCTTTGATGATATTCTCTATGTATTGATGACTTCGGAGCCCCGACAAATTGGAGTATTACTAAAATTGTTTTAGTATTGGGGGTTTAAATTTAAATTCGGGGACCGAATTTCTTTAAGGGAGGTAGATTGTAACATTTCAAAAAGATAAAATATTAATTTTTGGAATTTTTATAATTTAATATTATTTTATTGAATATTTTAATATTTTGGAATTATTAAATACAAATAAATGGGGAAAAATTTTGGAAAATTTTGGAAAATTCTAAAATAGGGTAAATTAGAGAATTATGATATTTTAAAGTTTTTGTGATTAATTTGACACTAATTTAGTGCTAATCGCGATTAAAAATCGCTAATCGGTTTTTAGCTTTTTTTGTGCAACACATGCACATATCACTTTTTCACACTTGTGCATTTTCTTGCCATGCTTTTCATTTGGGTTTACTATTTGAGTGAGAAGGGTTTTAAAAGGAAAAAGAAAAGGAAAAGAATAAAGAAATGGGTAGTTGGTGAGAGAGAGAGGTATGGGCTTCATTGACTAAGGACTTAACCATTTCTCCCCTCATTTCCCTCCCTCTTCTCCCTTCTCCTGCTGCTGCTCCTGCACCTCCTTTCCCTCCCCTCTTCAAGCTCCAAAACACCTCTAAAACAACCCCAAAACCCAATCTCCATTTCATTAAATGTGTGCACAATCCCTAGATCTACACTTGGTGCTAAAGAAGCAAGGATTTTGGCCACTAGGGGCAACTCAAGAAAATTCTTGAGTTGCCAAATGAGATATTTTCTGGACCTTAAACTTAGTTTATGCATTTCCTTTACCCTCATATTAAGATCGAATCGATATTGTGTGATATTGTGGACTTGTGGATAACCTAGTTAGGGTTGTGATGATTTATGGATTGCAATATGAAATTGAGGTCAGTAGAGGTTATACCATCACCCTAGTGTATGAATTGGAAACCCAAAACCTGAAACTTAAACCACAATACGGATTTTAGAAACCGATATCAGGGAATTTATGAAATCTGTGAAGGGTATATTGAATCTGCTATCACCCGAGACACCCTAAATTAAAATTGATTGGACAGTGACACGTGCAGGCACCAAGGAAGCTACCACCAAGACCCCAGCCCCTACTTCCATTTCCAGGCCGCAAATTCCTCCATTCTGGCCGCAAATTGCGGCCAGACCATGATGGAATTGGCTCGTTTTGGTTTTGGTGTTCCCTTATCTGTAGTTTAGACCCCTGGTATATTTAGATTTGTATAAATTGACCTAGGGTGAAATCTGGGACATATTTCCTAAGTTGCTGTTTTGGATTCGTGTTTCCGTATTCCAGATTTTTGATTCTGAAATTTTGTCTTGTGTTTTACCTTGAATATTTGGCGTTTATACGACGATGTAGAGGATTTATTGATGGTTTTAAAGGCGTGCCATAGGTTCTAACCTATAGGCCTCTTATCGTATCATTTTGGATTTCATGTGCCGTTTTAGCTTTGATTTGGTTTTAATGCGCATATACGATACTTTGATGTGTAGGTACCCCATGAAGACTTCGGGACGACAAGCAAGCGTGTGGCGACGTTCACAAATGAAGACGCTAGGTGAGTAGATTATATCTACTTGGGGAAGTCGGGTGGATGGCGTATAGCACCCCCGCAGTCCGTAGTTGTTATTATATATGATAGTTAGGTGTATTATGGATAGTGTAGGGTTAGAAGTGACTAGTTTAGTTCATAGTCGCGAACCCTAGAATAGAATTACACCTACACGCACACCCTTGCATATTACCTATACTTACACGGTGTTGATGATATTGGATGACTTTGGAGATGAGTCGATGATATTGGGCTTTGTGCCGCAAGATCGGTGATGTGGTATGATTCGTATTTGGGATACGAAATGTGATTCTTGCGGGTTTGGGATGTGTGTTTACCCCCGCATTCATACTTTGTAGTTGGTATCAGTTGTACTAGACTTAGATCAGTACCCCAGCTTATGTGATATGATATGATGATAGTGATACCTGAAGTGTGATGAGATAGTGTGATATTGACCCGTACCCAGCTATTGGGATGCCGTACGACGATTTACCGTATGAGCTTTACATTGATGATAGATCCGCACTCATGACTTGAGGATGTCATATGATATACTGTATCGTACGCGATACTATTGAGGCGGAATCACCGACTATTATATCTATATATATATCGACTCAGATGTTAGGCGGTTTCCTTACCTGTAGCTCAGCTTGTTAGTTCAGCTGTATAGTTTAGTGTAGTTGTTAGATTAGATTAGACTCCTACCTATTTCAAAACTAGCGGGTCGTGGGTATTTTAAAAGACAAGTCAAGGGATCTACAGAGATTTCAAAAAGGCGTATCTTTTCATAAAAACACCGTAGCCCCTATTTTCAAAGCCCCATGATTCGTGATATTTCAAAAGGCACCATTTGTAGGACTTATATTAGATTAATGCAGATTAGTTATACTTGCGTCTAGATTCAGCTCCCACTCTTTTTGTGGTTCGCTTTGCATCGCATTCTTATATTATGTTTCATACTCCATTATTGATATCATGCTGTTAGGACACCAGCACCATTACCGATGTTGCGTATGTACCACGTACACTTGCCAGCTCACACACATCTTCATCGGTAATTGCCATGTCACGTACACCTTAGAAAATACTATTGCTTGTCATAACCTATTAGCTAATAGTTTAGACATTGTAGTTATTACCTGCTACTTCATGCATACTGTGTTGGAGATAGTGCCCTCATAGTCAATTATTGGATCGCAGGTACGTGATTGCAATGATTGCGGAGGACCTATCCCGGTAGCACAGTCTTACTCGAGATGATAGTATGCTATCTGGTTTGCCTTTATCCGTCGTGTACATGTTCAGGTGACTGATTGCATGTTACACTTTGATAGAGCCCTTAGGATCTTGCTTTACTACCAACAGTATGATGGCGATCATATACGTGAGAGTTGGGTAGTTTATATGCATATCCTTAATTGTGGTCCCTAGTCGTGGGAGTTTCGAGACAAGGCATCGATACTCCGGAGTAGACTAGTGTGTACAGTCGAGACCCCGACGAGGGGCGGTGGCCGGTCTCACAAGCCACTGGTGTCAGTTGGATCACCTAAGATGTATACAGGTGCTCATTGGGTTATGAGTACACCGGACAGGACTCGCCGGGAATCTGCTAGTTAGTATTATATCTATCGTCAGATAGCAGTTCCCTGGTGACATGTGTACAGGTTAGTTCATCGACCTGAGGTCGTCATTTGTCTCGTGTGAGTTCCCACTGTGCTTTGATTTCTACCCTACCACGGCTCAAAGGAGTCGTGCAAACAGGTAGCTTTTGGGTACAGTCCCGAGCCATATGGAGGCACGTGAGCGGATCGGCAGGGGATTCGTCTCTCCCGGTATTGGGGGCGAGATCGTGCTGTGTCTAGGAGAGCCATTACACAAAGCCCACGGCCGTGGCAGGAGATTTACTGGTAGGTACTCCAGTAGTATCTCAGGGTGTTATTGGGCTTCACTCCGACACGACTTATACTGCTATTGGGGGTCTGACGTTGCTAGCCCCCTAGGCAGATATGCGATACTCATTGACGAACGGACCGGACTGTATATACATTGTCACTGTTAGGCTCAGTAGGGTTTTTCGGAGGAGTTCGCTCATCGGTCTCCCTTGAGTTCGCTCCTCGGCCACCCTTGAGGTCAGTCCGTGGGCAGCCGTTATGCATTGCTAGTGCCGCTGACGGTTTGTGGTTAAACCCACTGCCAGGGTACTGACGAGTCATTAGAGTCCCCCACAGACAGTTTCCCAAGTTCGGGTAAAACGTTGTAGAGGCCGTATGGTTTTATGGCAGGGTTTGGAAAATGCACGTGCGTTTACGCACGTGTCGATTTTCGGACAGATAATACTGGTCGGCTTTGGTTTAAGCCGGATCCGAGTATTATATTGAGTAGGTATAATATCTTTGTCTCAGTTGCATTTGTATTCGGTCGTAATACAAATGCGGGTATATTTATACAGTTTCGGGGTTATCCTGAAAGTCGTTTCAGGATCACTTTTGGAAGTTGCCAGTTTCCAGTTTTCTATCAGCCGTCTTTTAACATTCGGTTAAAGACGGATTTATCTTTTCTTCAGATATGAGTGAGTCATCATTCTAGAAGCTTCTAGAAGTGATGAAGTGGCTAATGAGTCATCTTGACTTTAATGGTGCATTTATTAAATGGTGACTATGCTTAATGACTCATGCTTTGTTATTAAAGCCTTTTGTTTTCCTTAAGATATTTTCTTCTTGATCTTTTAAGTGAGAAGCTTTCTTGTGGTCACCCCCCTCTCCTACGGTCACCTCCCTCCATCATATATAAGTGGCCGGCCTTCTCTCTCCTCCTCACTCTCACTTGATGTTTCATTTTGACTAGAAAAGATTATGATAGTATTCGGGGTGTATGGAATTTTACAGTTCATTTCATTCCATCACCCGATTTCCACGGCAACTTCATTAACCGATCGTCCACGGATTTGGACGAAGTGAGACAAAGTCATCTACTCATTCTCTACATCATTCTTGGTCGTCTCTTTTAGCAAACTTGACGATCGAGTTGCCTCGAGTCAGAGGCGGGAGCCCGTTTAAAGAACCGATCATGTGGTGCCACCTCGACGAGGAGATCGGAGATCGACGAGATCGGAGCAGCCGCAACGGAGCGTGGGATGATGGTTGAAGAACGAAGGACTCGGATCGTTCGGTATACCTTTTCTACACTCTTTACAGTTTGTTAGTTTAGCAATAATGGCAGATCCGGGTTAAAGTATACGATAGCGCCAGTTAAAAGTTTTTGTTCCGCATTTTGGCGTCTGTAGACTGCCGGGGCGCTAGCGTAGACTCACAGTGGTATCAGAGCCTCACCATTTTGCTATACGAACTTGTGCTAACGCGTTTAAAATATCGATCGGACCGAAAAACAAAAATTGCAAAAATCCTACCTGACAGTTTCTGTTAATTTTAAACGGTCTCAAATTTTATTTCTGGATGTCTTAAAAATCTGTGCAGGGAACTCTAAGAGCCACGACAAAATTTGGGGTTATGATCCCTCCAAGCTGCCGCGGAAGGGCGGCCAAACCCATGGTTTGGCCGCGCATCCGCGGCCACGTGGGGAGCACGTGCTCCCAAATTTGGTCAGTGGTTTCTGTGTTGGATTATGGGGGTTTTGGTTAATATAGTTTTGGCCCAGGTTTTGTTACTGTTCAGCAGTAAGCAGTGGGGCCCACTTTTTGATAATTGGTCTTTGGTCGATCGTAATTTAAACACGTTAGTTTACAGTGCTTACATTATATCTCCGACCGGGAATGTCATTTGATCGGTAAACTGCGTCTGATTGCTATAGTTCTTTTAGACGGGTTTGCGAACGTGACATTCGCGTTGATGTTCTGTGTTGTGCTGTGATATTGCGGATTTGTCGTGGTGGATAGCAGTGTGCAATGGTAGTACATGCTGAGTTTATTTGTACATTTAATATTGCGGGGCGAGCGTCCAACTTGTGGACAGCCGTCACTGCCTGTTGTATAATATTCTTTTGGGGCACGACCAGGTTGCGGTCGATGTACCTATTGTACTATTTTTCATTACTGTACTAGGTTTTGCCCCGAGACGGAGTGCACGGATAGCCGGGTTCGGGAAAGCAATGGGTCCGCATCTCATGGCTTTGAGAGGCAGAGGGGCCCCATTTCAGAATTGGCAGACTATTCGCCGCACTCGTAGGGGGTACAGGTTGACCCAAGGAGGGGTGCTCAATTTACCGGATTCCGTGAAGTGCCGGGTGTTCCATTCACTATGCTGTGGGGACTACCTCGCTTCAGGTTTTGGCGGGTAACTTGCCGCACCCGTAGGGGTCTAGGTTTCATTGCACAGGCTATCCACACGACAGGGAAACGTCGAGTTTCAGCAGCGGCTCTGTGAAACTCGGGGATCCCAGATATCTGTATTGTTCTGTGATGCTTATTACTTTTCTGTAATGTTGCATATTATCACGCCTGGAGCGATTATTGTATATTGGTTTATATACTATTAGATGTTGTATATGTTTTACACCCGCGTTAGTCCAGTCCCGCTCTGTCGTTAGTTAAGTAACCTAACGGGTGATGACGGGACCCAGTGACGAATGCGGATGGCATATACGTACATTTTATTTTCGTTCTTTTATGGTGTGATCGATTGATGGGACTGCGTTGATTCTGATCAACGCAAAGTAAAAACAAACCCGTATACAGTTGTTGGAACAATTTAAAAAGTGTTGTTACAAAGACGTTTCCTTTTGTTATGCATAGCGGTATTCAGTGGAATATCCTGCACCTCATTCGACGGGGCAAGGGCTGATATCCCTTCACCGGGACTGACCCCTTGGGCAGAAGTTTGCGTCAGCGTAATAACTGCACTATAGTCGATTACAAGTTGCTTTGCATAGCGGTATTCAGTGGAATATCCTGCACCTCATTCCACGAGGAAAGAGCCGAGATCCCTTTACCGGGAGTGACCTCTTTAGCAAAAGGTTTTCGCCACTATATTTTAAAAAGCTATCAGGTTCCTTCAGCGATATCAAGTTCACTACGCTAAAGGTTTTTCGCCAAAAACCAGTCGTAGCCCTCCGTCACTTCTTTTGGGTATTTAGTAGTATTCAAGCTATGCATTTTAGCCAAAGTTAAGGCATAGTGTTTGGTAGCTGCTGGGTATTCAATTGTTGCATAGATAGATGAGTCAGTTTGGGACAGTCGTTCTGCCGATTGGCCAAAGTCAGGGGCATGTGCGGGTGGGTTCAAATTGACAAGATAGTGACGGGTAGAACTTGGCATGTGACTTATGACACTTTGACCAAAGCCAAGGTTATAAGAGCATGGGGCAAAAATAATATCAGGAGTTTCTAAAGAAACTGAAACTTGCCGAGTATGCGCATACCTTCTGGAGTATGAGTAACGTGGATGCATTCCATCACGTTATCATGCGATGAGAGTTGGATCCTGATTCCCACTGATGAGTTGGTTTACTCTTCGGGTGATCCCGATTGATTCTTCTTTAGGTTTGGAGGAGAATTTGACAGGACAGTGGGAGGTTTCCGGATTAGATAAAGTGATGACCGTTCTGATCTAGGTTAGAGTGCACGCAGAGTGTTTCTTTTCTCTCTCTCTTTGGCAGCGACCTTTGACCGACCCTAGACTATGACTCAGTGACCAGGTTGACCGAACCTTCTTAAAATACTGGCTTTTGGATTGTCTGAGTTGCATAAGTCATTGCCACTCCTTCTTTTACCCTTTGCATTTTCTCAGAACACCCGTATTACTACGGATATCCACTTCCATTGGATAGATCCATCGTATGGTTATATACGAACTCGAAGGGACTTCTTCGAGGATGGATCCAGGTTCAGGAGAAATAGAATTGGTTTATTCAGTTGTCTTTTATTATCACCTTCTCTCAGGTTGCGAGAGCTCCTTGGTTTAGGAGAGTACACCTATTACGCTTATTGGATAGTCTTATTCCAAACCATAGGCTGGTGCCGAAAGGCAGGGAATGAAGAAAACCAATTAGCATAAGTAGGGTGTGCAGAAGGTAATTTGTAAAGACAAAATAAAGGGATTAGAAAGAGGGCAAAGTAAATTGCGACTGATATCATTCACGACCAAAACCGCGTACTTCATCGCCACTCCTATTTCACCTTTAAAAGAATAAGGTATTATTCAGTTGTCTTTTATCATCACCTTCTCTCGAGATGCGAGTACTCCTTGGTTTAGGAGGTTACACCTATTATGCTTACTGGATAGTCTTCTTCCAAACCATAGGCTGGTGCCGAACGGTAGGGAAGGAAGAAAACCATTTAGCCTAACGATGGTGTACAGAAGGTAACGACTAAAGACAAATAAAGTGATTTGGAGAGATGGCAATAAAATATACGGTTGAAGTCATGATTAGATTATGGAAGAAGCATTGCTATGAATACCAGGATACCCCTACGAAACATTTTCATGTTTCAGTGCATTGTTAAAGAAAAACTGTTTTCCCGATTAGACACTTACTCCAAGGGTATGTATTTACCAGGTTTCATTCTCATATCTGTATAGTTTTACAGATGATGAGTGAGAGTAAGATAGTGGGAATTAGGTGATCATCCTCATTATATCGGAATTCGTTGTAATTGGTGATATTTGAGGAAATCGCCAGGGTACAGTTTTCTACCTACGACGCACAGGTTTTGAGTTGTTCAACTCAGCGGACTTATACAGAGTATTGTATGTTGTCCAGTGTCCATCAGGACAAAGGGGTAGGTCCTCGTACTATGTTCTGTTTACTTATAACTTCTCTAGTATTTAGACAAATGTTTCGTAGAAATACAAGGTCTAAGTTTTGAGAAGTTGTGGGTATAAGAATAAAGTAGAGAACCAGGTATCACAAGTATCGGGATTCTTCAAAGAGATCGAAGATGTAGATTCTTGTGATTGGTATTCAGATGATAGTGATAGTTTTGAGAAACGTGTTTCTCTTTCAGGTTACTCATAATTGGATGGATTCCTAAGTTGAGCAATGCTGATTAGCCTTTTTTCATTAAGTTGATATGCACTGGAGACATATGCATGGATTGAATATGGTTCCAATTAAATAAGTGCTAAAGTTTCTATATTGCATATAGAATAGTTCGTACCATAAAAGATATTAAGGTACGGGGAGTTGTCCAGCTTATGATTAAAACCAGACACTGGATAACTCAGGGCACGTTTCTGTAGTGGCTGTTTGTGGGTTGACCCTGGCTATGACGAGGGTTGATATTCTACCATTTGGAAGATCAATAGTGATATTGTTCTTGACTTGCCACAGTTTTAGAAAAATGGATCTTTTTAAGAAAACAGTTGTGGGAGTATGGTAGAACTGGAAGTGATTCCAGAACCGCGAACGATTACGGAAAATTTAATAGGACCTATACATTCAATCAGGTTTGACATTCCAATAGCCACTCCGCAGATTTGGTAGGTAACCTCAGACACCCGAGAGGTACTTCGGTAGGCTCAAGGACGGTGACAGGGAGGTTCTTATCTACCCAGACTTGACACTACTGTTGTTCCAGGATATGAGACCCGGTAGGAGGGTTGTCGTAGTCAGTGGGAGCAGCGGAAGCATAGTGGGCAAGATGCTTATATCTATTTATAGACTTGAGCAGTTATAGCGGAGATAGATCATCTAATTTTGATGTGACAGTCATCGGTTTGACTTCAATCAGAATAGGGGATGGATCTGTTAAGAAGGTAGTAGGGTGTGATGTCATGGTATCTGGATGACATACACAGAGTAGGAAGTAAAATTCCTATACTACGATCGGTTGTACTGTGGTCGTCACACAGTTGTTTCTCCAGACAGGATATGGATCTAATATTTGACATTCTGGTTTCTAGATCTATGGTTTTAGATCTGGATTTGGGTAGTTTCCCAATGTGGGTACTTTTACAGATATTCTAATGGTTTTTAGAATAGTTGACTCCTAGCATGGTAGTGTACCTGCAGGTAATGGAGTCACCCTCTCTAAAGGTGTCGTATAGACTAAAGGGGAGAGGGATGTGCATGATTGGCAGATCACTTGCTTAGGCAATTGAGTCAATCATGAGATGTCAAGTACCACACCAGATGTTGTTTTTGCACTAGATGCAATAAGTTTGTATTAATCCAATCCTGGAGAAACATAAGGAAGCAGTTTTAGAACATTAGTACATGTTCTACGGATTTGATAACGGCAGCCTCTTTCGGGAGACGGTTATCATTCCAGGCTTCAAAGGTGACATGGATGACAGAGTGATTGTCAGAGTTTTTAGTTTTCCCTCTGACGAGGGACAGTATTATGGACAGGTGGTTCCAGAGGATGCTGTGGGTGGCATGGTGCCGGATACTGATTAGGTTCAGTGATCCATACAGTCTAAGAAGTTTGGATATGGAGTTCATTTATGAACAAAGGTCCCATCAGATATCCAAACATATTCTAAGACATGTACTACTCAATTCGGGAGATGGCTTTCTCCGTGAACTTGAGATTAAGAGAGATACAGAAAGAAACTTCTAGGCGGATCCACTCACCGAGGCTATTTCTCGAACACAATAGTTTTACAAACGGGCTTTGTGAAACTGATTAGTAGAGGAGTTGGATGATCGGTTTCACACGGGCTGTGAGTAGTCGACATCGCAATATTAGCCTTGAGTGCAAGTGGGAGATTGTTGGAGATAGTGCCCTCATAGTCAATTATTGGATCGCAGGTACGTGATTGCAATGATTGCGGAGGACCAATCCCGGTAGCACAGTCTTACTCGAGATGATAGTATGCTATCTGGTTTGCCTTTATCAGTCGTGTACATGTTCAGGTGACTGATTGCATGTTACACTTTGATAGAGCCCTTAGGATCTTGCTTTACTACCAACAGTATGATGGCGATCATATACGTGAGAGTTGGGTAGTTTATATGCATATCCTTAATTGTGGTCCCTAGTCGTGGGAGTTTCGAGACAAGGCATCGATACTCCGGAGTAGACTAGTGTGTACAGTCGAGACCCCGACGAGGGGCGGTGGCCGGTCTCACAAGCCACTGGTGTCAGTTGGATCACCTAAGATGTATACAGGTGCTCATTGGGTTATGAGTACACCGGACAGGACTCGCCGGGAATCTGCTAGTTAGTATTATATCTATCGTCAGATAGCAGTTCCCTGGTGACATGTGTACAGGTTAGTTCATCGACCTGAGGTCGTCATTTGCCTCGTGTGAGTTCCCACTGTGCTTTGATTTCTACCCTACCACGGCTCAAAGGAGTCGTGCAAACAGGTAGCTTTTGGGTACAGTCCCGAGCCATATGGAGGCACGTGAGCGGATCGGCAGGGGATTCGTCTCTCCCGGTATTGGGGGCGAGATCGTGCTGTGTCTAGGAGAGCCATTACACAAAGCCCACGGCCGTGGCAGGAGATTTACTGGTAGGTACTCCAGTAGTATCTCAGGGTGTTATTGGGCTTCACTCCGACACGACTTATACTGCTATTGGGGGTCTGACGTTGCTAGCCCCCTAGGCAGATATGCGATACTCATTGACGAACGGACCGGACTGTATATACATTGTCACTGTTAGGCTCAGTAAGGTTTTTCGGAGGAGTTCGCTCATCGGTCTCCCTTGAGTTCGCTCCTCGGCCACCCTTGAGGTCAGTCCGTGGGCAGCCGTTATGCATTGCTAGTGCCGCTGACGGTTTGTGGTTAAACCCACTGCCAGGGTACTGACGAGTCATTAGAGTCCCCCACAGACAGTTTCCCAAGTTCGGGTGAAACGTTGTAGAGGCCGTATGGTTTTATGGCAGGGTTTGGAAAATGCACGTGCGTTTACGCACGTGTCGATTTTCGGACAGATAATACTGGTCGGCTTTGGTTTAAGCCGGATCCGAGTATTATATTGAGTAGGTATAATATCTTTGTCTCAGTTGCATTTGTATTCGGTCGTAATACAAATGCGGGTATATTTATACAGTTTCGGGGTTATCCTGAAAGTCGTTTCAGGATCACTTTTGGAAGTTGCCAGTTTCCAGTTTTCTATCAGCCGTCTTTTAACATTCGGTTAAAGACGGATTTATCTTTTCTTCAGATATGAGTGAGTCATCATTCTAGAAGCTTCTAGAAGTGATGAAGTGGCTAATGAGTCATCTTGACTTTAATGGTGCATTTATTAAATGGTGACTATGCTTAATGACTCATGCTTTGTTATTAAAGCCTTTTGTTTTCCTTAAGATATTTTCTTCTTGATCTTTTAAGTGAGAAGCTTTCTTGTGGTCACCCCCCTCTCCTACGGTCACCTCCCTCCATCATATATAAGTGGCCGGCCTTCTCTCTCCTCCTCACTCTCACTTGATGTTTCATTTTGACTAGAAAAGATTATGATAGTATTCGGGGTGTATGGAATTTTACAGTTCATTTCATTCCATCACCCGATTTCCACGGCAACTTCATTAACCGATCGTCCACGGATTTGGACGAAGTGAGACAAAGTCATCTACTCATTCTCTACATCATTCTTGGTCGTCTCTTTTAGCAAACTTGACGATCGAGTTGCCTCGAGTCAGAGGCGGGAGCCCGTTTAAAGAACCGATCATGTGGTGCCACCTCGACGAGGAGATCGGAGATCGACGAGATCGGAGCAGCCGCAACGGAGCGTGGGATGATGGTTGAAGAACGAAGGACTCGGATCGTTCAGTATACCTTTTCTACACTCTTTACAGTTTGTTAGTTTAGCAATAATGGCAGATCCGGGTTAAAGTATACGATAGCGCCAGTTAAAAGTTTTTGTTCCGCATTTTGGCGTCTGTAGACTGCCGGGGCGTTAGCGTAGACTCACATACTGTTATTCATTGTTATGCCGCATTCATGGATTCTCATGCATATATTCACTATTTTACGTGTTACTGAGGTTTTGGATTTGGATTTCCGTGAGATTTTCTGGATTTGGAGGAAAACCGCAAAAACACAGATAAACATTTTCTCTCTTTTAAAATAAAAAGTGCGGTTTTCCCTTGATGTATGAGTCGTCCACCATGAGTTTGCTGATGGATTTGGAAACCCGATTCGAGGAGACGGATGGACCGTTTCGGGTACATGGTGGACCCGGTGCGGTACCCCGGGGCAAGATGAATGTGGTGATGACGTTGAGCCTGGCAGGGGAGCACTACCGACCGGTGATTTTACCTGACGCGTCGGATATCCGGAGGATACCGTCGTGGTCTTGAGATTGATGGTAGGGGCCGGTCTGGACTGACGACGCCCTAGATTTTGTGATTGGGATACAGAGATATCGGGATATTTGGATTACGTTTTGTGCCGATGTTAGGCACTGTTTTATGCTGATTTCATTATGATACCTCATTTTAAAAATACAAAGGAAATCTCACTAAAGTATGAAAACAGTTTCTTCATTTACATGTATTATGTTCTCATGCATTCATACCTCATTCTTATGTTATATTGCTACCTGAGGCACTGACACAGGCACAGGAGATTACACTCGGGTTAGATATTTACCCTAGCCTTGTTATAGGCTGCATGTTTTATATTGAGGATTTTGTACCGATCGTTTTGACCTAGGATTATGTCTTGCGTTCGGTTTCTGCTTGTAGTTATTCTCTATTCACGAGTTGGCAACTCACCCCCGTTGTGCCACAGTTCTTGCAGGTTTTGCCGTACAGGTTCCTTTGCGGCATTTCTGGCACATTGCTTCCTTGAGGGTGAATTGCATTTGGTAGGTGGTTTCTTTTGCATCAAGAACCACCATTGTACTTATATTATTCTTTGTATCTAGAATTTCCATCAACCAAATTTGTATATTGTTTCAGACTCAGACTTTAGTAATGTTTTATTTGGCATTAGAGTCGCTCTTAGTAGTATTGCGGTTTTCATGCTTACTGTGCTTCTTTTGGATTTGATCCTCGCCTTTCGGCGTTGTATATTATATTGCATGTGTGGTTGTGACCGTCAATTGATGAAGAGCTAGCTCCCGCTTGGGGATGCCTTTTATCATTGTATATATGTTATGCTTGTTGTACCCCGTTCGGGGCCAGTATTTACAAAAGAAACTCTGCCGAATTTTTTAGAAAAGACTTTACCTTTTAAAAATGCACCTTCGGCTTAGTTATTTAAAAACCTTGACTTCAAACATATTTTCCTTCACTTATTTAAACCAGTTTTCTGTATTTACTCTTAAAATGGTTTTAGATTTCTGGGCTTTGGCTTACTTGGATCAGATGGAATCCTATAGATTTCATATGGTTCAAGGGCCAGTCACGTGCTCTTTCGGGTTGTGACAGTGTACCTCAATGTCAGTTATTGCGATTTGTGTTTTTTGATCTGAGTATCACACTTTTATCGTTTGGACTTGAGTTTCGATGATTGGGTTTCTTGATTTATGTATTTGTGCAACATGGCTGCACTTACTGGAGATTTATATTGTGCACAGTTATTGCACTTGATTTATGTTTTGTACACCGCTACATTGGTTTATGATTTGTACATATTTATTACATTTGGTATCGATTTGTGCCTTTGTTGCACGTATTTATGGTTTCGTGGATTCAATACCGTCGATTTGATTTCGTGCATGTCATACGCACTTGACTTGATTTTTGCACTCGATATAGCTTATATGTGCTTGCAGTGCATTGGGATGGATTTTGAGCACACAGTTGCATGCATTTATGATTCTATACACCTTGGTATACTCGGTGTTGTTTCTATGAGCATTTGAGATATTGATGAGTTTTCATGCATTGGTTTCACCGGATTTGTATTTCGTGCATTGGTTGCACCTGTTTTGTATTTCGTTCATTGGTTGCACCAGATTTGTATTTCGTGCATTTGTTGCACCAGATTTATGTTTTCGTGAGCGTCTGCACTTAGCGTTCGTTATCATGCACGCTACTGCACTAGATGTTTTGTGCGGACCTGACGCACTTGATTTGGATTTTCACGCATGTTGGGCGCATGATATGAGATTTTGTGCACACCGGGTGCACTTGATTGGGATTTTTATTCGTGCATGATTGGATGCACTTGATTGAGATTTTTATTCGTGCATGTTGGATGCACTTGATTGGATTTTCATTCGTGCATGTTGGATGCACTGGGACGAGATTTTCGTGCACTATAGATGCACTTGATATGGTTGTCGTGCACATACGTTGCACTGGACAGATGCTTTCGTACACACCCATTGCTGTTAGTTTTGCTTTTGTCCATATTGTGGCACTTGTATTGGATTTGATTCCGTGCGCACCAGACGCACGTGATGTTGGATATGCATTTTAAGGCCGATTTTATTTATGAGTATCGTGTTTTGATGGTGGATACTATGTTATATAGTAGTCGAGCAGGACTGGTCTGAGGACAGTGCCTGAGTACTTTTGCATGCATGAAAAGTTACCAAAAAGTTTTCAAAAAGGAGCTATAGTCTTGCTAATTCCTACGTGTCCGCAAGTGACACGAATTTTTATAAGGGAACCTTCTAGGATATTTCAAAAAGGTTGGGCGGGACGTATAATTTAAGAAAAACATATTTAAGTATATATTTACTACTTTACAAATGATCGTCTGCCACTTGTACCGTGAGCTACGCATAGCACGGCGATTTGGAAAAGATTTGGCATGAGTTATTCAGTTTTTAAAATGGTTTTACAAAGATGTGTGCTATATACGTATTATGATTTGACTATAGTGCATTTGGATTCCAGTAGTGTAATTTGACATTCATATTTTCTTTATAACTCCGATGATTGCATGACGCTTGACAGAGTTCGATTTTGAGTTTTGCACTCGTTTTCATTCGCACATAATGCGCTGTGGTATTTCTGTGTATTCCGTGATTTCGGAACCCCATCGATTTGAGCTAATTATTGAAATGTTTTAGTATTTGGGTGTTTAAATTTAAATTCGGGGACCGAATTTATTTAAGGGGGAAGATTGTAACATTTCAGAAATATAAAATATTATTTTTCGAAGTTTAATATTAAAATAATATATTTCGCGAAAACTATTCGATTGGCGAATAGGGGTTTTTCGCAAAATGGTATAAGTATATACCAATATTTAGAATATAAGTGGAGATTAAAATGAATTATTTATTATAATGATATTTATCGGATTTTAGCATTTTTATAATTAATGATGTGCAAATTTCGTTTAAAATTGATTAGTGCACTACTAATCTTGATTTGGCAAAATCCGTATTTTTACATTTTCCATGGTTAGTGCACCATATAATGTGCATGTTGTGTTTGTGTTTGTGAGTTTTGTGACTTGTGACTAGTGAGATAAGAAATAAAGAGAAAGGAAAAAAAACAAAGAAAAGAAAAGAAAAGGGAAAGAGTTAAGATGAGAAATGAGAATAAAACAAAAAGAGAAAAAAAAAAGAAGCAGATATTTTGTTGAGAGGTGAGTGTAGGAGATATTTAGAGTGAGAGAGTGAGCATAAGAGAGAGAGAAGGTGAGACTTGGCTGCCTTCATCCATTCTCCTTCCTTCATCGTTTCAATTCCTCCACTCTCTATTGTTTTCTTCATCCCCTTCACCTCACTACCTCCATGCATTGTAGGGTTCCTAGGCACTTTAATAAGGTTTTACAAGGCATCAACCATGCCCGATTAAAAAAAATAGCCGTGCCGAACAATCCTAACCAAGATCGTATACTAGAGATTATGCGAAAACTAGCAAGTTAAACATTTTAACTACAAGTGAAAGGGATTACAACCTTTGTTGATCCGGTCCTTCACTTCTAAAGCTCCGTGTTGACGTCCCTTCGCTGCGATCATCGAGATCCCGGACTCGAGTGATGGTTTCCTCGGAAAAATGAGCGGGCTAGGTCGTTGACTTCGAGGCCGAAGATGATCTACGTCGAGGAGACCCAAACTCAAGCTATTCCTTCACTTGGTCATGAACTTTGTAAAGAGAACACCCTATACTACATGGAAAGTAGTAGAGGATGAAGAAGTAGGAAGTGGGCTCACTATAGAATTGATTTTCTCACACTTTTTCTCATGGCACCATTAGAGCTAGCAAGCTTTTCATGGAGCTTGATGAAGAAGAAGAAGAAGAAGAAAGAATAATCCATCCAAATGAAAACTTATCCTTTGAATTATTGCACCATGGTTGAGTTAAGCCATCATGCTTAACTCATGTAGAGAATTAACCAAAGTATGAGGTTAAGGGTTGGGTTAACTAATATCCTAAGGAATGACAAAAGAGTTTACTTTGTCAATGTTGCATACAAGCTTCTACAAGCTTGATAACATTGACTAAAGTCTCCTCTCTTTTGTTATTCTTAAGGAAATAAGTAAACCCTAATTTAACCTAAACTTGATATAAGTCTCATACACCCATCTTGTATGTAGCATCAAGCATGATACAAATATGTACACTTGCATATATCACATATAAACAATGTGCACAATCTAGTGAGAAAATCAATCTTAAGTGAACCAATACTAGTTAATGTAAAGTAATATATCAAATATATAATTATAAATTAAATCATTAAATCAACACTTGATTTAACGATCCGGTCATATCGCATATAACCGACTAATATCTAGTGTATCAATGTATCGAATCAACACTTGATGCGGTAACCCGGCTATATCTCATATAACCGTCCGATGATACAAATCGCGAGAATAGAATACAGTATCACATACTGGTAATATTCTCGGTCCCGCACATATCTCATATGCGCTCCTATTTCGTTTCGCTTGAGCCAGGAAAACTCTGTGTAGGACTCTAAAGACTCGTCAATACGCCGGCAGTAGGTGGTGATCATATCAATCACCCACAAGCCGTAAGCGATCTGCTAAACGTAACGGACACCCGGGTATTGAGCGATCAGAAGATCAACGAGCAAGCCTGCTCACACTCCTGTGAATCCAATCAGTAACACTTACCGCACAGTCCGGTCTGTTCGTCTGATATGTCGCATATCTCGCCTAGGGGTGGTAAACGTCAGACCCCAGCAGCTTGATAAGTCATGCCGATGTAAGGTCCATAACAAGCATGAAACTACTGATAACACTTACCAGTAAATCAGTGCAACCCTGGCCAGGGATTTCCAGTTATGGCCAGTCGAGCATAGCGCAACATCAACCCCCAATACCGAGTGAGACGAATCCCCTCCTATCGCTCATTGCCTCCATGTGAATCGGGACTGTACCCAAAAACCACCTGTTTGCACGACTCAGTAGAGCCATGGTAGGGTGGAAATCAAAGCACAGTGGGAGACACATAAGACTCTATGACAATCTCGGGTCAACAGACTAAGCTGTACCAGTGTCACCAGATAACTGCCATCTGACGTGAGGTATAATACCATCTGGGAGTTCTCGGCGAGTCCGTTCAGTGTACCCAGTCTCCACTGAGCACCCGCATACCCTCTCTGATGTAAAACACCAATGGATATGGGATCATCCATCGCCCATCACATGGGTCGAGAAGATATACGCTAGTCTACTCTGGAATATCGATGCCCCGTCTCGATATTCCTACGATTAGGAACATTGAAGGATGTACTCAAGGACTACCCAGGCCCTACTAGTATGATCTACATCATAGTCCTGGAAGTCGAGTATACATCCTAAGGGCTTTATCAACATGTAATAGAGAGACAACAAGTATACATGTTAAGATAAAGAGCAACCAGATAGCGTACTATCATGTCGAGCAAGAAAGTCCTCCCTATATATGTCCCAGCATCCACTACATTATACATCTTATGTACAGTAATGGCCTCTAGGGCATACTTATAACTAACAATCTCCCACTTGCACTAGGGCCATCTGTAGCAGTGGTTGTAGTATCTCATACTCAACCATCCCATATAAGTCTTTCTCTGGGAAAAGGCCTTTGTGAGTGGATCCGCCGTGTTGTCCTCTAAGTCTACTCTCCTAACCTCGATCACCCTGGAGATCAATTATCTCCATGATAAGGTGATACTGCCTTGGAATATGTCTGGGTCACTGATGGGACCGTGGTTCCTGGGCCAAAGCCTCACTTCCATTGTCATACAATGGTAGGAATCTAGTTCATCTCATGAACTAATATACACCCAAACTGCCTCTTTGGTAGTATCTTTGATAGCGATGTCACCAGCCTTTATCGTCTAGTGTGCCACAGTATCTAGCTTGGAACTCTTCCAACATACCGTCCCTCCACTGAGGGTAAAGACAATGCCTGTGACTGACATTCTGTAACGTTTTAAAAATCGTTTCGGTGTAATTTCGGAAAAATCGGTAAAATAAAGGGGTTTTCTGTAAAAAGTCAAAATACAAATATCTTTATTATAAAATTAAATATACATATTCTAGCTATGAAATTGCTATTATTTGGTGTTTATTGAGCCAATGGTGAAATTTCAAATTTTCTGAAAAATTTTCCGAAATTAATTATTTTAATATTATTTTAAGCCGTCACTAATATATTTAAGTAGGGAAAATTACAAATTGGAATGAGTTGAAACAAATTTTGTGCATCATAACACATTAAATAAAATTTTATCATATGGTTTTTGAAATCAAATGGTTTGCCAAAACGGTTTAGAAAATATCGAAGAAAAAAGGCTTTTTTGGTGAAATTAGTGTAAATAGATATTGGGGTATAACATTTATCATTTTTCCTCACCCACACTCACCCACACCCTCTCACCTCTCCCCAAATCAGCAGCCCAAGTTTCCCACTCCTCATTTCCCCACTTGTTGTGCCCAAAAGAAATGAAAAGAAAAAGGAAATGAAAGAATAAAAGAATATATAAGTATGAGCTTTGACTTTGGGTTAACTTGATATCATTTTCCTCACTTGACTCTCTCTCCTCTCTACCATAAATTCCTGGCCAAAATCAGCACCCTACAGCAGCAGCCCTCCCTCAAATAAATTCCCACCCAATTTGCATCAAAAATCCACAAAAATGCTTCAAAATCCATACAATTTCAAAGCTAATTCCAAATCCAACTCCTACCCATTTTTCCTTAGCCTCTCAAGCATGGTTTTTGGTGAAAAGTTTTCAAATTGGAGGTCAAGATTTTCATGCTAGATCTCAAATCTTGTGTGGTAAAAATCTTGAGCTTTTTGTTCAATTGTTGGTTATTGCTTTAATCTAACTTAATTAGGATATGAATTGTGGTTCTAATTGAAAATTTTAGGTTTTCAAGAGAAGGATTAAATTATAGTTAGGGTTTTTGTTGTGTGATTATGGTTGCAAAGTGGGATTCATCATTTTGTGATATGTGAAACATAATCAAATTGTTAGTTTGCAAATTGTTAAGTGGAATTGTAATATTTAAGCTATATTGCTAATTAGGTTTTTGATGACTTTATTATCATTATAAAATGTAGTTTAATACTTTAGATCATGAAAATCCAAGCTAGATTGTTGTATGTGCATTTTTGCTATAAAATTGTTAAAATTGGTTAAATTGTAAACTAGAATTTTGGGGCTAATGAAATTTAATGAGATTAAATTATGAAAATGGTTTTTATGACTTATTTAAGATATTTAATAAGTATTATGGCTATTAGAATTGTTAAAACATCAAGTTTTGTACTAAAACGGTAAATTTTTGCTTGCTAGATTTTCGGAAAAAATGGCTTTTAAGGTGAATTTGGGGTTTTGGTGAATTTTAACCTATTTTATATTATAGTTAGTGTTCGTGGATGCGCAAATGAGTGTGTTTGGGTTTTCTCGATGGTTTGACGTTTGTACATCGACATCGAGGGTTGGATTGGCTATTCTTGCATGCGTAGGCGATAGGTTTTGACGTATGCGTGATACGCGTGCCGATTTGATTTTCGTATGCCGTTTCGATTTCGAATTTGGTTTTAATGCAATACAGTGTTTTATGATATGTAGGTACCCCATGTGGACTTCGAGACGACAAGCAAGCGCGTGGCGACGTCGGCACCAGCGAGCGAGGACCAGGTAAGTTGATTTATATCTACGGGGAGAAGTCGGGTGGATGGCGTATAGCACCCCCGCAGTTCGCAGTGATGTATACGAATACGTATACACTTAAATATATATTATATTAATATGAGGCTTTGAGGATAAAAGTAGATGCTAGGTGTTCATGGATTAGTTTAGTGTTAGTTGCGAAACCCTAGATTAGTTGTTACACCCACACGTGCGCACACACACATGCATACATCTATGTTATTACCTATGCGTATATGGGGATATGTGTTTATGTGTTCACATGGGTATGGGACTATGTGTTCACATACTGGATTTGAGGATAATGTTTAGGATTTGAGGTGAGTCAATGAAATTGATTTGAGGCCGTGAGATCGGTGATATGGCAGGGTTCGTATTTGAGATACGACATGACGTTGTATCGGGTCCTTGATGTAGTGTTTCACACACGTGCATGCATACTTAGGCGGTATCAATATTGTACTAGACGGAGATCAGTACCCCGATCATGATATTTGATAAAGAGGATACCAGATGAATAGTATGATGAATGTGATATTGACCCGTAGCCAGATTTGGGATGCCGTACGACGGATTTACGTACGAGCTATATATTGATAATTGATCCGCACTCTTGACTTGGGATGTCTGATAATAGATATGGTATCGGATATGATAGTATTGAGGCGGGATCACCGACTATACATATACAGGTATGTATATGTATCGACTCAGATGATAGGCGGTTTCCTTACCTATAGTTCAGCTTGTTAGTTCAGCCGTTTAGTTTAGTGTAGTTGTTAGATTAGTTTAGACTCCTACCTATTTCAAAACTAGCGGATCGTGGGTATTTTAAAAGACAGGTCAAAGGATCTACAGATATTTCAAAAGACGTATCCTTTCTTAAAACCACCGTAGCCCTTATTTTCAAAACCCCACGATTTGTGTTATTTCAAATATCACCATTGTTTAATATTTAGCTCCCGCTCATTATGGTTGCTCGCTCCGCATCGCATACTTACATTGTTATTTCATATTGCATTGTTGATATTATGCTGTTAAGACACCAGCACCATTACCGATGATGCTTATGTACCTCGTACACTTACTTGCCGGCTCACACGCATCTTCATCGGTAATTGCCATGTCACGTACACCTTAGAAAATATTATGGCTTAACTTAGCTTGATAGCTAGTAGTTTGACATGATATTAGTGTACTTACCTTATATGGCAGCTTAGATATTGTAGTTATTGTAAGTCCACGTTGATCACCCCGGTTCTTACGGGGAGGCGGAAACGGCGAAAAACAATTTTTGGCACAATGGCAACATGGACTAAAAGCCGGATCTTTGCTAAACTAGAAACTAACAAACTACTAGAGGCTTTAACTACTATGCCGTAGAAAATATACCTCACGAAACCGGTCCTTCGGGTCTTCTCTCCGCTGTCCGGATCATCCATCCAGGCTCCGAGGGTCGATCCGGATCTGGGTCACCTCCGCGGCCTTCTTGAGTCGAAGACGATCCACCCGAGAGATGTACACCGAGCTCCACCTCGAGCCGAGGCAACTAGGGCAACAAGATTGCTAGTCTTGAAGTCCTAGGTTGTGTAGAAGAGGTTGATGGAAGTATTTGTCTATGTGGATTCTTTTTCTCTCAACACATGAGATCAAAAGAATATTTCAAGAGGAGGAATATGAAGGAGATCAAGCAACCATGGAGCTTTCTTTCTTTCTTATCACTTGCAAGAGAGAGAATGAGAAAAGAGAAATGAAATTATCAACTAAAGGAAAAAGGCACCATGGTTGCAATAATAGTAAAACAACATCATTACCAATCCTGTCATGATAAAGTTGATGCTACATTGAATTGACCATTTTCATAATCAAAAGAAAAAGAAAATCGAAAGAAGAGTGTAGATCTCTCATGAAGGCCAATGGTCAACTCCGGTCAACGGGTCAACAAAGTCAAGAGAGGTCATGGTGGTCAAATGGTCAATGCAATTAGCCATCACAAATTATCACAAAAAGGATTAGTAAAATAATGTCTCCGGCTCATAACGGTTTTGACCGAACGAATTGTCAAAACCCTAATGAGCCTGCCACATAACGGTTTTGGCCGAACCAACTGCCAAAACCCTAATGGGGCACCACCTCCTTTATCGCTCCTCAAAACTGTGCATACACACCTGCATCCGCATTCCGTAGAATGCGAATGCACAAAAGACAAAACAAATCCATCCGTGCAATACTAGGATCCGGCTTAAACCAAAGCCCACTAGTATTGCCTGTCCGAATAGCATACGCACACAAGCGCACGTAAGTGATCGCAGCCCTGCCGTAAAACCATACGGCCTCTACACGTTTCGCTCAGTGCAGGGAAACTATCTGTGTGGGACTCTAAAGACTCGACACTACGCTGGCAGTGGGTTTAACCACAGACCGCAAGCAGCACTAGCTGTACGTAACGGTCCCTAGGTAGATGTCGATAAGAAGGTCGATGAGGTAAACCCATCCGAACTCCTACTGAGTCTGTATGCGACAATCTCCACACAGTCCGGTCTGTTCGTCTGATACATCGCATGGCGGGCCTAGGGGGTGGTGAACGTCAGTCCCCTAATAGCGGTACAAGTCTTGTCGGAGTGAAGCCCAGAACACCCTGAGATAACACTGGAAACCTACCAGTATATCTCGCTTGCCCTGGCCAGGGACTACTCGTGTAATGGCTCTCCTAGACAAAGCGCGAAGTCAACCCCCAATACCGGGAGAGACGAATCCTGTTTAACCGTCACTGCCTCCAAGTGCTTCGGGACTGCACCCAACTACTACTTGTTTGCACGACTCCTTTGAGCCGTGGTAGGGTAGTAATCTAAGTACAGTGGGAACACACTCGAGGCGAAGTGACAGTGTCAAGTCAGCGGACTTAGCTGTACTCATGTCACCTGGGAACTGATAACTGACGATAGGTATAATACGATCCAACAGTTCCCGACGAGTTATGTCCAGTGTACTCGTAACCTTACGAGCACCCGCATACTATCTCCAGTACGACGTACTGATGGCTGTGGGACAGACCACCTCCTGAACTGGGATGAGAAGCGTATGCGCTAGTCTACTCCGGAGTATCGATGCCCCGTCTCGATAGTCCTACGACTAGGGACCTGTATAAGGATATGCTTGTAGATTACCCAGCCCCCACTAGTGTGACTGTCATCACAACGCTGGTAATCAAGCAAAGATCCTAAGGGCTCTACTAATATGTATAAGCGACATGCTAAAAGAAACATATGCACATATTGAAGTAGAAATAAACCAAGTAGCATACTACCATTTTGAGCAAGATTGTCTATACTACTATGAATTTCCCAAGCTTCCATTAAGTTATATACAAGCTAGTATGATACAGTAATGGCCTCTAGGGCATATACACTAACAATCTCCCACTTGCACTAAGGCCATGTACTGGCGTATCGAAGACCTATCATCTCGATCAGCCGCTCGAACTGAGTCTGGGGTAGGGCCTTCGTGAGTGGATCTGCAGTGTTATCTTCCGTATTTACTCTCTTCACCTCGATCACCCGGCGATCTACGATCTCCCTGATCAGGTGATACTGCCTCAAAATGTGCCTGGACTTCTGATGGGACCTGGGTTCCTACGCTAAAGCTATAGCGCCGTTGTTGTCACAATACAGCGGTATTGGATCAACAATGGTAGGAACCACCTGAAGCTCCGTAAGGAACTTCTTCATCCAGACAGCATCCTTTGCGGCATCGCAAGCAGCTATGTACTCCGCTTCCATAGTTGAGTCAGCAACGGTCTCCTGCTTGGAACTCTTCCAGCAAACCGCCCCTCCATTGAGGGTAAAGACATAACCCGACATGGACTTGGAGTCATCCTTGTCACTCTGGAAGCTGGAGTCAGCAAAGGCCTCGAGCTGGAGGTCTTTTCAGCCATACACCAAGAACATCTCCTTAGTCCTTCTCAGGTACTTGAGAATGTTCTTTACGCTATCCAGTGTTTCTTCCCTGGTCCGACTGATACCGGCTTACAACGCTCAATGCGTATGCTACATCTGGTCTGGTACATAACATCGCATACATTATAGAGCCCACCGCAGAAGCGTAGGGTATAATAGACATGCGATCCCTTTCCAAATCAGTCTTGGGAGACATCTCTTTGGAGACGGTGATCCCGTGACAAGCCGGTAAATTACCGCGCTTGGAATCTTCCATACTGAATCTTTTCAGTATGGTGTCAATGTACCTGGAATGTGAAAGTCCCAACATCCTCTTAGATCTATCATGATAGATCTGGATACCCAGAATGTAGTTGGCATCGCCGAGGTCCTTCATGGAGAACCTCTGTGACAATAATCCTTTGACTGACTGCAGCATAGGAATATCATTTCCTATTAGGAGAATGTCATCCACGTACAAGACGAGAAATACCACAGTTCTCCCTACAATCTTACTGTAAATGCATGGTTCATCTGGGTTTTTGATAAAGTCGAATTCCTTGACAGTATCATCAAAGCAGATGTTCCAACTCCGTGATGCCTGCTTCAGTCCATAGATGGAGTTGAGCAACTTGCACACTTTACCGCTGCTCCAACTCTGAATGAATCCCTCCGACTTATCCATAAAGACGCACTCTTCCAAATTTCCATTTAGGAAAGCCGTCTTTACGTCCATCTGCCAGATCTCATAATCGTGGAAGGCAGCAATGGCAAGAAGGATCCGAATGGATTTGAGCATAGCCACTGGAGAAAAGGTCTCGTCATAGTCCAAACCAGGTCTTTGACGAAAACCCTTTACTACAAGTCTAGCTTTATAGGTTTCAACCTGCCCATCTACACCAATCTTCTTTCTGAAGATCCATTTGCAGCCTACGGGTTTTACCCCTTCTGGAGCAAAGTCCAAAGTCCAAACTTTGTTGGTGTACATGGACTCTATCTCGGTCCGCATTGCATCCAGCCATTTTACCGAGTCACCGCTCTGAATGGCTTGCTGGAAGCTAGTAGGCTCACCATAATCCATAGTGCAATCCTCTCTATCCCCGTCTATGAGAAAACCGTAGTATCTCTCGGGCGGATGAGACTGCCTACTACTCCTGCGGATTGGCATAGGAATGTCCTGTTATTTCGAACCCTCTGGTTCTACCAAGCTTTCAGTAATAGCTCGTGGTTCCGGAATTTCTTCCAGTTTTATTGTGCTCCCACTTATCTGGTTTTCCAAAAACTCAGTTTCCAAGAAGCGGGCATGACGAGAAACAAAAACCTTTTGTTCCTCTGCGTAATGAAAAGATACCCCTTGGAGTTCTTTGGGTATCTCACAAACTTACACTGTACTGAACGTGCCTCGAGCTTGTCCGCATGCTGCTTTTTTACAAAAGCTGGACATCCCCATGTCTTAAAGTGTTTAAGATAGGGTTTCTTCCTACTCCACATCTGATATGGTGTGGTAGGCACTGACTTAGTAGGAACTTGGTTCAAAAGATATGCAGCTGTTTCTAGTGCATAACTCCATAATGATCGCGGCAACTCAGCCTTACTCGTCATGGAACGAACCATATCCAACAGGGTTCGATTCCGCCTTTTCGATACACCGTTGTGTTGTGGTGTTTATGGAGGAGTAAGCTGAGAGAGAATTCCATTCTCTTTTAAGAAGTCCAGAAACTCGGCACTTAAGTATTCACCACCTCGATCAGATCTCAGTGTCTTGATACTTTTGCCTGTTTGTTTTTCAACTTCATTCTTGTATTCCAGAAATTTCTCAAAGGCCTTGGATTTGTGCTTCATCAAGAAGACATGCCCATACTTAGAGAAATCATCTGTGAAAGTAATGAAGTATGAATAGCCACTTCGTGCATGTGTAGACATTGGACCACACACGTCACTGTGTATGAGTTCCACGAGCGAGCTCGCTCTTTCTCCGTGTCTAGTGAACAGAGTTTTTGTCATCTTTCCCATGAGACAAGATTCATAAGTGGCATAAGACTGGTACTCGAACGGATCCATGTATCCTTCTTTATGTAACTTTGTCAACCGTGTCTCATTGATGCGACCCAGTCTACAATGCCATAAGAAAGCCTGATTTAATTCCGGAGACTTTCTTTTAAGTGTGTTCTGGATACTGAAGACCTGAGCTTGATTCAAAACGTATATACCGTTTTTCAATGTACCTGACCCAATCAGAACTTGATTTAGGTGGATGTTTACAACATCGCTTACAAAAGTAAAATCACATCCTTCCTTAGAAAGTAAGGATACAGATATGATGTTACAAGTCGCACCTGGTACATAAAAACAGTCATGCAGAATAAATATCTGCCCAGTTGTCAGTCCTAGATGATATTCCCCTACGGATTCAGCATATATGCTCATTCCGTTAGCAACCCTGAGAGTCATATCACCTTTCCTGATAACCCTACGGTTTCTCAGAGCCTGTAACGAATTACAAATATGAGATCCTGATCCGGTATCCAATACCCAGGAAGTAGGGTTAACTAACGTACAGTTCTCTATCACAAACACACCCGAAGCCGAAGCCACAACATGCTTCGAATTCTGGCTACTGGCTTTGCAAGACCTGCAATCCTTCTGCCAATGTTCATTCCTGTAACAATAGGAACATCCTTCTCTTACTACATCCAGTCCCGAAACTTCTGCCCTTCTCTTTCTTTCTACTTCCCTGGTTTCCTTCAGGGTAGTAGGTAGAGACTGTTGAACTAAGTCAGTATCTGACCCGTTCTTCAACGTGGTCTTCAGGTCCGAGAGCTCAAAAGAGCTGGTCTCTGTAAGGACGTTGCCCCCTACGGATAACCCGATAGCCAACCTCGCTGGAAGCAATTCATTCGAGGTCTCATATCTTGCGATACGAGATTGCTCTCCATATAAATCTTTGTTATGGAGGAAGATAGAAACTAAGTCCATCTTCTCGTGCTGCCTCTGGTTTGCACCATCAACTGAGGCCAACACGAGGCACTTGGCTTTCGCACAGACTTCTTCCGATGTCCTACGGATATCAATATCCGTGAAAGGGGAAACTGGACCTGAGACGGCAGGGGTTGGATTAGTTAAGAGGTGTCCCAGTTTGTTATGGGGAATGGACATCTGGACAGACCTTTGCCAGTCAAAACAGTCAGATTCAGTCATTTTATTATCTAGATGTAACCTATGTCTGGTCACTGGGTCACTGCAGTTAAGAGAGAGAGAAGAAAACACTTTAGCATGATGCTCTTGCATGTTTAGATTGGTTTTTCATTTATCTAAACAGGATGGCTCCCACTGTCTCTCGAATCCCTCCTCAAACCATAAAGGAAGAATTAGTCGGGATCAATCTCACCGTACAATACTTGCTTAACCGTTCAGCCGGGCTGGTGTTGGTACTTCGATGGAGGTTTTCCCACGCTTTCGCGAAGTTCCTTAATTAAATAACCTCTTTTCCCTGTGGGCGTAGCCCCGCTAACACCTTTCTAGACACCTACTTGGTTTATAGCATTTATCGTTAAGTGAGAAAGTTCCCGAGGAGCAGCATATACTCACAGTAGGATCGAGATCCAAATATCTTCGCGTGACAAAACTGAAGGAATCATACCAGAATCATCACACTCCAAATGGTATGCAGCGCTAGCAAGTTTCAGTACTTTTGAAACTCCCGATGTGGATTTTTGCCCCATGCTCTTATGACCTTGACTAAGGCCAACAAATCATAAGTCACATGTCAAGTTCTACCCGTCGTTGTCAAGGTTGATTTGAACCCACCCGTATATACCCTTGACTATGGCCAACAAAGTAATACGACAGTCCCAAACCAACACATTCTATCTATGCAACATATGAATACCCACCAGCTACCAAACACTGTGCCTTAACTAAGGCCAACAAACACAGCTTGAATACTGTTGAATATTCATATGAAACGACGGAGGGCTACGAATGGTTTTGGCGAAACCGTGAACGTAGTGAACTTGATATAATCGATGGAACGAGATAGCTTTTAAAAGGAGTGGTTCAACCTCCGCGTTTAAAAAGCTGTTTTTTAGAAAAAAAAACCAAGTAGTTTTAAAGTGCTCCAACGCCTTTTACTTGGTTTATTTTCTTGCATTAATTCCAATGCGTCCCATCATTTAATCCTACCATTGCAGAAAACAACGAAAATATGACGTACGCTTATGCCATCCGCATTCGCCACGGGGCCCCGTCATCACCCGTTAGGTTACTTAACTAACGACAGAGCGGGGGCTGGACTAGCGCAGATGCAAAACATAAGCAACGCCTAAATAGATATCATATAGATATATATAAACATTCGTCACATGCAATGATAGTCATTCCAGATCACAGATGAATACAATGGATATACTAGGAATCCGCAATTCGTACGAGCCTGTAACGGAGAACGGATTACACGGTCGCGATGAATAGCCAAACCCCACCCTAGACCCCTACGGGTGCGGCAAACTACCCGCCAAGTACCCGAAGCGAAGCAACCTCCCTCAACACGGTGAGTAGGCCACTCGACACTTCGAGATACCCGGTAGTTTGTGCATCCCACCTTGGGTCGATCCTATGAGCAAAAACAGTAAAAAGAAATTATACAATGACGGCTACAACCCCGACCCGGTTGTGCGGCCAAACAAATAATATTACATCAATTTACAAATTTTACAATGAATGAAAGAAAAAGAAACTCTCATCTCACATCCACCCCGGCTATTCATCCGCGACAATCCATCGAGTTCATATACACAAACCATCAACATTACAGATTACAGATATGTATAACCCCCACTAATCGACGTATAGCGATTAGCGGACGTTCAATACATATATCACATCACAGAAAATATTCATTAGCCAAAGTGTACGGAATATCGATCAAAATACGGATTTGTAACCACCCTAAAACCCATTTTGTTCTCTGGAAAATCTGGGTAGAAACAACATGTATTAAAAATCCCAAAACAGCCAACTAAGCACACTGCACCAAACTCGGTCCACGGCCGAGTCAACTCGGCCGCGGATCCACGGCAAGAAGCATGTTCTTGCCGCGGAACAGCGGCGCATTGACCGGTTCAGTGGACCGTTTTTGGTCTGTGTCTTTAGAAAACCCTGAGACAATTTTTCATATATTTTAAATCACTTTTTGAGCAGTATAAAAAATCGACAGAAACTTGGTTTTTCCCGGGAGTGTTTTGCGACTTTTTTCCGATCGATATTCTTAACACTTTGCTAACTTGCTAGTTTATGTTTAGCTAGGCTCTGATACCACTGTAAGTCCACGTTACTCACCCCGGTTCTTACGGGGAGGCGGAAACGGCGAAAAACAATTTTTGGCGCAAAGGCAACATGGACTAAAAGCCGGATCTTTGCTAAACTAGAAACTAACAAACTACTAGAGGCTTTAACTACTATGCCATAGAAAATATACCTCACGAAACCGGTCCTTCGGGTCTTCTCTTCGCTGTCCGGCTCTTCCATCCACGCTCCGAGGGTCGATCCGGATCTTGGTCACCTCCGCGGCCTTCTTGAGTCGAAGACGATCCACCCGAGAGATGTATACCGAGCTCCACCTCGAGCCGAGGCAACTAGGGCAACAAGATTGCTAGTCTTGAAGTCCTAGGTTGTGTAGAAGAGGTTGAAGGAAGTATTTGTCTATGTGGATTCTTTTTATCTCAACACATGAGATCAAAAGAATATTTCAAGAGGTGGAAGATGAAGGAGATCAAGCAACCATGGAGCTTTCTTTGTTTCTTCTCCTTGCAAGAGAGAGAATGAAAAAAGAGAAATGAAATTATCAACTAAAGAAAAAAGGCACCATGGTTGCAATAATAGTAAAACAACATCATTACCAATCCTATCATGATAAAGTTGATGCTACATTGAATTGACCATTTTCATAATCAAAAAGAAAAAGAAAATCCAAAGAAGTGTGTAGACCTCTCATGAAGGTCAATGGTCAACTCCGGTCAATGGGTCAACAAAGTCAAGAGAGGTCATGGTGGTCAAATGGTCAATGCAATTAGCCATCACAAATTATCACAAAAAGGATTAGTAAAGTAATGTCTCCGGCTCATAATGGTTTTGACTGAACGAATTGTCAAAACCCTAATGAGCCAGCCACATAACGGTTTTGGCCGAACCAACTGCCAAAACCCTAATGGAGCACCACCTCCTTTATCGCTCCTCAAAACTGTGCATACACACCTGCATCCGCATTCCGTAGAATGCGAATGCACAGAAGACAGAACAAATCCATCCGTGCAATACTAGGATCCGGCTTAAACCAAAGCCCACTAGTATTGCCTGTCCGAACAGCATACGCGCACAAGTGCACGTAAGTGATCGCAGCCCTGCCGTAAAACCATACGGCCTCTACACATTTCGCTCAGTGCAGGGAAACTCTCTGTGTGGGACTCTAAAGACTCGACACTACGCTGGCAGTGGGTTTAACCAAAGACCGCAAGCGGCACTAGCTGTACGTAACGGTCCCCAGGTAGATGTCGATAAGAAGGTCGATAAGGTAAACCCATCAGAACTCCTACTGAGCCAGTATGTGACAATCTCCGTACAGTCCGGTCTGTTCGTCTGATACATGGCATGGCTGGCCTAGGGGGTGGTGAACGTCAGTCCCCCAATAGCGGTACAAGTCGTGTCGGAGTGAAGCCTAGAACACCCTGAGATAACACTGGAAACCTACCAGTATATCTCGCTTGCCTTGGCGAGGGACTACTCGTGTAATGGCTCTCCTAGACATAGCGCGATGTCAACCACCAATACCGGGAGAGACGAATCCTGTCTAACCGTCACTGCCTCCAAGTGCTTCGGGACTGCACCCAACTACTACCTGTTTGCATGACTCCTTTGAGCCCTGGTAGGGTAGTAATCTAAGTACAGTGGGAACGCACTCGAGCGAAGTGACAGTGTCAAGTCAGCGGACTAAGCTGTACTCATGTCACCTGGGAACTAATAACTGACGATAGGTATAATAACATCCAACAGTTCCCGACGAGTCCTGTCCAGTGTACTCGTAACCTAACGAGCACCCGCATACTATCTCCAGTACGACGTACTGATGGCTGTGGGACAGACCACCTCCCGAACTGGGATGAGAAGCGTATACGCTAGTCTACTCCGGAGTATCGATGCCCCGTCTCGATAGTCCTACGACTAGGGACCTGTATAAGGATGTGCTTGTAGATTACCCATCCCCCACTAGTGTGACTGCCATCACAATGCTGGTAATGAAGCAAAGATCCTAAGGGCTCTACTAATATGTATAAGCGATATGCTAAAAGAAACACATGCACATATTGAAGTAGAAACAAACCAAGTAGCATACTACCATTTTGAGCAAGATTGTCTATACTACTATGAATATCCCAAGCTTCCATTAAGTAATATACAAGCTAGTATGATACAGTAATAGCCTCTAGGGCATATACACTAACAATTATTACTTATCACTTCATGCATACTGTTATTCATTGTTATGCCGTATTCATGGTTTTACATGCTATTGTTGATTTGGATTCGGGTTTCCATGAGATTTTCTTGATTTGGGGGAAAACCGCAAAACTTGTATAAGCTTCTTTCCTCTCTTTTAAATAAAAAGTGTGGTTTTCCCATGATGTATGAGTCGTCCACCATGAATTTGCTGATGGATTTCGAGACCCGATTCGAGGAGATGGATGAACCGTTTCGGGTACATGGTGGGCCCGGTGCGGTACCCCGGGGCAAGAAGATCGTGTTGTTGACGTTGAGCCTGTGCACGGGAGCACGACCGACCGGTGATATTACCCGACGCGTCGGATATCCGGAGGATACCGTCGTGGTCATGAGATGGATGGTAGGGGCCGCCCCGGACTGACGGCGCCCTAGTCACTGTGAATGAGACATTGAGATTTCAAGATATTGAGGTACAGAGACTGTGATACAGAGATATCGAGATATTGGGATTACGTTTTGTGCCGATGCTAGGCACTGTTTTATGATGATTTCATTATGATACCTCATTTTAAAAATACATAAATCTCATTAATTTATGATAGCAGTTTTCTTCAGTACATGCATTCTGTTTCATGCATTCATACATCATCCATATGATATATTGCTACCTAAGGCACTGACACGGGCATATGGGATTACACTTGGGTTAGATATTTACCCTACTCATTGTTATAGACTGCTGGTTATATTTGAGGATATATTATGATCATATGACCTAGGATTGCGTTGTTCATGTGGTCTCTGTTCGTAGATGTTTTTCTATTCACGAGTTGGCAACTCACCCCCGTTGTGCCCAGTTTCTTGCAGGTTTGCCGTACAGGTTTCATTACGGCTTTGCGGGAACAGTTTCGTTCGGATAACTTGCTAGTAGGTGGGTTTATTGGTATCGTACCCATCATATTACCTTGTATAATATTATTTAGTTGTATCTAGTAAATTCCATCAACCAAACATGTATTTATTTTTGAGATAGAGACCAGTGATGTTATTCCTTCGACCTTAGAGTCGCGCGTTGTATTTCTGTGGATTTCTTGTTGTTTTGAGTTTCTTTTTGAGTTTTGATCCTCGCCTTTGGCGTTGTATATTATATTGCTTGTGTGGTTGTGACCGTCGATTGACGAAGAGCTAGCTCCCGCTTGGGGATGCCTTTTATTGATTTTGTATACTATTCATGTTGTATCCCGTTTGGCAGCCAGTATTTACAAAGGAGACTCTGCCGAAATTTTCAAGAAATACTTGATGTTTTTTTTATTAAAAAAATGCATAATTCGGCTATGCTTTTAAAACTACTTGTTTTAAGTTGTTTTTTCTTCACTCTACTACTTTTCTTGGTTTGGATTTCTGGGTTTTCGGCTTACTTAGATTACGTACGCCTCGAGACGTTTCGTAGTTTATGTGCCGGTCATGTTCCGTACTTTCGGGACGTGACAAAGTTGGTATCAGAGCGTTAGGTTTTACCTTCGGAGCGTAGGATGACCCTTGGTTGATGGAATAGGTGACTAAAGTAGAGTGACGTGCCGTGGGTATGTTCCGCGGCATACTTACGATACGCTACTCTACTTAAGAAGCCTTAGGATGCACATTTCTTTGTTCAGTATTATATTCATTCCTGATCTAGCCTCATCGGTACCAGTTATGGTTTTGCTGCCACGATTACGGGCACGGAGAGCTATAGCTAGAGTTGCGGTCAGCACGAGCTCGTCCCGAATGAGGACTGACCAGAGCGTAATTCCGGCGGCACGCGATTGCGGAGATGTGTCTTTTTACTGTGTTTTCGCGCCACGAGCGTTTGGCGGATCGCCTTTACGAGATTTCTCGGACGTGCCGATCAGTACCAGAGGATTGAGACAATGATAGAGGCCAGCCAGACTTTGATGACCGTTGGCGTATTGCTTATTCATGATGATTGAGGCACTGTTCAGCGTGCAGACGAGCGAGCCAGTTATTGCTGCGAACGACGAGATATCGCCCCAGATGTTGGAGCTATTGCAGTACGAGTTATACTAAGAGATGATAGATGGTCGATAGTCACCCGAGGATGAATGACTAGGACATGTGGTTCGTTCGCCTACCCCGATGCGAGGTCATCAGATAGATTGATTCCAGCTAGAGACGACTTCACGCGGAGATGTTGAGAGTCGACAGAGACGATCGAATATCAGCAACCTATTATTCTAAGTTTAAAGTATTCGGAAAGAGCATGCAGGCAATTCTATGGACCCTCTAGAAGAATGAAACCCTAACTCGACTTAATGACCGTGTGAAAGCCTTTGAACCTTAGGGTTTGCGGCAGTTCCGCGGCGCCATTAGTTAGGCTTGGGTTTGCCCTTCTACGGCTGGACCGTCGATGCTGTGGTACGTACTCGATACTGTTAAACTGTACCCAAGATGTTGAGCTCTCGGGGGCTTATGAGGTTTTGACAAATCGATCGGATGGTTCGACTTCATTCGGATGCCAGGTGGTGAGATGCATTTCTTGGGAGACTCCAGATACGAGGATAGCCGTAGGAGCTAGTCCATGCAGCCACGACGAGACGAGTCTGGAGCAGTCGACATTAAAGAAAGTGGAGTAAGAGGTTCATACGAGATCTTGATGAGACGATGTTCCACTCCACCGACATCAGAGATGCAATACGCATGTCGAGACATTGTACTTGGATATACCTTCCAGAAGGAGTCGCGATGAGTCTGCAGCCGTTCCGGAACGAGAACAGATCTAGTAAGGGACGATGACTTTCGGACAGTTCGGCAGAGACGAGATTTGGGAGAGATCTCGACAGGAACTTTCTGGAATGAATTACGAGAAGACTTGGACCCAGGAGTGGTCATGTTACGCACACCGGCAGGCCAGAGTTCAGGATCGTCGACCAGACATGCTATGAGTGACCACGACAGTTGGCCAGAGATTCATGGAGGATGTGCTTGAGCGGGACTATTCCGCCATACTTGATTTTGGTATTTTGAGCGATCTATTCGCATGATTTGGTTTTGATGATTGAGTTTCATGATATCGTTTTCATGCACCATGGTTGCACCTACTGAGTATTTACGATTTTTGCACAGTTGTTGCACTTGAGATAGTTTTCGTGCCTTGGTTTCTCATGTTTGTGATTATAAGGATTTCATACAGTTGAGTTGACTTATGCGTATATACGCATACGATTTGGTTTTTGCACTCGGTATAGTTCACATATGCTTGCAGTGCAGTGATACACATTTTGTGCACTTAGATGCACTGAACTTCGATTTCGATTGTGATGCTCGATATTGGTTTTATGCACCTTCTCCACCTGATTGGATTTTGCGCATGTTCGACGCTTGATATTGGATTTCATGATTTCGTGCATGATGGATGCACCTGGTTTGGATTTTCGTGCATGTTGAGCGCATGTTTTGAGAAGCGATTTTGGTGCACACCAGATGCACTAAATCGAGATTCTTCGTGCGTGTCAGACGCACCTGTCCTTGCTGTCAGGCACACACTATGCCTATGACAGATGTTGTGTGCACAACCGATGCACTCAGATGTTGTTTCTGTGCGCATGTATGGCACATATATGGATTTTGATTTCCGTGCGCACAAGACGCACATAGCATTTATATGCATATTTTGGGATTGATTTCTTATAGAGCAGTACGTTTTTATGATGATTGCTATGAGTTTTTGTTCTGAGCAGGACTAGTCAGAGGACAGTACCTGAATATATTTTGCATGCATTGATAGTTATTGAAGGGATTTCCAAAAAGCGAGCTATAGTCTCAGTATTTACCTACGTGTCTGATATGACACAAAATGTTTAAAAACAAGGAGACCCTTCTAAATTGTTTCCAAAACAGTGGAACGTACATATTAAAAAAAGGATATATATATATATGTAGTTATTTTCTTACAATAGACGTCCGCCACTGTGCAGTGCTGCGAGTATCGCACATCGATTTGAAGAAGATTTGGCATGCATTGCTTCCAGATATTTTAATGATGTATATCATATTGATTTTCATTTTGGATTTAGACATTGTGTCTTCACCATGACTCCGATGATTGCGGGATGATGGATGGAGTTTTGATTTTGAGTTATATGCTCATTATTTTTGATGCGCATGCGCTGCGCTACGATTTGTTTTATGTATTTATGATTTCGGAGCCCCGATGACTTGATGGTTTTCCTTAGATATTTTAGTATTTGGGGGGGAGTTTTAATTTAAATTCGGGGACCGAATTTCTTTAAGGGGGAAAGATTGTAACATTTTGAAAATCGTTTCGGTGAAATTTCGGAAAAATCGGTAAAATAAAGGGGTTTTCTGTAAAAAGTCAAAATACAAATATCTTTATTATAAAATTAAATATACATATTCTAGTTATGAAATTGCTAGTATTTGGTGTTTATTGAGCCACTGGTGAAATTTCAAATTTTCTGAAAAAAATTTCCGAAATTAAATATTTTAATATTATTTTAAGCCGTCACTAATACAATTAGTTTGGGAAAATTACAAATTGGAATGAGTTGAAACAAATTTTGTGCATCATAACACATTAAATAAAATTTTATCATGTGGTTTTTGAAATGAAATGGTTTGCCAAAACGGTTTAGAAAATATCGAAGAAAAAAGGCTTTTTTGGTGAAATTAGTGTAAATAGATATTGGGGTATAACATTTATCATTTTTCCTCACCCACACTCACCCACACCCTCTCTCCTCTCCCCAAATCAGCAGCCCAAGTTTCCCCCTCCTCATTTCCTCACTTGTTTTGCCCAAAAGAAATGAAAAGAAAAAGGAAATGAAAGAATAAAAGAATATATAAGTACGGGCTTTGACCTTGGGTTGACTTGATATCATTTTCCCCACTTGACTCTCCCTCCTCTCTCCCTCAAATTCCTGGCCAAAATCAGCACCCTACTGCAGCAGCCCTCCCTAAAAAAAAATCCCACCCAATTTGCATCAAAAATCCACAAAAATGCTTCAAAATCCATACAATTTCAAAGCTAATTCCAAATCTAACTCCTACCCATTTTTCCTTAGCCTCTCAAGCATGGTTTTTGGTGAAAAGTTTTCAAATTGGAGATCAAGATTTTCATGCTAGATCCCAAATCTTGTGAGGTAAAAATCTTGAGCTTTTTGTTCAATTGTTGGTTATTGCTTTAATCTAACTTAATTAGGATATGAATTGTGGTTCTAATTGAAAGATTTAGGTTTTCAAGAGAACGATTAAATTATAGTTAGGGTTTTTGTTGTGTGATTATGGTTGCAAAGTGGAATTCATCATTTTGTGATATGTGAAACATAATCAAATTGTTAGTTTGCAAATTGTTAAGTGGAATTATAATATTTAAGCTATATTGCTAATTAGGTTTTTGATGACTTTATTATCATTATAAAATTTAGTTTAATACTTAGATCATGAAAATCCAAGCTAGATTGTTGTATGTGCATTTTTGCTATAAAATTGTTTAAATTGGTTAAATTGTAAACTAGAATTTTGGGGCTAATAAATTTAATGAGATTAATTTATGAAAATGGTTTTTATGACTTATTTAAGATATTTAATATGTATTATGGCCATTAGAATTGTTAAAACATCAAGTTTTGTACTAAAACGGAAAATTTTTGCTTGCTAGATTTTCGGAAAAATAGCTTTTAAGGTGAATTTGGGGGTTTTGGTGAATTTTAACCTATTTTATATTATAGTTAGTGTTCGTGGATGCGCAAATGAGTGTGTTTGGGTTTTCTTGCATGCGTAGGCGATAGGTTTTGACCTATGCGTGATAGGCGTGCCGATTTGATTTTCGTATGCCGTTTCAATTTCGAATTTGGTTTTAATGCGATACGGTGCGTTATGATATGTAGGTACCCCATGTGGACTTCGAGACGACAAGCAAGCACGCGGCGACGTCGGCACCGGCGAGCGAGGACCAGGTGAGTAGATTTATATCTACAGAGAGAAGTCGGGTGGATGGCGTATAGTGTTAGTTATATGTATGCCCTAGAGGCCATTACTGTACATTGGATGTATATTGTAGTGGATGCTGGGACGTATATAGGCAGGACTTTCTTGCTCGACATGATAATACGCTATCTGGTTGCTCTTTATCTTAACGTGTATAATTTCAGTCTCTCTATTACATGTTGATAAACACCTTAGGATGTGTACTCGACTTCCAGGACTATGATGTAGATCATACTAGTGGGGCCTGGGTAGTCCATGAGTGCATCCTTCAATGTTCCTAGTCGTGGGAATATCGAGACGGGGCATTGATATTCCAGAGTAGACTAGCGTATATCTTCTCGACCCATATGATGGGCGATGGATGATCCTATATCCATTGGTGTTTGACATCAGAGATGGTATGCGGGTGCTCAGTGCAGACTGGGTACACTGAACGGACTCGCCGAGAACTTCCAGATGGTATTATACCTCACGTCAGATGGCAGTTCTGTGGTGACACTGGTACAGCTTAGTCTGTTGACCCGAGATCGTCATAGAGTCTTATGTGTCTACCACTGCGCTTTGATTTCCACCCTACCACGGCTCTACTGAGTCGTGCGAACATGTGGTTTTTGGGTACAGTCCTGATTCACATGGAGGCAATGAGCGATAGGAGGGGATTCTTCTCTCCCACTATTGGGGGTTGATGTTGTGCTATGCTCAACTGGCCATAACTGGAAATCTCTGGCCAGGGTTGCACTAATATACTGGTAAGTGTTATAAGTAGTTTCGTGCTTGTTATGGACCTTACATCGGCATGACTTATCGAGCTACTGGGGTCTAACGTTTACGACCCCTAGGAGAGACATGCGACATATCAGACGAACAGACCGGACTGTACGGTAAGTGTTACTGGTTGGATTCACAGGAGTGTGAGCGGGCTTGCTCGTTGATCTTCTGATTGCTCAATACCCGAGTGGCCGTTACGTTTAGCAGACCGCTTGTACCTTGTGGGTGTTTGATATGATCATCACCTGCTGCCGGCGTATTGACGAGTCTTTAGAGTCCTACACAGAGGTTTCCTAGCTCAAGCGAAACGAAATAGGAGCGCATATGAGATATGTGCGGGACCGAGAATAATACCAGTCTGTGATACTAAATTCTATTCTCGCGATTTGTATCATTAGACGGTTATATGAGATATAGCCGGGTTACCGAATCAAATGTTGATTCGATACATTGATACACTTGATATTAGTCGGTTATATGCAGTAAGACCGGATCATTAAATCAAGTGTTGATTTAATGATTTAATGTATAATTATATATTTGATATATTATTTTACATTAACTAGTATTTGTTCACTTAAGATGGATTTTCTCACTTGATGTGCACATTGTATATATGATATAGTTTTGTGCACTAGTTTGTATCATGTTTGATGATACATGCAAACTTGGGTGTGTGTATGCTTTAAACCATGTTTAGGTTAATGGTTAGGGTTTTAAATTATTCACTTATTCATTTTATTTACTTTTGGCAAAAATGAAATGGTGGCTAACTTTGTTTTTTGCTTAAGCTTCATGAAGCTTCTTAGCTTTATCTACCATTTTGTTTTTTCCTTAACCTAACCATTTACCTAAACCCTAGTTTATTCTCTACATGTGTTAGCCTCACCCATGGTTGCATTATGATAAGATCACTTGATTTATTATTATTCATTAATTCTTTTCTATTCTCTTCTTCTTCTTCTTCTTGATGAAGAAAAAGAAAGCTTGCTTGAAAATTATCAAGTGTTGAAATCAAGTGAGAAATCCAATTCTAAAGTGAACCCACTTCCTATTTTTTCATCCTCTACCACTTGCCATGTAGTAGAGTGTGTTATCATCACAAGTTTTATGACCAAGTGAAGATGGAGCTTGATCTTGAGTTGCCTCAACGTAGATCATCTTCGGCATTGAAGTCGACTACCTAGCCCGATCATTTCTCCGACGAATCCATCGCCAGAGTCCGGGATCCGATGATCGCAGTGGAGGGACGTCATCACGTAGCTAAAGAAGTGGAGGACCGGATCTACAAAGGTTGTAGTCCCATTCACTTAGTAGCAAAGTAGTTTGCTTGCTTTTTTCTCCTTACCTCTAGTAACGATCTAGCATTAGGGTTCTTTGGCACATGGAAATCTTTGATTTTGGCATGGTTGATCAGTTGTAGAACCTCATGGGTGTGCCTAGGAACCCTACAGTGGTATCAGAGCTAGTAGGCATTGGATGTCGACCTATGGGGGGTTCTCACTGTGTGACAGTGTGGCGAAGCATAGGTTCTTACCCCCAGGGTGTCCCGAGACCGGAAGGTGTTCCGACGGGTTGTAGTCCTCGCGAGGGGTCATACGTAAAAAGTAGCGGCTGAGGGACCCGTTGGTGCCACGGCGACCCCATTGGATGGGGTGGCTGCCTGACCTACAGTGGTATCAGAGCCTAGCTAGAGCTTTAGGCGAAGTGTAGACGATGTTAGAAGTCCGATCGAACCCGAAACCCTAATCCAAAACCATTCTCTGTACATTTTTTGAAATCGTGGATTTTTATGAATTAAAAATATGCAGAAAAATCAGCAGGGTTTTCTAAGAAATACTGTGCAGCACGTGCGCCAGAGTCCACTAAATCGCCGCGGAAACGCGGCACGAGCATGGCTCGTGCGGCGGTTCCGCGGCCATACAGTACCATTATTTTGTGAATTTTGCACAGTAATTTCTTTCTTTAGTTGCTGAGTTTTCTGGGAATTTTTAAATTATACTCAAGATTTGAGTTTTTTGGGTTGTATTGGGAGTTCGTAGATTCGATCGGATTGTCTAATTTTGTCTATGTGGTTTTCCGAGTAATTTTAGAATATGTTAAAAAGTTCGACCGGATATAAATACCCACTTTTTCCCCTGCCGGGAAATTTCCAATTGTTGGATTTTTCCGTAGTTTAATAACGTTCTAAGTAGTGCAAGTAACTTGATGGACCCTCTAGAAGACAACAAAACTTAACTCGATTATGTGACCATCTTGAACTGCCTTTTGAACCTTAAGGTTTAGGGCAGTACGGTGTGCCACATGTGAGGCGTTGGCTTGGCCCTTCTACGGCTGGACCGTTGGTACAGAGGCATGAAGTGAATGTTTTTAAACTTATTTCATGTGTTGAGCTGTTTCGGGAAAACTTGGGTGTTTGACTGTTCGATCGGAAAGTTTAACATTTTCTATTTATCTGGAATGTGATACAATATTTGGAATCCAAAACTATTTATGAGATAACTGATTTGGATGTTATAAACATAGCACTTTAGTCTCATTTGATCGGTTGCCACGGAATTTTGATGCGATCAAAAGTCCGTAACAATCACGTAGCGTACGCGGATACTCGCCGGATAAACTTAATAGACAGCTACACCCCTTAGCCCCGACCAAGTGACTGTAGGAGAACCCTATCGCCGAAAGCATCCGTTCGGGTGCTCGCGGTAGCGGTGTTCCGCCTTGGTGCACTTCGTCGACGGCATCTGGGGTGCAGCCGTCTACTAAAGTTTGCGACGAGCATTCATTCAGGATGTCGGGAATCTTGTTGAATTGCCCGACTTGATATTGAAAAGAGTTTTCGATAATGAGACTAAAATGCGGGGTTTATAATTGTTAGGAATGCGATGTCTAAGGAATTCATTTGGTTAGGCATGCGATGTCTAAGTAGGTTGCGGAATCCAACTGTTGTAGTTTTACACTTTCTTTTCTGCGACCGTAAGTGTAATATGTGATATCGCCGGTTTCGTTGCTATATGTCAACGACAATTGGGATTCGTATATTTACTTACGTTGATGACATGTGATGTTATGTGTTGCTGGATATGTTATATTGGATCGTCGTGTTTGAATAGCCGGGGTTTTTTATGTGAGACGAGTGTTTTTCATTTTCATTCATGTAAAAACTTGTATGTAATATTCTTTTATTGGGGCACTTCTAGGTTGCGGATGATGTCACCATTTGTATATTATTTACTTTTCCGCATTAGGATAGACCCAAGGAGGGGAGCACACGTAACCGGGTTCTAGGGTCCAGTGGGAGACCATCTCGAGGAGTCGAGTCCGGGTCTCCTAACCCTAGAATTGGTAGGGTTGCTTGCCGCTCTCGTAGGGGTCTTGGGGTGTGGGTTTGGCTATTCATCACGACCGTGTAATCCGTGTTTTATACTGGCTCGTATAGAAAACACGGACGTCCTAGTATATCCAATATTTCATATGATATTTTCTGCTGCGTTATCTGTGATATGATCATGTGATTTGTTCAGATAGATATTGTATATAGTATATATGATATATTATATAGACGTTGCTTATGTTTTACACCCGCGCTAGCCCTGCCTCGCTCTGCCGTTAGTTACATAACCTAACGGTGCAGACGGGACATCGAGACGAATGCGGATGGCATAAGCGTACGTTATATTTATCTGTGATGTTTAGGTGGACTTAAATGATGGGATATTCATTAATGTGATTAATGAAAGAAAATAAACCTAAAAGATGTTGTGGAATCGAATTTCAAAAATAAATCAGGTAGCTACAGTTCTTGCTTTGCATTGCGGTGTTCCTTGAAGAACATCCTGCACCTTATTCGATAAGGAAAGGACCGAGATCCCTTCACCGGGAGTGACTCCTTTAGCAATAACTGGGAGATGCTACGACCCTCGGTTTGTCTTTTGATTGCTTCTATAGTTTCTGCTTTGCACAGCGGTATATATGATATATCCTGCACCTTATTCGATGAGGAAAGGGCCGACGACCCCTTCACCGGGAGTGACCCCTTTAGCAAAACTAGAAAAGCCTAAAAAACATTCCATTTAAAAAAAACCATTTGATACCGCAACGAGATCAAGTTCGAAGCGTTAAAGGTTTTATTAAAAACCATTCGCAACCCTCCGTCATTTTAGGAAGTAGAGTACTTAGTATTCGTGCTGTGTTTGTTGACCATAGTCAAGGCACAGTGTACGGTAGCTAAGTGATGTCTTCCTACACCGCATATGATGCGATTAGTTAGGACAGTCGTGTGACTTTGTTGACCTTAGTTAATGGTCATGTGGGTGGGTCTAATTAATCACAAAATGACGGGTAGAACTTGACTAGTGCTTATGATTTGTTGACCATAGTTAAGGTCATAAGTGCTAGGGGTAAATACCTTTATCGGGAGTTTCAAGTATTGAAATTTGCAATGAGATTGCATACCTTCTATATGATAGTTGGATCCCGATACCCACTGCGAGTAATTGTTACTCCTGGGAGAGTTTTGCACTTTGTAATTAGCCGATCAAGTAGGTGTCTAGAAAGGTGTCAACGGGGTTACGCCTCTGGGAAAACGTGGTTTACTTTAATTAGGTCCGTGCGAAAGCACGGGGAACCTCCCTCAAAGTACCGACACTGGCCTGGCTGAAAGATTGGCGAACTTGTAGAGTGTAATTAATCTCGGCTAGTCTTTCCTTTTAGGGTTTGAAGGAAGATTTGATAAAAACAGTGGGAGCCATCCTGATTAGATAAAATAAATAACCAATCTAATCTTGCAAGAGCGCACGCAGAGTGTTTTCTTCTCTCTCTTTCCAGGTAGCGACCATATCACGCCTTAATCAAGATAATAATATGGATGTATTGACCGAACCCGTTTGTTATACTGAGCTGGGGAACGTTGGTCCCGCTCCAACTTATAATTGTTATAAGACAGAGCAGGAAATAGGGGAATACCAAGATTCCTATGCCGCCCAAACGAAGAAAGTGCATATGATGCATCTTCTTCGGGTGTGTTCACTACAAAGAACTGTTTCTCAGTGTCCTATACGTCCTAGGTATTAGATACCGGATCAGGATCCCGCAAATGTAATCCGTTACATAGGGCTACAGAAAGGTAGAGAACTGAGAACGGGTGATAAGTTTCATGAGACAGAAAACGGGGCAAGTGTTGCAGCCAAGTCTGTTGGTCACTGTCACTCTGTATTACCAATACATTGATTCTGAACAAATGTTTTTAGATACCGAACCTGATGCACAAAATCCTATCAATCTCTTTATTAGTAAAGAAGGATATAATTTTGTATTGATGGATAATGTTTTGAACATTTCCTATATCAAAAGTTGATCGGTTCAGGCACGTTATCTAAAAGCATTGACGTTCTAAATCAAACTACAGTTCCTAATATACGGAACACACACAAGAGGAAGAGTTCAGATGTGAACGATTCCTTCTTAAGGTATTGTAGACTAGGTCATATCAATGCGACCCGACTAGCTTAAGTTGCATTCTAGATGCATATTTAAATCAGTTTGAATTTACATCTTGTGAAACTTGCCAGTCATGTCACAAAGATTAGATGACCATAGCTCTGTTTATTGGAAACAGAGAAAGAGTTAGTGAACTCTTGGGACTGATACATGATGATGTATGTTAGGTCCCCTGTCTACATATGCCAGGACCGGTTCTTTGTACTTCATTACATTCTCTGATAATCTCTCAAGATTTAGCCGTATGTTCCTGTTGAAACATAAGTCCGAAGTTTTTGAGATATTCACAGAATATAAATTAGAAGTAGAGAACCAAAAACCGGGTATAAGTATTATGTCCTATGATAATATCATGGAGGAGAATACTTATGCATGGAATTCTTGGACTATTCTAAAGGAGAATGAGATTCTCTCTCGGTGTTACTCCTCTGAATACACCACAGCACAACGGTGTATCGGGACGGAGCAATCGCACCATATTAGATATGGTGTGCTCTATGATGAGTACTATTGAGTTACCTATTTCCTTTTGGGGTTGTGCACTTGAGAAGCTGCATACCTATTGAATTGGGTTCGAGTCAAATCAGTGCCTACCACGCCATATAAGATATGGTATGGGACGAACCAATCTCTTAAGTAAGTTAAAATTTGGGGTTGTCCGGCTTATGTCAAAAGCAAAATCCGGACAAGATTGAGGCAAGGTCAGTTCTGTAGAACTGGAAAAGTTCCAGCTATACAAACTCCAGCTAATGATTTGACAGAACCAAAGGATTCAATAGTCCCCGACGAACCTCAGCCTCTCCGCCGATCTGGTAAGGGTTCCTCATCCTCCTAAGAGACACTTCGGTTTCTCGATGACAGTGGGAGTGAGGATTGCATCATGAGATGATGACCCAACTAGTTTCGAGCAGACCATCAAGAGTAGGGACTCTGTAAGAATGGCTGGATGCTTAGCGATCTGAGATGGAATCCATGTACACCAACAAAGTATTGACTTTAGATGCTATATCTGAAGGGTTAAATCCCCATCAGAAGCAAGTATATCTTAAGAAGATTACTTGGTGTAGATGGAAAGGTTGAGACTTTCAAAGCTAGACTTCTTAAAAGGTTTTCGTCATCGACCAGGCGTGGATAATGATGAAACCTTTTCTAGTGGCTGTGCTTAAGTCCATCTGGATCCTACTTGCCACGGCTACATACCATGACTACGATATCTGGCGGTTTGGTGTCATGACTGCTTTTCTAAATATTGATTTAGAAGAGAACGTCTATAAGTACACAGCCAGAGGGCTTCGTAAACAGTGGGAGCAGCGGAAACGTGTGCAAGTTGCTTTACAGATTAAAGCAGGCATCGCGGAGTTAGAACGTCTGTTTTGATGTGGTAGTCAAAGTGTTTGACATCATCAAAATGGTAGACGAACCTTGTATATACAAAAAGGTAGTAGAGAGTAAGGTGGTGATCCTCGTAGAGTACGTGGACAACATACTCTTGATAGGGAAGGAGTTTCCTATCCTACACACGGTCAATCTCCTCTTATCACATGGATTCTCCTTATAGGATCAAAGTGATACCTCCTAAATCCTGGGTTTTGGATCTATGAGATAGATCTAAATGGATGTTGGGATTCTCACTAGTTGTGGTGAGATGGTATCAGTTGATCCTGGGGAGAATCACTGGAAAGGTTCCAGGGTGATAAGGACGACTGAATGTCAGTCGCAGGCATTGTCTTTTACCCTCAGTGGAGGGACGGTATGTTGGAAGAGTTCCAAGCTAGATACCGTGGCAGACTAGACGATAAAGGCTGGTAACATCGCTATTAAAGATACTACAAAAGAGGCAGTTTGGGTGTATATTGGTTCATGAGATAAACTAGGTTCCTACCATTGTATGACAATGGAAGTGTGGCTTTGGCCCAGGAACCCTGGTCCCATCAGTGACCCAGACATATTCTGAGGCAGCATCACCTGATCATGGAGATAGTTGATCTCCAGGGTGATCGAGGTTAGGAGAGTAGACTCAGAGGACAACACGGCGGATCCACTCACAAAGGCCTTTTCCCAATGAGAGATTTTTTAAGGGATGGTCGAGTATTAGATACTGCAACCACTGCTACAGATGGCCCTAGTGCAAGTGGGAGATTGTTAGTTATATGTATGCCCTAGAGGCTATTACTGTACATTGGATGTATGTTGTATTGGATGCTGGGACGTATATAGGCAGGACTATCTTGCTCGACATGATAGTACGCTATCTGGTTGCTCTTTATCTCAACGTGTATACTTTCAGTCTCTCTATTACATGTTGATAAAGCCCTTAGGATGTGTACTCGACTTCCAGGACTATGATGTAGATCATACTAGCGGGGCCTGGGTAGTCCGTGAGTACATCCTTCAATGTTCCTAGTCGTGGGAATATCGAGACGGGGCATCGATATTCCAGAGTAGACTAGCGTATATCTTCTCGACCTATGTGATGGGCGATGGATGATCCCATATCCATTGGTGTTTGACATCAGAGATGGTATGCGGGTGCTCAGTGGAGACTGGGTACACTGAACGGACTCGCTGAGAACTCCCAGATGGTATTATACCTCACGTCAGATGGCAGTTCTCTGGTGACACTGGTACAGCTTAGTCTGTTGACCGGAGATCGTCATAGTGTCTTGTGTGTCTCCCTGTGCGCTTTGATTTCCACCCTACCACGGCTCTACTGAGTCGTGTAAACAGGTGGTTTTTGGGTACAGTCCTGATTCACATGGAGGCAATGAGCGATAGGAGGGGATCCGTCTCTCCCGGTATTAGGGGTTGATGTTATGCTATGCTCGACTGGCCATAACTGGAAATCTCTGGCCAGTGTTGCTCTGATTTACTGGTAAGTGTTATCAGTAGTTTCATGCTTGTTATGGACCTTACATCGGCATGACTTATCGAGCTACTGAGGTCTGACGTTTACCACCCCTAGGAGAGATATGCGACATATCAGACGAACAGACCGGACTGTACGGTAAGTGTTACTGGTTGGATTCACAGGAGTGTGAGCAGGCTTGCTCGTTGATCTTCTGATCGCTCAATTCCCAAGTGGCCGTTACGTTTAGCAGACCGCTTGCGGCTTGTGGGTGTTTGATATGATCATCACCTGCTGCCGGCGTATTGACGAGTCTTTAGAATCCTACACAGAGGTTTCCTGGCACAAGCGAAACGAAATAGGAGCGCATATGAGATATGTGCGGGACCGAGAATAATACCAGTATGTGATACTGAATTCTATTCTCGCGATTTGTATCATCGGACGGTTATATGAGATATAGCCGGGTTACCGAATCAAATGTTGATTCGATACATTGATACACTTGATATTAGTCGGTTATATGCAGTATGACCGGATCATTAAATCAAGTGTTGATTTAATGATTTAATGTATAATTATATATTTGATATATTATTTTACATTAACTAGTATTTGTTCACTTAAGATGGATTTTCTCACTTGATGTGCACATTGAATATATGATATAGTTTTGTGCACTAGTTTGTATCATGTTTGATGATACATGCAAACTTGGGTGTGTGTATGCTTTAAACCATGTTTAGGTTAATGGTTAGGGTTTTAAATTATTCACTTATTCATTTTATTTACCTTTGGCAAAAATGAAATGGTGGCTAACTTTGTTTTTTGCTTAAACTTCATGGAGCTTCTTAGCTTTATCTACCATTTTGTTTTTTCCTTAACATAACCATTTACCTAAACCCTAGTTTATTCTCTACATATGTTAGCCTCATCCATGGTTGCATTATGATAAGATCACTTGATTTATTATTATTTATCAATTCTTTTCTAGTCTCTTCTTCTTCTTCTTTTTGATGAAGAAAAAGAAAGAGTGCTTGAAAATTATCAAGTGTTGAAATCAAGTGAGAAATCCAATTCTAAATTGAACCCACTTCCTATTTCTTCATCCTCTACCACTTGCCATGTAGTAGAGTGTGTTATCTTCACAAGTTTTATGACCAAGTGAAGATGGAGCTTGATCTTGAGTTGCCTCGACGTAGATCATCCTCGGCATCGAAGTCGACGACCTAGCCTGATCATTTCTCCGACGAAACCATCGCCAGAGTCCGGGATCCGATGATCGCAACGGAGGGACGTCATCACGGAACTCAAGAGGTGGAGGACCGGATCTACAAAGGTTGTTGTCCTATTCACTTAGTAGCAAAGTAGTTTGCTTGCTTTTTTCGCCTTACCTTTAGTAACGATCTAGCATTAGTGTTCTTTGGCACATGGAAATCTTTGATTTTGGCATGGTTGATCAGTTGTACAACCTCATGGGTGTGCCTAGGAACCCTACATATAGCACCCGCGCAGTTCGCAGTGATGTATACTAATACGTATACACTTAAATATATATTATATTAATATGAGGCTTTGAGGATAAAGGTAGATGCTAGGTGTTCATGAATTAGTTTAGTGTTAGTTGCGAAACCCTAGATTAGTTGTTACACCCACACACGCACACACACACATGCATACATCTATGTTATTACCTATGCATTTATGGGGATATGTGTTTATGTGTTCACATGGGTGTGGGACTATGTGTTCACATACTGGATTTGAGGATAATGTTTGGGATTTGAGGTGAGTCAATGAAATTGATTTGAGGCCGTGAGATCGGTGATATGGCAGGGTTCGTATTTGAGATACGACATGACGTAGTAGCGGGTCCTTGATGTAGTATTTCACACACGTGCATGCATACTTAGGCAGTATCAGTATTGCACTAGACGTAGATCAGTACCCCGATCATGATATTTGATAAAGAGGATACCAGATGAATAGTATGATGAATGTGATATTGACCCGTACCCAGATTTGGAATGCCGTACGACGGATTTACGTACGAGCTATATATTGATGATTAATTCGCACTCTTGACTTGGGATGTCTGATTATAGATATGATATCGGATATGATATTATTGAGGCGGGATCACCGACTATACATATACAGGTTTGTATATGTATCGACTCAGATGATAGGCGGTTTCCTTACCTGTAGTTCAGCTTGTTAGTTCAGCCGTATAGTTTAGTGTAGTTGTTAGATTAGTTTAGACTCCTACCTATTTCAAAACTAGCGAATCGTGGGTATTTTAAAAGACAGGTCAAGGGATCTACGGATATTTCAAAAGACGTATCCTTTCTTAAAACCACCGTAGCCCTTATTTTCAAAACCCCACGATTCGTGTTATTTCAAATGGCACCATTGTTTAATATTTAGCTCCCGCTCATTATGGTTGCTCGCTCCGCATTGCATACTTACATTGTTATTTCATATTGCATTGTTGATATTATGCTGTTAGGACACCAGCACCATTACCGATGATGCGTATGTACCACGTACACTTACTTGCCGGCTCACACACATCTTCATCGGTAATTGCCATGTCACGTACACCTTAGAAAATATTATGGCTTAACTTAGCTTGATAGCTAATAGTTTGACATGATATTAGTGTACTTACCTTATATGCCAGCTTAGATATTGTAGTTATTACTTGTCACTTCATGCATACTGTTATTCATTGTTATGCCGTATTCATGGTTTTACATGCTATTGATGATTTGGATTCGGATTTCCATGAGATTTTCTTGATTTGGGGAAAAACCGCAAAACTTGTATAAGCTTCTTTCCTCTCTTTTAAATAAAAAGTGTAGTTTTCCCATGATGTATGAGTCGTCCACCATGAGTTTGCTGATGGATTTCGAGACCCGATTCGAGGAGATGGATGAACCGTTTCGGGTACATGGTGGGCCCGGTGCGGTACCCCGGGGCAAGAAGACCGTGTTGTTGACGTTGAGCCTGTGCAGGGGAGCACGACCGACCGGTGATATTACCCGACGCGTCGGATATCCGGAGGATACCGTCGTGGTCATGAGATGGATGGTTGGGGCCGGCCTGGACTGATGGCATCCTAGTCACTGTGATTGAGACATTGAGATTTCGAGATATTGAGGTACAGAGACTGTGATACAGAGATATCGAGATATTGGGATTACGTTTTGTGCCGATGCTTGGCACTGTTTTATGCTGATTTCATTATGATATCTCATTTTAAAAATACAGAAATCTCACTAATTTATGAAAGCAGTTTTCTTCAGTACATGCATTCTGTTTCATGCATTCATACATCATCCATATGATATATTGCTACCTGAGGCACTGACACGGGCATATGGGATTACACTTGGGTTAGATATTTACCCTAGTCATTGTTATAGACTGCTGGTTATATTTGAGGATATATTATGATCATATGACCTAGGATTGCGTTGTTCATGCGGTTTCTGTTCGTAGATATTTTTCTATTCACGAGTTGGCAACTCACCCCCGTTGTGCCCAGTTTCTTGCAGGTTTGCCGTACAGGTTTCATTACGGCTTTGCGGGCACAGTTTTGTTCGGATAACTTGCTAGTAGGTGGGTTTATTAGTATCGTACCCATCATATTATCTTGTATAATATTATTTAGTTGTATCTAGTAAATTCCATCAACCAAACATCTATTTATTTTTGAGATAGAGACCAGTGATGTTATTGCTTTGACCTTAGAGTCGCGCGTTGTATTTCTGTGGATTTCTTGTTGTTTTGAGTTTCCTTTTGAGTTTTGATCCTCGCCCTTGGCGTTGTATATTATATTGCTTGTGTGGTTGTGACCGTCGATTGACGAAGAGCTAGCTCCCGCTTGGGGATGCCTTTTATTGATTTCGTATACTATTCATGTTGTATCCCGTTTGGGAGCCAGTATTTACAAAGGAGACTCTGCCGAAATTTTCATGAAATACTTGATGTTTTTTTTTTTAAAAAAACGCATAATTCGGCTATGCTTTTAAAACTACTTCTTTTAAGTTGTTTTTCCTTCACTCTACTACTTTTCTTGGTTTGGATTTCTGGGTTTTCGGCTTACTTAGATTACGTACGCCTCAAGAGGTTTCGTAGTTTAAGTCCCGGTCATGTTCCGTACTTTCGGGACGTGACACATTCAGTCTACCTTACCACCCTGGAAGCTGTCCAGTGATTCTCCCCAGGATCGATTGATACCATCTCACTACAGCTAGTGAGAATCGTAACATCCAATTTGATCTATCTCGTATATCCAAAACCCAGGATTTAGGAGGTATCACCTAGATCCTATATGGAGAATCCTTGTGATAAGAGGAGATTGACCGTGCGTAGCATAGGAAAATCTTTTCCTATCAAGAGTATATTTTCCACGTACAATACGAGGATGTTCACCTTACTCTCTACTACCTTTTTGTATATACAAGGTTCATCTACCACTTTGATGAAGTCAAACTCTTTGACTACCACATTAAAACAGATGTTCCAATTCCGCGATGCCTGCTTTATCCTGTAAAGCAACTTGCACACGTTTCCGCTGCTCCCACTATTTATGAAGCCCTCTGGCTGTGTGCTTATAGACGTTATCTTCTAAATCAATATTTATAAAAGCAGTCATGACACCCAACTGATTGGTAGCGATTATGCGTGTTCAAGTTTAGTTAATTACCGCAATCAAGACGGTTTCGCTTGTAGCTAGCCGGTTGAGTACGGGTCGTCCGCAGGGAGATGGGAATCTTTTTCTAAGTGTTTTAACGAGTTAAGTCCAGTTTTCCAGATTTTGTTGTGATTAACTAAGTGTTAAAATGATATGTAAAGAGAGCTTATTAGGGTTAGGATTAGGTTAGTTTGAGTTAGGAGTAGCTCACCTCTTTCGTTGCCACTCTTAATATCGGTGTTACGGTAATCGGCAACAACGGGGATTAGCACGACTAGGAAGGAACTTGCGAGTGTAAGCTAGGCTTTCCAACGCATAAGTTCTTCCTTTTGGTGCTTGTCCGTCCGTTCTTGGCTCTTAGCCATAACCTCCGGTTAATTCAACCACAACCGGTCTCACTACGGAATCACCGCTATCATGTAGGATAGGGTGCCGTAAGGAGCGGATTGTGATTCAATTAACGGGAGTCGATTTATGATGTTGGGCAAGGAAAGAGTGAGAGAGATTTCCTTCTCTCAAACTTCTCTTATCCTACCGTAACAAGTATGAAACTACTCACACATCATAATGAAAAGAAAACAAAACAAAAGAGGAAGATAGAAAGAAGGAGATTAGAAGATAACAACTAGCTATTTGCGACCTCACCTTGGCTAGGATCAAACGTAAGCATCATGGTTGTTTAAGGATAAAGGAAAAGAGAAAAGAAAGAAACAACAAGAAATAACAACAAATAAGTTAACAAATGAAAATTACAAGCAATAATAATTTAACTAAAGAACAAGACAAGATATAATAACAAAAGGAACTTCTTTATCCATCATTCTTCACTCACAAAAGCTCACTACAAGTTATTCAATGCAGAAGAGATGAGAAGAGGAAGAGGAACAAGTATTCTAAAACCTAGAAAAATACAAGATTAAGCACCCTTGGCATCACAAGGTTCTGGGCTATTTATAGGCAGGAAACAGAAATTCTAGGGCAACATTCTGGACCCATATGAAAAGACCAAACACCCCCTGAAAATCCAACAGATACGGCGCCTGTACGGCCGCGGATACGCGGCCTAGACCCCCTATTGGCCGCGGATCCGCGGCCCTATTGATGAGTTGGGTCCTCCGGTGTTTTGTACTTCCCTGGTCTGCTGTCCCCTTTTGTCTGGTACATGTTTTTTTCTGATAATCTTTCCATATTTCTTCCAGAATTCTAGTGGATCAAAAGGTTATTGGACATGGATCTTTTGTCATGATTTTCTTGAGCTCCGCGTATATTTCTTGGATCTTGTGTTGCCATTGAGCCTTGTGCATGAAGGTGACAATCGATTTGCCATTTTGTCTCCTAAACTGGTGTGTGGCAACAGACGGATAAAGAGCGGAGACCCGTGTTTTATCTGTGGTTGGCAGGAACCCGGATTTTGTTGTGTTTTTCCATGGATTTCACCGTTTAGAGCCGAGAACCTGTATCCTGCAATTGACTAGCAAACACGGCTCAAGAGTACCTACCGATATGCAATGTGATAAAAATTGGGCGGTATGAAAATGCAAAAATCTGATATGAACAAATACCCCCAAACTTATCATTTGCTCATCCCGAGCAAAGCCAATTTATTCACAAAAAAATTCCTAACCTCACTTTCGCAGGGAACGCGATTGCACTGAGCATGTGCAACAAGCCGTTAAACCTCTAGGTGTCCCTAGTAGGAGGAGTGTTGTCTCCTGAGGGTTTTCAGCGGATACTACCCACAAAATCCGGTCAAGCTAGTTTTGTAAAATAACTAAGATTCAAACCCTAAAGTTTTGTTTCAAAAAATAACAATTCTATTATCCTAAGTCTAGACTATCGAACCTTTATTTTTCACACCTCGCTTCTTATTTAACTACAGATTTTATATGTCTTTACGTGCAGTGCAAGTAGTGTTGTTAAGTTTCCAGAAGGATCAATTTACGTCATCATGTCACACAATAAAGCCCAGATAAAAATTTTGAAAGGATCAGTTTATAAAGAGTTAAGCATTTTTCAAGTTTCGTTTTCTAGTAAAGTTTCAACTTTAGAATTTCTATCTTCCTTAACAGGAAACTAGGTCTTATTCTTCACTCCACCTTTTTCTTGTTTTCATTTCATACACACCTCTGTGAACGTGCAATAGTCTTTATCATAGAGTAAAACCTTCATATCTCCGCTAAATTTTTTATAAAAGTCTGTCTTTTATCAAGATTATTCTCGCACAAAGAACCGTTAGGAATTTTAACTCGAAGAGAACACTTGCTTGATTTTGTTTTAATATGGACTTTCTAGGCTTCTTAGCGAGCTTTGGGCCAATGCACCCAAACCAGTTGGTTTTAGGGCATTAGGTGTAGAAACACCCCAGCGGACTTAATTACTCAAGTTACCTAGGTCCAAAAACAAAAGACAGTTTGGCGTGACAATCAGATGATTTAATATGAACGGAGACATAACCGGCAGTTCAATTATTTTTTTGGATAAAAGACGTGTTTAGTGGGTTCGGTGTGTAATCATTCCAATCAAGTTTCAGCTGGGTTATTTTTCAGACTTAGTTCCAATTAAGGCATCAATAACATTCCTTCATATTCACTGACTTCATAAACTATCCTTGATATTACTTCTTTCAGAACAAACCTATTTGATCCTCAGAAAATCATTTATCTGTTTAAAAGTTTTTCGACATAAAAGACTTGTCATCTAATTTCAAAACACTCACGACACGTGGAGTGTGATGTAAAGACGTATATCAGCTATAGTTAACTTCAAAGGAGAGTTATCTTTCAGGTTTTCAAAATCTAAACATAAGATTTAGTTATTCTTATTTTATCAAACAAAACCGTCGAAATGTTGAATCGGAGTCCTCCCACTAGCTAATTTGACAGAAAAGTTTTTATGTTTTTTAGAAAATTTTCAGATTTTTATGGATTTGATGGATTTTAATATGCAGATGCAAAATATACATATGAATGCGAAGGTAAGAAATGCGTACCGAGCGTACCCCCAAACTTAAACTGGATAGTGTCCTCACTGTCATTGCATGAAGAGATCATTTGAAGGGTCAAAATTGTCGGTTAGCGATACAATTTTTTTTTTCCTTCTTGTTTTTGTTTTTAAAGGAAAAAACAGAAAAAGAATATCCACAAATATATACAAAATGGTTTATACATACCTCCAAACTTATTTGGAACAGTGTCCACTGTTCTTGGCTGGATAACCGAAGTTTGGAGATAGGCAGAGGAAGATTATGCAGGGTAAACCGGCTCCTGTAAGAACAGGAGCTCCTCTGTTGGTTTGGCGCTAAGGTACGATTTGAGTCGGTGTCCATTCACTTTGAAAAATGAACCTTCCTTCGGATTTTCCAAATCCACAGCGCCCTGCGGATATACATTCCGCACAAAATACGGCCCTTTCCAGCGAGATCTGAGCTTTCCTGGATGGAAGTGAAGTCGGGTGTCATAAAGCAGTACCTGTTGACCAGGTACGAAGGTTTTGCGCAAAAGGTGTTTATCGTGAAACACCTTCGTTCGATTCTTAACGACAACAGCGTTATCGTAAGCCTCATCCCTAAGCTCGCTCAGTTCGTTCAACTGCAGCTTCGGATGGCTGCCCGCATCTTCAAGAGACAGATTCAGCTCCTTTATCGCCCAAAATGCGCGATGCTCTATTTCGACAGGTTGGTCGCAGGCTTTTCCGTACACAAGCCGATAGGGAGACATGCCAAGGTCGGTCTTATAAGCGGTTCGAAATGCCCAAAGGGCATCAGTGAGTTTCAGCGACCAATCTTTTCGGTTCTTGGAAACCGTCTTCTCCAGTATCTGCTTGATTTGCCGATTGGATACTTCGGCCTGCCCGCAGGTTTGGGGGTGGTAGGGCGTAGAGAGCTTATGATTAATGGAGTATTTCCGCATCAAGGCCTCGAAAGTCTTATTGCAGAAATGACTTCCATTGTCGCTAATGATCGCTCGGGGTGCCCAAAACGGGAGAAAATGTTTTCTTTAAGAAACCTAACAGCAACCTTGTTGTCGTTAGTCCGGCTGGGAACAACCTCGACCCATTTAGAGACGTAATCAACAGCGCGAAGGATGTAAAAGTTCCTAAAAGAGCTGGGAAACGGCCCCATGAAATCTATCCCCTAAACATCGAAAATCTCCACATCCAAGATTGGTTGGAGCGGCATCTCGTTCCTCCGGGATATCCGGCCCATGTGTTGGCACCGGGAGCAAGTCTTGCAATAGTCATGAGCGTCTTTGAAGAGTTGTGGCCAGTAGAAACCACATTGCAAGATCTTCTCAGCTGTCTTTCTGGGGCCAAAATGCCCGCCACACGCTTGATCGTGGCAAAACGACAGCACACTCTTGAATTCCTCGTCAGGGACACACTGACGAATAATCTGGTCGGGGCAGTACTTGAACAGATAGGGTTTGTCCCAGTAAAAGTGTTTTACTTGGGATAAGAAGCGAAGTCTGTCCTGACTTGACCATTCAGTCGGTAGTAATCCCGTGGCCAAATAGTTCACAATATCTGCGAACCAGGGTTCGCAAGATACTGTCAAGAGCTGTTCATCCGGGAAAACGTCGTTGATCGGAATTGGAAGCGAAGGCGAAGAAGGAAGTGTTAGTTATATGTATGCCCTAGAGGCCATTGCTATACATGGGATGTATATTGTAGTGGATGCTGGGATATATATAGGGAGGACTTTCTTGCTCGACATGATAGTATGCTATCTGGTTGCACTTTACCTTAACGTGTATACTGATTGTCTCTCTGTAACATGTTGGTAAAGCCCTTAGGATGTGTACTTGACTACCTGGACTATGATGCGGATCATACTAGTGGGGACATGGTAGTCCATAAGTACATCCTACAAAGTCCCTAGTTGTTGGTGTATCCAGACGGGGCATCGATATACCAGAGTAGACTAGCGTGTACCTTCTCGACCCATACAAATGGGCGATGGATGATCCCATATCCATTGGTGTTTGACATCAGAGATGATATACGGGTGCTCAGTAGAGACTGGGTACACTGGACGGACTCGCCGAGAACTCCCAGATGGTATTATACCATACGTCAGATGGCGGTTCTCAAGTGACACTAGTACAGAGTAGTCTGTTGACCCGAGATCGTCATAGAGTCTTGTGTGGTTCCCACTGTGCTTTGATTTCCATCTTACCACGTCCAAGAGGGCGTGCAAAACGGTGGTTTTTGGGTACAGTCCCGAGTCACATGGAGGCAATGAGCGATAGGAGGGGATTCGTCTCTCCCGGTATAGGGAGTTGATGTTGCGCTGTGTTCGATTGGCTATAACGGGAAATCCCTGGCCAGGGTTGCTGAGATTTACTGGTAAGTGTTACCAGTAGTTTCTCGAATTGTTATAAAACTCATATCGACACGACTTATCGAGCTATTGGGGTCTGACGTTTACCACCCCTAGGCGAGATATGCGACATATCAGACGATCAGACCGGACTGTACGGTAGTGTCACTGGTTGGATTCACAGGAGTGTGAGCGGGCTTGCTCGTCGATCTTCTGATAGCTCAATACCCGGTTGGCCGTTACATTTAGCAGACCGCTTGCGGCTTGTGGGTGTTTGATATGATCATCACCTGCTGCCGGCGTATTGATGAGTCTTTAGAGTCCTACACAGAGGTTTCCTGGCTCAAGCGAAACGAAATAGGAGCACATATGAGATATGTGCGGGACCGAGAATGATACCAGTATGTGATACTGTTTTCGATTCTCGCGATATGAAACATTGATCGGTTATATGTGATATAGCCGGGTTATCGGATCAAGTGTTGATTCGATAAGTTGTTACTGTTGATATTAGTCGGTTATATGCGATATGACCAGATCGTTAAATCAAGTGTTGATTTAATGATTTAATGCATAATTATATATTTGATATATTACTTTGCATTAAGTAGTATCGGTTCACTTTAAATGGATTTTCTCACTCGGATGTGCGCATTGCATATGCGATATGATTTTGTGCACTTGCTTGTATCATGTTTGATGATACTTGCCTTTTGGTTAAGTGTAAAGAATTAAACCTTGGTCAATGAAATGGTTAGGGTTTACTTTTTCCTTATTCATTTTATTCATTTATTCTTTTGGAAAAAGAAAAGCAAATGAGAAAATGGTGACTTGTTTTGTTTTGTTTCATGAAGCTTCATGAAGACTTTGACCAAGTGACCATTTTGTCTCATGCTTAACCCTAACCATCCCACTAACCATGATTTATTCTCTACACTTGACCATGGTTTGGTCATGATAAGTATTCTTTTAATTATTTCTTTTTTGAAAAGAACTTATCATAATATTCATCTTCTTCTTCTTCATCTTCTTCACTTGAAGAAGCTTGCTTCATCAATGGTGATTGATGAAAACAAGTGAGAAATCCAATTCTAAAGTCTACCTACTTCCTATTTCTTCATCCTCTACCTCTTGCCAAGTAGTAGAGTGTGTTCTCTTCACAAGTTTTTGGACTTGGTGAAGTCGGAGCTTGATTTAGCGATGCCTCGACGTAGATCATCTTCGGCATGGACATCGATGACCTAGCTCGCCATTTCTCCGACGAAGCCGACGCTAGAGCCCAGGAATTCATTTGGACAGCGAGGGGACTTCGTTGCGGAGCTATGGAGGTGGAGCACCGGATCTACAAAGGTTGTATTTCCGTTTAAACTGTAGTTAAGTTGTTAACTAGTTTCATTTTCGACTAGAAATCTAGCCAACGATCTTGTTAGGGTTTCTCGGCACCGTATTTTTGTAAATTGGCATGGTTGATGCCTTGTGAGACCTCCTTGGGGTGCCTAGGAACCCTACTGTAGTATCAGAGCCTAGCTAGAGCCTTAGGCGAAGTCTAGACGGAATTTGAAGTCCGAACGAACCGAAACCCCAAAATTTTCATGCTCTCTGGACATTTTCTAAAATCGTGGATTTTTCCAAATTAAAAATTGCTAAAAAATTCAGCAGGGAAATCTATGAATTACGGAGCAAAATTGGACCCATGATTCATCCAAACCGCGGCGGAACCGCGGCAGAAGCCCAGCTTATGCGGCGGTTCCGCGGCTAGGTGATGACGTCACCTTCCCATTGTTTCACAGTAATTCATATTTTAATATGCTGGATTTTCTGGGAATTTTTAATATTTATTCAAGAGTTGAATTTTCTGGAGTTGTTTTGGGGATTCGGTGTTTCGATCGGAGTATCAAATTTTGTCTGTGTGGCTTTCCGGATAAATTTTTGAATATGTTAAAAAGTTCGACCGGATATAAATACCCAATTTTTCCCTGTCGGGAAATTTCCAAGTGTTGGATTTTTCCGTAGTTTAACGACGTTCTAAGTAGTGCAAGTAACTCGATGGACCCTCTGGAAGACAACAAACCTTAACTCGATTATGTGACCGTCTTGAACTGCCCTTTGAACCTTCGGGTTTGGGGCAGTACGGCGTGCCACATGTGAGGCGTTGGCTTGACCCTTCTACGGCTGGACCGTTGGTACTGAGGCACGAACTGAATGTTGTTAGACTTATTTCATGTGTTGAGCTGTATCGGGAAAACTTGGGTGTTCGATTGTTCGATCAAAAAGTTTAGCATTTTCTATTTATCCGGAATGTGATACAATAATTGGAATTCACAATAAGTTATGAGATAACTGAATGAATGTTATAAACATAGCAATTTAGTCTCACTTGATCGGTTGCCACGGAATTTTGATGTGATCAAAAGTCCGTCGCAATCACGTAGCGTACGCGGATACTCGCCGGGTAAACTTAATAGACAGCTACACCCCATAGCCCCGACCAAGTGACTGTAGGAGAACCCCGTCGCCGAAAGCATCCGTTCGGGTGCTCGCGGCAGCGGTGTTCCGCCTTGGTGCACTTCGTCGACGGTATCGGGGGTGCGGCCGCCTACTAAAGTTTGCGACTGTAAGTCCATGCTACCTCTCCCGGTTCTTACGGGGAGGCGGAAACGGTATAAAAATCAAATTTTAGCGCAAGGGGCAACATGGACTAAACAAAGTCGGGATCTTTTCCTAAACTAAAACTAGCAAACTAGCTAAAGAGAGTTAGCTACTCGGATGAAGATGGTTATACCTAGCTTGTCTTGAACTCCTTCGTCTTCAAGCTCCGGTGGTGGTCCGATGGCTCCTTTTCGTCGTCTCCGTACACCGAAGATAGATCCACTTGAAAGCTCCAACCTTTAGCTCCTTCTTCGTTCTTTGAAGAAACTAGTTCACTTGGTTTGCTAAACCTAGTGAACTTGAATGAGTAGAGAGGAAATAGAATGGGATTTTATCTATGGTTCTTGGTTCTCAACTCATGAGAGATGTGAACCATAGATTAAAGAGAGGGAGCAAGAGCAAGAGGGTGAGAGCAAAATGGAGAGCTCAAGAACAAGAGAGAGAGTGAGCAAGAAAGAATGAGGCTCTCTTTTGTCTCTCACCCTCTCATAATCCAAAGTAATCATAACTCATCATATCAATAAAAGTCTTATGTGATGGTTGAAGCAACCATAACATTATCATGTCATGCACTCATTTTACTCAAATGAGCAAGCAAGTAAAAGTCTTTGGCATGAAATGATAGCCATGGTTATCATGATGGTCAACTAGTCAAGCCTAGTCAACCGGTCAACAAAGTCAACAAGTCAACAAAAGTCAACAAAGTCAACAAAAGTCAACAGCCAAGTCACCATAATACTTAATTAATATAATAGTTAATCACATATCATATTCTCATTAGGGTTGAGCAAAAAGTCAAAAAGTCAACGGTCAACTGTCAACAACCCTAAAGAGAATCCGCTGTCTGTGCCTCCCTGTCAACTGTGCATACACACCCGCATCCGCGTTCCGAGGAACACGAATGCAAACTGGATAAATCCAATCCCATAAGGTACACTAGGATCTGGCTTAAACCAAAGCCCGCTAGTGTAAACTGTCCGGACACTGTACGTGCACAAGTGCACGGATGTGACCGAACCCTGTCGCAAAACCATACGACCTGTCGCAATACCATGCGACCTTTACTCTTTTGCCTAAAGGCGAAAAGCTTTCTGTGTGGGACTCTAAAGACTCGACACTACGCTGGCAGTGGGTTTAACCACAGACCGCAAGCGGCACTAGCTGTACGTAACGGTCCCCAGGTAATGCCGATAAGAAGACCGACGAGGCGAAACCCATCTGAACACCTACTGAGCCTGAGTGTGACATTCTCCGTACAGTCCGGTCTGTTCGTCTGATACATCGCATGGCGGGCCTAGGGGGCGGTAAACGTCAGTCCCCCATTAGCGGTACAAGTTGTGCCGGAGCGAAGCCCAAAACACCCTGAGATAACACTGGAAACCTACCAGTATATCTCGTTTGCCCTGGCCAGGGACTACTCGTGTAATGGCTCTCCTAGACACAGCGCGATGTCAACCCCCAATACCGGGAGAGACGAATCATGTCTAACCGTCACTGCCTCCAAGTGCTTCGGGACTGCACCCAACCACCACTTGTTTGCAGGACTCCTTTGAGCCGTGGTAGGGTAGTGATCAAAGTACAGTGGGAACACACCCGAGGCGAAGTGACAGTGTCAAGTCAGCGGACTAAGCTGTACTCATGTCACCTGGGAACTGATAACTGACGATAGGTATAATACCAACTAGTCAGTTCCCGACGAGTCCTGTCCAGTGTACCCGTAACCTAACGGGCACCCGCATACTATCTCAAGTACGACGTACTGACGGCTGTGGGACAGACCGTCTCCCACACTGGGATGAGAAGCGCATGCGCTGGTCTACTCCGGAGTATCGATGCCCTGTCTCGATAGTCCTGCGACCAGGGACCTGCATAAGGATGTGCTTATAGATTACCCAGCCCCACTAGTATGACGGCCATCACATCGCTGGTAATCAAGCAAAGATCCTAAGGGCTCCACTAATGTGTTCAGGCGATATACAAAAATAAACACATGTACACATTGAAGTAGAGAAAAACCAAGTAGCATACTACTATTTTGAGCAAGATTGTATATACAAGGTGAATATCCCAAGCATCCATTAAGTAATATACATACTAGTATGATACAGTAATGGCCTCTTGGGCATATACACTAACAATCTCCCACTTGCACTAAGGCCATGTACTGGCGTATCGAAGACCTATCATCTCGATCAGCCGCTCGAACTGAGTCTGGGGCAAGGCCTTGGTGAATGGATCTGCAGTGTTGTCTTCTGAAGCGACTCTCTGAACCTCGATCTCCTGGCGATCCATGATCTCCCTGATCAGGTGATACCGCCTCAAGATGTGCCTGGATCTCTGATGGGACCTGGGTTCCTTCGCTAAAGCTATAGCCCCGTTGTTGTCGCAATACAGAGGTATTGGATCAACAATGGACGGAACCACCTGAAGTTCTTTCAAGAACTTCCTCATCCAGACAGCTTCTTTTGCGGCATCAGATGCAGCGATGTATTCCGCTTCCATCGTCGAGTCTGCAACGGTTTCCTGTTTGGAACTCTTCCAACACACCGCCCCTCCATTGAGGGTAAAGACAAAACCCGACATGGACTTGGAATCATCCTTGTCACTCTGGAAGCTGGAGTCAGCAAAGGCCTCGATCTGGAGGTCCTTTCCGCCATACACCAAGAACATCTCCTTAGTCCTTCTCAGGTACTTGAGAATGTTCTTTACTGCTATCCAATGTTTCTCCCCAGGGTTAGACTGATACCGGCTTACCACACTCAGTGCATAAGCTACATCCGGTCTGGTACACAACATCGCATACATTATAGAGCCTACCGCAGAAGCGTAGGGTATAATAGACATGCGATCCCTCTCCAAATCAGTCTTGGGAGACATCTCTTTAGAGAGGGTGATCCCGTGACAAGCCGGTAGGTTACCGCGCTTGGAATCTTCCATACTGAATCTCTTCAGTATGGTGTCGATGTACCTGGACTGTGAAAGTCCTAATATCCTCTTGGATCTGTCACGGTAGATCCGGATACCCAGAATGTATGAGGCATCACCCAGGTCTTTCATGGAGAACCTGTGTGACAAGAACCCCTTGACAGATTGTAGCATAGGAATGTCATTTCCTATTAAGAGAATGTCATCCACGTATAAAACGAGGAATACTACAGTTCTCGCTACAAATCTACTATAGATGCATGGTTCATCTGGATTTTTGATAAAGCCAAATTCTTTGACCGTCTCATCAAAGCAGATGTTCCAACTCCGCGATGCCTGCTTTAGTCCATAGATGGACTTAAGCAACTTGCACACCTTTCCGCTGCTCCCACTCTGAATGAAACCCTCTGGCTGGTCCATATAGACACACTCCTCTAAATTTCCATTTAGAAAAGCTGTCTTTACGTCCATTTGCCAAATCTCATAATCGTGGAAGGCAGCAATGGCAAGAAGGATCCGAATGGATTTCAGCATGGCTACTTGGAGAAAAGGTTTCGTCATAGTCCAAACCAGGTCTTCGACGAAAACCCTTTGCTACCAGCCTAGCCTTATAGGTCTCAACCTGTCCATCTACACCAATCTTCCTTTTGAAGATCCACTTGCATCCTACGGGTTTTACCCCGTCTGGAGCAATGTCCAATGTCCAAACCTTGTTGGTGTACATGGACTCCATTTCGGTCCGCATTCCATCTAGCCATTTCACTGAGTCAGCGCTCTGAACGGCCTGCTGGAAGCTAGTAGGCTCATCATAATCTATGATGCAATCCTCTCTATCCCCGTCTATGAGAAAACCGTAGTATCTCTCGGGCGGATGAGACTGCCTACTACTTCTGCGGAGCGGCGTAGGAATGTCCTGTTCTTCCGAACCCTCTGGTTCCACTAAATTTTCAGTAATAGTCTGTGGTTCTGGAATCTCTTCCAGTTCTACTGCGCTCCCACTTATTTCCTTTTCTATGAACTGGTGTTCTAGAAAGTGGGCATGACGAGAAACAAGAACTTTTTGTTCCTCTTCGCAGTAGAAGAAATATCCCTTGGAATTCTTTGGATATCCCACAAACTTGCACAGTACTGAGCGTGCCTCGAGCTTGTCCGCATGCTGCTTTTTGACAAAAGCTGGACTTCCCCATATCTTAATGTGATTAAGATGGGGTCTCTTCCCACACCACATCTCAAATGGCGTAGTAGGCACAGTCTTAGTGGGAACTCGGTTCAAAAGGTATGCGGCTGATTCTAGCGCATATCCCCAGAATGATCGCGGCAACTCAGCGTTACTCATCATGGACCGAACCATATCCAATAGGGTTCGGTTCCGTCTCTCCGATACACCGTTATGTTGCGGAGTGTATGGAGGAGTAAGCTGAGAGAGAATACCATTCTCTTTTAAGTAATTCAGGAATTCGGCACTTAAGTATTCTCCACCTCGATCCGATCTTAGAATCTTAATACTTTTGCCGGTTTGTTTCTCTACTTCATTCTTATACTCCTGGAATTTTCCAAAGGCCTCGGACTTATGTTTCATTAAGAAGACATAACCGTACCTTGAGAAGTCATCCGTAAAAGTAATGAAGTAAGAATGTCCGCTTCGGGCATGTGTAGACATTGGACCGCACACGTCACTGTGTACGAGTCCCAAGAGCTCGCTCGCTCTTACTCCATGTCCAGTAAATGGAGTCTTTGTCATCTTTCCTTTGAGACAGGATTGACAAGTGGCATACGACTGATATTCGAACGCATTCAAATACCCTTCTGTATGTAACTTAGTCAACCTTCTCTCATTGATGTGACCCAATCTACAATGCCATAAGAAAGTCTGATTTATTTCTGGAGACTTTCTTTTGTGTGTATTCTGGACATTAAAAATCTGTGGTTGGTTTAACACGTATATACCATTACTCAAAGTACCTGACCCAATCAAAACTTGATTAAGGTGAATGTTTACAACATTACTTACAAACGCAAATTCATAACCTTCTTTAGAAACTAAAGATACAGAAATGATGTTACAAGTTGCGTTGGGTACAAAAAAGCAATTACGCAAAACCAAAACATGTCCATCTGACATTCCCAGGTGATAGTCCCCCACGGCTTTAGCATCCATGCTAGCTCCGTTCGCAACTCTGAGGGTCATGTCACCTGCTTTCAAAACACTACGGTTTCTCAACGCCTGCAAAGAATTACAGATATGAGATCCTGATCCGGTATCCAATACCCAGGAAGTAGAGTTTATTGAAAGACAGTTTTCAATAACATACACACCTGAAGCTGAAGCTGCAACCTGCTTCAATTCCTGTGTTCTGGCCTTCCAGGCCCTGCAATCATTCTTCCAGTGTCCTTTCTTATGACAATAGAAGCATTCTTCCTTATCCACAAGCTTTCCCGCTAATTTTGTTGCTTTTGCTTTTCCCTTCGTATCCACCTTACTAACACCGCCCCTTGGTTTGGCGGGGGCCTTCTTCTTCTTTCCCTTGGCTTTCGCCTTGGACCTAGAAGAAGATGATCCTCCTACAAACAAAGTGGATGTATCCCTACCTTTCTGTAGGGTGCCCTCTGCGCTCCTCAGCATGTTGAGGAGCTCTGAAAGTTCAACCTCTTTTTCTTGTAGGTTGAAGTTCAGTATAAACTGGGCGTAAGTGGAAGGAAGGGACTGGAGAACTATATCCGTATATAGCTCACTCTCCAATGTGATCCCTAGGTCAGCGAGCTCCTCAATGTAGCCGATCATCTTTAGCACGTGCTCGGCTACTGATGATCCGACGGCCATTCTTGTCGAGAATAACTTTTTCGACGCTTCGTATCTTGCGATACGAGATTGCTCTCCATACAGTTCTTTTGTATGGAGCAATATGGATTCCATGTCCATATTCTCATGCCTCCTCTGATGTTCGTTGTCCATCGAGGCAAGCAGGAGGCACTTGGCCTTCGCGCTATCAATCTCCCAAGTCTTGCTGATTTCCTTATCCGCGACACTGGAAGTTGGACCAGGGACAGGGGGAGCTTTGGTGGTAAGAAGATACCCCAGCTTGTCATAAGTGATTGCTATCTTGACATTCCTGAGCTAATCTTTGTAGTTTGGCCCTGTCAGTTTGTTTTTATCTAGGAGTAACTTAAGTCCAGTCATGTTGATTGGTCGCTGCAATTTGGAGAGAAGAGGAAAACACTCAGCATGATGCTCTTGCAAGTTTAGAGTGGTTTTTAGTTTGTCTAAACAGGATGGCTCCCACTGTTTCTCGAATCCCTCCTCAAACCATAAAGGGAGAATTAGTCAGGATCAATCTCACCGTACAATACTTGCTTAACCGTTCGGCCAGGCTGGTGTCGGTACTTCGAGGGAGGTTTTCCAACGCTTTCGCGAAGTTCCTTAATTAGAGAACCTCTTTTCCCTGGGGGCGTAGCCCCGCTAACACCTTTCTAGGCACCTACTAGGTTTATAGCATTGATCGTTAAGTGAGAAATTTCCCGAGGAGTAGCATATACTCACAGTAGGATCGGGATCCAAATATCATCGCGTGACGAAACTGAAGGAATCCTACCAGAATCAGCACACTCCAAATGGTATGCAAATCTAGCAAGTTTCAGTACTTATGAAACTCCCGATGTGGATTTTTTGCCCATGCTCTTATGACCTTGACTTTGGCCAAAATATCATAAGTCACATGTCAAGTTCTACCCGTCATTATCCAGGTTAATTTGGATCCATCCGTACCTACCCTTGACTTTGGCCAAAATAGCAGTACGACTGTCCCAAACCAACGCATCTATCTATGCTACACATGAACACCCAACAGCTACCAATCACTGTGCCTTGACTTTGGCCAACATACACAGCTTGAATACTATTGACTATTCATGTGAAACGACGGAGGGCTACGAATGGTTTTGGCAAAACCGTGAACGTAGTGAACTTGATTTGGTCGATGGAACGAGATAGCTTTTAAAAGGAGTGGCTTAAACTCCGTATTTTAAAAGTTTGTTTTGAAAAGAACCGAGTGGTTTTTCGAAAGTGTTCCAACGACTTTAACTTGGTTTATTATCTTGCATTAGTTCTTTTAATGCGTGATATTCTTGCATTAGTTCTTTTAATGCGTCCCATCATTTAATCCTACCATTGCAGAAAACAACCAAAATATGACGTACGCTTATGCCATTCGCATTCGCCACTGGGCCCCGTCATTACCCGTTAGGTTACTTAACTAACGACAGAGCGGGGGCTGGGCTAGCGCGTCTGTAAAACATAAGCAACGCCTAAATAATATCATATATAGATATACTGCAATGATAAACATTTCAGATCACAGATAAATACATTGGATATACTAGGAATCTGTAATTTGTACGAGCCTGTAACAAAAACAGATTACACGGTCGCGGTGAATAGCCAATACCCCACCCAAGACCCCTACGGGTGCGGCAAACTACCCGCCAAGTACCCGAAGCGTAGTAACCTCCCTCATCTCCATGAGTAGGCCACTCGACACTTCGGCATACCCGGTGGTTTGTGCACCCCCTCCATGGGTCTATCCTAGGAGCAAAAACAGTAAAAAGAAATTATACAATGACGGCTACAACCCCGACCCGGTTGTGCGGCCATACAAATAATTATTATATCAATTTACAAATTTACATGAAATTGCAAGAAAAGAAAACTCTCGTCTCACAACCCCCGGCTATTCACCCGCGACAATCCAACATATTTATATACACATTCCATCACATTACAGATCACAGATCATGTATAACCCCGACTAATCGATTTATAGCGATTAGCCGACGTTCAATACATGCAAACATCACAGATATAACCATCATAGTCAAAGTGTAGTGAAGTTCGGAAAAAATACGAAATTATAGGACCCCAAAAGTAAATTTCTGTTCTGGAGAATCTGGGCACATATAACATATTTTAAAAATCTCAAAACCAATACAGAGACACACTGCACGAAAGACGATCACCAGAAGACTCTAAACGGCGGCGGTTCCGCGGCTCAATGAATAGGTGAGGCCGCGGATCCGCGGCGGTTTGAACGAATTAGGGGATCGTTTTTCTTGGGTGTTCACACAAAACCCTGAGCCGAATTTAGGTGTATAACAAATCTTGTTTTGACCAGAAAAAATTTTAACAGAAACTAGGATTTTGAAAAAGTTTGGTTTTTGGATTTTTCCGGTTCCGAACTTCGTTACACTTCACTACCAAGCTAGTTTAAGTTTAGTTAGGCTCTGATACCACTGTAAGTCCATGCTACCTCTCCCGGTTCTTACGGGGAGGCGGAAACGGTATAAAAATCAAATTTTTAGCGCAAGGGGCAACATGGACTAAACAAAGTCGGGATCTTTTCCTAAACTAAAACTAGCAAACTAGCTAAAGAGAGTTAGCTACTCGGATGAAGATGGTTATACCTAGCTTGTCTTGAACTCCTTCGTCTTCAAGCTCCGGTGGTGGTCCGATGGCTCCTTCTCGTCGTCTCCGTACGCCGAAGATAGATCCACTTGAAAGCTCCAACCTTTAGCTCCTTCTTCGTTCTTTGAAGAAACTAGTTCACTTGGTTTGCTAAACCTAGTGAACTAGAATGAGTAGAGAGGAAATAGAATGGGATTTTATCTATGGTTCTTGGTTCTCAACTCATGAGAGATGTGAACCATAGATTAAAGAGAGGGAGCAAGAGCAAGAGGGTGAGAGCAAAATGGAGAGCTCAAGAACAAGAGAGAGAGTGAGCAAGAAAGAATGAGGCTCTCTTTTGTCTCTCACCCTCTCATAATCCAAAGTAATCATAACTCATCATATCAATAAAAAGTCTTATGTGATGGTTGAAGCAACCATAACATTATCATGTCATGCACTCATTTTACTCAAATGAGCAAGCAAGTAAAAGTCTTTGGCATGAAATGATAGCCATGGTTATCATGATGGTCAACTAGTCAAGCCTAATCAACCGGTCAACAAAGTCAACAAGTCAACAAAAGTCAACAACCAAGTCACCATAATACTTAATTAATATAATAGTTAATCACATATCATATTCTCATTAGGGTTGAGCAAAAAGTCAAAAAGTCAACGGTCAACTGTCAGCAACCCTAATGAGAATCCGCTGTCTGTGCCTCCCTGTCAACTGTGCATACACACCCGCATCCGCGTTCCGAGGAACACGAATGCAAACTGGATAAATCCAATCCCATAAGGTACACTAGGATCTGGCTTAAACCAAAGCCCGCTAGTGTAAACTGTCCAGACACTGTACGTGCACAAGTGCACGGATGTGACCGAACCCTGTCGCAAAACCATGCGACCTGTCGCAATACCATGCGACCTCTACTCTTTTGCCTAAAGGCGAAAAGCTTTCTGTGTGGGACTCTAAAGACTCGACACTACGCTGGCAGTGGGTTTAACCACAGACCGCAAGCGGCACTAGCTGTGCGTAACGGTCCCCAGGTAATGCCGATAAGAAGACCGACGAGGCGAAACCCATCTGAACTCCTACTGAGCCTGAGTGTGACATTCTCCGTACAGTCCGGTCTGTTCGTCTGATACATCGCATGGCGGACCTAGGGGGCGGTAAACGTCAGTCCCCCAATAGCGGTACAAGTCGTGCCGGAGCGAAGCCCAAAACACCCTGAGATAACACTGGAAACCTACCAGTATATCTCGTTTGCCCTGGCCAGGGACTACTCGTGTAATGGCTCTCCTAGACACAGCGCGATGTCAACCCCCAATACCGGGAGAGACGAATCATGTCTAACCGTCACTGCCTCCAAGTGCTTCGGGACTGCACCCAACCACCACCTGTTTGCACGACTCCTTTGAGCCGTGGTAGGGTAGTGATCAAAGTACAGTGGGAACACACCCGAGGCGAAGTGACAGTGTCAAGTCAGCGGACTAAGCTGTACTCATGTCACCTGGGAACTGATAACTGACGATAGGTATAATACCAACTAGTCAGTTCCCGACGAGTCCTGTCCAGTGTACCCGTAACCTAACGGGCACCCGCATACTATCTCAAGTACGACGTACTGACGGCTGTGGGACAGACCGTCTCCCATACTGGGATGAGAAGCGCATGCGCTGGTCTACTCCGGAGTATCGATGCCCTGTCTCGATAGTCCTGCGACCAGGGACCTGCATAAGGATGTGCTTATAGATTACCCAGCCCCACTAGTATGACGGCCATCACATCGCTGGTAATCAAGCAAAGATCCTAAGGGCTCCACTAATGTGTTCAGGCGATATACAAAAATAAACACATGTACACATTGAAGTAGAAAAAAACCAAGTAGCATACTACTATTTTGAGCAAGATTGTATATACAAGGTGAATATCTCAAGCATCCATTAAGTAATATACATACTAGTATGATACAGTAATGGCCTCTAGGGCATATACACTAACAGCGACGAGCATTCGATCAGGCTGTCGGGAATCTTGTTGAATTGCCCGACTTGATATTGAAAAGTGTTTTCGATAATGAGACTAAAATGCGGGGTTTATAATGGTTAGGCATGCGATGTCTAAGGAATTCATTTGGTCAGCCATGCGATGTCTGAGGTGGTTACGGATTCCAACTGTTGTAGTTTTACACTTTCTTTTCTGTGACCGTAAGTGTAATATGTGATATTGCCGTTTTCGTTGCTATATGCCAACTGTTAGTTATTTGTATGCCCTAGAGGCCCTTACTGTACATACGATGTATATTGTAGTGGATGCTAGGACATATATAGGGAGGACTTTCTTGCTCGACATGATAGTATGCTATCTGGTTGTACTTTATCTAAACATGTACTCAAATTGTCTCTATGTTACATGTTGATAAAGCCCTTAGGATATGTACTCGACTACTGGGACTATGATGAGGTCATACTAGTGGGGCCACGGTAGTTGACGAGTACGTCCTATAACTGTTCCTAGTCAGGGTGTATCGAGACAGGGCATCGATACACCAGAGTAGACTAGCGTATACGCATCTTGACCCATATGATGGGCGATGGATGATCCCATATCCATCGGTGTTTGACATCAAGGATGGTGTACGGGTGCTCAGTAGAGACTGGGTACACTGGACGAACTCGCCGAGAACTCCCAGATGGTATTATACCATTCGTCAGATGGCAGTTCTCCGGTGACACTGGTACAGAGTAGTCTGTTGACCCGAGATCGTCATAGAGTCTTGTGTGATTCCCACTGTGCTTTGATTTCCATCATACCACGTCCAAGAGGGCGTGCAAAAAGGTGGCTTTTGGGTACAGTCCCGAATCATATGGAGGTAATGAGCGATAGGAGGGGATTCGTCTCTCCCGGTATAGGGAGTTGATGTTGTGCTGTGTTCGATTGGCTATAACCGGAAATCCCTGGCCAGGGTTGCTAAAATTTACGGGTAAGTGTTATCAGTAGTTTCTCGAACTGTTATAGACCTCATATCGACACGACTTATCGAGCTACTGGGGTCTGACGTTTACCACCCCTAGGCGAGATATGCGAAATATCAGACGACGAGACCGAACTGTACGGGAGTGTTACTGTTTGGATTCACAGGAGAATGTACAGGCTTGCTTGTTGATCTTCTGAGCGCTCAATACCTGGGTTGCTGTTACGTTTAGCTGACCGCTTGCAGCTTGTGGGTGTTTGATATGATCATCACCTACTGCCGGCGTATTGACGATTCTTTAGAGTCCTACACAGAGGTTTCTTGACTCAGGCAAAACGGAGTAGGAGCACATATGTGATATGTGCGGGACCGAGGATAATGCGGTATGTGATATCGTATTGTATTCTCGCGATATTTGATATCAGCCGGGTCATCGGATCAAGTGTTGATTCGATGAATCGGTACGGATAAATATTAGTCGGTTATATGCGATATAGCCGGATTGTCGGATCGAGTGTTGATTCGATAATTTAATGTACAATAATATATTTGATATATTAAATTGCATTAACTAATATTAGCTCACTAAAAGATTCTTTTTCTCACTCGGGTAATACATTGATATATATGCGATATATGTTAATTGTATTATTTTATTTTGTTGCAATAAATATTGTATATGTGATATATAATATTGTAACATGTTATAATTATTAATGCAACATGATTAGAGGAGTTTAAACGAGATTAGGGTTTGATTTGGGTTAATGCATTCTAGATGTTTCTAGATGGTTTTACTTTGTCATGATAAAGATATTTGTGTTGATCTTTATCCATGACTCACACTTATCCCAACCCAAACCCTAACCCTAGTAAACTCTCTACAATGGTTACTACAACCATGGTTGCACAAATAATTATGATAACTATTATTATTCATCACAATTCTATTATTGTTCATCTTCTTCTTCATTCACTCTTCATGAAAAAGCTTGCTTGATTTTTCCAAAGTGATGAATAAATATGAGAAAAAGATAAATAAAGAGAGCAAAAATCCTACTTCATCATCCTCATCTTCCCTTGCCATTTAGATGAGAGTGTTCACATCATTTCATGAGTGTTAGCTTGTGTTAAAGAAACTTCAAGGTAGATCATCTTAGTATCAAAGATCGGAAGGAAAGGTTGCATCTTTCTCTTCGTGGAACCTCTCGAGAGTCCGGATCCCGATGATCGCGGCGAAGGGACCACAACACGGAGCATATGAAGTGAAGGACCGGATCTACAAAGGTTGTAATCCCTCTCACTTAGTGTTAAATTGTATAGCATGCTTGTTTTCGCCTAATCTCTAATTTAAAGTTCCGTATTCGGGTTGTTCGGCACGGCTAAATTTTAAATCGGGCATGGTTGATGCCTCGTAGACCCTTGTGCGCGTGCCTAGCAACCCCACAGTGGTATCAGAGCCAAGCTAGAGCTTTAGGCGAAGTCTAGATGGAGTTTGAAGTCCGATCGAACCCGAAACCCCGAATCCAAATTGCTCTCTGTCCTTTTTTGAAAATTGTGGATTTTTCAATATTAAAAATGCTTAAAAAATTCAGCAGGGAATTATAAGAATTACGGTACAAAATTTTTTCAATGAACAGTGCAAAGCGCGGCGGAACCGCGGCAGAAGCATGCCTTCTGCGGCGGTTCCGCGGCGCAATGATGACGTCACCAACCCATTTTTGCACAGTAACTTCTTTTATTCAGTGCTGAGTTCTCTGGGAATTTTTAATGTTTATTCTACAGTTGAGTTTTCTGGGGTTGTTTTAGGGATTCGTTGTTTCGATCGGAGTATCAGATTTTGTCTATGTGGCTTTCCGGATAAATTTTAGAAACTGTTAAAAAGTTCGAACGGATATCAATAACTCACTTTTTCCCCTGTCGGAAAATTTTTCAAAAGTAGGATTTTTTCTCGTGTTTAAGAATGTTCTAAGTCATGCAAGTAACTCGGTGGACCCTCTAGAAGACAACAAACCTTAACTCGATTATGTGACCGTCTTGAACTGCCCTTTGAACCTTATGGTTTGGGGCAGTACGGCGTGCCACATGTGAGGCGTTGGCTTGACCCTTCTACGGCTGGACCATTGGTACTGTGGTATGTGATGGATGTTTTTAAACTGTTTTCAAGTGTTGAGATATATTGGGGAAATCTTGGGTGCTTGATGATTCGATCAGAAAGTTTAACTTTTTTTCTATTTATCTGGAATGTGATACAATATTTGGAATCCACAGGTAGTTATGAGATAACTAATTTGAAGATTATAAACATAGCACTTTAGTCTCAGATGATCGGTTGCCACGGAATTTTGATGTGATCAAAAGTCCGTCGCAATCACGTAGAGTACGCGAATACTCGCCGGGTAAACTTAATAGACAGCCTCACTCCATAGCCCCGACCAAGTGACTGAAGGAGAACACCGTCGCCGAAAGCATCCGTTCGGGTGCTCCCGGTAGCGGTGTTTCGCCTTGGTGCACTTTGTCGACGGTATCGGGGGTGCGGCCGTCTACTAAAGTTTGCGACGAGCATTCGATCAGGACGTCGGGAATCTTGTTGAATTGCCCGACTTGATATTGAAAAGAGTTTTCGATAATGAGACTAAAATGCGGGGTTTATAATTGTTAGGCATGCGATGTTTAAGAAATTCATTTGGTTAGGCATGCGATGTCTAAGGAGGTTGCGGATTCCAACTGTTGTAGTTTTACACTTTCTTTTCTGTGATCGTAAGCGTAGTATGTGATGTATCGCTGGCTTCGTTGCTATACATCAACGACAATCGGGATACGCATACTTGCTTACGTTGATGATATGAGATATTATTGTTGCTGTGATATGTTGTATTGGATCGTCACGTTTGAATAGCCGGGGGTTTTATGTGAGATGAGAGTTTTTTCTTTTTCATTCATGTAAAATTCATTTGTATGTAATATTCTTTTATTGGGGCACTTCCAGGTAGCGGAAGATGTCACCGTTGTATATTATTTACTTTTCCGCATTAGGTAGACCCAAGGAGGGGAGCACAAGTAACCGGGTTCTAGGGTCCAGTGGGAGACCATCTCGAGGAGTCGAGACCGGGTCTCCTAACCCTAGAATTTGCAGTGTTACTTGCCGCTCTCGTAGGGGTCTAGGGATGTGGGTTTGGCTATTCATCGCGACCGTGGAATCCGTGTTTTATACAGGCTCGTATTGAAAACACGGACGTCCTAGTATATCCAATATTTCATATATGTTCTTCTGCTGCAATGTTCTGTGATGAGATCATATTACTGCCTGTGACGAATGTTTATATTATATATATGAGATATATGTTATATTGCAGATTTCGTTTCAAAAGAGATGCTTATGAAGCATAATAAAATGGGACTTCATTAATGAGATTAATGAAATAAAATAAACCTAAGATGTTATAGAAACTTGTTTATAAAAACTGGTAGCTACAGTTCTTGCTTTGCATAGCGGTGTTCCTTGTAGAACATCCAGCAACTTATTCGATAAGGAAAGGACCGAGATCCCTTCACCGGGAGTGACTCCTTTAGCAATAACTGGCAGATGCTACAAACTCGGTTTGTCTTTTGATTGCTTCTGTAGTTCTTGCTTTGCACAGCGGTATATATGATATATCCTGCACCTTATTCGATGAGGAAAGGGCCGACGATCCCTTCACCGGGAGTGACCCCTTTAGCAAAACTAGAAAAGCCTCAAAAAACACTCCATTTAAAATCACTCGATTCTACGACGATATCAAGTTCATTACGCAATAGGTTTTCTTAAAAACCTGTCGTAGCCCTCCGTCATTTCAGATAAGGACTGTTTAGTATTCGTGCTGCGTTTGTTGGCCTTTGTCAAGGCGTAGTGTGCGGTAGCTGAATAGTACTTATCTGCTTATGCATATGATGCAGATTGGATTAGGGTAGTCGTGCGACCTTGTTGGCCTTTGTCAAGGGCCGTGCGGGTGAGTTTAATACAATCAAGAAATGACGGGTTGAACTTGACTAGCAGCCTATGGTTTGTTGGCCTTTGTCAAGGTCATAGGACGCTTGGGGCAAAATATTATTGGGAATTTCAAGTGTTGAAATTTGCAATGAGATTGCATACCTTCTATGAGATAGTTGGATCCCGATACCCGCTGCGAGTAAGAGTTACTCCTGGGAGAGTTTTACACATTACAATTAGCCGATCAAGTAGGTGTCTAGAAAGGTGTTAACGGGGTTACGCCTCTGGGAAAATGAGGTTTACTTAATTAGGTTCGTGCGAAAGCACGGGGGACCTCCCTCAAAGTACCGACACTGGCCTGGCTGAAAGATTGGCGAACTTGTAGCGTGTGATTAATCCCGGCTAGTCTTTCCTTTTAGGGTTTGAAGAAAGATTTGATTAAAACAGTGGGAGACATCCTGATTAGATATATTAGATAACCAATCTAATCTTGCAAGAGCATACGCTGAGTGTTTTCTTCTCTCTCTCTCCAGGTAGCGACCATATCACGCCTTAATCAAGAAAATAATACGGATATATTGACCGAACCCGCTTTTTATACTGAGCTGGGGAACGTTGGTCCCGCTCCAACTTATAATTGTTATAGGACAGAGCAGGAAATTGGGGAATACCAGATTTCACGTGCCGCCCAAACGAAGAAAGTGCATGCTGATGCATCATCTTCGGGTGTGTTCATTACAGAGAACTGTTTCTCAGTATCCTTTACGTCCTGGGTATGTAATACCGGATCAGGATCCCGCATATGTAATCTGTTACATGGGCAACAGAAAGGTAGAGAACTGAGAACGGGTGATAAGTTTCATGAGATAGAAAACGGTGCAAGTGTTGCAGCCAAGTCTGTTGGTCACTGTCACCCTGTATTACCGAAATACATTGATTCTGAACAATTGTTATTAGATACCGAACCTGATATACAAAATCATATCAGTCTCTTTATTAGTAAAGAAAGGATATAATTTTGTATTGTTGGATAATGTTTTGAACATTTCCTATATCAAGAGTTGATCGGTTCAGGCACGTTATCTAAAAGCATTGACGTTCTAAATCAAACTACAGTTCTTAGTATATAGAACACACACAAGAGGAAGAGTTCAGAAATGAACGAATCCTACTTGAGGTATTGTAGACTAGGTCATATCAATGCGACCCGACTGGCTGAAGTTACATATAGATGCATTTTTAAATTAGTTTGAATTTACATCTTGTGAAACTTGCCGGTCATGTCACAAAGATAAGATGACCACAGCTCTGTTTATTGGAAACAGACAAAGAGTTGGTGAACTTTTGGGATTGATACATGCTGATGTATGAAAGTTCCCTGTCTACACATGCCAAGATCGGTTCTTTGTACTTCATTACATTCTCTGATAATCTCTCAAGATTCAGACATATGTTCCTGCTGAAACACAAGTCCGAACCTTTTGAGATATTCACAGAATATAAGTTACAAGTAGAGAACCAAAATACGGGTATAAGTATTATGTCCTTTGATGTGATCAAGGAGGAGAATACTTAAGCACGGAATTCCTGGACTATTCTAAAGGAGAATGAGATTCTCTCTCAGCCTTACTCTTTCGTATACACCACAGCACGTCGGTGTATCGGGGTGGAGCATTAGCACCCTATTTGATATGGTGTGCTCTATGATGAGTACTACTGAGTTTCCTATTTCCTTTTGGGTATTATGCGCTTCAGAAGCTGCATACCTATTGAATAGGGTTCAAATCAAATCAGTTGCCTACCACTTCATATGTGATATGGAAAGGGAAGAGCCCATATCTTAAGTTTGTTAAGATTTGGGGTTGTTCGGACAATGTCTAAAAGCAAAATCCGGACAAGCTCGAGGCAAGGTCTGTTATGTAGAACTGGAAAGGTTCCAGCTATACAAACTGCAGCTGATGATTTTGGTAGAAACCAAAGGATTCAATAGTTTCCAACGAACCTCAGCCTCTCCGCTGATCTAGTAGGGTTCCTCACCCACCTGAGAGATACTTCGGTTTCTTTATGACAGTGGGAGCGAGGATTGCATCATGAGATGATGACCTAACTAGTTTCGTGCAGGCCATCAGGAGTGGGACTCTGTAAGAATGGCTGGATGCTTATCGATCTGAGATGGAATCCTTATACACCAACAAAGTATAGACTTTGGTTACTTTATCTGAAGGGTTAAATCCCCAACAGGAGAGAGTATATCTTGAGAAGATTACTTGGTGTACATGGAAAAGTTGAGACTTTCAAAGCTATGCTTAAGTCCATCCAGATCCTACTTGCCACTGCTACATTCCATGACTACGATATCTGGTGGTTGGGTGTCATGACTGCTTTTCTAAGTGATGTTTTAGAAAAGATAGCGTCTATAAGCACACAGCTAGAGGGCTTCGTAGACAGTGGGAGCAGCGGAAACGTGTGCAAGATATTTTATATGATAAAACAGGCATCGCGGAGTTGGAACATCTGTTTTGATGTGGTAGCAAAGAGTTTGACTTCATCAAAATGGTAGATGAACCTTGTATATACAAAAAGGTAGTAGAGAGTATGGTGGTGATCCTCGTAGAGTACGTGGATGACATACTCTTGATAGGGAAGGAGTTTCCTATGTTACGCTTGGTCAATCTCCGCTTATCACAAGGATTCTCTATATAGGATCAAAGTGATACCTCCTAAATCCTGGGTTTTGGATCTATGAGATAGATCTAATTGTATGTTAGGATACTCACTAGTTGTAGTGAGATGGTATCAATCGATCCTGGGGAGAATCACTGGAAAGGTTCCAGGGTGATAAGGACGACTGAATGTCAGTCGCAGGCATTGTCCTTACCCTCAGTGGAGGGACGGTATGTTGGAAGAGTTCCAAGCTAGATACCGTGACATACTAGACGATTAAAGGCAAGATACATCGTTACCAAGGATGCTACCAAAGAGGCAGTCTGGATATATATAAGTTCATAAGATGAACTTCGTTCCTACCATTGTGTAACAATGTAGTTGTGGCTTAAGCCAAGGAACTACCGTCCCATCAGAAATCCATATATAATTCTTAGGCAGTATCACCTGATCATGGAGATGGTTGATCTTCAAGGAGATCGAGGTCAGGAGAGTAGACACAGAGGACAACAGCGCGGATCCACTCACAAAGGCCTTTTTCCCAGTAAAGACTTTTACGGGATGGTTGAGTATGAGATACTTCAACCGCAGCTAATTGTTGGGTATGCGATACCATAACAGATGGCCCAAGTGCAAGTGGGAGATTGTTAGTTATTTGTATGCCCTAGAGGCCATTACTGTACATACGATGTATATTGTAGTGGATGCTAGGACATATATAGGGAGGACTTTCTTGCTCGACATGATAGTATGCTATCTGGTTGTACTTTATCTTAACATGTACTCTAATTGTCTCTATGTTACATGTTGATAAAGCCCTTAGGATATGTACTCGACTACTGGGACTATGATGAGATCATACTAGTGGGGCCACGGTAGTTGACGAGTACATCCTATAACTGTTCCTCGTCGAGGGTGTATCGAGACAGGGAATCGATACACCAGAGTAGACTAGCGTATACGCATCTTGACCCATATGATGGGCGATGGATGATCCCATATCCATCGGTGTTTGACATCAAGGATGGTGTACGGGTGCTCAGTAGAGACTGGGTACACTGGACGGACTCGCCGAGAACTCCCAGATGGTATTATACCATACGTCAGATGGCAGTTCTCCGGTGACACTGGTACAGAGTAGTCTGTTGACCCGAGATCGTCATAGAGTCTTGTGTGATTCCTACTGTGCTTTGATTTCCATCATACCACGTCCAAGAGGGCGTGCAAAAAGGTGGCTTTTGGGTACAGTCCCGATTCATATGGAGGCAATGAGCGATAGGAGGGGATTCGTCTCTCCCAGTATAGGGAGTTGATGTTGTGCTGTGTTCGATTGGCTATAACCGGAAATCCCTGGCCAGGGTTGCTGAGATTTACTGGTAAGTGTTATCAGTAATTTCTCGAACTGTTATAGACCTCATATCGACACGACTTATCGAGCTACTGGGGTCTGACGTTTACCACCCCTAGGCGAGATATGCGACATATCAGACGACGAGACCGAACTGTACGGGAGTGCTGTTTGGATTCACAGGAGAATGTACAGGCTTGCTTGTTGATCTTCTGAGCGCTCAATACCTGGGTTGCTGTTACGTTTAGCTGACCGCTTGCAGCTTGTGGGTGTTTGATATGATCATCACCTACTGCCGGCGTATTGACGATTCTTTAGAGTCCTACACAGAGGTTTCTTGACTCAGGCAAAACGGAGTAGGAGCACATATGAGATATGTGCGAGACCGAGGATAATGCGGTATGTGATATCGTATTGTATTCTCGCGATATTTGATATCAGCCGGGTCATCGGATCAAGTGTTGATTCGATGAATCGGTACGGATAAATATTAGTCGGTTATATGCGATATAGCCGGATTGTCGGATCGAGTGTTGATTCGATAATTTAATGTACAATAATATATTTGATATATTAAATTGCATTAACTAATATTAGCTCACTAAAAGATTCTTTTTCTCACTCGGGTAATACATTGATATATATGCGATATATGTTAATTGTATTATTTTATTTTGTTGCAATAAATATTGTATATGTGATATATAATATTGTAACATGTTATAATTATTAATGCAACATGATTAGAGGAGTTTAAACGAGATTAGGGTTTGATTTGGGTTAATGCATTCTAGATGTTTCTAGATGGTTTTACTTTGTCATGATAAAGATATTTGTGTTGATCTTTATCCATGACTCAGATTTAACCCAACCCAAACCCTAACCCTAGTAAACTCTCTACAATGGTTACTACAACCATGGTTGCACAAATAATTATGATAACTATTATTATTCATCACAATTCTATTATTGTTCATCTTCTTCTTCATTCACTCTTCATGAAAAAGCTTGCTTGATTTTTCCAAAGTGATGAATAAATATGAGAAAAAGATAAATAAAGAGAGCAAAAATCCTACTTCATCATCCTCATCTTCCCTTGCCATTTAGATGAGGGTGTTCACATAATTTCATGAGTGTTAGCTTGTGTTAAAGAAACTTCAAGGTAGATCATCTTAATATCGAAGATCGGAAGCAAAGGTTGCATCTTTCTCTTCGTGGAACCTCTCGAGAGTCCGGATCCCGATGATCGCAGCGAAGGGACCACAATACGGAGCATATGAAGTGAAGGACCGGATCTACAAATGTTGTAATCCCTCTCACTTAGTGTTAAATTGTTTAGCATGCTTGTTTTCGACTAATCTCTAGTTTAAAGTTCCGTATTCGGGTTGTCCGGCACGGCTAAATTTTAAATCGGGCATGGTTGATGCCTCGTAGACCCTTGTGCGCGTGCCTAGCAACCCTACACCAACGACAATTGGGATGCGCATATTTACTTACGTTGATGACATGTGATGTTATGTGTTGCTGGATATGTTATATTGGATCGTCGTGTTTGAATAGCCGGGGGTTTTTATGTGAGATGAGTGTTTTTCATTTTCATTCATGTAAAAACTTGTATGTAATATTCTTTTATTGGGGCGCTTCCAGGTTGCGGAAGTTGTCACCGTTTGTATATTATTTACTTTTCCGCACTAGGATAGACCCAAGGAGGGGAGCACAAGTAACCGGGTTCTGGAGTCCAGTGGGAGACCAACTCGAGGAGTCGAGTCCCGGTCTCCTAACTCTAGAATTGGTAGGGTTGCTTGCCGCTCTTGTAGGGGTCTAGGGGTGTGGGTTTTGGCTATTCATCGCGACTGTGGAATCCGTGTTTTATACTGGCTCGTATTGAAAACACGGACGTCCTAGTATATCCAATATTTCATATGTTTCTTCTGCTGCGATATCTGTGATGTGATCATGTGATGTTCTGTGATAGATACAGTATATAGTATATATGATATATTATATAGACGTTACTTATGTTTTACACCCGCGCTAGCCCTGCCCCGCTCTGCCGTTAGTTACCTAACCTAACGGTGCACGAGGGGAAATCGAGACGAATGCGGATGGCATAACTGTACGTCGTATTTATCTGTGATGTTTAGGTACTTAAATGATGGGACTTCATTAATATGATTAATGAAATAAAAGAAACCTAAGATGTTGCAGAATCGAATCTCAAAATAAAACAGGTAGCTACAGTTCTTGCTTTGCACAGCGGTATATACGATATATCCTGCACCTTATTCGATGAGGAAAGGACCGAGATCCATTCACCGGGAGTGACTCCTTTAGCAATAACTGGCAGATGCTACACACTCGGTTTGTCTTTTAATTGCTTTTAAGAGTTTTTGCTTTGCATAGTGATATATATGATATATCCCGCACCTCATTCGACGAGGAAAGGACCGACGATCCCTTCACCGGGAGTGACTCCTTTAGCAAAACTAGAAAAGCCTCAAAAGCACTCCATTTCAAAATCATTTGATTCTACAACGATATCAAGTTCATTACGAAATAGGTTTTCAGAAAAACCTGTCGTAGCCCTCCGTCATTTCAGATAAGTCCTAGTTAGTATTCGTGCTACGTTTGTTGACTATGTTAAGGAGTAGTGTGCGGTAGCTAATTAGTGCTTATCTGTATAAGCATATGATGTGATTGGATTAGGGTAGTCGTGCGACTTTGTTGACTGTGTTAAGGGTCGTGCGGGTGGGTTTAATTCAATCGGGAAATGACGGGTTGAACTTGACTAGCACTTATGATTTGTTGACTATGTTAAGGTCATATAGCTGCTAGGGGCAAAATATTATCTGGAATTTCAAGTGTTGAGATTTGCAATGAGATTGCATACCTTCTATGAGATAGTTGGATCCCGATACCCGCTGCGAGTAAGAGTTACTCCTGGAAGAGTTTTACACATTACAATTAGCCGATCAAGTAGGTGTCTAGAAAGGTGTTAACGAGGTTACGCCTCTGGGAAAACGAGGTTTACATTAATTAGGTTCGTGCGAAAGCACGGGGCACCTCCCTCAAAGTACCGACACTGGCCTGGCTGAAAGATTGGCGAACTTGTAGTGTGTAATTAATCTCGGCTAGACTTTCCTTTTAGGGTTTGAAGGAAGATTTGATAAAAAGCAGTGGGAGCCATCCTGATTAGATAAAATAAAAAACCAATCTATTCTTGCAAGAGCGCACGCTGAGTGTTTTCTTCTCTCTCTCTCCTGGTAGCGACCATATCACGCCTTAATCAAGATAATAATACGGATTATTGACCGAACCCTCTTGTTATACTGAGCTGGGGAACGTTGGTCCCGCTCCAACTTATAAATGTTATAAGACAGAGCAGGAAATTGGGGAATACCAGATTTCCCGTGCCTCCCAAACGAAGAGAGTGCATGTTGATGCATCATCTTCGGGTGTGTTCATTACAAAGAACTGTTTCTCAGTATCCTCGGCATCCTGGGTATATGATACCGGATTAGGATCCCAGATATGTAATCTGTTACATAGGGCTACAAAAGGGTAGAAAAACTGAGAACGGGTGATAAGTTTCATGAGGCAGAAAACGGGGCAAGTGTTGCAGCCAAGTCTGTTGGTCACTGTCACCCCGTATTACCAGAATACATTGATTCTGAACGAATGTTATTAGATACCGAACCTGATATACAAAATCATATCTGTCTCTTTATTAGTAAAGAAACGATAAAATTTTGTATTCTTGGATAATGTTTTGGACATTTCCTACATCAAAAGTTGATCGGTTCAGGCACGTTATCTAAAAGCATTAATGTTCTAAATCAAACTACAGTTCTTAGTATACAGAACACACACAAGAGGAAGAGTTCAGGAATGGACGAATCCTTCTTGAGGTATTGTAGACTAGGTCAGATCAATGCGACCTGACTGGCTGAAGTTGCATTTAGATGTATATTTAAATCAGTTTGAATTTACATCCTGTGAAACTCGCCAGTCATGTCACAAAGATAAGATGACCATAGCTCTGTTTATTGAAAACAGAGAAAGAGTTGGTAAACTTTTTGGATAATACATGTTGATGTATGTAGGTCCCCTGTCTACACATACCAAGACCGGTTCTTTATACTTCATTACATTCTCTGATGATCTTTCGAGATTCAGACCTATTTTCCTGTTGAAACACAAGTCCGAACCTTTTGAGATATTCACAGAATATAAGTTAGAAGTAGAGAACCAAAATATGGGTATAAGTATTATGTCCTTTGATGTGATCAAGGAGGAGAATACTTGTGCATGGAATTCCTAGACTATTCTAAAGGAGAATGAGATTCTCTCTCAGCATTACTCCTCCGTATACACCATTGCACGATGGTATATCGGGGCGGAGCAGATACACCCTATTTGATATGGTGTGCTCTATGATGAGTACTACTGAGTCACCTATTTCCTTAAGGGTGTTATGCACTTGAGAAGCTGCATACCTATTGAATAAGGTTCCAATCAAATCAGTTGCCTACCGCTTCATATGTGTTATGGAAAGGGAAGAGCCCATGTCTTAAGCTAGTTAAGATTTGGGGTTGTCTGGCCTATGTCTAAAAGCATAATCCGGACAAGCTCGAGGCAAATACTGTTATGTAGAACTGGAAATGTTCCAGCTATATAGATTGCAGCTGATGATTTGATAGAATCAAGGATTCAGTAGATTCCAACGAACCTCAGCCTCTCCGCCGATCTAGTAAGGTTCCTCACCCACCTGAGAGTTACTTCGGTTTCTCTATGACAGTGGGAGCGAGGATTACATCATGAGATGATGACCCAACTAGTTTCGAGCTGGCCATCAAGAGTGAGACTCTGTAAGAATGGCTGGATATTTATCGATCTGAGATGGAATCCTTATACACCAACAAAAGTATGGACTTTAGTTGCTATATCTGAAGGGTTAAATCCCCATCAGGAGCAAGTATATCTTGAGAAGATTACTTGGTGTACATGGAAAAGTTGAGACTTGTTAAAAGTTTGCATCATTTACCAGGCGTGGATTATGATGAAACCTTTTTCAAGTAGCTATGCTTAAGTCCATCCAGATCCTACTTGCCACGGCTACATACCATGACTACGATATCTGGTGGTTGGGTGTCATGACAGCTCTTCTAAAATGATGTTTTGGAAGAGGGCGTCTATAAGTACACAGCCAGAGGGCTTCGTAAACAGTGGGAGCAGCGGAAACGTGAACAAGATGCTTTATAGGATAAAGCAGGCATCGCGGAGTTGGAACGTCTGTTTTGATGTCTTAGTCAAAAAGTTTGACATCATCAAAATGGTAGATGAACCTTGTATAAACAAAAAGGAAGTAGGGAGTATGGTGACGATCCTCGTAGAGTACGTGGATGACATACTCTTGATAGGGAAGGAGTTTCTTATGCTACGCTCGATCAATCTCCGCTTATCACAATGATTCTCCATATTGGATCAAAGTGATACCTCCTAAATCCTGAGTTTTGGATCTATGAGATAGATTTAATTGGATGTTAGGATTCTCACTAGCTGTAGTGAGATGGTATCAATCGATCCTGGGGAGAATCACTGGAAGGGTTCCAGAGTGATAAAGACGACTGAGTGTCAGTCACAGGCATTGTCTTTACCCTCAGTAAAGGGACGGTATGTTGGAAGAGTTCCAAGATAGATACCATGGTATACTAGACGATAAAGGCAGGATACATCGCTACTTAAGATGCTACCAAAGAGGCTGTTTGGGTGTATGTTGGTTCATGAGATGAACTATGTTCCTTCCATTGTGTGACAATGGAGTTGTGGCTTATGCTAAGGAACGCAGGTCCCATCAGTGATCCAGACTTATTCTAAGGCAGTATCACCTGATCATGGAGATGCTTGATCTCGAGGATGATCGAGGCAAGGAGAGCAGACTTAGAGGATAACGCAGCGGATCCACTTACGAAGGCCTATTCCCAGAGAGAGACTTTTATGGGATGGTCGAGTATGAGATACTGCAACCACTGCTACAGATGGCCCTAGTGCAAGTGGGAGATTGTTAGTTATATGTATGCCCTAGAGGCCATTGCTATACATGGGATGTATATTGTAGTGGATGCTGGGATATATATAGGGAGGACTTTCTTGCTCGACATGATAGTATGCTATCTGGTTGCACTTTACCTTAACGTGTATACTGATTGTCTCTCTGTTACATGTTGGTAAAGCCCTTAGGATGTGTACTTGACTACCTGGACTATGATGCGGATCATACTAGTGGGGACATGGTAGTCCATAAGTACATCCTTCAAAGTCCCTAGTCGTGGGTGTATCGAGACGGGGCATCGATATACCAGAGTAGACTAGCATGTACCTTCTCGACCCATACAGATGGGCGATGGATGATCCCATATCCATTGGTGTTTGACATCAGAGATGATATACGGGTGCTCAGTAGAGACTGGGTACACTGGACGGACTCGCCGAGAACTCCCAGATGGTATTATACCATACGTCAGATGGCAGTTCTCAGGTGACACTGGTACGGAGTAGTCTGTTGACCCGAGATCGTCATAGAGTCTTGTGTGGATCGCACTGTGCTTTGATTTCCATCTTACCACGTCCAAGAGGGCGTGCAAAACGGTGGTTTTTGGGTACAGTCCCGAGTCACATGGAGGCAATGAGCGATAGGAGGGGATTCGTCTCTCCCGGTATAGGGAGTTGATGTTGCGCTGTGTTCGATTGGCTATAACGGGAAATCCCTCGCCAGGGTTGCTGAGATTTACTGGTAAGTGTTACCAGTAGTTTCTCGAATTGTTATAGACCTCATATCGACATGACTTATCGAGCTATTGGGGTCTGACGTTTACCACCCCTAGGCGAGATATGCGACATATCAGACGATCAGACCGGACTGTACGGTAGTGTCACTGGTTGGATTCACAGGAGTGTGAGCGGGCTTGCTCGTCGATCTTCTGATTGCTCAATACCCGGGTGGCCGTTACGTTTAGCAGACCGCTTGCGGCTTGTGGGTGTTTGATATGATCATCACCTGCTGCCGGCGTATTGACGAGTCTTTAGAGTCCTACACAGAGGTTTCCTGGCTCAAGCGAAACGAAATAGGAGCGCATATGAGATATGTGCGGGACCGAGAATGATACCAGTATGTGATACTGTTTTCGATTCTCACGATATGAAACATTGATCGGTTATATGTGATATAGCCGGGTTATCGGATCAAGTGTTGATTCGATAAGTTGTTACTGTTGATATTAGTCGGTTATATGCGATATGACCGGATCGTTAAATCAAGTGTTGATTTAATGATTTAATGCATAATTATATATTAGATATATTACTTTGCATTAACTAGTATCGGTTCACTTTAAATGGATTTTCTCACTCGGATGTGCGCATTGCATATGCGATATGATTTTGTGCACTTGCTTGTATCAAGTTTGATGATACATGCCTTTTGGTTAAGTGTAAAGAATTAAACCTTGGTCAATGAAATGGTTAGGGTTTACTTTTTCCTTATTCATTTTATTCATTTATTCTTTTGGAAAAAGAAAAGCAAATTAGAAAATGGTGACTTGTTTTGTTTTGTTTCATGAAGCTTCATGAAGACTTTGACCAAGTGACCATTTTGTCTCATGCTTAACCCTAACCATCCCACTAACCATGATTTATTCTCTACACTTGACCATGGTTTGGTCATGATAAGTATTCTTTTAATTATTTCTTTTTGGAAAAGAACTTATCATAATATTCATCTTCTTCTTCTTCATCTTCTTCACTTGAAGGAGCTTGCTTCATCAATAGTGATTGATGAAAACAAGTGAGAAATCCAATTCTAAAGTCTACCCACTTCTTATTTCTTCATCCTCTACCTCTTGCCAAGTAGTAGAGTGTGTTCTCTTCACAAGTTTTTGGACTTGGTGAAGTCGGAGCTTGATTTAGCGATGCCTCGACGTAGATCATCTTCGGCATGGACATCGATGACCTAGCTCGCCATTTCTCCGACGAAGCCGACGCTAGAGCCCGGGAATTCATTTGGACAGCGAGGGGACTTCGTTGCGGAGCTATGGAGGTGGTGGACCGGATCTACAAAGGTTGTATTTCCGTTTAAACTGTAGTTAAGTTGTTAACTAGTTTCATTTTCGCCTAGAAATCTAGCCAACGATCTTGTTAGGGTTTCTCGGCACCGTATTTTTGTAAATTGGCATGGTTGATGCCTTGTGAGACCTCCTTGGGGTGCCTAGGAACCCTACAGGAAGTCGTGAGAGATGGTCGGCAACTACGTTTTCACATCCTCGTTTGTCCTTAATGACAAGGTCAAACTCTTGAAGCAAGAGGATCCAACGTATTAACCGAGATTTCGCATCTTTCTTCGCAAAAAGATGGCGCAAAGCAGAATGGTCTGCGTAGAAAATGACTGGAGAGCCGATGAGGTAGGGCCTGAACTTTTCTAAAGAAAATTCAACAGCCAAGAATTCCTTCTCAGTTGTTGAATAATTGAGTTGGGCGTCGTTCAGTGTTCGGCTCGCATAATAGATTACGTGCGGCATCTTGTTGATGTGTTGTCTAAGGACAGCAACAATGGCAAAGTCGGATGTATCGTACATAATCTCAAATGGGTGCGTCCAGTCAGGTGAAGAAAGAACGGGAGCAGAAGTAAGTGAGCGTTTTAGTGACTCGAATGCAGTCACACGGCTCGAGTTGAAGTCGAATGGCGTGTCCTTGGCCAGCAAAAGAGTTAAGGGCCTAGCAATCTTGCTAAAGTCCTTGATCAACCGTCTATAGAAACCGGCATGGCCAAGGAAGGCTCGGATGTCTCGGACGCATCTGGGAGGAGGTAGATTGGAAATGACCTCAATCTTTACTTTGTCAACCTCTATGCCATTTTGCGAGATGATATGTCCTAAGACAATACCTTCGCGCACCATGAAGTGGCACTTCTCCCAATTCAAAGTGAGATTCTTGTTCTTACATCGGGTAAGGACAGCGTCGAGATGCAGCAAACACTCGTTGAAGGAATCGCCGAAGATGGAGAAATCATCCATGAAAATCTCTAGAAATTTTTCCACCATGTCAGAGATGATTCCCATCATACACCGCTGGAAGGTAGCGGGCGCATTGCATAACCCAAAGGGCATGCGACGATATGCAAACGTGCCGAAAGGACAAGTGAATGTGGTCTTGTCCTGGTCTTTTTCGGCGATGGGAATCTGATTATAGCTGGAGTAGCCATCAAGAAAGAAGTAGTACTCATGTCCGGCCAATCGTTCAAGCATCTGGTCAATGAAAGGTAGCGGAAAGTGGTCTTTCCGTGTTGTGGCGTTGAGTTTTCTGTAATCGAATCATACTCGCCACCCAGTTTGGGTGTGAGTAGGGATTAACTCGTTCGCCTCGTTGGTTATGACCATGATACCTGATTTCTTGGGGACAACGTGGATGGGGCTAACCCACTGGCTATCAGAGATAGGGTAAATGATACCACTATCTAGACATTTTACGATCTCCTTCTTCACAGCCTCTTTCATGACTGGATTGAGACGTCTTTGTGGATCCCGGGCTGGTTTGGTATCATCCAACAGATGAATGTGATGCTCAACGATCAGGGGAAGAATCCCCTTGATGTCCGCCATGGACCAGCCAAAATCTTGCCTATTACTGTGCAAGACCGCAAGAAGGGCTTTCTCTTGCTCTGGAGCTAGAGAAGCCGAAATGATGACAGGGAGGGTCTCGTTTTCACCTAAGTAAGCATACTTAAGGTGAGACGGCAAAGGCTTGAGTTCGAGCGATGGCGGTGAAACGATGGAAGGCAAGATTGGTGCAGAGGTCTCGAACTCAAAGGACTCCAGCAAAGGTTCAAAACGAGTGTAGGCGACCGAGTTGGATGGTTCAGGTAACTCATCCGGAAATTCGAAAGATTCAAACTCGGGTTGTGCGCGGCTAAGATCGTTCTAGAACGTGAAACACTCGTAGTCGTTGTCGGGTGCAGAAACAGCAGCAGGTTCGAAGAGGAACGCACTAGTGGCGTCAAGGTTATCGTGATCGAACAGAAACTCCTCGAATTCACACTCTTATGGATCGAGCAGACGTCCAGTATATGAGCATTAGGTTCGGCGGGCTGATTCCCCAACCTAAAAATGTTGAGTTCAATCATCATATTTCCAAAAGATAGGTTCATCGAACCATTGCGACAATTGATCACAGCATTTGAGGTTGCAAGAAATGGGCGACCGAGTATCACCGGAATTTGATACCGGGGGTTAGCTACAGGCTGTGTGTCTAATACAATGAAGTCAATGGGGAATATGAAGTCCCCTACTTTTATTAACACATCCTCTAGCTCACCCCTAGGATGGGTGATCGATCGGTCGGCCATTTGGAGAGTGTAGTGCGTGGGTTTCTGCTCTCCTACGCCTAATTGCTCGTATACTGAATACGGAAGCAGGTTAACACTGGCACCAAGATCTAATAGTGCGCGGTTGATGTTCTTATCCCCAATGGTAATAGAAATCGTAGGACAGCCGGGGTCCTTCCGTTTTTGTGGTAAAGATTGGGTAAGGGCATCACTCACAGCACTAGCCAAGAAAACTTTCTTGGGTACCTGAGACTTCATCTTTTTCGTGCACAAGTCCTTTAAGATTTTCGCGTAGGACGGGACTTGTTGGACGACATCTAAAAGAGGAATGTTAATGTTAACCTACTTAAATAACTCCAGAATCTTCTCCATCTGAGAATTTTGTTTATTAGACCTCAACCGGTTTGGAAATGGAACATTTTTAAAATTGGTTGAGTCTAATGCTTGTGGAGGAGATTGTGGAGTTGGAACTGATCCCAGAACAGGTGTTTTCTGTAAGTAAGTGCACGGCGGCGCCCCGGCCGTCAATCCGACGGTCAAATGCGGAAGCGGTGATAAACTTTAATTTTTACTTGAACTGGCAAACCGCCGCGCACTAATACCCGGATCGAACCATTAATTAGTCCTAGCTAACTACAAGATAGGAAAGAGAGATATACCGACAGATCCGAGTCCTCCGGTCTTCTCGTCGTCGTCCCGATCTCCTGCGGAATGTCCCGTCTCCTCCTCGTCGCCGGAAGTGCACCACATCGCCTACATCTTTTATGGGCTCCCACCTCAATGCCGAGGCAACTCGGGCACGAAGCTGGCTAGTCGACGTGCCCAAGATTTGCTGTAGAATATCTAGTGAGCAAGTCTCATTTGGGGTTTATGGAGATGCCTTTGTGGTGGAGGAAAAAGAACTTGGAAAGAGGTGGGAAAAAATGTAGCATGCAAAAAGAATGAGAATAACATTTTCCCACACCCAAATGAAAAGGAGCCCCCTCCCTCACTAGTGGCCGGCCATGCCTCATGGTGGTAGGTGGGAATGGAGTGAAGTCAATGAAAGACAAGGGAGTGGATGAGCTATCATGCAAGGAAGAATAATGAGTGATGATCAAAACAATATCATCACAAACAAAAACAAACACTCCAAAACAACCATGATGACCCTAAATGGTCAAGCCATCATGAAGAGGTCAAGAAGTCAAGGTCAATGGAGCAACCATCATGATCCAACCAATATGCAAAAGACCCCTTCCACAATTGCCTATTTGCAACAATGCAAATAAGCCCTCCTCCACCAAACTTCGGCCAATGAACGATATAAAGGAAATCGTCCGAAACGAAAAGCAAATTGGCAACTCCATAAAACTGGTCCCGTAATAAATTACAGGAAAAACCCCGATACTGTGCATACACACCCGCATTTGTATTCTGACCGAAATACAAATGCAATGAGAAAAAATTCACACTGTACTATACTAGGATCCGGCTTATACCAAAGCCGGCTAGTAATATCCGTTCGATCCTGATCCGTGCACCACACGTATCTGATCGAACCCTGCCATATATCCATACGGCCTATAGTACAAATTGTCCGATCCTGATCCGTGCAATACCGCACGTATCTGATCGGACCTTGCCATATCTCCATACGGCCTCTACAACTTTTCGTCCGAAAGCTGAGTAACAGAATGTGGGGGACTCTAAAGACTCGTCAACACCCTGGTTGTGGATTTAACCACTAGCACGTCAGAGGTATAAGCCAATACGTAACGGGCTACCAGGTATTGACTAAAAGGGACGTCTGTAAGCGAACTCAGCCTGACAACCCTACTGAGCCTGTCAGTGACAATATCCGTACAGTCCGGTCCGTTCGTCTATGAGTATCGCATGGCGGGCCTAGGGGGTTGGTAAAAGTCAGACCCCCAAAAGCGGTACAAGTCGTGTCGGAGTGTAGCCCAGAACACCCTGAGATACTACTGGAATACCTACCAGTAAATCTCCTGCCTTGGCCAAAGACTTCGTGTAATGGCTCTCCTAGACACAGCACGACCTCACCCCCAATACCGGGAGAGACGAACCCCTGAAGATACGCTCACTGCCTCCATGTGGCTCGGGACTGTACCCAACTAAAACCTGTTTGCACGACTCCTTTGAGCCGTGGTAGGGTAGTAATCAAAGTACAGTGGGAACTCACACGAGACAAATGACGATCCCCAGGTCGATGAACTAACCTGCACACATGTCACCAGGGAACTGCCATCTGACGTCTGGTATATGACCAACTAGCATATTCCCGGCGAGTCCTGTCCGGTGTACTCATAACCCAATGAGCACCTGTATACATCTTAGGTGATCCAACTGACACCAGTGGCTTGTGAGACCGGCCACCGCCCCTCATCGGGGTCTCGACTGTATACACTAGTCAACTCTGGAGTATCGATGCCCTGTCTCGAAACTCACACGACTAGGGACCATTTAAGGATATGCTTATAGACCCCAGCTCCCACTTATATGATCGCCCGCATACTGCTGGTGGTCAAGCAAGAATCCGAGGGGCTCTATCAACGTGTAATAGCGACTTGTCAGGTCACCTAAAGCAGTACACGATGGTAAAGGTAAACCAGACAACGTACTATCATCTCGAGTAAGACTGTCCTACCGGGATAGGTCCTCCATCAATCATTGCAATCACGTACCTGTGACCTAATAATTGACTCTGAGGGCACTATCTCCAACAATCTCCCACTTGCACTCAAGGCTAATTATTGCGATGTCGCATACTCACAGCCCGTGTGATACCGAACACCCAACTCCTCTATCAATCAGCCCCACAAAGCTTGTTTGCGAAACTATTGCGTTCGAGGAATAGCCTTAGTGAGTGGATCCGCTTTGTTGTTTCTTTCTATGTCTCTCTATATCTCAAGTTCGCGGAGAAACCCATCTCCCGAAATGAGCAATACCTGTCTTAGAATGTGTCTGGATATCTGATGGGACATAGCTCATAAATGAACTCCAAATCCAAACTTCTTAGACTGTATCGTCCACTGAACTTAATCAGTATCCTGCGCCATGCCACCCTCATTATTGCCTTGGACCACCTGTCCAAAATACTGCCCCTCATCAGAAGGAAAAACTATAACTCTGACAACCTCCTTGTCGTCCAGGTCACCTTGGAAGCCTGGAATGATAACTGTCTCCCGAATGAGGCTGTCGTTATCATATCCCTAGAACATCCACTTATGTTCTAAAACTGCTTCCGACCGCTTCTCCAGGATTGGATCAATGTCAACTTATTGCATCTAGTGCAAGAACAACATCTGGTGTGGTACTTGACATCTCATGATTGACTCAATTGCCTAAGCAAGTAATCTGCCAATCATGCACATCCCTCTCTACTTTAGTCTGTAGGACACCTTTAGAGAGGGTGACTCCATCTTCTGCAGGTACACTACCGTGCATGGAGTCGTCCATTCTAAATACTCTTAGAATGCCGTCAAAGTACCCTGATTGGGAAACCACCCAAATCTAGATCTAAAACCATAGATCTAGTAACCAGTATGTCTGACATAATGTCCAAATCCCATATGGAGAAAATACTGTGTGACGACCAAAGTATAACCGATTGTAGTATAGGAGTTTCCTTTCCTACTCTGTGTATGTCATCCAAATACCAGGATATCACACCCTACTACCTTCTCAATAGATCCATCCCCTATTCTGATGAAGTCAAACCCATGACTGTCACGTCAGAAATAGATGATCTATCACCGCTATATCTGCTTTAGTCTATAAATAGACATAAGCCATCTGTCCACCAATGCTTCCGCTGCTCCCACTGACTACGACAACCCTCTGCCAGAGTCATATACACGTACACTTCTGAAGCGAGTTCAGAACGACGCTATACTCATCCTCCTACCGGGTCTCACAGTCTGGAACAACAGCAATGGCAAATATGGGTAAACAAGAACTTCCTTTTCACCGTCCTTGAGGCTACCGTAGTACCTCTCGGGTGCCTGAAGTTACCCACTGTATCTGCGGAGTGGCCAATGGAATGTCAATCCAGATTGAATCTTTAGGTTCCTTGTCAAATCTTCAGTAATCGTTTGTGGTTCTGGAATCACTTCCAGTTCTACCATACTCCCACTACTGTTTTTCTGAAAAAATCCATTTTTAATAAAACTGTGGCGAGTCTAGAACAATATTTCTATTGATCTGCCAGATGGTAGAAAGTCAACCCTCGTCATAGCCTGGGTCAACCCACAAACAGCCATTACAGAATCGTGCCTTGAGTTGTCCAATGTCTGGTTTTAAGCATTAACCGGACAACTCCCCGTACCTTAACAATGTTAAGATATGAACTGTACTATATCCAATATAGAACCAGAGGCACTGATTTAATTGAACCAGATTCAAATCATGCAGCTGTCCCCAGTGCATGTCTACTAAATGGAAAGAGGCCTATCAGCGTTACTCAACTTAGGAATGCTTCCAATTATGAGTAACCGGAAAGAGAAGCAAAATCTCTTATCATTACTATCAACTGAATACCATGCACAAGTGTCTACATCTTCGATTGCTTTGAAGAATCCCGATACTTGCTACACCTGGTTCTCTACTCTATTCAAATACCTATAACTTCCCAAAATTCAGACCCTGTGTTTCCTCGAAACACCTGTCTAAAAACTAGAGAAGTCATAAGTAAACCGAATATAGTACGAGGACCAACCCCTCTGTCCTGATGGACCCTGGACAACATACAATACTCTGTATAAGTCCCTTGAGTCTGATAACTCATTCACTGTGTGTCGTAGGTTGAAAACTGTACTTATGGTTAAGAAGAATTACACCGCTGTTTAATGCTCCTTACCTAACCATCCACTGATATAGGTAAATGTCACTGACATAATTTCAAAAGGTATATCTCACTCTATGAAAATAGACGTACAGATATATCGATTTGAAATTGGTGCATAACAGTGGATATTCAAAACCAAATATTTGCCGACCGGCAAACAACCCAGGTGACTTCCTCAAATATCACCGATTACAACGAATCCCGATATAATGAGGATGATCACCTAATTCCCAATAACTTACTCCCACTCATCATCTGTAAAACCATACAGATGTGAGAATCATACCTGGTAAGTACATACCCTGGAGTAAGTATCTTATCGGGAAATCAGTCTTCCTTTAACAGTACACAGTGAAACTGAAACATTGAAATGTTTCGATGGGGTATCCTGGTATTCCTACTAATGCCTCTTCCAGATTCACGACTGTAACCGTATAATTCTTTGCCACCTCTCCAAATCCCTTCATATGTCTTTAGTCTTTACCTTCTGCACACCCCTTTAGGCCAAATGGTTTTCTTCCTTCCTTACCGTTCGGCACCAGCCTATGGTTCGGAAGAAGACTATCCAATAAGCATAATGGGTGTACTGCCCTAATCCTAGGAACACTCGCAATGCGAGAGAAGGTGAAGATAAAAGACATCTGAATAAATCTTATTCCTATTTCTCCTGAACCAGAATCCATCCCCGAACTGGAACAAGTTCCTTTCGAGTTCGTATATAACCATACGATGGAGTATCCAATAAACTGTGGATCTTCGTAGTGATACAGAGTGTCCTGGAGAAATACAAAGGTGATTTAGGATTGGGGAAGGAATACTTGGTTTGGTTGTGAATAGCAGTCGCAATTTACTTTGCCCTTTTACTAATCCCTTGCTTTGTCTGAACTTAATACCTTCTGTACACCATCGTTATGCTAATTGGTTTTCTTCATTCCCTACCGGTCGGCACCTGCCTATGGTTTGGAAGAAGACTATCCAATTTGCGTAATAGGTGTACTATCTCCTAAACCAAGGAGTACTCACAACTTGAGAGAAGGTAAAAGGAAAAGACAACTGAATAATCCTATCCGTTTCCTCCAGAACCTGAAACCATCCTCGAATAAATTCCTTCGAGTTCGTATCTAACCATACGATGGTTTTGTCCAATGGAAGTGGACGTTCGTAGTAATACGGGGTGTCCTGGAGAAAAGGGTAAAAGTAGGAGTGGCAATGAGGTCTGCAACTCTGACAATCCAAAAGCCAGTGTTTAGAAGGTTCGGTCAACTTGGTCACTGAGTCATAGTCTTAGGGTCGGGTTAATGGTCGCTGCCAAAGAGAGAGAGAAAAGAAACACTCAGCGTGCACTCTAACCTAGATCAGAATGGTTACCAATTTATCTAATCTGGAAACCTCCCACTGTACCGTCAAATTCTCCTCCAAACCTGAAAGAAGAATTAGTCGGGATCACCCGATGTGTAAACTAACTCATTAGTGGGAATCGGGATCCAACTCTCATCGCATGACAATGTGACGGAATCCGCTCACGGTATCACACTCCAGAAGGTATGCACATATCTGGCAAGTTTCAGTTCTTTTGAAACTCACGATGTGATTTCTGCCCCATGCTCTTATGACCTTGGCGTGAGGTCAAAATATCATAAGTCACATGTCAAGTTCTGCCCATCATTATCCTGGTTAATTTGAACCCACCCGTACATACCCTTGACGTAGGCCAAAATAGTAGTACGACTGTCCCAAACCAACGCATCTATCTATGCAACAGATAAATACCCGGCAGCTACCAAACACTATGCCTTGGCGTGAGGTCAAAATACATAGCATGAATACTACCGAATATTTAACTGAAATGATGGAGGGCTACGAATGGTTTCTGGCGAAAACCTTTAACGTAATGAACTTGATATCGTCGAAGGAACGGATAGCTTTTAAAAATATAGTGACGAAAACCGTTGCTAAAGAGGTCACTCCCGGTGAAGGGATCTCGGCTCTTTCCCCGTAGAATGGGGTGCAGGATATTCCAAATGAATACCGCGATGCAAAGCAAAAGTAATCGGCTATAGTGAAGTTAATGCCCTGACGCAAACTTCTGTCCAAGGGGTCACTCCAGGTGAAGGGATCTCGGCCCTTGCCTCGTCGACTGAGGAGCTTGATATTCCAAATGAATACCACGATGCAAAACAAAAGTGAACGTCCTTGCAATAACAGCTTTTTCAAAAAGTGTTCCAACAACATCAGATTAGGTTTGTTTTTAACTTGCATTGATCTAAATCAACGCAGTCCCATCAATTGATCACACCAAAACGAACGAAAATAATATGACGTACGTATATGCCATCCGCATTCGCCGCTGGGTCCCGTCATTACCCGTTAGGTTAGCTAACTAACGGCAGAGCGGGGACTGGACTAGCGCGGATGCAAAACATATACAACATCTACTAATATATATACCAATATATTATATTCGCTCAAGGCGTGATAAAATATGCAACATCACAGAGAATGAACAGCATCACAGAAACAATACAGATATCTGGGATCCCCGGGTTTCACAGTGCCACTACTGAAACCCGACGTTCCCCTGGTCGTGTGGATAGCCTGTGCAATGAAATCCTAGACCCCTACGGGCGCGGCAAGTTACCCGCCAAAACCTGAAGCGAGGCAGCCCCCTTCAGCACCGTGAATGGACCACCCAGCACTTCATGGAATCCGGTAACTTGGGCACCCCTCCTGGGTCAACCTGTACCCCCTACGAGTGCGGCGAATAGCCCGCCAATCCTAGAGTAAAGCCCCCTCCGTCTCAATGCCATGAGATGCGGGCTTGTTGCCTTCTAGAATCCGGCTATCCGTGAACGCCTCCGCGGGGTAATCCTAGTACAGAAAGCAAAATATACATACAACGGGTACATCGACCGCAACCAGGTCGTGCCCCAAAAGAATAATACAATCAGGCAGTGACGGCAGTCCACATGTCGGACGCTCGCCCCGCAATATCAAATGTACATAATACAACCACAACTGTACTAGCATTGCATCCAGGCTATCCCCCACGACCGATCCGCAATATCACAGCAAAAACAGAACATCAACGTGAAAGTCACGTTCGCAAATCCGTCTAACCGGGCTATAGCAGTTAGACCGGATTTACCGATCAAGTGACATTCACGGTCGCAGATATAATGTAAATACTGTGAAATAATGTGTTTAAAATATCCGATCAATCAAATTTTAACAAGTGGGCCCCAAGCACTACTGTAGCACATCAAGAAATTCTGGGCCCAATATTAATATTCCAAAACACCAATTTTAACCCCAGAAAGATACTGTAGAAATTTGGTGCAGGGATCCCCACAGTGTGCGGCGGAACCGCGGCGAGAAGGGGGTGTTTGCGGCGGTTTTGTGCTCCCACAGTGGAGTCACTTCATCGAATTTTTACAGAGCTCTTAGATTTTCCAGTACATCAATATTTTACAACCTGAAAAATTTTTCGAGACCAAAATTTTTCAACAGAAACTGATGCGAAGGAAAAACGGGTTTTGGAACATTTGATCGATCGGAACTGAAATACACATTAAAGCAAGCTAGACTAAGTTAATGGCGAGGCTCTGATACCACTGTAAGTAAGTGCACGGCGGCGCCCCGGCCGTCAATCCGACGGCCAAATGCGGAAGCGGTGATAAACTTTAATTTTTACTTGAACTGGCAAACCGCCGCGCACTAATACCCGGATCGAACCATTAATTAGTCCTAGCTAACTACAAGAAGGGGAAGAGAGATATACCTACAGATCCGAGTCCTCCGGTCTTCTCGTCGTCGTCCCGACCTCCTGCGGAATGTCCCGTCTCTTCCTCGTCGCCGGAAGTGCACCACATCGCCTACATCTTTTACGGGCTCCAACCTCAATGCCGAGGCAACTCGGGCACGAAGCTGGCTAGTCGACGTGCCCAAGATTTGCTGTAGAATATCTAGTGAGCAAGTCTCATTTGGGGTTTATGGAGATGCCTTTGTGGTGGAGGAAAAAGAACTTGGAGAGAGGTGGGAAAAAATGTAGCATGCAAAAAGAATGAGAATAACATTTTCCCACACCCAAATGAAAAGGAGCCCCCTCCCTCACTAGTGGCCGGCCATGCCTCATGGTGGTAGATGGGAATGGAGTGAAGTCAATGAAAGACAAGGGAGTGGGTGAGCTATCATGCAAGGAAGAATAATGTGTGATGATCAAAACAATATCATCACAAACAAAAACAAACACTCCAAAACAACCATGATGACCCTAAATGGTCAAGCCATCATGAAGAGGTCAAGAAGTCAAGGTCAATGGAGCAACCATCATGATCCAACCAATATGCAAAAGACCCCTTCCACAATTGCCTATTTGCAACAATGCAAATAAGCCCTCCTCCACCAAACTTCGGCCAATGAACGATACAAAGGAAATCGGCCAGAACGATACAAAGGAAATCGGCCGAAACGAAAAGCAAACAGGCAACTCCATAAAACTGGTCCCGTAATAAATTACAGGAAAAACCCCGATACTGTGCATACTGTTGGAGATAATGCCCTCAGAGTCAATTATTGGATCACTGGTACGTGATTGCAATGATTGATGGAGGACCTATCCCGGTAGGACAGTCTTACTCGAGATGATAGTATGCTATCTGGTTTACCTTTATCATCGTGTACTGTTTTAGGTGACCTGACAAGTCGCTATTACACGTTGATAGAGCCCCTAGGATTCTTGCTTGACCACCAGCAGTATGAGGGCGATCATATAAGTGGGAGCTGGGAGTCTATAAGCATATCCTTAAAATGGTCCCTTGTCGTGTGAGTTTCGAGACAGGGCATCGATACTCCATTGTAGACTAGTGTATACAGTCGAGACCCCGACGAGGGGCGGTGGCCGGTCTCACAAGCCACTGGTGTCAGTTGGATCACCAAAGATGTATACAGGTGCTCATTGGGTTATGAGTACACCGGACAGGACTCGCCGGGAACATGCTAGTTGGTCATATACCAGACGTCAGATGGCAGTTCCCTGGTGACATGTGTGCAGGTTAGTTCATCGACCTGGGGATCGTCATTTGTCTTGTGTGAGTTCCCACTATACTTTGATTACTACCCTACCACGGCTCAAAGGAGTCGTGCAAACAGGTTTTAGTTGGGTACAGTCCCGAGCCACATGGAGGCAGCGAGCGTATCTTCAGGGGTTCGTCTCTCCCGGTATTGGGGGTGAGGTCGTGCTGTGTCTAGGAGAGCCATTACACGAAGCCCTCGGCCGAGGCAAGGAGATTTACTGGTAGGTATTCCAGTAGTATCTCAGGGTGTTCTGGGCTACACTCCGACACGACTTGTACCGCTTTTGGGGGTCTGACTTTTACCAACCCCCTAGGCCCGCCATGCGATGCTCATAGACGAACGGACCGGACTGTACGGATATTGTCACTGACAGGCTCAGTAGGGTTGTCAGGCTGAGTTCACTCACAGACATCCCTTTTAGTCAGTACCTGGTAGCCCGTTACGTATTGGCTTATACCTCTGACGTGCTATTGGTTAAATCCACAACCAAGGTGTTGACGAGTCTTTAGAGTCCCCCACATTCAGTTACTCAGCTTTCGGGCGAAAGGTTGTAGAGGCCGTATGGAGATATGGCAAGGCCCGATCAGATACGTGCGGTATTGCACGGATCAGGATCGGACAATATGTACTATAGGCCGTATGGTTATATGGCAGGGTTCGATCAGATACGTGCGGTATTGCACGGATCAGGATCGAACAGATATTACTAGCCGGTTTTGGTATAAGCCGGATCCTAGTAAAGTACAGCGTAGACTTTGTCTCATTGCATTTGTATTTCGGTCGAAATACAGATGCGGGTGTGTATGCACAGTATCGGGGTTTTCCTGTAATTTATTACGGGAACAGTTTTCTGGAGTTGCCAGTTTGCTTTTCGTTTCGGCCGATTTTCATTGTTTCGTTCATTGGCCGAAGATTGGTGGAGGAGGGTTTATTTGCATTGTTGCAAATAAGCATTTTGTGGAGGGGGTCTTTGCATATGTTTGTATCATGATGGTTTTCATGATGGAGCCCCATCCATTGACCTTGCTTGACTTTTATCTTCATGATGGCATGACTTTTTGAGTCATCATGGTTGTTGATGATTTGTTGATGGAGTGTGGCTTTCCTAGTGATCATTTCTATTTGCATGATAGCTTCCTCTCTCTCTCTTACATGATATGAGTTTGGCTCCTATTATTTTTGGTCACTCTCTCATTTTTCCTCACCCTCCCCTCACTTGTAGTGGCCGGCCCAAGCATGAGAGGGGGCTGTCCAAAATTTTGGGGGTGGGTATTTGGTCCATTTCATGCTCCCAAATATCCACAAGTTCCATCTCCAAACTCCATAGTTCATCCCTCCACCAAAAGGCAATTCCTACAACCCCAAAGTGAGATTTGAGTACTACACATTCTACAACGGATCTTGGGCACGTCGAGTAGCCGGCTTCCTACCCGAGTTGCCTCGGCATTGAGGTGGGAGCCCGTAAAAGAAGTAGGCGATGTGGTGCACTTCCGGCGACGAGGAGGAGACGGCACATTCCGCAGGAGATCGGGACGACGACGAGAAGACCGGAGGACTCGGATCTGTCGGTATATCTCTCTTCCCTTTCTTGTTAGTAGCTTAGACTTGTTAATGGTTACGATCCGGATGTTTAGTGCGCGGTGGTGCCGGTTTGCTAAGTCCGCAAAATTAAAGTTTTTCACCGCTTCCGCATTCCGGCGTCGGATTGACGGCCGGGGCGCCGCCGTGCACTTACAGTGGTATCAGAGCCTCGCCATTAACATAGTCTAGCTTTGTGTAATGTGTTTGCATTTCCGATCGATCAAAAAGTTCCAAAACCCGTATTTTGTTAGCATCAGTTTTCTGTTGGAAATTTTTAGTGTCGAAAAATTTTTCAGGTTGTAAAATATTGATGTACTGGAAAATCTAAGAGCTCTGTAAAAATTCGATGAAGTGATTCCACAGTTGGAGCGCGGAACCGCCGCGAAAACCCCCTTCCCGCCGCTGTTCCGCCGCGCACTGTGGAGATCACTGCACCAATTTTTTACAGAGGCTTTCTGGGGTGAAAAGTGGGGTTTTGGAATAATAACATTAGGCCCAGAATTTCTTGATCTGCTACAGTTTTGATTGGGGGCCCACTTGTTAAAATTTGATTGATCGAATATTTTAAACACATTTTTCACAGTATTTACATTATATCTGCGACCGTGAATGTCAGTTGATCGGTAAATCCGGTCTAACTGCTATAGCCCGGTTAGACGGATTTGCGAACGTGACTTTCACGTTGATGTTCTGTTTTTGCTGTGATGTTGCGGATCGGTCGTGGGGGATAGCCTGGATGCAATGCTAGTACAGTTGTGGTTGTATTATGTACATTTGATATTGCGGGGCGAGCGTCCGACATGTGGACTGCCGTCACTGCCTGATTGTATTATTCTTTTGGGGCACGACCTGGTTGCGGTCGATGTACCCGCTGTATGTATATTTTACTTTCTGTACTAGGATTACCCCGCGGAGGGGTGCACGGATAGCCGGGTTCTGGAGGGCAACAAGCCCGCATCTCATGGCATTGAGACGGAGGGGGCTTCACGCTAGGATTGGCGGGCTATTCGCCGCACTCGTAGGGAGTACAGGTTGACCCAGGAGGGGTGCCCAAGTTACCGGATTCCGTGAAGTGCTGGGTGGTCCATTCACGGTGCTGAAGGGGGCTGCCTCGCTTCAGGTTTTGGCGGGTGACTTGCCGCGCCCGTAGGGGTCTAGGATTTCATTGCACAGGCTATCCACACGACCAGGGGAACGTCGGGTTTCAGTAGTGGCTCTGTGAAACTCGGGGATCCCAGATATCTGTATTGTTTCTTTGATGCTGTACATTTTCTGTGATGTTGCATTTCTTTTCACGCCATGAGCGAAATATAATATATTGGTATATATATTAGTAGATGTTGTATATGTTTTACATCCGCGCTAGTCCAGTCCCCGCTCTGTCGTTAGTTAGCTAACCTAACGGGTAATGACGGGACCCAGTGGCGAATGCGGATGGCGTATACGTACATTAGTATATTTTCGTTCTTTGTGGTGTGATCAATTGATGGGACTGCATTGATTCGGATCAATGCAAGTTAAAAAAAAACCTAATCTGATGTTGTTGGAACACTTTTCAAAAAGCTGTTATTGCAAGGACGTTCACTTTTGTTTTGCATCGTGATATTCAGTTGGAATATCCTGCTCCTCAGTCGACGAGGCAAGGGCCGAGATCCCTTCACCGGGAGTGACCCCTTGGATAAAAGTTTGCGTCGGGGCATTAACTTCACTATAGCCGATTACTTTTGCTTTGCATCGCGGTATTCATTTGGAATATCCTGCACCCCATTCTACGGGGAAAGAGCCGAGATCCCTTCACCGGGAGTGACCTCTTTAGCAACGGTTTTCGTCACAATATTTTTAAAAAAAGCTATCCGTTCCTTCGACGATATCAAGTTCTTTACGTTAAAGGTTTTCGCCAGAAACCATTCGTAGCCCTCCGTCGTTTCATATGGGTGGTCAATAGTATTCAAGCTGTGTATGTTGGCCAAAGTCAAGGCACAGTGATTGGTAGCTATTGGGGTATTCATATGCAGCATAGATAGATGCGTTGGTTTGGGACAGTCGTACTGCCATTTTGGCCAAAGTCAAGGGTATGTACGGGTGGATTCAAATTAACCTGGAGAATGACGGGTAGAACTTGACATGTGACTTATGATATGTTGGCCAAAGTCAAGGTCATAAGAGCATGGGGCAAAAATCACATCGGGAGTTTCAAAAGAACTAAAACTTGCCAGATATGCGCATACCTTCTGGAGTGTGATACCGTGAGCGGATTCCCTCACGTTATCATGCGATGATAGTTGGATCCCGATTCCCACTGATGAGTTAGTTTACTCCTCGGGTAACCCCGACTAATTCTTCTTTCAGGTTTGGAGGAGAATTTGAGGTACAGTGGGAGGATTCCAGATTAGATAAATTGGTAACCATTCTGATCTAGGTTAGAGTGCACGCTGAGTGTTTCTTTTCTCTCTCTCTTTGGCAGCGACCATTGACCCGACCCTAAGACTATGACTCAGTGACCAAATTAACCGAACCTTCTTAAACACCGGCTTTTGGATTGTCAAAGTTGCTAACCTCATTGCCACTCCTACTTTTACCCTTTTCTCCAGGACACCCCGTATTACTACGAACGTCCACTTCCATTGGACAAAACCATCGTATGGTTAGATACGAACTCGAAGGGATTTATTCGAGGATGGTTTCCGGTTCTGGAGAAAATGGATAGGATTATTCAGTTGTCTTTTCCTTTTACCCTCTCTCAGGTTACGAGTACTCCTTGGTTTTGGGGTAGTACACCTATTACGCAAATTGGATTGTCTTCTTCCAAACCTTAGGCTGGTGCCGACCGGTAGGGAATGAAGAAAACCAATTAGCATAACGATGGTGTCCAGAAGGTATTAAGTTAAGACAAAGCAAGGGATTAGTAAGAGGGCAAAGTAAATTGCAACAGATATTCACGACCAAACCAAGTATTCCTTCGCCAATCCTAAAATCACCTTTGCATTTCTCCAGGACACTCCGTATCACTACGAAGATCCACAGTTTATTGGATACTCCATCGTATGGTTATATACGAACTCGAAAGGAACTTGTTCCAGTTCGGGGATGGATTCTGGTTCAGGAGAAATAGGAATAAGATTTATTCAGGTGTCTTTTATCTTCACCTTCTCTCGCTTTGCGAGTGTTCCTAAGATTGGGACAGTACACTCATTATGCTTATCGGATAGTCTTCTTCCAAACCATAGGCTGGTGCCGAACGGTAGGGAAGGAAGAAAACCATTTGGCCTAAAGGGGTGTGCAGAAGGTAATGACTAAAGACATATGAAGGGATTTGGAGAGGTGGCAAGGAATTACATGGTTACAGTTGTGAATCTGGATAATGGAAGAGGCATTACTAGGAATACCAGGATACCCCTACGAAACATTTCAATGTTTCAGTCTCACTGTGTACTGTTAAAGGAAAGCTGATTTCCCGACTAGATACTTACTCCAGGGTATGTATTTACCAGGTATGATTCTCACATCTGTATGGTTTTACAGATGATGAGTGGGAGTAAGTTGTTGGGAATTGGGTGACTATCCTCATTATATCGGGATTCGTTGCAATCGGTGATATTTGAGGAAATCACCTGGGTTGTTTACCGGTCGGCAAATATTTGGTTTTGAATATCCGATGTTATGCACCAATTTCAAATCGATATATCTGTACGTCTATTTTCATAGAGTGAGATATACTTTTTGAAATTATGTCGATGACATTTACCTATACCAGTGGATGGTTAGGTAAGGAGCATTAAACAGCGGTGTAATTCTTCTTAACCATAAGTACAGTTTTCAACCTACGGCACACAGTGAATGAGTTATCAAACTCAAGAGACTTATACAGAGTATTGTATGTTGTCCAGGGTCCATCAGGACAGAGGGGTTGGTCCTCGTACTATATTCGATTTACTTATGACTTCTCTAGTTTTTAGACAGGTGTTTCGTGGAAACACATGGTCCGAATTTTGAGAAGTTATAGGTATTTGAATAGAGTAGAGAACCAGGTGTAGCAAGTATCGGGATTCTTCAAAGAGATCGAAGATGTAGATACTTGTGTATGGTATTCAGTTGATAGTAATGATAAAGAGAACTTGCTTCTCTTTCAGGTTACTCATAATTGGAAGCATTCCTAAGTTGGGTAACGCTGATCGGCCTCCTTCCATTTAGTTGACATGCACTGGAGACAGTTGCATGATTTGGATCTGGTTCAGTTAAATCAGTGCCTCTGGTCCTATATGGGATATAGAACAGTTCGTATCTTGACGTTGTTAAGGTACGGGGAGTTGTCCAGCTTATGATTAAAACCAGACTCTGGATAACTCAAGGCACGTTTCTGTAATGGCTGTTTGTGGGTTGACCAAGGCTATGACGAGGGTTGATTTTCTACCATCTGGATGAACAATAGCGATATTGTTCTAGACTCGCCACAGTTTTATTAAAAATGAATTTTTTCAGAAAACAGTAGTGGGAGTATGGTAGAACTGGAAGTGATTCCTGAACCACAAACGATTACAAAAGATTTGATAAGGAACCTAAAGATTCAATCTGGATTGACTTTCCATTGACCACTCCGCAGATGAGGTGGGTAACTTCAGGCACCCGAGAGGTACTACGGTAGCCTCAAGGACGGTGACAGGGAAGTTCTTGTTTACCCACAATTACCATTGCTGTTGTTCCAGGCTGCGAGACCCGGCGGGAGGATGAGTATAGCGTCGTTCTGAACTCGCTTCAGAAGTGTACGTGTATATGACTCTGCCAGAGGGTTGTCGTAGACAGTGGGAGCAGCGGAAGCATTGGTGGACAGGTAGCTTATGTCTATTTATAGACTGAAGCACCAGTAGCGGAGATAGATCATCTATTTCTGACGTGACAGTCATAGGTTTGACTTCATCAGAATAGGCGATGGATCTGTTGAGAAGGTAGTAGGGTGTGATATCCTGGTATTTGGATGACATACACAGAATAGGAAAAGAAACTCCTATACTACGATCGGTTATACTTTGGTCGTCACACAGTGTTTTCTCCATATGGGATTTGGACATTATGTCAGACATGCTGGTTACTAGATCTATGGTTTTAGATCTAGATTTGGGTGGTTTCCCAATATGGGTACTTAGACAGCATTCTAAGAGTGTTTAGAATGGACGACTCCATGCACGGTACTGTACCTGCAGAAGATGGAGTCACCCTCTCTAAAGGTGTCTTACAGACTAAAGGGGAGAGGGATGTGCATGATTGACAGATCACTTGCTTAGGCAATTGAGTCAATCATGAGATGTCAAGTACCATACCAGATGTTGTTCTTGCACCAGATGCAATAAGTTGACATTGATCCAATCCTGGAGAAACAGTCGGAAACAGTTATAGAACATAAGTGGATGTTCTAGGGATATGATAACGACAGCCTCATTCGGGAGACAGTTATCATTCCAGGCTTCCAAGGTGACATGGACGACAAGGAGGTTGTCAGAGTTATAGTTTTCCCTCTGACGAGGGGCAGTATTTTAGACAGGTTGTCCCAGGTAATACTGAGGGAGGCATGGCGCAGGATACTGATTAAGTTCAGTTGACGACACAGTCTAAGAAGTTTGGATTTGGAGTTCATTTATGAGCTATGTCCCATCAGACATCCAGACACATTCTAAGACAGGTATTGCTCATTTCGGGAGATGGGTTTCTCCGCGAACTTGAGATATAGAGAGACATAGAAAGAGACATCAAGGCGGATCCACTCACTGAGGCTATTCCTCGAACGCAATAGTTTCGCAAACGAGCTTTGTGAGACTGACTAGTAGAGGAGTTGGGTGTTCGGTATCACACGGGCTGTGAGTATGCGACATCGTAATAATTAGCCTTGAGTGCAAGTGGGAGATTGTTGGAGATAATGCCCTCAGAGTCAATTATTGGATCACAGGTACGTGATTGCAATGATTGATGGAGGACCTATCCCGGTAGGACAGTCTTACTCGAGATGATAGTATGCTATCTGGTTTACCTTTATCATCGTGTACTGTTTTAGGTGACCTGACAAGTCGCTATTACACGTTGATAGAGCCCCTAGGATTCTTGCTTGACCACCAGCAGTATGAGGGCGATCATATAAGTGGGAGCTGGGAGTCTATAAGCATATCCTTAAAATGGTCCCTAGTCGTGTGAGTTTCGAGACAGGGCATCGATACTCCATTGTAGACTAGTGTATACAGTCGAGACCCCGACGAGGGGCGGTGGCCGGTCTCACAAGCCACTGGTGTCAGTTGGATCACCTAAGATGTATACAGGTGCTCATTGGGTTATGAGTACACCGGACAGGACTCGCCGGGAACATGCTAGTTGGTCATATACCAGACGTCAGATGGCAGTTCCCTGGTGACATGTGTGCAGGTTAGTTCATCGACCTGGGGATCGTCATTTGTCTCGTGTGAGTTCCCACTGTACTTTGATTACTACCCTACCACGGCTCAAAGGAGTCGTGCAAACAGGTTTTAGTTGGGTACAGTCCCGAGCCACATGGAGGCAGTGAGCGTATCTTCAGGGGTTCGTCTCTCCCGGTATTGGGGGTGAGGTCGTGCTGTGTCTAGGAGAGCCATTACACGAAGCCCTCGGCCGAGGCAAGGAGATTTACTGGTAGGTATTCCAGTAGTATCTCAGGGTGTTCTGGGCTACACTCCGATACGACTTGTACCGCTTTTGGGGGTCTGACTTTTACCAACCCCCTAGGCCCACCATGCGATGCTCATAGACGAACGGACCGGACTGTACGGATATTGTCACTGACAGGCTCAGTAGGGTTGTCAGGCTGAGTTCACTCACAGACATCCCTTTTAGTCAGTACCTGGTAGCCCGTTACGTATTGGCTTATACCTCTGACGTGCTAGTGGTTAAATCCACAACCAAGGTGTTGACGAGTCTTTAGAGTCCCCCACATTCAGTTACTCAGCTTTGGGCGAAAGGTTGTAGAGGCCGTATGGAGATATGGCAAGGTCCGATCAGATACGTGCGGTATTGCATGGATCAGGATCGGACAGTATGTACTATAGGCCGTATGGTTATATGGAAGGGTTCGATCAGATACGTGCGGTATTGCACGGATCAGGATCGAACAGATATTACTAGCCGGTTTTGGTATAAGCCGGATCCTAGTATAGTACAGCGTAGACTTTGTCTCATTGCATTTGTATTTCGGTCGAAATACAGATGCGGGTGTGTATGCACAGTATCGGGGTTTTCCTGTAATTTATTACGGGACCAGTTTTCTGGAGTTGCCAGTTTGCTTTTCGTTTCGGCCGATTTCCATTGTTCCGTTCATTGGCCGAAGATTGGTGGAGGAGGGTTTATTTGCATTGTTGCAAATAAGCATTTTGTGGAGGGGGTCTTTGCATATGTTTGTATCATGATGGTTTTCATGATGGAGCCCCATCCATTGACCTTGCTTGACTTTTATCTTCATGATGGCATGACTTTTTGAGTCATCATGGTTGTTGATGATTTGTTGATGGAGTGTGGCTTTCCTAGTGATCATTTCTATTTGCATGATAGCTTCCTCTCTCTCTCTTACATGATATGAGTTTGGCTCCTATTATTTTTGGTCACTCTCTCATTTTTCCTCACCCTCCCCTCACTTGTAGTGGCCGGCCCAAGCATGAGAGGGGGCTGTCCAAAATTTTGGGGGTGGGTATTTAGTCCATTTCATGCTCCCAAATATCCACAAGTTCCATCTCCAAACTCCATAGTTCATCCCTCCACCAAAAGGCAATTCCTACAACCCCAAAGTGAGATTTGAGTACTACACATTCTACAACGGATCTTGGGCACGTCGAGTAGCCGGCTTCCTACCTGAGTTGCCTCGGCATTGAGGTGGGAGCCCATAAAAGAAGTAGGCGATGTGGTGCACTTCCGGCGACGAGGAGGAGACGACACATTCCGCAGGAGATCGGGACGACGACGAGAAGACCGGAGGACTCGGATCTGTCGGTATATCTCTCTTCCCTTTCTTGTTAGTAGCTTAGACTTGTTAATGGTTACGATCCGGATGTTTAGTGCGCGGTGGTGCCGGTTTGCTAAGTCCGCAAAATTAAAGTTTTTCACCGCTTCCGCTTTCCGGCGTCGGATTGACGGCCGGGGCGCCGCCGTGCACTTACACATACACACCCGCATTTATATTCTGACCGAAATACAAATGCAATGAGACAAAATTCACACTGTACTATACTAGAATCCGGCTTATACCAAAGCCGGCTAGTAATATCCGTTCGATCCTGATCCGTGCAATACCGCACGTATCTGATCGAACCCTGCCATATATCCATACGACCTATAGTACAAACTGTCCGATCCTGTTCCGTGCAATACCGCACGTATCTGATCGGACCTTGCCATATCTCCATACGACCTCTACAACTTTTCGCCCGAAAGCTGAGTAACAGAATGTGGGGGACTCTAAAGACTCGTCAACACCTTGGTTGTGGATTTAACCACTAGCACGTCAGAGGTATAAGCCAATACGTAACGGGCTACCAGGTATTGACTAAAAGGGACGTCTGTGAGCGAACTCAGCCTGACAACCCTACTGAGCCTGTCAGTGACAATATCCGTACAGTCCGGTCCGTTCGTCTATGAGTATCGCATGGCGGGCCTAGGGGGTTGGTAAAAGTCAGACCCCCATAAGCGGTACAAGTCGTGTCGGAGTGTAGCCCAGAACACCCTGAGATACTACTGGAATACCTACCAGTAAATCTCCTGCCTTGGCCAAGGACTTCGTGTAATGGCTCTCCTGTTGGAGATAGTGCCCTCAGAGTCAATTATTAAGTCACAGGTACGTGATTGCAATGATTGATGGAGGACCTATCCCGGTAGGACAGTCTTACTCGAGATGATAGTATGCTATCTGGTTTACCTTTATCATCGTGTACTGTTTTAGGTGACCTGACAAGTCGCTATTACACGTTGATAGAGCCCCTAGGATTCTTGCTTGACCACCAGCAGTATGAGGGCGATCATATAAGTGGGAGCTGGGGTCTATAAGCATATCCTTAAATGGTCCCTAGTCGTGTGAGTTTCGAGACAGGGCATCGATACTCCATAGTAGACTAGTGTATACAGTCGAGACCCCGACGAGGGGCGGTGGCCGGTCTCACAAGCTACTGGTGTCAGTTGGTTCACCTAAGATGTATACAGGTGCTCATTGGGTTATGAGTACACCGGACAGGACTCGCCGGGAACATGCTAGTTGGTCATATACCAGACGTCAGATGGCAGTTCCCTGGTGACATGTGTGCAGGTTAGTTCATCGACCTGGGGATCGTCATTTGTCTCGTGTGAGTTCCCACTGTACTTTGATTACTACCCTACCACGGCTCAAAGGAGTCGTGCAAACAGGTTTTAGTTGGGTACAGTCCCGAGCCACATGGAGGCAGTGAGCGCATCTTCAGGGGTTCATCTCTCCCGGTATTGGGGGTGAGGTCGTGCTGTGTCTAGGAGAGCCATTACACGAAGCCCTCGGCCGAGGCAAGGAGATTTACTGGTAGGTATTCCAGTAGTTTCTCAGGGTGTTCTGGGCTACACTCCGACACGACTTGTACCGCTTTTGGGGGTCTGACTTTTACCAACCCTTAGGCCCGCCATGCGATACTCATAGACGAACGGACCGGACTGTACGGATATTGTCACTGACAGGCTCAGTAGGGTTGTCAGGCTGAGTTCACTCACAGACATCCCTTTTAGTCAATACTTGGTAGCCCGTTACGTATTGGCTTATATCTCTGACGTGCTAGTGGTTAAATCCACAACCAAGGTGTTGACGAGTCTTTAGAGTCCCCCACATTCAGTTACTCAGCTTTCGGGCGAAAGATTGTAGAGGCCGTATGGAGATATGGCATGGTCCGATCAGATACGTGCGGTATTGCACGGATCAGGATCGGACAGTTTGTACTATAGGCCGTATGGTTATATGGCAGGGTTCGATCAGATACGTGCGGTATTGCACGGATCAGGATCGAACAGATATTACTAGCCGGTTTTGGTATAATCCGGATTCTAGTATAGTACAGTGGAGATTTTGTCTCATTGCATTTTGTATTTCGGTCGGAATACAAATGCGGGTGTGTATGCACAGTATCGGGGTTTTCCTGTAATTTATTACGGGACCAGTTTTCTGGAGTTGCCAGTTTGCTTTCCGTTTCGGCCGATTTCCATTGTTCCGTTCATTGGCCGAAGATTGGTGGAGGAGGGTTTATTTGCATTGTTGCAAATAGGCATTAGTGGAGGGGGTCTTTGCATTTTTGTTTTATCATGATGGTTTCATGATGGAGCCCATCCTTTGACCATGACTTCTTGACTTCCTCATGATGGCTTGACTTTTAAAGTCATCATGGTTGTTGGTGATGGTGGTGTTGGAGTGAGGGTTTTCTTGTGATCATTTGTTTTTCTTTCATCATCACTTGGTTGCATCATTGCAATCCACCCACCCTCTTGACCTTACTTTTTCTCTCTCCAATCACACATGGTGGGGAGGGGGGGGGGCGGCCATTCCTAGGAGAAGGAATGGGATTCATTTTCTTTTGGTGGGAAAAAAATTGTGATTCTCATTCTTTAGTATGCTACATTTTTTCCACCTCTCTCCAAGTTCTTCTTCCTCCACAAAAAGGCAACTCCATAATCCCAAAATGAGACATGCAATCCACATTATATTCTACAGCAAATCTTGGGCACGTCGAGTAGCCGGCTTCGTGCCCGAGTTGCCTCGGAATTGAGGTGGGAGCCTGTAAAAGAAGTAGGCGATGTGGTGCACTTCCGGCGATGAGGAGGAGACGGGACATTCCGCAGGAGATCTTGACGACGACGAGAAGACCGGAGGACTCGGATCTGTCGGTATACTTCTCTTCCGTATCTTGTAGTTTGCTAGGACTAGTTAGTGGTTCGATCCGGGTGTTAGTGCGCGGCGGTTTGCCAGTTCAAGTAAAAATAAAAGTTTATCACCGCTTCCGCATTTGGCCGTCGGATTGACGGCCGGGGCGCCGCCGTGCACTTACAGTGGTATCAGAGCCTCGCCATTAACTTAGTCTAGCTTTGTGTAATGTGTTTGCATTTCCGATCGATCAAAAGTTCCAAAATCGCATTTTTTTATCACATCAGTTTTCTGTTGGAAATTTTTGGTGTCGAAATATTTTTCAGGTTGTATAAAATTGATGTACTGGAGATTACAAGGATACTGTAAAAATTCGACAGGCTCAGTCGACAGTGCAGGCGCGGAACCGCGGCCAAAATCCCATTTGGGCAGCGTTTCCGCCGCGCACTGTTGAGATCTCTGCGCCCAATTTCTACAGTGTCTTTGTGGGATTAAAATATGGGTTTTGGAATATTAAAATTGGGCCAAGGTTTTCTGTGAGTGCTACAGTATTGATTGGGGGCCCACTTGTTAGTGTTTGATCGATCGGATATTTTAAACACATTATTTCACAGTATTTACATTATATCTGCGACCGTGAATGTCACTCGATCGGTAAATCCGGTCTAACTGCTTTAGCCCGGTTAGACGGATTTGCGAACGTGACTTTCACGTTGATGTTCTGTTTTTGCTGTGATGTTGCGGATCGGTCGTGGGGGATAGCCTGGATGCAATGCTAGTACTGTTGTGATTGTATTATATACATTTGTTATTGCGGGGCGAGCGTCCGACATGTGGACTGCCATCACTGCCTGATTGTATTATTTTTTTTGGGGCACGGCCAGGTTGCGGTCGATGCACCCGTTGTATGTATATTTTACTTTCTGTACTAGGATTACCCCGCGGAGGGGTGCACGGATAGCCGGGTTCTAGAGGGCAACAAGCCCGCATCTCATGGCATTGAGACGGAGGGGGCTTCACTCTAGGATTGGCGGGCTATTCGCCGCACTCGTAGGGGGTACAGGTTGACCCAGGAGGGGTGCCATAGTTACCGGATTCCGTGAAGTGCTGGGTGGTCCATTCACGGCACTGAAGGGGGCTGCCTCGCTTCAGGTTTTGGCGGGTGACTTGCCGCGCCCGTAGGGGTCTAGGATTTCATTGCACAGGCTATCCACACGACCAGGGGAACGTCGGGTTTCAGTAGTGGCTCTGTGAAACCCGGGGATCCCAGATATCTGTATTGTTTCTGTGATGCTGTTCATTCTCTGTGATGTTGCATTTCTTTCACGCCTTGAGCGAAATATAATATATTGGTATATATATTAGTAGATGTTGTATATGTTTTGCATCCGCGCTAGTCCAGTCCCCGCTCTGTCGTTAGTTAGCTAACCTAACGGGTAATGACGGGACCCAGTGGCGAATGCGGATGGCATATACGTACATCAGTATATTTTCATTCTTTTTGGTGTGATCAATTGATGGGACTGCGTTGATTCGGATCAATGCAAGTTAAAAACAAACCTAATCTGATGTTGTTGGAACACTTTTCAAAAAGCTGTTATTGCAAGGACGTTCTCTTTTGTTTTGCATCGTGGTATTCAGTTGGAATATCCTGCTCCTCAGTCGACGAGGCAAGGGCCGAGATCCCTTCACCGGGAGTGACCCCTTGAACAAAAGGTTTGCGTCAGGGCATTAACTTCACTATAGCCGATTACTTTTGCTTTGCATCTCGGTATTCATTTGGAATATCCTGCACCCCATTCTACGGGGAAAGAGCCGAGATCCCTTCACCGGGAGTGACCTCTTTAGCGAAGGTTTTCGTCACTATATTTTTAAAAGCTATCCGTTCCTTCGACGATATCAAGTTCTTTACGTTAAAGGTTTTCGCCAGAAACCATTCGTAGCCCTCCGTCGTTTCAGACGGGTAGCACGTAGTATTCATGCTATGTTTGTTGGCCTTCGTCAAGGCATAGTGTATGGTAGCTGCTTTTTGCCTTTCTGCTGCATAGATAGATGCGTTGGTTTGGGACAGTCGTATAGCCTTGTTGGCCCTAGTCAAGGGCTTGTACGGGTGGGTTCAAATCAACCTGGATAATGACGGGTAGAACTTGACATGCGACTTATGATTTGTTGGCCTTAGTCAAGGTCATAAGAGCATGGGGCAGAAATCACATCGGGAGTTTCAAAAGAACTGAAACTTTCCAGATATGCGCATACCTTCTGGAGTGTGACACCGTGAGCGGATTCCGTCACGTTATCATGCGATGATAGTTGGATCCCGATTCCCACTGATGAGTTAGTTTACTCCTCGGGTGACCCCGACTAGTTCTTCTTTCAGGTTTGGAGGAGAATTTGACGGTACAATGGGAGGATTCCAGATTAGATAAATTGGTAACCATTCTGATCTAGGTTAGAGTGCACGCTGAGTGTTTCTTTTCTCTCTCTCTTTGGCAGCGACCATTGACCCGACCCTATGACTATGACTCAGTGACCAAGTTGACCGAACCTTCTTAACACTTGCTTTTGGATTATCAGAGTTGCGAACCTCATTGCCACTCCTACTTTTACCCTTTTCTCCAGGACACCCCGTATTACTACGAACGTCCACTTCCATTGGACAAAACCATCGTATGGTTAGATACGAACTCGAAAGAATTTATTCGAGGATGGTTCCCGGTTCTGGAGGAAACGGATAGGATTATTCTGTTGTCTTTTCCTTTTACCTTCTCTCAGGTTGCGAGTACTCCTTGGTTTAGGAGATAGTACACCTATTACGCAAATTGGATAGTCTTCTTCCAAACCTTAGGCTGGTGCCGACCGGTAGGGAATGAGGAAAACCAATTAGCCTAACGAAGGTGTACAGAAGGTATTAAGTTCAGACAAAGAAAGGGATTAGTAAGAGGGCAAAGTAAATTGCAACAGATATTCACGACCAAACCAAGTATTCCTTCGCCAATCCTAAATCACCTTTGTATTTCTCCAGGACACTCCGTATCACTACGAAGATCCACAGTTTATTGGATACTCCATCGTATGGTTATATACGAACTCGAAAGGAACTTGTTCCAGTTTGGGGATGGATCCTGGTTCAGGAGAAATAGGAATAAGATTTATTCAGGTGTCTTTTATCTTCACCTTCTCTCGCATTGCGAGTGCTCCTAGGATTAGACAGTACACCCATTATGCTTATTGGATAGTCTTCTTCTAAACCATAGGCTGGTGCCGAACTGTAGGGAAGGAAGAAACCATTTGGCCTAAACGGGTGTGCAGAAGGTAATGACTAAAGACACATGAAGGGATTTGGAGAGGTGGCAAAGAATTATACGGTTACAGTCGTGAATCTGGAAGAGGCATTACTAGGAATACCGGGATACCCCATCGAGACATTTCAATGTTTCAGCTTCACTGTGTACTGTTAAAGGAAAACTGATTTCCCAGTTAGACACTTACTCCAGGGTATGTATTTACCAGGTTTGTTTCTCACATCTGTATGGTTTTACAGATGATGAGTGGGAGTAAGTTATTGGGAATTGGGTGATCATCCTCATTATATCGGGATTCATTGTAATCGGTGATATTTAAGGAAATCACCTGGGCTGTTTGCCGGTCGGCAAATATTTGGTTTTGAATATCCGTTGTTATGCACCAATTTCAAATCGATATATCTGTACGTCTATTTTCATAGAGTGAGATATACCCTTTTGAAATTATGTCTACGACATTTACCTATATCAGTGGATGGTTAGGTAAGGAGCATTGAACAGCGGTGTAATTCTTCATAACCAAAGGTACAGTTTTCAACCTACGACACACAGTGAATGAGTTATCAGACTCAAGGGATTTATACAGAGTATTGTATGTTGTCCAGGGTCCATCAGGACAAAGGGGTTGGTCCTCGTAGTATATTCGGTTTACTTATGACTTCTCTAGTTTTTAGACAGGTGTTTCGTGGAAACTATCACGCCCCACCTCCAATACAGAGAGTATTGTCCGCTCTGGCCGAAGCCGCACGGTTTTGTCCTTCGGGGCGAACCGGACCCGACCAGGGGCCACTTCCCAGGAGGTCACCCATCCCAGAACTTCCCTGGCTCGAGCACGCTTAACTACGGAGTTCTCAAGCTCCTGTAGTACCGGTTCACTTAAAAGGCGTCTCTGTATTGAAGAGGGGTATCATTCCATTTATAGTACAGATGTATTGAAGAGGGGTATCATTCCATTTATAGTACAGATGTATTGAAGAGGGGTATCATTCCATTTATAGTACAGATCTGCCCCTTTCGGAATGTATTCCGAAGAGTCCCCATTGTTCTACAGTGGGTCCCACGGACTCAAGAGGTGGCCCCCACGGCCACTTAACACGACACTTGGCGTGGCACTTTGTTCCGTGTGGCACTTTGCTTCGTGAGCAAGAACCGGGTCCCGACATTCTCCCCACCTTTGAACAATGGTTCGTCCTCGAACCACAGACCTACTATTGAGGGACCGGCTCTGATACCATTCTATCACGCCCCACCTCCAATACAGAGAGTATTGTCCGCTCTGGCCGAAGCCGCACGGTTTTGTCCTTCGGGGCGAACCGGACCCGACCAGGGGCCACTTCCCAGGAGGTCACCCATCCCAGAACTTCCCTGGCTCGAGCACGCTTAACTACGGAGTTCTCAAGCTCCTGTAGTACCGGTTCACTTAAAAGGCGCCTCTGTATTGAAGAGGGGTATCATTCCATTTATAGTACAGATGTATTGAAGAGGGGTATCATTCCATTTATAGTACAGATGTATTGAAGAGGGGTATCATTCCATTTATAGTACAGATCTGCCCCTTTCGGAATGTATTCCGAAGAGTCCCCATTGTTCTACAGTGGGTCCCACGGACTCAAGAGGTGGCCCCCACGGCCACTTAACACGACACTTGGCGTGGCACTTTGTTCCGTGTGGCACTTTGCTTCGTGAGCAAGAACCGGGTCCCGACAGAAACACAGGGTCCGAATTTTGAGAAGTTATAGGTATTTGAATAGAGTAGAGAACCAGGTGTAGCAAGTATCGGGATTCTTCAAAGTGATCGAAGATGTAGATACTTGTCAAAGGTATTCAGTTGAAAGTAATGATTAAGAGATCTTGCTTCTCTTTCAGGTTACTCATAATTGGAAGCATTCCTAAGTTGAGTAACGCTGATCGTCCTTCTTCCATTTAGGGAACATGCACTGGGGACAGCTGCATGATTTGAATCTGGTTCAATTAAATCAGTGCCTCTGGTTCTATATTGGATATAGTACAGTTCATATCTTAACATTGTTAAGGTACGGGGAGTTGTCCGGTTTATGCTTAAAACCAGACATTGGACAACTCAAGGCACGTTTCTGTAATGGCTGTTTGTGGGTTGACCCAGCCTATGACGAGGGTTGACTTTCTACCATCTGGATGAACAATAGAGATATTGTTCTAGACTCGCCACAGTTTTATTAAAAATGGATTTTTTCAGAAAACAGTAGTGGGAGTATGGTAGAACTGGGAGTGATTCCAGAACCACAAACGATTACTGAAGATTTGATAAGGAACCTAAAGATTCAATCTGGATTGACATTCCATTGGCTACTCCGCAGATAAGGTGGGTAACTTCAGGCACCCGAGAGGTACTACGGTAGCCTCAAGGACGGTGACAGGGAAGTTCTTGTTTACCCACAATTACCATTGCTGCTGTTCCAGGCTGCGAGACCCGGCGGGAGGATGAGTATAGCGTCGTTCTGAACTAGTTTTAGAAGTGTACGTCTATATGACCCTGCCAGAGGGTTGTCGTAGTCAGTGGGAGCAGCGGAAGCATTGGTGGACAAGTAGCTTATGTCTATTTATAGACTAAAGCAGATGTAGCGGAGATAGATCATCTATTTCTGACGTGACAGTCATGGGTTTGACTTCATCAGAATAGGGGATGGATCTGTTGAGAAGGTAGTAGGGTGTGATATCCTGGTATTTGGATGACATACACAGAGTAAAAAAAGAAACTCCTATACTACAGTCGGTTAGACTTTGGTCGTCACACAATAGTTTCTCCACAAAGGAAATGGATTTTATATCAGACATACTGGTTACTAGATCTATGGTTTTAGATCTAGATTTGGGTGGTTTCCCAATCAGGGTACTTGACAGCATTCTAAAAGTATTTAGAATGGACGACTCCTGGCACGGTAGTGTACCTGCAAGTAAAGGAGTCACCCTCTCTAAAGGTGTCTTACAGACTAAAGGGGAGAGGGATGTGCATGATTGGCAGATCACTTGCTCAGGCAATTGAGTCAATCAAGAGATGTCAAGTACCACACCAGATGTTGTTCTTGCACTAGATGCAATAAGTTGACATTAATCCAATCCTGGAGAAACAGTCGGAAGCAGTTTTAGAACATAAGTGGATGTTCTAGGGATATGATAACGACAGCCTTATTCGGGAGACAGTTATCAGTCTAGGCTTCCAAGGTGACATGGACAACAAGGAAGTTGTCAGAGTTATAGTTTTTCCTTCTGATGAGGGGCAGTATTTTGGACAGGTGGTCCAAGGCAATACTGAGGGAGGCATGGCGCAGGATACTGATTAAGTTCAGTTGACAATACAGTCTAAGAAGTTTGGATTTGGAGTTCATTTATGAGCTATGTCCCATCAGACATCCAGACACATTCTAAGACAGGTATTGCTCATTTCGGGAGATGGATTTCTCCGCGAACTTGAGACATAGAGAGACATAGAAAGAAACAACAAAGCGGATCCACTCACTAAGGTTATTCCTCGAACGCAATAGTTTCGCAAACGAGCTTTGTGAGACTGACTAGTAGAGGAGTTGGGTGTTCGGTATCACACGGGCTGTAAGTATGCGACATCGCAATAATTAGCCTTGAGTGCAAGTAGGAGATTATTGGAGATAGTGCCCTCAGAGTCAATTATTAGGTCACAGGTACGTGATTGCAATGATTGATGGAGGACCTATCCCGGTAGGACAGTCTTACTCGAGATGATAGTATGCTATCTGGTTTACCTTTATCATCGTGTACTGTTTTAGGTGACCTGACAAGTCGCTATTACACGTTGATAGAGCCCCTAGGATTCTTGCTTGACCACCAGCAGTATGAGGGCGATCATATAAGTGGGAGCTGGGGTCTATAAGCATATCCTTAAATGGTCCCTAGTCGTGTGAGTTTCGAGACAGGGCATCGATACTCCATAGTAGACTAGTGTATACAGTCGAGACCCCGACGAGGGGCGGTGGCCGGTATCACAAGCCACTGGTGTCAGTTGGTTCACCTAAGATGTATACAGGTGCTCATTGGGTTATGAGTACACCGGACAGGACTCGCCGGGAACATGCTAGTTGGTCATATACCAGACGTCAGATGGCAGTTCCCTGGTGACATGTGTGCAGGTTAATTCATCGACCTGGGGATCGTCATTTGTCTCGTGTGAGTTCCCACTGTACTTTGATTACTACCCTACCACGGCTCAAAGGAGTCGTGCAAACAGGTTTTAGTTGGGTACAGTCCCGAGCCACATGGAGGCAGTGAGCGCATCTTCAGGGGTTCGTCTCTCCCGGTATTGGGGGTGAGGTCGTGCTGTGTCTAGGAGAGCCATTACACGAAGCCCTCGGCCGAGGCAAGGAGATTTACTGGTAGGTATTCCAGTAGTATCTCAGGGTGTTCTGGGCTACACTCCGACACGACTTGTACCGCTTTTGGGGGTCTGACTTTTACCAACCCCCTAGGCCCGCCATGCGATACTCATAGACGAACGGACCGGACTGTACGGATATTGTCACTGACAGGCTCAGTAGGGTTGTCAGGCTGAGTTCACTCGCAGACATCCCTTTTAGTCAATACCTGGTAGCCCGGTACGTATTGGCTTATACCTCTGACGTGCTAGTGGTTAAATCCACAACCAAGGTGTTGACGAGTCTTTAGAGTCCCCCACATTCAGTTACTCAGCTTTCGGGCGAAAGATTGTAGAGGCCGTATGGAGATATGGCAAGGTCCGATCAGATACGTGCGGTATTGCACGGATCAGGATCGGACAGTTTGTACTATAGGCCGTATGGTTATATGGCAGGGTTCGATCAGATACGTGCGGTATTGCACGGATCAGGATCGAACAGATATTACTAGCCGGTTTTGGTATAAGCCGGATTCTAGTATAGTACAGTGGAGATTTTGTCTCATTGCATTTTGTATTTCGGTCGGAATACAAATGCGGGTGTGTATGCACAGTATCGGGGTTTTCCTGTAATTTATTACGGGACCAGTTTTCTGGAGTTGCCAGTTTGCTTTCCGTTTCGGCCGATTTCCATTGTTCCGTTCATTGGCCGAAGATTGGTGGAGGAGGGTTTATTTGCATTGCTGCAAATAGGCATTAGTGGAGGGGGTCTTTGCATTTTTGTTTTATCATGATGGTTTCATGATGGAGCCCATCCCTTGACCATGACTTCTTGACTTCCTCATGATGGCTTGACTTTTAAAGTCATCATGGTTGTTGGTGATGGTGGTGTTGGAGTGAGGGTTTTCTTGTCATCATTTGTTTTTCTTTCATCATCACTTGCTTGCATCATTGCAATCCACCCACCCTCTTGACCTTACTTTTTCTCTCTCCAATCACACATGGTGGGGGGGGCATTCCTAGGAGAAGGAATGGGATTCATTTTCTTTTGGTGGGAAAAAAATTGTGATTCTCATTCTTTAGTATGCTACATTTTTCCCACCTCTCTCTAAGTTCTTCTTCCTCCACAAAAAGGCAACTCCATAATCCCAAAATGAGACATGCAATCCACATTATATTCTACAGCAAATCTTGGGCACGTCGAGTAGCCGGCTTCGTGCCCGAGTTGCCTCAGAATTGAGGTGGGAGCCCGTAAAAGAAGTAGGCAATGTGGTGCACTTCCGGCGACGAGGAGGAGACGGGACATTCCGCAGGAGATCGGGACGACGACGAGAAGACCGGAGGACTCGGATCTGTCGGTATACTTCTCTTCCCTATCTTGTAGTTTGCTAGGACTAGTTAGTGGTTCGATCCGGGTGTTAGTGCGCGGCGGTTTGCCAGTTCAAGTAAAAATAAAAGTTTATCACCGCTTCCGCATTTGGCCGTCGGATTGACGGCCGGGGCGCCGCCGTGCACTTACATCTCCTAGACACAGCACGACCTCACCCCCAATACCGGGAGAGACGAACCCCTGAAGATACGCTCACTGCCTCCATGTGGCTCGGGACTGTACCCAACTAAAACCTGTTTGCACGACTCCTTTGAGCCGTGGTAGGGTAGTAATCAAAGTACAGTGGGAACTCACACGAGACAAATGACGATCCCCAGGTCGATGAACTAACCTGCACACATGTCACCAGGGAACTGCCATCTGACGTCTGGTATATGACCAACTAGCATGTTCCCGGCGAGTCCTGTCCGGTGTACTCATAACCCAATGAGCACCTGTATACATCTTAGGTGATCCAACTGACACCAGTGGCTTGTGAGACAGGCCACCGCCCCTCGTCGGGGTCTCGACTATATACACTAGTCTACTCTAGAGTATCGATGCCCTGTCTCGAAACTCACACGACTAGGGACCATATAAGGATATGCTTATAGACCCCAGCTCCTACCTATATGATCGCCCTCATACTGCTGGTGGTCAAGCAAGAATCCTAGGGGCTCTATCAACGTGTAATAGCGACTTGTCAGGTCACCTAAAGCAGTACACGATGATAAAGGTAAACCAGACAGCATACTATCATCTCGAGTAAGACTGTCCTACCGGGATAGGTCCTCCATCAATCATTGCAATCACGTACCTGTGACCTAATAATTGACTCTGAGGGCACTATCTCCAACATTTTCGTGGAGTGAGAAGCGGGTCCGTTCAGAGCAGAAGAAGAAGGAGAGCCTTTTGAAGAATGGAGAATAGGCTCAGAAGAAGAAGAAGCAGGAGAAGAAGCAGAAGAAGAAGTAGAAGAAGAAGCGGCCGGGGTGTCATCGTTGATCCGTGTGCCAATATTGTTTTGCAGCATCCTTCCCGATCTCAATGTGGTCACGGCACTCACATTATGGTTCTGTTGTTCAAGAGCAACATGTACATTATGTAGGTGACCGGGATTTGGGAGTGGTTGGGACGGGAGCTTCCCCTTTTCTCGCTCGCTTAAGGCCGCATTCAGCTGTGCAATCTGGGCCTCGATGGTTTTGATGCTTTGCCCGTGAGCGGCAGTGTGTTGCACTAAGGACTGAATGGAAGACTGGATGTTGGCGGTGGACTGAGTCGATTGTTTAACGAACGCCTCCAGACTTCGTTCGAGCGAGGAAACCTTATCGTTGTTTGACGGAACAAAGTTGTTTGGTAGAAAAGAATTGTTGGGTGCAAAGTTGTTTGTCTGATTTTGAAAAGGTTGGGGTTGGAAAGGCTGCTGAAACTGAGTTTGTTGTTGCGCTTGTTGTTGCGGAGGAGGGGCCCTCTGGAAATTGTTGCCTTGGAATTGATTCTGATTCTGATTCCAGGCGAAATTGGGGTGGTTCCTCCAACCGGGATTGTAGGTGGAAGAGTATGGATCATTCCTCGGTCTTTGCTGGAATGCAGCATTAACCTGATCCTGTCCTTACGATGGTGGATTGTAAGGACACTCTTCGGTCAAGTGAGAAGGAACAGAACAACAAGCGCAAATGGTACGAAGGGGAAGAACAGGGGCAGGAGCAGGAGAAGAAAATTTGCTCTCTATCGCTTCAAGCTTTCTTGTTATTGTAGCCATTTCAGCTTTCATCGCAATAGAGACATCAAGTTGGTGAATTCCTACCCTAGACTGACCGGTAGAAGTGGAGGTAGAAGAAGAAGAAGTCGGTCTGGTGTTCTCCCATTGTAGCGTTTGCTCCGCAAGGTCATCAAAGAACTGCCACGCTTCCTCGTCAGATTTCGATAGGAAGTGGCCCTGACAGATGGTTTCCAACAACTGCTTCATTGCTGGGTTCAGGCCCTCGTATAAGGTTTGGCAAAGTTGCCATTTCTCTATACCGTGGTGGGGACACTGAACAAGAAGGTCTTTGTACCGGTCAAAGCACTTCCAGAAGGGTTCAGAAGGAAGCTGAGAGAATTGGTTGATTTCATTGCGGATCCTTGCGGTTTTATGATTCGGATAAAATTTCTTTAGAAACGCTTTTACAAACTCGTCCCAATTGGTTATGGAGTGGGAAGCGGTGCTATACAGCCATTTTTCAGCAAGATTGCATAAAGTGAACGGAATGACCCATAGACGTATAGCATCGTCCGACAGTTGGGTAGTTTTCATCATGGCACACACGTTTTGAAATTTATTGATGAAGATATAGGAATCTTCAGATTCAAGCCCATGATATCGTGGAAGCATGTTGATGAAGTGGGGCTTAATTTCAAAATTATCCCCATTGGCCGGTGGAAGAGAAAGGCAGGTGGGAAGTGCAGAACGGGTGGGATAGAAACGATCCAGGAGCGCGATTCGCTGCGGCGCTACAACAGGCAGTGGTGGTGGGTTGTTGGTCTCCGTAGGAGGTGGAGCCAATCCAGGGGTAGTCAAAGAGATGTTCGGATTAAATCTCGACATCGCGGAAGAAGAGGTTGGTGATGGTGAAGGTGAAGATGTATGAACAGAATTCCGGTCAACGTCGGAGTTGGCCGGCAAAGGAAGGGGTGAAAGAGGCGTGGACGGAGTTTCGACGTCTGAGTCTATCGCGTAGTCGGTAGAGACTAACGTAACGCGGACTAGGTGGGCGCTAGTATCCCGAGTCCAAGCGGACATACACTAAACGAGTTTAGTGTAATCAAAGCGGAGAAGGTGAGGGTAAGAAAACGTCAATGGAGAAATACGATGGGTGGAGGGTGAAAAATGGATTTGGCGACAAAAAGCAAGTTTTTATAAAAGTTTTTGATTTTTTTTTTTAGAAAGAGCTTTACAGAAATATGTACGGACTTACAGCATTAAGCAATCACAAATAAGATATGCAAAATCTCACCTAGATTTAGGGTCACCTAGGTCTGCTAGACAGCTCCTAACTGTTCCAGAGGGCTAAAAATAGGACCTCAAACCGCCTCTTCTCCGTCTAATGTGGCCAGATAAGTGCCAGGTAAGTGGGAGGTTGTCTAACGCTTTCGTGAAGTTCCATAATTAAATAACCACTTGCCTTCGTCACACTTGCCTAGGCACCATAAAAATCAGATAGGATAAACGGCCGATGCCTGTAACTAGTCCTCTGTCCTATTGAGCGCAAAGTCCTTAGGGCTGAGTCTAGTATTTTTTACTTTAACAATGGTCAATGCATATGCTTTTTGTGATTTTTGGGGTCCTGGGAAGGGTGATGAAATCCCCACCCAATCTGAATTGGTTTCAAGCCCCTTAAGTCCGTATTAATGAATGCAAAGCGATAACAAATCAACTGCAAAAATTTTTATTTTTAGCGCGGCGCAAAGAATCCTGCACAAGAATAGTTTATTGGAAGGGGGAAGAGAGTTTGCGCAAAGAATGCTGCAGAAAACACAATTTATTGGAGTCCAGAGGAGTGGGGGAGAGGAGAGAGACACTTACAGGGAATTTGGAACCCTGAGGCCCCCAAACGGCCGCGGTTCCACGGCAATAGGGCTCTAATGCCGTGGTTCCGCGGCTATCTTGTGGAATTGGGGCTCCAGTTTTGTTGTCTGGGTTCTGTTGGGTGTCCTCTTCTGTTCTAAAGCCCCTGAATCTGGAATTGCTTACTGGAACTGCTCCAGAATCTCACAGTAGACTGTTTGCTTCGTTTTGATCCGTCGCGGTGTAGCCGCGAGATATGGGTCTATCTTCCCACGTCTTTGGCACTGAACTCGAATTCCGTATTATCCTGCACACTTGCACAAAAACTAATCAAAAATAACAAAATGATTTTTTTACAAAGTATATTTTTTTTTCCGGTTATAATCACAAGTTAACCCGAAATTACACAAAGAAATAAACTACCGTCTCCCCAGCAACGGCGCCATTTGATTGGTAGTGATTATGCGTGTTCAAGTTTAGTTAATTACCGCAATCAAGACGGTTTCGCTTGTAGCTAGCCGGTTGAGTACGGATCGTCCGCAGGGAGATGGGAATCTTTTTCTAAGTGTTTTAACGAGTTAAGTCCAGTTTTCCAGATTTTGTTGTGATTAATTAAGTGTTAAAATGATATGGAAAGAGAGCTTGTTAGGATTAGGATTAGGTTAGTTTGAGTTAGGAGTCGCTCACCACTTTCGTTGCCACTCTTAATATCGGTGTTACGGTAATCGGCAACAACGGGGATTAGCACGACTAGGAAGGAACTTGCGAGTATAAGCTAGGCTTTCCAACGCATAAGTTCTTCCTTTTGGTGCTTGTCCGTCCGTTCTTGGCTCTTAGCCATAACCTCCGGTTAATTCAACCACAACCGGTCTCACTACGGAATCACCGCTATCATGTAGGATAGGGTGCCGTTAGGAGCGGATTGTGGTTCAATTAACGGGAGTCGATTTAAGATGTTGGGTAAGGAAAGAGTGAGAGAGATTTCCTTCTCTCAAACTTCCCTTATCCTACCCTAACAAGTATGAAACTACTCACACATCATAATGAAAAGAAAACAAAACAAAAGAGGAAGATAGAAAGAAGGAGATTAGAAGATAACAACTAGCTATTTGCGACCTCACCTTGGCAAGGATCAAGCGTAAGCATCATGGTTGTTTAAGGATAAAGGAAAAGAGAAAAGAAAGAAACAACATTAAATAACAACAACTAAGTTAACAAATGAAAATTACAAGCAATAATAATTTAATTAAAGAACAAGACAAGATATAATAACAAAAGGAACTTCTTTATTCATCATTCTTCACTCACAAAAGCTCACTACAAGTTTTTCAATGGAGAAGAGATGAGAAGAGGAAGAAGAACAAGTATTCTAAAACCTAGAAAAATACAAGATTAAGCACCCTTGGCATCACAAGGTTCTGGGCTATTTATAGGCAGGAAACAGAAATTCTAGGGCAACATTCTGGACCCATAAGAAAAGACCAAACACCCCCTGAAAATCCAACAGGTACGGTGCCTGTACGACCGCGGATCCGCGGCCTAGACCCCCTATTGGCCGGGGATCCGCGGCCCTATTGATGAGTTGGGTCCTCCGGTGTTTTTTACTTCCCTGGTCTGCTGTCCCCTTTTGTTTGGTACATGTTTTTTTCTGATAATCTTTCCACATTTCTTCCAGAATTCTAGTGGATCAAAAGGTGATTGGACATGGATCTTTTGTCATGATTTTCTTGAGCTCTACGTAGATTTCTTGGATCTTGTGTTGCCATTGAGCCTTGTGCATGAAGGTGACAATCGATTTGCCATTTTGTCTCCTAAACTGGTGTGTGGCAACAGACGGATAGCGGAGACCCGTGTTTTATCTGTGGTTGGCAGGAACCCAGATTTTCTTGTGTTTTTCCATGGATTTCACCGTTTAGAGCCGAGAACCTGTATCCTGCAATTGACTAGCAAACACGGCTCAAGAGTACCTACCGATATGCAATGTGATAAAAATTGGGCGGTATGAAAATGCAAAAATCTGATATGAACACCAACCACCAGATATCGCAGTCATGGTATGCAGCAATAGGAAGTAGGATCCGGATGGACTTAAGCACAGCCACCAGAAAAGATTTCATCATTATCCACGCCTGGTCGATGTCGAAAACCTTTAACAAGTCTAGCTTTGAAAGTCTCAACTTTTCCATCTACACTAAGTAATCCTCTCAAGATATACTTGCTCCTGATACGAATTTAACCCTTCAGATATAGCAACCAAAGTCCATACTTTGTTGGTGTACATGGATTCCATCTCAGATCGCTAAGCATCCGGCCATTCTTACAGAGTCCCTACTCTTGAAGGCCTGCTCGAAACTAGTTGGGTCATCATCTCATGATGCAATCCTCGCTCCCACTGTCATCGAGAAACCGAAGTATCTCTCAGGTGGATGAGGAACCCTGCTAGATCGGCGGAGAGGCTGAGGTTCGTCGGAACCTATTGAATCCTTCGGTTCTACCAAATCATCTGCTGTAGTTTGTATAGATGGAACTCCATCCAGTTCTACCTCATAACCACTAATTTCTTCATAAGAAATTTCTTTTCACCCAGGTGGTATGTTGAGAAACAAAACATATTTTATTCCTCTGTTAGGTAGAAGATACTCCCTTACGAATGCTTGGGATATCCAACAAACTTCTACAGAACTGACTTTGCCTCGAGCTTGTCCGTATTTTGCTTTTAGACATAGGCCAGACAACCCCAAATCTTAACAAACTTAAGATATGGGCACTTCCCATTCCATATCACATATGAAGTGGTAGGCAATGGATTTGATTGGAACCCCATTCAATAGGCATGCAGCTTCTCAAGTGCATAACTCCAAAAGGAAATAGGAAACTCAGTAATACTCATCATAAAGCGCACCATATCAAATAGGGTGTGATTGCTCTGCCCCGATACACCGACGTGCTATGGTGTATACGGAGGAGTAATGCTGAGAGAGAATCTCATTCTCTTTTAGAATAGTCCAGGAATCTCGTGCTCAAGTATTCTCCTTCTTGATCTCATCATAGGACATAATACTTCTACCCGGTTTTGGTTCTCTACTTCTAACTTATATTCGGTGATTATCTCAAAAGTTTCGGACTTGAGTTTCAACAGGAACATATGTCTGAATCTAGAGAGATCATCAGTGAATGTAATGAAGTACAAAGAACCGGTCCCGACATGTGAGACTGGGGACCTTTATACACCACTATGTATCAGTCCCAAGAGTTCTGTTTCCAGTAAACGGAGCTATGGTCATCTTATCTTTGTGACATGACTAGCAGGTTTCATAAGATGTAAATTTAAACTGATTTAAATATGCATCTAAATGTAACTTAGCTAGTCGGGTCACATTGATATGACCTAGTCTACAATGCCTCAAGAAGAATTCGTTCATTTCTGAACTCTTCCTCTCGTGTGTGTTTTGTATACAAAGAACTGTAGTTTGATTTAGAATGTCAATGCTTTTAGATAACGTGCCTGAACCGATCAACTCTTGATATAGGAAATGTTCAAAATATTATCCAACAATACAAAATTATATCCTTTCTTTACTAGTAAAGTGATTGATATGATGTTGTATATCAGGTACGGTATCTAATAACATTCATTCAGAATCAATGTATTCTGGTAATACAGGATGATAGTGACCAACAGACTTGGCTGCAACACTTGCACCGTTTTCTGTCTCATGAAACTTATCACCCGTTCTCAGTTCTCTACCTTTCTGTAGCCCATGTAACAGATTATATATGCGGGATCCGGATCCGGTATTTAATACCCAGGACGTAGAGGATACTGAGAAACAGTTCTTTGTAATGAACAAACCCGAAGAAGATGCATCATCATGCACTTTCTTCGTTTGGGCGGCATGGGAATCCTAGTATTCCCCTAATTCCTGCTCGGTCTTATAAGAATTATAAGTTAGAGCGGGACCAACGATCCCCAGCTCAGTATAACAAGCGGGTTCGGTCAATACATCCATATTATTATCTTGATTAAGGCGTGACACGGTCGCTACCTAGAGAGAGAGAGAAGAAAACACTCTGCGTGCGCTCTTTCAAGATTAGATTGGTTATATATTTTATCTAATCAGAATGGCTCCCACTGTTTTTATCAAATCTTCCTTCAAACCCTAAAAGGAAAGACTAGCCGGGATTAATTACACTCTACAAGTTCACCAATCTTTCAGCCAGGCCAGTGCCGGTACTTTGAGGTAGGTTCCCCGTGCTTTCACACGGACTTAATTAAAATAAACCTCGTTTTCCCAGGGGCGTAACCCCGTTGACACCTTTCTAGACACCTACTTGATCGGCTAATTACAAAGTGCAAAACTCTCCCAGGAGTAACAATTACTTGCAGTGGGTATCGGGATCCAACTATCTGATAGAAGGTATGCAATCTTATTGCAAATTTCAACACTTGAAACTCCCGATAAAGGTTTTTACCTCTAGCACTTATGACCTTAACTATGGTCAACAAATCATAAGCACTAGTCAAGCTCTACCCGTGATTTCGTGATTAATTAGACCCACCCACATGACCCTTAACTTAGGTCAACAAAGTCACAAGACTGTCCTAACTAATCGCATCATATTCTGTGTAGGAAGACATCACTTAGCTACCGTACACTGTGCCTTGACTATGGTCAACAAACACAACACGAATACTAAGTACTCTACTTTTTAAAATGACGGAGGGTTGCTGATGGTTTTTAAGAAAACCTTTAACGCTTTGAACTTGATCTCGTTGCGGAATCAAATGGTTTTAAATGGAGTGTTTTTTAGGATTTCGCTAGTTTCGCTAAAGAGGTCACTCCCGGTGAAGGGATCGCTGCTCTTTCCTCGTCGAATGAGGTGCAGGATATCCACAATACCACTATGCAAAGCAAGAACTAGAAAAGCAATCAAAAGACAAACCGAAGGTTGTAGCATCTGCTAGTTATTGCTAAAGAGGTCACTCCCGGTGAAGGGATCTCGGCTCTTTCCTTATCGAATAAGGTGCTGGATGTTCTACAAGGAACACCGCTATGCAAAGCAACAACTAGAGCTACCTGATTTTTGAAATTCGATTCCACAACATCTTTTAGGTTTATTTTCTTTCATTAATCTCATTAATGAATGTCCCATCATTTAAGTCCACCTAAACATCACAGATAAATACAACGTACACTTATGCCATCCGCATTCGCCTCGATGTCCCGTCTGCACCGTTAGGTTAGGTAACTAACGGCAGAGCGGGGTAGGGCTAGCACAGGTGTAAAACATAAGCAACGTCTATATAATATATCATATATACTATATACAATATCAATCTGAACATATCACATGATCACATCACAGATAACGCAGCAGAAAAACAACATATGAAATATTGGATATACTAGGACGTCCGTATTTTATTTTGAGCCTGTATAAAACACGGATTCCACGGTCGTGATGAATAACCAATCCCACACCCCTAGACCCCTATGAGAGCGGCAAGCAACCCTACCAATTCTAGAGTTAGGAGACCCGGACTCGACTTCTCGAGATGGACTCCCACTGGACCCTAGAACCCGGTTACTTGTGCTCCCCGCCTTGGCTCTATCCTAATGCAGAAAAGTAAATAATATACAATGGTGACATCATCCTCAGCCCGGAAGTGCCCCAATAAAAGAATATTACATACAAGTTTTTACATGAATAAAAAAGAAAAAACATTCATCTCACATAAAAAAAAACCCGGCTATTCAAACATGACGATCCAATATAACATATCCAGCAACACATAATATCATATATCATCAACGTAAGTAAATATGCGTATCCCAATTGTCGTTGATGTATAGCAACGAAACCGGCGATACACCACATATTACACTTTCGGTCGCAGAAAAGAAAGGGTAAAACTACAACAGTTGGAATCCGCAACCTCCTTAGACATCGCATGCCTAACCAAATGAATTCCTTAGACATCGCATGCCTAACAATTATAAACCCAGCTTTTTAGTCTCATTATCGAAAATTCCTTTCAATATCAAGTCGGGCAATTCAACAAGATTCCCGACATCCTGATCGAATGCTCGTCGCAAACTTTAGTAGACGGCCGCACCCCCGGATGCCGTTGAGGAAGTGCACTAAGGCGGAACACCGCTGCCGCGAGCACCCGAACGGATGTTTTTGGCGATGGGGTTCTCCTACTGTCACTTGGTCGGGGCTATGGGGCGTGGCTATCTATTAAGTTTACCGGTGAGTATCCGCGTACGCTACGTGATTACGCCGGACTTTCGATCACATCAAAATTCCGTGGCAACCGATCAAATGAGACTGAACTGCTATGTTTATAACATTCAAATTAGTTATCTCATAACTACTTGTGGATTCCAAATATTGTATCACATTCCAGATAAATAAACAATGTTAAACTTTCCGATCGAATAATCAAAAACCCAAGTTTTCCCAAATAGCTCAACACTTGAAACAAGTTTAAAAACATCCATTTCATGCCACAGTACCAACAGTCCAGCTGTAGAAGGGTCAAGCCAACGCCTCACATGTGGCACGCCGTACCGCCCCAAACCCTAAGGTTCAAAAGGCAGTTCAAGATGGTCACATAATCGAGTTAAGGTTTATTGTCCTCTAGAGGGTCCATCAAGTAACTTGCACGATTTAGAACGTTCTTAAACTACAGAAAAATCCAACACTTGGAAATTTTCCGACAGGGGAAAAAGTGAGTTATTGATATCCGATCGAACTTTTTAACACGATCTAAAAATTACCCGGACAAACTAAACAAAGTAAAATTATCTGATCGAATCAACGAGTCCCCAATACAACCCTAAGAAAACTCAACACTTGAGTGGAATTAAAAAATTCCCAGAAAAAATTGACAAGAAAGGACCTAAGAATAAATATATGAAGTATGAGGGACTAAGTCATAATTTGGGCCGCGGAACCGCCGCGGAACCCTTGGTTTGGCCGCGGTTCCGCGGTCATATAGACGAATCAGTGGGCCGTACTTCACAGTAATTCTTAGTTTTTCCTGCTTAATTTTCTGAGCATTTTTAATTCATAAAAAATCATATTTTTAAAAGATATCCAGAGAGGGGTAAATATCGGGGTTTTCGGGTTCGATCGGACTTCTAACTTCGTCTAGACTTCGCCTAAACCTCTAGCTTGGCTCTGATACCACTGTAGGGTTCCTAGGCACTCTAATAAGGTTTTACAAGGCATCAACCATGCCCGATTAAAAAAAATAGCCGTGCCGAACAACCCTAACCAAGATCGTATATTAGAGATTATGCGAAAACTAGCAAGTTAAACATTTTAATTACAAGTGAAAGGGATTACAACCTTTGTAGATCAGGTCCTTCACTTCTAAAGCTCCGTGTTGACGTCCCTTCGCTGCGATCATCGAGATCCAGGACTCGAGTGATGGTTTCCTCGGAGAAATGAGCGGGCTAGGTCGTTGACTTCGAGACCGAAGATGATCTACGTCGAAGAGACTCAAACTTAAGCTATTCCTGCACTTGGTCATGAACTTTATGAAGAGAACACCCTATACTACATGGCAAGTAGTAGAGGATGAAGAAGTAGGAAGTGGGCTCACTTTAGAATTGATTTTCTCACACTTTTTCTCATGGCACCATTAGAGCTAGCAAGCTTTTCATGGAGCTTGATGAACAAGAAGAAGAAGAAGAAAGAATAATCCATCCAAATGAAAACTTTTCCTTTGAATTATTTCACCATGGTTGAGTTAAGCCCTCATGCTTAACTCATGTAGAGAATTAACCAAAGTATGAGGTTAAGGGTTGGGTTAACTAATATCCTAAGGAATGACAAAAGAGTTGACTTTGTCAATGTTGCATACAAGCTTCTACAAGCTTGATAACATTGACTAAAGTCTCCTCTCTTTTGTTATTCTTAAGGAAATATGTAAACCCTAATTTAACCTAAACTTGATATAAGTCTCATACACCCATCTTGTATGTATCATCAAGCATGATACAAACATGTACACTTGCATATATCACATATAAACAATGTGCACAATCTAGTGAGAAAATCAATCTTAAGTGAACCAATACAAGTTAATGTAAAGTAATATATCAAATATATAATTATACATTAAATCATTAAATCAACACTTGATTTAACGATCCGGTCATATCGCATATAACCGAATAATATCTAATGTATCGAATCAACACTTGATTCGGTAACTCGACTATATCTCATATAACCGTCTGATGATACAAATCACGAGAATAGAATACAGTATCACATACTGGTATTATTCTCGGTCCCGCACATATCTCATATGCGCTCCTATTTCGTTTCGCTTGAGCCAGGAAAACTCTGTGTAGCACTCTAAAGACTCGTCAATACGCCGGCAGTAGGTGGTGATCATATCAATCACCCACAAGCCGCAAGTGGTCTGCTAAACGTAACGGCCACCCGGGTATTGAGTGATCAGAAGATCAACGAGCAAGCCTGCTCACACTCCTGCGAATTCAATCAGTAACACTTACCGCACAATCCGGTTTGTTCGTCTGATATGTCGCATATCTCGTCTAGGGGTGGTAAATGTCAGACCCCAGCAGCTTGATAAGTCATGCCGATGTAAGGTCCATAACAAGCATGAAACTACTGATAACACTTACCAGTAAATCAGTGCAACCCTGGCCAGGGATTTCAAGTTATGGCCAGTCGAGCATAGTGCAACATCAACCCCCAATACCGGGAGAGACGAATCCCCTCATATCGCTCATTACCTCCATGTGAATCGGGACTGTACACAAAAACCACCTGTTTGCACGCCTCAGTAGAGCCGTGGTAGGATGGAAATCAAAGCACAGTGGGAGACACACAAGACACTATGACGATCTCGGGTCAGCAGACTAAGCTGTACCAGTGGCACCAGAGAACTGCCATCTGACGTGAGGTATAATACCATCTGGGAGTTCTCGGCGAGTCCGTCCAGTGTACCCAGTCTCCACTGAGCACCCGCATACCGTCTCTAATGTCAAACACCAATGGATATGGGATCATCCATCACCCATCACATGGGTCGAGAAGATATACGCTAGTCTACTCTGGAATATCGATGCCCCGTCTCGATATTCCCACGACTAGGAACATTGAAGGATATACTCATGGACTACCCAGGCCCCACTAGTATGATCTACATCATAGTCCAGGAAGTCGAGTATACATCCTAAGGGCTTTATCAACATGTAATTGAGAGACAGCAAGTATACATGTTAAGATAAAGAGCAACCAGATAGCGCACTTTCATGTCGAGCAAGAAAGTCCTCCCTATATATGTACATCTTATGTACAGTAATGGTCTCTAGGGCATACATATAACTAACATGCACCATCTCCAATTCTTTATCAAAACCCTTTAACACCTTCACACAAAACATGCACAAGCTTATTCTAAATCCTTTGAACCAATCAAGTGTGGATTTTGAAGACTTTGGGCAACTCAAGAATTTTCCTAAGTTGCCAAAATGAGGTAATCCATTCACCTTTAAATTAGTGTTTATGTTTAAATATCCTAATTTAGTTTAGAATTGGATTTAATGGGGTTATGAAATTCCAAGATGATGTTAAGTGATAATTTGAGGTGTAGTGAGTGTTTGCAAGACCTTAGAGATCGTTTTATTGGCCAAGACCAGATACACGAAACCAAAACACGAACTTTGAAAATTGGCCGATATCGTATTTTGTGTAAATTGTGATGGGATATTGAGATCTTCTTTGACCCGAGACCTCTATAAGATAATTTCCTATAACAGAGAGTCGTGTAGGTAACCAGGAACCTACCCTTGAAACCCGATCCCCTCCCTTCCTATTCCGGCCGCAGATATATTGTCTAGGGCCGCAAATTGCGTCCAAGACATGGTAGAAAGTGGTGATTTTTGGTTAGTGGCATTGTTATCTGATATCTAGAGCAACCCCATGTGCAAAATTGGCTAATTTTACCTGAGTTAAAATATGGAAGTGATTTCTCATGTTGCTGAATTTCATTTTCCGATTCTGAAAACTTGGCTTTGTTATTTGATTTGGATTCCGTCGTTGGGCATTTTGTACGTCAACGATGAAGGTTATTTGGTTGATTTTGCATGCGAAGCTATAGGTTTTAACCTATGAGCGAACTGTGTGCCGTATTGGTTTTCGGATATTGGTTTTAATTGCATTTCGATGTGTATTGATTATAGGTACCTTCACGTGGACTTCCGAGACGACGAAGCACATCGACTTCGGCTAAGCGAGGAGTTTAGAAGGTGAGTAGATTTATATCTATAGGGGAAGTCGGTTGGATGGCGTATAGCACCCCCGCAACAATTGATATGGGAAGATTGTTATTTAAATTATAATTTTTATAAAGGATATGCTACGAACTTAAGATAACATGATTATAGGATTTAGTAAAAGATGATATGATAAAAGCTGATACTAATGGATATATTGGTTTGAGAATATAATATAGGTATAATAGATCACATGATATAGATATAGATGACTCGGATTGATATATGAGAATATGAAAGGAGAAAGTGAATCTTTATAAGTATGAATTGAAAGAGAACAAGTATGAGTTGATAATGGTATAATATGAGATCAAGATCGATACGACTTGAGATTAATAAGATATGACATATATGCAAGATATCATTATATGAGATTGATACAAATGTGATTGGAGATATATGTGTGTATATATTTATTTATGTAGATAAAGAGTGATATGCCGTACGAGATTTTAGATACGTATTCTTATTAATGAATAGGACGATAGAATCCCTATTCTGTTTGATATCACCGTACGATAGATTACTATATGTGATGAGATGTACCGGATGATTGATCCGTGCTAGTGATTTGAGGATGATGATCGAGTATTATTGTAATATCAGATGTTATGAGGCGAGATCGCCGACGTAGGATATTACCCTTCGTGATGTACATATCATGTTTCCAGTATTTAATGCTATTTGATATCAACTGCTAGTACACCTGCACAATTACCGTTGATGCGTATGTTACACTTACACAGATTTGCCGGTTCACATACATTCATCATCGAAAATAGCCATGCTAGTTACACAGTAGAACTTCCCTATCATGACATTGTTGGATATATATATGCCCTAGAGGTCATTATATGTATTAGGGATGCTTGGACATGTATGTGTGTGTGTGTGTGTATATATATATATGACTTTCTTTCTCGACATGATAGTATGCTATCTGATTTACTTTATCTTGACATGTTCATTTGATCATGCATCTTACTCATTTGATACTTGTTTATAAAGCCCTCAGGATATTTGTTTGACTATTGCGACTATGATGCGGATCGTACTGGTGGGACACATATAGTTTATGAACATATCCTTGAATTGTTCCTAGTCATAGGTGTATCGAGACGGGGCATCGATATTCCGGAGTAGACTAGCGTATACCATTCATGTCCTATATGATGAGCGATGGATGATCCCATATCCATCTGGTGTGGTGACACCAAAGATTGTATGCGGGTGCTCAGTGGAGACTGGGTACACTGAACAGACTCGCCGAGAACTCCTATATGGTATTATATCTATCGTCGGATAGCAGTTCTAAGGTGACACTTATACAGGTTAGTCTGTAGATCTGAGATCGTTGTAAAGTCTTATGTGTCCTCCCACTATACTTTGATCTCCACCCTACCATAGCTCTACTGAGTCGTGCAAACAGGTGGATTTTGGGTAATGTCCCGATGCACATGGAGGCAATGAGCGATAGGAGGGGTTTCGTCTCTCCCGGTATTGGGGGTTGATGTTGCGCTATGCTCAATTGGCTATAACAGGAAGTCCCTGGCCAGGCTGCTGAGATTTACTGATAAGCGTTATCAGTAGTTTCTCGATCTGTTATGAGGCATACAACGACATGACTTATTGAGTTATTGGGGTCGATGATACCATCCCTAGACTCGATATGCAGCATATCTGACAAAGAGACCGGATTGTACCGTAAGTGTTACCAGTTGGCTCGACGGGAGTTTTGACAACTTTGCTTGTTTTTCTTCTGATCGTTCAATACCCGGGTGGCCATTACGTTTAGCTGACCGCTTGTGGCTTGTGAGTGTTTGATGTGATCATCACCTACTGCCAGCGTATTGACGAGTCTTAGAGTCCCATACAGAAGTTTCCTAGCTCAGGAGAAACGATATGGTGTGCATATGAGATATGCGTGGGGACCCGATTAAATGCTTGTATGTGATACCGTATATTAATCAGGCGTTTTTTTATTGGTCGAGTCGTATCTGATATGACTGGTTTGTTAAATCAAGTGTTGATTTAATATTGACTTTATAGCTCACTTTTGTTAAACCCTTTCTACTTTGATGTATGCATGCATGTATACACATGTTGATGTGTATGGACACATACATGCATATATGGTATCATGGTTATTGATACACTAATGGTGGAAATGCAAGACTCATATAGGAGTAATTATGTATATATTTATTTATTTTTGGATTAAAGAAAAGGAAAATTCTCTCATGGTTGATAATTCTACACACTTTCTTCACTTAACCCTTGCTTTGACCTTGAGTTTATTTTCCTTAGTTGCTTTGACTCCAAAATAAATATCTAGATATTTATTAACCCATGGTTAATTGTGAGAGTGACTTTTATTTATATTATTCATTCTCATTTTTATTGTGATATGATTATCTTTTAAGCTCAAGCATTTGCCATCTCCTTCTTCTTCCTTCAAGCTCTTTTGAGATTTCTAGTGAGTGAGGTTTACAAAAGAAAGGGTTTTGAAGTGAGAAACCAAACCACATCATCATTCTATGCTAGTTTAGCCCATTAGTTTAGAGTGTTAGCTCCACTTCCTCATTGATCAAGTGTAGCAAGGAGCTTTGAGCAAAGGGGCTTCGGGTGGATCATCGTGGACTTGGAAGGTCTCTAGCGAGCTGGTTCAAACTCTTAAGGATCCAAGGAGTCAAGAGAAGAGGTCTACAAAGGTTGTATTCTCTTCACTTAGTGATAGTTTTCTTGTTGTATGAGATACTAGTTTGTTGTTACCCTAAATATTCTAGTTCGATTCATGGTTAGATTGTTTAGCACCATCCTAAAATTTTATTGTGGCATGTGTGATGCTTCCAAACCTTAGGGATGGTGCTAAGGAATCCCTACAGTGGTATCATAGCCAAGCTAGAAGTTTAGAGTAACCTAGACGGCGTTAAAAACTTTGAACGAACATCGATTGCTCCGAGAAAATGTTCTCTGGAAAATTTTCAAAATGTTAGAATTTTTCACATTAAAAATATTCAAAAAATCATGCAGGTAATATGGACCCTCTAAAAGAACGATACCCTAACTCAATTAAATTACCGTGGAACCGCGGCCAAAAGGCACTTTTGGCGGCGGTTCCGCGACGCCATTTGTGAGGCACGGGTCGGCCCTTCTACGGTTGGCCCATAGGTACCAGGGCATATTTCTGGGCATTTTTAATACTGCTCGAGTGCTGAGCTTCTCTGTGAATTTTTGGGTAATCGATTAATCAATCGAATGGTTTAACATCGCCTAGTATTCGTGAATGTGATACAATAAATGGAATCTATACTAATTAGTTTTGTGAAAAGTAATTAGTTGCGTGTAAATCTAATATTTTGGCCTCGGTAGAATCGGGAATCTTGTTGAATTACCCGACTTCTTTTGAAAAGGTGTTTTCATAGTTGAGACCCAAATGTAAGATTTGCATCGTTAGGCATGAAATCCTGAATATGTGATATTTCGGGTTTATGATATCTAAAGGCAGTGTCGATTCCAATTGTTGTAGTTTTTCACTTTCTTTTATGCGACCGTAAGTGTGGTATGTAGTGTATCGCCGGTTTCGTTGCAATATATCAACGAAAATTGGGGTACACATACTTACTTACGTTGATGATATGTGATATTATGTGTTGCTGAGATATGATGTGCAGGATCGTCGTGATGGAATAGCCGGGGGTTTTATGTGAGATTAGAGTTTTTATTTTCATTCAAGTAAAAAAATTAATTGTATGTAATATTCTTTTATTTGGGGCACTTCCGGGTTGAGGATAATGTCACCATTTTTGTATATTATTTACTTTTCCGCATTAGGATAGACCCAAGGAAGGGAGCACAAGTGACCGGGTTCTAAAGTTCAGTGGGAGGCCATCTCGAGGAGTCGAGACCGGGTCTCCTAAACTCTACAATTGGTAGGGTCACTTGCCGCTCTCGTAGGGGTCTAGGGATGTGGGCTTGGCTATTCATCGCGACCGTGGAATCTGTATTTTCTATTGTTGGCTAAATACAAAATACGGACCTCCTAGATATCCTATATTTTCATATGTGCTACTGCTGTTAATATTCTGTGATGTGATTACTTAATATCTGAGACAAATGGATTATTATTATTATATATATATATATATGATATATAAATAAACGTTGCTTATGTTTTACACCCGCACTTGTCCCGTCCCGCTATGCTGTTAGTTAAGTAACCTAACGGTGCATAACGGGTTACTGTGGCGAATGCGGATGGTATAAATGTATGTTCAATTTTCGTTTCTTTTCTGTGATGGCTTAGGAACTTAAATGATGGGAACACATTAATAAGATTAATATAAAGAAAAAGAAACCTAAAGATGTTGTAGAATCGGATTTGAAACCCACTTAGCCTTTTTATGAAAAAGCAAGTTTCAAAAGATGTGGAGCTTAAGCCACTCCTTTTCTAAACTATTTTGATTCTACAACGAGATCAAGTTCAAAGCGTTAAATGTTTTCATAAAAAAACATCCGCAACCCTCCGTCATTTAGGAAGCAGAGTGCTTAGTATTCGTGCTACGTATGTTGATTATAGTCAAGGTGTAGTGTATGGTAACTAAGAGATGTCTTCCTACAAAGCATATGATGAGATCAGTTAGGACATTCATGTGATTATGTTGATCATAGTCAAGGGTCATATGGGTAGGTCTAGTTAATCACGAAATGATGGGTAGAACTTGACTAGTGCTTATGATATGTTGACCATAGCCAAGGTCATAAGCAGCTAGGGGTAAAAACCATATCGGGAGTTTCAAGAGTTGAAATTTACAATGAGATTGCATATCTTCTATATGATAGTTGGATCCCGATCCCACTATGAGTAAGAGTTACTCCTAGGAGAGTTTTGCACTTTACAATTAGCTAATCCAGTAGGTGTCTAGAAAGTTGTCAACGGGGTTAGACCTCTGAGAAAACAAGATTTATTTTAATTAGGTCCGTGCGAAAGCACAAGGAACCTCCCTCAATATACCGACACTGACCCGGCTGACCGGTTAGCAAAACTGTAGAATGTAATTAATCTTGGCTAGTTTTCTTTTCGAGGTTTTTGAAAGAAAATTTGATAAAAGCAATGGGAAACATCGATTAGATAAGATAATAACCAATCTAAATCTTTGCAATAGCGTTTCGCTGAGTGTATTCTTTTCTCTCTCCTAATGGCATATACCAGATGACGGGACTTAAGCTTCTTTTAGAGAAAAATAAACTGACAGGACCAAATTATAAAGAATGGCTGAGGAACCTGAACATTGCACTTACATATGATAAAGTATCATATGTCCTCACTGCCAAAGCCCCACCCGTCTTGGTCCTGAATCATCTATTTCAGATAAGGAGATCCGAAAAACATGGGATATTGATTGTGACACGGCCAAGTGCCTCGCACTTGCTTCTATGGACAGTACATCAGAAGCAGTATAAGAAGATGGATGTACAATCCATCTTTCTTCATACAAAGGAGTTGTATGCAAAGCAATTTCAGACTTTACGTTACGAGGTATCTCGAAAGTTTTTTCAGATGCGGATGGCTCCTAGCACATCAATAGGTGAACATGTCTTGAAGATGATTAGTCTTATAGAAGAACTTGAGGACCTAGGATGGACTATGGATAACGAGCAATATACTGATATTGTTCTACAGTCTCTCCCCCTGCCGTTGCTCCATTCACAGTAAATTTTAATATGAATGATTTGGAGAAATCACTTCCTGAACTTCTCAATATATTGAGAAGTGTAGAGAGCACGCTCAAAACAGCGAAAACTCCCGCTCTGCTTGCTGGGCCATCTTCCTCTTCCATCCCAAAAGCCAAGGCCAAGGGAAAGAAGAAGAAGAAGAAACCCACCAAACCGAAAGGTGGAGTTGAAAAGGCGAAGGGGAAAGACAAATCCGGGGCCGCGGGAAGTGGAAAAGGAGAATGTTTTTACTGCCACAAGTCGGGACACTGGAAACACAATTGTGCTCTGTTTATCTTGCTAATCTCAAGAAGAAGAAGCATATTGATGCTTTCTTTTCAGGTGTGTTTGTAACTGAAAACTGTTTTTCTATAAACTCTGCATCTTGGGTATTAGATACCGGTTCTGGTTCTCACATCTGCAATTGTATGCAGGGATTGAGAAACAGTAGAGTTTTGATGAGTGGTCACCATACTCTTCGGGTTGGAAATGGTTCCAATGTACATGTTGTATCTGTAGGAGAGTATCATCTGGGGTTGCCTTCGGGATGTATTTTGATTTTGAACCCTTGTTATTATGTACCTAGTATGCTATGTAATATAATATCCATTTCTTTGTTAGACAATGAAGGATATCATTTTGTGTTGCAAAATAATGTTATGAACATTAACTTGAATCAACAGTTGATTGGGTATGGTACACTAAATAACGGTATTTACGTCCTAAACCAACACACAGTTTTCAACATACAACATACAAATAAAAGAAAATTTTTAGATATAAATGAAGCTTTTCTTGGGCATTGTAGACTTGGTCATATTAATGAAACAAGACTAAACAAGCTACATAAAGATCGATATTTAAATCCTTTTGAAAATCTTATACGACTTGTCAGTCCTGTATCAAAGGTAAAATGACCAAAACTCCGTTTACTGGACACGGAGAAAGAGTTGAAGAACTCTTAAGCCTCATACATAGTGATGCATGCGGACCAATGTCTACACATGCTAGAGGCGGTTTTTCATACTTCATTAGTTTTACTGATGATTTCTTAAGATTCGGACACGTGTTTTTATTAAAGCATAAATCCGAAGCTTTCGAGAAATTCAAGGAGTATAAACTTGAAGTAGAAAAACAAACATGCTTGAGCATCAAGAAACTTCGATTGTATCGAGGTGGAGAGTATTTGAGTACAAAGTTTTCAGACTTCTTAAAAGAGAATGGGATTCTCTCTCAGCTTACTCCCCCTTACAGACCACAGCACAACAGTGTGTCAGAACGGAGGAATCGTACCCTATTAGATATGGTACGGTCCATGATGAGTGATGCTGAGTTACCGCTTTCCTTTTGGGGACATGCATTGAAGACAACAATGTATATGTTAAACAGGGCTCCAACCAAGACCGTGTCTACCACTCCATATGAGATATGGTGTGGAAAGAGACCATCTCTTAAAAGAGTTAGGATATGGGGTTGTCCGGCTTTTGTCAAAAAGCAGAATCCAGACAAACTCGAGACAGGATCGGTCATGTGTAAATTTATGGGATATCCAAACCATTCATATGGATATCTATTCTACCACAAAGAGGAACAAAAGGTGTTTGTTTCTCAACATGCCACATTTTTAGAAAACGAAATTTTTACAAATAGTACTGATCGCAATGCGGTAGAACTAGAAGAGGTTCTAGAGACACAAATTACTCATGACGAATTGGTTGAAACTGATGTTGCAGTAGAACTTCAAGAACCTCAGCCGCTCCAGAGATCTAGTAGAACCTCTCGCCCATCAGAGAGATACCATGGGTTTCTCATTGATGGTGATAGAGAAGATTGCATCATGGATGATGATTACCCTACTAGTTTTCAGCAAGATATCATGAGTGGTGACTCATTGAAGTGGCTGGATGCCATGAGATCTGAAATGGAGTCCATGTACACCAACAAAGTATGGACTTTGGACGTTGCACCGACTGGGATAAAAACCCGTAGGGTGCAAATGGGTCTTTAAGAGAAATATTGGTGTAGATGGACAGGTGGAGACCTTTAAAGCAAGGCTTGTAGCGAAAGGTTTTCGTCAAAGACCAGGATTGGACTATGATGAAACTTTCTCTCCAGTAGCAATGCTTAAATCTATTCGCATCCAACTTGCTATTTCTGCTCACTACGATTATGAAATCTGGCAGATAGACGTTAAAAATGCATTTCTAAATGGTGATTTATAAGAATGCGTTTTTATGGATCAGCTAGAGCGCTTCATTAACAGTGGGAGCAGCGAAAAGGCATGTAGGTTGCTTAAATCCATTTATGGATTAAAGCAGGCATCACGGAGGTGGAACATCTGCTTTGATGATACAATCAAAGAGTTTGATTTTGTCAAAAATATAGATGAACCATGCATTTATAAGAAGATTGTAGGGAGTATTATCACATTCCTCGTATTGTACGTGGATGACATTCTCTTGATAGGAAATGATATTCTTATGCTACAATCAGTCAAACTATTCTTATCACAAAGGTTCTCCTTGAAGGACCTGGGTAATGCCTCTTGCATTTTGGACATTAGGATCTATAGAGATAGATCCAAAAGGTTATTGGGATTGTGCCAATCAAAGTACATTGACATAATCCTAAAAAGGTTTAGTATGGAAGATTCCAAGCGTGTTGCCTTGCCCGCTTGTCATTGAATCACTCTCTCCAAGGTCTTCTTTCCGAAGACTGATGAAGTGAGAGCTCGCATGAGCATTATACCCTACGCTTCAGCCGTAGGATCTATAATGTATGCGATGTTATGTACTCGTCCTGATGTAGCTTATGCATTAGCTGTAGTAAGTAGGTATCAATCCAACCCAGGGAGAAACATTGCATAGCAGTGAAGAACATTCTTAAGTACTTGCGAAGGACTAAAGAATTGTTCTTGGTGTATGGTAATGGGGATCTCCAAATGGAGGCCTTTACTGATTCCATCTTCCAAAGTGACAAGGATGACAACAAATCTATCTCAGGGTTTATATTTACCCTCAATGGAGGGGCGGTTAGTTGGAAAAGTTCCAAACAGGATACCGTTGCAGACTCCATGATGAAAGCTGAGTATATTGCTGCAAATGATGCTGCCAAGGAAGCCGTTTGGATGAGGAAGTTCGTCGCGGAACTAGGAGTAGTTCCAGCCATCGTTTATCCAATACCATTGTATTGTGATAATAATGGGGTTATGGCGTTGGCCAAAGAACTCAGATCCCATCAGAAGTCCAGACAGATCCTGAGGCGATATCATTTGATCCGGGAGATAGTAGATCGCCATGAGATAGAGATTCGGAGAGTAGATACCAAGATTAACACCGCGGATCCACTCACCAAGGCCTTTCCATAGCCGCAACATAAGCGACTTTTTGAGATGCTGGGTATGAGATAAGCCAATAATTGGCCTTAGTGCAAGTGGGAGTTTGTTGGATATATGTATGCCATAGAGGTCATTATATGTATAGTGGATGCTTGGACATGTATATATATATAGATGGATTTCTTGCTCGACATGATAGTATGCTATCTGGTTTACTTTATCATGACATGTTCATTTGATCATGCATCTTACTCATTTGATACATGTTGATAAACCCCTCGGGATATTTGCTTGACTACTGCGACTATGATGCGGATCATACTAGTGGGACACGTGTAGTTTATGAACATATCCTTGAACTTTTCTTAGTCGTAGGTGTATCGAGACGGGGAATCGATATTCCGGAGTAGACTAGCGTATACCATTCTTGTCCCATATGATGGGCAATGGATGATCCCATATCCATCTGGTGTGGTGACACCAAAGATCGTATGCGGGTGCTCAGTGGAGACTGGATACATTCAACAGACTCGCCGAGAACTCCTATGTAGTATTATATCTATCGTCGGATAGCAGTTCTCAAGTGACACTGGTACAGGTTAGTCTGCAGACCCAAGATCGTCATAGAGTCTTGTGTGTCCTCCCACTGTACTTTGATCTCCACCCTACCACGGCTCTACTGAGTCATGCAAAGAGGTTGATTTTGGGTACATCCCGAGGCACACGGAGGCAATGAGCGATAGGAGGGGTTTCGTCTCTCCCGATATTGGGGGTTGATGTTGCGCTATGCTCGATTGGCTATAACAGGAAATCCTTGGATAGGGCTGCTGTGATTTACTGATAAGTGTTATCAGTAGTTTCTCGATCTGTTATGAGCCACACACCGGCATGTCTTATTGAGTTATTGGGGTCGACGATACCATCCCTAAACTCGATATGCAATATATCTGACAAAGAGACCGGACTGTACGGTAAGTGTTGCCAGTTAGCTCGACGGGAGTTTTGACAGCTTTGCTTGCTTTTCTTCTGATCGTTCAATACCAAGGTGGCCGTTGCGTTTAGCTGACCGCTTGCGGCTTGTAGGTGTTTGATGTGATCATCACATACTGCCAGCGTATTGGCGAGTCTTAAAGTCCTACACAGGAGTTTTCTAGCTCATGAGAAACGATGTGGTGTGCGTATGAGATATGCGCGGGGCCCGATTAAATACGTGTATGTGATACCGTATATTAATCGGGCATTTTTCTATTGGTCGAGTCGTATCTGATATGACCGGTCTTTTAAATCAATTGTTGATTTAACATTGACTTTATAGCTCACTTTTGTTAAACCCTTTTCTACTTTGATGTACATGTTGATGTGTATGGACACATACATGCATACATGGTATCATGGTTGTTGATACACTAATGGTGGCAATGCAAGATTCACATGGGAGTAATTTTGTATATATATTTATTTTTGGATTAAAGAAAAGGAAAATTCTCTCATGGTTGATAATTCTACACACTTCTTTTACTTAACCCTTGCTTTGACCTTGAGTTTATTTTCCTTAGTTGCTTTGACTCCAAAATAAATATCTAGATATTTATTAACCCATGGTTAATTGTGAGAGTGACTTTTATTTATATTATTCATTCTCATTTTTATTGTGATATGATTATCTTTTGAGCTCAAGCATTTGTCATCTCGTTCTTCTTTCTCCAAGCTCTCTTGAGATATCTAGTGAGTGAGGTTTACCAAAAAATTGGTTTTGAAGTGAGAAAACAAACCACATCATCATTCTATACTAGGTTAGCCCATTAGTTTAGAGTGTTAGCTCTACTTCATCATTGATCAAGTGTAGCAAGGAGCTTTGAGTAAAGGGGCTTCGGGTGGATCATCGTCGACCTGGAAGGTCTCTAGCAAGCCGGTTCAAACTCTCAAGGATCCAAGGAGTCAAGAGAGGAGGTCTACAAAGTTAGTATTCTCTTCACTTAGTGATAGTTTTCTTGTTGTATGAGATTCTAATTTGTTGTTACCATAAATATTCAAGTTCGATTCATGGTTAGATTGTTTAGCACCTCCCCAAAATTTTATTGTGGAATGTGTGATGCTTCCAAACCCTGGGCATGGTGCTAAGGAATCCCTATAGATATTACTCTTAACCGTAAAAGTACATTCATTGTTCAGTATTATCACTTGACATGCTTGCATGATATACTCGATTTGCTCATATTATTACTCTATGTTGCAAACATCGTACTTTATGGTTATATGCATTGAGATGCTGTTTTTATGAGATCTCTGGATTTGAGAACCGCTGTTTAATTTTCAAAGAAATTGTGTATTGTTTTAAAAATGCAGTTTCTCTTGATATGTTATTTCGAGGTGTCCACCATGAGTTTTCTCGGTTCTGAGCAGTGAGTATACCCGATTCGAGGAGCGGTAGGCACCGTCTGCGGGTACATGGTGGACCCGGTGAGGTACCCGGGGCAAGAAGACTAGTATGGTTAGGCGGTGAGCCTGGCAGGGGAACACTACCTACTGGTGATTGTATAGAACTCGGCGCATATCCGGAAGATACCGTTTTGGAGTTATGATATGAGATGGATACGAGGGCCGATCTGAGTATGCGGCGCCTGAGATGAGATATATATGAGGGCCGATCTGAGTATGCGGCGCCTGAGATATGAGGATTTACGAGTCGATGCTGGACACGGGTTTTCATGATGTTTCGAGTGTCGGTGTTGGACACTCAAGTTCTATGATTTTGATGTATCGTTGATGGACACACGTGGTTGATATCTTCATGCATACAGGCTTATGTTTTCATGTTGTTTCGAGTGTCGGTGTTGGACACTCGGGTTTCATGATATTGGTTGTATCGTTGACGGACACGTGGATGATATCTACAGGTTTATAGGCATATGATGTCGGAGGTTTATTTATATATCATTGCATTGACTCGATTGTTGACATATTTCCATACATGGTCACCCTAGATATCATAGTATTACCTTCAGGATATAGTGACCTAGGAAATCGTTGTTTTTTTCGATTTCTACTTGTTGATGTTTTGTACTCACGAGTTGGCAACTCAATGTTGGAGATAATGCCCTCAGAGTCAATTATTGGATCACAGGTACGTGATTGCGGTGATTGAGGGAGGACCTATCCCGGTAGGACAGTCTTACTCGAGATGATAGTATGCTATCTGGTTTACCTTTATCATCGTGTACTGCTTTAAGTGACCTGACAAGTCGCTATTACACGTTGATAGAGCCCCTAGGATTCTTGCTTGACCACCAGCAGTATGAGGGTGATCATATACGTGGGAGCTGGCAGTCTATAAGCATATCCTTAAATGGTCCCTAGTCGTGTGAGTTTCGAGACAGGGCATCGATACTCCATAGTAGACTAGTGTATACAGTCGAGACCCCGACGAGGGGCGGTGGCCGGTCTCACAAGCCACTGGTGTCAGTTGGATCACCTAAGATGTATACAGGTGCTCATTGGGTTATGAGTACACCGGACAGGACTCGCCGGGAACATGCCAGTTGGTCATATACCAGACGTCAGATGGCAGTTCCCTGGTGACATGTGTGCAGGTTAGTTCATCGACCTGGGGATCGTCATTTGTCTTGTGTGAGTTCCCACTGTACTTTGATTACTACCCTACCACGGCTCAAAGGAGTCGTGCAAACAGGTTTTAGTTGGGTACAGTCCCGAGCCACATGGAGGCAGTGAGCGTATCTTCAGGGGTTCGTCTCTCCCGGTATTGGGGATGAGGTCGTGCTGTGTCTAGGAGAGCCATTACACGAAGCCCTCGGCCGAGGCAAGGAGATTTACTGGTAGGTATTCTAGTAGTATCTCAGGGTGTTCTGGGCTACACTCCGACACGACTTGTACCGCTTTTGGGGGTCTGACTTTTACCAACCCCCTAGGCCCGCCATGCGATGCTCATAGACGAACGGACCGGACTGTACGGATATTGTCACTGACAGGCTCAGTAGGGTTGTCAGGCTGAGTTCACTCACAGACATCCCTTTTAGTCAATACCTGGTAGCCCGTTACGTATTGGCTTATACCTCTGACGTGCTAGTGGTTAAATCCACAACCAAGGTGTTGACGAGTCTTTAGAGTCCCCCACATTCAGTTACTCAGCTTTCGGGTGAAAGGTTGTAGAGGCCGTATGGAGATATGGCAAGGTCCGATCAGATACGTGCGGTATTGCACGGATCAGGATCGGACAGTTTGTACTATAGGCCGTATGGGTATATGGCAGGGTTCGATCAGATACGTGCGGTATTGCACGGATCAGGATCGAACAGATATTACTAGCCGGTTTTTGGTATAAGCCGGATTCTAGTATAGTACAGTGAAGATTTTGTCTCATTGCATTTGTATTTCGGTCGAAATACAGATGCGGGTGTGTATGCACAGTATTGGGGTTTTCCTGTAATTTATTACGGGACCAGTTTTCTGGAGTTGCCAGTTTGCTTTCCGTTTCGGCCGATTTCCATTGTTCCGTTCATTGGCCGAAGATTGGTGGAGGAGGGTTTATTTGCATTGTTGCAAATAGGCATTAGTGGAGGGGGTTCTTTGCATCTTGTTGCATCATGATGGCTTTCATGATTAGCACCATCACTTGACTTCTTCTTCTCATGATGGCTTGACTTTTTGAAGCCATCATGCATGAGATGATGGTTGCCTTGGAGTGTTGGATTTGTTGTGATCATTCACTTTTGCATGATATCCTTTGACTTTCTCTCTCTTGCATGATATGAGTAAGGCTCCCATTATTTTTGAGACTCTCTCCATTCTCACTCTCCTCTCTCTTGATGGCCGGCCAAGCATGGAGGAAGGGTTGCCCATTTTTGTAGTGGGGATTTTTGCTCTCTAGTTGCTAGAAAAATCCCCAAGTTCCTCCACATAATTCTTGTATCATCCCTCCACCAAAATGGCACCTCCATGAACCCCAAATGAGACACAGGTTCTATTATACATTCTACAGCAAATCTTGGGCACGTCAAGTAGCCGGCTTCGTGCCCGAGTTGCCTCGGCATTGAGGTGGGAGCCCGTAAAAGAAGTAGGCGATGTGGTGCACTTCCGGCGACGAAGAGGAGACGGGACATTCCGCAGGAGATCGGGACGACGACGAGAAGACCGGAGGACTCGGATCTGTCGGTATACTTCTCATCCCTATCTTGTTAGTAGCTTAGACTTGTTAATGGTTACGATCCGGATGTTTAGTGCGCGGTGGTGCCGGTTTGCTAAGTCCGCAAAATTAAAGTTTATCACCGCTTCCGCATTCCGGCGTCGGATTGACGGCCGGGGCGCCGCCGTGCACTTACAGTGGTATCAGAGACTCGCCATTAACTTCGTCTAGCTTCGTTTGATGTGTTTTGCGTTTCCGATCGACCAAAATTCCAAAATCTACATATTACCTCACATCAGTTTTCTGTTGAATTTTTCCTTGCTCCAAAAATTTTTCAGGTGGTCTCAGAATGATGTGCAGGGAGTTCTAAGAACTCTGGAAAATTTCGACACAGTGATCTCTCAGCAAGAGCGCGGATCCGCGGCCACAGCCTACTATTGGGCCGCGGTTCCGCCGCATCTTAGAGAGATCAATGGGCCAAAATTTCCCAGTGGGCTTCTGGGCTAGTATTAGGGGTTTTGGAATATTAAAATTGGGCCAATTATTTCTGTGAGTGCTACAGTATTGCTTGGGGCCCACTTGTTAATTTTTGGTCAATCGGAAAATTTTAAACACATTTTTCACAGTATTTACATTATATCTGCGAACGTGAATGTCACTCGATCGGTAAATCCTGTCTAACTGCTATAGCCCGGTTAGACGGATTTGCGAACGTGACTTTCGCGTTGATGTTCTATGTTTATGCTGTGATGTTGCGGATCGGTCGTGGGGGATAGCCTGGATGCAATGCTAGTACAGTTGTGGTTGTATTATGTACATTTGATATTGCGGGGCGAGCCTCCGACATGTGGACTGCCGTCACTGCCTGTTTGTATTATTATTTTGGGGCACGACCTGGTTGCGGTCGATGTACCCGGTGTATGTATATTTTACATTCTGTACTAGGACTACCCCGCGGAGGGGTGCACGGATAGCCGGGTTCCAGAGGGCAACAAGCCCGCATCTCATGGCATTGAGACGGAGGGGGCTTCACTCTGGAATTGGCAGGCTGTTCGCCGCACTCGTAGGGGGTACAGGTTGATCCAGGAGGGGTGCCCAAGTTATCGGATTCCGTGAAGTGCTGGGTGGTCCATTCACGGTACTGAAGGGGGCTGCCTCGCTTCAGGTTTTGGCGGGTGACTTGCCGCGCCCGTAGGGGTCTAGGATTTCATTGCACAGGCTATCCACACGACCAGGGGAATGTCGGGTTTCAGCGGCTCTGTGAAACCCGGGGATCCCAGATATCTGTATTGTTTCTGTGATGCTGTTCATTCTCTGTGATGTTGCATTTCTTATCACGCCTTGAGCGAAATATAATATATTGGTATATATATTAGTAGATGTTGTATATGTTTTACATCCGCGCTAGTCCAGTCCCCGCTCTGTCGTTAGTTAGCTAACCTAACGGGTAATGACGGGACCCAGTGGCGAATGCGGATGGCATATACGTACATCAGTATATTTTCGTTCTTTTTGGTGTGATCAATTGATGGGACTGCATTGATTCGGATCAATGCAAGTTTAAAAACAAACCTAATCTGATGTTGTTGGAACACTTTTTCAAAAAGCTGTTATTGCAAGGACGTTCACTTTTGTTTTGCATCGTGATATTCAGTTGGAATATCCTGCTCCTCAGTCGACGAGGCAAGGGCCGAGATCCCTTCACCGGGTGTGACCCCTTGGACAAAAGGTTTGCGTCAGGGCATTAACTTCACTATAGCCGATTACTTTTGCTTTGCACCGTGGTATTCAGTTGGAATATCCTGCACCCCATTCTACGGGGAAAGAGCCGAGATCCCTTCACCGGGAGTGACCTCTTTAGCGAAGGTTTTCGTCACTATATTTTAAAAAGCTATCAGTTCCTTCGACGATATCAAGTTCTTTACGTTAAAGGTTTTCGCCAGAAACCATTCGTAGCCCTCCGTCGTTTCATATGGGTAGTCAATAGTATTCAAGCTGTGTTTGTTGGCCAAAGTCAAGGCACAGTGTTTGGTAGCTGTTGGTTATTCATATGCAGCATAGATAGATGCGTTGGTTTGGGACAGTCGTATAGCCTTGTTGGCCAAAGTCAAGGGCTTGTGCGGGTTGGATTCGAATCAACCTGGAGAATGACGGGTAGAACTTGACATGTGACTTATGATTTGTTGGCCAAAGTCAAGGTCATAAGAGCATGGGGCAGAAATCACATCGGGAGTTTCAAAAGAACTGAAACCTGCCAGATATGCGCATACCTTCTGGAGTGTGATACCGTAAGCGGATTCCGTCACGTTATCATGAGATGATAGTTGGATCCCGATTCCCACTGATGAGTTAGTTTACTCCTCGGGTAACCCCGACTAATTCTTCTTTCACGTTTGGAGGAGAATTTGAGGTACAGTGGGAGGATTCCAGATTAGATAAATTGGTAACCATTCTGATCTAGGTTAGAGTGCACGCTAAGTGTTTCTTTTCTCTCTCTCTCTTTGGCAGCGACCATTGACCCGACCCTAAGACTTTGACTCAGAGACCAAGTTGACCGAACCTTCTTAAACACTGGCTTTTGGATTGTCAGAGTTGCAAACCTCATTGCCACTCCTACTTTTACCCTTTTCTCCAGGACACCCCGTATTGCTACGAACGTCCACTTCCATTGGACAAAACCATCGTATGGTTAGATACGAACTCGAAAGAATTTATTCGAGGATGGTTTCAGGTTCTGGAGAAAACGGATAGGACTATTCAGTTGTCTTTTCTTTTCACCCTCTCTCAGGTTGCGAGTACTCCTTGGTTTAGGAGTAGTACACCTATTACGCAAATTGGATAGTCTTCTTCCAAACCATAGGCTGGTGCCGACTGGTAAGGAAGGAAGAAAGCCAATTAGCCTAAACGGTGTACAGAAGGTATTAAGTTAAGACAAAGCAAGGGATTAGTAAGAGGGCAATGTAAATTGCAACAGATATTCATGACCAAACCAGGTATTTCTTCGCCAATCCTAAAATCACCTTTGAATTTCTCCAGGACACTCCGTATCACTACGAAGATCCACAGTTTATTGGATACTCCATCGTATGGTTATATACGAACTCGAAAGTAACTTGTTCCAGTTCGGGGATGGATTCTGGTTCAGGAGAAATAGGAATAAGATTTATTCAGGTGTCTTTTATCTTCACCTTCTCTCGCATTGCGAGTGTTCCTAGGATTGGGACAGTACACCCATTATGCTTATTGGATAGTCTTCTTCCTAACCATAGGCTGGTGCCGAACGGTAGGGAAGGAAGAAAACCATTTGGCCTAAAGGGGTGTGCAGAAGGTAATGACTAAAGACATATGAAGGGATTTGGAGAGGTGGCAAAGAATTATACGGTTACAGTCGTGAATATGGAAAAGGCATTACTAGGAATACCAGGATACCCCTACGAAACATTTCAATGTTTCAGTCTCACTGTGTACTGTTAAAGGAAAGCTGATTTCCCGACTAGATACTTACTCCAGGGTATGTATTTACCAGGTATGATTCTCACATCTGTATGGTTTTACAGATGATGAGTGGGAGTAAGTTGTTGGAAATTGGGAGACTATCCTCATTATATCGGGATTCGTTGCAATCGGTGGTATTTGAGGAAATCACCTGGGTTGTTTGCCGGTCGGCAAATATTTGGTTTTGAATATCCGCTGTTATGCACCAATTTCAAATCGATATATCTGTACGTCTATTTTCATAGAGTGAGATATACTTTTTGAAATTATGTCGATGACATTTACCTATACCAGTGGATGGTTAGGTAAGGAGCATTAAACGGCGGTGTAATTCTTCTTAACCATAAGTACAGTTTTCAACCTACGACACACAGTGAATGAGTTATCAAACTCAAGGGACCTATACAGAGTATTGTATGTTGTCCAGGGTCCATCAGGACAGAGGGGTTGGTCCTCGTACTATATTCGGTTTACTTATGACTTCTCTAGTTTTTAGACAGGTGTTTCGTGGAAACACATGGTCCGAATTTTGAGAAGTTATAGGTATTTGAATAGAGTAGAGAACCAGGTGTAGCAAGTATCGGGATTCTTCAAAGAGATCGAAGATGTAGATACTTGTGTATGGTATTCGGTTGGTAGTAGTGACTAAGAGAACTTGCTTCTCTTTCAGGTTACTCATAATTGGAAGCATTCCTAAGTTGAGTAACGCTGATCGGCCTCCTTCCATTTAGTTGACATGCACTGGAGACAGTTGCATGATTTGGATCTGGTTCAGTTAAATCAGTGCCTCTGGTCCTATATGGGATATAGAACAGTTCGTATCTTGACGTTGTTAAGGTACGGGGAGTTGTCCAGCTTATGATTAAAACCAGACTCTGGATAACTCAAGGCACGTTTCTGTAATGGTTGTTTGTGGGTTGACCCAGGCAATGACGAGGGTTGACTTTCTACCATCTGGATGAACAATAGCGATATTGTTCTAGACTCGCCACAGTTTTATTAAAAATGGATTTTTTCAGAAAACAGTAGTGGGAGTATGGTAGAACTGGAAGTGATTCCAGAACCACAAACGATTACAAAAGATTTGATAAGGAACCTAAAGATTCAATCTGGATTGACATTCCATTGACCACTCCGCAGATGAGGTGGGTAACTTCAGGCACCCGAGAGGTACTACGGTAGCCTCAAGGACGGTGACAGGGAAGTTCTTGTTTACCCACAATTACCATTGCTGTTGTTCCAGGCTGCGAGACCCGGCGGGAGGATGAGTATAGCGTCGTTCTAAACTAGTTTTAGAAGTGTACGTCTATATGACTCTGCCAGAGGGTTGTCGTAGTCAGTGGGAGCAGCGGAAGCATTGGTGGACAGGTAGCTTATGTCTATTTATAGACTAAAGCAGATATAGCGGAGATAGATCATCTATTTCTGACGTGACAGTCATGGGTTTGACTTCATCAGAATAGGGGATAGATCTGTTGAGAAGGTAGTAGGGTGTGATGTTATAGTATTTGGATGACATACACAGAGTAGGAAAGGAAACTCCTATACTACGATCGGTTATACTTTGGTCGTCACACAGTAGTTTCTCCACATGGGACTTGGACATTATATCAGACATACTGGTTACTAGATCTATTGTTTTAGATCTAGATTTGGGTGGTTTCACAATCAGGGTACTTAGACAACATTCTAAGAGTATTTAGAATGGACGACTCCTGGCACGGTAGTGTACCTGCAGGTGATGGAGTCACCCTCTCTAAAGGTGTCTTACAGACCAAAGGGGAGAGGGATGTGCATGATTGACAGATCACTTGCTTAGGCAATTGAGTCAATCATGAGATGTCAAGTACCACACCAGATGTTGTTCTTGCACTAGATGCAATAAGTTGATATTGATCCAATCCTGGAGAAACAGTCGGAGGCAGTTTTAGAACATAAGTGAATGTTCTAAGGATATGATAACGACAGCCTTATTCGGGGGACAGTTATCATTCCAGGCTTCCAAGGTGACCTGGACGACAAGGAGGTTGTCAGAGTTATAGTTTTCCCTCTGACGAGGGGCAGTATTTTGGACAGGTGATCCAAGGGAATTCTGAGGGAGGAATGGCGCAGGATACTGATTAAGTTCAGTTGACGATACAGTCTAAGAAGTTTGGATTTGGAGTTCATTTATGAGCTATGTCCCATCAGACATCCAGACACATTCTAAGACAGGTATTGCTCATTTCGGGAGATGGGTTTCTCCGCGAACTTGAGATATAGAGAGACATAGAAAGAGACATCAAGGCGGATCCACTCACTGAGGCTATTCCTCGAACGCAATAGTTTCGCAAACGAGCTTTGTGAGACTGACTAGTAGAGGAGTTGGGTGTTCGGTATCACACGGGCTGTGAGTATGCGACATCGCAATAATTAGCCTTGAGTGCAAGTGGGAGATTGTTGGAGATAATGCCCTCAGAGTCAATTATTGGATCGCAGGTACGTGATTGCGGTGATTGAGGGAGGACCTATCCCGGTAGGACAGTCTTACTCGAGATGATAGTATGCTATCTGGTTTACCTTTATCATCGTGTACTGCTTTAGGTGACCTGACAAGTCGCTATTACACGTTGATAGAGCCCCTAGGATTCTTGCTTGACCACCAGCAGTATGAGGGCGATCATATACGTGGGAGCTGGCAGTCTATAAGCATATCCTTAAATGGTCCCTAGTCGTGTGAGTTTCGAGACAGGGCATCGATACTCCATAGTAGACTAGTGTATACAGTCGAGACCCCGACGAGGGGCGGTGGCCAGTCTCACAAGCCACTGGTGTCAGTTGGATCACCTAAGATGTATACAGGTGCTCATTGGGTTATGAGTACACCGGACAGGACTCGCCGGGAACATGCCAGTTGGTCATATACCAGACGTCAGATGGCAGTTCCCTGGTGACATGTGTGCAGGTTAGTTCATCGACCTGGGGATCGTCATTTGTCTTGTGTGAGTTCCCACTGTACTTTGATTACTACCCTACCACGGCTCAAAGGAGTCGTGCAAACAGGTTTTAGTTGGGTACAGTCCCGAGCCACATGGAGGCAGTGAGCGTATCTTCAGGGGTTCGTCTCTCCCGGTATTGGGGGTGAGGTCGTGCTGTGTCTAGGAGAGCCATTACACGAAGCCCTCGGCCGAGGCAAGGAGATTTACTGGTAGGTATTCCAGTAGTATCTCAGGGTGTTCTGGGCTACACTCCGACACGACTTGTACCGCTTTTGGGGGTCTGACTTTTACCAACCCCCTAGGCCCGCCAAGCGATGCTCATAGACGAACGGACCGGACTGTACGGATATTGTCACTGACAGGCTCAGTAGGGTTGTCAGGCTGAGTTCACTCACAGACATCCCTTTTAGTCAATACCTGGTAGCCCGTTACGTATTGGCTTATACCTCTGACGTGCTAGTGGTTAAATCCAAAACCAAGGTGTTGACGAGTCTTTAGAGTCCCCCACATTCAGTTACTCAGCTTTCGGGCGAAAGGTTGTAGAGGCCGTATGGAGATATGGCAAGGTCCGATCAGATACGTGCGGTATTGCACGGATCAGGATCGGACAGTTTGTACTATAGGCCGTATGGGTATATGGCAGGGTTCGATCAGATACGTGCGGTATTGCACGGATCAGGATCGAACAGATATTACTAGCCGGTTTTTGGTATAAGCCGAATTCTAGTATAGTACAGTGGAGATTTTGTCTCATTGCATTTGTATTTCGGTCGAAATACAGATGCGGGTGTGTATGCACAGTATTGGGGTTTTCCTGTAATTTATTACGGGACCGGTTTTCTGGAGTTGCCAGTTTGCTTTCCGTTTCGGCCGATTTCCATTGTTCCGTTCATTGGCCGAAGATTGGTGGAGGAGGGTTTATTTGCATTGTTGCAAATAGGCATTAGTGGAGGGGGTTCTTTGCATCTTGTTGCATCATGATGGCTTTCATGATTAGCACCATCACTTGACTTCTTCTTCTCATGATGGCTTGACTTTTTGAAGCCATCATGCATGAGATGATGGTTGCCTTGGAGTGTTGGATTTGTTGTGATCATTCACTTTTGCATGATATCCTTTGACTTTCTCTCTCTTGCATGATATGAGTAAGGCTCCCATTATTTTTGAGACTTTCTCCATTCACACTCTCCTCTCTCTTGATGGCCGGCAAAGCATGGAGGAAGGGTTGCCCATTTTTGTAGTGGGGATTTTTGCTCTCTAGTTGCTAGAAAAATCCCCAAGTTCCTCCACATAATTCTTGTATCATCCCTCCACCAAAATGGCACCTCCATGAACCCCAAATGAGACACAAGTTCTATTATACATTCTACAGCAAATCTTGGGCACGTCGAGTAGCCGGCTTCATGCCCGAGTTGCCTCGGCATTGAGGTGGGAGCCCGTAAAAGAAGTAGGCGATGTGGTGCACTTCCGGCGACGAGGAGGAGACGGGACATTCCGCAAGAGATCGGGACGACGACGAGAAGACCGGAGGACTCGGATCTGTCGGTATACTTCTCTTCCCTATCTTGTTAGTAGCTTAGACTTGTTAATGGTTACGATCCGGATGTTTAGTGCGCGGTGGTGCCGGTTTGCTAAGTCCGCGAAATTAAAGTTTATCACCGCTTTCGCATTCCGGCGTCGGATTGACGGCCGGGGCGCCACCGTGCACTTACACTCAACCCCGTTGTGACACAGTTCTTGCAGGTTTGACCGCTTGGGATCAGTTGCGGTATTGATGGAAAACAGCTTCATCCAGGGTACTTTGCTTGGTAGGTGGGATACATGTTGGATCGTGCCCACTCTCATACTGTTATATTCTATTGTATCTAGATAAACTCCATCAAATCAAATCAAATCATAGACTAGAATTTGTATATTGGTAAACCTAGTCAGACTTGGGTATTGTGCAAGACTTAGAACGGTGAGTTTATGATCGCTTTTTTTTTCTTGAGTTTTGATGTCTTGGTCATTTATTGTTCTTTCTGGATTGATCTTCGCCGTTGGGCGTCGTATATATGTTATTGCGTGGTTGTGATTCCGCCGGTTGGCAAAGAGCTAGCTCCCGCTTGGGGATGCTTATATATTGTTCTATATATGTTTGTGGATCCAAATATACAAGGGAGGTGCTACCCAAAATTTTAAAAACGGAACATGTTTTCAACTGTAGTATAATCCACTTGCATTTTCATGTTTCATTAGCTATGCATTCAAAGAAAAACATGATTCATTATACCATTATTTCAAAAGTGCACCCCCACTATTTTCCGCAAAAAGGTTTAGATTTTATGGGCTTCGGCTTACTTGATTTACGTTACACCTTTAGACGTTTCATAATTTAAGTGTCGGTCACGTGCTAAATTACGGGTCGTGACAATATACAGAAGAATGTAATCCGTATTTATCCGGAAAACATTCTAGAAGGTGGACACCTCATTTTTTATTTGACCCTTTATTTTAAATGGATAATGACGTGGATTATTAAGAGTATGGTGAGAAACATGCTTGCATGGTGTGCACAAATGAATTATTAATTCATTTGTTCAAACTATTCAAGCATGGGTTGAATATTAAATTGGAAAATTGTTTTATATAAAACATAGCTTCATTCTTCACTTGGTCACTTGATGAAAGATGAAAAAGAAAAGAGTTGGATGGTTCATTATTTTTTTGAGCAAGCCATCTTCATCCTCACTATTAGCTTCACTACCTCACTCCTTTTCTTGAGTTCCTCCACCTTCATTTTCAACCTCCTCTCTACCCTTTCATGTGTTGAGAATCAAAAGAGGAGGTGAGGTAGAAATACACTTAGAACACTCAACTACATCCTAGACATTCTAGACTAGCCATCTATAATCCCTAGTTGATTCACATGATCTTTTATATGGAGGTAGAGCCATGAGCTACATCCCTCGGGTGGATCATTTTCGACGGAGGAAGACCGGCGGCCAAGCTCGATCCAAAGGACCTTAAGGAGCTAAGGGAGATGGTGGAAGACCGAAGGACATGGTTCGTTCGGTATAACACTCTATCACAGTAGTTATACTCCTTTAAATTACTAGTTTCATGTTTGGATTCGATTCTAGGTGGATGTTTCTAGCGCCAAGTTCTTTAAACGCCAATTTTTTTTTCCGCAATCGGTCACAGTAGATGGCCAGGGCGGTAGGAACCCCAACATGTTATCAGAGCCACCCGAACATTAGAAACTAGTATTATACGATGCATTAGTTTCAAAACCGATAAACTGCAATTTCAATACCCACTCTCTGTTCTGAAATTTTTTTGATATCTGAATTTTTTTTAAACAAGTGCAAAGACTTAGTCTAGACATGAGAATGATACAGAATGAAAATGAGGCAATTCCATGCAAACTTGGCCGGCAACATCCTTGAAAAAACCGGCCTCACCTTTTTTACTATTCACTTTGGGCCCCATTTTCATTCTTTGTCTTGGGTTTTGTAAATTGGTGTTTTTGGTCATATTTTTTCCCCCAGATTTCACTTAGTGTTGTCTTTCCTTTGGGGGAACATGGAAAGTTTCAAAACTTGAAATTTTGCATCGTTGATATCTATGATGTGGTGTATGTGTTTTTCAAACGTCGTCTATTTTCTATATGTCGTTTAGACCGGATTGCACATACTTGCTTATACTCCTGTGATGTTGATATCTGTGATGGCTTTGTTCGGATTTTCGTGTGGGATAACCTCTTGTGCAATGGTAGTTGTAAAGTTTAGATTCATTTGTATATTCGTTATTGTTGGAAGAGCGTCCGACATGTGGACTATCGTTTCCGCCAGTTTGTATATTCTTTTATTTGGGCACGATCGGGTTGAGATCGATGTCTCCATTGTATATATACCTTTCTTTTCTGTACTAGGATGACCCCGTGGTGGAGTGCTCGAATAGACGGATTCTAGAGAGCAACGGGCCCGCTTCTCATGGCGTTGAGACGGAGGGGGCCTTACTCTAGAATTGGCAGGCTATTCGCCCCACTCGTAGGGGGTATAAGATGACCTACGGAGGGGTGCTCAAGTTACCGGATTCCATGAAGTGCTGGGTGGCCCATTGACTTTGTTGATTGGGGTTGCCTCACTTATAGGATTGGCGGGTAACTTGCCGTACTTGTAGGGGTCCAGGTTTTCATTGCACAGGCTATCCACACTGTTGGATATGTATGCCCTAGAGGCCTTCATTGTATAGGATGCCAGAGATATATATATACCGGACAATCTTGCTTGATATGATAGTATGCAATTTGGTTTGACTTTATCTTAACATGTGATGTGTTTTACTTTGTATTTCATATACATGTTGATAAAGCCCGTAGGATATTTACCTTACTACCTGCGTTGTGATGGCGATCATACTTGTGGGAGCTGTGTAATTAAAAGGCATATCCTTAAAAGCGTCCTTAGTTATAGGAGTATCGAGACAGGGCATCGTTACTCCAGAGTAGACTAGTGTATACATATCTAGACCCTGACGAGGGGCGATAGATTGGTCCGGCAACCATTGGTGAGGTACACCTAAGATTGTACACAGGTGCTCACTTGGTGTGAGTACACCGGACAGGACTCGTCGATAACTGACTAGTTGGTATTATACCTAGCGTCAGATAGCAGTTCTCTAGGGACATGAGTGCAGATAGTCTGTCGACTTGAGGTCGTCATTTGTTTCGTGTGAGTTCCCACTGTGCTTTGATTACAACCCTACCACGGCTCAAAGGAGTCGTGCAAACAGGTTTTAGTTGGGTACAGTCCCGAGCCACATGGAGGCAGCGAGCGATTGTTGGGGATTTGTGAGTCGATATCGGGCTGTGATCGGTTGGCCATTACTATAAGTCCCTGGCCATGGCCGATTGAGAATTACTAGTGGTCAGACTAGTAGATTTTCGGATGGCCTTGAGCCACACCGACACGACTTATCTGGTTATTAGGGGTCTGACGTTCTCCACCCCCTAGACCTTACATGTGATACTCTCAGACGAAGAGACCGGACTGCATGGAGATTGTCACGGACAGGCTCGGTTAGGGTTTCGGATGAGTTTGCTCGTCGGTCTCCTTTTCGACATGTACCTAGGTTGCTGTTACGTACAGCTAGTGCCACTGACGGACTTGTGGTTAAACCTACTGCCAGCGTACTGTCGAGTCTTTAGAGTCCCATACAGAGGGTTTCCCTGGATCATGCGATACGATGTAGAGGTCGTATGGTCTTACGGCTGGGTTTCGATCACATGCGTATACTGGCTATACGTATGATGTTCGGATGGAAAATACTAGTGGGTTTTGGTATAAGACGGATCCTAGTATTGTATTATTGGATTTTTATCGTCTCAGTGTATCCGTATTTTTCGAAACACGGATATGGGTATGTATATACGGTGAGGGCATTCTTGTAATTTTACAAAAATGGGCTTTTAGAAGGAGACACTTCATTATTGATTTATCCTTTTTTGTAAAATGATTAATGAGGTGGAAATTAGGAGATATTTGAGGTATGGGTTGCAAGCATGGCTTAATATATTGTTTATTCATTTGTGTTTCCTATTCAAGCATGGCTTCATTTTTAGTGAGTATTTTATTCCATGCTTGAATTATTGGAAAAAGACTTAGCCTTTCCCACACCCAATTCTCAAGTTCATTCTCACATTATCATTCTCTCTCCTAGGTTTCCTCTCTTCCTCTCTCAAGCTCATCCCATCACATGAGTTGTGAATCAATGAGCATTGAGACAAATTAATCCATTACCACTAGTAAAATAGGGGGTTGCCCCTACGGATAGTTTAATCCGTAGGGGCAGAAATAACTTGGACCTACGGATATATCCGTAGGGCTAAAAGGTTGCCCCTACGGGCAAAGACGTCCAAGAATAAAAATATTAATTCTTAATTAGGTGTTTGCCCCTACGGAGCCGCAAACAAAGGACCTACGGATATATCCGTAGGGGCAAGTAAATATCGATTTAATAAAATCCCAGATCTCGATCGCCTACGCTCATTTCCCTCTCTCTCTCGATCGGGCGCGAAAATAAGCCCCCAATGCGCCACGCCGTCGCCGCCAAGGTTGTTCTCCTCGTGGCCACCGCCGGTTTCATCGCCACTGGAGTTCTCGTCGCCACCGCGGTTAAGGTCGTCGCCACCGCCGTTCAGATCGTCGCCCCTGCCCCAGCAGCCGTTCAGGTGAGTAAATCTCGAGGTAAGTTAAAGAATTTATTGGATTATTTTGGGCTTAAGGTTCATGGCGCGCGAGTTGGGGTTGGGCTGGGGTCGCGGTCGCAGTCGTGGTCGGGTTAGGGTTGGGGCAGGGGCTGGGCTGCGCGGTCGGGTTCGGGGTCGGGGTAGGGTTAGGGTCGGGGTCGGGGAAGGGGAAGGGTCAATTTATCAAATTTTTTATTGGGGGTGGGCTGGGGCTCCGGGCTGGGGCTAGGGCTGGGGAAGGGGAAGGTCAATTTATCAAATTTTTAACAAGATTTGTATTAGTTTGCAAGAACACTTAAGTTTATCACAAAATATTGTTTGGGTTTTCGATTTATATCTTTTAGCGGTATGTATCCGTTATCCCAAATTTTGAATTATCTTATACTAGTATTTATGCATGTGCAGATCTTCTTTATCCTGACAAAAGATCCATATCCATTATCTTAACTTAAAATCCTTTAGAGGGTGCTAATCCTAAATAACAACAAAATGATGTTAAATATTTCATCCGATTTTCATAAGATCATACTTGAAAAAAATGCAACTACTTTCACAATTTCACAATCCTAACCAACTCCCAATTTATTATGGTATTCGATCATAACTTGAGAACAAATTCTCTTTTCTATTGCCATCCCATATCAAACCCTAGAATCGTGGGCCATTTCAAATTACACCAAATTGAGGCAAGAATAGGATGAAACCAACATAACCAACAATAAAGAGCTTTATTTGGTAATATATATTGATGAACAATGGTTGCTGTGTTAAATCCAACCCTCACATCACATGCATATCAATAAAGGAGAGGACTGACCAAAATGTTGAATTTTAACAATTGTGAAAGTTCTTCGGTCAGGATGTAACATAAATAAGGAAAAAAAACCTAAAATATTTCTCACAAAAAAGAAAAAGCAAGCTTCTCTCCCATATCATTAACAAAGCTTATCACTTTTGATTCTCGAAATTATTTTACATTATATTTTCATTCAAAACGTTTTGCTAGTTTGCTCACCAACCGTTTGATAAAATTCCAAAACTATTTTTACTTTCCTTGCTCACAATTGCTCTTGACTACGTACAAATCTTGAAAACCCATTAACGCTCTTGCAATAATATGCAAAATCACATGAGGATTCACATTCATCACCACCACCTAAGGCTAGGGTTTGGGCTGGGGCTGCGGCTAGGGATGTGCGTCCTCAAGAGGGCGATCAAAGGATCGGTGAAGTGAGGTGGCTGGATATGAGATACGATGGATTTCCATGTGTTCAATGGAATGCTGAGGGTCAGAGTCGGTTATTCATATATCTCCCAAAAAAGAATGAGTTTGTTATCAAAGGTGTATTGATTTCTACATCAAGGAATATCAGTTATATGTCATTCAGTGACTAAGTCTGTTTCTGGCCAAACCATATTTATGAATCGTTTCTTCTTTTTCCTTCTTATGTATATTTACTAGTTCAGACTGTATGCACCTCTGCAATCAACGCCGAGAACTTATACATTATAGGTTAATAGACATATGCTATGAAATCACGGTGCATATCGAATTCATGATATGTTATAGTCCCTCATTATTTTTACTGTGGTGAGAAAGCAGTCGCTGGTGGCCACAAGCCATAGAATTGGCAGTTGTCCTACCTGCGATAACATCTTACAAATCATCAGTAGACATCTCTGTTATATTAATCTTTTAATGTCAGCTTGCAAGCATGTTTATTTGCATATTTCCTCTGCTAATTATATTCTTCTAGATCATGTTTGCCTAATCTATCCGAGGCTTAGCATAATCTAGTGGCGATAAACAATTCCATCTTCTGCTACTATGGTGGCACTGAGAAACTTCCATTTAGAAATGACAACACGTATTTTGTGGAAGTACTGTACATAATAAGAAGGAGAAGACAGTAATGTGGCAGAAGAAGAAGGAGAAGACAGTAATGTGGCAGAAGAAGAAGGAGAAGACAGTATGCATGTATATACATTTGAAATTTAAGTAAAAACAACCCTACACTTAAGCGAAATCATAAATCGAAACACACATATATAGAATACGACTCATACATGGGTATCCTCAAATCTAACTTTCATTGAATTTGCACGCGCACTTAAAATAACAACTTTTATACTAAAAAATTATGTATGCCATTACTTAGTAGTTTATGGTTTTTAGACGCAAAAGCCATTTGAGAAATACTTTTCCAACCCACTATTAATCCATATTCTCAATATAGTCATTGAATTTGCACGCGCACATAATAAGAAGGAGAAGACAATAATGTGGCAGAAGAAGAAGGAGAAGACAGTAATGTGGCAGAAGAAGAAAAAAATGACATTCCTCGTTCTCTATTTCAGCATCAATCTTCTGATATGAACTAATGATGGCTTTCACATAGGCTTTTCCCTTTAGAGACTTCTTAGTGTCCAATGGAAAGCATACATCAGATTTGTGCAGGTCGGGTTCTTCTATGACTTTCAAGAGTCTCAACTGATTCTGTAAATTACACTCTAGTTGGGTGGTACTTTTACCACTTCTCACTGCAGGTGCGCTCTCTAATATCCATTTTGAATGTAATATTATCGATATTCAAAATGGATATTAGAGAGCGCACCTGCAGTGAGAAGTGGTAAAAGTATCACCCAACTAGGGTGTAATTTACAGAATCAGTTGAGACTCTTAAAAGTCATAGAAGAACCCGACCTGAACAAATCTGATGTATGCTTTCCATTGGACACTAAGAAATCTCTAAAGGGAAAAGCCTATGTGAAAGCCATCATTAGTTCATATCAGAAGATTGATGCTGAAACAGAGAACGAGGAATGTCATTTTTTTCTTCTTCCGCCACATTACTGTCTTCTCCTTCTGCCACATTACTGTCTTCTCCTTCTTATTATGTGCGCGTGCAAATTCAATGACTATATTGAGAATATGGATTAATAGTGGGTAGGAAAAGTATTTCTCAAATGGCTTTTGCGTCTTAAAACCATAAACTACTAAGTAATGGCATACAAAATTTTTTTAGTATAAAGGTTGTTATTTTAAATTTTCCCTTATAAAGATATGATCTAACTGCATCTATCAACTATAAGTGTGCAGAAAATTATGATAAGAAATCATAAAAAGGGTCGTAGCCATGCATAACCTTGAATCTACATACCAAATCATGCAAAAGCATGCACTTATTGTCACCTTGCCTTGGAATATAAAATATCTTGGAAGACTATAAGCGAGCATTTAAATCTTGATAGCTTTTGACTTCAACATATATTTTTCTCAAGTACCATGAAATATACTTGCTCCGTATAAACCGTTTTCAGGAAGATGGATTAATAATGACAAATTATCCATTGTGGCTCACTAGGTTAGTATTTTCTCTTCTATTGACCATCTTTCTAATCTGCTTGGTAAATTTATTCGGAACCGGCTGCGAATCATTAAAAGACATGCATAAGAAAGAAAGCTAAAATACAGATATATAGCATACCGATATATCGAAACTTCATAGTTGCGATGGCAATCCAGAGATATTTATTTCTACACACGTGGTGCGCGTGCGAATGCGTCAGGCATCATGGACAAATATTTTAGAACATGGAAAGTATTATTCGTATAAAGTAATTAAAACTTTTAAACACCTTGGGTAGATATTTTCTTAGTTGATGCAATCATATCATGATGACTAAATTTAAGCTATTATACATATGCTTATGTATTTTTCTAACCTAATATATCACACACACACAGAGAGAGAGAGAGAGAGAGAGAGAACACCAGCTAGATAGAGAAATCAGGTAGCAGGATCCTGAAGAAATGGAGTCCATAGCATTGCTCATCATCATCATCCGTGATCCCTTTGAAAAAATATTATCAAAGGGATCATGGATGATGATGATGAGCAATGCTATGGACTCCATTTCTTCAGGATCCTGCTACCTGATTTCTTTACCTACTAGGTGTTCTCTCTCTCTATCTCTGTGTGTGTGTGTGTGATATATTAGGTTAGAAAAATACATATGCATATGTATAATAGCTTAAATTTAGTCCTCATGATATGATTGCATCAACTAAGAAAATATCTACCCAAGATGTTTAAAAGTTTTAATTACTTTATACGAATAATACTTTCCATGTTCTGAAATATTTGTCCATGATGCCTGACGCATTCGCACGCGCACCACGTGTGTAGAAATAAATATCTCTGGATTGCCATCGCAACTATGAAGTTTCGATGTATCGGTGCTATATATCTGTATTTTAGCTTTCTTTCTTATGCATGTCTTTTAATGATTCGCAGCCGGTTCCGAATAAATTTACCAAGCAGATTAGAAAGATGGTCAATAGAAGAGAAAATACTAACTTAGTGAGCCACAATGGATAATTTGTCATTATTAATCCATCTTCCTGAAAACGGTTTATACGGAGCAAGTATATTTCATGGTACTTGAGAAAAATATATGTTGAAGTCAAAAGCTATCAAGATTTAAATGCTCGCTTATAGTCTTCCAAGATATTTTATATTCCAAGGCAAGGTGACAATAAGTGCATGCTTTTGCATGTTTTGGTATGTAGATTCAAGGTTATGCATGGCTACGACCCTTTCTTATGATTTCTTATCATAATTTTCTGCACACTTATAGTTGATAGATGCAGTTAGATCATATCTCTATAAGGGAAAACTTAAAATAACAACCTTTATACTAAAAAAATTATGTATGCCATTACTTAGTAGTTTATGGTTTTAAGACGCAAAAGCCATTTGAGAAATACTTTTCCTACCCACTATTAATCCATATTCTCAATATAGTCATTGAATTTGCACGCGCACAAAATAAGAAGGAGAAGACAGTAATGTGGCAGAAGGAGAAGACAGTAATGTGACGGAAGAAGAAAAAAATGACATTCCTCGTTCTCTGTTTCAGCATCAATCTTCTGATATGAACTAATGATGGCTTTCACATAAGCTTTTCCCTTTAGAGACTTCTTAGTGTCCAATGGAAAGCATACATCAGATTTGTGTAGGTCGGGTTCTTCTATGACTTTTAAGAGTCTCAACTAATTCTGTAAATTACACTCTTGTTGGGTGATACTTTTATCACTTCTCATTGCAGGTGCGCTCTCTAATATTCATTTTGAATGTAATATTATAGATATCCATGCCTCTTTATGTCAAAATTACTTATATTGTCAATGTTTGATTGTCTAGTTGTTGGTGATGCGTCCATATCAGGGACAGAGGCCACTCCCGTTCCTCCAGGTATGTTTATATATTATATAGGGCATGTATATTGATTTAGAATGCTATATCATAAATATACACACATTCCTTTTGCTCTTAGTCGTCCAACTCATTATCATGGGCTGCTTGATGAGATTAGATTTGCGCCTGATGATCTACAAGAGCTTGTTCACTCCCTGTCATATGTGTAAGCAGCGCTATATGCGAGTTTACCTTGTTAGTATGTATGTACTGAAATTAATTAATATTATTCAAATTTTGATACATGCAGATACCAGAGGAGCACATCTTCTATCTCTGTAGGTAAGGCTTTGAATTTGTTGATTTTGGTATTTCTTGTCAATTTTATAGACCTGTATGTGCTAAATATAATGTTCTGACAGTTGGTAGGGGGAAGGCAACATTCGAGGCTGCTGACCCCAGTCCTGGACGCCGCACACGGACGGCACCACGGAGGTTGGGAGAGAAGCCGAGGACTGGGCTCTAGCAGGGCCCATATGAGGTTGGACTCCACCCCGGTGGTTACTTCTTCCGTCTCCAGTGAGCGACGTATCCAGCAGGAACAGGAGAGCTTGAAGGCCACCGTTCAGGAGTTGAATGAGATGCTGGTATCTATACTACTTAATAGTAAAATATAATGTCATATTATAGATATCAACATATCCAATATCAGTACATAGCCTGAGCTTATTTGGTTGTAGACTGCTTATTTGGTTGTAGACTTATGTTTTATTAATCATACATGTACATATCTAATTAAAATAAACTACAGTTTTCCAAACTAGATATCCAAATAGGGTTTCGAAATAACTCGATAATGATAAGAATTCGAATGTGGGTGTAGGAGCGGGTGGTTGAGCAGGCCCAGGCCTGGGGAACGATTTTACCGGACAGAACGATCCGAGGTTGCTGACCCCAGTTCTGGACGCCGCACACGGAGGGCACCACGTAGGTTGGGAGAGGCCGAGGATTGGGCCCTAGCAGGGCCCATATGAGGTTGGACTCCACCCCGGCGGTTACTTCCTCCGTCTCTAGTGACCGGCATGTCCATCATGAACTGGATAGCTTGAGGGCCAGCGTTCAGGGGTTGAAGGAGATGCTGGTATGTATACTACTTTATAGTAAAATATCATTTCATATTATATACATATCAACATATCCATAATTAGTACGTAGCTTGAGCTTATTTGGTTTTAGACTTAAGTTTGATTAATCATACATACATATGTAATTGAAATAAACAACGCTTTTCTAAACTAGATATCCAAACAGGGTTTCGAAATAACTTAATAATGATACGAATTCGAATAATAAACAGTTCTTACACGCTTCTTACACACGTTATATCCAGACGCGACAGGGTAGATCGGCTGAGCCTCCACACGCATCTCCTTCGGCTGCGGCTCCGCAAGCCACTACATCTGCTGCGGTTCCGCAGACAGCTCCTGTAGCTCCACCGCCCACTCAGACTCCCGCTCGCGACGAATTGCAGAGTTTATTGACCGAGGAGCAGGCGCGCGTTATTCTATCGTTATTCAGAGGTGGAGCTGGACCGAGCTAGGGTAGATTTTTGGTTCTTTTTTTTTGAAACATGTATTTATTTATATCATACACATTGTACTACATTTTGAAACGATATTGATATTGTTTTGTATTTATATCATATTCAGTTTTTGTGTTTCTTTTGTATATATATGCGTGAGATGTGATTATGAATACTGCAATATATGATTTGATTGATGTATATATTATTGTGCACAGGGCGGGAAAAAACCAAGCAGCCCATTTTTTAAAAAAAATTTCAGACAATATGTACCTACGGATTAATCCGTAGGCACACATGCTACCCCTACGGATATGTCCGTAGGGGCAAAATATCAGCAGTAACTGATATTTCCCCCAGATCTCAGTGCCAGGGGGTTGGGAAAGCCCCTACGGCTATATCCGTAGGGGATACTGACTCTCCCCTACGGCGTTATCCGTAGGGGCAAAATATCAGGAATCCTGAATTTGTGCCCCTACGGAAAGGTACCTACCCATATATCCGTAGGGGGTAGTACATGCCCCTACGGGTATATCCGTAGGTCCAAGTAATTTATTAAAATAAACCATAAATAATATAAAATCTTATACCCTACGGCGTAATCCGTAAGGGAAACTGGACCTACACATATATCCGTAGGGACAAGAATTTAACCGTAGGGGCAAGTTCAGGGCCTCAACTTGCACCTGCGGCCTTTGCACCTACGGGGTATTTTTTCGCCCCTACGTATATATCCGTAGGGGCAACCCTTCTTTGTAGTAGTGTACATCTTCTCTACTTCTACTTAGTATTCTCTCTTAGCAAGTTGGATCACTAAGTTACCCCATTTGAGGTTGGAGCTTAACCATAGGCCCTCGGGTGGATCTTTCTTCGACACCAAGGAGACCGGCAACCGAGTTCATTTGAAGCTTCGGAGGAGCCAAAGAAAGGAGATCAAGAAGAATCTTGAACCAAGGAGCAAAGAACCATAAGAAGACCAGAAGGACTTGACACGAAGGTATAACCATTCAACCGAGTAGTTAGAGCCTTCTTAATGTTTAATTTAGCTAGTTAAGGTTTAATCAGGATCCTAAGTTGATAAAGTCTATGTTGCAAAGCAAACTTGATGTTTGAACAAAAGAAAATAATCGTTTTTCATGTATTCTGCCTCCCCGCTAACTCGCGGGGTGTGCGACATAGACTTACACTGATATCAGAGCCACTTAAACCTAAATTAGCTAGTTAGCAAATAGTTAGAAGTTCGATCGAAAGAATTTAGCCCAAAATCAAATTCCTTTACCAAGCTTGCTGTCGATTTTTGAACGAGTTAAAAAAATATTTTCAGAGGCCTTAAAAATACATGCAGGCTATTGTAAGAACACAGATGAAATTTGAGCACGAGATCGTCCAAGATCGCCGCGGAACCTCCGCGTAACTCACCATTTCACCGCGGATGCGCGGCTGAGTCGTGGCCGATTCGTGCCAATTTTCCTCTGTGGATCTATCTAAAGGGAATATGATTTCTGGAATATTTTGTTTTCTGCCCAGAGTTATTTGTGTTCTGGATTGTTCATGGGGTAGATACAAATTTGTTGTTCGATCGAAATTCCAAGTTATTTAGCTAATTAGGACTTCTGTGTTTGTATAAATGTCTTTAGAAACGTCCGCTAATTGCTATATATCAATTAGCGGGGGTTGCACATTTCTATGACTGTGATGGTTTGTGTATATGGATTGATTAGATCGTCGTGAATGAATTGCCGGGGGATGTGAGAAGAGTGTTTTTCTTTTCTTTCATTCATGTACAATTTGTAAATTGATGTAATATTATTTTTGCGGGGAACATCCGGGTTGAGGTTTTAGCCACCGTTGTACTATTTTCTTTTACTGTTTTTGCTCCTAGAATAGACCCAAGGTGGGGTGCACAAACTACTGGGTTCTTTGATGTGCCGAGTGCCCTACTCACTTTGTTAAGGGAGGTTGCATTACTTCGGGAATTTGGCGGGTAGTTTGCCGCACCCGTAGAAGTCTAAGGTGGGGTTTGGCTATTCATCACGACCGTGGAATCCGTGTTTCGTTGTAGGCTTAAACGAAGCACGGAAATATTAGTATATTCAATGTTTCCTTCTGTGATTCTGTGATATGGAATGCTTATTATTGCGTGAGACGAATAGCTATATATATTTATTATATATAATAAACGTTGCTTATGTTTTGCACCTGCGCTAGTCCAGCCCTCTCTCTGTCGATAGTTAAGTAACCTAACGGGTGATGACGGGGCCCCGTGGCGGATGCGGATGGCATTAATTGATGGGACCGCATTAATTCTAGTTAATACAAGAAAATAAACCTAAAATCTGTTGTCGTTAGAACAATTATAAAACCACTCGGTTTTCTTCAAAAAGCATTTTTTAAAATCGGAGCTTAAACCACTCCTTTTCAAAAGCTATCAGGTTCTTTCGACTATATCAAGTTCAATACGTTAACAGTTTTATCGCCAGAAAACCAGCCATAGCCCTCCGTCATTTCAGATAAATATCTACTAGTATTCATGATATGTGTTTTGACCTTCGCCAAGGCATAGTATTTGGTAGCTAGTAGGTGCTTATCTGAGGCATAGATAGATGCATTTATCTAGGACAGGCGTACATCTGTTTTGGCCTTTGTCAAGGGCTTGTACGAATGGGTCTAGGTTAATCTGGATAATGACGTGTAGAACTTGACTTGCAACTTATGTTGTTTTGTCCTTCGTCAAGTTTATAAGCGCACGGGGCAAAAATCACATCGGGAGTTTCAAACATAAAGGAAACTTGCTAGTGTTGCATACCTTCTTGAGTGTGGTGTTTTTGGTAGGCTTCCTTCAGATTCATTACACAATGATAGTTGGGTCCTGATCCTACTGTGTGTAAGTCTACGTTTCCCACCCCGGTGCTTGCGGGAAGGCGGAAACGTTATGAAAAATCGGATTTTTACAACACTAGGCAACATGGACTAGCTAAAGGAGGGATCTTTGCTAAACATAAACTAACTACCAAGCTAAAAAGGTTAGCTACTCGGTTAAGAGGGTTATACCTAAGTCTTGAAGTCCTTCTCTTCTTGTTCATTGGAGTGAAAGAACGGGTTCTCCTCGTCGCCTTCTCTTGCCGAAGAAAGATCCATCCGAGGGCCTCTACCTTTGGCTCCAACCTCAAACTAGAAGTAACTAAGGTGCTTGGTGTGCTAAACCTAGGACCTTAGAAAGAGTAGAGAGTAATTTAGAAAGTTTTATCTCAAGATTAATGTTTCTCAACTCATGAGAGGGAGAGCTTTGAGAGAGAGGAAGAGGAGGAGAGAGAATGAGAATGATAGAATGAGAAGAATAATGCCAACTTTCTCACATATATGTGAATTATGATAAATAAATAATTAGCTAAAAATAATTGTGATGGTTAATCTTGAAATGACCATTATCATTTCACATTAATTACTTTTGCAAGAATCAAAGAGCATCTTTCATATGAAATGATGATGGTCAACTTGTCAACCTAGGTCAACAAGTCAAGCATAGTCAAATGGTCAACAACCCTAACCATAACACAATTAATAATCATAATTCACACATAAACATTAGGGTTAAGAAAATGACAATGATCATCAACCCTAATGAAAGTCCTCTGCCTCTGCCTCAGTCAATTGTGCATACACACCCGTATCTGTGTTCCGAGGAACACAATATAATGAGATAAAACCGATACCAAAACATATACTAGGATCTGATTTAAACCAAAGCCCGCTAGTATAATCTTTCCGGACGCCAAACGTGCACAAGTGCGCGGATGTGAATGAACCCCTTCGCCAAACCATGCGACCTCTACTCGTTTTGCATAAAGGCGAATAACCCTCTGTGTGGGACTCTAAAGATTCGACACTACGCTGGCAGTGGGTTTAACCACAGACCGCAAGCGGCACTAGCTGTACGTAACGGTCCCCAGGTAGATGCCGATAAGAAGACTGACGAAGTAAACCCATCTAAACTCCTACTGAGCCTGCATGTGACAGTCTCCGTACAGTCCGGTCTGTTCGTCTAAGAGTATCGCATGGCAGGCCTAGGAGGGCGGTAAACGTCAGTCCCCTAATAGCGGTACAAGTCGTGTCGGAATGTAGCCCAGAACACCCTGAGATAACACTGGAAACCTACCAGTCTATCTCGCTTGCCCTGGCCAGGACTTTGTGTAATGGCTCTCCTAAACACAGCACGATATCAACCCCTAATACCGGGAGAGACGAATCCTGTCTAACCGTCACTGCCTCTAAGCGCTTCGGGACTGCACCCAAAAACTACCTGTTTGCACGACTCCTTTGAGCCGTGGTAGGGTAGTAATCTAAGAACAGTGGGAACACACTCGAGGCGAAGTGACAGTGTCAAGTCAACGGACTAAGCTGTAGTCATGTCACCTGGGAACTGATAACTGACGATAGGTATAATACCAACCAACAGTTCCCGACGTGTTCTGTCCAGTGTACTCGTAACCTAACAAGCACCTGCATACTATCTCAAGTACGACGTACTGACGGCTGTGGGACAGACCATCTCCCAAACTGGGATGAGAAGCGCATACGCTAGTCTACTCCGGAGTATCGATGCCCTGTCTCGATAGTCCTATGACTAGGGACCTGCGTAAGGATGTGCTTGTGGATTACCCAGCCCCCACGAGTGTGACTGCTATCACAACGCTGGTAATCAAGCAAAGATCCTAAGGGCTCCACTAATGTGTAAAGGCGATATGCTAAAAGAAACACATGCACACATTAAAGTAGAAACAAACCAAGTAGCATACTACTATTTTGAGCAAGATTGTCAATACAAGATGAATATCCCAAGCTTTCATCAAGTAATATACAAACTAATATGATACAGTAATGGCCTCTAGGGCATATACACTAACAATCTCCCACTTGCACTAAGGCCATGTACTGGCGTATCGAAGACCTATCATCTCGATCAGCCGCTCGAACCGAGTCTGGGGTAAGGCCTTCGTGAATGGATCAGCAGTGTTATCTTCCGTAGCAACTCTCCGAACCTCGATCTCCTGGCGACCCACGATCTCCCTGATCAGGTGATACCGCCTCAAGATGTTTCTGGACTTCTGATGGGACCTGGGTTCCTTCGCTAATGCTATAGCCCCGTTGTTGTTGCAATACAGAGGTACTGGATCAACAATGGATGGAACCACCTGAAGTTCTGTCAAGAACTTTCTTATCCTGACGGCTTCTTTTGCGGCATCGGCAGCAGCGATATATTCCGCTTCCATCGTCGAGTCAGCAACGGTTTCCTGTTTGGAACTCTTCCAACACACCGCCCCTCCATAGAGGGTAAAGACATAACCCGATATGGACTTGGAATCAACCTTGTCACTCTGGAAGCTGGAGTCAGCAAAGGCCTCGATCTGGAGGTCTTTTCCTCCATACACCAAGAACATCTCCTTAGTCCTTCTCAGGTACTTGAGAATGTTTTTTACCACTATCCAGTGTTTCTCCCCAAGGTTTGACTGATACCGGCTTACTACACTCAGTGCATAAGCTACATCCGGTCTGGTACACAACATCGCATACATTATAGAGCCTACCGCAGAAGAGTAGGGTATAATAGACATGCGATCCTTTTCCAAATCAGTCTTGGGAGACATCTCTTTGGAGAGGGTGATTCCGTGACAAGCCGGTAGATTACCGCGCTTGGAATCTTCCATACTGAATCTTTTCAGTATGGTGTCGATGTACCTAGACTGTGAGAGTCCTAATATCCTCTTGGATCTGTCACGATAGATCCGGATCCCCAGAATGTAAGAGGCATCACCCAGGTCTTTCATGGAGAACCTGTGTGACAAGAACCCTTTGACAGATTGTAGCATTGGAATGTCATTTCCTAACAAGAGAATGCCATCAACGTATAAAACGAGGAATACTACAGTTCTTGCTACAAATCTACTATAGATGCATGGTTCATATGGATTTTTGGTAAAGCAAATATCTTTGACCGTCTCATCGAAACAGATGTTCTAACTCCGCGATGCCTGCTTTAGTCCATAGATGGACTTAAGCAACTTTCACACCTTTCCGCTGCTCCCACTCTGAATGAAACCCTCTGGCTGGTCCATATAGACACACTCTTCTAAATTTCCATTTAGAAAAACGGTCTTTACGTCCATCTGCCAAATCTCATAATCGTGGAAGGCAGCAATGGCAAGAAGGATCCGAATGGATTTCAGCATAGCCACTGGAGAAAAGGTTTCGTCATAGTCCAAGCCAGGTCTTTGACGGAAACCCTTTGCAACAAGTCTAGCTTTATAGGTCTCAACCTATCCATCTACACCAATCTTCCTTTTGAAGATCCACTTGCATCCTACGGGTTTTACCCCATCTGGAGCAACGTCCAACGTCCATACTTTGTTGGTGTACATGGACTCCATTTCGGTCCGCATTACATCCAGCCATTTTACCGAGTCAACGATCTGAATGGCCTGCTGGAAGCTAGTCGGCTCATCACAATCAATGATGCAATCCTCTCTATCCCCGTCTATGAGAAAACCGTAGTATCTCTCGGGCGGATGAGACTGCCTACTACTTCTGCGGAGTGGCGCAGGAATGTCCTGATCTTTCGAACCCTTTGGTTCTACTAAGCTTTCAGTAATAGATCATGGTTCTGGAATTTCTTCTAGTTCTATTGCGCTCCCACTTATCTGATTTTCCAAAAACTCAGTTTCCAAGAAGTGGGCATGACGAGAAACAAAAACCTTTTGTTCCTCTTCGCAATAGAAGAAATATCCCTTGGAGTTCTTTGGATATCCCACAAACTTGCACCGTACTGAGCGTGCCTCGAGTTTGTCCGCATGCTGCTTTTTGACAAAAGCTGGACATCCCCACGTCTTAATGTGATTAAGATAGGGTCTCTTTCCACACCACATCTGATATGGTGTAGTAGGCACAGTCTTAGTTGGAACTCGGTTCAAAAGGTATGCAGCTGATTCTAGTGCATATCCCCAGAATGATCGCGATAACTCAGCGTTACTCATCATGGACAGTACCATATCTAATAGGGTTCGGTTCCGTCTCTCCGATACACCGTTATGTTGCGGAGTGTATGGAGGAGTAAGCTGAGAGAGAATTCCATTCCCTTTTAAGTAATCCAGGAACTCGGCACTCAAGTATTCACCACCTCGATCAGATCTCAGTGCCTTGATACTTTTGCCTGTTTGTTTTTCTACTTCATTCTTGTATTACTGGAATTTTCCAAAGACTTCGGATTTATGTTTCATTAAGAAGACATATCCGTACCTTAAAAAGTCATCCGTAAAAGTAATGAAGTAAGAATAACTGCTTCGTGCATGCGTAGACATTGGGCCGCACACATCGCTGTGTACGAGTCCCAAGAGCTCGCTCGCTCTTACTTCGTGTCCTGTGAATGGAGTCTTTGTCATCTTTCCTTTGAGACGGGATTGACAAGTTGCATTGATTGATATCCGAACGGATCCAAATATCCTTCTGTATGTAACTTTTTCAACCTTCTCTCATTGATGTGACCTAGTCGACAATGCCATAAGAAAGCATGATTTGTTTCCGGAGACTTTCTTTTGTGTGTATTCTGGACATTGAAAATCTGTGGTTGGTTTAATACGTATATACCATTGCTTAATGTACCTGACCCAATCATAACTTGATTAAGGTGAATGTTTACAACATTACTTACAAACGCAAATTCATAACCTTCTTTAGATACTAAAGATACAGAAATGATATTACAAGTTGCATTGGGTACAAAAAAGCAATTACGTAAAACCAAAACATGTCCATCTGACATTCCCAGGTGATAGTCCCCCACGGCCTCAGCATCCATGCTAGCTCCGTTTGCAACTTTGAGGGCCATATCACCTGCCTTCAAAAACCTACGGTTTCTCAATGCCTGCAAAGATCTACAGATATGAGATCCTGACCCGGTATCCAATACCCAGGAAGTAGAGTTTATTGATAGACAGTTTTAAATAACATACACACCTGAAGCTGAAGCCGCAACTTGCTTCAGATCCTGTGTTCTGGCCTTCCAAGCCCTGCAATCTTTCTTCTAGTGTCCACTCTTGTGACAGTAAAAGCACTCTTCCTTCCCCACAAGCTTTCCCGCTACCTTTGTTGCTTTTGCCTTTCCCTTCGTATCCACTTTACTAACACCGCCCCTTGGTTTGGCGGGGTTTTCTTCTTCTTTCCCTTGGCTTTCGCCTTGGACCTAGAAGAGGAAGATCCTCCTACAAACAAAGTGGATGTTTCCCTACCTTTCTGTAGGGTGCCCTCTGCACTCCTCAGCATGTTGAGGAGCTCTGAAAGTTCAACTTCCTTTTCCTGCAAGTTGAAGTTCAGGATGAACTGGTCGTAAGTGGAAGGAAGGGGCTGGAGAATTAAGTCCGTATAGAGCACATTATCCAACGTGGTCCCAAGGTCCGCGAGCTCCTCTATGTAGCCAATCATCTTAAGCACGTGTTCCGCTACCGATGATCCGACGGCCAATCTCACCGAAAACAGCTTTTTCGACACTTCGTATCTGGCGATACGAGATTGCTCTCCATACAGTTCTTTTGTATGGAGAAATATGGATTCGAGGTCCATATTCTCGTGCCTCCTCTGATGTTCATTGTCCATAGAGGCAAGCATGAGGCACTTGTTCTTCGCGCAGTCGATTTCCCAGGACTTACGGATTTCCTTATCTGCGACGCTGGTTTTGGGACCTGGGAAAGGGGGAGCTTTGGTGGTAAGGAGATACCCCAACTTGTCATAAGTGATTGCCATTTTGACATTCCTGAGCCAATCTTTGTAGTTTGGCCCTGTCAGTATGTTTTTATCTAGAAGTAACTTATGTCCAGTCATGATATTTGGTCGCTGCAATTAGGGGAGAGAGAAGAAACACTTTAGCATGATGCTCTTGCAAGTTTAGAGTGGTTTTTAATTTGTCTAAACAGGATGGCTCCCACTCTCTCTCGAATCCCTCCTCAAACCATAAAGGAAGAATTAGTCGGGATCAATCTCACCGTACAATTCTTGTTTAACCGTTCAGCCAGGCCAGTGTCGGTACTTCGAGGGAGATTTTCCAACGCTTTCGCGAGGTTCCTTAATTAAATAACTTCTTTTCCCTGTGGGAGTAGCCCCGCTAACACCTTTCTAGACACCTACTTGGTTTATAACATTGATCGTTAAGTGAGAATGTTCCGGAGGAGTAGCATATACTCACAGTAGGATCAGGATCCAAATATCATTGCATGACAAAACTGAAGGAATCCTACCAGAATCATTACACTCCAAATGGTATGCAGTGCTAGCAAGTTTCAGTTTCTTTTGAAACTCCCGATGTGGATTTTTGCCCCATGCTCTTATGACCTTGACTTTGGCCAACAAATCATAAGTCACATGTCAAGTTCTACCCGTCATTCTCTAGGTTAATTTGAACCCACCCGCACATACCCTTGAATTTGGCCAACAAGGTAGAACGACTGTCCCAAACCAACACATCTATTTATGCTGCATATGAATACCCAATAGCTACCAATCACTATACCTTGACATTGGCCAACAAACATAGCTTGAATACTTATTGACCATTCATGTGGAACGACGGAGGGCTACGAATGGTTTTGGCGAAACCGTGAACGTAGTGAACTTGATATAATCGAAGGAACGAGATAGCTCTCAAAAGGAGTGGTTCAAGCTCCGTATATAAAAGTTGGTTTTGAAAAGAACCGAGTGGTTTTGAAAGTGTTCCAACGACTTTTACTTGGTTTATTTTTTCTTGCATTAATTTTAATGCGTCCCATCAATTAAACCTACCAATGCAGAAAACAACGAAAATATGACATACGCTTATGCCATCCGCATTCTCCATGGGGTTCCGTCATCACCCGTTAGGTTACTTAACTAACGACAGAGCGGGGGCTGGACTAGCGCGGATGCAAAACATAAGCAACGCCTAAATAGATATCATATAAACATTCGCCACATGCAATGATAGCCATTCCAGATCGCAGATGAACACATTGGATATACTAGGAATCCGCACTCCGTACGAGCCTGTAACGAAGAACGGATTACACGGTCGCGATGAATAGCTAAACCCCACCCTAGACCCCTACGAGTGCGGCAAACTACTCGCCAAGTACCCGAAGTGAAGCAACCTCCCTCAACACCGTGAGTAGGCCACTCGGCACTTCGAGATAGCCGGTAGTTTGTGCACCCCACCTTGGGTCTATCCTAGGAGCAAAAACAGTAAAAGAAATTATAAAATGACGGCTACAACCCCAACCCGGTTGTGCGGCCATACAAATAATATTACATCAATTTACATATTACAAGAATTGAAAGAATAAGAAAACTCTCATCTCACAACCCCCCGGCTATTCATCCGCGAAAATCCAATGAATTCATATACACAAACCATCAACATTACAGATCACAGATATGTATAACCCCCACTAATCGACGTATAGCGATTAGCAGACGTTCAATACATATATCACATCACAGATATAACCCATTAGCCAAAGTGTAAAGAAGTTCGATCAAAAATACGGATTTGTGACCACCCCAAAAACTAACTTTTTCTCTGGAAATTCTGGGCGGAAACAAACCAACTCAAAAATCACAAAACACCACCAGAGGAAAAATGCAGGAGAAACGATCCACAGCCGAGTCAACTCGGCCGCGGATCCGCGGCAGGACCAAGCTCTTGCCGCGGAACCGCGGTGAGTTGGTCGACTCACTGGATCGTTTTTCTTGCCTGTTCTAACAAAAGCCTGAGCCGATTTTTAGTACATGATTTATTATTTTTGGACCAGAAATAAAAATCGGTAGAAACTTAGGTTTTAGAAAACATGTTTTGCGATTTTTTCCGATCGAAGTTCAAGATAATTTGCTAACTAATTAGTTTATGTTTAGCTAGTCTCTGATACCACTGTAAGTCCACGTTTCCCACCCCGGTGCTTGCGGGGAGACGGAAGCGTTATGAAAAATCGGATTTTTACAACACTAGGCAACATGGACTAGCTAAAGGAGGGATCTTTGCTAAACATAAACTAACTACCAAGCTAAAAAGGTTAGCTACTCGATTAAGGGGGTTATAGCTAAGTCTTGAAGTCCTTCTCTTCTTGTTACTTGGAGTGAAAGAATGGGTTCTCCTCGTCGCCTTCTCTTGTCGAAGAAAGATCCACCCGAGAGCCTCTACCTTTGGCTCCAACCTCAAACTAGAAGTAACTAAGGTGCTTGGTATGCTAAACCTAGGACATTAGAAAGAGTAGAGAGTAATTTAGAATGTTTTATCTCAAGCTTAATGTATCTCAACTCATGAGAGGGAGAGCTTTGAGAGAGAGGAAGAGGAGGAGAGAGAATGAGAATGACAGAATGAGAAGAATAATGCCAACCTTCTCACATATATGTGAATTATGATAAATAAATAATTAGCTAAAGATAATTGTGATGGTTAATCTTGAAATGACCATTATCATTTCACATTAATTACTTTTGCAAGAATCAAAGAGCATATTTCATATGAAATGATGATGGTCAACTTGTCAACCTAGGTCAACAAGTCAAGCATAGTCAAATGGTCAACAACCCTAACCATAACACAATTATAATTAACTAATATTGATAAACATAATTCACACATAAACATTAGGGTTAAGAAAATGACAAAGATCATCAACCCTAATGAAAGTCCTCTGCCTCTCCCTCGGTCAACTGTGCATACACACCCGTATCCGTGTTCCGAGGAACACGAATACAATGAGATAAAACCAATCCCAAAACATATACTAGGATCTGGCTTAAACCAAAGCCCGCTAGTATAATCTGTCCGGACACCAAACGTGCACAAGTGCGCGGATGTGAACGAACCCCGTCGCAAAACCATGCGACCTCTACTCGTTTTCTAATGGCGAATAACCCTCTGTGTGGGACTCTAAAGACTCGACACTACGCTGGCAGTGGGTTTAACCACAGGCCGCAAGCGGCACTAGCTGTACGTAACGGTCCCCAGGTAGATGCCGATAAGAAGAATGACGAGGTAAACCCATCTGAACTCCTACTGAGCCTGAATGTGACAGTCTCCGTACAGTCCGGTCTGTTCGTCTAAGAGTATCGCATGGCGGGCCTAGGGGCGGTAAACATCAGTCCCCTAATAGCGGTACAAGTCGTGTCGGAGTGTAGCCCAGAACACCCTGAGATAACACTGGAAACCTACCAGTCTATCTCGCTTGCCCTGGCCAGGGACTTTGTGTAATGGCTCTCCTAGACACAGCACGATATCAACCCCCAATACTGGGAGAGACGAATCCTGTCTAACCGTCACTGCCTCCAAGTGCTTCGGGACAGCACCCAAAAACTACCTGTTTGCACGACTCCTTTGAGCCGTGGTAGGGTAGTAATCAAAGAACAGTGGGAACACACTAGAGGCGAAGTGACAGTGTCAAGTCAACGGACTAAGCTGTACTCATGTCACCTGGGAACTGATAACTGACGATAGGTATAATACCAATCAACAGTTCTCGACGAGTCCTGTCCAGTGTACTCGTAACCTAATGAGCACCCGCATACTATCTCAAGTACGACGTACTGACGGTTGTGGGACAGACCGTCTCCCAAACTGGGATGAGAAGCGCATACGCTAGTCTACTCCGGAGTATCGATGCCCTGTCTCGATAGTCCTATGACTAGGGACCTGCGTAAGGATGTGCTTGTGGATTACCCAGCCCCCACGAGTGTGACTGCCATCACAACTCTGATAATCAAGCAAAGATCCTAAGGGCTCCACTAATGTGTAAAGGCGATATGCTAAAAGAAACACATGCACACATTAAAGTAGAAACAAACCAAGTAGTATACTACTATTTTGAGCAAGATTGTCAATACAAGGTGAATATCCCAAGCTTCCATCAAGTAATATACAAACTAGTATGATACAGTAATGGTAGGGCTTAGCTTCTACCCTAAGCTAGGAGGTTAGGGGGAAGGTTCTAGGTCCTTAATGGAGTTTAGATGAAGCATGTTGAGGAAGCTATGAGTGTTTAGTTTAGAACCCAATGGCTTGCTGATCTGGCAGATTGTTCTGGAGTAATATGGAGATTCCAGTAGCTTGATGACGTGTACATACTGAGGGAGAAGTTCTGGTGCTGAAATGAGGTGGTGACGTGTCCAAGCCGCCGCGGAACCGTTGCGCAAGGCGGCTCCGGCCGCGGTTCCGCGGCCAAGTAGTGGAGCTAGGACTTCATTCTTCTTCAGCTGCTTTGTTCTGTCTTTTAGTGTACATTCTGATATGTTTAATCTCTTAATGCTTTTTAGATCATTGCCAGATTCCAAATCCATGAGCTGGCGTCTTTTTAGCCGTCTTCGTTTATAAATTTGACCGATCTTCTGTAATTTCCTGCACAAACTTCAAAACACAAGTTGTGATATGCAAGAATGATGCGATGCTATGAAATACAGTCAATTTCCCTTAAAGTTCCGGTTTTAAAGTCTAACACATGCAATCTGATATTTAACGACTATTTTGCTAATATGTGCTATATCAATGCCGAACACTTCTAGATGAGTGCAAATGATAGGGGAAATTGCCAGTTTAAAGATGCAGTATTTTCGACTGATCAAATTCCCCCAAACTTATTTTCGATCCTCTCGAGCGAACTTTATTAAAAAAGAAAAGGAGAAAATAAAGAAAGAGAAAAACTAACTAGCACACTTTCGTAGGCAACACGATTGCACTGAGCACGTGCAACAAGTCTTTAAACCTCTGGGTGTCCCTAGTAGGAGGAGTGTTGTCTCCTGAGGGTTTTCAGCGGATTGCACCCACAAAATCCAATAATAAAAGGAAGATCATGAATATTACATTTAAAGACAAGAATTATAAAAGAAAAAACTTTGAAAATTAGGGTTTCCAACTAAGCTAGCTTTACGGTTGTCATGAGCCCTATCTTAATAGTCATGAAAAGATGTCAAAAATCACGTCCTCCCTCAATAAAACATCGTCTTATTCTTCATTCCTATCTTTATTCCAAACATCGATCATATAACCCTGCGTGTGTGTAAAGGACATCCCTACACCCGGAGAATTCAATTCAAGCTATCATACTCTTGCCCATCAGCCTCAGTACTTTTTAATTAATGAATATTTAGATGAGATTGCTCACACACTTTCATGCGACCGTTAATACTTCTTGTGGTACTAACCGACCGATTACTCCTGTGCTTGCTTATTTGGTGTATTTTCCTCGTCTTGCACCACCTAAGTCTTAGCAGTGACTCCCAGACCAGTTGGCCTTAGGGCACTAGGTGAAGAGGCACCCTCGCTATATTTTTTTATTGCTCCCTTGGCGATAACAAAACTAGTGTCCATTTTTCTCACCACTTTATACTTTCTTCATTTTTTTATTTCCTTCATACTTTTGGCTTTAAGACAAGAGCATTTCAAGGTATCTTCTACTATCCCAGGCTTTAAGACGCGTGTAAGTGCGAATAGCAGGGTATCAACGTTCAAAATGTTTGGCTTCCAGAATAGAAACTATTTTTCAGACTTATTTTTATCCTCAGATTAGTGACGTCCATCATCTTACTAACCCTTGGGACAACGGCTCATAACTACTTATTACTAGTTCGTATAAGAAAACTTCTAATTTTCTTGGTTTTCTTAAATTTTTCTAATCTCATGGATGTAATTTTTCACTATCTAAACTTCTATTATCTTATTTATGTACAAAAAATGTTTAAATATTAAAATATATTTTGATATTTTGAAAATTTTAAATTTTTATGGTTTTTTTAAAGAAATGTTTTGTGCTTATGCAAATGGTATGCAAATGATGCAAAAATAAGCACAAACCTCCCCCAAACTTGTTTTCAACAGTGTCCTCACTGTTGCCAACCGCTATATCTACAAATCCTGTAAGCCTGGGAGGAATTTATTAGTGGGGGAAAAATATAAGAACCTCCCCCAAACTTACTCTTTTCACTCACCTCCATTCAAAAAGATGATGCAGTGATATACATGACATGGGGTGAGACGGAGGAATTTTAATCAAGATAAACTGACTCCTGTAAGAACAGGAGCTCCTCCGTGGGGTCAGTGGAAAAATACGGCTTAAGTCTATCTCCATTCACTTTGAAAAATGTGCCGTTTTTAACATTTTCTACTTCTACTGCCCCGTGCGGGTATACAGACCGTACAACAAAAGGTCCTTTCCACCAAGATCGAAGCTTACCCACATGAAGGTGTAATCGTGAATCATAAAGAAGGACTTGTTGACCTGGTGAAAATGTTTTCCTCAAAATGTTTTTATCGTGAAAAACCTTAGTCCTATTCTTTACTATTACAGCGTTATCATAAGCTTCATCGCGGAGTTCGCTTAGCTCATTAAGTTGCAGCTTCCGAAAGTTGCAGGCTTGGTTTAGGTCAAAGTTAATTTCCTTAATAGCCCACAATACTTTATGCTCAATCTCGACGGGCAAGTGACATGCCTTTCCAAACACTATCCTATATGGAGACATCCCTAGGTCGGTTTTAAATGCAGTTCGGAATGCCCAAAGAGCATCCGTCAGTTTAGTCGATCAGTCTTTTCTATTCTTAGCAACAGTCTTCTCCAGGATTAGTTTGATCTGTCTATTTGAAATTTCAGCCTGCTCGCTTGTTTGGGGATGATAAGGTGTAGAAAGTCTGTGGTTGATTGCGTATTTCCGCATCAGAGTCTCGAAAGACCTGTTGCAGAAATGTGTCCCATTATCGCTAATAATAGCGCGTGGGTGTCCAAATCGCGAAAAGATATTCTCTTTTAAGAACTTAATGACAACTTTCCTGTCATTAGTGCGACATGGAATGGCTTCAACCCACTTTGAGACGTAATCAACCGCCGGCAGTATGTACAAATTCCCAAAGGAGTTGGGAAAGGGACCCATAAAATCAATGCCCCAAACATCGAAAATTTCAACAACTAAGATGGGTTGCTGAGGCATTTCATTTCTCCGGGAAATTCTACCTGTGTACTGACATTGTGTGCAGGTTTTGCAATAGTCAAATGCGTCCTTGAATAAGGTCGGCCAATAAAATCCACATTGCAAAACCTTCTCCGCCGTCTTTTTAGGACCGAAGTGACCCCCACAAGCCTGATCATGACAAAAAGAAAGAACATTCTTGAACTCTTCTTTCGGGACACACCGGCGAATGATCTGATCAGGACAATACTTAAAAAAATATGGATCATCCCAGTAAAAGTGTTTTACTTGGGATAGAAAGCGGTATTTGTCCTGTTTTGACCAATCGCTGGGTATAAGTCCCGTGACAAGATAGTTCACAATATCCCTGAACCAAGGTTCATTGGATATGCTCAAGAGTTGTTCGTCAAGAAACAAATCATTGATCGGCAGGGTCACGGGTGAAGAAGAGATGCGTGAAAGACGGTCGGCTACTATGTTTTCACATACTTTCTTATCTTTGATAACAAGATCAAATTATTGTAACAGAAGGATCCAACGTATTAGCCGACCTTTTGCATCTTTCTTCGCCAAAAGATATTTCAAAGCGGAATGGTCAGTGTACACAACTATAGGTGAGCCAATTAAGTAAGGCCTGAATTTTTCTAATGCAAATACAACCGCTAAAAGTTCCTTTTCGGTAGTTGTATAATTGATTTGAGCATCATTCAGGGTCTTACTCGCATAGTATATCACGTGTAGCATCTTTTCAATGTGCTGTCCTAAGACTGCACCTACTACAAAGTCGGATGCGTCACACATTAGCTCAAAGGGGTAGTCCCAATTTGGAGAGGATAGAACGGGGGCTGTAGTGAGGGAGTGTTTGAGTGAGTCGAAAGCTGCCTCACAGTCCGAGTCAAAGTGGAAGGTCGTATCCTTGGCCAGGAGAAGAGTTAAAGGTCTAGGAATTTTGCTAAAATCCTTAATGAATCTCCTATAAAAGCCCGCATAGCAAAGGAAAGATCGAATTTCTTTGACGCTTTTGGGATGAGGGAGGTTTTGAATGACATCTATCTTAGCTCTGTCAACCTCAATGCCTTTCTGTGAAATAACATGTCCAAGTACAATTCCTTCTTGGACCATGAAATGGCATTTTTCATAATTCAAAGTTAAGTTCTTCTCTTTGCAACGAGTAAGAACTGCGTGAAGATTCGCTAGGCAATCAGAAAAAGAGTCTCCAAAAATCGAGAAATCGTCCATAAAGAACTCCAGAAAATTCTCTACCATGTCAGAGAATATCCCCATCATACACCGCTGAAAGGTAGCGGGAGCATTGCATAGCCCAAAGGGCATGCGACTGAAAGCAAAGTTACCAAAAGGACAAGTAAAAGTGGTTTTATCTTGATCCTTTTTGGCGATGGGGACCTGATTATAGCCTGAATATCCGTCAATAAAGCAATAATACTCTCGTCCTGCTAAGCGTTCCAGCATTTGATCAATGAATGGTAGAGGAAAGTGGTCTTTCCTCGTGGCAGCATTGATTTTTCTGTAATCAATACATACACGCCACCCAGTTTGGGCACGTGTCTGAATCAACTCATTTGCCTCATTGGTAAAAACAGTGATGCCGGATTTCTTAGGGACGACATGTATAGGACTCACCCATTTGCTATCGGAGATTGGGTATATAATACCATTATCAAGGCATTTGACGATCTCTTTCATCACCGCTTCCTTCATGACGGGATTTAACCGTCTCTGTGGTTCTCGGGTTAGTCTGGCATCATCCATCACATGTATATGATGTTATACTATCAAGGGACTAATCCCTTTGATTTCCGCCATAGTCCAACCAAATGCCTCTCTATTTGATCTCAATACCGATAAAAGTGCATTCTCTTGCTCTGATGCTAGAGAAGCGGATATTATAACTGGTAAAGACTCCTTCTCACCTAAATAAGCATATTTAAGATGAGAAGGTAAAATTTTGAGATCTAATTCGGGCGGAGAAATGATAGAAGGTGGGATCATCGAGTGATTTTTGGAATTACAAAGAAGCTCAGAGCCTGTGAAAGATACAGACTCGGGTGGAGATAAGTCAGGAGTGTAGGACTCAAGTGTAGGAAAAGTGTCCTCATTAAGATCTTGTGTAAGATCAAACAGAGATGTGGTAGTGTCGTCGAGATCTGTAAAGCAAAGTTCCTCAGCTCCACAACTATCGGGAGCGATCTCGTGGACAGAGCACACATCAAGAATATGAGCAGAGGGTTCTGATGGCTGACTTCCAACTTTGTAGATGTTTAGTTCAATGGTCATATTTCCAAATGATAAGTTCATTGAACCATTTCTACAGTTAATAACAGCGTTGGAAGTGGCAAGGAAAGGACGACCCAAAATCACCAGAATTTGGCCCCGGGGGTTCTCTACAGGTTATGTATCGAGTACAATGAAGTCTACAGGGAATACAAATTCCCCGACCTTTATCAACACATCTTCTAGTTCACCCCTTGGTTTGGTGATTGAACGGTCTGCCATTTGGAGAGTGCAGTGAGCAGGTTTCAACTCTCCAATCCCTAGTTGCTCATAGACAGAATATGGAAGTAGGTTAACACTTGCGCCAAGGTCTAAAAGAGCACGATTTATGTTTTTACCCCCAATAAAAATCGATATCGTAGGACATCCTGGGTCCTTACGTTTCTTTGGTAGCTAGGGGATAAAAGCAGTGCTAATATTATTAGACATGAAGACCTTCTTCGGCACTTGAGTCTTCCTCTTCCTAGTGCACAAGTCCTTAAGAATTTTCGCATAAGCTAGGACTTGTTGAATAGCATCTAGGAGAGGGATGTTGATGTTAACCTGTTTGAACATTTCCATAATTTTCTCTATATGAGGACTCGTTTTGTTACACCGTAACCGATTCGGGTAAGGAGCTTTCGCAATAAGCGCTGGGTCCATCATAGGAGAAGGAAGTGGGGGTAGACGTGATCCCAAAAGTGGAGTGGGGACCGTCTGTGGAGAACTAGAAGGGCTATACTGAGGTGTCGAGCCTAGTGGGAAATGGAGAATAGGCTTGCGAGAAGGCGGTAGGGTAGAAGAACAAGGATCAGAAGTAGAAGTGTGTGTGTGAGGAAAGGTCTCAGCCGGGGTGTTATTGATAGGATTTTCAATATCATCAATTCCTTCCCCGACATGGTTATTCAGCACTCTTCCCGATCTCAACATTGTGACGGCATTTACATTGTAATGCCCAGGATTCGGTAGGGGTTGAGAAGGAAGTTTTACTTTTTCTCTCGCACTCATTTCGGTTTTAAGTCATGCGATTTCAGCTTCCATCGATCTGATACTCTCAGCTTGGGACGCTGAGTTTTTCTTTATCTCACTGACGGAAGATCTAACCGCAGCCAAAACCTCAATGAAATTTGACAAAAGTGATTTCATGGTTTGAGTAAATTGAGAGAGTTCGTCAGAACCGGTCAACTGCATAGGATTAGACTGTGCAGGAGTGTTGACCTGGTTTTGGAAATTTTGTGACTGGTAGGGGTGCTGAGTAAGTTGAAGTGGTTGTTGTTGTGGTGGAAGAGCCCTTTGCATATTATTTTGGCTTGGAACCGTGTTTTGAGATTGTTGTTGGTTCCAAGCAAAATTCGGGTGATTCCTCCAACCCTGATTGTAAGTGGAAGAATATGGATCGTTTCTAGCTCTTTGAAATGCGGCATTAGTTTGCTCGTGACCTTGAAACTGAGAGTTTAATGGACATTCTTCCGTTAAATGAGACGGATCAGAACAGTAGCCACATACAGTTTTGAGGAACGACATTGGGTTTAGGGAGGCTGCTGAAAATTTATGTTCCATAGCGTCGAGCCTCTTTTGTATTGCTGCCATCTCAGCTCGAACACCTATGGACACATCTATTTAGTGTATGCCACCCCTATTCAATGATTGGGTTCCACTCTCCCACTGTAGTGATTTTTCAGCGAACTCTTCTAAAAATTTCCAAGCTTCCCCATCATCCTTTGTTCAAGGTTCTGTTTAGTGTTTGGGTTAATGCCCTCATAAACGATTCGATAAAGATCCCATCTCGGGATGCCGTGATGAGGACATTGAACTAATAGATCCTTGAAACGTTCAAAAGATTTTGAAAATGGTTCAGTAGGGAGCTGGGTAAATTGATTAAGTTCACTACGGATTCGAGCTGTCTTTTGCATAGGGTAAAATTTCTTAAGGAATGCCGCGACGAATTCTTCCCAATTCGTAATGGAGTGTGCGGTACTGTTATATAGCCACTTCTCGGCTATATCGCACAAAGTAAATGGAAGAAGTCGTAAATGCATAGCATCCACTGAAAGTTGTGACGTACCCATCATTGCGCATACGTTTTCAAATTTTGTGATGAAAACGTAAGCGTCCTTAGTCTCGAGTCCGTGGAATTTGGGTAAAAGGTTGATGTATTGGGGTTTAATTTCAAAATTATCCCCGTTGGCTGGTGGAATGGATAAGCAGGTCGAAAAAGGACCTCGCAAAGGATAGCATCTCTCTTGGAGAGAGATGCGGGGTGGATTCTGCGCACCAACGGACGACGGCAGATTAGTGTTAAAGAAATTCGATGGAGGCGGATCCATCGATGTGGGTGTGGTAGTGGGTAAAGAAGAAGTAAATGGAGAAATACCGACATCGGAGTCGATAAAGGGTACGCGGACTAAACGGGCACTAGAATCCCGTGTCCAGCCTATCTTGCACTAAAAAGGGTTAGTACAAGTGGCAGCGTGGCTTATAATTAGGGGTAATGAATGAATGAATGCGGTCTTTGTTTTGAAAATTGGACGGATTTTTGAAAAAATGATGCAACACAACAAATGCAACACACAAAACTCTAATTCTAAGGGTCACCTAGGTCAAATCTCTAGACCGCTCCTAACTTCCAAAAGACAAGACGCAGGATAAATCCTCCACTGCCTCTTTGTCTCTCCTGTGACCAGGTAAGTGCTAGGTAAGTGGGAGGTTCTCCACTACGTAAGTAGTGGGCCTAATTAAGTAACCACTAGCCTTCGACACACTTGCCTTAGACACCATAAGAGAAACGCAGATAAGCAATGAATTACCCACGGCCTTCTTCTGTCCTAAGTGAGCGCGACGGTCCTTAGAGTCATCTCTAGATTTCTTTTAGTTAATGAGGGTCAATGCGGATGCAAATTTTGCGATTTTCGGGGCTTAGGAAGGATAATGAACTCCCCACCTAATCTGGATTTGGTCTTTGCCCCTTAATGTCCGTATTAATTATGCAAACAACCACAAAATCAAAACAAGCACAATTTAATTTTTCTTTTTGCGCAGCGCTGCGATTTTTGCAAAGAAGCCTGCAGAAAAATGTTATTTGGAGCAGAAAGAGGAGGAGATAAGAAAGATAGAAGCTTACTGTGAACAATTTGCTACGGAGATTCCTTCACCCAGGCGCGGAACCGCCGCAGGAGTAGGCTAGGGCCGCGGAAACACCGCCGTCGGTGCTTCTCTCTGCACCAAATTTCAACAGCAGGTTGCTGTTGATTCCTTCAGCTCTCTGGAAATTTTCAAAATTTTTTTTAATTGCACAGCAAGCTCCAGATTTTCCTTGCAATACACCACAACAAATCATTTAGATTTTGCGCGAATTTTGATCACAAAAATGTAATGGAATAAATCTTGCAATTCAAATTTCAATATAGAACGAATTAGCGCGCGATCCCCGGCAGCGGCGCCATTTGATTGATCGTTTCTTTGTGTGTCGGTATTTGGAAAATGTATTCACAATCAAAGAATTATTTGACCGCAATCAATAACGGTGTCGGTTTGTAGCGCGTTAGCGAGTGCGGATCGTCCACATGGATTGCACGATTCGTTCGTATTTTGTTTTGTTTGAATTGAAAATTTAATAGAAAGGAAAAGAAAACGTGATTCAAGATTTTTACCGATGAGTTTGAAGTATCACTATTCTAATCAAGAATCAAGAAAATGATAAACATCAAGAATCAATTATCGATAGAATTCCAATCAATTTAGGTTTCAAGATTTGAAGTAAAGCTCGTAGGAATCGAGTAAATTGTAGATGTGACGAAGATTCAAGAATACAATTTCTTATCCATTAACAAGTTGATGCTAAATCGATGTAGATTCATCAAGGATCAAGGATCTTGTGAAGAATTAGGGTTCCTCATCCTATCTTTTGTCCTTTCGATGAATCACATTCACTAGATAGCTTCTTGAAAGTCGGATGATCGATCGTTGATCTCTAGATCGTGCGAAAGGAATCAAGAACGCATTCGCATCAATCTAGATCATCGATCATTCGATTTTCAAGAATTTAGAATTGTTATAGGACTTAAGAAATCATTTAAAGATTCGTCAACATCATCATTCTACAATCGTTTCGATTTCTCCACGAGCGGAGTTTTATTCAAGCATCATCACAAAGAATATATTCAAGAATCGAAATATAAGCATAATGCTCGAATTGAAAATAAGCAAGTTTAAAGAATCTTCACCTTTATTATATCAACAATTAGTTACAACTCTCAAGAACTACAAGAGGATGGAACTTTGATCGTCGATTCTTGCGTCGCTCAGCTCCTTGAGTCTTGGATCGCTTGGATCTCGTGCTCCGTTGAACTCTGGTTCCGCTTCTAAAGGATCTTGAAGACTTGCTTGGCTTGCACTCAAAGGATCTTGAATTCTTGATCTTGATTGGGATTAGGGTTAGGGTTTTGAGGTGGTAGGAATTTGTTGAAGAACTAGAATGGGAGAGATTAGAGATTGATTAGCTTTCAACCCTAATTTTTGAACAACAATGAACAACCTTGAACAAGTGAGCCTTGGGTCCCTTTTATAGGTTTCCAAACCCTAGGTCTAGGATTTTGAATTTTGAATATCCCTCCAAAAGTTAGTTATAGGGACAGGCTTCTAGAAGTAGTTAGTTAGGGCTTAGCTTCTACCCGAAGCTAGGAGGTTAGGGGGAAGGTTCTAGGTCCTTAATAGAGTTTAGATGAAGCTTGTTGAGGAAGCTAAGAGTGTTTAGTTTAGAACCCAATGGCTTGCTGATCTGGCAGAATGTTCTGGAGTAATCTGGAGATTGCAGTAGCTTGATGAAGTGTACACAGAGGGAGAAGTTCTGGTGCTGAAATGAGGTGCTGACGTGTCCAAACCGCCGCGGAACCGCGGCGCAAGGCGGCTCCGGCCGCGGTTCAGCGGTCAAGTAGTGGAGCTTGGGCTTCATTCTTCTTCAGCTGCTTTGTTCTGTCTTTTAGTGTACATTCTGATATGTTTAATCTCTTAATGCTTTTTAGATCTTTGCCAGATTCCAAATCCTTGAGCTGGCGTCTTTTTAACCGTCTTCGTTTGTAAATTTGACCGATCTTCTGTAATTTCCTGCACAGACTTCAAAACAAAAGTTGCGATATGCAAGAATGATGCGATGCTATGAAATACAGTCAATTTCCCTTAAAGTTCCGGTTTTAAATTCTAACACATGCAATCTGATATTCAAAGACTGTTTTGCTAATATGTGTTATATGAATGCCGAACACTTCTAGATGAGTGCAAATGATAGGGGAAATTGCCGGTTTAAGGATGCAGTATTTTCGACTGATCACTCCTCTATACACACCATAACACAACGATGTATCAGAAAGACGGAATCGCACCATACTTCATATTCCATGATGAGTAATGCTGAGTTGCCGCCCTCCTTCTGGGGTTATGCATTGGAATCTACTGCATACCTATTGAACAAGGTTCCAACTAAGTCTGTGCCTGCCACTTTATATGAAATGTGGAGTGAGAAGAAAGCCTGTCTTAAGTAGTTAAAGATATAGGGCCGTCCTGCCTTTATCAAAAAGGTTCATCCGGACAAACTCGAGGCACGTTCAGTACAGTGTAAGTTGTGGGATACTTCAAGAATTTTAGGGGGTATTATTTCTATCACGCTGTGGAATAAAAAATCTTTGTTTCTCATCATGCCGTCTTCATGGAAACTCAATTTCTCAAAAAAGAGATAAGTAGGAGCACGATGGAACTGGAAGAAATTCCAAAACCTCAGACTATTACTGAAAACTTAGTAGAACCTGAGACTTCAATGGAATAGGACATACCCACGCCACTCCACAGATCTAGTAGGCTATCTCATCCGCCCTAGAGATACTACGGTTTTCTCGTAGACGGGGATCGAGAGATTGCATCATCGACGATGATGAGCCCACTAGTTTTCAGCAAGCCATCACGAGTAAAGACTCGATGAAGTGGCTGGATGCTATGCGAACCGAGATGGAATCCATGTACACAAACAAAGTTTGGACTTTGGATTTTTCTCCTACTGGGGTAAAACCCGTAGGGTGCAAATGGATCTTCAAAAAGAAGATTAGTGTAGATGGTCATGTAGAAACCTATAAAGCTAGACCTGTTGCTAAAGTTTTTCGTCAAAGACCGGGATTGGATTATGACGAAACTTTTCACCAGTAGCTATGCTTAAATCCATTCGGATCCTTCTTGTCATTGCTGTCTTCCATGACTATGAAATCTGGCAGATGGATGTTAAAACCGCCTTTCTAAATGGAAGTTTAGAAGAGTGTGTTTTCATGGATCAACCAGAGGGCATCATAGACAGTGGGAGCAATGGAAAAGTGTGCAAGTTGCTTAAATTCATTTATGGATTAAAGTAGGTGTCGTGGAGTTAGAACATCTGCTTTGATGAGACGGTCAGAGAATTTGACTTTATAAAAAATGTAGATGGACCTTGTATTTATAAGAAGATTGTAGGGAGAGCTGTGGTATTCCTCGTTTTATACGTTTATGACATTCTTCTGATAGGAAATGGCATTCCTATGCTACAATCGGCTATGATGTTCTTGTCACATAAGTTCTCTATGAAAGACCTATGGGATGCCTTGTACATTCTGGGGATTAAGATCTATCGTAATAGATCTAAAAGAATGTTGAGACTTTCACAGTCAAGGTACATAGACACCGTACTAAAGAGGTTTAGTATGGCAGATTCTAAGCACGGCAATTTACCCGCTTGTCACGGAATCACCCTCTCCAAAGACATGTCTCCCAAGAATGATGAGGAGAGGGCTCGCTTGAGCATAGTAACCTACGCTTTGGCGGTAGGGTCAATAATGTATGCGATGTTATGTATACGACCAGATGTAGCTTACGCACTCAGCGTAGTAAGCAGGTATCAGTCTGACCCAGGTAAGAAACATTGGTTAGCGGTTAAGAACATTCTTAAGTATCTGAAAGGACTAAAGAGTTGTTCCTGGTATACAGTAATGGGGACCTCCAGATCGAGGGTTTTACCGACTCTGGCTTCCAAAGTGACAAGGATGACTCTAAATCTGTCTCGGGTTATGTGTTCATTCTCAACGGAGGGGCGGTCTGTTGGAAGAGCTCCAAACAAGATACCGTAGCAGACTCGACGATGGAGGCTGAGTATATCGCTGCGAGCGATGCCGTAAAAGAGGCAGTCTGGATAAGGAAGTTCGTTTCAGAACCTCTGGTGGTTCCATCCATTGCTAAAAATACCTTTGTATTGTGATAACAACGGAGCCATGGCTTTGGCAAAGGAACCACGGTCCCATCAGAAATCCAGAAATATCTTTAGGCGGTATCACCTGATCAGGGAGATCGTGGATCGCCAGGAGATCGAGGTACGGAGAGTGGACACAAAAGACAACACGGCAGATCCATTCACCAAGGCCATCTCTCAAATCCAGTTCGAAAGACTGTTCGAGATGTTGAGCATGCGTTACGCCAGCTACTGGGTCTAGTACAGACAGTGGGTACTCAATGCGCCAATTACAGGCCTTAGTGCAAGTGGGAGATTGTTGGATATGTATGCCCTAGAGACCTTCATTGTATAGGATGCTAGGGATATATATGTACAGGACAATCTTACTTGATATGATGGTATGCTATTCGGTTTGAATTTATCTTAACATGTGATGTGTTTTGCTTTGTATTTCATGTACATGTTGAGAAAGCTCGTAGGATATTTGCCTGACTACCTGCGTTGTGATGGAGATCATACTTGTGGGAGCTGGGTAGTCAAAAGGCATATCCTTAAAAGCGTCCCTAGTTGTAGGAGTATCGAGACTGGGCATTGTTACTCCAGAGTAGACTAGTGTATACATATCTAGACCCTGACGAGGGGCGATGGATTGGTCCCGCAACCATTGGTGAGGTGCACCTAAGATTGTATATAGGTGCTCACTGGGTGTGAGTACACCAAACAGGACTCGCCGAGAACTGACTAGTTGGTATTATACCTAGCGTCAGATTGCAGTTCTCTGGTGACGTGAGTGCGAATAGTCTGTCCACCGGAGGTCATCATTTGTTTCGTGTGAGTTCCCACCGTGCTTTGATTACTACCCTACTATGGCTCAAAGGAGTCGTACAAACACGTTTTAGTTGGGTACAATCCCGAGCCACATGGAGGCAGTGAGTGACTATTGGGGATTCGTCTCTCCCTGTATAGGGAGTCGATATCGCGCTGTGATCGGTTGGTCATTACCATAAGTCCCTGGCCAGGGATGATTAAGAATTACTAGTGGTCAGACCAGTAGATTCTCGGATGGTCTTGAACCACACCGACACGACTTGTCTGGTTATTAGGGGTCTGACGTTCTCCACCTCCTAGACCTTACATGCGATACTTTCAGATGAAGAGACCAGACTGCACGGAGATTGTCACGGACAGGCTCGGTTGGGATTTCGGATGAGTTCGCTTGTCGGCCTCCTTTTCGACATGTACCTGGGTTGCCGTTACAAACAGCTGGTGCCACTGACGAACTTGTGGTTAAACCCACTGCCAGCGTACTGTCGAGTCTTTAGAGTCCCATGTTGGGAATTCAGCCGCGTGTGCAAACGCATATGTTTTGGAAATGATATGATATTTAGGAAACGGATTGCGCACGCGAGATCGTTCTCGTTTTAAATATTTATAAACCGCAAGTGCACGGCGCGTTGTAGCGAGCCGGCAAGTACGGGTCGATCCACAGGGAATTGTGTATTGGGTCTTGTTATTTAAGCTTCAACAAATTAATGAATTGGTTGGTTTTGTCACTAAAAATAAAGAATACGAAAACAAAGAAACAAGTTAAGAATGAATGGTTGTGGCTTTGGCTCGAAGGTTGAATCGTGACGATTCCTACGACGCTCCTTTGATCATGAGTTGTCCGTCCTCACGTTGATCCCGGCATGAATCACGACTTGTCAAAGCGGTTGCGAAGCACAAGTCGTCAAATTCCAATATTCTCCGCAATACACGAGTCCGTTTGTTCACTTACCGTTGTATGGCCGAGCTTGGGGTAACAACACTAAGTACAAGGGATAACAAACTTACCATAACATCAAAAACACAATTAGTGAGTGATAGCAAATAGTATTGGTGTTAATTTTGCTAAGTGTTTGTGATGGTATACGGTATATGAAAACCGAGGGTTTGTCAAGAACTCGGGCGCAAAATACCATATCCAAACTTAGCAAACCTAACACCAATTTGATTGTAACTTAAACATTGTTAAATAGGGAAGGGGATTGAATATGGTATATGAAGAGGTTACAAGTAACCATGGTTTCAAAATACTATATCACATCAATATATAAATCAATCGTTAATTTATAATCATGTTAAGCAAATTAAACATAAACAAGAGGAGGAGGAGGCAAAGCCTTTCATCTCACTTCCACACCATTACCACAACCAAAGAATTAGTTAAGCATGATAATAAGAAAAGCAATTAAGAATAAGAACAAGAAATAAAAGAAACAACAAAACAATATTATTACACTTGAAGAAGAGGTAGATGATTTTTGGTAACTTATTCAATTTCCTTAATGAAGCTCTCCAAAGAAAGCTTCAAGAGGGAAGAAGAAGAAACCAAGTTGAAGCCCGCTCACTCTCAAGCCTAAACAAAAACAAACTAAAACAAAAACTATATAATACATGGTCCCTTTGCTCTACTCTGTTCTGGTATTTATAGGCTTGACATCAGAAAAAATAAACAATATAAATAAGATGATGTGACCTACAGAAATGACCAGAAGAAAAATGGGGAAGTTAGGAGCTAGGGTGTCGAACTCGCCGGACTTTGTAGGGGTCTCGCCGGGTCAAAACCGAGCACATGGGCTCGTCTTGGTGTTGTGTACATGTGTGCTCTCCACAATCATTCTTATATTGTTTGTTTTATCTGTTATAACCTGGTTTGCCCTCAGAGATTTCGAGGGAAACTTGGTGCTTTAAATCACATCAAACTTTAAGCATTCAATGCACATCACACCCACTTACACAAACCATCATTTCTTGTGTGCCATGGGAAGCCCCACTATCTCATGGTCCATGCCAAAGAGTAGTGTGTACACTTGAATTGTGTTGGAAAAAAATTGTGTACACAAGTTTATTTCCAAAATAACTCTTTGGATGTCGGTCGGTTCTCTGTTCTGTTTGCAATGTTGGCTCCCAAACGCTATATCCATGATTTTGAATGTGTTTCCAGTATTTTATCACGAACACCTATAAACTGTAATTACTGAGTAGACACTGGTTAAAAGTACCGATATATAATAAAATAGATAATGAATGAGAGGTATTAAAATGCAGTTTTCTGTGATGAACAAATAGCCCCAAACTTATCTTTTGCTCGTCTCAAGCAAAACAAAAAATCCTAGCCTCACTTTCGTAGGGAACGCGATTGTACTGAGCATGTGCAACAAACCGTTAAACCCCTAGGTGTCCCTAGTAGGAGTAGTGTTGTATCCTGAGGGTTTTCAGCTAATGCAGTCAAGTTAGTGTCGTGGAGAAACTATTGATTCTAATCTTAAGGTTAAGAATCAAAGTTAGAAGTTCTATTACCCAAGTCAGAAACGTTAAACCCTATTTTTCACTCCTCGCAGTTTGTTTAACATAAGCAAATACGCGTCTTTACGTGGTTACGCGGAAGTGTTGACAGGTTTTAAGAACTTGATTAGTGTCATCATGTCGAAAATACGGACCAGGATAGACTTTTAAAGGATCACTCAAGTTTTGAAAAGAGTTAAGATTTTCTCAAGTTTCGTTCCTCAGTTAGGTTTCAAGTCAGAATATATATAATGTTAACAGAGAACCTAAGTCTTATACTTCACTCTACCCTTTCACCTATTTTTGTTCATACACACCTTTCGTTATCGTGCAAAACGTCTTAATAAATACAAACCTTCATATCTCAGCGAAAAACTGTTTTAATAGAAAATTCGTCTCCACCAAGATTATTCTGCCACAAAGAACCGTTAAAACTTTTAACTCGGAGAGAACACTTGCTTAACTTGTTTTATCTGGCAATTGGAAACTTAGCGAGTTTTGGGTCAATAACTACCAAACCAGATGGTTTTAGGGCATTAGGTGTGGAGACACCCCAAGAACTTAATTACCCAAGTGTCATGACCCGAAAAGTACGGAACATGACCGGCACTTAAATTACGAAACGTCTCGAGGCGTACGTAATCTAAGTAAGCCAAAACCCAGAAATCAAAACCAAGTAAAGTAGTAGAGTGAAGGAAAAACCAATTTAAAGCAAGTAGTTTAATAGCATTAGCCGAAGTATTGCATCTTTAAAAACCCCAAGTCTTTTGTAAAAATTTCGGCAGAGTTTCCTTTGTAAATACTAACCCCAAATGGGTACAAACCTGATAAAGCATATATAATGAATAAAGGCATCCCCAAGCGGAAGCTAGCTCTTCGCCAACCGGCGGACAAAACCACACAATGCAATATAATATACAACGCCGAAAGGCGAGGATCAAACTCAGGATAAAAATCCAACATCATCAAGAAAACTAGAGGAAACCATAATAATACAGCGCGCGACTCTATCTCTAACAATATTCAAGTCTGGTTGATGGACTTTTACTAGATAAAACTGAAATAACAAATAAACAATGGTGGTCCTGATGCAAAAGAACCCACCTACTAAAGCAATCACCCGGAAGGAACAGTGTGCCAGCAAAACCGCAATGAAACCTCTACGGCAAAACCGGCCAAAACCGTGGCACAACGGGGGTGAGTTGCCAACTCGTGAGTAGAAAACATCTACGGGTAGAAATAGAAAGCATGACGCTATCCTAGGTCATATCAAGTAATAACCTCAAATAAATATCCTGATCCATCTACACATAAGTGCAATACCGCGTGCTCGTGTCATGCCTCAGATAGCAACATATCAGATATATGATGTATGAATGCATTACTAATGGAAACAGAATACATCATGAATGAGACAACTGTTTTCTTTCTTTAATGAGATTTCTATATGTATATAAATAGAGTATCATCAATGAAATCAACAGAGAAATCAGTATCAAGTATCGACACAAAACATAAATCTCAATATCTCAATATCTCAGGCTCCGGCTATTCGGACTGGCCTGTTTCATCAAATCTCAATATCTCAGAGTCTCAAATCTCAATATCTCAATACCTCGGGCTCCGTTAGTCCGGATCGGCCCATATCATCAATCACACGACCACGAATGGTATCCTCTGGATATCCGCCGCGCCAAACAATCACCGGTAGGCAGTCTGCCCCTGCCGGGCTCATCGTCTATAACTCGAGCTTCTTGCCCCGGGATACCATACCGGGTCCACCATGTACCCGCAGACGGTTCATCCAACTCCTCAAATCGGGTCTCGAAAACCATCTAAGAACCGAGAAAATATCATGGTGGACATTACTCATCATATCAAGGAAAACCACAACTATCTTTTTAAAACAAATTATCAGTTTATAGAACTTTCACATGCGGTTTTCAAATCCAGAAATCTCAAAAAGAATCCGAAATCATAAAAATCATGATATCAATAAATAATGAATACCGGCATAAATCTCCATAATACTGCATGACCAATGAATATATGAATGCATCTGATATCATGCAATATATGCAATAGTTAAACTAGCATATGAAAGCTATAACATATTGCAACTATCAACTAGCAAGCTATGTCAATGTATAGTATTTTCTAAAGTGTACGTGACATGGCAATTACCGATGATGATGTGTGTGAGCCGGCAAGCAGGTGTACGTGGAACATACGCATCATCGGTAAAGGTGCTGGTGTCCTGACAGTAGGGTTTCATGATAATTACAGATAACATATGTACAAGCATGCAATTCGATGAAAAATCATGAATTTACAGAAAGTGATGTAGTAATAGAAACACTGAAAAATATACCTACCCGATATACGAGTCATACAGTTTGGTATTTAAAAATACTCACGATTCTCCACTTTTGAAAATGAGTATGACTCGAGCCTAGTCAAAAGGGTAAGGGAATCCACCTAAGTCTGAGTCGATCTATATATATATATATATAGTAGTCGGCGATCTCGCCTCAATAGTATCACGTACGATACAATAAATAATATGACATCCTCGAGTCAAGAGTGTGGATCTATCCTCATAACTATATCTCGTACGGTAAATCTATCGTACGTCATCCCAAATCTGGGTACGGGTCAAATATCACATTTATCTCATTATTCATCTAGTATCCACATCATCACATATCGTGAGTAGGGGTACTGATATAAGTCTAGTACACTACTAATATCATCAACAATATCATGATCTGGCTACTGATCTAAAGCCACATACAATCCGATGTCATCAACACATATTATCATATAGAAGTATACATCGCCCAAGCGATCCATTATAAATATAATAACATATCTCATCTCATATCTCGATGATATGTCAATTATCATATATATGTCATTATCCACATGGTATCGTCGTCCAACGATCCGCTATAACATCATGACATATCTCGGTCACATATTAAATATCTCACGGTATCATGCCCAATCATATCGAATCATTCCCAAGTATCATATAACATCCTCATCATCCAAGCATATGAATACCAATATATATATGTGTCCCCAATACGCACAAGAAAGTAAATGTATGCGAGTATGTGTATGTGCTTGTATGCAAATCTTTACTCTAGGGTTTCGTGACTAAGAAATCGACTAAAGTCCTTTCTTCAATTCTCGCTAACACTAACCCCTAATCTCCTAAAGCTTTTCTTTCTAAGGTTCATATCACACACTAACATGTAAAAGTATATCTATATCACATCACATCGTTTCTCACAACATTGCGGGGGTGCTATACGCCATCCACCCGACTTCCCCATAGATATAAATCTACTCACTTTGATCTTCGCTTGTCGATGCCGATGACGCCACGCGCTTTCTTGTCGTCTCGGAGTCCTCATGAGGTACCTACATATCACATATTGCATCGTAAATGAAATCACGCACGAAAACCAAAATGTCGCACGAAACACCGATAGGTTAAAACCTATAGTCTCGCAATGCAAAACACAACCAATAACCCTAGTCGTTGGCATTCAAATGCCATACGACGGAAACACAAATCCAAATACTAAATTTAAATTCATTAAAAAGCCGCAAACGAAATCAGAAATCTTGAAAATCAGCTCCAGATTTTTCCCTAGGCCAAATTAGCCAATTTTGCACATATGGAGGGTCTAGTTTACTGGAGACGGAGCTATAGACGAAACACGAAGCAAAATGCCCCAGGTCTGGCCGGAAATTGCGGCCAGAAGGAATTTTTCTATGGCCTGGGTAGAGGGTTAGGGGATAGGGTTTCTGTGGGGGGCCCTAGTTTTCCTGCATATATCACTGTCTTTGCTAATTAATTTTTCAAGTCCCCGAGTGTTAGCAGATTTCCAATTACCATCATATTTTCACAGTTTTCCGATGTCGGTGTTTCTAAGTTCGTATTCTGGGGTTTATTCTGTGGTTTCATTCCAAGATACAATCCATACAGGGGTCATAACGTCTCTACTAATCTCAATTACACTTCATAATTCAAAATTTCTCAAAACCCTCATCTAGAAATTTCTAGGTTCACAAAACCGCTCTATATCGATACTAAACATATATGGATGCCTAAATAATTTAAATACTATTCTAAAGGTGCAGAAATTACCTCAATTGACAACTCAAGAATTTTCTTGAGTTGCCCAAAGTCCTCCAAATCTGATTTTTCTTGGTTCAATGAGCTTCCCTTGAGCTTGTGCATGTTTTTAAACAAATGGGTATGGGGTTTTGGTGAGTGTTTTGACATGGGTCATGAGGGTTGAAGATGGGCTTGAGGATGAAGATGGAGATGGAAATGGTGGGGGAAAGATAATTGAGGCAGCCCCTTTCTCTCTCTCTCTCTCTCAATTATTCTCTCCCCCTCTCTCTCTCCACGCATGCCATGTCTCATGATAATGTCCGCTCTCTCTCTCCTCAAGTCATCATTTTCCCTTATCCTTTTCTTTTCTCACTAAAATGAAACCATAACATGAAAACAACATAAAGGAACATGTAACCAAATGAAACATGTCATGGTGCACCAACCATGAAAACTGTAGAAACACGGATTTGGCTTAATCGTGATTAGCAGTGTAGTAATCGGTTTGTTTAAACTGCATATAATAAATATTAAAAATTCCAAATCCAATAAATATATCTTTAAATGTATTAATCATTTTAATTTCTAATTATTTCACAATTATTGGTGTATATTTATACCCTTTTTCAAAATCCCCAATTTCGCAAATCGGCAGTTTGCGGGAAAAATATTATTTTAATATTAAATTCCAAAAATAATATTTTATATTTTTCTGAAATGTTACAATCTTCCCCCCTTAAATAAATTCGGTCCTCGAATTTAAATTTAAACCACAAACTGCTAAAACATTTCAATAATCAGCTAAAATCAATGGGGATCCGAAATCACGGAAGATATAAAAACACTACAGCGCATTGCGTGCGCCTGAAAAACGAATACAAAACTCAAAATCGAACTCCATCAAGCATTACGCAAATCACTGGATTTGCACGCATATCCTCGGAGTTACAATGGAGATACGAATCTCGAAATCAAATACCGAAATCCAATATACTCTAGTCAAATACTATAATATGTATATAGTACGCATCCTTGAAAAATATTCAAAAACCGAATAGAACACATGCAAAATCCTTTCTAAATCGCCGCGCGATGCGTAACTCACGGCATAAGTAGTGTACGTTTATTATAAGAAAATAATCCCATATACATATATATATATATATCTTTTGTTTAACATACGTCCCGCCATTTTGAAAAATAATTTAGAAGAGTTTCCTTTGAAAAATGCTTCGCGTCATCTCGGACCCGTGGGTAAATACTGAGACTATAAATCCCTTTTGGAAATCCCTTCGATAACTATCGATGCATGCAAAACATAATCAGGTACTGTCCTCGGACTAGTCCTGCTCAGTACGAAAACAAATAGTAAATATCATAAAAACGTACTGCTCCATAAGAATCAATCCCGAAATGTGCATATGAATGCTACGTGTGTCTGGTGCGCACGGAAATCAAAATCCAAGAATGTGCCATACATGTGCAGAGAACCAACATCTAAGTGCAACGGGTGTGCACGAAAGCATCTGTCCAGTGCAACGAGCGTGCACGACAAAAATATCAGGTGCATCTGATATGCACAAAGAAGCCCGATTTAGTGCATCTGGTGTGCACCAAAATCGTATCTCATATCATGCGCCCAACAAGCGCGAATATCCAAATCAGGTGCATCCATCATGCACGAATAAAATCTAAATCATGTGCATCCAACATGCATGAAATCATGAAATCCAATATCAAGCGCCGAACTTGCGCAAAAATCCAATCAGGTGCATAAGGTGCACAAAACAAATATCGAGTATCATAATCGAAATCGACGGTATACAACATATTTCCACCAAAATCCAAATCAGGTATACCGTGGTATATAATCTTACAATCATGTGCAACAGCGTGCACAAAAGCAAATCAAAATATTAAAAGTGCATGAAAACTTTGCCGAAAGCATAAGTCAAATCATATGCATACCATAGGCATGAAATCAAGATCAACATCTCGGATGATATCAAATCAAAATCAAGTGCAATTGTGGTGCACAAAATCTCAATCCAGTGCAACTAACATGCACGAATGGAAGTCCCAATCGAGTGCATCCGGAGCGCACAAAACCAAATCTCATATCATGCGCTCAACATGAATGAAATATCAAATACAGTGCATCCAGTGCATAAAATACCAAATCCAGTGCATCCAGTGCATGAAATACTAAATACAGTGCATCCGGTGCACAAAATACAAATCGGGTGCAACAAGTGCACGGAGATGCATCAATAACTCAAATGCGTATAAAAAGTAACACCGAGTGTGCCAAGGTGTATAAAATCATAAACGCGTGCAACTGTGTGCACAAAAAACGTATCAATACACTGCAAGCACATGCAAACTATACCGAGTGCAAAAACCAAATCGAGTGCATACTATATGCACAAAAATCATATCAACCGTAGGAAATCCACGAAATCATAAACATGTGCAGCCAAGGTACAAACCGATATCAAGTGCAATAAATACGCACAAATCATAAATCAACACAACGGTGTACAAAAACATATCTCAAGTGCAATAACTATGCATAAAAACGTAAATACCCAATAGGTGCAGCCATGGTGCACGAAAACAATACCATAAAGTCTAATCATCAAAACTCAAATCCAAGCGATAAAAGCGTGATACTCGGATCACAACGCAAATCGCAACGAGAGACACTAAGGTACGCCTCCTACAACGTCGAAAATTGTCGGTACGTTCAAAACTGGCAGAGCAAGAACATCCACTGCCTCCTGCTCACGGTCTAGCGTATTCTGTCTCTTGGTCCTCATTTCTCTATGGATTACCAATCTCGCAATCCATCGGCTCGTCGGCCCGGTCCGGTGTACTAACGGAAATGATTCACTCTAGTACTCCTCTGGTCCTCTCACGGCCAATTAGCACAACCACTCATCAAGCAGCATGTTTCTGGCGTCGGCCTCTGGCCCTCTGAATATACGTTACACATCTGATCCTCGGTGAAAATCTTATTACAGCAGTGTCCTGGAAAGAACCTGCTCAGGGTCTCTTTCGATCTCGCCAATGCCGAACTGTACGGAGGCTATCATCTTTTATTATATCTCTTTCTTGTTTCGGAACGGCTGCAAACTCATCACGATCTCGTACGAACCTCTTACACCTCTTTTCTCCAATGTCGACTGATTCGGACTCGTCTCCTCGTGGCTGCATGGACTGGGCTCCAACGGCGATAATCGTATCTAGAGTCTCCCAAGCAATGTATCCCATCACATGATATTCGAATGATGTCGAACTTTTCGATCGATTCGTCGAGCTTCCATAACCCCCAAGAGCTCAACATCTTGGGTACAGTTTAATAGTATCGAATATATGCCACAGCACCTATGGACCAACCGTAGAAGGGCAAACCAAAGCCTCACTAATGGCACCGCTGAACTACCGCAAACCCTAAGGTTCATCGGCGTTCCATAGTCATTATGTCGAGTTAGGGTTTCAGTCTTCTAGAAGGTCCATAGAATTACTTGCATTGTTTTCCGAATACTTTAAACTTGGAAAATGGGTTCCTGACATTCGATCGTCTATATCGACTCTCAACGTATCAGCGTGAAGTCATCTCTAGCTGGAATCAATCAATCTAATGACCTCATATCGGGGTAGGCAATGAATCACATGTCCTAGTCCTTCATCTTTGGTGACTAGAGATCTTCTATCATATCTCGAAGTATAACTCGTGCGGCATTAACTTCAAACATCTGGGGCGAAATCTTTTCATTTGCCGAAGTCGCTGGCTCATTCGTCAGCAAACTGAACAGTGCCTCAATCATCAAAATAATCTGTTCTTTGACGGTCATCACAATCTGGCTGGCCTCTGGCGGTAGCCCAATCCGCTGGTGCTGATCTGCACGTCCGAGAAATCTCTTATAGGCGATCCATCAACGCTCATGGTACGAAAACACAATAAAATGATGCCTCTATTCATTCGTATGTCCCTGGAATTATGCCCTGGTCAGTTCTCGTCCGTGACGAGCTCGTGCTGACCGCAACTCTAGCCGTAGCTATCCACGCCCGTACAACCGTGATAACAAAACCATAAACTTGTACCGATGAGGATAGATCATAGGAATGAATATAATACGGTGCAAGAAAATGTACATCCTAAGGCACCTTAAGCGGAGTATCGTATCGTAAGTATGCCGCGGAACATACACACCGTACGTCACTCTACTTGAGTCACCTACTTCATCAACCAAAGGTTATCCTACACTCCGAAGGTAAAACCTAACGCTTTGATACCAACTTTGTCTCGACCCGAAAAGTACGAAACATGACCGGCACTTAAATTACGAAACGTCTCGACGCGTACGTAATCTAAGTAAGCCAAAACCCAGAAATCAAAACCAAGTAAAGCAGTAAAGTGAAGGAAAAACCAATTTAAAGCAAGTAGTTTAATAGCATAAGCCGAAGTATTGCATCTTTAAAAATAACCCAAGTCTTTTGTAAAAATTTCGGCAGAGTTTCCTTTGTAAATAATGACCCCCAAACGGGTACAAACCTGATAAAGCATATATAATGAATAAAGGCATCCCCAAGCGGGAGCAAGCTCTTTGCCAACCGGCGGACAAAACCACACAATGCAATATAATATACAACGCCGAAAGGGGAGGATCAAACTCAGGATAAAAATCCAACATCATCAAGAAAACCAGAGGAAACCATTATAATACAGCGCGCGACTCTAAGGTCGAAAGAATAAACACTGGTCATCTATCTCTTACAATATACAAATCTGGTTGATGGACTAGATACAACTGAAATAACAAATATACAATGGTGGTCCTGATGCAAAAGAGCCCACCAACCAAAGCAATCACCCGGAAGGACCAGTGTGCCAGTAAAACCGCAATGAAACCTGTACTGCAAAACCTGCCAGAAACTGTGGCACAACGGGGGTGAGTTGCCAACTCATGAGTAGAAAACATCTAGGAGTAGAAATCGAAAGCATGACGCTATCCTAGGTCATATCAAGTAATATCCTCAAATAAATATCTTGATCCATCTACATATAAGTGCAATACCACGTGCTCGTGTCAGTGCCTCAGATAGCAACATATCAGATATATGATGTATAAATGCATTACTAATGGAAACAGAATACATCATGAATGAGACAACTATTTTCTTTCTTTAATGATATTTATATATGTATATAAATCGAGTATCATCAATGAAATCAACAGAGAAATCGGTGTCAAGTATCGACACAAAACATAAATCTCAATATCTTAGGCTACGGCTATCCGGACTGGCCTGTATCATCAAATCTCAATATCTCAGTGACTTAAATCTCAATATCTCAATATCTCAATACCTCGGGCTCCGTCAGTCCGGATCGGCCCATATCATCAATCACACGACCACGAACGGTCAAGAGTGCTGATCTATCCTCATAACTATATCTCGTACGGTAAATCTATCATACGGCATCCCAAATCTGGGTACGGATCAAATATCACATTTCTCTCATTATTCATTTGGTATCCACATCATCACATATCGTGAGCAAGGGTACTGATCTAAGTCTAGTACACTACTAATATCTTCAACAATATCATGATCTGGCTACTGATCTAAAGTCTTATACAATCCGATGTCATCAACACATATTATCATATAGAAGTATATATTGCCCAAGCGATCCATTATAAATATCATAACATATCCCATCTCATATCTCGATCATATGTCAACTATCATATATATGTCATCATCTACATGGTATCGTCGTCTAACGATCCGCTATAACATCATAACATATCTCGGTCACATATTAAATATCTCACGGCATCATGCCCAATCATATCGACCCATTCCCAAGTATTATATAACATCCTCATCATCCAAGCATATGAATACCAATATATATATATGTCCCCAATACGCACAAGGAAGTAAATGTACGCGACTATGTGTATGTGCATGTATGCAAATCTTTACTCTAGGGTTTCATGTCTAAGAAATCGACTAAAGTCCTTTCTTCAATTATCGCTAACACTAACCCCTAATCTCCTAAAGCTTTTCTTGCTAAGGTTCATATCACACACTAACATGTAAAAGTATATCTATATCACATCACATCGTTTCTCACAACATTGAGGGGGTGCTATACTCCGTCCATCCGACATCCCCCGTAGATATAAATCTACTCACCTTGATGTTCGCTTGCTGATGCCGATGACGCCACGCGCTTGCTTGTCGTCTCTGTAACATTTCAGAAATTGTTTTGAGAATTTTTTCTGTTTTAGGGCAAAATAGTGGGTATTTTCCGTTTTAACCCGATTTCGATCAAACTTCCGTATAAACATACCGGCACCTTTTTTAGCTAAAATAAAGCTTGTGCGCGAACTTTAGGGGTATTTGGGAGATTTTGGTTCAGATAGAATTTTTCCCAAATAAAATATTATTTTAAGCGGGATTTTGTGCACGTAAATCGGGAAAGTTCTTCTATATGAAAATTTTTGGATATCATCACTACAATTATTTTTAGAACCTTATTTTTAAATATCTAGATATTTTTAGTGCAAAAGGTTTTTGAATTAAAAAAAGAAAAGAAAATGAAAGAAAAGGTGTCATTTTTGCATTTAATGAAGCAATTAATGAATTAAACTAGAACTTTCTTCTTCTTTTTTGCACAAAACACCTCCCACACCCTCATGGCCGGACTCTCTCTCCCCCTTGCTGCCCTTGTTCTTCCTCACTCATTTTTCATCATTTCTTGCACAAATAAATCATGAAAAATCCAAATTAATTCATAGAAATTCAAATAAAATCCAAAATCTTCTTTCTTCTTCACAAAAGTTGCTTGAATCTTCATTTTAGTGAGGATTTTGGATGCTAAAGTTTGGTATTATTCTTTATTCAAGTGGTGTTCTTGAAGGTATAAAACCCTAACCCTAATCTCTAATTGTTACTTAATACTTTATGCTAGCTTAATAAGATGTTAGTTTAAGCTTTAAATTTCATGTTTCAAAATTCTTGAAATGGTTTTAGAAATTCAAGTTAAGCTTAAAGCTTAATTTAAGTGTTTAATATTTAATTGAAGTGTTAATTTTTGTTTAGGAAAAGCTTAACCTAGTAGAAAATGCAAATTATTGTTAATGAATATTTTGTTAAATTAAGGAATTTTTTGCTTACTAGGTTTTTGCTAAAACTCATTTTGCAAGTGTTAAAAATATAGAAAAGTTTAGATAGCTTAGTTAAGCTATTTTAAGGTGTTTGTAATCACTAGATATGCGTTAGCTTGAAATTAGTGCGAAATATTGCGGTAGGTTGTTTACTAGGTTTCGGGGTTTTTCCGACGTGGGTTCGTTTGGTCGTTGCGAGGTTATATCTATTTTATTACTCGTAATTGTTTGTGTTGTATTGCGCGATCGGGACGATCGAAGTCTAGACTTGGTGTTTCGTAGTTTAGCGACCCTAGTTAGGGTTTTTGACCGATGTCTTGCGCGTTAGATGCGCTAAGTGCGCAGTGTAATTTTCTGGCCGTTTTCGTTTCGTTTCGTTGTCTTTTCGTCGATATAGGATATTTAGCTTATGTGATGTGTTTGTGAAATTTTAGGTTCGCAGACGTGGACATCGGACGCTACGACAAAGGGAAAACAGGTGGTAGGCTTCACTTAGCCAGGAGCGTTGGTGAGTAGATTTAACATCTATAGGGGAATCGCCCGCATGGCGTTATGCGTCTGGGCTAGAAATGACTTGACTTGTCGCACATTCTATTTCATATTTAGAATTGTGCGTTCACCCTACTGCTTAGTTATTGTTGTTCTTGGACTAGTATCCTAAGGACACTGCACTATTATTGACGGGTCATGTTGCACGAGCACTGATTGTATGCCACACACACCGTCAATAATTGCCATGTCACGCACAACCCATTTATAGATATGATATTGTTTGGTTAGGGACATTGAGACATTGATTCATATTTCTTTACGCATATGACATATAGCATATTTGTTGTTAGTGTATATGCCCTAGAGGCCATTACTGTATCATACTAGTTTGTATATTACTTAATGGTAGCTTGGGATATTCACCTTGTATAAACAATCTTGCTCAATATATTAGTATGCTACTTATTTTGTTTCTACTTCAATGTGTACATGTGTTTATTTTAGTATATCGCCTATACACATTAGTGGAGCCCTTAGGATCTTTGCTTGATTACCAGCGTTGTGATGGCAGTCACACTAGTGGGGGCTGGATAATCTATAAGCACATCCTTATGCAGGTCCCTAGTCGCAGGACTATCGAGATAGGGCATCGATACTCCGGAGTAGACTAGCGTATGCGCTTCTCATCCCAGTGTGGGAGATGGTCTGTCCCACAGCCATCAGTATGTCGTACTGGAGATAGTATGCGGGTGCTCGTTGGGTTACGAGTACACTGGACAGGACTCGTCGGGAACTGTTGGTTGGTACTATACCTATCGTCAGTTATCAGTTCCAAGCTGACATGAGTACAGCTTAGTCCGCTGACTTGACACTGTCACTTCGCCTCGAGTGTGTTCCCACTGTACTTAGATTACTACCCTACCACGGATCAAAGGAGTCATGCAAACAGGTAGTAGTTGGGTGCAGTCCCGAAGCACTTGGAGGCAGTGACGGTTAGAAAGGATTCGTCTCTCCCGGTATTGGGGGTTGACATCGCGCTGTGTCTAGGAGAGCCATTACACGAGTAGTCCCTGGCCAGGGCAAGCGAGATATACTGGTAGGTTTCCAGTGTTATCTCAGGGTGTTCTGGGCTTCACTCCGACACGACTTGTACCGCTATTGGGGGACTGATGTTTACCGCCCCCTAGGCCCGCCATGCGATGTATCAGACGAACAGACCGGACTGTACAGAGAGATTTTCATATTCAGACTTAGTAGGAGTTCAGATGGGTTTCACCTCGTCCGTCTTCTTGTCGGCATCTACCTGGGGACCGTTACGCACAGCTAGTGCCGCTTGCGGTCTGTGGTTAAACCCACTGCCAGCGTAGTTTCGAGTCTTTAGAGTCCCACACAGAAAGCTATTCGCCTTTAGGCAAAAGAGTAGGGGTCGCATGGTTTTGCGACAGGTCGCATGGTTTTGCGACAGGGTTCGGTCACATCCGTGCACTTGTGCACGTACAGTGTCCGGACAGTTAACACTAGCGGGCTTTGGTTTAAGCCAGATCCTAGTGTACGTTTTGGGAATGGTTTTATCTCGTTTGTATCCGTGTTCCTCGGAACGCGGATGCGGGTGTGTATGCACAGTTGACATAGAGACAGAGGCAGAGGATTCTCATTAGGGTTATTGACTGTTGACCGTTGACCATTGACTTTTGCTTAACCCTAATGAGAATAAGAAATATTATTAACATTAATATTAATTAAGTATTATAGTGACATGGTTGTTGAGGGGTTGACTTTGTTGACTTGTGGACTTTGTTGACCGGTTGACTAGGTTGGACTAGTTGACCATCAACATGACAATGGCTATCATTCCATGGCAAAGACTTTTGCTTGCTTGTTTATTTATACAAAATGAGTGCATGAAATGATATAGCCATTTTGACTTAAACCATCACACAATACTTGATTATTACTTTTGTTATGATGGCATTTGGATTATGAAAGGTGAGAATGAGAAAAGAATGGCTCATTCTTTCATTTGCTTTCTCTCTCTTGAGCTCTCTCATTCTCAAGCTCTCCCTCTTCCTCTTGCTCTCTCTAGCTCAAGGCAAACCATTCTCATGTGTTGAGACTCATTGCCTTAGAGATAAAAAGGAACCAAAACATTCCTCTACTCATTCTAGTTCACAAGACCTAGCAAGCCAAGTGATCTAGTTTCTTCAAAGTTCGAAGAAGAAGCCAAATGTAGATGCTTTCGGGTGGATCCATCTTCGGCGCAAGGAGACAACGATGTGAGGTCGATCCGTACACCGGGAGGAGTCGAAGATGAAGGAGTTCAAGTAAGGTATAGCCCCCTAACCGAGTAGGTAAACTCTTGTTAGGTTGTTAGTTAGTCGTTTAACAAAGATCCGTATTGGTAGTCCATGTTACCACCCTCTTGAAAATCGTTTTTCACCACTTCTGCAACCCCGTAAGAACCGGGGAAGGGTAGCATGGACTTACAGTGGTATCAGAGCCAAGTTAAACACTATCTAACATGTTAGCAAACTTAGTAGAAGTTCGATCAAAGAAAAAGTCGCGAAACGAACCCGGAAAATGAAGTTTCTGCCGAATTTTTTTCTGGCCAAAACAAATGATAAATCTTATCTTAAAAATCGGCTCAGGCTTTTTGTTAAACACCCAAGAAATTTCGTCCACCGAATCGGTTAAGGCGCCGCGGAAACGCGGCGGGAGCATGCTCCAGCCGCGGTTCCGCGGCCGAGTTAACTCGGTCGGGGAAAAAGTTTCTTGCAGAGTGTTTCTGGGGGTATTTTGGGATTTTTACAATATGTCTTTTCTTCCCAGATTTTCCAGAAAGAAAAATTTGTTTTTGGGGCTTGAAAATCCATATTTTTATCGAACTTCTAAAGACTAAGGCTAACGGGTATATATCTGTGATGTGTTATATGTATTGAACGTCCGCTAATCGCTATACGTCGATTAGTGGGGGTTATACATATCTGTGATCTGTAATGTTGATAGTATGTGTATATGAATTCTTTGGATTGTCGCGGATGAATAGCGGGGGTTGTGAGATGAGAGTTTTTCCTTTTATCTTTCAATTCATGTAATATGTAAATTGATGTAATATTATTTTTGGCCGCACAACCGGGTCGGGGTTGTAGCCGTCATTGTATAATTTCTTTTTACTGTTTTTGCTCCTAGGATAGACCCAAGGTGGGGTGCACAAACTATCGGGTATCTCGAAGTGCCGAGTGTCCTACTCACGTCGTTGAGGGAGGTTGCTCCACTTCGGATATTTGGCGGGTAGTTTGCCGCACCCGTAGGGGTCTAGGGTGGGGTATTGGCTATTCATCGCGACCGTGTAATCCGCTTTTCATTACAGGCTCGTACGAATTGCGGATTCCTAGTATATCCAATGTATTCATCTGTGATCTGAAATGGCTATCATTGCAATATATCTAGGTATGATATTATTTAGGCGTTGCTTATGTTTTGCAGCCACGCTAGCCCAGCCCCCGCTCTGTCGTTAGTTAAGTAACCTAACGGGTAATGACGGGGCCCCGTGGCGAATGCGAATGGCATAAGCGTACGTCATATTTTGGTTGTTTTCTGCAATGGTAGGATTAAATGATGGGACGCATTAAAAGAACTAATGCAAGAAAAATACGCATTAAAAGAACTAATGCAAGAAAAAAAATAAACCTAGTAAAAGTCGTTGGAACACTTTCAAAAACCACTCGGTTTCTTTTCAAAATAACTTTTAAATGCGGAGCTTAAGCCACTCCTTTTAAAAGCTATCTCGTTCCATCGATTATATCAAGTTCACAACGTTCACGGTTTCGCCAAAACCATTCGTAGCCCTCCGTCGTTTCACTTGGATGGTCAATAGTATTCAAGCTATGTTTGTTGGCCAAAGTCAAGGCATAGTGATTGGTAGCTATTGGGTATTCATGTGCAGCATAGATAGATGTGTTGGTTTGGGGCAGTCATTCTACCTTGTTGGCCAAAGTCAAGGGTATGTGCCGGTGGGCTCAAATTAACCTGGAGAATGACGGGTAGAACTTGACATGTGACTTATGATTTGTTGGCCAAAGTCAAGGTCATAAGAGCATGGGGCAAAAATCCACATCGGGAGTTTCAAAAGAACTGAAACTTGCTAGCACTGCATACCATTTGGATTGTGATGATTCTGGTAGGATTCCTTCAGTTTTGTCACGCGATGATATTTGGATCCCGATCCTACTGTGAGTATATGCTACTCCTCGGGAAATTTCTCACTTAACGATCAATGCTATAAACCAAGTAGGTGTCTAAAAAGGTGTTAGCGGGGCTACGCCCCCAGGGAAAATAGGTTCTTAAATAAAGGAACTTCGCGAAAGCGTTGGAAAACCTCCCTCGAAGTACCGACACCAGCGTGGCCGAATTGTTAAGCAAGTATTGTACGGTGAGATTGATCCTGACTAATTCTTCCTTTTTGGTTTGAGGAGGGATTCGAGAGACAGTGGGAGCCATCCTGTTTAGACAAATTAAAAACCACTCTAAACTTGCAAGAGCATCATGCTAAAGTGTATCTTCTCTCTCTCCTAATTGCAGCGACCAGTCATCATGACCAGACTTAAGTTATTACTAGATAAAAACATACTGACAGGGCCAAACTACAAAGATTGGCTCAGCAATGTCAAAATGGCAATCACTTATGACAAGCTGTGGTATCTCCTTACCACCAAAGCTCCCCTTGTCCCAGGTCCCACCTCCAGCGTCGCGGATAAGGAAATCCGTATGACTTGGGAGATCGATAGCGCGAAGACCAAGTGCCTCGTGCTTGCCTCTATGGACAACGAATATCAGAGGAGACACGAGAATATAGACCTCGAATCCATATTTCTCCATACAAAAGAACTGTATGGAGAGCAATCTCATATCGCAAGATACGAAGTGTCGAAGAAGTTATTTTCGGCAAGGTTGGCCATCGGATCATCGGTAGCGGAACACGTTCTTAAGATGATTGGCTTCATTGAGGAGCTCGCAGAACTTGGGACCACGTTAGAGAACGAGCTCTATACGGACTTGATTCTCCAGTCCCTTCCTTCCACTTACGCCCAGTTTATACTGAACTTCAACATACAAGAAAAAGAAGTTGAACTTTCAGAGCTCCTCAACATGCTGAGGAGTGCAGAGGGCACCCTACAGAAAGGTAGGGAAACATCCACTTTGTTTGTAGGAGGATCTTCATCTTCTAGGTCCAAGGCGAAAGCCAAGGGAAAGAAGAAGAAAGCCTCCGCCAAACCAAGGGGCGGTGTTAGTAAAGTGGATACGAAGGGAAAAGCAAAAGCAACAAAGATAGCGGGGAAGCTTATAGGGAAGGAAGAGTGCTTTTTCTGTCATAAGAGTGGTCACTGGAAGAAAGATTGCAGGGCTTGGAAAGCCAGAACACAGGATCTGAAGCAAGTTGCGGCTTCAGCTTCAGGTGTGTATGTTATTGAAAACTGTCTATAAACTCTACTTCCTGGGTATTGGATACCGGATCAGGATCTCATATCTGTAATTCTTTGCAGGCGTTGAGAAACCGTTGGGTTTTGAAGGCAGGTGACATGACCCTCAAAGTTGCAAACGGAGCTAGCATGGATGCTAAGGCCGTGGGGGACTATCACCTGGGGTTGTCAGATGGACACGTTTTGGTTTTGCATAATTGCTATTTTGTACCCAACGCAACTTGTAATATCATTTCTGTATCGTTGACTTCTAAAGAAGGTTATGAATTTGTGTTTGTAAGTAATGTTGTAAACATTCACCTTAATCAAGTTCTGATTAGGTCAGGTACATTAAGCAATGGTATATACGTATTAAACCAACCACAGATTTTCAATGTTCAGAATACACACAAAAGAAAGTCTCTGGAAATAAATCAGACTTTCTTATGGCATTGTAGACTGGGTCACATCAATGAGAGAAGGTTGACGAAGTTACAAACAGAAGGATATTTGAATCCGTTCGAATATCAATCATATGCCACTTGTCAATCCTGTCTCAAAGGAAAGATGATGTTAGTTATATGTATGCCCTAGAGGCCATTACTGTACATAGGATGTATATTGTAGTGGATGCTGGGACATATATAGGGAGGACTTTCTTGCTCGACATGATAGTATGCTATCTGGTTACTCTTTACCTTAACGTGTATACTGATTGTCTCTCTGTTACATGTTGGTAAAGCCCTTAGGATGTGTACTTGACTACCTGGACTGTGATGCGAATCATACTAGTGGGGACATGGTAGTCCATAAGTACATCCTTCAAAGTCCCTAGTCGTGGGTGTATCGAGACGGGGCATCGATATACCAGAGTAGACTAGCGTATACCTTCTCGACCCATACAGATGGGCGATGGATGATCCCATATCCATTGGTGTTTGACATCGGAGATGATATACGGGTGCTCAGTAGAGACTGGGTACACTGGACGGACTCGCCGAGAACTCCCAGATGGTATTATACCTCACGTCAGATGGCAGTTCTCTGGTGACACTGGTACAGAGTAGTCTGTTGACCCGAGATCGTCATAGAGTCTTGTGTGGTTCCCACTGTGCTCTGATTTCCATCTTACCACGTCCAAGAGGGCGTGCAAAACGGTGGTTTTTGGGTACAGTCCCGAGTCACATGGAGGCAATGAGCGATAGGAGGGGATTCGTCTCTCCCGGTATAGGGGGTTGATGTTGCGCTGTGTTCGATTGGCTATAACAGGAAATCCCTGGCCAGGGTTGCTGAGATTTACTGGTAAGTGTTACCAGTAGTTTCTCGAATTGTTATAGACCTCATATCGACACGACTTATCGAGCTATTGGGGTCTGACGTTTACCACCCCTAGGCGAGATATGCGACATATCAGACGATCAGACCGGACTGTACGGTAGTGTTACTGGTCGGATTCACTGGAGTGTGAGCGGGCTTGCTCGTCGATCTTCAGATCGCTCAATACCCGGGTGGCCGTTACGTTTAGCAGACCGCTTGCGGCTTGTGGGTGTTTGATATGATCATCACCTGCTGCCGGCGTATTGACGAGTCTTTAGAGTCCTACACAGAGGTTTCCTGGCTCAAGCAAAACGAAATAGGAGCGCATATGAGATATGTGCGGGACCGAGAATAATACCAGTATGTGATACTGTATTCGATTCTCGCGATGTGACATTGATCGGTTATATGCGATATAGCCGAGTTATCGGATCAAGTGTTGATTCGATAAGTTGTTACTGATGATACCAGTCGGTTATGTGCGACATGACCGGATCATTGAATCAAGTGTTGATTTAATGATTTAATGCATAATTATATATTTGATATATTACTTTTCATTAACTAGTATCGGTTCACTTTAAATGGATTTTCTCGCTCGAATGTGCACATTGTATATACGATATAGTTTTGTGCACTTACTTGTATCATGTTTGATGATACATGGTTTTTGGTTAAGTGTATAGAATAAAACTATGGTCAAGATGATGATTAGGGTTTTGCATATTCTTTTAATTATTTGCTTATTCATTTTGGAAAATAATTAAAGCATAAAAGAAGAAAAACAAAATGGTTATCTTTCTTTATTCTTCATGAAGCTTATTGAAGCTTCATGAAACTTTGACCACTTAACCATTTTGTCTTCTTCTTTTGACCCTAACCATTGATCTAACCTAAGTTAATTCTCTACACCTAACCATGGTGAAAATTATGATAAGATTATTATTCTTTTCTATTCTAAAAAAACTTATCATAATTTTTATCTTCTTCTTGCTCTTCTTCTTCTTCATGAAGAAGCTTGTCTTCATCAATGGCATATTGAGCATATGAGTGTGAAATCCAATTCTAAAGTGAACCCAATTCCTATTTCTTCATCCTCTACCTCTTGCCAAGTAGTAGAGTGTGTTTACTTCACAAGATTCTTGACTTGGTGAAGTCGGAGCTTGATTTAGCGATGCCTCGACGTAGATCATCTTCGGCACGTCGTCGATGACCTAGCCCGCTTCTTCTCCGATGAAGCCGACGCAAGAGCCCGGATTTCGGATTTGTACAGCGGAGATGACTTCTTCATGGAGCTATGGAGCTGGACAAACGGATCTACAAAGGTTGTATATCCGTATCCCTTAGTTAAGTGTTAACTAGTTCGCATTTTCGCTTAAATATCTAGCCAACGTGTTAGTGTTTATGCCCTAGAAGGCCATTACTGTATCATACTAGCTTGTATATTACTTAATGGAAGCTTGGGATATTCACATGTATATAACAGTCTTGCTAAACATGGTAGTATGCTACTTGGTTTTTCTATCTTAATATGTGAGTGTACGTATTGATAGAGCTCTTAGGATCTTGCTTGTCTACCAGCGTTATGATGGCAGTCACACTAGTGGGGGCTGGGTAGTCTACAAGCACATCCTTATTCAGGTCCCCGGTCGTTGGATTATCGAGACAGAGCATCGATACTCCGGAGTAGACTGGTGTGTACGCTTCTCATCCCAGTTGGGGAGTTGGTCTGTCCCACAGCCGTCAGTACGTCGTACTGGAGATAGTATACAGGTGCTCGTTAGGTTACGGGTACACCGGACAGGACTCACAGGGAACTGTTGGTTGGTTTGATACCAGTCGTCAGTAAACAGTTCCCAGGTGACATGAGTACAGCGTAGTCCGCAGACTTGACACTGCTACTTCGCCTCGAGTGTGTCCCACTGTTCTTAGATTGCTACCCTACCACGGCTCAAAGGAGTCGTGCAAACAGGTGGCAGTTGGGTGCAGTCCCGAGCACTTGGAGGCAGTGGCGGTTAGACAGGATTCGTCCCTCCCGGTATTGGGAGTAGATATCGTGCTGTGTCAGAGAGCCATTACGCAAAGTCCCTGGCCAGGGCAAGCGAGATTTTGCTGGTAGGTTCCAGTAGTTTCTCAGGGTGTAATGGGCTTCCCTCCGACACGACTTATACCGCTATTAGGGGACTGACGCTTGCCGCCCCCCTAGGCCCGATATGCGATAGTCTTGGACGAACGGACCGGACTGTATGGAGATTGTCACATCAGACTCAGTAGGAGTTCGGATGGGTTTACTCATCGGCCTTCTTATCGACAACTACCTGGGGACCGTTACGTACAGCTAGTGCCGCTTGCGGTCTGTGGTTAAACCCACTGCCAGCGTAGTAGTCGAGTCTCTAGAGTCCCACACAGAGAGTTTCCTACTCCAGGCGAAACGATATAGAGCTTGCATGGTTTTGCGACAAAGGGTTCGGACGCATACGTGCGTTTACGCGCGTACGACTTTCGGACAGTTTTTACCAGTCGGCTTTGGTTTAAGCCAGTTACTGGTATCCGGTTACTGGATTTATACAGTCTAAAGTTTTTCCGTATTTTTACGGATCGGAGGGGCGTTCTCGTAATTACTCGAGAAGCTTCTAGAAGATGTGACTAAGGAGGTTTCTTTTGGATAAGAGAGTGAGTCATGGTGGTGATTCATTCACTTCATTAATGCACATTTATTGCTTAATGACTCATGCTAATGAATCACCACAAGATATTTTATGAAGCATGCTTATTCATTTCCTTTATTGATTATTCTAAAATAAGAATGCTTCATAATATTATGATACACTCTCTCTCTTCTCTCATTATCTTATCTCACATTCTCTCTCCTCAAGCTCTCATCTTCAAACCCTAATCCTTAATCCTCATGTGTTGAGATCAAAGGATTAGTTAGACTAAACAATCCATAACCTTCACTCTTTATCATCCTTTCATCTTTGATTAGCAATCAAAGTTGATTAGTTACCTCAAGTTAGAGGTTTAGCTTGGTGTTTTGCTCTCGGGTGGATCGTCTACTACCTAGAGAAGGTCGAGGAGAACAAAGGAGGACGTAAAGAAGAAGGACCGGTTTCATTAGGTATAATCCCTAATCACTTGTGAAAAGAAACTCATAAGATACGGTTATTTATTGTTTAGCTTCGATTCAAGCGGTTAGTGGATGTTCGTTGTTTAAACTTGATTGTTTTTGAAAATTCCGCCTCCCCATAAGTACTGGGGTGAAGTACATCGACTTACAGTGGTATCAGAGGCTCGCTAAATAATAAATAACCTAGTTGCAAATTTGTACGAATTTCGAACGGAAAAACGAAACCGGAAAACCCTAAAAAATACTAGTTTCTGTCGAATTTAAAACGATGTCAGAAAATTTTTCAGGTGTGTTCAGAGAGCTATAAAGGAGTCCAGGAGAACACCCAAGAAATTCGAGCCCATGAATCGGCAACTCGGCCGCGAAAGCGCGGCGGATCGGTGGGATCCGCCGCCCTTCCGCGGCGCTTTGGCCGAGTCATGGACTCGTCTTTCTTGTGTGGGTCCCCTGTGACATTTGGGGTTTTCTGGTATATTTAATTATTGCTCAGGTTACTGTTTAACAGAGCAGATTTTGGAGCAATATTGAAGTTGTTTATTCGATCGAATTGTACAGTATTTGCGTATTGGATTATATCTGTGATTGTTTAATGTGTTCGTAAACCTCCCCTAACTGCTAGTATGTCGGTTGGCAGGGGGTTGCACATTTCTGAAATGGTTATATCTGTTTGTGCATATAAACTGTATTGGACTGTTGTGGTGTATAGCCGGGGTTAGCAATGGGTTATAGTTTAATTCATTTGTTGTAAATGTAATTTGTTGTAATATTATTTTCGCGGGGCACTTCCAGGTTGCGGTTGTAGCCACCGTTGTATTATTTCATTTTACTGTTTTTGCTCCTAGGACTGACCCAAGGTGGGGTACACAGACTGCCGGGTGGGTAGTTTGCCGTACCCATAGGGGTCGAGGGTGGGGTAACGGCTATTCATCACAACTGTGTAATCTGTCTTTTCTTGCAGGCTCAAAAGAAATACAGATTGCTTGCAAATCCAATATTGTTTATCTGTGTTCTGGAATGAATATCATTGCGTCAGACGAATGTAAAATATCTATATTATGATAGCTATTTAGACGTCACTTATGTTTTACACCCGCGCTAGCCCAGCCCCCGCTCTGTCGTTAGTTAAGTAACCTAACGGGTGATGACGGGACCCCGTGGCGAATGCGGATGGCATAAGAGGACGTTGTATTTTCGTTGTTTTCTGCAATGATAGGTTAATGATGGGACGCATTATCTATAATGCAAAGTAAAACAAACCAAAGTTTAAATCGTTGGAACAATTTAAACCACTCGGTTATTTTTAAAACAGATATTTTTTAAATGCGGAGATTTAACCACTCCTTTTAAAAGCTATCAGGTTCCTTCGGTTATATCAAGTTCACTACGTTCACGGTTTCGCCAAAACCAGTCGTAGCCCTCCGTCATTTCATTTAGGTATTCGGTAGTATTCAAGCTATGCACTTTTGGCCAACGTCATGGCATAGTGTTTGGTAGCTGCTGGGTATTCATTTGTTGCATAGATAGATGAGTTGGTTTGGGACAGTCGTATTATCATTTGGCCAACGTCAGGGATATATACGGATGGGTTCAAATTAACAAGATAATGATGGGTAGAACTTGACATGTGACTTATGACATTTTGACCAACGCCAAGGTCATAAGAGCATGGGGTAAAAACTTATATCGGGAATTTCTAAAGAAACTGAAATTTGCAAAGAACCAAGTGCATACCATTTTGAGTTTGATGAATGTTGGTAGCATTCCTACAACATTATCAGACGATGATATTTGGATCCCGATCCTACTGTGAGTATATGCTACTTATCAGGATATTCGTCGCTTAACGATCAATGCTATAAACCTAGTAGGTGTCCAGAAAAGTGTCAGCGGGGTTACGCCCCCAGAGAAAAGAGGTTACTTAATTAAGGAACTTCGCGAAAGCGTTGGAAAACCTCCCTCGAAGTATCGACACCGGCCTGGCTGAACGGTTAAGCAAGTATTGTACGGTGAGAATAGTCTTGGCTAATTCTTCTTTTATGGTTTGAGGAAGGATTCGAGAAACAGTGGGAGCCATCCAGTTTAGATAAACTAAAAACCACTCTAAACTTGCAAGAGCATCATGCTAAAGAGTTTTCTTCTCTCTCTCCTAATTGCAGCGACCCTGAAAATGACTGGACTTAAGTTACTTTTAGAGAAAAATATACTGACGGGGCCAAACTATAAAGATTGGCTGCGGAATGTCAAGATGGCTTTGACCTATGACAAACTGGGGTACGTCCTCACCGCTACGGCACCTGCTGTCCCTGGTCCCAAATCCAGTAATGCGGATAAGGAAATCCGCAAAACCTGGGATTTAGATTGCGCGAGAGCCAAGTGCATCGTGCTTGCCTCGATGAACAATGAACATCAGAGGAGGCACGAGGATATGTCCTTAGATGGCATATTTCTCCATACAAAGGAACTTTATGGAGAGCAATCTCGTATAGCAAGATACGAGACCTCAAAGAAATTGTTTCGAGCGAGGTTGGCTGTCGGGTCATCGGTAGGTGAACATGTCCTACAGATGATTGGCTATATAGAAGAGCTCGCAGACCTTGGGACGACTTTGGATAATGAGCTCTATACAGACCTTGTTCTCCAGTCCCTTCCTCCCACCTACGCCCAGTTTATCCTCAGCTTCAATCTTCAAGGAAAAGAAGTTGAACTTGCGGAACTCCTAAACATGTTAAGGAGTGCAGAGGGCACCTTGCAGAAGGCAAGGGAAACACCCGCTATGTTTGTTGGCGGTGCATCTTCTTCCGGGTCCAAGGCTAGGGCCAAAGGAAGGAAGAAGAAGGCCGCACCCAAACCTAGAGGAGGTGTTAGTAAGGTGAGAGGGAAGGGAAAGCAAAAGAAAGCAGTACCGATAGTTGGCCAGGATGAGTGCTTCCATTGTCACAGGAAAGGGCACTGGAAGAAGGATTGCAAGGCGTGGAACGCCAAGAACCAGGAACCGAAGCAGGCTGTGGCTTCGACTTCAGGTGTGTTTGTAATTGAGAATTGTCTGTCGATCAACTCTACTTCCTGGGTATTGGATACCGGGTCAGGATCTCATATTTGCAATTCATTGCAGGCACTGAGAAACCGTAGAGTGCTGAAGGAAGGTGATATGATCCTCAGGGTTGCTAACGGAGCTAGCGTGGGAGCTGCGTCCGTCGGGGATTATCACCTAGGATTGACGAGTGGACACATTTTGGTTTTACATAACTGTTATTTTGTACCCAGCTTAACGTGTAATATCATATCAGTTTCCTTGTTATCAAATAAAGGTTATGATTTCACGTTTGTAAGAGATGTTGTCAACATCCACCTTAATCATGGTTTGATTGGGTCCGGTATTCTAAATAACGGCATATATGTGTTAAACCAACTCCAAATTTTCAATGTCCAGAACACACTAAAGAGAAAGTCTCCAGATTTAAATAAAGCTTTCTTATGGCATTGTAGACTGGGTCACATCAATGAGAGAAGGTTGACTAAGTTGCATAGAGAAGGATATTTGGACACGTTCGAATATCAAACTTATGACACTTGTCAATCTTGTCTCAAAGGAAAGATGACAAAGACTCCATTCACTGGACAAGGAGTAAGAGCGAGCGAGCTCTTAGGACTCATACACAGTGATGTATGCGGTCCAATGTCTACACATGCGAGAGGTGGTTATTCCTACTTCATTACTTTTACAGATGATTTCTCTAGGTATGGATATGTTTTCTTAATGAAGCATAAATCAGAGGCCTTTGAGAAATTCCTGGAATTTAAGAGTGAAGCGGAAAACCAAACAGGCAAAAGTATTAAAACACTAAGATCTGATCGAGGTGGAGAATACTTAAGTGCCGAGTTCCTAGGTTACCTAAAAGAGAAAGGAATTCTCTCTCAGCTTACTCCTCCATACACTCCACAGCACAACGGTGTATCGGAGAGACGGAATCGAACCCTATTAGATATGGTACGATCCATGATGGGTAATGCTGAGTTACCGCGATCTTTCTGGGGATATGCGCTAGAATCAGCGGCATATATTTTGAACAGAGTTCCTACCAAAACTGTGCCTACCACACCATATCAGATGTGGAGTGGGAAGAAACCCTATCTTCAGTATATAAGGATTTGGGGATGTCCAGCTTTTGTCAAAAAGCAGTTTGTGGACAAGCTCGAGGCACGATCAGTAAAATGTATGCTTGTAGGATATCCAAAGAACTCCAAGGGATATTGCTTCTATTACGCAGAAGAACAAAAGGTTTTTGTTTCTCGTAATGCCCATTTTCTAGAACAACAAGTTTTAGAAAAGGATACAAATGGGAGCGAAATAGAACTGGAAGAAATTCCAGAACCACAAGCTGCTACTGAAAGTTTGGTAGAACCAGAGGTTCAAGAAGAACAGAACATTCCCGCACCCCTCCGCAGGAGTAGTAGGCCGTCTCATCCGCCTGAGAGATACTACGGTTTTCTCATAGACGGGGATAGAGAGGATTGCATCATAGATGATGATGAACCTACTGACTTCCAGCAGGCCATCCAGAGCGGCGACTCGGTACGATGGCTAGATGCAATGCGGACCGAAATGGAGTCCATGTACACCAACAAAGTATGGACTTTGGACTTTGCTCCAGATGGGGTAAAACCCATAGGATGCAAATGGATCTTCAAGAAAAAGATTGGTGTAGATGGACAGGTGGAAACCTATAAGGCTAGACTTGTTGCAAAGGGTTTTCGTCAAAGACCTGGTTTGGACTATGACGAAACTTTTTCTCCAGTGGCTATGCTCAAATCCATTCGGGTCCTTCTTGCTATTGCTGCCTTCCATGATTATGAAATCTGGCAGATGGACGTAAAGACGACTTTTCTGAATGGAAATTTAGAAGAGAGCGTCTATATGGATCAGCCAGAGGGTTTCAATCAGAGTGGGAGCAGCGGGAAAGTATGCAAGCTGCTTAAGTCCATTTACGGACTAAAGCAGGCATCGCGGAGTTGGAACATCTGTTTTGATGAGACAGTCAAAGAATATGACTTTATCAAAAATCCAGATGAACCGTGCATATATAGTAAAGTTGTGGCCAGAAGTGTCGTATTCCTCGTCTTGTACGTGGATGACATTCTATTGATAGGAAATGACATTCCTATGCTACAATCTGTCAAAGGATTCTTGTCACACAGGTTCTCCATGAAAGACCTGGGTGATGCCTCTTACATTCTGGGGATCCGGATCTATCGTGATAGATCCAAGAGGATGTTGGGACTTTCGCAGTCCAGGTATATCGACACTGTACTGAAAAGATTCAGTATGGAAGATTCTAAGCGCGGTAATCTACCGGCTTGTCACGGAATCACCCTCTCCAAAGAAATGTCTCCCAAGACTGATTTGGAAAGGGAACGCATGTCTATTATACCCTACGCTTCTGCGGTAGGCTCTATAATGTATGCGATGTTATGTACCAGACCAGATGTAGCTTACGCACTGAGCGTGGTAAGCCGGTATCAGTCAGACCCAGGGGAGAAACACTGGATAGCAGTAAAGAACATTCTCAAGTACCTGAGGAGGACTAAGGAGATGTTCTTGGTTTACGGCGGAAAAGACCTCAGGTTGGAGGCCTTTGCCGATTCCGGCTTCCAAAGTGATAAGGACGATTTCAAGTCCATGTCGGGTTATGTCTTTACCCTCAATGGAGGGGCGGTGTGCTGGAAGAGCTCCAAGCAGGACACCGTTGCTGACTCGACGATGGAAGCGGAGTATATAGCTGCTTGCGATGCCGCAAAAGAAGCAGTCTGGATGAAGAAGTTCCTAACAGAACTTCAGGTGGTTCCTACCATAGTTGATCCAATACCTCTGTATTGCGACAACAACGGAGCTATAGCTTTAGCGAAGGAACCAAGGTCCCATCAGAAGTCCAGACACATCTTGAGGCGGTATCACCTGATCAGGGAGATCATTGATCGTCAGGAGATCGAGGTTCGGAGAGTTGCTTCAGAAGAGAACATTGCTGATCCATTCACGAAGGCCCTTCCTCAGATTCAGTTCGAGAGGCTGCTCGAGATCATTGGTCTGCGATATGCCAGTACATGGCCCTAGTGCAAGTGGGAGATTGTTAGTGTTTATGCCATAGAAGGCCATTACTGTATCATACTAGCTTGTATATTACTTAATGGAAGCTTGGGATATTCACATGTATATAACAGTCTTGCTAAACATGGTAGTATGCTACTTGGTTTTTCTATCTTAATATATGAGTGTACGTATTGATAGAGCTCTTAGGATCTTGCTTGTCTACCAGCGTTGTGATGGCAGTCACACTAGTGGGGGCTGGGTAGTCTACAAGCACATCCTTATTCAGGTCCCCGGTCGTTGGATTATCGAGACAGAGCATCGATACTCCGGAGTAGACTGGTGTGTACGCTTCTCATCCCAGTTGGGGAGATGGTCTGTCCCACAGCCGTCAGTACGTCGTACTGGAGATAGTATACAGGTGCTCGTTAGGTTACGGGTACACCGGACAGGACTCACAGGGAACTGTTGGTTGGTTTGATACCAGTCGTCAGTAAACAGTTCCCAGGTGACATGAGTACAGCGTAGTCCGCAGACTTGACACTGCTACTTCGCCTCGAGTGTGTCCCACTGTTCTTAGATTGCTACCCTACCACGGCTCAAAGGAGTCGTGCAAACAGGTGGCAGTTGGGTGCAGTCCCGAGCACTTGGAGGCAGTGGCGGTTAGACAGGATTCGTCCCTCCCGGTATTGGGAGTAGATATCGTGCTGTGTCAGAGAGCCATTACGCAAAGTCCCTGGCCAGGGCAAGCGAGATTTTGCTGGTAGGTTCCAGTAGTTTCTCAGGGTGTAATGGGCTTCCCTCCGACACGACTTATACCGCTATTAGGGGACTGACGCTTGCCGCCCCCCTAGGCCCGATATGCGATAGTCTTGGACGAACGGACCGGACTGTATGGAGATTGTCACATCAGACTCAGTAGGAGTTCGGATGGGTTTACTCATCGGCCTTCTTATCGACAACTACCTGGGGACCGTTACGTACAGCTAGTGCCGCTTGCGGTCTGTGGTTAAACCCACTGCCAGCGTAGTAGTCGAGTCTCTAGAGTCCCACACAGAGAGTTTCCTACTCCAGGCGAAACGATATAGAGGTTGCATGGTTTTGCGACAAAGGGTTCGGACGCATACGTGCGTTTACGCGCGTACGACTTTCGGACAGTTTTTACCAGTCGGCTTTGGTTTAAGCCAGTTACTGGTATCCGGTTACTGGATTTATACAGTCTAAAGTTTTTCCGTATTTTTACGGATCGGAGGGGCGTTCTCGTAATTACTCGAGAAGCTTCTAGAAGATGTGACTAAGGAGGTTTCTTTTGGATAAGAGAGTGAGTCATGGTGGTGATTCATTCACTTCATTAATGCACATTTATTGCTTAATGACTCATGCTAATGAATCACCACAAGATATTTTATGAAGCATGCTTATTCATTTCCTTTATTGATTATTCTAAAATAAGAATGCTTCATAATATTATGATACACTCTCTCTCTTCTCTCATTATCTTATCTCACATTCTCTCTCCTCAAGCTCTCATCTTCAAATCCTAATCCTTAATCCTCATGTGTTGAGATCAAAGGATTAGTTAGACTAAACAATCCATAACCTTCACTCTTTATCATCCTTTCATCTTTGATTAGCAATCAAAGTTGATTAGTTACCTCAAGTTAGAGGTTTAGCTTGGTGTTTTGCTCTCGGGTGGATCGTCTACTACCTAGAGAAGGTCGAGGAGAACAAAGGAGGACGTAAAGAAGAAGGACCGGTTTCATTAGGTATAATCCCTAATCACTTGTGAAAAGAAACTCATAAGATACGGTTATTTATAGTTTAGCTTCGATTCAAGCGGTTAGTCGATGTTCGTTGTTTAAACTTGATTGTTTTTGAAAATTCCGCCTCCCCATAAGTACTGGGGTGAAGTACATCGACTTACACAACGATCTTGTTAGGGTTTGTAGGCTTTCCAGATAAATTTTAGAATATGTTAAAAAGTTCGACCGGATATAAATACCCAATTTTTCCCCTATCGGGAAATTTCCAAGTGTTGGATTTTTCCGTAGTTTAATGACGTTCTAAGTAGTGCATTTTGGGGCAGTACGGCGTGCCACATGTGATGTTATGTGTTGCTGGATATGTTATATTGGATCGTCGTGTTTGAATAGCCGGGGGTTTTTATGTGAGATGAGTGTTTTTCATTTTCATTCATGTAAAAACTTGTATGTAATATTCTTTTATTGGGGCACTTCCAGGTAGCGGATGATGTCACCATTTTTATATTATTTACTTTTCCGCACTAGGATAGACCCAAGGAGGAGGGCACAAGTAACCGGGTTCTGGAGTCCAGTGGGAGACCAACTCGAGGAGTCGAGGCCGGGTCTCCTAACTCCAGAATTGGTAGGGTTGCTTGCCGCTCTCGTAGGGGTCTAGGGGTGTGGGTTTGGCTATTCATTACGACCGTGGAATCCGTGTTTTATACTGGCTCGTATTGAAAACACGGACGTCCTAGTATATCCAATATTTCATATGTTTCTTCTGCTGCGATATCTGTGATGTGATCATGTGATGTTCTGTGATAGATACAGTATATAGTATATATGATATATTATATAGCCGTTACTTATGTTTTACACCCGCGCTAGCCCTGCCCCGCTCTGTCGTTAGTTACCTAACCTAACGGTGCATGAGGGGACATCGAGGCGAATGCGGATGGCATAAGTGTACGTCGTATTTATCTGTGATGTTTAGGTACTTAAATGATGGGACTTCATTAATGTGATTAATGAAATTAAAGAAACCTAAGATGTTGTAGAATCAAATTTCAAAATAAAGCACGTAGCTACAGTTCTTGCTTTGCACAGCGGTATATGTGATATATCCTGCACCTTATTCGATAAGGAAAGGACCGAGATCCCTTTACCGGGAGTGACTCCTTTAGCAATAACTGGCAGATGCTACACCCTCGGTTTGTCTTTTGATTGCTTTTAAGATTTTTTGCTTTGCACAGTGATATATATGATATATCCAGCACCTCATTCGACGAGGAAAGGATCGACGATCCCTTCACCTGGAATGACTCCTTTAGCGAAAACTGGAAAAGCCTCAAAAACACTCCATTTTAAAATCATTTGATTCTACAACGATATCAAGTTCATTACGCAATAGGTTTTCAGAAAAACCTGTCGTAGCCCTCCGTCATTTCAGATACGTACTAGTTAGTATTCGTGCTGCGGTTGTTTGGCCTCCGTCAAGGCGTAGTGTACGGTAGCTAACTAGTGCTTATCTGCTAGCATATGATGCGATTGGATTAGAGTATTCGTACGGCGTTGTTTGGCCTCCGTCAAGGGTCGTGCGGGTGGGTTTAATTCAATCAGGAAATGACGGGTTGAACTTGACTAGCGGACTATGGGTTGTTTGGCCTCCTTCAAGGTCATAGAATGCTAGGGGTAAAATATTATCGGGAATTTCAAGTGTTGAAATTTGCAATGAGATTGCATACCTTCTATGAGATAGTTGGATCCCGATACCCGCTGCGAGTAATTGTTACTCCTGGGAGAGTTTTATACATTACAATTAGCCGATCAAGTAGGTGTCTAGAAAGGTGTCAACGGGGTTACGCCTCTGGGAAAACGAGGTTTACATTAATTAGGTTCGTGCGAAAGCACGGGGGACCTCCTTCAAAGTACCGACACTGGCCTGGCTGAAAGATTGGCGAACTTCTAGTGTGTAATTAATCCCGGCTAGTCTTTCCTTTTAGGGTTTGAAGGAAGATTTGATAAAAAGCAGTGGGAGCCATCCTGATTAGATAAAATAATAACCAATCTATTCTTGCAAGAGCGCATGCTGAGTGTTTTCTTCTCTCTCTCTCCCGGTAGCGACCATATCACGCCTTAATCAAGATAATAATACGGATTATTGACCGAACCCGCTTGTTATACTGAGCTGGGGAACGTTGGTCCCGCTCCAACTTATAATTGTTATAAGACAGAGCAGGAGATTGGGGAATACCAGATTTCCCGTGCCGCCCAAACGAAGAGAGTGCATGTTGATGCATCATCTTCGGGTGTGTTCATTACAAAGAACTGTTTCTCAGTATCCTCCGTATCCTTGGTATATGATACCGGATAAGGATCCCAGATATGTAATCTGTTACATAGGGCTACAAAAGGGTAGAAAAACTGAGAACGGGTGATAAGTTTCATGAGGCAGAAAACGGGGCAAGTGTTGCAGCCAAGTCTGTCGGTCACTGTCACCCTGTATTACCGATACATTGATTCTGAACGAATGTTATTAGATACCGAACCTGATATACAAAATCATATCAGTCTCTTTATTAGTAAAGAAATGATAAAATTTTGTATTGTTGGATAATGTTTTGAACATTTCCTATATCAGAAGTTGATCGGTTCAGGCACGTTATCTAAAAGCATTAATGTTCTAAATCAAACTACAGTTCTTTGTATACAGAACACACATAAGAGGAAGAGTTCAGAAATGAACGGATCCTTCTTGAGGTATTGTAGACTAGGTCATATCAATGCGACCCGACTAGCTGAAGTTACATATAGATGCATATTTAAATCAGTTTGAATTTACATCTTATGAAACTCGCCAGTCATGTCACAAAGATTAGATGTCCATAGCTCTGTTTATTGGAAACAGAGAAAGAGTTAGTGAACTCTTGGGATGATACATGTTGATGTATGTTAGGTCCCCTGTCTACACATGCCAAGACTGGTTCTTTATACTTCATTAGATTCTCTGATAATCTCTCAAGATTCAGACATATGTTCCTGTTGAAACACAAGTCCGAACCTTTTGAGATATTCACAGAATATGATTTAGAAGTAGAGAACCAAAATACGGGTATAAGTATTATGTCCTTTGATGTGATCAAGGAGGAGAATACTTGAGCACGGAATTCCTGGATTATTCTAAAGGAGAATGAGATTCTCTCTCAGCATTACTCCTCCGCATACACCATTGCGCGATGGTATATCGGGGCGGAGCAGATACACCCTATTAAATATGGTGTGCTCTATGATGAGTACTACTGAGTTACCTTTTTCCTACTGGGTGTTATGCACTTGTGAAGTTGCATACCTATTGAATAGGGTTCAAATCAAATCAATTGCCTACCACTTCATATTTGATATGATAAAGGGAAGAGCCCATATCTTAAGTTAGTTAAGATTTGGGGTTGTCCGGCCTATGTCTAAAAGCAAAATCCGGACAAGCTCGAGGCAAGGTTAGTTATGTAGAACTGGAAATGTTCCAGCTATACAAACTACAGCAGATGATTTGGTACAACCAGAGGATTCAGTAGATACCAACGAACCTCAGCCCCTCCGCCGATCTAGTAGGGTTCCTCACCCACCTGAGAGATGCTTTGGTTTCTCTATGACAGTGGAAGCGAGGATTGCATCATGAGATGATGACCCAACTAGTTTCGAGCTGGCCATCAGGAGTGAGACTCTGTATGAATGGCTGGATGTTTAGTGATCTGAGATGGAATCCTTGTACACCAACAAAGTATGGACTTTAGTTGCTATATCTGAAGGGTTAAATCCCCATCAAGAGCAAGTATATCTTGAGAAGATTACTTGGTGTAAATGGAAAAGTTGAGACTTTCAAAGCTAGACTTGTTAAAGGTTTTCGTCATTGACCAGGCACGGATAATGATGAAACCTTTTCAAGTAGCTATGCTTAAGTCCATCCAGATCCTACTTGCCACGGCTACATACCATAACTACGATATCTGGCGGTTGGGTGTCATGACTGCTTTTCTAAATACTGATTTAGAAGAGTGCGTCTATAAGTACACAGCCAGAGGGCCTCGTAGACAGTGGGAGCAGCGGAAACGTGTGTAAGATGCTTTATATGATAAAGCAGGTATCGCGGAGTTGGAACATCTGTTTTGATGGATTAGTCAAAGAAGTTGACATCATCTTAATGGTAGATGAACCTTGTATGAACAAAAAGGTAGTAGGGAGTATGGTGGCGATCCTCGTAGAGTGCGTGGAGGACATACTCATGCTAGGAAAGGAGATTCCTATGCTACGCTCGATCAATCTCCGCTTATCACAATGATTCTCCATATAGGATCAAAGTGATACCTCCTAAATCCTGAGTTTTAGATCTATGAGATAGATTTAATTGGATGTTAGGATTCTCACTAGTTGTAGTGAGATGGTATCAATCGATCCTGGGGAGAATCACTGGAAGTGTTCCAGGGTGATAAAGACGACTGAATGTCAGTCGCAGGCATTGTCTTTACCCTCAGTAAAGGGACGGTATGTTGGAAGAGTTCCAAGCTAGATACCGTGGCATACTAGACGATAAAGGCAGGATACATCGCTACTAAAGATGCTACCAAAGAGGCTGTTTGGGTGTATAATGGTTCATGAGATGAACTATGTTCCTACCATTGTGAGACAATGGAGTTGTGGCTTATGCCAAGGAACGTCCGTCCCATCAGTGATCCAGACATATTCTAAGGCAGTATCACCTGATCATGGAGATGGTTGATCTCCAGGGTGATCGAGGCAAGGAGAGCAGACTCAGAGGATAACACGGCGGATCCACTCAGGAAGGCCTATTCCCAGAGAGAGACTTTTATGGGATGGTTGAGTATGAGATACTTCGACCACTGCTACAGATGGCCCTAGTGCAAGTGGGAGATTGTTAGTTATATGTATGCCCTAGAGGCCATTACTGTACATAGGATGTATATTGTAGTGGATGCTGGGACATATATAGGGAGGACTTTCTTGCTCGACATGATAGTATGCTATCTGGTTACTCTTTACCTTAACGCGTATACTGATTGTCTCTCTGTTACATGTTGGTAAAGCCCTTAAGATGTGTACTTGACTACCTGGACTGTGATGCAGATCATACTAGTGGGGACATGGTAGTCCATAAGTACATCCTTCAAAGTCCCTAGTCGTGGGTGTATCGAGACGGGGCATCGATATACCAGAGTAGACTAGCGTATACCTTCTCGACCCATACAGATGGGCGATGGATGATCCCATATCCATTGGTGTTTGACATCGGAGATGATATACGGGTGCTAAGTAGAGACTGGGTACACTGGACGGACTCGCCGAGAACTCCCAGATGGTATTATACCTCACGTCAGATGGCAGTTCTCTGGTGACACTGGTACAGAGTAGTCTGTTGACCCGAGATCGTCATAGAGTCTTGTGTGGTTCCCACTGTGCTCTGATTTCCATCTTACCACGTCCAAGAGGGCGTGCAAAACGGTGGTTTTTGGGTACAGTCCCGGGTCACATGGAGGCAATGAGCGATAGGAGGGGATTCGTCTCTCCCGGTATAGGGGGTTGATGTTGCGCTGTGTTCGATTGGCTATAACAGGAAATCCCTGGCCAGGGTTGCTGAGATTTACTGGTAAGTGTTACCAGTAGTTTCTCGAATTGTTATAGACCTCATATCGACACGACTTATCGAGCTATTGGGGTCTGACGTTTACCACCCCTAGGCGAGATATGCGACATATCAGACGATCAGACCGGACTGTACGGTAGTGTTACTGGTCGGATTCACTGGAGTGTGAGCGGGCTTTCTCGTCGCTCTTCAGATCGCTCAATACCCGGGTGGCCGTTATGTTTAGCAGACCGCTTGCGGCTTGTGGGTGTTTGATATGATCATCACCTGCTGCCGGCGTATTGACGAGTCTTTAGAGTCCTACACAGAGGTTTCCTGGCTCAAGCAAAACGAAATAGGAGCGCATATGAGATATGTGCGGGACCGAGAATAATACCAGTATGTGATACTGTATTCGATTCTCGTGATGTGACATTGATCGGTTATATGCGATATAGCCGAGTTATCGGATCAAGTGTTGATTCGATAAGTTGTTACTGATGATACCAGTCGGTTATGTGCGACATGACCGGATCATTGAATCAAGTGTTGATTTAATGATTTAATGCATAATTATATATTTGATATATTACTTTGCATTAACTAGTATCGGTTCACTTTAAATGGATTTTCTCGCTCGAATGTGCACATTGTATATACGATATAGTTTTGTGCACTTACTTGTATCATGTTTGATGATACATGGTTTTTGGTTAAGTGTATAGAATAAAACTATGGTCAAGATGATGATTAGGGTTTTGCATATTCTTTTAATTATTTGCTTATTCATTTTGGAAAATAATTAAAGCATAAAAGAAGAAAAACAAAATGGTTATCTTTCTTTATTCTTCATGAAGCTTATTGAAGCTTCATGAAACTTTGACCACTTAACCATTTTGTCTTCTTCTTTTGACCCTAACCATTGATCTAACCTAAGTTAATTCTCTACACCTAACCATGGTGAAAATTATGATAAGATTATTATTCTTTTCTATTCTAAAAAAACTTATCATAATTTTTATCTTCTTCTTGCTCTTCTTCTTCTTCATGAAGAAGCTTGTCTTCATCAATGGCATATTGAGAATATGAGTGTGAAATCCAATTCTAAAGTGAACCCAATTCCTATTTCTTCATCCTCTACCTCTTGCCAAGTAGTAGAGTGTGTTTACTTCACAAGATTCTTGACTTGGTGAAGTCGGAGCTTGATTTAGCGATGCCTCGACGTAGATCATCTTCGGCACGTCGTCGATGACCTAGCCAGCTTCTTCTCCGATGAAGCCGACGCAAGAGCCCGGATTTCGGATTTGTACAGCGGAGATGACTTCTTCATGGAGCTATGGAGCTGGACAAACGGATCTACAAAGGTTGTATATCCGGATCTACACAGGCGGGGACTTCGGACGCTACGACAAAGGGAAAACAGGTGGTAGGCTTCACTTAGCCAGGAGCGTTGGTGAGTAGATTTAACATCTACAGGGGAATCGCCCGCATGGCGTTATGTGTCTGGGCTAGAAATGACTTGACTTGTCGCATATTCTATTTCATATTTAGAATTGCGCATTCACCCAACTGCTTAGTTATTGTTGTGCTTGGACTAGTATCCTTAGGACACTGCACTATTATTGAAGGCTCATGTTGCACGAGCACTGATTGTATGCCACACACCGTCAATAATTGTCATGTCACGCACAACGCACTTATAGATATGATATTGTTTGGTTAGGGACATTGAGACATTGATTCATATTTCTTTACGCATATGACATATAGCATACCTGTATACCCACATGCTTACACATATGCCTTGACATGCTTACATGCTAGTTACCTGTATACCTATAGGATATTGTACCATTAGTGATAGGTACATACACACATAATGACATAGCTACATGTATACCTTGCATACATACTTCACTTATACCCGGAGGGTATTTTACATCATTACTGATAGATAGATAGATACACATATAATGCTATACCTTCATGTTTACACACATATCTGGTTATAGCTACATGTTTATCTTTACTTGATGTTATTTAGAATTGGAGAAATTAGGAACCGCATAAATTTATATTTAACTTGTTGCAGTTAAATAGCTGCTTTTCCTTTATATGCTTACATTACAGTTTTTTGTTGCATAAATTATATTCATGGATTTTCTCATTAAGATATGGATTTTTCATGATGTTTTCTGGATTTGGGGACCATGGGAGTTCATGAAATTATGCATTATTTGAAAAACTCAGTTTTCCATGATATGATATTTCAGCAGCCACCATGAGATTTATCGGTTCGGATATATATATACCCCACGCGAGGAACGGAGGGGTCCGTGTGCGGGTACATGGTGGGGCCCGGAGGTACCCCGGGACAAGAATCTCAGTGAGGAGATGAGTTAGTGGGGGAATCATACTTTCCGGTGACATTACCAATGACTCAGCGGTTATCATGGGGATACCGACGGGAGTCATGTACGTATAGATACATCGAGAGGCGAGGGTCAGAGCTAGGCACTCGAGCTTTCGGGATAGCGTATGATATGTACCTATCAGGGTGCCAGTCGTGGTGACACCACCTGATAGACCTGCATTTCTGGGTCGATGCTTGACACATTGGTTTCATGATATTTCTTTTTACTCCTTTGTATATATAACAGAGGTTTAGGCCACTGTTATATGCCCTTACACCAATATTAGTGGAATGGGACGCTAATATATGTGTATTGACATTAAATTATGTACATCATCATATTTATTAATGCAAATATATTTAGGATGTTAGAGTTTTACTTCATAATTTGATTTGGGATATAGGGGATTCATTTGATATTGGATACATGATATTTATGAGATTGCTGATTTGTACATTCAGGATATATGAGATTTATTCGATATTGTACATTCAGGATTTGTGAGACTTGTATGATAAGAGAGCCAATTTAGGGGATAATTTGAGGAATTGGGATTTGGATTTGTCTTGATGGATTGTGATCCTACCACGATGTCAGGATTCCGTGGAAATGACATATTTCATTTCATACTTCACATTTATTGTTTATGCATTGCTTCATGTATTAGTTGTACCTGCTAGTGTACCTTTCATGATTATTGCATTCATATGACTTTTTATTGCTATTAATTGCACATGTTAGATTCACACTGTACGTGCATACTTGCGATTACCTGCATATGTTATTTACTATTCACGAGTTGACAACTCACCCCCGTTGTGCCACAGGTGTTACAGAGTGTTCCCAAGAGTAGTCGAGGGTGGCTATTCATCTATCATCTTTTGCTACAGATATCGCATCGGCTCACAGTGTGCTGTTTTGTTCAGGTGGGTTTTGGTGGTTATTTGTATTTGTAGTGTATATTCGTTGTATCTTGTACTCTCCATCTACTATTTTCATATTGACTTAGAGACTTGGTGAGGACGATGTTGTATATTATGTTGTGACTTGTTGTCTTTTAAATAGTTTCCTTTCTATCGTCTTCTATTTCTTCGCTACGGCGTCGTATATTTTTTGTGGTGGTTGTTTTCCGCCTTTGGGCGTGGATTTGCACCCGTTGGGGATGCTTTACTTTATATTTATGTTGTACCCATTTTTGGGGTTGGTTTTTATAAAGGAGGTGCAGCCGAAATTTTCAAGAAAGAAAATTGGACTTAAAGAATTTATACTTAAGATTTTTTTTAAAGGTTTAAACAATGTTTCTTATCTTTTCTTGTCTTTTAATGGTTTAGATTTATGGGTTTTTGGCTTTCTTTTACTGCGTTACGCTTGTAGACGTTTCGTAGTATTAGGGTCGTCACGTGCCAATTTCGGGTCGTGACAAAGTTGGTATCAGAGCGCTAGGTTTTACCTTTCGGAGTGTAGGATGACCTTGGTATGATGGATTAGGTTGCTTAAGCAGAGTATCGTAGTGTGTGTATGTCTGCAGCATACTCACGATGCAGTACTCCGCCTAAACTGACCTAAGTACAATTGCTTGAAATTCCTTCCTTGATGATTCATATCCTTGTGATTCGATTTCCGTGTTCATATCGAATCCTATCCCTATTCATAGACTTTGCCGCCAACGACTATGGGGACTCAGAGAGGTGCAGCGAGGGCCGAGGTCAGAATTGACTCGGGTAGGACGGGGACTGACCAGGATGGCACGCTCGTTGCACAGGTGCAGACGGATCCGCCTTCGACAGATAGTATCGCTAGGCTTGTGGCAGAGATGCAGGACTTGTGCCAGACGATGAGATCATTAGTTGATGTCGTTCGAGCGCAGCGACATGAGGTTGTCACCCCCGTTTCACAGTTGTTCCTTAGGATCAGCATGCAGCAGTCCGTCAACTACTTAGCACCAGTGGATGCAGCCCCAGTTGACGAGGCACGTATTCCAGAGACTCTGAGAGTTCCGGAACAGTGGAGGACTCGTACCGGTGTACCAGCCCAGAGACAATGGCTTAGTCGTCGAGACAAATTTTGTGACCGCCGTGGGAGTAGCAGAGGCTTTGGACGAGGACAGTCATTCAGCTCTTATCCCTAGGAGGGTCAGCAGCAATCGTATGGATGTTTTCGATGCGGAAGCCTTCATCACTTCGTCAGGGATTATTCTTTAGCACTGCGTCAGTATCGTATTTAGAGAGGTCGTGGACGTGGAAGGTTTTCTCAGAGCGGACAGTCTAGCAGAGGAAGATTTCAGTCAGTTGCTGGTAGAGGGCAGACACAGGAGTTTGCTTCTACTCATCGGGGCGCGCGGGCATCCAATGCAGAGTTTTCAGGTATCCTTAATTCGTAAGTTCTTTTGATGTATTGGTTTGTTTTTGACACTTTGTTCCAAGGTTGGGATGAAGATCGTGTTAGTTAGATCAGTCGTTTGTTGTGTTAACTTTTGTCAGCGATTCTTTTGTTGCGCAACACGTAATTCAGTCGTCTGCCAATTGGTTAGGAGATTTGTCCGTCACTTTGATCCTTCTAGAGATGTTGGATTTGACGTTCTCCTGGACACGGACTGGTTAGTTACGTGTTAGGCGTCTGTGGACTACCATGAGAAAACAGCTAGGTTTTGTTTTCCCGGCGAGTCAATTCTTGTTGTGCAGGTGGATTGTCGTGCCTCCTCTCACAGCTTGAATTCAGCCTTTTTTGCTATTCGGCTTTTAAGGAGATGTCGTGGATTCTTGGCGTTCATTCGTGATACCGTAGCCACATAGGGTTTTTGGACCGGTTTTCTTTCGTGCAAGAGTTTTCCGACGATTTTCCAGAGGAGCTTGCGAAGCTTAGGGAGCTTAAGAATCAGCTGCAGAGTTGTTTGTTGGGGAGTTTTGTGCGTCTGAGCGTTTCGCTTTTGGAAGCTCCTATTTCTGTTTGTCAAGGAGAAAGACGGCAGTTTGAGGTTGTGTATTGATGGATCGTCAATTGAACCGGCTTACGGTGCGGATAGGTATCTTTTATCTCACATTGGCGATTTCTTCAATCAACTCCAGAGTGTGAGACATTTTCTAAGTTTGTTTGGGATCAGGTCATCATTGTTGCGGGTTCGGAGTGATGACATTCCGAATACTGCCTTGTGCCTGCTACGGGCTTTGTTTGTTTTGGTGGTGTCATTGGACTCACCAATGCCCTAGCAGCATTCGTAGATATGATGAACCAGATTTCTTCAGGTCGTTCCTCGACCAGTTATTGTTGTGTTATTGACGACATTCTAGTCTATTCAATGTGTCGTGAGGGACAGGAGTAGCACTTGAGGATTTGTTTTGCAGACATTGGGAGAGCCCCAGCTGTTGCTAGATTCTCGGAGTGTTCCTTCAGGCTTCTTTGTGTTGACTACTAGGTCTTGTAGTTATGGGAGACGGTTTTCGTATGGTCCCGAGGAAGATCGAGGCCGTACAGCTTTGGCCCAGGCTTGTGTACGGACAGAGGTCCGCAGATTTTTGGGCTTAGCCGGTTTTTATCGCCGTTTCGTGCAGGATTGCCTGTGTATCGCTGTACAGTTGACTGGACTGACCGGAAAGGAGGTTCTTCTTCCTTGGACTGAGGCATGTGTGCGGAGTTTTCGGCAGTTGGAGATTCGATTGACAACTGCACCAGTTCTTTCTTTGCTTTCTGGTTCGGGCGACTTTGTTGTTTAACTGTGATGTTTCGCGAGTGGGGCTCGATTGTGTAGGGTTACTAGGCACACTAACAAGGCTCTACAAGGCATCGACCATGCCAAAATTAAATTTTTATGTGCCGAACAACCCTAAGCAAGATTGTATACTAGAGTTTAGGGTTTCATATGCTAGTAAACTATGTTTACAACTAAGTGAATACGATATACAACCTTTGTAGATCGGTCCTTCACTTCTTTAGCTCCTTGTTGAAGTCCCTTCGCTGCGATCGTGGTTCTCCCGGACCCTTGCATGGCTTCACGAGGCGAAAGGCGCGTCCTTGCTTGGACTCTTCGATGCCGAAGATGATCTACGTCGAGGGGATGCCAACTCAAGCTTCTACTTCACTAACTTGAGAATTAGTGAAGTAAACACCCTAAACTAAAGAGCTGGTCTAGTAGAGGATGGAGAAATAGGAAGTGGGTTCTCTTTAGAATTTTATTTCTCACAATCTATCTCACTTTGGATCAAACCCTAGCAAGCTTTTTCTCTTTTCAAAATCAAGAAGAAGAAGAAAAGAAAAAGATGAGGATAATGATCAAGTGAGAAGGCTAACCATGGTGAGTGAGTATCATATACTAACTCTTGTAGAGCCATAACAATAGCTAATTCAAAATGGTTAGGTTAATAAAAATCTAAAGTAAAACAAATTATGTGGACTTTGTCAAAGCATCCATAAGCTTCTACAAGCTTCATGCTTATGACCTAAGCATCACTAATTTGTAATTACTTTAAATAAATATTAACCACCATCTAAAATAGTATGGTGTATGTCTTGCACACCCATGTATAGTGTATCATCAACCATGATACAGAAGAAAACACTTTTAATATATATATCACATATATATATATATTCAAGTGTACATATGAGAAAATACCTAAAGAGAACAAGTGTTAGTTAATGTAAACCAGTATATCAAATATACAATTATACAATAAATTATTAAATCAATACTTGACTTAATAATCCGGTCATATCACATATAACCGACTAACACCCAATATATCGACTTATCGAATCAACACTTGATTCGATAACCCGGCTATATCATATATAACCGACCGATAAAAAAAGTCACGAGAATAGAATACGGTATCACATACACACATTATTCTCGGTCCCGCACATATGACATATGCGCTCCTATTTCGTTTTGCCTGAGGCAGTATAACCTCTATGTAGGACTCTAAAGACTCGTCAATACGCCAGCAGTAGGTGATGATCACATCAAGCACCCACAAGCCGTCAGCGGTACTAGCTGGACATAACGGCTTCCCGGGTATTGAGTGATCAGAAGATCAGCAAGCAAGCCCACTCCAACTCCTGTAAAAGCCTACCGGTAACACTTCCCGTACAGTCCGGTCTCCTCGTCTGATATGTCGCATATCAAGTCTAGGGGTGGTAAACGTCAGACCCCAATAACCGATAAGTCGTGCCGATGTGAGGCTCATAACGGGTCGAGAAACTACTGGTAACACTTTCCAGTAAATCTCTAATCAGTCCTGGCCAGGAACTTCCCTGTTACGGCCAATCGAGCACAGCGCAACATCAACCCCCAATACCGGGAGAGACGAAATCCCTCCTATCGCTCAATGCCTCCATGTGACTCGGGACTGTACCCAAAAACCACCGTTTTGCACGCCTTCATGGACGTGGTAAGGTGGAAATCAAAGCACAGTGGGAATCACACAAGACTCTATGACGATCTCGGGTCTACAGACTAACCTGCACAAGTGTCACTAGAGAGCTGCCATCTGACGTGAGGTATAATACCATCTGGGAGTTCTAGGCGAGTCCGTCCAGTGTACCCAATTTCCACTGAGCACCCATATACCATCTCTGATGTCAAACACCAATGGATATGGGATCATCCATTGCCCATCTCATGGGTCGAGAAGCGTATACGCTAGTCTACACCGGTATATCGATGCCCCGTCACGATACACCCACGAATAGGGACCTTGAAGGATGAACTTATGGACTACCATGTCCCCACTAGTATGATCCACATCATAGTCCAGGTAGTCAAGTACACATCCTAAGGGCTTTACCATCAACATGTAACTATAAGACAGTATATAGAGACAAGTATACATGTTAAAGTAAAGAGCAACCAGATAGCATACTATCATGTCGAGCAAGAAAGTCCTCTCTATATATGACCAAGCATCCAATATAATATACATCATCTGTACAATACTGGTCTCTAGGGCATACATACAACTAACAATCTCCCACTTGCACTAGGGCCAGCTGCTGTAGTATCGAATACCAAGCATCCCGAAGAGTCTCTCAAACTGTATCTGTGGAATGGCCTTCGTGAGTGGATCAGCAGTGTTGTTCTTTGTGTCAACCCTCCTGACCTCGATCTCCCGGCGATCAACTATCTCCCGGATCAGGTGATACCGCCTCAGAATATGCCTGGATCGCTGATGGGACCTGGGTTCCTTAGCCAAAGCCACCGCTCCATTGTTATCACAATACAAAGGTATTGGATGCTCAATGGATGGAACCACTCCAAGTTCAGTAATGAACTTCTTGATCCAGACAGCCTCTTTGGAAGCATCGTTGGCAGCGATGTATTCAGCCTCCATCGTCGAGTCTGCCACGGTTTCCTGGTTGGAACTCTTCCAGCTAACCGCCCCTCCGTAAAGGGTAAAGACAAATCCCGACTACGACTTAGAGTCGTCCTTATCACTTTGGAAGCTCGAATCGGTAAAGGACTCCACTTGGAGTTCTCCGTTACCATACACCAAGAGCATCTCTTTAGTCCTTCGCAAGTACTTGAGAATGCTCTTCACAGCTGTCCAGTGACTCTCTCCAGGATCAGCTTGATACCTACTCACTGCACTTAGTGAGTATGCTACATCGGTTCTGGTACATAGCATCGCGTACATGATAGAGCCTACTGCCGAAGTATAGGGTATCCCTTGAATGCGAGCTCTCTCCAAATCAGTCTTGGGAAACATCTCTTTGGAGAGAGTGAGCCCTGAGATCGTAGGTAAAAACCCACGTTTGGACTCTTCCATACTAAACCTCTATAGTATGGTGTCAATGTACCTGGATTAGGACAATCCCAATATCCGTTTAGATCTATCTCTATAGATCATAATTCCCAATATGCAGGAAGCATCACCAAGATCTTTCATTGAGAATCTTTGTGATAATAAGAGCTTGACTGATTGCAGCATAGGAATGTCATTTCCTATCAAGAGTATGTCGTCCACGTACAATACAAGGAAGACAACCTTACTCTCTGCCATCTTCTTGTAGATACAAGGTTCATCTACGTTTTTGACGAAATCAAACTGTTTGATAACGACGTTAAAGAAGATGTTCCAACTCCGCGATGCTTGCTTTAATCCATAAATGGATTTAAGCAGCTTGCACACTTTCCCACTGCTCCCACTATCTACGAAGCCCTCTGGCTGAGTCATGTACACGCACTCTTCTAAATCACCGTTTAGAAAGGCGGTCTTAACATCCATTTGCCAGATTTCGTAGTCATGATATGCAGCGATGGCAAGCATGATCCGGATGGATTTAAGCATAGCCACTGGAGAAAAGGTTTCGTCTTTGTCCACACTAGGTCTTTGACGAAAACCTTTTGCAACAAGTCTAGCTTTGAAAGTCTCCACTTTCCCATCTACACCAAGTTTTTTCTTGAAGATCCACTTGCTCCCAATGAGTTTAACCCCTTTAGTCGCAACTTCCAAAGTCCACACTTTGTTAGTGTACATGGATTCCATCTCAGACCGCATTGCATCCAGCCATTTCACTGAGTCCCCACTCGTGATGGCCTGCTCGAAGCTAGTTGGGTCATCATCAACCATGATGCAATCCTCGCTCCCACCATCCATGAGAAAACCGTAGTATCTCTCAGGTAGGTGAGGAACCCTACTAGATCTGCGGAGTGGCTGCGGTTCATCGGGAACTACCGAATCCTCTGGTTCAACCAAATCTTCTGTTGTAGTCTGTATTGCTGGAACCTCTTCCAGTTCTACCTCCATGCCACTAATCTCTTTTTCAAGAAATTCTTTTTCTAAAAAGGTGGCATGTCGAGAAACAAACACTTTTTGTTCCTCGGTTTGGTAGAAGATATACCCACGCGAATGTTTGGGATATCCAATAAACTTACACAGAATGGACCTTGCCGCGAGTTTGTCCGGATTTTGTGTTTTTACATAGGCCGGACAACCCCATATCTTAACATAATTAAGACATGGTCTCTTTCCTTTCCATATCTCATATGGAGTGGTTGGCACAGATTTGGTGGGAACCATATTCAATAGGTATGCAGTTGTTTCCAGAGCATATCCCCAGAAGGAAATAGGTAACTCAGCTGTGCTCATCATAGAGCGCACCATATCTAATAGGGTGCGGTTCCTCAGTTCCGATACACCGTTGTGCTGTGGTGTATATGGTGGAGTTAGCTGAGAGAGAATCCCATTCTCTTTTAGGAAGTCCAGGAATTCATTGCTCAAGTATTCTCCTCCTCGATCAGATCGTAGGATTTTAATACTTTTTCCGGTTTGGTTCTCGACTTCCTGTTTATATTCTCTAAATTTCTCAAAAGCTTCTGATTTGTGTTTCATCAGGAACACATATCCGAATCTAGAGAGATCGTCAGTGAATGTAATGAAGTACGCAGAACCATTCCTGGCATGTGTAGACATGGGGCCGCATACATCACTATGTACTAGTCCCAAGAGTTCTGTAACTCTCTCTCTCTCTGTCCCGTAAACGGAGTTTTGGTCATCTTGCCTTTGAGACATGACTGGCAAGTGTCATAAGATGAAAATTCAAACGGGTTCAAATATCCATCCTTATGCAACTTGGCTAGTCGTGTCACATTGATGTGACCCAGTCTACAATGCCACAAGAAGGATTCGTTCATTTCTGAACTCTTCCTCTTGTGTGTGTTTGTTATACTTAGAACCGTTGATTGATTTAGAACATAAATGCCATTGCACAACGTGCCTGATCCAACCAAATTTGGGTTAAGGAAAATGTTCATAACATTATCCTGTAATACAAAATTATATCCTTCTTTACTCAACAAAGAAACCGATATAATGTTGCATATCAGGTTCGGCATGTAATAGCATTCGTTCAGAATCAATGTATTACCGGTTGGCAATACAAGGTGATATTCCCCGACGGTTTTAGCTGCAACAATTGCACCATTTCCAACCCTTTTGACTTTATCACCTTCTTCAAGTTCTCTAACTTTCCAAAGCCATGTAACTGATTACATATATGGGATCCTGACCCGGTATCTAATACCCAGGACATAGAGCAAATGGAGAAACGGTTCTCTGTAACGAACACACCCGAAGAAAATGCATCAACATGTACTTTCTTCATTCGGGTGGCATGGGAATCCTGGTATTCCCCTATATCATGTTCAGTCTTATAACTTTTATAAGAAAGAACGGAACCAACGTTCCCCAGCACAGTATAACATGCGGGTTCGGTCAATACACCCATATTATTATCTTGATTAAGGCATGATATGGTCGCTACCTGGAGAGAGAGAGAGAAGAAAACACTTTAGCGTATGCTATTGCAAGATCAGATTGGTTATTATTTTATCTAATCAGGATGGCTCCCACTGCTTTTATCAAATCTTACTTCAAACCCTAAAAGGAAAGACTAGCCGGGATTAATTACACCCTACAACTTCTCCAATCTTTCAGCCAGGCCAGTGTCGGTACTTTGAGGGAGGTTCCCCGTGCTTTCGCACGGACCTAATTAAAGTAAACCTCGTTTTCCCAGAGGCATAACCCTTTTGACACCTTTCTAGACACCTACTTGATTGGCTAATTGTCCTGTGTAAAACTCTCCCGGGAGTAACAATTACTCGCAGTGGGTATCGGGATCCAACTATCTCATAGAAGGTATGCAATCTCATTGCAAATTCCAACACTTGAAATTCCTGATAATATTTTGCCCCTAGCGTTCAATGACCTTGACACAGGCCAACAAACCATAGTGCGTTAGTCAAGTTCAACCCGTCATTTCTTGATTGAATTAAACCCATCCGTACGATCCTTGACGCAGGCCAACAAAGTCGCACGACCATCCTAATTCAATCTGCATCATATACATAAGCAGATAAATACTAGTTAGCTACCGCACACTACGCCTTGACGCAGGCCAACAAACGTAGCATGAATACTAAGTAGGACTTATCTGAAATGACGAAGGGCTACGACAGGTTTTTCTGAAACCTATTGCGTAATGAACTTGATATCGTCGTAGAATCGAGTGAATTTTGAAATGGAGTGATTTTAAGGCTTTCATTAGTTTTGCTAAAGAGGTCACTCCCGGTGAAGGGATCTTGGCTCTTTCCTTATGGAATAAGGTGCAGGATATATCATATACATCACTATGCAAAGCAAAACTCCAAAAGCAATCAAAAGCAAACCGAGTGTTGTAGCATCTGCCAGTTTTGCTAAAGTGGTCACTCCCGGTGAAGGGATCTCGGCTCTTTCCTCATCGAATAAGGTGCGGGATATATCATATATATCGCTATGCAAAGCAAAACTGTAGCTACTCTTTTTGAAAAATTTGATTCCACAACATCTTTTAGGTTTCATTTCTTTCATTAATCACATCAATGAAGTCCCATCATTTAAGTCACCTAAACATCAAAGATAAATACGACGTACACTTATGCCATCCGCATTCGCCTCGATGTCCCCTCGTGCACCGTTTGGTTAGGTAACAAACGGCAGAGCGGGGCAGGGCTAGCGCGGGTGTAAAACATAAGTAACGCCTATATAATATATTATATATACTATATACAGTATCTATCACAGCACATCACATGATCACATCACAGATATCGCAGCAGAAGAAACATATGAAACATTGGATATACTAGGACGTCCGGGTTTTATTTTGAGCCTCTATAAAACACGGATTCCACGGTCGCGATGAATAGCCAAACCCACACCCCTAGACCCCTACAAGAGCGGCAAGCAACCCTACCAATTCTAGAGTTAGGAGACCCGGACTCGACTCCTCGAGTTGGTCTCCCACTGGACTCTATAACCCGGTTACTTGTGCTCTCCTCCTTGGGTCATTCCTAGTGCGGAAAAGTAAATAATACACAAATGGTGGCATCGACCTCATCCCGGAAGTGCCCCAATAAAAGAATATTACATACATTTAATTTTACAAGAATGAAAATAAAAACTCTCATCTCACATAAAAAAAACCCTGGCTATTCAAAACGCAACGATCCAATATAACATATCCAGCAACACATAACATCACATGTCATCAACGTAAGTAAATATGCACATCCCAATTGTCGTTGACATATAGCAACGAAACCGGCGATATCACATGTTACACTTACGGTCATAGAAAAAAAGTGTAAAACTACAACATTGTGGTATCAGAGCCTAGCTAGAGCATTAGGCGATGTGTTAACAAAGTTAAAACCCCAATCGAACCCGGAAACGCCAATTTTACCCCCTCTCTGGACAATTTTTAAAAACTGGGTTTTTTCTGAATTAAAAATACCTAAAAAATTCAGCAGGGTTTTCTAAGAATTACGGTGCAAATTTGATGACGTAATCAGTACGGACCGTCGCGGTTCCGCGGCAATACCCTACTTGTGCCGCGGAACCGCGGCCGTACAGTGATATTGGGCTTTTCTGTTTGCACAGTAATTCTTATTTCTGTGATTTAGTTTTTCTGGGTATTTTTAAATTAACTCAAGTGTTGAGTATTTTGAGGTTTATTTTGTAATCGTCGATTCGATCGGGAAATTTAATTTTGTTTTGTTATTCCGGATAATTTAGAAAGTATAAAAATGTTCGAACGGATATCATTAACTCAATTTTTCCCGGCACAAAAAACATTCAAGTGTTGAATTTTTCTCGGGTTTAAATCTTTCGGAAATACGTGCATATGACGTGATGGACCCTCTAGAAGACAACAAACCTTAACTCGATTATATGACCGTCTTGAACTACCTTTTGAACCTTAGGGTTTGGGGCAGTACGACGTGCCACATGTGAGGCGTTGGCATGACCCTTCTACGGCTGGACCGTTGCTACTGTGACGTATTCTGGAATTTTTGAACTCCGCTCAAGTGTTGAGCTATTATGGAAATCTTAGGTATTTGATTATTCGATCGGAAAGTTTAATACTGTCTATTTATCTGGAATGTGATACAATATTTGGAATCCACAATCTCTTTAGACATCGTAAATCCGAAATATAACATATTTCGCTTTTGATGCATAATTGTATGAATTCCACATATTGTATCACATTCCAGATAAATAGACAGTATTAAACTTTCCGATCGAATAATCAAATACCCAATATTTCCATAATAGCTCAACACTTGAGCGGAGTTCAAAAATTCCAGAATACGTCACAGTAGCAACGGTCCAGCCGTAGAAGGGTCAAGCCAACGCCTCACATGTGGCACGCCATACTGCCCAAAACCCTAAGGTTCAAAAGGCAGTTCAAGACGGTCACATAATCGAGTTAAGGTTTGTTGTCTTCTAGAGGGTCCATCGCGTCACATGCACGTATTTCCGAAAGATTTAAACCCGAGAAAAATTCAACACTTGAACGTTTTTCGTGCCGGGAAAAATTGAGTTAATGATATCCGTTCGAACATTTTAATACTTTCTAAATTATCCGGAATAACAAAACAAAATTAAATTTCCCTATCGAATCGACGATTACAAAATAAACCCAAAAATACTCAACACTTGAGTTAATTTAAAAATACCCAGAATAACTAAATCACAGAAATAAGAATTAATGTGCAAACAGAAAAGCCCAATATCACTATACGGCCGCGGTTCCGCGTCACAAGCAGGGTATTGCCGCGGAACCGCGGCAGTCCATACTGATTACGTCATCAAATTTGCACTGTAATTCTTAGAAAACCCTGCTGAATTTTTTAAGTATTTTTAATTCAGAAAAAACCCAGTTTTTAAAAATTGTCCAGAGAGGGGGTTAAATTTGCGTTTTCGGGTTCGATCGGGGTTTTAACTTTGTTAACACATCGCCTAATGCTCTAGCTAGGCTCTGATACCACTGTAGGGTTACTAGGCACACTAACAAGGCTCTACAAGGCATCGACCATGCCAAAATTAAATTTGCGTTTCCGGGTTCGATCGGGGTTTAATTTTGTTTTGTTATTCCGGATAATTTAGAAAGTATTAAAATGTTCGAACGGATATCATTAACTAAATTTTTCCCGGCACGAAAAACATTCAAGTGTGGAATTTTTCTCGGGTTTAAATCTTTCGGAAATACGTGCATGTGACGCGATGGACCCTCTAGAAGAAAACAAACCTTAACTCGATTATGTGACCATCTTGAACTGCCTTTTGAACCTTAGGGTTTGGGGCAGTACGGCGTGCCGATGTGAGGCTCATAACGGGTCGAGAAACTACTGGTAACACTTACCAGTAAATCTCTAATCAGCCCTGGCCAGGGACTTCCCTGTTACGGCCAATCGAGCACAGCGCAACATCAACCCCCAATACCGGGAGAGATGAAACCCCTCCTGTGGCTCATTGCCTCCATGTGACTCGGGACTGTACCCAAAAACCACCGTTTTGCACGCCTTCATGGACGTGGTAAGGTGGAAATCAAAGCACAGTGGCAATCACACAAGACTCTATGACGTTCTCGGGTCTACAGACTAACCTGCATAAGTGTCACCAGAGAACTGCCATCTGACGTGAGGTATAATACTATCTGGGAGTTCTAGGCGAGTCCGTCCAGTGTACCCAGTCTCCACTGAGCACCCGTATACCATCTCTGATGTCAAACACCAATGGATATGGGATCATCCATTGCCCATCTCATGGGTCGAGAAGCGTATACGCTAGTCTACACTGGTATATCGATGCCCCGTCTCGATACACCCACGACTAGGGACGTTGAAGGATGTACTTATAGACTACCATGTCCCCACTAATATGATCCACATCATAGTCCAGGTAGTCAAGTACACATCCTAAGGGCTTTACCAACATGTAACTATAAGACAGTATATAGAGACAAGTATACATGTTAAAGTAAAGAGCAACCAGATAGCATACTATCATGTCGAGCAAGAAAGTCCTCTCTATATATGACCAAGCATCCAATATAATATACATCATCTGTACAATAATGGCCTCTAGGGCAAACATACAACTAACAGATTGTGTACTGAGCTGACACTATAGAGTTATCTCTTTTGCTTCCCGCCAGTAGGAGGAAGTACGAGCAGGATATCCCACTCATGATCTAGAGATGGCCGCGGTGGTCGAGCGTCGAAGATTGGAGACACTACTTGTTCGGAGAGTCGTGTCAGATTTTCACGGACAACCAGAGCTTAATGTACATCTTCCTGCAGCGGGTTTTGATTGTTGAGACAGCACCGTTGGATGAAGCTTGTGTAGGATTGTGTTTGTGAGATCCTCGTTACCCGTGGCAAGGCGATTGTGGTAGCTGATGCCGGAGTCGTAGGCCCGGGGTTAGCTTGTTCCAGCTGTGCGCAGTGTTGAGATAGTTTTCTGCAGATTTACAGTTCTTGTGTGATCGTTGAGTACAGCTTATGTTCGCCTCTACTGAGGGGACAACTTGCTCATGTCTGTGCCCGACCACTTTTCCTTAATCGTTTTCGCAAGGCACTGCCCGCCGATGCTCGTTCGTCAAAGATTCTTGAGCATACTTGGCTGGGTAATGATTCGGAGTCCTTGATTTGTAACAAGGGTGTGCTAAGTTTAGGGACACGTTTATGTACCTGATACTATTGGGTAGAGACATGAAATCCTAGAGGAGGCACATATGTCAACTCTCTGTACTCATTCAAGTTCCACCAGCATTTGACGTGACTTGTGAGATAGTACGGGTGGGCATGGATGTAAAAAGAAGTTTCGGATTTCATTTTGAGGTGTCTGTCTTGTTGTGTGTTAAGGTTGAGCATCTGAGACCGGCTGGAGAGTTGCAACCTTTAACCGTTCCGGAGTGGGAATGGGAGCAGGTCTCCATGAATATTCATTGTGGCGTCTACCCAGGTTTAGTCAGGGTGTGACTCCATTCGGATGCTTGTTGTCCGGTTTTACTCGGTTTGCTTAGTTGTTCTTTGTTAAGTTGTGCATTGCACGGAGTTCGTTCGAGGGTCGTGTCCAATGAAGGCACCCTGTTCGCTTACCGTCTTGGGCAGAAGCTTCAGGAAGCCTTGGGTACTGGTTAAGCTTTAGCTCCATCTTTCCATCCGCAGGATGATGGGTTTGTGAGAGCGGGCTATACCAGACTCTGGAGGATATGTTTGTGCGTTCGTGTTGTTGTTGTCGGAAGTTGGGGATCGTCACTCGCCATTGTCAGGATTCTCCTTCGATAGTTGTTATCAGGAGACACTCCAATTGGCAACCTTTAGGTTTAGGGGTTAGGTCGTGTCGATCACCAATCTGTTTTTCTGACTCTGTGTTGTTGGATTTTTGGACCCCAGCTAGTCTAGAGACTTTGGAAATGATCCATTTGTTCAGGTCAGGATGATGACAGTCCTGTACGGACAGAGATCTTATGCCGACCAGGGTGGTCGCAGGCCTGAGTTTGCAGTGGGAGATCATGTATTCCTATGGATTTTTCGATAAATGACGTGTGGAGCTTTGGGAATCTTATCCCAGGATTGTAGGTCCTTTTGAGATCCTTTAAGCGAGTTAGTTCGTTGTCTTTAATTTGGCACTTCCGCCCAAATTATTGAGTTTTCACCCCGCATTCTTTGTGTTGATACTTTGCAATTACCTTCATGACTTTTTCACATGATTCAGCATTAGACCATTTGCTTTGACGCGATCTTTTCGCTGACCGGCAGCCATTGGTGTTAATGCCCTGACAGGTGGAGAAACTTCGGTCAAGGGTCTTGCAATCTGTGGAGAGTTTTCTTGGACGTAGCCGTATAGTGAGATGATCACTCGGGAGGCTGCGAGCGAGAATTGGGAGTTTTGTATTCTTCTTTTTGAAGGTACGCTTAGTGAAAATTTTAATTCGGGACCGAATTTCTTTTTCAGGGGGAAGATTGTAACATTTCAGAAATCGTTTTGCGAATTTTTTCTGTTTTAGGCCAAAATAGTCGGTATTTTTCATTTTAACCCGATTTCGATCAAACTTTCGTAGAAACTTACCGGCACCTTTTTAGCTAAAATAAAGCTTGTGCGCGAACTTTAGGGGTATTTGGGAGGTTTTGGTTCAGATAGAATTTTTCCCATATAAAATATTATTTTAAGCGGTATTTTGTGCACGTAAATCGGGAAATTTCTTCTAAATGAAATTTTTTGGATATCATCACTACAATTATATTTAGAACCTTCTTTTTAAATATCTAGATATTTTTAGTGCAAAAGGTTTTTGAATTAAAAAAAGAAAAGAAAATGAAAGAAAAGGCGTCATTTTTGCATTTAATGAAGCAATTAATGAATTAAACTAGAACTTTCTTCTTCTTTTTTGCACAAAACACCCCCCACACCCTCATGGCTGGCCTCTCTCTCCCCCTTGCTGCCCTTGTTCTTTCTCACCCATTTTTCATCATTTCTTGCACAAATAAATCATGAAAAATCCAAATTAATTCATAGAAATTCAAATAAAATCCAAAACCTTCTTTCTTCTTCACAAAAGTTGCTTGGATCTTCATTCTAGTGAGGATTTTGGAGGCTAAAGTTTTATTTTATTCTTGATTCAAGTGGTGTTCTTGAAAGTATAAAATCCTAACCCTAATCTCTAATTGTTACTTAATAATTTATGCTAGCATAATAAGATGTTAGTTTAAGCTTTAAATTTCATGTTTCAAAATTCTTGAAATGGTTTTAGAAATTCAAGTTAAGGTTAAAGCTTAATTTAAGTGTTTAATATTTAATTGAAGTGTTAATTTGTGTTTAGGAAAAGCTTAACCTAGTAGAAAATGCTAATTATTGTTAATGAATATTTTGTTTAATTAAGGATTTTTTTGCTTACTAGGTTTTTGCTAAAACTCATTTTGCAAGTGTTAAAAATATAGAAATGGTTTAGATAGCTTAGTTAAGCTATTTTAAGATGTTTGTAATCGCTAGATATGCGTTAGCTTGAAACTAGTGCGAAATATTGCGGTAGGTTGTTTACTAGGTTTCGGGGTTTTTCCGATGTGGGTTCGTTTGGTCGTTGCGAGGTTATATCTATTTTATTCTTCGTAATTGTTTGTGTTGTATTCCGCGATCGGGACGATCGGAGTCTAGAATTGGTGTTTCGTAGTTTAGCGACCCTAGTTAGGGTTTTTGACCGATGTCTTGCGCGTTAGATGCGCTAAGTGCGCAGTGTAATTTTCTGGCCGTTTTCGTTTCGTTTCGTTGTCTTTTCGTCGATATAGGATATTTAGCTTATGTGATGTGTTTGTGAAATTTTAGGTTCGCAGACGGGGACTTCGGACGCTACGACAAAGGGAAAACAGGTGGTAGGCTTCACTTAGCCAGGAGCGTTGGTGAGTAGATTTAACATCTACAGGTGAATCGCCCGCATGGCGTTATGCGTCTGGGCTAGAAATGACTTGACTTGTCGCATATTCTATTTCATATTTAGAATTGCGCATTCACCCTACTGCTTAGTCATTGTTGTGCTTGGACTAGTATCCTTAGGACACTTCACTATTATTGAAGGCTCATGTTGCACGAGCACTGATTGTATGCCACACACACCGTCAATAATTGCCATGTCACGCACAACCCACTTATAGATATGATATTGTTTGGTTAGGGACATTGAGACATTGATTCATATTTCTTTACGCATATGACATATAGCATACCTGTATACCCACATGCTTACACATATGCCTTGACATGCTTATATGCTAGTTACCTGTATACCTATAGGGTATTGTACCATTAGTGATAGGTACATACACACATAATGACATAGCTACATGTATACCTTGCATACATACTTCACTTATACCCGGAGGGTATATTACATCATTACTGATAGATAGATACACATACCATGCTATACCTTCATGTTTACACACATATCTGGTTATAGCTACATGTTTATCTTTACTTGATGTTATTTAGAATTGGAGAAATTAGGAACCGCATATATTTATATTTAACTTGTTGCAGTTAAATAGCGGCTTTTCCTTTATATGCTTACATTACATTTTTCTGTTGCATATATTATATTCATGGATTTTCGCATTAAGATATGGATTTTTCATGATATTTTCTGGATTTGGGGACCGTGGGAGTTCATGAAATTATGCATTATTTGAAAAACTCAGTTTCCCTTGGTATGATATTTCAGCAGCCACCATGAGATTTATCGGTTCGGATATATATATACCCCACGCGAGGAATGGAGGGGTCCGTGTGCGGGTACATGGTGGGGCCCGGAGGTACCCCGGGGTAAGAATCTCAGTGAGCAGATGAGTTAGTGGGGAACCATACTTTCCGGTGACATTACCAATGACTCCGCGGTTATCATGGGGATACCGACGGGAGTCATGTACGTATAGATATGTCCAGAGGCGAGGGTCAGAGCTAGGCACTCGAGCTTTCGGGATAGCGTATGATACGTACCTATCAGTGTGCCAGTCGTGGTGACAGCACCTGATAGACCTGCATTTCTGTGTCGATGCTTGACATATTGGTTTCATGATATTTCTTTTTACTCCTTTGTATATATAACAGAGGTTTAGGCCGCTGTTATATATGCCCTTACACCAATATTAGTGGAATGGGACGCTAATATATGTGTATTGACATTAAATTATATACATCATCATATTTATTAATGCAAATATATTTAGGATGTTAGAGTTTTACTTCATAATTTGATTTGGGATATAGGGGATTCATTTGATATTGGATACATGATATTTTTGAGATTGCTGATTTGTACATTTAGGATATATGAGATTTATTCGATATTGTACATTCAGGATTTGTGAGACTTGTATGATATGAGAGCCAATTTAGGGGCTGATTTGAGGAATAAGGATTTGGATTTGTCTTGATGGATTGCGATCCTACCACGATGTCAGGATTCCGTGGAAATGACATATTTCATTCCATACTCCACATTTATTGTTCATGCATTGGTTCATGTATTAGTTGTACCTGCTAGTGTACCTTTCATGATTATTGCATTCATATGACTTTTTATTGCTATTAAATGCACATATTAGATTCACGCTGTACGTGCATACTTGCGATTACCTACATAAGTTATTTACTATTCACGAGTTGGCAACTCACCCCCGTTGTGCCACAGGTGTTAAAGAGTGTTCCCGAGAGTAGTCGAGGCTGGCTATTCATCTATCATCTTTTGCTACAGATACCGCATCGGCTCACAGTGTGCTGTTTTGTTCTGGTTGGTTTTGGTGGTTATCTGTATTTGTATTGTATATTCGTTGTATCTTCAACTCTCCATCTACTATTTGCATATTGACTTAGAGACTTGGTGAGGACGATGTTGTATATTATGTTGTGACTTGTTGTCCTATAAATAGTTTCCTTTCTATCGTCTTCTATTTCTTCGCTGAGGCGTTATATATTTGTTGTGGTGGTTGTTTTCCTCCTTTGGGCGTGGATTTGCTCCCGTTGTGGATGCTTTACTTTATATTTATGTTGTACCTATTTTTGGGGTTGGTTTTTATAAAGGAGGTGCTGCCGAAATTTTCAAGAAAGAAAATTGGACTTAAAGAATTTATACTTGAGGTTTTTTTTAAAGGTTTAAACAATGTTTCTTATCTTTTCTTTTCTTTTAATGGTTTAGATTTCTGGGTTTTTGGCTTTCTTTTACTGCGTTACGCCTGTAGACGTTTCGTAGTATTAGGGCCGTCACGTGCCAATTTCGGGTCGTGACAGTCTCGGAGTCCTCGTGAGGTACCTGCATATCACATATAGCATTATATATGAAATCACGCACGAAAACCAAAATGTCGCATGAAACACCTATTGGTTAAAACCTATAGTGTCGCAATGCAAAACACAACCAATAACCCTAGTCGTTGGCGTTCAAATGCCATACGACGGAAACACAAATCCAAATACTAAATTCGAATTCATTAAAAAGCCGCAAACGAAATCAAAAATCTTGAAAATCAGCTCCAGTTTTTACCCTAGGCCAAATTAGCCAATTTTGCACATATGGAGGGTTTAGTTTACTGGAGATGGAGCTATAGACGAAACACGAAGCAAAATGCCCCAGATCTGGCCGCAAATTGCGGCCAGAAGGAATTTTTCTGCGGCCTGGGTAGAGGGTTAGGGGCTAGGGTTTCTGTGGGGGGTCCTAGGTTGCCTGCATTTATCACTGTCTTTGCTAATTAATTTTTCAGGTCCCCGAGTGTTAGCAGATTTCCAATTACCATCATATTTTCACAGTTTTCCGATGTCTGGGTTTCTATGTTCGTATTCCGGGGTTTATTCTATGGTTTCATTTAAGATACAATCCCTACAGGGGTCATAAGGTCTTTACTAACATCAATTACAGTTCACAATTCAAAATTTCTCAAAACCCTCATCTAGAAATTTCTAGGTTCACAAAACCACTCGATATCGATACTAAACATATATGGATGCCTAAAGAATTTAAATACTATTCTAAAGGTGCAGAAATTACCTCAATTGGCAACTCAAGAATTTTCTTGAGTTGCCCAAATTCCTCCAAATCCGATTTTTCTTGGTTCAATGAGCTTCCCTTGAGCTTGTGCATATTTTTAAACAAATGGGTATGGGGTTTTGGTGAGTGTTTTGACATGGGTCATGAGGGTTGAAGTTGGGCTTGAGGATGAAGAAGGAGATGGAAATGGTGGGGGAAAGATAATTGAGGCAGACCCTTTCTCTCTCTCTCTCTCAATTATTCTCACCCCCTCTCTCTCTCCAAGCATGCCATGTCTCATGATTATGTCCCCTCTCTCTCTCTCCTCAAGTCATCATTTTCCCTTATCCTTTTCTTTTCTCACTAAAATGAAACCATAACATGAAAACAACACAAAGGAACATGTAACCAAATGAAATATGTCATGGTGCACCAACCATGAAAACTGTAGAAATACGGATTTGGCTTAATCGTGATTAGCAGTGCACTAATCGGTTTTTTTTAAACTGCATATAATAAATTTTAAAAATGCCAAATCCAATAAATATATCTTTAAATGGATAAATCATTTTAATTTCAAATTATTTCACAATTATTGGTGTATATTTATACCCTTTTTCGAAAACCCCAATTTCGCAAATCGGCAGTTTTCGGGAAAAATATTATTTTAATATTAAATTCCAAAAATAATAATTTATGTTGTTCTGAAATGTTACACCAAGTAACCAAGGCCACAAAACAAAAGACTCATTTTATTTTAAAATATTCTGAATTCAGTGAAAACGGAGATATAGACAGCATTTCTTTTAAATCCGAAGACGTTACATGTGGATAAGGTATGTAATCACTCCAACAAGGTTCCAGATCAGTTTTTTTTCAGACATATAGCTTCTGTTAAAAGCTCAATAATATCCTTCATATTCACTTTACTTTATGAAGTATCCTTGATATTACTTAACTCAGAACAAACCTGTTCGATCCTAAAGATGTTTATCAATTTTAATTGTTTACAGACATGTTAGACATTTATCAAAATCTCAAAACACATAAGGCACGTGCAAGTGATATAAAAGACGTATATTAGCAATGGTTAAACACAAGGGATGGTTATCTTTCGGGTCGTCAATCTCACAACAAGGATTTAGTTATTTCAAACTTATCAATCGAATCGTCAGACTTTGAATCTAAGTTCCCCCGCTAGCTAACATGACAAAGTTTTTATATTTTTAGGAAAAAATTTCAATTTTTATGGGTTTTTAAATATGTATACAATGCAGAATATACACATGATGCAGCAAAACACGAAGTGCTCACCCCCAATCCTGAGTTTTACGATGTCCTCATCATTGCCTCCATCTCCGGTAGCTAGACTTAGACATCAGGGTGAGAATTTTTATTCAAAGAAAAAGAAAAAACCTAAGACTAATTACAACATATACAGTTTAAAAGATTGGGTTAGTCCAGAAATTAATACCAGCCATTTAATGATTTTTTCTATATAGTGCAATGGCTAGCAAAAGAATATGTATATACAATAGAAAAAGAAAAAGAAAAAGAAAAGGTATATGTTAGATGTTAGTGAAGGGCATGGGCATGTAAAAGTAGGGATCAGAAGACGCTGAAGGTGAAGACGATGTTTTGAAGAGGTTAAAAAATTGTTCACTGGATGAATTGAATGTTCATAAAGCACGTGTTGAGTTCCAAAGTTAAGTTCGTATAAAAACTGGTGTTCATCCGCAAAAAGTTCGACAAAAGAAAAGTCCTTAGGATGTTCCCAAATTGATCCTAACTCAAACTCACCAAGAATATCAAGTTCATTCGAAAAAATTTCCTCAAAACTCGATTTGAAAGAATATTTTTCAATGCTGTCTTCCTCCCTAAGATTTTTCACAATCCTATTCTTATCACTATAGCTCACAGACTCTCCCAATGCAATTTCTCCCTCATCACATTCACAAATGGGTAGATATATGTCATCGAAAAAAGTAGGTCCCCACCCTAACGTTTCTTCCGAAACAATATCACTAGGTGATACAAAAATTGTAGGTTCCTGATCATTGATCTCTTCTGGCAATCTATCCAAACCATACCCGTCAAAATCATAAGATTCCTCCTCTAAAATTGGAATGCAAAAATTAGTCGGAGGATTTTCTTGTGTGTCCTGATAACACTTAGTCAATTCAATCGCATCGCCATCTATGGAATCATCAAAATTCAATTGATCGTTTATCTCGCTTGGAAGACTTTCTAGATATCAGACATTCACATTATTGGGTTCCGATTGACTGTGTTTACTCCCTAGAATCCTCTCAGCTAAATGTTTCGCTTGTTTTTCTATTCTTGCCAAATACTGAGCTTGAGCGTGAAATAATTGCTCAGACTGCTATATACACAGGGATAGCGTAGCAGTTGTTTGATTCTCAACCTCAATCATCACTTCAATACCCTTTTCTAAAGCGGTCAACCTAGCATCCAACTCACTATCATTCCCTAATGATGGTTCAATTGTTTCAGGTTGGAGGGGTTGTGATGGTGGTGATGCTAAAGCAGTCAATGTGTCGACCTCTTTCTCTAAATCCTCTATCATTAGGTCTCTAATTGAAGAGGGACATGGTTCAAGAGTGTAGGTGGGTGACTATTATCAAAAATCTAGGACGGTTGGTCACCCCCTAAGAAAGTACAGTCGTCATGAATGTGGGAAAAATCATGGCAATTTGAACAAGTGAATTGGGATTGAGTATAAACAAAAGAATAAGAATCGTGAAAAATTGAATTAAATCGTGTATCACCCATATCAACAAGAATTCACAAATATAACAAAAATAAAGAATATCACACCCTTAGCAGTCTATGGTATGCTAGTCAACTAGACCTGCTCCAGAACCCGATTATCGAAGTAAAACTGTGTCGAGAAATGGGCTCAAGATATACGGATCACGAAGCCAGGTAAGTGCAAGAGAGAAGGGGATGTTTTCCAACGCTTTCACGAAGTTCCTTAATTAAATAACCCTTTCTCTTGAACACTTGCCTAGACACCCCGTGAATGATATACCATTAAGCGGTGTTCTAAACACAGCAACTTCTCCTAATGAGCGCGAGGTCCTTAATGTCAAAGTCTAGTTGATTTTAAATTACTGTGGGTATGCAAGAATGCAGTTTTTGTGATTTGTGGGGTACGGAGAAAAGGTGATGAAATCTTTTACCGTATCTTGTTTGGTCTTTTTGCCCTTAATTCCGTATTAAGATGCAAATCCGCAATTAATAAAAGAATTTAAGAAATCAAGAAATTTAAGCAATTCTTTTTCGTTTTTAATTTAAGAGCTGCAACAAATACGGTTAGTTCTCTGTTCAATTGGCGGCAAGTTTGTGCGATGAATCCTGCAGAAGATAGAAATATTGGATTGTGTCGGATTCGAGAAGAATGTGTTAGGAAATTACGTACCGAAATGATTTGGGTTAAAAAACCCTTTGAAAGTGATCCGAGTCTTTGATTGTTCGCTTGCGCGGGTCAAATTACCCGGATATTTGGCACTATACTTCACTAACGTCTTGCAATTGAATTTGAGCCTCGCTCCGTACGATCGCTAGTTCTAATTCCGTAAAAAAACCTGAAATGTCGGAAAATACGATATTTAGTGTCAAAAAGCGTTATATGTGCCCAAATTCCTGCACACCTAAAATTATAAAAATTAAGCAATACCACCAGAGTACAAACACTTCACTGGAGATCACACAAGAACAAAAAATCACAAACACCCACAAGGGGCCAACGAGCTCGGACATTTCCTCATTGTCGTCGGCCGTATTCCGAGTGTTCGTGCTCGAATTTTGTATGGTACTTCCAGGCTATATTAGTATTCTAATGGTGTAACTTGATTCTTTAGTTGAATTACAGAGTGCTTGCAGGAAGTAAAGACAGAGAACAAGTTAAAAGAATGTCGTATTGTTAGTTTTGAAAAAAAAATCGAGGTAAAAGTTAGTGAGTTAGTACGAACCAGAAATAACAATTCCTAATAACTACCAACTCCCCGGTAACGGCGCCAAAAACTTGTTGGGAATTCACCCACGCGTTCAAACGCATATGTTTTGGAAATGATTGTAGGGTTCCTATGAACGATAGCAAGGTTTCGGGAGGCATCGTCCATGCCATTTTTCAAATTTTTGCCGTTTTAAAGAACCCTAAACTAAGATGTTTAACTAGAGAATCATACGAAACATATTGTAAACTACTTTACAACGAAGTGAACTAGGAATACAACCTTTGTAGATCGGTCCTTCACTTCAATAGCTCCCTGTAGTAGTCCCTTCACTCCAGATAATGATCTTCCGGACTCTAGCATGGTTTCACAAGAAGAAAGGAACGAACTTGCTTGATTCCTTCGAGGCCGAAAATGATCTACGTCGAGAAGACACTAACCCAAGCTATTACTTCACTAATGAGAGATTAGTGAAGCTAACACCCTATACTAAAGTGCTAATCTAGTAGAGGATGATGAAATAGAATTTTTGCTCACTTTAGAATTGATTTTCTCACTAATATTTCTCACTTGCTCAAAAGCTAGAGAGCTCTTGAGCTTAAAGAAGAAGATGAAGAGAGATAATGTTGTGAGAGTGAATGGCAACCATGGGTAAGAAAATATCTAATATTACTCATGTAGAGACTTAACCATGAGTTTAGATAATGGTTGGGTTAACAAATATCTTGTGTAAGACAAAACTAGTGGACTAAGTCAATGGGCATCAAAGCTTCATGAAGTTTCATGCCACGTGACAAATTTCCAACTAATAATTGAATTAAAATAAATAAATAAACCCTGCAATATCTTTATCATGTTGTAAGTCTCATTCACCCATGTTGCATGTATCATCAACCATGACACATAAATAAAGCACAATTAATATATATCATATATATATTAAGTGTGCACATGTGAGAAAAAGAAATGCTTATGTGAGCTAATATTAGTTAATGTAAATTAATATATCGAATATATAATTATATATTAAATCATTAAATCAACACTTGATTTAATAATCTGGTTATATCTCATATGACCGACTAATATTATTTGTATCAATTTAGAATCAACACTTGATTCGATAACCCGGCTATATCTCATATAACCGACCGATACAATATCGACTTATCGAATCAACATTTGATTCGATAACCCGACTATATCTCATATAACCGATCGATACCTTATCTCGCGAGAATAGAATACGGTATCATATACTCGTATTAATCTCGGTCCCGCACATATCGCATATGTGCTCCTAATTCGTTTTGCCTGAGCCAGTGAAACCTCTGTGTAGGACTCTAAAGACTCGTCAATATGCCGGCAGTAGGTGTGTAGGGTTCCTAGGCACTCTTACAAGGGTTAATAAGCAATCAACCATGCCCGAATAAAAATTTAGACGTGCCGAACAACCCAAAGCCGGGATCTTTGCTAGATAATTAGGGTTTAACATGCAAGTAAACATCTTTACAACTAAGAGTGAGGGATTACAACCTTTGTAGTCCGCTACTTCGCTTCATAAGGTCCGAGTTAAAGTCCCTTTGCCGCGATCCACGATCTCCCGGACTCAAGAGAGGCTCCACAACTCGAACGATCCATGCTAGCTTGTAGTCTTCCTTTTCTCCGATGACCTACCTCGAAGTTTCTATAACTCAAGCTCTCTCTCTCTAATGAGGTGAACACCCTAATCTAATTGGCTAAATTAGACGAGGATGAAGGAGTAGTATTTGTGCTCTCTTTTCTTATCAAATTCTCACTCTTAATCATCACAAAGTGAAAACCTAGAAAGCTTTCTCAAAGCTCAAGGTTGAAGAAGAAGAAGAAATATTGTATAAATCCTTTTGTGATGAATAATGAAATGATATATGATTAATAATGTAACCATGGTCAACTATGACAAGGCTAACTCATGTAGAGAATTAACTAGGGCTAGGGTTTGGGTTAGGTTAAAGAATGAGTCACTAGAAAATATCAACCATAATATCTTAACTCATGACAAAAGAAATCCTTCTAGAAGCATCAAGAAAGAACTAACCCAAATCAAACCCTAACCTTGTTTAATCTCCACTAAACATGTTGCATTAGTAAACATATCATGTTACTATATTACATATCACATATAGAATATATATTTGTAACAAAAGAAAATAATACAATTAACATATATCGCATGCATATATATCAATGTATTACCCGGTGAGAAAATGAAATAATAAAGTGAGCCAATATTAGATAATATAATGTAATATATCATATATATTATTATACATTAAATTATCGAATCATCACTTGATCCGACAATCCGGCTATATCGAATATAACCGACTAATATATTATGTACCGATTCATCGAATCAACACTTGATCCGATGACCCGGCTCATATCAAAATATCGCGAGAATATAATAGGTATCTCATATCGCATTATCCTCGGTCCTGCACATATCGCATATGTGCTCCTACTCCGTTTTGCCTGAGTCAAGAAACCTCTATATAGGACTCTAAAGAATCGTCAATAAGTTGGTAGCAGGTGATGATCATATCAATCACCCACAAGCTGCAAGCGGTCAGCTAAACGTAACAGCCACCCAGGTATTGAGCAATCAGAAGATCAACAAGCAAGCCTGTACATTCTCCTATGAATCCAATCAGTAACACTCCCGTACAGTCCGGTCTCTTCGTCTGATATGTTGCATATCTAGTCTAGGGGTGGTATACATCAAACCCCAGTAACCGACCAGTCGTGTCGATGTGAGGCTCATAACAGGTCGAGAAACTACTGATAACACTTACCAGTAAATCTCTATATCAGCCCTGGCCAGGGACTTCCAGTTATAGCCAATCGAACACAGCACAACATCAACTCCCTATACCGGGAGAGACGAATCCCCTCCTATCGCTCATTGCCTCCATGTGATTTGGAACTGCACCCAAAAGCCACCGTTTTGCATGCCCTCTTAGACATGGTAAGGTGGAAATCAAAGCACAGTGGGAATCACACAAGACTCTTTGACGATCTCGGGTCTACAGACTACCCTGTACCAGTGTCACCGGAGAACTGCCATCTAACGTGTTGTATATCACCATCTGGGAGTTCTCGGCGAGTCCGTCTAGTGTACCCAGTCTTCACTGAGCACCCGTACACAATCCTTGATGTCAAAACACCGATGGATATGGGATCATCCATCGCCCATCATATGGGTCAAGATGCGTATACGCTAGTCTACTCTGGTGTATCGATGCCCTGTCTCGACACACCGTCGACTAGGAACAGTTATAGGATGTACTCATCGACTACCGTGGCCCCACTAGTATGATCTCATCATAGTCCTAGTAGTCGAGTACAGATCCTAAGGGCTTTATCAACATGTGAGAGTAAGACAGTAAACTAATATAAGTCAACATGTTAAGATAAAGGAAAACCAAATAGCATACTATCATGACGAGCAAGAAAGTCCTCTCTATATATATCCAAGCATCTATTATAATATATATCATATGTACAACAATGGCCTCTAGGGCATATACATAACTAACAATCTCCTACTTACACTAAGGCCAGCTGCTGTAGTATCTCATACCTAGCATCCCGAATAATCTCTCAAACTGTATCTGGGTAATGGACTTCGTGAGTGGATCCGCAGTGTTGTCCTTCGTATCTACCCTCCTGACCTTGATCTCCCGGCGATCAACTTTCTCCCTGATAAGGGGATACCGCCTCAGAATATGTCTGGACTTTTGATGGGACCTGGGTTCCTTGGCCAAAGCCACAGCTCCATTGTTATCACAATATGGAGGTATTGGATGTTCAATGGATGGAACCACACCAAGTTCAGTAATGAACTTCTTTATCCAGACAGCCTCTATGGCAGCATCGTTGGCAGCGATGTATTCAGCCTCCATCGTCGAGTCTGCAACGGTATCTTGTTTGGAACTTTTCCAACATACCGCCCCTCCATTGAGGGTAAAGACAAATCCCGAGTGCGACTTAGAGTCGTCCTTATCACTTTGGAAGCTGGAATCGGTAAAGGACTCCACCTGGAGTTCTCTGTTACCATAAACCAAGAACATCTCTTTAGTCCTTCTCAAGTACTTGGGAATGTTCTTCACAGCTATCCAGTGACTCTCTCCAGGATCTGGTTGATACCTACTCACTACACTTAGTGAGTATGCTACTGTCACGTCCCAAAAGGATGGAACATGATCGGCACTTAAACTACGAAACGTCTCGAGGCGTACGTAATCTAAGTAAGCCGAAAACCCAGAAATCCAAACCAAGAAAAGTAGTAGAGTGAAGGAAAACCAATTTAAATCAAGCAGTTTTAATAGCATAAGCCGAATTATGCGTTTTAAAAAAAAACATCAAATATTTCTTGAAAATTTCGGCAGAGTCTCCCTTGTAAATACTAGCTCCCAAACGGGATACAAAATGAATAGTATACGAAATCAATAAAAGGCATCCCCAAGCGGGAGCTAGCTCAACGTCACTCGACGATCACAACCACACAAGCAATATAATATACAATGCCAAGGGCGAGGATCACAACTCAAAAGGAAACTCAAACAACAAGAAACCCACAGAAAAATAACGCGCGACTCTAAGGTCGAAAGAATAACATCACTGTCTCTACCTCAAAAATCAATACATGTTTGGTTGATGGAACTTCTAGATACAACTGAATAATAATATGCAATGTATAATGATGGGTATGATACAAATAAACTCACCTACTAGCAAGTCACCCGAAAGAAGCAGTGCCAGCAAAGCCGTAATAAAACCTGCACGGCAAAACCTGCAAGGAACTGTGGCACAACGGGGTGAGTTGCCAACTCGTGAATAGAAAAAACATCTACGAACAGAAACCGCATGAACAACGCAAACCTAGGTCAACGATCATAATATATCCTCAAATATATATAACATGCAGCCTATAACAATGATTAGGGTAAATATCTAACCCGAGTGTAATCCCATATGCCCATGTCAGTGCCTCAGGTAGCAATATATCATATGGATGATGTATGAATGCATGAAACAGAATGCATGTACTGAATAAAACTGCTTTCATAAATCAGTGAGAATTCTGTATTTTAAAAATGAGGTACCATAAATGAAATCAGCATAAAACAGTGCCAAGCATCGACACAAAACAAGTGTCTAAATATCTCGATATCTCTGTGTCACAATCTCTGTACCTATCTCAAAATCTCAATGTCTCAATCACAATATCTAGGGCACCGTCAGTCCAGACCGACCCCTACCATCCATCTCAAGACCATGACAGTATCCTCCGGATATCCGACGCGTCGGGTAAAATCACCGGTCGGTAGTGCTCCCCTGCCAGGCTCAACGTCAACAACACGATCCTCTTGCCCCGGGGTACCGCACCGGGCCCACCATGTACCCAAAACGGTTCCACCACTCCTCGAATTGGGTCTCGAAATCTATCAGCAAACTCATGGTGGACGACTGATACATCATGGGAAAAACCACATTTTTTATTTAAAAAGAGAGAAGGCAGTTTATATAAATTTTGCGGTTTTCCCCCCAAATCCAGAAAATCTCATGGAAATCCGAATCCCAATCATCAATAGCATGTAAAACCATGAATATAGGCATAAGAATCCATGAATGCGGCATAACAATGAATAACAGTATGCATGAAGTGACAAGTAAAAACTACAATGTTAAGCTGGCATATAAGGCAGGTACACTAATATCATGTCAAATTACTAACTAACAAGCTAAGTCAAGCAATAATATTTTCTAAGGTGTACGTGACATGGCAATTACCGATGAAGATGTGTGTGAGCCGGCAAGTAAGTGTACGTGGTACATACGCATTATCGGTAATGATGCTGGTGTCCTAACTGTATGATATCAACAATGCAATAAGAAATTATAATATAAGTATGCGATGCGAAGCGAACAGCAATAATGAGCGGGAGCTGAATACTAGACACAACGACAACTAATATGGGCTAACAACTACACTAAACTATAGGGCTGAGCTATCAAGCTAAACTAAAGGTAAGGAAACCGCCTAACACCTGAATCGATACATATGTATATATATATATTAGTCGGTGATCCCGCCTCAATAATATCACATCCGATACCATATCTATAATCAAATATTTCCAAGTCAAGAGTGCGGATCAAGTATCAATATATAGCTCATACGTAAATCCGTCGTACGGCATCCCAAATCTGGGTATGGGTCAATATCACATTCATCATACTATTCATCTGGTATCATCTTTATCAAATATCATGATCGGGGTACTGATCTACGTCTAGTACAATACTGTTACCGCCTAAGTATGCATGCACGTGCGTGAAACACTACGTCAAGGACCCGCTACAACGTCATGTCGTATCTCAAATACGAACCCTGGCATATCACCGATCTCATGGCCTCAAATCAAATCTCATCGACTCATCTCAAATCCCAAGTGTTAGTTGTATGTATGCCCTAGAGGCCAGTATTGTACAGATGATGTATATTATATTGGATGCTTGGACATATATAGAGATGACTTTCTTGCTCGATATGATAGTATGCTATCTGGTTACTCTTTATCTTAACATGTACACTAGTCTCTTTAAACTGTCTTATAGTTACATGTTGGTAAAGCCCTTAGGATGTGTACTTGACTACCTGGACTATGATGCAGATCATACTAGTGGGGACATGGTAGTCCATAAGTACATCCTTCAAGGTCCCTAGTCGTGGGTGTATCGAGACGGTGCATCGATATACCAGAGTAGACTAGCGTATACGCTTCTCGACCCATGAGATGGGCGATGGATGATCCCATATCCATTGGTGTTTGACATCAGAGATGGTGTACGGGTGCTCAGTGGAGACTGGGTACACTGGACGGACTCGCCGAGAACTCCGAGATCGTATTATACCTCACGTCAGATGGCAGTTCTCAGGTGACACTTGTACAGGTTAGTCTGTAGACCCGAGATCGTCATAGAGTCTTGTGTGATCCCCACTGTGCTTTGATCTCCACCTTACCACGTCTATGAGGGCGTGCAAAACGGTGGTCTTTGGGCACAGTCCCGAGTCACATGGAGGCAATGAGCGATAGGAGGGGTTTCGTCTCTCCCGGTATTGGGGTTTGATGTTGCGCTGTGCTCGATTGGCCGTAACAAGGAAGTCCCTGGCCAGGGCTGATCAGAGATTTGCTGGTAAGTGTTACCAGTAGTTTCTCGACCCGTTATGAGCCTCACATCGGCACAACTTATCGGTTATTGGGGTCTGACGTTTACCACCCATAGACTTGATATGCGACGTATCAGACGAACAGACCGGACTGTACGGTATGTGTTACAGGTTGGATTCACAGGAGTGTGAGCGGGCTAGCTCGTCGATCTTCTGATCGCTCAATACCCGGATGGCCGTTACGTTTAGCAGACCGCTTGCGGCTTGTGGGTGCTTGATATGATCATCATCTGCTACCGGCGTATTGACGAGTCTTTAGAGTCCTACACAGAGGTTTCCTGGCTCAAGCGAAACGAAATAGGAGCGCATATGAGATATGTGCGGGACCGAGAATAATGCGTGTATGTGATACCGCATTTCATTCTCGCGATAAATGTTTCGATTGGTTATATTCGATATGACCTAGTTATCGAATCATTGATTCGATAAATCGATACATTGAATACTAGTCGGTTATGTGCGACATGACCGGATCATTGAATCAAATGTTGATTTAAGGATTTGATGTATAATTATATATATTTGATATATTACTTTGCATTAACTAGTATTGGTTCACTTTATATGGTTTTTCTCACTTGATGTGCAAATTGTATATATGATATACTTTTGTGCACATATTTGTATCATGTTTGATGATACTTGATTATTTAGTTAAGTATATAGAATTAAACCATGGTTAATTTGATAATTAGGGTTTTGCATATTCATTTATTTATTTATTTGTTCATTTATTTATTTGGAAAAAGATTGAGATAAGAATGGTGGAGAAGTTTGTCTTTAGTTGAACCTTCATGAAGCTTTGACTTCTTAACCATCCTTGTCTTCATGCTTAACCATAACCTATCCAACTAACCATGGTCTATTCTCTACACTAAACTATGGTTTGTAAATGAAAAGTATTGATTTATTTTATCATTTACAAAACACTTATGATATTCCATCTTCATCATTCTTCTTCTTAAAAGAGAAACCATGATTCCATCAATGGCAACTTGATTTCTAAAGTGAGAACCAATTCTAAAGTGAACCCACCTCCTATTTCTTCACCCCCTACCTTTTGCCAACTTGTTTTGGGTGTTTTCTTCACAAGTTTCAGAACTTGGTGAAGTTGGAGCTTGAACTTGTGCAACCTCGACGTAGATCATCTTCGGCACGAAGCCGACGACTTTGCCCGCTCGTTTTCCCGATGAAGCCGACGAATGAGTCTAGGATTCGAGAAGGACAGTGAGAGGACGACTACGTGAAGCTAAGGAAGTGGATATCCGGATCTACAAAGGTTGTAGCATCTTAACTTTAGTTAAGCTGTTAACTAGATTTATATTTCGCCTAGAATTCTAGTCTATGATCCGTATTAGGGTTTCTCGGTACCCATAATTTTTTAAATTGGCATGTTGGATGCCTTGTGAGACCTCTATAGGGTGCCTAGGAACCTTTCACTGGTATCAGAGCCTAGCTAGAGCCTTAGGCGAAGTCTAGACGCAATTTGAAGCCCGAACGAACCCGAAACCCTAAACCAAACATGCTCTCTGTACTTTTTCTAAAATCTGGGATTTTTCGATATTAAAAATATGCAGAAAACAAAGCAGGAATATCTAAGAATAACTGTGAAGTTTGACAACATGATTCCATTATAGTGCGGCGGAACCGCGGCATTAGCAAGCTAATGCGGCGGTTCCGCGGCTACTTTGACTTTTCTCCAGTTGACTTATGCACAGTAATTCTTAAATTCTTGTTCTGTATTTTCTGGGTATTTCTAATTTGAATTCAAGAGTTGAATTTTCTGGGGTTGTTTTGGGGATTCGATGTTTCGACCGGATTATCAAATTTCTTCTTTGTATATTTCCGGATAATTTTAGAATATGTTAAAAAGTTCAACCGGATATAAATACCCAACTTTTCCCCTGTCGGGAAATTTCCAAGTGTTGGATTTTTCCGTAGTTTAACGACGTTCTAAGTAGTGCAAGTAACGCGATGGACCCTCTAGAAGACAACAAACCTTAACTCGATTATGTGACCGTCTTGAACTGCCCTTTGAACCTTCGGGTTTGGGGCAGTACGGCGTGCCACATGTGAGGCGTTGGCTTGACCCTTCTACGGCTGGACCGTTGGTACTGAGGCACGAACTGAATGTTGTTAGACTTATTTCATGTGTTGAGCTGTATCGGGAAAACTTGGGTATTCGACTGTTCGATCGGAAAGTTTAACATTTTCTGTTTATCTGGAATGTGATACAATAATTGGAATTCACAAACAGTTATGAGATAACAGAATGAATGTTATAAATCTAGCGGTTTAGTTTCACTTGATATTGAAAAGAGTTTTCGATAATGAGACTAAAATGCGGGGTTTATAACTGTTAGGCATGTGATGTCTAAGTATTTCATTTGATTAGGCATGCGATGTCTAAAGAAGTTGCGGATTCCAATTGTTGTAGTTTTACACTTTCTTTTCTGTGACCGTAAGTGTAATATGTGATATCGCCGGTTTTGTTGCTATATGTCAACGACAATTGGGATGCGCATATTTACTTACGTTGATGACATGTGATGTTATGTGTTGATGGATATGTTATATTGGATCGTTGTGTTAGAATAGCCGGGGTTTTTTATGTGAGATGAGTGTTTTTCATTTTCATTCATGTAAAAACTTGTATGTAATATTCTTTTATTTGGGGCACTTCTAGGTAGCGGAAGTTGTCACCCTTTGTATATTATTTACTTTTCCGCATTAGGATAGACCCAAGGAGGGGAGCACAAGTAACCGGGTTCTGGGGTCCAGTGGGAGACCAACTCGAGGAGTCGAGTCCGGGTCTCCTAACCCTAGAATTGGCAGGGTTGCTTGCCGCTCTCGTAGGGGTCTAGGGGTGTGGGATTGGCTATTCATCACGACCGTGGAATCCGTGTTTTGTACTGGCTCGTATTGAAAACACGGACGTCCTAGTATATCCAATATTTCATATGTTTATTCTGCTGCGATATCTGTGATGTGATTCTGTGATGGATATAGTATATAGTATATATGATATATTATATAGACGTTACTTATGTTTTACATCCGCGCTAGCCCTGCCCTGCTCTGTCGTTAGTTACCTAACCAAACGGTGCACGAGGGGACATCGAGGCAAATGCGGATGGCATAAGTGTACGTCATATCTATCTGTGATGTTTAGGTACTTAAATGATGGGACTTCATTAATGTGATTAATGAAAGAAAAGAAACCTAAGATGTTGTAGAATCAAAATTTTAAATAAAAAAGGGTAGCTACAGTTCTTGCTTTGCACAGCGATATATATGATATATCCCGCACCTTATTCGATGAGGAAAGGACCGAGATCCCTTCACCGGGAGTGACTCCTTTAGCAATAACTGGCAGATGCTACACACTCGGTTTGCTTTTGACTGCTTTTGTGTTTTTGCTTTGCACAGCGATATATATGATATATCCCGCACCTCATTCGACGAGGAAAGGGCCGACGATCCCTTCACCGGGAGTTATCCCTTTAGCAAAACTAGAAAAGCCTCAAAATCAATCCATTTCAAAACTTCATTTGATTCTACAACGATATCAAGTTCATTACGCAATAGGTTTTCGGAAAAACCTGCCGTAGCCCTCCGTCATTTCAGATTAGAACTGTTTAGTATTCGTGCTGCGTTTGTTGGCCTTTGTCAAGGCGTAGTGTGCGGTAGCTGAATAGTGCTTATCTGCTTATGCATGTGATGCAGATTGTTTTAGGGTAGTCGTACGACCTTGTTGGCCTTTGTCAAGGGTCGTGCGGGTGGGTTTGATTCAATCAAGAAATGACGGGTTGAACTTGACTAGCATCCTGTGATTTGTTGGCCTTTGTCAAGGTCATAGGACACTAGGGGCAAAATATTATCGGGAATTTCAAGTGTTGAAATTTGCAATGAGATTGCATACCTTCTATGAGATAGTTGGATCCCGATACCCACTGCGAGTAAGAGTTACTCCTGGGAGAGTTTTGCACATTACGATTAGCCGATCAAGTAGGTGTCTAGAAAGGTGTCAACGGGGTTACGCCTCTGGGAAAATGAGGTTTACATTAATTAGGTTCGTGCGAAAGCACGGGGGACCTCCCTCAAAGTACCGACACTGGCCTGACTGAAAGATTGGCGAACTTGTAGTGTGTAATTAATCCCGGCTAGTCTTTCCTTTTAGGGTTTGGAGGAAGATTTGATAAAAAGCAGTGGGAGCCATCCTGATTAGATAAGATAATAACCAATCTAATCTTGCACGAGCTTACGCTAAAGTGTTTTCTTCTCTCTCTCTCTAGGTAGCGACCATTTCATGCCCTAATGAAGATAATAATATGGATGTATTGACCGAACCCGCATGTTATACTGTGCTGGGGAACGTTGGTTCCGTTCTTTCTTATAAGAGTTATAGGAATGAACAGGATATAGGGGAATACCAGGATTCCCATGCCACCCGAATGAAGAAAGTACATGTTGATGCATTTTCTTCGGGTGTGTTCGTTACTGAGAACTGTTTCTCCATTTGCTCTACGTCCTGGGTATTAGATACCGGGTCAGGATCCCATATATGTAATCAGTTACATGGGCTTAGAAAAGGAAGAGAACTTGGAGAAGGTGATAAAGACATTAGAGTTGGAAATGGTGCAATTGTTGCAGCTAAGACTGTCGGAGAATATCACCTTGTATTACCAACCGGTAATACATTGGTTCTGAACGAATGCTATTACATGCCGAACCTGATATGCAACATTATATCGGTTTCTTTGTTGAGTAAAGAGGGATATAATTTTGTATTACAGGACAATGTTATGAACATTTTCCGTAACCAAAAGTTGGTTGGATCAGGCACGTTATGCAATGGCATTTATGTTCTAAATCAATCAACAATTCTGAGCATAACAAACACACACAAGAGGAAGAGTTCTGAACTCAACGAATCCTTCTTGTGGCATTGTAGACTGGGTCACATCAATGCGACACGACTAGCTAAGTTGCATAAAGATGGATATTTAAATCCGTTTGAATTTTCATCATATGACACTTGCCAGTCATGTCTCAAAGGCAAGATGACCAACACTCCGTTTACGGGACACGGAGAAAGAGTTACCGAACTCTTGGGACTGATACATAGTGATGTATGCGGTCCCATGTCTACACATGCCAGGGATGGTTCTTCGTACTTCATTACATTCACTGACGATCTCTCTAGATTCGGATATGTGTTCCTGATGAAACACAAATCAGAAGCTTTTGAGAAATTTAGGGAATATAAACAAGAAGTTGAGAACCAAACCGGAAAAAGTATTAAAATCCTACGATCTGATCGAGGAGAAGAATACTTAAGCAATGGATTCCTGGACTTCCTAAAAGAGAATGGGATTCTCTCTCAGCTGACTCCTCCATATACACCACAGCACAACGGTGTATCAGAACGGAGGAACCGCACCCTATTAGATATGGTGCGCTCTATGATGAGCACAGCTGAGTTACCTATTTCCTTCTGGGGTTATGCGCTGGAGATAGCAGCATACCTATTGAATCAAGTTCCATCTAAATCTGTACCTACCACACCATATTAGATATGGAGTGGGAAGAGACCATGTCTTAAACGAGTTAAGATATGGGGTTGCCCGGCCTATGTCAAAAGGCAAAATCCGGACAAACTCGAGGCACGGTCAGTTCTATGCAAGTTTGTGGGATATCCCAAACATTCACATGGATATCTTTTCTACCATACAGAGGAACAAAAAGTGTTTGTTTCTCGCCATGCCACCTTTTTGGAAAAGGAATTTCTTGCAAAGGAAATTAGTGGCGATAAGGTAGAACCGGAAGAAATTCCGGCTACACAAACTCAAACTGAAGATTTAGTGGAACCAGAGGATTCAGTAGCTCCCGACGAACCTCAGCCTCTCCGCTGATCTAGTAGGGTTCCTCGCCAACCTGAGAGATACTACGGTTTTCTCATGGATGGTGGGAGCGAGGATTGCATCATGGAGGATGATGACCCAACTAGCTTCGAGCAGGCCATCACGAGTGGGGACTCAGTGAAATGGCTGGATGCTATGCGGTCCGAGATGGAATCCATGTACACCAACAAAGTATGGACTTTGGACGTTGCTCCTGAAGGGGTAAAACCCATTGGGAGCAAGTGGATCTTCAAGAAGAAACTTGGTGTAGATGGGAAAGTGGAGACTTTCAAAGCTAGACATGTAGCAAAGGGTTTTCGTCAAAGACCAGGTGTGGACTATGACGAGACCTTTTCTCCAGTGGCTATGCTTAAATCCATCCGGATCATGCTTGCCATCGCTGCTTATCATGATTACGAAATCTGGCAAATAGATGTTAAGACCGCCTTTCTAAAAGGTGATTTAGAAGAGTGCGTGTACATGACTCAGCCAGAGGGTTTCGTAGACAGTGGGAGCAGCGGAAAGGTGTGCAAGATGCTTAAATCCATTTATGGATTAAAGCAAGCATCGCGGAGTTGGAACATCTGCTTTGACGTCGTTATCAAAGAGTTTGATTTCGTCAAAAATCCAGATGAACCTTGTATCTACAAGAAGGTGGCAGAGAGTAAGGTTGTCTTCCTCGTATTGTACGTGGACGACATACTCTTGATAGGAAATGACATTCCTATGCTGCAATCGGTCAAGCTCTTCTTATCACAAAGATTCTCAATGAAAGATCTTGGTGATGCCTCCTGAATATTAGGAATCAGGATCTATAGAGATAGATCCAAAAGGATATTGGGATTGTCCCAATCCAGGTACATTGACACCATACTAAAGAGGTCTAGTATGGAAGAGTCCAAGCGTGGGAACTTGCCCACGATCTCTGGAGTCACTCTCTCCAAAGAGATGTCTCCCAAGACTGATTTGGAGAGAGCTCGCATGCAAGGGATACCCTATGCTTCGGCAGTAGGCTCTATCATGTATGCGATGCTATGTACCAGACCCGATGTAGCATACTCACTAAGTGTAGTGAGCAGGTATCAAGCTGATCCTGGAGAGAGTCACTGGACAGCTGTGAAGAGCATTCTCAAGTACTTGCGAAGGACTAGAGATATGTTCTTGGTGTATGGTAACGGAGAACTCCAAGTGGAGTCCTTTACCGATTCGAGCTTCCAGAGTGATAAGGACGACTCTAAGTCGCAGTCGGGCTTTGTCTTTACCCTTTACGGAGGGGCGGTTAGCTGGAAGAGTTCCAAGCAGGAAACCGTGGCAGACTCGACGATGGAGTCTGAATACATCGCTGCCAACGATGCTGCCAAAGAGGCTGTCTGGATCAAGAAGTTCATTACTGAACTTGGAGTGGTTCCATCCATTGAGCATCCAATACCTTTGTATTGCGATAACAATGGAGCGGTGGCTTTGGCCAAGGAACCCAGGTCCCATCAGCGGTCCAGGCATATTCTGAGGCGGTATCACCTGATCAGGGAGATAGTTGATCGCCGGGAGATCGAGGTCAGGAGGGTTGACACGAAGAACAACACGGCGGATCCACTCACGAAGGCCATTCCCCAGATACAGTTTGAGAGACTCTTCGGGATGCTCGGTATGCGATACTACAGCAGCTGGCCCTAGTGCAAGTGGGAGATTGTTAGTTGTATGTATGCCCTAGAGGCCAGTATTGTACAGATGATGTATATTATATTGGATGCTTGGACATATATAGAGATGACTTTCTTGCTCGATATGATAGTATGCTATCTGGTTACTCTTTATCTTAACATGTACACTAGTCTCTTTAAACTGTCTTATAGTTACATGTTGGTAAAGCCCTTAGGATGTGTACTTGACTACCTGGACTATGATGCAGATCATACTAGTGGGGACATGGTAGTCCATAAGTACATCCTTCAAGGTCCCTAGTCGTGGGTGTATCGAGACGGGGCATCGATATACCAGAGTAGACTAGCGTATACGCTTCTCGACCCATGAGATGGGCGATGGATGATCCCATATCCATTGGTGTTAGACATCAGAGATGGTGTACGGGTGCTCAGTGGAGACTGGGTACACTGGACGGACTCGCCGAGAACTCCCAGATCGTATTATACCTCACGTCAGATGGCAGTTCTCAGGTGACACTTGTACAGGTTAGTCTGTAGACCCGAGATCGTCATAGAGTCTTGTGTGATCCCCACTGTGCTTTGATCTCCACCTTACCACGTCCATGAGGGCATGCAAAACGGTGGTCTTTGGGCACAGTCCCGAGTCACATGGAGGCAATGAGCGATAGGAGGGGTTTCGTTTCTCCCGGTATTGGGGGTTGTTGTTGCGCTGTGCTCGATTGGCCGTAACAGGGAAGTCCCTGGCCAGGGCTGATCAGAGATTTGCTGGTAAGTGTTACCAGTAGTTTCTCGACCCGTTATGAGCCTCACATCGGCACAACTTATCGGTTATTGGGGTCTGACGTTTACCACCCCTAGACTTGATATACGACGTATCAGACGAACAGACCGGACTGTACGGTAAGTGTTACTGGTTGGATTCACAGGAGTGTGAGCGGGCTAGCTCTTCGATCTTCAGATCACTCAATACCCGGATGGCCGTTATGTTTAGCAGACCGCTTGCGGCTTGTGGGTGCTTGATATGATCATCATCTGCTACCGGCGTATTGACGAGTCTTTAGAGTCCTACACAGAGGTTTCCAGGCTCAAGCGAAACGAAATAGGAGCGCATATGAGATATGTGCGGGACCGAGAATAATGCGTGTATGTGATACCGCATTTCATTCTCGCGATAAATGTTTCGATTGGTTATATTCGATATGACCTAGTTATCGAATCATTGATTCGATAAATCGATACATTGAATACTAGTCGGTTATGTGCGACATGACCGGATCATTGAATCAAATGTTGATTGAATGATTTGATGTATAATTATATATATTTGATATATTACTTTGCATTAACTAGTATTGGTTCACTTTATATGGTTTTTCTCACTTGATGTGCAAATTGTATATGTGATATACTTTTGTGCACATATTTGTATCATGTTTGATGATACTTGATTATTTAGTTAAGTATATAGAATTAAACCATGGTTAATTTGATAATTAGGGTTTTGCATATTCATTTATTTATTTATTTGTTCATTTATTTATTTGGAAAAAGATTGAGATAAGAATGGTGGAGAAGTTTGTCTTTAGTTGAAGCTTCATGAAGCTTTGACTTCTTAACCATCCTTGTCTTCATGCTTAACCCTAACCTATCCAACTAACCATGGTCTATTCTCTACACTAAACTATGGTTTGTAAATGATAAGTATTGATTTATTTTATCATTTACAAAACACTTATGATATTCCATCTTCATCCTTCTTCTTCTAAAAAGAGAAACCTTGATGCCATCAATGGAAACTTGATTTCTAAAGTGAGAAAACCAATTCTAAAGTGAACCCACCTCCTATTTCTTCACCCTCTACCTTTTGCCAACTTGTTTTGGGTGTTCTGTTCACAAGTTTCACAACTTGGTGAAGTTGGAGCTTGAACTTGTGCAACCTCGACGTAGATCATCTTCGGCACGAAGCCGACGAATGAGTCTAGGATTCGAGAAGGACAGCGAGAGGACGACTACGTGGAGCTAAAGAAGTGGATATCCGGATCTACAAAGGTTGTAGCATCTTAACTTTAGTTAAGCTGTTAACTAGATTTATATTTCGCCTAGAATTCTAGTCTAAAATCCGTATTAGGGTTTCTCGGTACCCATAATTTTTTAAATTGGCATGTTCGATGCCTTGTGAGACCTCTATAGGGTGCCTAGGAACCTTTCACCAAATACTATTCTCATCATCCATGCATGTGTATATGAATGTATATATGCATAGTCCCATACCCACGCGTATATACATATATACACATCCCCCTCTACGCACAAGAAAGTAATGTATGCAAGTCTATGTGTGCGTATGTGGGTATAACAACTACTCTAGGGTTTCGCAACTAATCCAAAGATAATCCATGAACACATAATCATATCATGAATAAACATTCTCGTATCATAAAACACCTATATAAACATATATATATGAACTATACTACGGACTGCGGAGGTGCTATACGCCATCCACCCGACTTCTCCCCGTAGATATAAATCTACTCACCTGGTCCTCGCTCGCCGGTGCCGACGTCGCCACGCGCTTTCTTGTCATCTCCAAGTCCACATGGGGTACCTACATATCATAACGCACCATATCGTATTAAAATCCGACTCATGACCAAAACGACACACGAATCCCACATAGGTCAAAACCTATGGGTGCTTTCACAAATCAACCCAAAAACCCTCGACGTCGGCGTACAAACGCCAAACCATCGAGAAAAACCCAAACACACTCATTTGCACAATCACAAGCACTAATTATGATATAAAATAGCTTAAAACTCACAAAAACCTCAAACTCACTTTAAAAGCCATTTTTCCGAAAATCTAGCAAGCAAAAATTACCCGTTTTAGTACAAAACTCGACGTTTAAACAAATCTAGCGTCCATAATACTTATTAAATATCTTAAATAAGTCATACAACCCATTTCAAAAATTCAATCTCATCAATTCTTATAAAATTAAAAATTCTAGTTTTGCAATTTATCTAATTTTAACAATTTCGAGTGAAAATGCACAAAACAAAAACTACGCTTGGTTTTGCATGATCCAAAGGCATTAAACCACTCATTATAATATTACTAATGACATGAAACCATAATTATATTTTAATATAAAGTATTTAACAATTTTCCAAAAACCCTTGTTAGCAAAATAGCTTAATTAGTAAAATTGTAAAATAACAATTAACAAACTAGTTACTAGGTAAGATTTTACATGCCATAATATGTTAATCTCCATATTAAAACCATAATCAATTTATAAAAACCCTAACTAGATTTTAAATTTTACATTTTCAATAATTTCTAAAAACCTAGTTTAGATAAAAAGGCCTAATTTGGACATTTTACATCTAACAATTACATATTAGCAACTAGGTTAATTTTTTTCTATGTCTTAGCATGATAACTACACCATTAAACCACGATCAATGAAAAAAACCCTCACTTGGTAACAATTTCCCTTTTCTTGAATTTCAAGTTTGAAACTAGAGCCCACATTAAACATCAAAATTAGATAAATTGAAGTAATTAACAACTCATTTAACATGGGTTATGATTATACCTCCAAGATCATGAGATCCCACATGCAACATGTCTCCAAAATGCTAACTTTTCACTAAGATCTATAATAGAATAGCCAAGGAAAAATGGGTAGGGGTTAGATTTGGATTTTGTGGGATTTAATTTGGATTTTTGAAGCATGTGTGATGATTTTTTTGAGATAGAATTGAGGGTGGAAGTTGGGGGGATGATGCTGCAGGAGGATAAGGGGGGGCTCGGCCACACATAGGATATGGGGGGAGAGAGAGAGAGGTGTTGTAAAGTCAATTAAAGCCCATACATCTTTCTTCTTCTCATTTTCTTTTTATTTCATTTTAAAAGTAGTGAAAAATGAGGTGATTGGAGAGAGAAAGAGAGAGAGGGCTGAAAAGGGGGGCCGGCCACATGGTGGGGAGGAAAGAGGGTGTGTGTGTGTAAAGCAATGAACACCAAACACCAATTCAATATGCACCAAAGCCCTTTTATTTTCACAAAATAAGTCTTTTTCTTCAATATTTTCTAAAACCGAATAACAACTTCATTTCAATTCAAAAAACCACATGTTAAAATTTTGTTTAATGTGTTTTGATGCACAAAATTTGTTTCAACTCATTCCAATTTGTAATTTTCCCTAATTAAATATCTTAGTGACGGCTTAAAATAATATTAAAATAATTAATTTTGGAAAAAATATCAGAAAATTTGAAATTTCACCAGTGACTCAATAAAAACCAAATACTAGCAATTACATTGCTACAATATGTATATTTAATTTTATAATAAAGATATTTGTATTTTAACTTTTTACAGAAAAGTCCCTTATTTTGCCGATTTTCCGAAATTTCACCGAAACGATATTCAAAACATTACAATCTTTCCCCCTTAAAGAAATTCGGTCCCCGAATTTAAATTAAAACTTCCTCCAAATTCTAAAATATCTAAGCAAAACCATCAAGTCGTCGGGGCTCCGAAATCATAAATACATAAAACAAATCGCAGCGCAGCGCATGCGCATGAGAAATGAGCATGTAACTCAAAATCAAAACTCCATCCAGCATCCCGCAATCATCGGAGTCATAGTGAAGACACAATGTCTAAATCCAAAATGAAAATCAATATGATATACATCATTAAAACATCTGGAAGCAATGAATGCCAAATCTTCTTCAAATCCTTGTGCGATGCTCGCAACACTGCACAATGGCGGACGTCTATTGTAAAAAAATAACTATATATATATATATATATATATATATATCCTTCGTTTAATATGCACGTCCCGCCGTTTCGAAAGCAATTTCAGAAGGGTTTCCTTTATAAAATGTTTCGTGTCATCTCGGACTCGTAGGTAAATACTGAGACTATAGCTCTTCCTTGGAAATCCCTTCGATAACTATCAATGCATGCAAAATATACTCAGGTACTGTCCTGTGACTAGTCCTGCTCAATACGAAAGCACATAGTAATATCATAAAAACGTACTGCTCTATAAGAAATCAATCCCAAAATATATATATGAATGCCATATGCGTCTGGTGCGTACGAAAATCGAAATTCATGAATGTGTTATACATATGCACAGAAACAATATCTAAGTGCATCGGGTGTGCACGAAACATCTATCAAGGGCAACAGGTGTGCCTGACAGCAAAATAGGTGCATCTGACATGCACGAAGAATCTTTATTTAGTGCATCTGGTATGCACCAAAATCATATCTCAAAACATGCGCTCAATATGCGCGAAAATCCAAAACCGGTGCATCCATCGTGCACGAAATCATGAAATCCGATATCAAGCGCCGAACATGCGCAAAATCCAATCAGGTGCACAAGGTGCACAAAACAAATATCGAACATCACAATCGAAATCGAAGTCCAGTGCATCTAAATGCACAACATACGTAACACTGCACTGCAAGCATATATGAACTATACCGAGTGCAAAAACCAAATCGTGTGCATACATACTCACAAAATCAACTCAGCTGTATGAAACCCATAAAATCATAAACATGCGAAACCAAGGCACCAAAATGATATCAAGTGCAACAACTGTGCAAAAATCGTAAATACTCAGTAGGTGCAACCATGGTACATGAAAACAAATACCATGAAACTCAACCATCAAAATCAGTCATGCGAATAGATCGTCCAAAATACCGAAATCAAATATGGTGGAATAGTCCCGCTCAAGCACATCCTCCAAGAATCTCTGGCCAACTGTCGTAGTCACTCATAGCATGTCTCGTCGACGATCCTGAAATCTGGCCTGCTGGTGTGCGTATCATGACCACCCCTGGGCCCAAGTCTTCTCGTAATTTATTCCAGAAAGGTCCTGTCGAGGTCTCTCCCAAATCTCGTCTCTGCCAAATTGTCCGGAAGTCATCGTCCTTTACCATATCTGTTTCTTGTTCCGGAATGGCTACATACTCATCTTGACTCCTTCTGGAAGGTATATCCAAGTACAATGCCTCGGCATGCGTATCGCATCTCTGATGTCGGCGGAGTGGAACGTCGTCTCATCAAGACCTCGTACGAACCTCTTACTCTACTTTTCTCTAACGTCGACTTCTTTGGACTCGTCTCGTCGTGGCTGCATGGACTGAGCTCCAACGGCCATCCTCGTACCTAAAGTATCCCAAGAATGCATCTCACCACCTAGCATCCGAATGAAGTCGAACCATCCGATCGATTCGTCAAAACCTCATAATCCCCCAAGAGCTCAACATCTTGGGTACAGTTTAACAGTATCGAGTACGTACCACAGCATCGATGGTCCAGCCGTAGAGGGCAAACCCAAGCCTCACTAATGGCGCCGTGGAACTGCCGCAAACCCTAAGGTTCAAAGGGTTTCACACGGTCATCCTACGCTCCGAAGGTAAAACCTAACGCTCTGATACCAACTTTGTCACGTCCCGAAAGGATGGAACATGATCGACATTTAAACTACGAAACGTCTCGAGGCGTACGTAATCTAAGTAAGCCGAAAACCCAGAAATCCAAACCAAGAAAAGTAGTAGAGTGAACGAAAACCAATTTAAATCAAGCAGTTTTAATAGCATAAACCGAATTATGCGTTTTTAAAAAAAACATCAAATATTTCCTGAAAATTTCGGCAGAGTCTCCTTTGTAAATACTAGCTCCCAAACGGGATACAACATGAATAGTATATGAAATCAATAAAAGGCATCCCCAAGCGGGAGCTAGCCCTTCGTCACTCGACGATCACAACCACACAAGCAATATAATATACAACACCAAGAGCGAGGATCACAACTCAAAAGGAAACTCAAACAACAAGAAACCCACAGAAAAATAACGCGCGACTCTAAGGTCGAAAGAATAACATCACTGTCTCTAGCTCAAAAATCAATACATGTTTGGTTGATGGAACTTCTAGATACAACTGAATAATAATATACAATGTATAATGATGGGTATGATACAAATAAACCCACCTACTAGCAAGTCACCCGAAAGAAGCAGTGCCAGTAAAGCCGTAATGAAACCTGCACGGCAAAACCTGCAAGGAACTATGGCACAACGGGGGTGAATTGCCAACTCGTGAGTAGAAAAAACATCTACGAACAAAAACCGCATGAACAACGCAAACCTAGGTCAACGATCATAATATATCCTCAAATATATATAACATGCAGCCTATAACAATGATTAGGGTAAATATCTAACCCGAGTGTAATCCCATATGCCCGTGTCAGTGCCTCAGGTAGCAATATATCATATGGATGATGTATGAATGCATGAAACAGAATGCATATACTGAATAAAACTGCTTTCATAAATCAGTGAGAATTCTGTATTTTAAAAATGAGATACCATAAATGAAATCAGCATAAAACAGTGCCCAGCATCGACACAAAACAAGTGTCCAAATATCTCGATATCTCTGTGTCACAATCTCTGTACCTCAATATCTCAAAATCTCAATGTCTCAATCACAATATCTAGGCGCCGTCAGTCCAGACCGGCCCCTACCATCCATCTTAAGACCACGACGGTATCCTCAGGATATCCGACGCGTTGGGTAAAATCACCGGTCGGTAGTGCTCCCCTGCCAGGCTCAACGTCAACAACACGATCCTCTTGCCCCGGGGTACCGCACCGGGCCCACCATGTGCCCGAAACGGTTCCTCCACTCCTCGAATCGGGTCTCGAAATCCATCAGCAAACTTATGGTGGACGACTGATACATCATGGGAAAAACCGCATTTTTTATTTAAAAAGAGAGAAGGCAGTTTATATAAATTTTGCGGTTTTCCCCCCAAATCCAGAAAATCTCATGGAAATCCGAATCCCAATCATCAATAGCATGTAAAACCATGAATATAGGCATAAGAATCCAAGAATGCGGCATAACAATGAATAACAGTATGCATGAAGTGACAAGTAATAACTACAATGTTAAGCTGGCATATAAGGCAGGTACACTAATATCATGTCAAATTACTAACTAATAAGCTAAGTCAAGCAATAATATTTTCTAAGGTGTACATGATATGGCAATTACCGATGAAGATGTGTGTGAGCTGGCAAGTAAGTGTACGTGGTACATACGCATAATCGATAATGATGCTGGTGTCCTAACAGTATGATATCAACAATGCAATAAGAAATTTTAATCTAAGTATGCGATGCGGAGCGAGCAGCAATAATGAGCGGGAGCTGAATACTACACACAACGACAACTAATATGGGCTAACAACTACACTAAACTATAGGGCTGAGCTATCAAGCTAAACTAAAGGTAAGGAAACCGCCTAACACCTGAGTCGATACATATGTATATATGTATTAGTCGGTGATCCCGCCTCGATAATATCACATCCGATACCATATCTATAATCAAATATTCCCAAGTCAAGAGTGTGGATCAAGCATCAATATATAGCTTGTACGTAAATCCGTCGTACGGCATCCCAAATCTGGGCACGGGTCAATATCACATTCATCATACAATTCATCTGGTATCCTCTTTATCAAATATCATGATCGGGGTACTGATCTATGTCTAGTACAATACTGATACCGCCTAAGTATGCACGCACGTGTGTGAAACACTACGTCAAGGACCCGCTACAACGTCATGTCGTATCTCAAATACGAACCCTGCCATATCACTGATCTCACGGCCTCAAATCAAATCTCATCGACTCATCTCAAATCCCAAGTACTATTCTCATCATCCATGCATGTGTATATGAATGTATATATGCATAGTCCCACACCCACGCGTATATACATATATACACATCCCCCTCTACGCACAAGAAAGTAATGTATGCAAGTCTGTGTGTGCGTATGTGGGTATAACAACTACTCTAGGGTTTCGCAACTAATCCAAAGCTAATCCATGAACACATAATCATATCATGAATAAACATTCTCGTATCATAAAACACCTATATAAACATATATATGAACTATACTACGGACTGCGGGGGTGCTATACGCCATCCACCCGACTTCTCCCCGTAGATATAAATCTACTCACCTGGTCCTCGCTCGCCGGTGCCGACGTCACCACGCGCTTGCTTGTCATCTCCAAGTCCACATGGGGTACCTACATATCATAACGCACCGTATCGCATTAAAATCCGACTCATGACCAAAACGACACATGAATCCCACATAGGTCAAAACCTGGGTGCTTTCACAAATCAACCCAAAAACCCTCGACGTCGGCGTACAAACGCCAAACCATCGAGAAAAACCCAAACACACTCATTTGCACAATCACAAGCACTAATTATGATATAAAATAGCTTAAAATTCACAAAAACCCCAAACTCACTTTAAAAGCCATTTTTCCGAAAATCTAGCAAGCAAAAATTACCCGTTTTAGTACAAAACTCGACGTTTAAACAAATCTAGCGGCCATAATACTTATTAAATATCTTAAATAAGTCATACAACCCATTTCAAAAATTCAATCTCATCAATTCTTATAAAACTAAAAATTCTAGTTTTGCAATTTATCTAATTTTTCCAATTTCGAGTGAAAATGCACAAAACAACAACTACGCTTGGTTGTGCATGATCCAAAGGCATTAAACCACTCATTATAATATTACTAATGACATAAAACCATAATTATATTTTAATCTAAAGAATTTAACAATTTTCCAAAAACCCTTGTTAGCAAAATAGCTTAATTAGTAAAATTGTAAAATAACAATTAACAAACTAGTTACTAGGTAAGATTTAACATGCCATAATATGTTAATCTCCATATTAAAACCATAATCAATTTATAAAAACCCTAACTAGATTTTAAATTTCACATTTTCAATAATTTCTAAAAACCTAGTTTAGATAAAAAGGTCTAATTTGGACATTTTACATCTAACAATTACATATTAGCAACTAGGTTAATTTTTTTCTCTGGCTTAGCATGATAACTACACCATTAAACCACGATCAATGAAAAAAAAACCCTCACTTGGTAACAATTTCCCTTTTCTTGAATTTCAAGTTTGAAACTAGAACCCACATTAAACATCAAAATTAGATAAATTGAAGTAATTAACAACTCATTTAACATGGGTTAGGATTATACCTCCAAGATCATGAGATCCCACATGCAACATGTCTCCAAAATGCTAACTTTTCACTAAGATCTATAATAGAATAGCCAAGGAATAATGGGTAGGGGTTAGATTTGGATTTTGTGGGATTTAATTTGGATTTTTGAAGCATGTGTGATGATTTTTCTGAGATAGAATTGAGGGAGGAAGTTGGGGGGCTGATGCTGCAGGAGGATAGGGGGGGTGGCTCGGCCACACATAGGAGATGGGGAGAGAGAGAGAGAGAGGTGTTGTAAAGTCAACTAAAGCCCATACATCTTTCTTCTTCTCATTTTCTTTTTATTTCATTTTAAAAGTAGTGAAAAATGAGGTGATTGGAGAGAGAAAGAGAGAGAGGGGGCTGAAAAAGGGGGGCCGGCCACATGGTGGGGAGGAGAGAGGGTGTGTGTGTGTGAAGCAATTAACACCAAACACCAATTCAGTATGCACCAAAACCCTTTTATTTTCACAAAATAAGTCTTTTTCTTCAATATTTTCTAAAACCGAATAACAACTTTATTTCAATTCAAAAACCACATGTTAAAATTTTTTTTAATGTGTTATGATGCACAAAATTTGTTTCAACTCATTTCAATTTCTAATTTTCCCTAATTAAATGTATTAGTGACGGCTTAAAATAATATTAAAATAATTAATTTTGGAAAAATTATCAGAAAATTTGAAATTTCACCAGTGACTCAATAAACACCAAATACTAGCAATTACATAGCTAGAATATGTATATTTAATTTTATAATAAAGATATTTGTATTTTGACTTTTTACAGAAAACCCCCTTATTTTGCCGATTTTCCGAAATTTCACCGAAACGATTTTCAAAACGTTACAGCTACATCAGGTATGGTACATAGCATCGCATACATGATAGAGCCTACTGCCGAAGTATAGGGTATCTCTTACATGCGAGCTCTTTCCAAATCAGTCTTGGGAGATATCTCTTTGGAGAGAGTGAGTCCAGAGATCGTGGGTACGTTCCCACGCTTGGATTCTTCCATATTAAACCTCTTTAGTATGGTGTCAATGTACCTGGATTGGGACAATCCCAGTATCCATTTAGATCTATCTCTATAGATCATAATTCTAAATATGCAGGAGGCATCACCTAGATCATTCATTGAGAATCTTTGTGATAAGAAGAGCTTGACTGATTGCAGCATAGGAACATCATTTCCTATCAAGAGTATGTCATCCACATACAACACGAGGAATACAACCTTACTCTCTGCAACCTTCTTATAAATACAAGGTTCATCTATATTTTTGATGAAGTCAAACTCTTTGACTACAACATCAAAACAGATGTTCCAACTCCACGATGCTTACTTTAACCCATAAATGGATTTAAGCAGCTTGCACACCTTTCCGCTGCTCCCACTATCTATGAAGCCCTCTGGCTGAGTCATGTACACGCACTCTTTTAAATCACCGTTTAGAAAGGCGGTCTTACCATCCATTTGCCAGATTTCGTAGTCATGGTATGCAGCAATGGCAAGTAAGATCCGGATGGACGAATAGCCACTGGAGAAAAGGTTTCGTCATAGTCCACACCTGGTCATTGACGAAAACCCTTTGCAAAATGTCTAGCTTTGAAAGTCTCAACTTTTCCATCTACACCAATTTTCTTTTTAAAGATCCACTTGCTCCCAATGGGTTTTACCCCTTCAGGAGCATTTTCCAAAGTCCATACTTTGTTGGTGTACATGGATTCCATCTCAGATCGCATTGCATCCGGCCATTTCACAGAGTCACCACTCGTGATGGCCTGCTCGAAACGAGTCGGGTCATCATCTTCCATGATACAATCCTCGCTTCCACCATCAATGAGAAAACCGTAGTATCTCTCAGGTGGATGAGAAACCCTGCTAAATCAGCGGAGAGGCTGGGGTTCGTCGGGTACTACTGAATCCTCTGGTTCCACTAAATCTTCAGTTGCAGTTTGTGTTGCTGGAACTTCTTCCACTTCTACCTCAAAGCCACTAATCTCTTTTGCAAGAAATTCCTTTTCTAAAAAGGTGGCATGTCGAGAAACAAACACCTTTTGTTCTTCGCGATGGTAGAAAAGATATCCATGTGAATGTTTGGGATATCCCACAAACTTGCATAGAACTGACCGTGCCTCGAGTTTGTCTGGATTTTGCCTTTTGACATAGGCCAGACAACCCCATATCTTAACTCGTTTAAGACATGGTCTCTTCCCACACCATATCTCATACGGTGTGGAAGGTACAGATTTAGTTAGAATTTGATTCAATAGGTATGCTGCTGTCTCCAGCGCATACCCCTAGAAGGAAATAGGTAATTCAGCTGTACTCATCATCGAGCGTACCATATCTAATAGGGTGCGATTCCTCCGTTCCGATACACCGTTGTATTGTGGTGTATAAGGAGGAGTAAGATGAGAGAGAATCCCATTCTCTTTTAGATAATCTAGGAACTCATTACTTAAGTATTCACCTCCTCGATCAGATCGAAGAATCTTAATACTTTTGCCCGTTTGGTTCTCTACTTTGTGCTTATATTCTCTGAATTTCTCAAAAGCTTCAGACTTGTGTTACATCAGGAACACATATCTGAATCTTGAGAGATCGTCAGTGAATGTAATAAAGTAGGAAGAACCGTTCCTGGCATGTGTAGACATGGGACCGCATACATCACTATGTACCAGCCCTAAGAGTTCGGTAACTCTTTCTCTGTGTCCACTAAACGGAGCTTTGGTCATTTTTCCTTTAAGACATGAATGGCAAGTATCATAAGATGATAATTCGAACGGATTCAAATATCCATCCTTATGTAACTTAGCTAGCCGTGTCGCATTGATATGACCAAGTCTACAATGCCATAAGTAGGATTCGTTCATTTCTGAACTCTTCCTCGTGTGTGTGTTTTGTATATTAAGGACTGTATTTTGATTGAGAATGAATATGCCGTTATGTAACGAGCCTGATCCAATCAGCTTTTGATTCGGGAATATGTTCATAACATTATCCTGTACTACAAAATTATATCCTTCTTTACTTAATAAAGAAACTGATATAATGTTGCACATCATGTTCGGAATATAATAGGACTCATTCAGAATCAGTGTATTACTACTTGGTAATACAAGGTGTTATTCGCTAAATGTTTTGGCTGCAATATTTGCACCAATCCCTACTTGAACGGAATGATCACCTTTTCCCAGTTCTCTACCTTTCCGTAGCCCATGTAACAATTTACATATGTAGGATCCTGATCCGGTATCTAATACCCAGGACGTAGGGTGAACTGAGTAACAGTTCTCAGTAACTAACACACTCGAAGAATGTGCATCAACATGCATATTCTTCGTTTGGGCGGAGTGAGAATCCAGATATTCTTCTATTCCCTGTTCAGTCTTATAACTCTTATAAGAAAGAACGGGACCAACGTTCCCCTTCTCAGTATAAAAAGCGGGCTCAGTCAATACATCCATATTATTATCTTGATTATGGCCTGACATGGTCGCTACCTGGAGAGAGAGAGAAGAAAAACACTTTAGCGTATGCTCTTGCAAGATTAGATTGGTTAATATCTTATCTAATCAGGATGTCTCCCAATGTTTTTATGGAATCTTCCTTCAAACCCTAAAAGGTAAGATTAGCCGGGATTAATTACACCCTACAATTTCGTCAATCTTTCAGCCAGATCAGTGTTGGTACTTGAGAGAGGTTCCCCGTGCTTCCGCACGGACCTAATTAAAATAAACCTCGTCTTCCCAGGGGATTAACCCCGTTAACACCTTTCTAGACACCTGCTTGATCGGCTAATTGTCATGTGTAAAACTCTCCCAGGAGTAACTCTGTAGGGTTACTAGGCACTCTAATTAGGTTCTACAATGCATCAACCATGCCCGTTTAAAATTTTAGCCATGCCGAATAACCCTAAACAAGATCGTTGTTAGAAAATTAGGGTTTCTTATGCAAGTTAATAGCATCTACAACTAAGTGAATACGAAATACAACCTTTGTAGATCGGTCCTTCACTTCTTTAGCTCCTTGTTGAAGTCCCTTTGCTGCGATCATGGTTCTCCCGGACTCTTGCATGGCTTCACGAGGCTAAAGGAGCGTCCTTGCTTGAAGTCTTCGAGGCCGAAGATGATCTATGTCGAGGGAATGCCAACTCAAGCTTCTACTTCACTAACTAGAGAATTAGTGAAGCAAACACCCTAAACTAAAGTGCTAGTCTAGTAGAGGATGGAGAAATAGGAAGTGAGTTCACTTTAAAATTTAGTTTCTCACAATGTTTCTCACTTTGGATCAAACCCTAGAGAGCTTTTTTTAGCACAAGGAAGAAGATGAAGAAAATAATATGAGAAGATATAATGATCAAGTGAGAAAGCTTACCATGGTGAGTGAGTATCATATACTAACTCATGTAGAGACATAACCATGGCTAATCCAAATGGTTAGGTTAACAAAAATCTAAAGTAAAGACAAATCTAGTGGACTTTGTCAAAGCAAAGCAAGCTTCTACAAGCTTCATGCTCTTTCCAAAATTCCACTAATTTTGTAATTACCTTAAATAATTATAACCCACCATGATAAATAGAATGGTGTATGTCTTACACATCCATGTCAAGTGTATCATCAACCATGATTGTAACATTTTGAAAATCGTTTCGGTGAAATTTCGAAAAAACGGTAAAATAAGGGGGTTTTCTGTAAAAAGTCAAAATGCAAATATCTTTATTATAAAATTAAATATACATATTCTTGCTATGTAATTGCTAGTATTTGGTGTTTATTGAGCCACTGCTGAAATTTCAAATTTTCTGAAATTTTTTCCGAAATTAATTATTTTAATATTATTTTAAGCCGGTAAGAAAATACATTAAATTAGCGATAAATACAAATTTAAATGGACTAATTTTAATCTTTAAAATCATATTAATTAAAATCTAGTTGTAATATAATTTTTTAGTATTTTATTTCAAGTTTTAATTGATTTATTATATGGAAAACAAAAATATAGTTATTTTGAACTAAAACTTGCAAATATGGTATTGTGGGGGGTCTTTTTGCATAGAATTTTTTTGTAAAGTCTCTCACACTCACCCTCACACCCCTTGGCCGGCCCCACACTATTGTAGCAGCCCAAGAATTTTATTTCCCTCTTTTTGACCTTAAATCATGTGAGAAATGGGTTCAAATAAGGTTTTTATATATAGTAAAGTAGGTGGGGGTATTATGGTAATTTGGGAGTGGCTTTGACTTGGATTCTTTTCCACAACTCCCCCACACCTCTCCCCACTCCCTCCTCAGCTGAAATTCTGCTACAACAGCCCCCATCTTTTCCCCCCATTTTCCATCTCTTTTGCTTCAAAAATTGCATCAAAATCCATCAAATAAATCCCAAAATCCAAATCCAACTCCTACCCATTTCTCATTAGCCAAACTTACATGGATCTAGGAGCATGGAAGCTACTTTTGGAGGCTAGAATTTGCATGCTAGATCCTTGATCTTGTGAGGTATAAATCAAGACCTTTTGTTAAATTGTTGTTTGAATACCTTAAATCAAGCATTATTAGTTATTAATTTGGGTTTAATTGTATGTTTAGAAAAACTTAGTAAGGGTTTATGAAATTCAAGTTAGGTTTTTGTGTATGTAATTGTGGTTGCAATTGTAGTTCTTCATATTGTGAAATGAAAACCTAATCAAATTTCTAGCTGCAAATTGTTAGTTTGGAATTGTAATATTTAAGCTATATTGCTAGCTAGGTTTTTATAAACCATTAATTTGATTATGAGAAAAATATAATTAGGTTTTTTCATGACTTCATTAACATTATTAAGTGTATTTTAATACTTTAGTTCATGAAAATCCAAGCTAGATTGTAGTTTGTGCATTTTGCTATAAAATTGTTAAAATTGGTTAATATTGCAAACTAGGTTTTTGAAATCGAATTAAATTATGGGTTTAAAATTTACGTAATGGTTTCTATGGCATAATTAGGATATTAAGTTATCATCTTGGTCACTAGAATTGTTAAAACATCATGTTTTGTACAAAAACGGCGAATTGTGCTTGCTAGATTTTCGGAAAAATGACTTTTTAAGTGAAATTGGGGTTTTTGTGAATTTTAACCTATTTTATATTAAAATTAGTGTTCGTGAATGTGCAATTGAGTGTGTTGGGATTTTTCTCGATGGTTTGGCGTTTGTACGCCAACGTCGAAGGTTTTTGGGTCGATTTGCGAAAGCAACCATAGGTTTTGACCTATGTGGGATTCGTGCGTCGTTTTGGTCATGAGTCGGATTTTAATGCGGTATGGTGCGTTATGATATGTAGGTACCCCATGTGGACTTCGAGACGACAAGCAAGTGCGTGGCGACGTCGGCACCGGCGAACGAGGACCAGGTGAGTAGATTTATATCTACGGGGAGAAGTCGGGTGGATGGCGTATAGCACCCCCGCAGTCCGTGGTGGTGTATACGGATGCGTATACACACCAACAATTAGTATATGTTATTTGGGATTAATAACGATGTTAGGATGGATATTGGTGTGTTGGATTACTTTAGTGTTGCGAACCCTAGGGTAGTGTTGCACTACACATACACACATACATACTTGCATACATTCCTTTTTATATGTGCTCATGAGATTCTTTATAGTTATGTGTTCACATGGGTATGGGACTACGTGTTCACATACGGATTTGAGGATGATACTTGGGATTGAGCTGAGTCGATGAGATTTGTTTTGTGGTTGTGATATCGGTGATATGGTAGGATTCGTACTTGAGGTACGTCATGGTGTTATAGCGGATCTTGGGGCGGCGATACGGGTGAATAGTGTTATAAATAAAATGGTCGACATGTGATCGTGATATGAGGCATGATATGCTAGGATATTGATATTAGGCCGTATCGGGCGATGTATACCCTTGATGATGCTATGTGCTGACGGTATCGGTTTGTACGAGATTGTCGATCTGTAGTCAGATCATGAGTATATTGAGGATATTAGTATTGTACTAGACATAGGTCAGTACCCTAGACTATGATCTTGAATAAAGAGGCTACCAGAGGAATGGTGTGAGGAATATGATATTGACCCGTACCCAGATTTAGGGATGCCGTACGACGGATTGACGTACGAGCTATATCTAGATAATTGATCCGCACTCTTGACTTGGGATGCCTGATTGTAGATATGGTATCGGATATGATATTATTGAGGTGGGATCACCGACTAATATATATACAGGTATGTATATGGATCGACTCAGATGTTAGGCGGTTTCCTTACCTGTAGTCCAGCTTGTTAGCTTAGCCCTTTAGTTTAGTTTAGTTGTTAGATTAGATTCGATTCTTACCTATTTCAAAAACTAACGAATCGTGGTTATTTTAAAAGACAGCCCAAGTGATCCTACGGATATTTCAAAAGACGTACCTTTCCATAAAAACACCGTAGCCCCTATTTTCAAAACCCCATAATTCGTGTTATTTCAAAAGGCACCATTTGTAGCACTTATATTAGATTAATGCAGGTTAGTTACAGTTGCGTCTAGTATTCAGCTCCCGCTTATTATTGTGGTTCGCTTCGCATCGCATACTTATGTTATAATTTCTTGTTGCAATGTTGATATCATATTGTTAGTACACCAGCACCATTACCGATGATGCGTATGTACCACGTACACTTGCCGGCTCACACACATCTTCATCGGTAATTGCCATGTCACGTACACCTTAGAAAATATTATTGCTTGACTTAGCTTGTTAGTTAGTAATTTGACATGATATTAGTGTGCCTGCCTTATATGCCAGCTTAACATTGTAGTTATTACTTGTCACTTCATGCATACTGTTATTCATTGTTACGCCTATATTCATGGTTTTTACATGCTATTGATGATTTGGATTCGGATTTCCATGAAATTTTCTGGATTTGGGGGGAAAACCGCAAAACTTATATAAACTGATTTCTCTCTTTTTAAATAAAAAGTGCGGTTTTTCCCATGATGTATGAGTCGTCCACCATGAGTTTGCTGATGGATTTCGAGACCCGATTCGAGGAGACGGATGAACCGTTTCGGGTACATGGTGGACCCGGTAAGGTACCCCGGGGCAAGAAGCGCGTGATGATGACGATGTGAGCCTGGCAGGGGAGCACTACCTACCGGTGATTTTACCCGAAGCGTCGGATATCCGGAGGATACCGTCGTGGTCTTGAGATGGATGGTAAGGGCCGGTCTGGACTGACGGCGCCCTGGATATTGTGATTGAGACATTGAGATTTCGAGATATTGAGGTACAGAGACTGTGATACAGAGATATCGAGATATTGGGATTACGTTTTGTGCCGATGCTAGGCACTGTTTTATGCTGATTTCATTATGATACTTCATTTTAAAAATACAAAGGAAATCTCACTAAATTATGAAAACAGTTCTTCATTTACATGTATTCTATTTTCATGCATTCATACCTCATTCATATGATATATTGCTACTTGAGGCACTGACACGGGCACATGAGATTACACCCGGGTTAAATATTTACCCTAGTCTTGTTATAGGCTACGTGTTATTCATATATTTGAGGATATATTATGATCATTGACCTTGGTTGCGTTATTTATGCGATTTATGTGCGTAGATATTTTTCTATTCACGAGTTGGCAACTCACCCCCGTTGTGCCCCAGTTTCTTGCAGGTTTGCCGTACAGGTTTCATTACGGCTTTGCAGGCATAGTTTCCTTCGGGTGATTTGCTAGTAGGTGGGTTTACTTGTATCGTACCCCCATTATATATCTTGTATATCATTATTCTGTTGTATCTAGAAGTTCCATCAACCAAACATGTATTTATTTGAGATAGAGACCAGTGATGTTTATTCTTTCGACCTTAGAGTCGCGCGTTGTATTTATGTGGTTTTCTTGTAGTTTTTGAGTTTCCTTTTGAATTTTGATCCTCGCCCTTGGCGTTGTATATTATATTGCTTGTGTGGTTGTGACCGTCGATTGACGAAGAGCTAGCTCCCGCTTGGGGATACCTTTTTATTGATTTCGTATACTATTCATGTTGTATCCCATTTGGGGGCCAGTATTTACAAAGGAGACTCTGCCGAAATTTTCGGGAAATTTTTGATGTTTTTAAAACCGCCTAATTTGGCTTATGCTATAGAAATTACTTGCTTTAAGTTGGTTTTTCCTGCACTCTACATCTTTCTTGGTTTGGATTTCTGGGTTTTCGGTTTACTTAGATTACGTACGCCTCGAGACGTTCGTAGTTTAAGTGCCGGTCATGTTCCGTACTTTCGGGTCGTGACAAAGTTGGTATCAGAGCGTTAGGTTTTACCTTCGGAGCGTAGGATGACCCTTGGTTGATGGAATAGGTGACTAAGGTAGAGTGACGTACCGTGGGTATGTTCCGCAGCATATTTACGATACGCTACTCCACTTAAGAAGCCTTAGGATGTACATTTCTTTGCTCAGTATTATATTCATTCCGATCTAGCTTCATCAGTACCAGTTATGGTTTTGCTGCCACGATTACGGGCAGGGAGAGCTACGGCTAGAGTTGCGGTCAGCACGAGCTCGTCACGAACGAGGACAGACCAAGGCAAAATTCCGGCGACACTCGATTGTGGAGATGTGTCTTTTTACTGTATTTCCGCGCCACGAGCGTTTGGCGGATCGCCTTTATGAGATTTCTCGGACGTGCCGATCAGTATCAAAGGATTGGGCCACTGACAGAGGCCAGCCAGATTTTGATGACCGTTGGTGTGTTGCTTATTCATTATGGTCGAGGCACTGTTCAGCGTGCAGACGAGCGAGCCAGTTATTGCTGCGAACGACGAGATATTGCCCCAGATGCTGGCGTTAGTGCAGAACGAGTTGTACTAAGAGATGATAGAAGGTTGCTAGTCATTGAGGATGAATGACTAGGACATGTGGATCGTTCGCCTACCCCGATGCGAGGTCATCAGATAGATTTATTCCAGCTAGAGACGACTTCACGCGGAGACGTTGGGAGTCGACAGAGACGATCGAATGTCAGAAACCTATTATTCCAAGTTTAAAGTAGTCGGAAAGACATGCAGGCAATTCTATGGTCCCTCTAGAAGAATGAAACCCTAACTCGACTTAATGACCGTGTGAAAGCCTTTGAACCTTCGGGTTTGCGGCAGTTCTACGGCGCCATTAGTGAGGCTTGGGTTTGCCCTTCTACGGCTGGACCACCGATGCTGTGGTATGTACTCGATACTATTAAACTGTGCCCAAGATGTTGAGCTCTTGGGGGATTATGAGGTTTTGACGACTCGATCGGATGGCTCAACTTAATTCGGATGCTAGGTGGTGAGATGCATTTCTTGGGAGACTCCAGATACGAGGATAGCCGTTAGAGCTCGGTCCATGTAGCCGCGACGAGACGAGTCCAAAGAAGACGACATTAGAGGAAAGTGAAGTAAGAGGTTCGTACCAGATCTAGATGAGATGACGTTCCACTCCGCCGACATCAGAGATGCGATGCGCATGCCGAGGCATGGTACTTGGATTTACCTTCCAGAAGGAGTCGTGATGAGTATGCAGCCGTTCTGGAACGAGAACAGATCTAGTAAGGAACGACGACTTTCGGATAGTTCGGCAGCGGCGAGAATTGGGAGAGACCTCGACAGGACCTTTCTGGGACAAATTACGAGAAGACTTGGACCCAGGAGTGGTCGTGTTATGCACACCAGCAGGCCAGAGTTCATGATCATCGACGAGACGTCCCACTAGTGACCGCGACAGTTGGCCCGAGATTCTGAGAGGATGCACTTGAGCGGTACTATTCCGCCATTATTGATTTCGATGTTTTGGGTGATTTATTCGCTTGATTTGATTTTGATGATTGAGGATTTACGATCTTTGCACAGTGTTGCACTTGATATCGTTTTCGTGCTTGGTTTCACATGTTTGCGATTTTACGGTTTTAGACATTTGAGTTGATTTTGTGCGTATATACGCACACGATTTGGTTTTTGCACGCGGTATAGTTCATATATGCTTGCAGTGCAGTGTTACGTATGTTGTGCATTTAGATGCCCTGGACTTTGATTTCGATGGTGATGTTCGATATTTGTTTTGTGCACCTGTGCACCTGATTTGATTTTGCGCATGTTCGGCACTTGATATTGGATTTCATGATTTCGTGCACGATGGATGCACCTGATTTGGATTTTCGCGCATGTTGGGCGCATGTTTTGAAGTGTGATTTTGGTGCACACCAGATGCACTAAATCGAGATTTTTCGTGCATGTCAGAGGCACCTGATTTTGCTGTCAGGCACACATGTTGCCTATGACAGATGTTTCGTGCACACCCGATGCACTTAGATGTTGTTTCTGTGCATATGTGTGGCACATATTTGGATTTTGATTTCCGTGCGCACAAGACGCACGTAGTATTCATACGCGTATTTTGGGGATTGATTTTTCTTATAGAGCAGTACGTTTTTATGATATTGCTATGTGTTTTCGTACTGAGCAGGACTAGTCAGAGGACAGTACCTGAATATATTTTACATGTATAGTTTCGAGTTATATCATATTGGTTTTGCTTTGGATTTGGTATTGATGTCTTCCCCATGACTCCGATGATTGCGGGATGCTTGACGGAGTTCTGGTTTGAGTTATATGCTCATTTTTCATGCGCATGCGTTGCGCTACGATTTGTTTTATGTATTTATGATTTCGGAGCCCCGGCGATTTGATGGTTTTGGCTGAAATATTTCAGTATTTGGGGGAAGTTTTAATTTAAATTCGGTGACCGAATTTCTTTAAGAGGGGAAGATTGTAACGTTTTGAAAATTGTTTCGGTGAAATTTCGAAAAAACGGTAAAATAAGGGGGTTTTCCGTAAAAAGTCAAAATGCAAATATCTTTATTATAAAATTAAATATACATATTCTAGCTATGTAATTGCTAGTATTTGGTGTTTATTGAGCCACTGCTGAAATTTCAAATTTTCTGAAAATTTTTCCGAAATTAATTATTTTAATATTATTTTAAGCCGGTAAGAAAAATACATTAAATTAGCGATAAATACAAATTTAAATGGGCTAATTTTAATCTTTAAAATCATGTTAATTAAAATCTAGTTGTAATATAATTTTTTAGTATTTTATTTCAAGTTTTAATTGATTTATTATATGGAAAACAAAAATATAGTTATTTTGAACTAAAACTTGCAAATATGGTATTGTGGGGGTTCTTTTTGTATAGAATTTTTTTGTAAAGTCTCTCACACTCACCCTCACTCCCCTTGGCCGGACCCACACTATTGTAGCAGCCCAAGAATTTTATTTCCCTCTTTTTGACCTTAAATCATTTGAGAAATGGGTTAAAATAAGGTTTTTATATATAGTAAAGTAGGTGGGGGTATTATGGTAATTTGGGAGGGGCTTTGACTTGGATTCTTTTTCACAACTCCCCCACACCTCTCCCCACTCCCTCCTCGGCCGAAATTCTGCTACAACAGCCCCCATCTTTTTCCCCCATTTTCCATCTCTTTTGCTTCAAAAATTGCCTCAAAATCCATCAAATAAATCCCAAAATCCAAATCCAACTCCTACCCATTTCTCATTAGCCAAACTTACATGGATCTAGGAGCATGGAAGCTACTTTTGGAGGCTAGAATTTGCATGCTAGATCCTTGATCTTGTGAGGTATAAATCAAGACCTTTTGTTAAATTGTTGTTTGAATACCTTAAATCAAGCATTATTAGTTAATAATTTGGATTTAATTGTATGTTTGGAAAAACTTAGTAAGGGTTTATGAAATTCAGTTTAGATTTTTGTGTATGTAATTATGGTTGCAATTGTAGTTCTTCATATTATGAAATGAAAACCTAATCAAATTTCTAGTTGCAAATTGTTAGTTTGGAATTGTAATATTTAAACTATATTGCTAGCTAGGTTTTTATAAACCATGAATTTGATTATGAGAAAAATATAATTAGGTTTTTTCATGACTTCATTAACATTATTAAGTGGATTTTAATACTTTAGTTCATGAAAATCAAAGCTAGATTGTAGTTTGTGCATTTTGCTATAAAATTGTTAAAATTGGTTAATATTGCAAACTAGGTTTTTGAAATCGAATTAAATTGTGGGTTTAAAATTTACGTAATGGTTTCTATGGCATAATTAGGATATTAAGTTATCATCTTGGTCACTATAATTGTTAAAACATCTTGTTTTGTACAAAAACGGCGAATTGTGCTTGCTAGATTTTCGGAAAAATGACTTTTTAAGTGAAATTGGGGTTTTTGTGAATTTTAACCTATTTTATATTAAAATTAGTGTTCGTGAATGTGCAAATGAGTGTGTTGGGAGTTTCTCGATGGTTTGGCGTTTGTACGCCAACGTCGAGTGTTTTTGGGTCGATTTGCGAAAGCAACCATAGGTTTTGACCTATGTGGGATTCGTGCGTCGTTTTGGTCATGAGTCGGATTTTAATGCGGTATGGTGCGTTATGATATGTAGGTACCCCATGTGGACTTCGAGACGACAAGCAAGTGCGTGGCGACGTCGGCAACGGCGAACGAGGACCAGGTGAGTAGATTTATTTCTACGGGGAGAAGTCGGGTGGATGGCGTATAGCACCCCCGCAGTCCGTGGTGGTGTATACGGATGCGTATACACACAAACAATTAGTATATGTTATTTAGGATTAATAACGATGTTAGGATGGATATTGGTGTGTTGGATTACTTTAGTGTTGCGAACCCTCGGGTAGTGTTGCACTACACATACACACATACATACTTGCATACATTCCTTTTTATATGTGCTCATGAGATTCTTTATAGTTATGTGTTCACATGGGTATGGGACTACGTGTTCACATACGGATTTGAGGATGATACTTGGGATTGAGCTGAGTCGATGAGATTTGTTTGGTGGTTGTGATATCGGTGATATGGTAGGATTCGTACTTGAGGTACGTCATGGTGTTATAGCGGATCTTGGGGCGGCGATACGGGTGAATAGTGTTATAAATAAAATGGTCGACATGTGATCATGATATGAGGCATGATATGCTAGGATATTGATATTAGGCCGTATCGGGCGATGTATACCCTTGATGATGTATGTGCTGACGGTATCGGTTTGTACGAGATTGTCGATCTGTAGTCAGATCATGAGTATATTGAGGATATTAGTATTGTACTAGACATAGGTCAGTACCCTAGACTATGATGTTGAATAAAGAGGCTACCAGAGGAATGGTGTGAGGAATATGATATTGACCCGTACCCAGATTTGGGGATGCCGTACGACGGATTGACGTACGAGCTATATCTTGATGATTGATCCGCACTCTTGACTTGGGATGGCTGATTGTAGATATGGTATCGGATATGATATTATTGAGGCGGGATCACCGACTAATATATATACAGGTATGTATATGGATCGACTCAGATGTTAGGCGGTTTCCTTACCTGTAGTCCAGCTTGTTAGCTTAGCCCTTTAGTTTAGTTTAGTTGTTAGATTAGATTCGATTCTTACCTATTTCAAAAACTAACGAATCGTTGGTATTTTAAAAGGCAGCCCAAGTGATCCTACGGATATTTCAAAAGACGTACCTTTTCATAAAAACACCGTAGCCCCTATTTTCAAAACCCCATGATTCGTGTTATTTCAAAAGGCACCATTTGTAGCACTTATATTAGATTAATGCAGGTTAGTTACAGTTGCGTCTAGTATTCAGCTCCCGCTTATTATTGTGGTTCGCTTCGCATCGTATACTTATGTTATAATTTCTTATTGCAATGTTGATATCGTATTGTTAGGACACCAGCACCATTACCGATGATGCGTATGTACCACGTACACTTACTTGCCGGCTCACACACATCTTCATCGGTAATTGCCATGTCACGTACACCTTAGAAAATATTATTGCTTGACTTAGCTTGTTAGTTAGTAATTTGACATGATATTAGTGTGCCTGCCTTATATGCCAGCTTAACATTGTAGTTATTACTTGTCACATCATGCATACTGTTATTCATTGTTACGCCTATATTCATGGTTTTTACATGCTATTGATGATTTGGATTCGGATTTCCAAGAAATTTTCTGGATTTGGGGGGAAAACCCCAAACTTATATAAACTGATTTCTCTCTTTTTAAATAAAAAGTGCGGTTTTTCCCAAGATGTATGAGTCGTCCACCATGAGTTTGCTGATGGATTTCGAGACCCGATTCGAGGAGACGGATGAACCGTTTCGGGAACATGGTGGACCCGGTAAGGTACCTCGGGGCAAGAAGCTCGTGATGATGATGATGTGAGCCTGGCAGGGGAGCACTACCTACCGGTGATTTTACCCGACGCGTCGGATATCCGGAGGATACCGTCGTGGTCTTGAGATGGATGGTAAGGGTCGGTCTGGACTGACGGCGTCCTGGATATTGTGATTGAGACATTGAGATTTCGAGATATTGAGGTACAGAGACTGTGATACAGAGATATCGAGATATTGGGAATACGTTTTGTGCCGATGCTAGGTACTGTTTTATGCTGATTTCATTATGATACCTCATTTTAAAAATACAAAGGAAATCTCAATAAATTATGAAAACAGTTCTTCATTTACATGTATTCTATTTTCATGCATTCATACCTCATTCATATGATATATTGCTACTTGAGGCACTGACACGGGCACATGAGATTACACTCGGGTTAGATATTTACCCTAGCCTTGTTATAGGCTACGTGTTATTCATATATTTGAGGATATATTATGATCATTGACCTAGGTTGCGTTATTTATGCGATTTATGTGCGTAGATATTTTTCTATTCACGAGTTGGCAACTCACCCCCGTTGTGCCCCAGTTTCTTGCAGGTTTGCCGTACAAGTTTCATTACGGCTTTGCGGGCATAGTTTCCTTCGGGTGATTTGCTAGTAGGTGGGTTTACTTGTATCGTACCCCCATTATATATCTTGTATATCATTATTCTGTTGTATCTAGAAGTTCCATCAACCAAACATGTATTTATTTGAGATAGAGACCAGTGATGTTTATTCTTTCGACCTTAGAGTCGCGCGTTGTATTTATGTGGTTTTCTTGTGGTTTTTGAGTTTCCTTTTGAATTTTGATCCTCGCCCTTGGCGTTGTATATTATATTGCTTGTGTGGTTGTGACCGTCGATTGACGAAGAGCTAGCTCCCGCTTGGGGATACCTTTTTATTGATTTCGTATACTATTCATGTTGTATCCCATTTGGGGGCCAGTATTTACAAAGGAGACTCTGCCGAAATTTTCGGGAAATTTTTGATGTTTTTAAAACCGCCTAATTCGGCTTATGCTATTGAAATTACTTACTTTAAGTTGGTTTTTCCTGCACTCTACATCTTTCTTGGTTTGGATTTCTGGGTTTTCGGTTTACTTAGATTACGTACGCCTCGAGACGTTCGTAGTTTAAGTGCCGGTCATGTTCCGTACTTTCGGGTCGTGACAATGATACAAAAAGAAAACACATTTTTAATATATATCACATATATATTAAAGTTGTGCTCATGTGAGTAAAATCCATAAGTGAACATATGTTAGTTAATGTAAATTAGTATATCTATTATATAATTATACATTAAATTATTAAATCAACACTTGACTTAATAATCCGGTCATATCGCATATAACCGACTAACATCCAATGTATCCACTTATCGAATCAACACTTGATTTGATAACCCGGCCATATCACATATAATCTCGCGATACAAAAAGTCGCGAGAATAGAATATGGTATCACATACACGCATCATTCTCGGTCCCGCACATATCACATATGCGCTCCTATTTCGTTTTGCCTGAGCCAGTAAAACCATTGTGTAGGACTCTAAAGACTCGTCAATACGCCGGCAGTAGGTGATGATCACATCAAGCACCCACAAGCCGTCAGCGGTACTAGCTGGACGTAACGGCCACCCGAGTATTGAGCGATCAGAAGATCAGCAAGCAAGCCCGCTCCAACTCCTGTAAAAGCCTGCCGGTAACACTTCCCGTACAGTCCGGTCTCCTCGTTTGATATGTCGCATATCAAGTCTAGGGGTGGCTAACGTCAGACCCCAATAACCGATAAGTCGTGCCGATGTGAGGCTCATAATGGGTCGAGAAACTACTGGTAGCACTAACCAGTAAATCTCTAAATCATCCCTGGCCAGGGACTTCCCTGTTACGGCCAATCGAGCACAACGCAACATCAACCCCCAATACCGGGAGAGACGAAACCCCTCCTATCGCTCATTGCCTCCATGTGACTCGGGACTGTACCCAAAAACCACCGTTTTGCACGCCCTCTTGGACGTGGTATGGTGGAAATCAAAGAACAGTAGGAATCACACAAGACTCTATGACGATCTCGGGTCTACAGACTAACCTGCACAAGTGTCACCAGAGAATTGCCATCTGACATGAGGTATAATACCATCTGGGAGTTCTCGCCAAGTCCGTCCAGTGTACCCAGTCTCCACTGAGCACCCGTATACCATCTCTGATGTCAAACACCAATGGATATGGGATCATCCATCGCCCATCTCATGGGTCGAGAAGCGTATACGCTAGTCTACTCTGGTATATCGATGCCCTGTCTCGATACACCTACGACTAGGAACATTAAAGGATGTACTTATGGACTACCCTGTCCCCACTAGTATTATCTGCATCATAGTCCAGGTAGTCAAGTACACATCCTAAGGGCTTTACCAACATGTAACTATAAGACAGTATCAAGAGACAAGTATACATGTTAAAGTAAAGAGCAATCAGATAGCATACTGTCATATAGAGCAAGAAAGTCCTCTCTATATATGTCCAAGTATCCAATATAATATACATCATCTGTACAATACTGGCCTCTAGGGCATACATACAACTAACAATCTCCCACTTGCACTAGGGCGAGCTGCTGTAGTATCGCATACCAAGCATCCTGAAGAGTCTCTCAAACTGTATCTGGGGAATGTCCTTCGTGAGTGGATCCGCTGTGTTGTTCTTCGTATCAACCCTCCTAACCTCGATCTCCCGGCGATCAACTATCTCCCGGATCAGGTGATACCGCCTCAGAATATGCCTGGATCGCTGATGGGACCTGGGTTCCTTGGCCAAAGCCACCGCTCCATTGTTATCTCAATACAAAGGTATTGGATGCTCAATGGATGGAACCACTCCAAGTTCAGTAATGAACTTCTTGATCCAGACAGCCTCGTTGGCAGCATTATTGGCAGCGATGTATTCAGCCTCCATCGTCGAGTCTTCCATGGTTTCCAGCTTGGAACTCTTCCAGCTAACCGTCCCTCCATAAAGGGTAAAGACAAATCCCGAGTGCGACTAAGAGTCGTCCTTATCACTCTGGAAGCTCGAATCGGTAAAGGACTCCACTTGGAGTTCTCCGTTACCATACACCAAGAGCATCTCTTTAGTCCTTCGCAAGTACTTGAGAATGCTCTTCACAGCTGTCCAGTGACTCTCTCCAGGATCAGCTTGATACCTACTCACTACACTTAGTGAGTATGCTACAACGGGTCTGGTACATAGCATCGCGTACATGATAGAGCCTACAGCCGAAGCATAGGATATCCCTTGCATGCGAGCTCTCTCCAAATCAGTCTTCGGAGACATCTCTTTGGAGAGAGTGAGCCCTGAGATCGTGGGTAAAAACCCACGTTTGGACTCTTCCATACTAAACCTCTTTAGTATGGTGTCAATGTACCTGGATTGGGACAATCCCAATATCCTTTTAGATCTATCTCTATAGATCATAATTCCCGGTATGCAGGAGGCATCACCTAGATCTTTCATTGAGAATCTTTGTGATAAGAAGAGCTTGACCGATTGCGGCATAGGAATGTCATTTCCTATCAAGAGTATGTCGTCCATGTACAATACGAGGAAGACAACCTTACTCTCTGGCACCTTCTTATAGATACAAGGTTCATCTACGTTTTTGAAGAAATCAAACTCTTTGATAACGACGTCAAATCAGATGTTCTAACTCCGCGATGCTTGCTTTAATCCATAAATGGATTTAAGCAGCTTGCACACCTTTCCGCTGCTCCCACTATCTACGAAGCCCTCTGGCTGAGTCATGTACACGCACACTTCTAAATCACTGTTTAGAAAGGCGGTCTTAACATCCATTTGCCAGATTTCGTTGTCATGATTTGAAGCAATGGCAAGCATGATCCGGATGGATTTAAGCATAGCCACTGGAGAAAAGGTTTCGTCTTAGTCCACACCTGGTCTTTGACGAAAACCTTTTGCAATAAGTCTAGCTTTGAAAGTCTCCACTTTCCCATCTACACAGTTTTTTCTTGATGACCCACTGGCTCCCAATGGGTTTTACCCCTTCAGGAGCATCTTCCAAAGTCCACACTTTGTTGGTGTACATGGATTCCATCTCGGACCGCATTGCATCCAGCCATTTCTCTGAGTCCCCACTCGTGATGGCCTGCTCGAAGCTAGTTGGGTCATCATCAACCATGATGCAATCCTCGCTCCCACCATCCATGAGAAAACCGTAGTATCTCTCAGGTGGGTGAGGAACCCTACTAGATCGGTGGAGAGGCTGAGGTTCGTTGGGAACTACCGAATCCTCCGGTTCCACTAAATCTTCAGTTTGAGTTTGTGTAGCCGGAATTTCTTCCAGTTCTACCTTGTCGCCACTAATTTCTTTTGCAAGAAATTCCTTTTCTAAAAAGGTGGCATGTCGAGAAACAAACACTTTTTGTTCCTCGCTATGGTGGAAAATATATCCCTGTGAATGTTTGGGATATCCCACAAACTTGCATAAAACTGACCGTGCCCTGAGTTTGTCCGGATTTTTCCTTTTGACATAGGCCTGACAACCCCATATCTTAACTCGTTTAAGACATGGTCTCTTCCCACTCCATATCTCATATGGTGTGGTAGGTACAGATTTAGATGGAACTTGATTCAATATGTTTGCTGCTGTCTCCAGCGCATACCCCCAGAAGGAAATAGGTTACTCAGCTGTGCTCATCATATAGCGCAACATATCTAATAGGGTGCGGTTCCTCCGTTCCGATACACCGTTGTGCTGTGGTGTATATGGAGGAGTTAGCTGAGAGAGAATCCCATTCTCTTTTAGGAAGTCCAGGAATTCATTGCTTAAGTATTCACCTCCTCGATCAGATCGAAGGATTTTAATACTTTTCCCGGTTTGGTTCTCGACTTCTTGTTTATATTCACTAAATTTCTCAAAACCTTCTGATTTGTGTTTCATCAGGAACACATACCCGAATCTAGAGAGATCGTCAGTGAATGTAATGAAGTACGCAGAACCATTCCTGGCATGTGTAGACATGGGGCCGCATACATCACTATGTACCGGTCCCAAGAGTTCCGTAACTCTTTCTCCGTGTTCCGTAAACGGAGTTTTGGTCATCTTGCCTTTGAGACATGACTGGCAAGTGTCATAAGATGAAAATTCAAATGGATTCAAATATCCATCCTTAAGCAACTTAGCTAGTTGTGTCGGATTGATGTGACCCAGTCTACAATGCTACAAGAAGGATTCGTTCATTTCTGAACTCTTCCTCTTGTGTGTGTTTGTTATGCTCAGAACTGTTGATTGATTTAGAACATAAATGCCATTGCACAACGTGCCTGATCCAACCAACTTTTGGTTTAGGAAAATGTTCATAACATTATCCTGTAATACAAAATTATATCCCTCTTTACTCAACAAAGAAACCGATATAATGTTGCATATCTGGTTCGGCATGTAATAACATTCGTTCAGAATCAATGTATTACCAGTTGGCAATACAAGGTGATATTCCCCGACGGTTTTAGCTGCAACAATTGCACCATTTCCAACCCTTATGTCTTTATCACCTTCTCCAAGTTCTCTTCCTTTCTTAAGCCTATGTAACTGATTACATATATGGGATCCTGACCCAGTATCTAATACCCAGGACGTAGAGCAAATGGAGAAACAGTTCTCTATAACGAACACACCCGAAGAAAATGCATCAACATGTACTTTCTTCATTCGGGTGGCATGGGAATCCTGGTATTCCCCTATATCATGTTCAGTCTTATAACTTTTATAAGAAAGAACGGAATCAACGTTCCCCAGCACAGTATAACATGCGGGTTCGGTCAATACATCCTTATTATTATCTTTATTAAGGCATGATATGGTCTCTACCTGGAGAGAGAGAGAAGAAAACACTTTAGCGTATGCTCTTGCAAGATCAGATTGGTTATTATTTTATCTAATCAGGATGGCTCCCACTGTTTTTATCAAATCTTCCTTCAAACCCTTAATGAAAGATTAGCCGGGATTAATTACACCCTACAACTTCGCCAATCTTTCAGCCAGGCCAGTGTCGGTACTTTGAGGGAGGTTCCCCATGCTTTCGCACGGACCTAATTAAAGTAAACCTCGTTTTCCCAGAGGCGTAACCCCGTTGACACCTCTCTAGACACCTACTTGATCGGCTAATTGTCCTGTGTAAAACTCTCCCAGGAGTAACAATTACTCGCAGTGGGTATCGGAATCCAACTATCTCATAGAAGGTATGCAATCTCATTGCAAATTTCAACACTTGAAATTCCCGATAATATTTTGCCCCTAATCCCTATGACCTTGACAAAGTCCAACAAATCATAGGATGCTAGTCAAGTTCAACCCGTAATTTCTTGATTGAATCAAACCCACCCGCACGACCCTTGACAAAGGACAACAAGGTCGTACGACTACCCCAAAACAATCTGCATCATATGCATAAGCAGATAAGCACCATTCAGCTACCGCACACTACGCCTTGACAAAGGCCAACAAACGCAGCACGAATACTAAACAGTTCCTATCTGAAATGACGGAGGGCTACGACAGGTTTTTCTGAAAACCTATTGCGTAATGAACTTGATATCGTTGTAGAATCGAGTGAATTTTTGAAATGGAGTGATTTTTAGGCTTTTATTAGTTTTGCTAAAGAGGTCACTCCCGGTGAAGGGATCTCGGCTCTTTCCTTATGGAATAAGGTGAAGGATATATCATATATATCGCTATGCAAAGCAAAAACTCAAAAAGCAATCAAAAGACAAACCGAGTGTTGTAGCATCTGCCAGTTTTGCTAAAGAGGTCACTCCCGGTGAAGGGATCTCGGCTCTTTCCTCATCGAATAAGGTGCAGGATATATCATATATATCGCTATACAAAACAAAAACTGTAGCTACCCTTTTTGAAAATTTGATTCTACAACATCTTTTAGGTTTCTTTTCTTTCATTAATCACATTAATGAAGTCCGATCATTTAAGTCACATAAATATCACAGATAAATACGACGTACACTTATGCCATCCGCATTCGCCTCGATGTCCCCTCGTGCACCATTAGGTTAGGTAACTAACGGCAGAGCGGGGCAGGGCTAGTGCGGGTGTAAAACATAAGTAACGTCTATATAATATATCATATATACTATATACAGTATTTATCACAACATATCAAATGATCACATCACATATATCGCAGCAGAAGAAAACATATGAAACATTGGATATACTAGGACGTCCGTGTTTTATTTTGAGCCTCTATAAAACACGGATTCCACGGTCGCGATGACTAGCCAAACCCACACCCCTAGACCCCTACGAGAGCGTCAAGCAACCCTACCAATTCTAGAGTTAGGAGACCCGGACTCGACTCCTCGAGTTGGTCTCCCACTGGACTCTAGAACCCGGTTACTTGTGCTCGCCTCCTTGGGTCAATCCTAGTGCGGAAAAGTAAATAATATACAAATGGTGACATCAACCTCATCCTGGAAGTGCCCCAATAAAAGAATATTACATACATTTAATTTTACATGAATGAAAATAAAAACCCTCATCTCACATAAAAACCCCCGGCTATTCATAACACGACGATCCAATATAACATATCCAGCAACACATAACATTGCATGTCATCAACGTAAGTAAATTTGTGCATCGCAATAGTCGTTGACATATAGAAACGAAAACGGCGATAACACATATTACACTTACGGTCACAGAAAAAAAAGTGTAAAACAACAACATTTGGAATTCACAATCTTTTTAGACATCGTAAATCCGAAATATCACATACTTCGCATTTCATGCCTAACTATATGAATTCCACATATTGTATCACATTCCAGATAAATAGACAGTATTAAACTTTCCGATCGAATAATCAAATACCCAAGATTTCCAAAATAGCTCAACACTTGAGTGGAGTTCAAAAATTCCAGAAAATGTCACAGTAGCAACGGTCCAGCCGTAGAAGGGTCAAGCCAACGCCTCACATGTGGCACGCCGTACTGCCCCAAACCCTAAGGTTCAAAAGGCAGTTCAAGACGGTCACATAATCGAGTTAAGGTTTGCTGTCTTCTAGAGGGTCCATCGCGTTACATGCACGTTTTTCCGAAAGATTTAGTCTCAAGAAAAAATTCAACACTTGAAAGTTTTTCGTGCCGGGAAAAAATGAGTTAATGATATCCGTTCGAACATTTTAATAGTTTCTAAATATCCGGAAAACATAACGAAATTTAATATTTCGATCGAATCAGCGAATACAAAATAATCCCCAGAACACTCAACACTTGAGTCAAAATAAAAATACCCAGAAAATATAAAGCACAGAAATAGAAATTACTGTGCAAAACTGAGTGCATGATTCCCCTTTACTGCCGCGGACCCGCGGCCCAAGAGTGGTACGGCCGCGGTTCCGCGGCGTCTTGTACGGTTCATCGTCTCGTTTTTCACCGCAATTCTTAGAAAACCCTGCTGAATTTTTTAGGTATATTTAATTCAGAAAAATCACAGTTTTTAGAAATTGTCCACAGAGGGGGTTAAATTTGCGTTTCGGGTTTCGATCGGGGTTTTAACTCCGTATACAAGTTGCCTAATGCTCTAGCTTGGCCCTGATACCACTATAGGGTTACTAGACACTCTAATAAAGTTCTACAATGCATCAACCATGCCCGTTTAAAATCTTAGCCTTGCCGAATAACCCTAAACAAGATCGTTGATAGAAAATTAGGGTTTCTTATGCAAGTTAATAGCATCTACAACTAAGCGAATACGAAATACAACCTTTGTAAATCGGTCCTTCACTTCTTTAGCTCCTTGTTGAAGTCCCTTCGCTGCGATCATGGTTCTCCCGGACTCTTGCATGGCTTCACGGGGCTAAAGGAGCGTCCTTGCTTGAAGTCTTCGAGGACGAAGATGATCTACGTCGAGGGGATGCCAACTCAAGCTACTACTTCACTAACAAGAGAATTAGTGAAGCAAACACCCTAAACTAAAGTGCTAGTCTAGTAGAGGATAGAGAAATAGGAAGTGGGTACACATTAGAATTTAGTTTCTCACAATGTTTCTTACTTTGGACCATAGAGAGCTTTTTTTAGCTCAAAGAAGAAGATGAAGAAAATAATATGAGAAGAGATAATGATCAAGTGAGAAAGCAAACCATGGTGAGTGAGTATCATATACTAACTCATGTAGAGACATACCAATGGCTAATCCAAATGGTTAGGTTAACAAAAATCTAAAGTAAAGACATAGCTAGTGGACTTTGTCAAAGCAAAGCAAGCTTCTACAAGCTTCATGCTCTTTCCAAAATTCCACTAATTTTGTAATTACCTTAAATAATTATAACCCACCATGATAAATAGAATGGTGTATGTCTTACACATCCATGTCAAGTGTATCATCAACCATGATACAAAAAAAAACACATTTTTAATATATATCACATATATATTAAAGTTGTGCACATGTGAGAAAAATCCATAAGTAAACATATGTTAGTTAATGTAAATTAGTATATCTAATATACAATTATACATTAAATTATTAAATCAACACTTGACTTAATAATCCGGTCATATCGCATATAACCAAATAACATCCAATGTATCCACTTATCGAATCAACACTTGATTTGATAACCCGGCTATATCACATATAACCTCGCGATACAAAAAGTCGCGAGAATAGAATACGGTATCATATACACGCATCATTCTCGGTCCCGCACATATCACATATGCGCTCCTATTTCGGTTTGCCTGAGCCAGTAAAACCTCTGTGTAGGACTCTAAAGACTCGTCAATACGCCGACAGTAGGTGATGATCACATCAAGCACCCACAAGCCGTCAGCGGTACTAGCTGGACATAACGGCCACCCGGGTATTGAGTGATCAGAAGATCAGCAAGCAAGCCCGCTCCAACTCCTGTAAAAGCCTGCCGGTAACACTTCCCATACAGTTCGGTCTCCTCGTCTGATATGTCGCATATCAAGTGTAGGGGTGGCAAACGTCCGACCCCAATAACCGATAAGTCGTGCCGATGTGAGGCTCATAACGGGTCGAGAAACTACTGGTAACACTTACCAGTAAATCACTAAATCAGCCCTGGCCAGGGACTTCCCTGTTACGGCCAATCGAGAACAGCGCAACATCAACCCCCAATACCGGGAGAGACGAAACCCCTCCTATCGCTCATTGCCTCCATGTGACTCGGGACTGTACCCAAAAACCACCGTTTTGCATCCCTCTTGGATGTGGTAAGGTGGAAATCAAAGCACAGTGGGAATCACACAAGACTCTATGACGATCTCGGGTCTACTGACTAACCTGCACAAGTGTCACCAGAGAACTACCATCTGACGTGAGGTATAATACCATCTGGGAGTTCTCGGCAAGTCCGTCCAGTGTACCCAGTCTCCACTGTGCACCCGTATACCATCTCTGATGTCAAACACCAATGGATATGGGATCATCCATCGCCCATCTCATGGGTCATGAAGCATATACGCTAGTCTACTCTGGTATATCGATGCCCTGTCTCGATACACCTATGACTAGGAACATTAAAGGATGTACTTATGGACTACATTGTCCCCACTAGTATGATCTGCATCATAGTCCAGGTAGTCAAGTACACATCCTAAGGGCTTTACCAACATGTAACTATAAGACAGTATCAAGAGACAAGTATACATGTTAAAGTAAAGAGCAACCAGATAGCATACTATCATATCGAGCAAGAAAGTCCTCTCTATATATGTCCAAGCATCCAATATAATATACATCATCTGTACAATACTGGCCTCTAGGGCATACATACAACTAACAAACTCTTACTCGTAGTGGGTATCAGGATCCATCTATCTCATAGAAGGTATGCAATCTCATTGCAAATTTCAACACTTGAAATTCCCGATAATACTTTTACCCCTAACCCCCTATGACCTTGACAAAGGCCAACAAACCATAGGAAGCTAGTCAAGTTCAACCCGTCATTTCTTGATTGAAATAAACCCACCTGCACGACCCTTGACAAAGGCCAACAAGGTCGTACGACTACCCTAATCCAATCGCATCACATGCATAAACAGATAAGTACAAGTCAGCTACCGGACACTACGCCTTGACAAAGGCCAACAAACTCAGCACGAATACTAAATAGTCTTTATCTGAAATGACGGAGGGCTACGCAGGTTTTTCAGAAAACAATGAGCGTAATGAACTTGATATCATCGTAGAATCAAGTGATTTTGAAAAAAAAGAGTGTTTTTGAGGCTTTTCTAGTTTCTTTAAAGAGGTCACTCCCGGTGAAGGGATCTCGGCTCTTTCCCCATCGAATAAGGTGCATGATATATTATATATACAGCTGTGCAAAGCAAGAACTATATAAGCTTTTAACCGCGAGTTTGTAGCATCTGGCAGTTTAGCTAAAGAGGTCACTCCCGGTGAAGGGATCTCGGCTCTTTCCTCATCGAATAAGCTGCAGGGTATATCATATATACAGCTATGCAAAGCAAAACTGTAGCTACCCTTTTTTTAAAGTTTTGATTCTACAACATCTTTTAGGTTTCTTTCCTTTTATTAATCTCATTAATAAAACCCATCAGCTTATGCTTCCTAAGTATCACAGAAGAAATGAAAGCAGTAATATTTATATATCAGCATATATATATAGTATAAGCATTCGTCTCAGGAAGTAATATGATCTCATCACAGAACATTGCAGCAGAAGAATATATATGAAATATTGGATATACTAGGATGTCCGTGTTTTTTATACGAGCCTGTATAAAACACGGATTCCACAGTCGCGATGAATAGCCAAACCCACATCCCTAGACCCCTACGAGAGCAGCAAGTAACACTGCCAATTCTATGGTTAGGAGACCGGTCTCGACTCCTCGAGATGGCCTCCCACTGGACCCTAGAACCCGGTTACTTGTGCTCCCCTCCTTGGGTCTACCTAATGCAGAAAAGTAAATAATATACACTGGTGATATCAACCTCATCCCGGAAGTGCCCCAATAAAAGAATATTACATAGAAATGAATTTTACATGAATGAAAATAAAAACCCTCATCTCACATAAAACCCCCGGCTATTCAGAACACGACGATCCAATACAACATATCACAGCAACACATAATATCTCATATTATCAACGTAAGTAAGTATGCATACACCGATCGTCGTTGATGTATAGCAACGAAAACCGGCAATACAACTACATACTACACTTACGGTCACAGAAAAGAAAGTGTAAAACTACAACATTTGGAATCCACAATCTCTTTAGACATCGTAAATCCGAAATATCACGTACTTCGCATTTCATGCCTAACTATATGAATTCCACATATTGTATCACATTCCAGATAAATAGACAGCATTAAACTTTCCGATCGGATAATCAAATATCCAAGATTTCCTAAATAGCTCAACACTTGAGTAGAGTTCAAATAATCCCAGAATATGTCACAGTACCAATGGTCCGTCCGTAGAAGGGTCAAGCCAACGCCTCACATGTGGCACGCCGTACTGCCCCAAACCCTGAGGTTTAGAGGCGGTTCAGACGGTCACATAATCGAGTTAAGGTTTGTGTTCTTCTAGAGGGACCACCGCGTTACTTGCACGTTTTTCCGAAAGATTTAAACTCAAGAAAAATTCAACACTTGAAAGTTTTTCGTGCCGGGAAAAAATGAGTTAATGATATCCGTTCGAACATTTTGACAGATCTAAAATATCCAGAAAACATAACGAAATTAAATTTTCCGATCGAATCAACGAATTCAATATAATCCCCAGAGCACTCAACACTTGAGTCAGATTAAAAATACCCAGAAATATGCACTAACGGCTACGGATATTACTGTGCCAAAACAAAAGCCCAATTCAACTGTACGGCCGTGGATCCGCGGCGCAAGCATGGTATTGCCTTGGTTCCGCGGCGGTCCGTACGAATTACATGGTCGTTTTCCACAGTAATGCTTATAATTCCCTACTGATTTTTTTGAGTATTTTTAATACAGAAAAAATCAAATTTTTACAAAATTTCCAGAGAAGGGTCTATTTCGACATTACGGGGTTCGATCGGAGTTTTAACTTCGTATACACGTCGCCTAATGCTCTAGCTAGGCTCTGATACCACTGTGGGGTTCCTAGGCACTCTTACAAGGGTTAATAAGGCATCAACCATGCCCGAAGAAAAATTTAGACGTGCCGAATAACCCAAAACCGGGATCTTTGCTAGATAATTAGGGTTTAACATGCAAGTAAACATCTTTACAACTAAGAGTGAGGGATTACAACCTTTGTAGTCCGCTCCTTCGCTTCATAAGCTCCGAGTAGAACTCCCTTCGCCGCGATCGATCCACGATCTCCCGGACTCAAGAGAGGCTCCACAACTCGAACGATCCATGCTAGCTTGTAGTCTTCCTTTTCTCCGATGATCTACCTCGAAGTTTCTATAACTCAAGCTCTCTCTCTCTCTCTCTAATGAGCTGAACACCCTAATCTAATTGGATAGATTAGATGAGGATGAAGGAGTAGTATTTGTGCTCTCTTTCCTTATCAAATTCTCACTCTTAATCATCACAAAGTGAAAACCTAGAAAGCTTTCTCAAAGCTCAAGATTGAAGAAAAAGAAGAAATAATGGATAAATCCTTTTGTGATGAATAATGAAATGATATATGATTAATAATGTAACCATGGTCAACTATGACAAGGCTAACTCATGTAGATAATTAACTATGGCTAGGGTTTGGATTGGGTTAAAGAATGAGTCACTAGAAAATATCAACCATAATATCTTAACTCATGACAAAAGAAATCCTTCTAGAGGCATCAAGAAAGAACTAACCCAAATCAAACCCTAACCTTGTTTAATCTCCACTAAACATGTTGCATTAGTAATCATATCATGTTACCATATTATATATCACATATATAATATATATTTGTAACAAAAGAAAATAATACAATTAACATATATCGTATATATATCAATGTATTACCCGGTGAGAAAATGAAATAATAAAGAGAGCCAATATTAGATAATGTAATGCAATATATCATATATATTATTATACATTAAATTATCAAATCATCACTTGATCCGACAATCCGGCAATATTGAATATAACCGATCAATATATTATGTACCGATTCATCGCATCAACATTTGATCCGATGACCCGGCTCATATCAAAATATCGCGAGAATATAATACGGTATCTCATATCGCATTATCCTCGGTCCTACACATATCACATATGTGCTCCTACTCCATTTTTCCTGAGCCAAGAAATCTCTATGTAGGACTCTAAAGAATCGTCAATACGCTGGTAGCAGGTGATGATCATATCAACCACCCACAAGCTGCAAGCGGTCAGCTAAACGTAACAGCCACCCAGGTATTAAGCAATCAGAAGATCAACAAGCAAGCCTGTACATTCTCCTGTGAATCCAATCAGTAACACTCCCGTACAGTCCGGTATCTTCGTCTGATATGTTGCATATCTAGTCTAGGGGTGGTATAGGTCAGACCCCAGTAACCGATAAGTCGTGTCGATGTGAGGCTCATAACAGGTCGAGAAATTACTGATAACACTTACCAGTAAATCTCTATATCAGCCCTGGCCAGGGACTTCTAGTTATAGCCAATCGAACACAGCACAACATCAACTCCCTATACTGGGAGAGACGAATCCCCTCCTATTGCTCATTGCCTCCATGTGATTCGGGACTACACCCAAAAGCTACCGGTTTGCACCCCCTCTTGGACGTGGTAAGGTGGAAATCAAAGCACAGTGGGAATCACACAAGACTCTATGACGATCTTGGGTCTACAGACTACCATGTACCAGTGTCACCGGAGAACTGCCATCTGACGTGTGGTATATCACCATCTGGGAGTTCTCGGCGAGTCCGTCTAGTGTACCCAGTCTTCACTGAGCACCCGTACACCATCCTTGATGTCAAAACACCGATGGATATGGGATCATCCATCGCCCATCATATGTGTCAAAATGCGTATACGCTAGTCTACTCTGGTGTATCGATGCCCTGTCTCGACACACCCTCGACTAGGAATAGTTATAGGATGTACTCATCGACTACCGTGGCCCAACTAGTATGTTCTCATCATAGTCCCAGTAGTCGAGTACAGATCCTAAGGGCTTTATCAACATGTGAGAGTAAGACAGTAAACTAATATAAGTCAACATGTTAAGATAAAGGAAAACCAAATAGCATACTATCATAACGAGCAAGAAAGTCCTCTCTATATATATCCAAGCATCTATTATAATATACATCATATGTACAACAATGGTCTCTAGGGCATATACACAACTAACAAGGCGATGATCGCATCAAGCACCCACAAGCCGTCAGCGGTGCTAGCTGGACGTAACGACTACCCGGGTATTGAACGATCAGAAGATCAGTAAGCTAGCCCGCTCTAACTCCTGCAAAAGCCTGTCAGTAACACTACCGTACAGTCCGGTCTCTTCTTCTGATATGTCGCATATCTAGTCTAGGGGTGGTAAACGTCAAACCCCAATAACCGGTTAGTCGTGCCGATGTTAGGCTCATAATGGGTCGAGAAACTACTAATAACACTTATCAGTAAATCTCTGTATCAGCCCTGGCCAGGGACATTCCTGTTATGGCCAATCTAGCACAGCACAACATCAACTTCCAATACTGGGAGAGACGAATCCCCTCCTATCGCTCATTGCCTACATGTGATTCGGGACTGTACCCAAAAGCCACCGTTTTGCACGTTCTTTTGAACGTGGTAAGGTGGAAATCAAAGCACAGTGGGAATCACACAAGACTCTATGACGATCTCGGGTCTACAGACTAACCTGTACCAGTGTCACCGGAGAACTGCTATCTGACGATAGGTATAATACCAACTAAGAGTTCTCGGCGAGTCCGTTCAGTGTACCCAGTCTCCACTGAGCACCCGTATACCATCTTTGATGTCGAACACTAATGGATGTGGGATCATCCATCGCCCATCATATGGGTCAAGATGTGTATACGCTAGTCTACTCCGGAATAGCGATGCTCTATCGCGATACACCCTCGACTAGGAACAATTTTAGGGTGTACTTGTGGACTACCCTTGGCCCCACTAGTATGAACTCTATCATAGTCTTGGTAGTCAAGTACACAACTTAAGGGCTTTATCAACATGTGAGAGCAAAACAGCATCATATATACAAGTCAACATGTTAAGATAAAGAGCAACCGGATAGCATACTATCAAGTCGAGCAAGAAAGTCCTCTCTATATATATCCAATCAACCACTATAATATACATCACATGTACAATAATGGCCTCTAGGGCATACATATAACTAACAATGATATGATATTAAGGAAACGGATTGCGCACGTGAGATCATTTTCTTTTTAAATATTTATAAACCGCAAGTGCACGACGCGTTGTAGCAAGCCGGCAAGTATGGGTCGATCCACAGGGAATTTTGTATTGGGTCTTGTTGTTTAAGGTTCAACAAATTAACGAATTGGTTGGTTTTGTCACTAAAAATAAAGAATAAGAAAATAATGAAACAAGGAAAACAAGTTAAGAAAGAATGGTCGTGGCTTTCGCTCAGAATGTTGAATCGCGACGATTCCTATGACGCTCCTTTGATCATGAGTTTTCCGTCCTCACGTTGATTCCGGCATGAAGCACCACTTGTCAAAGCTGTTGCGAGGCACAAGTCATCAAATTCCGATATTCTCCGCAAAATACGAAATGAGTTTGTTTGTTCACTTACCGTTGTATGTCCGAGCTTGGGGTAACAACACTAAGCACAAGGGATAGCAAGCTTACCATGACATCAAAAACACAATTAGTGAGTGAGAGAAAATAGTATTGGTGTTAATTTTGCTAACGGTTTGTGATGGTATACGGTATATGAAAACCGAGGGTTTGTCAAGCACTCGGGCACAAAATACCGTATCCAAACATAGCAAACTTAACACCAATTTGATTCTAACTTAAACATTATTAAATAGGGAAGGGGAGTGAATATGGTATATGAAGAGGTTACAAGTAACCATGGTTTCAAAATACCATATCACATCAATATATAAATCAATCCTTAAGTTATAATCATGTTAAGCAAATTAAACATAAACAAGAGGAGGAGGAAGCAAAGCCTTTCATCTCACTTCATGAAACATTTCAGAAATATAAAATATTATTTTTGGAAATTTAATATTGAAATAATATATTTCGCGAAAACTACCCGATTTGCGAAATTGGGGTCTTCGTAAAATGGTATAAATATATACCAATATTTGTGAAATAATTTGGAGATTTAAAATGATTTATTCATTTAAAATATATATATATATATAATTTGTGAAAATGTGAGTATTTTAGTTTGCATGGAAATTTTAGTTTGGATGGGAAATCTTTGGGCTAGGCTATTTCGAATTGAGGTGTGTGCTGGAAATTTTGGGCTGCCTATTTCATGACTCATGCTTTTGTGATAGGTTATTTTGCTTAAGTTTTCATGTGCTAGATATTATTGTGGCTGCCTAATTCATGGGGACTTATTTGTTCATACTTTGAGTGGGTGAGATATTATTGTTGTGCATTTAATGGGTTTTGTCAAAGTTAGGATATTTGTTGCAAGGTGGCTGCTTCTTTTTTTGTGTTGATTAATTTATTAACACCACTCACACTCACAACATTTTAGACTTCCACAGAGAACATTTTCTTCCTTGGCCGAGCCCATTTTTATTGATGCCAAAAATCCTTTGCTCACAATTTCTATCCATGGCAACTTCATTTACCTCCGCCCAAATCCTTGGGTGCTTTGAGAAAAAGTATTCACACACTATCTCTACTTCGTCTTGGGTATCTAGGCTAGCAAGTTGGATGCCCGAGTTGCTTCGGTTAAGAAGCGGGAGCCCGTATAAAGAATGCTCAACGTGTGTCCTCTTCGACGAGCGTGACCGGAGAGCAAACTTTGTCGAGGCAGCCACAACATGCTAAGGACAGAGATTGAAGACTGAAGGACACGGATCGATCGGTACCTTCACGTGGATTCCAGGACGACAAAGCGCATCGACTATGGTTTTAAGCAAGGAGTTTAGCAGGTGAGTAGATTTATATCTACGGGGGAAGTCGGGTGGATGGCGTATAACACCCCCGCAAATTATGAATGGAAACCGATATATATATATATATATATATATATATATATATAGAATACAGTAGGAGAAACCTACATTAGAAACAATATTAATGATTGAGTATATATCGATATATGAGATGAAAGCTATCGGGACATAACTCTTGGACATGATTTGATGGAAATGATGTCTCGAATTGATTTTTAAGGATACGAAAAGTGAATGTGAATCACAATATATAGATATGTAGTTGCACGAGATTAAGTATGAGATTTAGAGTAGCGTGACATGAGATTCATATGATAGAATGCACATGTAATATGACTTGATGTGAGAGATTGATGCGATGAAAAGAGTATATGATGAGATATGATGACTTGGTTGATATGTCGTTATATGGATGCAAGTCGATAAGAGATAGTTGATACCTTGCCGGTCCCCTGATACGAGATTGATACGGATGTGACATGAGAGATATGTATATATATAAATAGACAATGATATGCATAATGAGTGATATGTCGTACGAGACTTAAATCCGTACCCCCGTTGTCGTATAGTTTGATAGAATCCTAAATTATTTAATGCCGCCGTACGATGGATTACCCTACGCGATGAGTTTTTTACATGTTGATTGACCATACCCTTGATTAGAGGATGTCGTACGATGGATTGTACCGTACGTGATGTTGTGAGTCTGAATGCCGATTGATAGATTTACTGACTCGGATATATTGTAGACACGTATACCTTGTAGTGTTTCTCTTACGATGTACTTTATGCTACGCTCATGTTATTTGCATTGCATTGCATATACTGTAGGATTACGGTAGCGCCTCGGCCGTCTTTCCGAGGCCAAAATGCGGAAACAAAATTTTTTCTTAACTTGAAAACCGGCGCTATCGTATGCTTAAAACCCGAATTGAACCATCAACCTATAACTAGCAATCAAGAGAAGGGATAGAGGGCTATACCGATCGATCAGTATCCTTCGGTCTTCGGCCACCACCCCAAGCTCCTCGCGGCATCTCCGGTCTTCATCTCTTCGTCGGAACGGGCACCACATCGCCGGGTTCTTTTACGGGATTCTACCTCTGGACCGAGGCAACTCGGGCACGAAGTTGGAGAGCCGACGTGCCCAAGAATACTGTAGGTGAAGTGTAGGATGGTTTGTCTCTCGCGGATATGAAGTTGCCATAATGATGGAGGAATGAACAATGGAAAAAGAGCATGGGATTTTGGTCTATGCAAAAAATGAGAACAAGAATTTTTCCCACACCAAAAATTAATCCTCTCCCCCACAAGAAGTGGCCGGCCTATAGATAAGAACGAAGAGGAGAGAGCAAAAGCAAAGAAGGGAGGTGAGTGTAGTAAAACCAAGAGGTGATCATAACAAATGTGATGATAATGAGGTTACAATGTCACATCCATTTCTAATCTAATCTAAATCAATTCTTATCTCATTAATGCTAGCCATGATGCAAGAAAAAGCAAAGATGCTTAGAATTATCATAATCTCTCCATTTACAAGAAACCCCCTCCACAAAGCTAATTTGCACATTTGCAAATTAGCCCTTCCATCAGAAAAATCCGGCCGTGAAGGAACAAAGGAAAACTGGCCGAAACGGAATGCAAACTGGCAATTTCAAAAAACTGATCCCGTAATAAATTACAGGAAAACCCCGCGACTGTATATACATACCCGCATTTGTATTCCGACCGAATACAAATGCAAAGAGACAAAATCTACACAGTATAATACTAGGATCCGATTTAAACCAAAGCTCACTAGTATTATCCGTCCGATCATGATCCGTACAATACCGCACGTATAAGATCGAACCCTGCCATATCTCCATACGGCCTCTACAGCGTTTCGCCCGAAACTTGAGTAACTGTTTGTGGGGGACTCTAAAGACTCGTCAATACTTTGGCTGTGGATTTAACCACTAGCACGTCAGAGGTATTAGCCATACGTAACGGGCTACCAGCTATTGACCAAAAAGGACGTCGATGAGTGAACTCATCCTGATACCCTACTGAGCCTGTCAGTGATAATATCCGTACAGTCCGGTCCGTTCGTCTATGAGTATCGCATGGCGGGCCTAGGGGGTTGGTAAAAGTGAGACCCCCTAAAGCGGTACAAGTCGTGTCGGAGTGTAGCCCAGAACACCCTGAGATACTACTGGAATACCTACCAGTAAATCTCCTGCCTCGGCCGAGGGCTTTGTGTAATGGCTCTGCTAGACACAGTGCGACCTCACCCCTAATACCGGGAGAGACGAACCCCTACAGATCCGCTCACTGTCTCCATGTGGCTCGGGACTGTACCCAACTAAAACATGTTCGCACGAATCCTTTGAGCCGTGGTAGGGTAGTAATCAAAGTACAGTGGGAACTCACACGAGACAAATGACGATCTAAGGTCGATGAACTAACCTGTACACATGTCAATAAGGAACTGCTATCTGATGTCTGGTATAAGACCAACTAGCATGTTCCCGACGAGTCCTGTCGGGTGTACTCATAACCCAATGAGCACCTGTATACATTTTAGGTGAACCAACTGACACAGTGGCTTGTGAGACCGGCCACCACTCCTCGTCGGGGTCTCGACTGTATACACTAGTCTACTCTGGAGTATCGATGCCCTGTCTCGAAACTCCCACGACTAGGGACCTTTTAAGGATGTGTTTATAGACCCCAGCTCCCACGTATATGATCGCCATCATACTGCTGGCCGTCAAGCAAGAATCTTAAGGGCTCTATCAACGTGCAATAGTGATCTGTAAGGTTACCTGAAACAGTACACGATGATAAAGATAAACCAGATAGCATACTATCATCTTGAGTAAGACTGTTCTAACGGTATAGGTCCTCTCTCAATCATTGCAATGACGTGCCTGTGATCCAATAATTGACTCTGAGGGCACTATTGTCACGACCCGATAATTTGACCCATGACCGGCACTTAGCCACGTATCGTCTACAGGCGTAACGCGATTAAGTAAGCCGAAACCCAGAAATCAAAACCATTAAATATAGAGTGTTTAAATCATTTTGAAAAAAACAGCTATAAATGTTTAGGAACCTTAATTAATTTGGTAGAAATCATTTTTAAGTTAAGAGGTATTTTGAATAATTTTGGCAGCATTTCCTTTATAACCATTTGTTCCGCAAGTCCGGTAAAGGCGAGTGAAATAGAATAACATGAGGGATGAATAGAGCATCACAAGAGTATACAATAAAACAAAGGCGAATATCATAAAAGGTAAGACTGCAAAACATAAAGTCGGCTCACATGCGAGCTCGACACCAGAGTACAAATCATATACATCGTCCTCACAACTGTCTCTAAGTCAATACAGGAAGGTAGATGGAGAGTACTAGATACATCAATATACAACTGAAAGATAAACAGATACCGTACAAAACCCACCTAATAGCAAAAGGGCAAACAGGCCTCAGCAAAAGTATCTGTGTCAAAAGATGCGGTGAACAGCCAGCCGCGACTACTCCGAAGGGCAACCTGCAAGCACTGTGGCACAACGGGGGTGAGTTGCCAACTCGTGAATAGTAGATAACATATAAAGGTAATCGCAGGTATGCACGTACTGCGATACTTTAAACTATGCAAACTAATAAACATCTATATGAAGAACCGGATGCTCAATATCATGCAACAAGTACTATCTAACAATCGTCTATCTGTAATGAGCAAGATACGCAATAATATACAAGCAGGTGTGCTCTATCAGGTATACTAACTACAGGATGGGATGTCAATTACTAAATACTGAGTATGGAAAAGAACCATATCTACACGGAATATCCTCGTGGAAAATATCTGGTATCAATCGATGCACAAAAACCAATACATCTCGAGCGTCGTCATCCATATCGGTCATCAATACTGTAATCTCATAAGAATCGGGAGTACCCATCACTGGCACTCAAAATATCATAAAAACAGCCGTGTCCAGCATCGACACGCAAATCCTCCAATATGGGGCGTCCGTCCATCGGATCTACCCACGGGCTCCGTCTGCGGAATCGGCCCTCGGCCCCGGTAGTACGCGTCGTCCCGTATCCATCAAGCTACGCTGGTCAGTATCCTCCGGATAATTGCCAGGTCCAACCAATCACCGGTAGGTAGTAGTCCCTCCGCCGGGCTCACCGTCTAACAATACGAGTCTTCTCGCCCCGGGGTACCGTACCGGGTCCACCATGTACCCGCAATCGGTGCCTACCTCTCCTCGAATCGGGTATACTCACACAAGCTCTCTAGAACCGAGAAAACTCATGGTGGACGCACTAAAATATCATATCAAGGGAGACCGGGTTTTCAAACAGTGCGTATTTTCTTAAAATAGTACTCCGGTTCCCAAATCCAGAAATCACAGAAATCAAATCCAATGCGTAGATCCATGCAATGTGTCGTATGACATTATAAGTTAAGTAATGGGGAAACCGCTGTTTAAGAGGTCCGGTTTTGAAAATATCGTTGGTGGTCCCTCAGTTTTTAAATCAAGGAAATATCATCCATGAATGCAACATATGAATGTGGTAACGGTATGGATGTGAGAATGGATAAGTACGCAATGTGAATATAGCAGGTACATGTGTACTGATGTACGCCTATGATGCATATGCGCCCGAGTATGAATATAGGTAAGGTATAGGACACAAGTATGAATATGTATGATATATGTCACAAGTATGAACGTGTAAGGTATATATATCACAAGCATGAAAGTGTATGATGTATGCGGCAAATCACGTCAACATCAAGTAGACAGAATCAATATAATATGCGGTTTATAGCAATCCTACTCTGTGAGTGGCATGGCAATCACTAACGGTGTGAGTGTAGCATATAGATCGTGCTCGTGCAACTTGGACCGTTAGTGACAGTGCAGTGTTCTATACTACCAGTATATCTAAAAGGACACTCATGACTACGATTCCTATTACGCCCTGACGCTTAACGCCATACGGGCGATTTCCCCGTAGATGTTAAATCTACTCACCTGGTCGCGTGCTAAGTATAGCCGACCGCCTGCTTCCCTTTCCTGGCGACGTCTGACGTGCTCGCCTGAGAACCTGGAATTTACACAAGGAATCTAAGTATATAAGCAAGAATCCCGCAAAACGTGAAAACGAAACAAAACGTGAAACTCGCGTCACGAATCAACGCGCGTGTGTGTGATACGTTGGAACATGTGTGCACGCGCCTACGACTCAGTCCGATACGCCGCGATACGCTGAATCACAAACCCACTCGCGTATCGCGCGTATCGCGCAAACATAAAAACACCAGAAAACGTCATATAGCTCCAGATTCTATCCAGGCTACAATATTACAAAACTACATATACCAAGGACCTACACAACATAGCAGACACCAACCCTGAAAGCCCTAACTCCTATCTCCCTGTTCTGGCCGCAAATTGCGGCCACAAAGATGATTTCGGCGGCCAAAGGTGAGAGTGGTGGGGTCGGGCTCTGGTGGTGGGGTCAGGGTGTTACTAGTAGGCTGGGGTCCACTCAATTTTATCCTGAAGTCACCTGGGTAACAACAGATAACAGAAAACTAAATTTTTACTTAAAAGTCACAATTTGCACCAACATGAAAGTTCAGGGTATTTTAGTGTAAACTGGGGTTACCTAGGTTTACCTGGCCTCAATAGCTCCTAACTAACCTAGTCTAACTAAAATTAACCTAACTTAAGCAAAGATCTTACTAATCACCATCAATATCGCTAAAACACCAAGTCTAGTGATAATCAACTACCAAACACACTAAATAAACTAAACCAACTCACAAGTCTAGCACACAAGCAAGTGAAGCTCAGAATTTATACCTCGCTGACCCTACTACGCTGGTCCAGAAGAAGAAAGGAAGAAGAGGAGACTGCTACAGGAACTGCTTCTGAACAGAAGCTGCTGCCACTGCTACTGCTGATGTTGCTGCTTATTGCTGTTGATGTTGCTGTTATTGGGGTTGGGGAGCTGAAGCTGGTGCTGCTGGGGCTGCTGCTACATGTGGGCCTGCTGCTACAAGGAGCTGGGGCTGCTGGGGGTGAGCTGCTACTGCTTGAAGTGCTGATGCAATGGCTGTTGCTGTGCTGGGGCTGGTGTTTGTGTGTGTGAGAGTGAGAGAGCGTAAGTGTAAAATGAGAGAGTTTGCAAGTGAGCTTAGGGTCAAGCCCTCCCATTCTTCTCTCTCTCTCTCTCTACATTAATTGCAAGCATGGGCTTGCCATTCCTCTCTCAAGTCAACAAAACAATTTTAAATCCCCTTTTTTTTTTCGTTTCAAAGTTAAACCAAACCTAATCTTAATTGAAATCTTTTGTCTTAACAAGGGGTTTAACTCACCATGGTTGTGAAACATGGTATAACCCAAGTTTTATTCCTAGTTTACATGCACAAGTTTGTGCAAGCTTGGTAAAATTCTAGAAAATTATTTATTAAATTGGAAAAATTGTTTGAAATTAAATTTGGTAAACTTTTTTATTACAACCACCTATTAAAATTTAACTAGCCCCTAAACACATCCTAGGGTGTTACAATCTTCCCCCCTTAAAAGAATTTGTCCCCGAATTTAAAGCATAAAGCAACGCATACCTTCAAAGAGATGAGGGAACTTCTTCTGCATCTCGCCCTCGGCCTCCCAAGTGATCTCATCACCATTCGGGCTGCGCCAAAGCACCTTTACTGATGGCAAGACTTTCGATCTAAGTTTCTTCACTTGCCGGTCCAAGATCACGACTGGCTGCTCGGTGAACGTAAGATCGCGCTCGAGCTGAACGGCCTGATGCTGAATCAAGTGCGAAGGGTCATGCAGGTATCTGCGAAGCATCGACACGTGGAACACGGGGTGAACATCTGGGAAGTCGGGTGGAAGAGCCAAACGATAAGCTACAGCGCCCACACGCTCGAGGATCTCGAAGGGAGCTATGAATCTGGGGCTAAGCTTCCCCTTCCGTCCAAACCTCATCACTCCCTTCACCGGATAGACCCTCAAAAATATGTGATCGCCAACAGCGAACTCTAGCCTGCGGCGGCGCCTGTCGGCATACGATCTCTGCCTGCTTTGAGCTTTCCTCATCCTGTCTCGAATCAGCTGTATCTTCTCAGTCGTCTCCTGTACTATCTGAGGCCCTAAAATACTGCCCTCGCTGAGCTCTGTCCAACAGACCGGCGATCTACATATCCTCCCATACAAAGCCTCAAAAGGTGCCATCTGGATAGTATCCTGGAAGCTATTGTTGTAGAAGAACTCTATCAAGGGTAAATGACGATCCCAGCTACCACCAAAGTCTAAAACACAGGCTCGGAGCATGTCCTCAAGAGTCTGAATGGTCCGCTCTGACTGTCCGTCGGTCTGCGGATGGAATGCCGTGCTGAAACTCAAGCGCTTGCCCAACGCCTCCTGAAGTCTATGCCATAATCTGCTGGTAAACTGGGTGCCTCGGTCGGACACAATACAGGTCGGGACCCCATGTAGTCGTACAATCTCATCGATATAAATCTGGGCGTACTGCGCAAATCCGAAAGTCGTCTTCACTGGCAGGAAGTGAGCTGCTTTCGTCAGACGATCTACGATCACCCAAATGGAATCATACCCTCGCCTAGTCCTGGGTAGACCCACCACGAAATCCATCGATATCTGTTCCCATTTCCACTCCGGAATGGGTAATGGCTGTAGCTCTCCCGCGGGCCTCTGGTGCTCGGCCTTGACTTGCTGACAAGTCAGGCATCTCGATACGAACTCCGCGATGTCCTTCTTCATTCCGTCCCACCAGTAGGTCTCTCTCATATCATGATACATCTTGGTGGAACCGGGATGGACACTGTACATTGATCGATGTGCCTCCTCAAGAATATCGCGTCGCAATCCCTCGGCATCTTGTACGCACAGTCTAGACCCAAATCGTAATACCCCCTGCTCATCAATCACAAACTCGGAGAATCTGCCCTGTCCAATCTGTGTCATGATCTCTGAGCAACGGTCATCCCTGCGCTGTGCCTCATATATACGGTCAAGCAACTGTGGGCGTGCACGAACATGTGCTAGCTGTCCCCCAATCCGTGTGAACTCGAACTGCACTCGGCTGTCGCATAATATCTTCCAATCTGCCGACGACTGCCTCTGTACTGCACTCAAACACGCTAGACTACCCTCGGGCCTCCTACTCAAAGCATCTGCTACTACGTTAGCCTTGGCCGGGTGATATAAGATCTCGCAGTCATAGTCCTTCACTAACTCCATCCATCGGCGCTGTCGGAGATTCAGGTCTCGCTGCTGAAATATGTTCTTGAGGCTCTTGTGGTCAGTGAATATCTGGCACGACTTGCCGTATAGGTAGTGTCGCCAGATTTTAAGTGCAAAGACCACTGCAGCCATCTCCAGATCGTGGGTAGGGTAGTTCTGTTCATGTTTCTTCAGCTGTCGAGAAGCATACGCGATCACGCTGACGTGCTGCATCAATACGCACCCTAGCCCCACTCGTGAAGCGTCGCAATAGACTGCAAAACCGCCTGATCCTGAAGGCAACGATAAAACTGGCGCCGTAGTCAAACAGGTCCGTAGCTGCTGGAAGCTGTGCTCGCAATCCTCGGTCCAATCGAAGGGAACTCCCTTCCGGGTCAATCCAGTCAAGGGTGCAGCAATACGGGAAAAATCCTGTACGAATCGCCTGTAGTAACCGGCCAATCCTAGAAAACTGTGTATCTCAGTGACGGATGTAGGCCTGGGCCAACTCTGAACGGCTTCTATCTTTCTTGGGTCCACACATATACCATCCCGTGTAATCACGTGACCCAAAAAGTCCACGCTGTCGAGCCAGAATGCGCACTTCGAAAGTTTTGCATAAAGCCGATGCTCCCTCAAAGTCTGTAGTGTAATCCGCAGGTGCTGCTCGTGCTCCTCTCTGCTCCGGGAATACACCAATATATCGTCGATGAATACGATGATGAAAAGGTCAAGATACGGCCTGAATATACGATTCATCGTGTCCATGAAAGCTGCTGGCGCGTTGGTGAGTCCGAATGACATCACCAGAAACTCGTAATGGCCATAACGTGTGCGGAAAGCTGTCTTCGGAATGTCCTCCTGTCGAACCCTCAGCTGGTGATAGCCTGATCGCATATCGATCCTAGAAAAATATCCTGCCCCCTGAAGCTGGTCGAACAAGTCGTCGATACGTGGCAAAGGATATTTGTTCCGCACGGTCACCCAGTTCAGCTGCCGGTAGTCGATACACAAACGAAAGCTTCTGTCCTTCTTTTTGACAAACAGAACTGGAGCACCCCAAGGAGAAACACTGGGTCGAATAAGTCCCCTGTCCAGCAACTCCTGCAACTGACTCTTTAACTCACTAAGCTCCATCGGGGCCATCCGATAAGGCGGTATAGAAATAGGCCCCGAGCCGGGAACCAAATCAATACAAAAAGCAATGTCGCGCTCAGGCGGTAGCCCAGGAAGCTCGTCAGGGAACACATCAGGGAACTCGCACACAATCGGGATCTGCTCCAACGGAACATCTGTGGCTCTAGTGTCGCAAAGACAGGCTAGGAATCTCTGACATCCCCTCCTCAAAAGCTGTCCAGCGCGAAGAGAAGAAATCAAAAAGTGAGGAGTGGCACCACTGTCACCCTGCACGACAAAGGCCGACTCGCCGGGAAAACAGAACCTCACTGTCTTCTCGCGGCAGTCCACCGACGCATAGCACGTGGCTAACCAATCCATGCGCAAAAGAACGTCGAAATCCAACATCTCGAGAAGGATCAAATCGACAGGCAGGTCTCTATCGCCAATACGGACGACGCAGGATCGGAACACGTGCCTAGCAACAAACGACTCTCCCACGGGAGTGGTCACAACAAGCGGCTGATCTAGCAGACCGGACTCTCTACCCAAACTCGGCACGAAGTGTGTGGATACGTACGAGTGCGTGGATCCGGGATCGAACAACACGTGTGCATCGACAGAACATACTGATAATATACCTGAAACCACCGGATTGGACGCCTGCGCGTCCTGATGTGTCAAGGCGAAAACTCGTGCCTTTCCTCCACCTGCAACTGGCGGTCCCCTACTAGCAGCTGGCTGTACTCTGCCGGTGGCTGCCTGTCCCTTGCCTCGACCGCCTCGCCCTCTATAAACAAACCCTCCGCGACCACGGCCTCTCTGTGCCTGCGTCTGACGCGGAGTAGCTGTGGGTACCATGGGCAACGCCCTCTAGGGTGGAGAAGGTGGAAGGGTGACATGCGGTACGACTGGCTCCCTCTGACGTGTCTCGGTACAATCTCTGATGCGATGATGAGGACTGCCACATCCAAAACATCCACGGGACGACTGCTGACCCTCCTGGGGGTATGAGCTAAACATCTGGCCTCGCCCCGAATCTCTTCCACCTGTACCACGTCTATCACGGCGTCTGAATGGATGTCTCTGGGCTGCTGTGTCAGTACGAACCCTCTTCGGCCCTGGAACTACTGAAGTCTTGGCAAGGCGCTCCTCGACCAAAAGGGTTGCATCTACCGCTGCGGCGTAAGTCTCGTAATGCTGGGAGCTGATCGCAAGGAATAGCGGGGTAAGCAAGCCTCGGACAAATCTCTTGACTCGCATCTCCTCTGTAGCTACTAGGTACGGGGCATAAACTGATAGCTCGGTGAACAGCACATCGTACTTTGCCACTGTCATCTCTGGCGTCTGGCGCAAGGACTCAAATCTACGAGCTCGGGCATCCCTAACACTCCGGGGAAGGAAGCGGGCAAGGAACATCGTCACGAACTCCGTCCATGTCATAGGAGGAAGACCTGCTGCTCTGCCCTTCTCAACTGAATCATACCACTTCTGCGCAAGACCTTCTAGGCGAAAGCTCGCGAACTCGACCCATCTCGTATCTGCGCATCTGAGGGAACGGCATATCCGGGCCATCCTATCAATAAAAGACTACGGGTCCTCGGCTGTGTCTGTGCCTGTGAAGACCGGAGGCCTCAGCCTCATGAACTCTAATAGCGATACTGTAATCACCTCTGTGGCTGCAGGGGCAACTGGTTGCGCGGTAGGTACCATCGCGGTCTCTAAAACAGGTGGAGCTACCTCTGGTCGCTGCGCTCGAAGCGTCTCAACTAGCGATCCTATCATTTGGCGCATCTCCTGCATGCTGGCCCCCATCGTGGCGATCTGCTCTGTCATAGGAGGAGCAGTCTGCTCGGGTACGACGGGTACACTGCCCGGATCAGTCCTCGTCTCGGACGAGTCAACACGAATCTCGGCCCTCACGGCCGCTCTCTGCGCCCTAGTAGTCTTTGGCAGTATAGTGGCTGAAAAGGAAAGTAGGATTCGATAAGGATACTGAAATCGAATCGCAAGAAGGCAAGCAAAGAATGAAGGAATATCATCCAATAAGTCCTTAGGTCGCGTAGGCGGAGTACCGTGTCGTGAGTATGCCGCGGAACATACGCACGCTACGCCACTCTGCTGCAGCTACCTACTCCATCATACCAGGGTCATCCTACACTCCGAAGGTAAAACCTACGCTCTGATACCAACTTTGTCACGACCCGATAATTTGACCCGTGACCGGCGCTTAGCCACGTAACGTCTACAGGCGTAACGCGATTAAGTAAGCCGAAACCCAGAAATCAAAACCATTAAATATAGAGTGTTTAAATCATTTTGAAAAAAACAGCTATAAATGTTTAGGAACCTTAATTAATTTGGTAGAAATCATTTTTAAGTTAAGAGGTATTTTGAATAATTTTGGCAACATTTCCTTTATAACCATTTGTTCCGCAAGTCCGGTAAAGGCGAGTGAAATAGAATAACATGAGGGATGAATAGAGCATCACAAGAGTATACAATAAAACAAAGGCGAATATCATAAAAGGTAAGACTGCAAAACATAAAGTCGGCTCACATGCGAGCTCGACACCAGAGTACAAATCATATACATCGTCCTCACAACTGTCTCTAAGTCAATACAGGAAGGTAGATGGAGAGTACTAGATACATCAATATACAACTGAAAGATAAACAGATACCGTACAAAACCCACCTAATAGCAAAAGGGCTAACAGGCCTCAGCAAAAGTATCTGTGTCAAAAGATGCGGTGAACAGCCAGCCGCGACTACTCCGAAGGGCAACCTGCAAGCACTGTGGCACAACGGGGGTGAGTTGCCAACTCGTGAATAGTAGATAACATATAAAGGTAATCGCAGGTATGCACGTACTGCGACACTTTAAACTATGCAAACTAATAAACATCTATATGAAGAACCGGATGCTCAATATCATGCAACAAGTACTATCTAATAATCGTCTATCTGTAATGAGCAAGATACGCAATAATATACAAGCAGGTGTGCTCTATCAGGTATACTAACTACAGGATGGGATGTCAATTACTAAATACTGAGTATGGAAAAGAACCATATCTACACGGAATATCCTCGTGGAAAATATCTGGTATCAATCGATGCACAAAAACCAATACATCTCAAGCGTCGTCATCCATATCGGTCATCAATACTGTAATCTCATAAGAATCGGGAGTACCCATCACCGGCACTCAAAATATCATAAAAACAGCCGTGTCCAGCATCGACACGCAAATCCTCCAATATGGGGCGTCCGTCCATCGGATCTGCCCACGGGCTCCGTCTGCGGAATCGGCCCTCGGCCCCGGCACTACGCGTCGTCCCGTATCCATCAAGCTACGCTGGTCAGTATCCTCTGGATAACTGCCAGGTCCAACCAATCACCGGTAGGTAGTAGTCCCTCCGCCGGGCTCACCGTCTAACAATACGAGTCTTCTCGCCCCGGGGTACCGTACCGGGTCCACCATGTACCCGCAATCGGTGCCTACCTCTCCTCGAATCGGGTATACTCACACAAGCTCTCTAGAACCGAGAAAACTCATGGTGGACGCACTAAAATATCATATCAAGGGAGACCGGGTTTTCAAACAGTGCGTATTTTCTTAAAATAGTACTCCGGTTCCCAAATCCAGAAATCACAGAAATCAAATCCAATGCGTAGATCCATGCAATGTGTCGTATGACATTATAAGTTAAGTAATGGGGAAACCGCTGTTTAAGAGGTCCGGTTTTCAAAATATCGTTGGTGGTCCCTCAGTTTTTAAATCAAGGAAATATCATCCATGAATGCAACATATGAATGTGGTAACGGTATGGATGTGAGAATGGATAAGTACGCAATGTGAATATAGCAGGTACATGTGTACTGATGTACGCCTATGATGCATATGCGCCCGAGTATGAATATAGGTAAGGTATAGGACACAAGTATGAATATGTATGATATATGTCACAAGTATGAACGTGTAAGGTATATATATCACAAGCATGAAAGTGTATGATGTATGCGGCAAATCACGTCAACATCAAGTAGACAGAATCAATATAATATGCGGTTTATAGCAATCCTACTCTGTGAGTGGCATGGCAATCACTAACGGTGTGAGTGTAGCATATAGATCGTGCTCGTGCAACTTGGACCGTTAGTGACAGTGCAGTGTTCTATACTACCAGTATATCTAAAAGGACACTCATGACTACGATTCCTATTACGCCCTGACGCTTAACGCCATACGGGCGATTTCCGCGTAGATGTTAAATCTACTCACCTGGTCGCGTGCTAAGTATAGCCGACCGCTTGCTTCCCTTTCCTGGTGACGTCTGACGTGCTCGCCTGAGAACCTGGAATTTACACAAGGAATCTAAGTATATAAGCAAGAATCCCGCAAAACGTGAAAACGAAACAAAACGTGAAACTCGAGTCACGAATCAACGCGCGTGTGTGTAATACGTTGGAACGTGTGTGCACGCGCCTACGACTCAGTCCGATACGCCACGATACGCTGAATCACAAACCCACTCGCGTATCGCGCAAACTTAAAAACACCAGAAAACGACATATAGCTCCAGATTCTATCCAGGCTACAATATTACAAAACTACATATACCAAGGACCTACACAACATAGAAGACACCAACCCTGAAAGCCCTAACTCCTATCTCCCTATTCTGGCCGCAAATTACGGCCATAAAGATGATTTCGGCGGCCAAAGGTGAGAGTGGTGGGGTCGGGCTCTGGTGGTATGGTCAGGGTGTTACTAGTAGGCTGGGGTCCACTCAATTTTATCCTGAAGTCACCTGGGTAACAGCAGATAACAGAAAGCTAAATTTTTGCTTAAAAGTCACAATTTGCACCAACATGAAAGTTCAGGGTATTTTAGTGTAAACTGGGGTTACCTAGGTTTACCTGGCCTCAATAGCTCCTAACTAACCCAGTCTAACAAAAATTAACCTAACTTAAGCAAAGATCTTACTAATCACCATCAATATCGCTAAAACACCAAGTCTAGTGATAATCAACTACCAAACACACTAAATAAACTAAACCAACTCACAAGTCTAGCACACAAGCAAGTGAAGCTCAGAATTTATACCTCGCTGACCCTACTACGCTGGTCCAGAAGAAGAAAGGAAGAAGAGGAGACTGCTACAGGAACTGCTTCTGAACAGAAGCTGCTGCCACTGCTATTGCTGATGCTGCTGCTTATTGCTGTTGATGTTGCTGTTATTGGGGTTGGGGAGCTGAAGCTGGTGCTGCTGGGGCTGCTGCTACATGTGGGGCTGCTGCTACAAGGAGCTGGGGCTGCTGGGGGTGAGCTGCTGCTGCTTGAAGTGTTGATGCAATGGCTGTTGCTGTGCTGGGGCTGGTGTTTGTGTGTGTGAGAGTGAGAGAGAGTAAGTGTAAAATGAGAGAGTTTGCAAGTGAGCTTAGGGTCAAGCCCTCCCATTCCTCTCTCTCTCTCTACATTAATTGCAAGCATGGGCTTGCCATTCCTCTTTTAAGTCAACAAAACAATTTTAAATCCCCTTTTTTTTTCTTTTCAAAGTTAAACCAAACCTAATCTTAATTGAAATCTTTTGTCTTAACAAGGGGTTTAACTCACCATGGTTGTGAAACATGGTATAACCCAAGTTTTATTCCTAGTTTACATGCACAAGTTTGTGCAAGCTTGGTAAAATTCTATAAAATTATTTATTAAATTGGAAAAAAATTTTGAAATTAAATTTTGTAAACTTTTTTATTACAACCACCTATTAAAATATAACTAGCCCCTAAACACATCCTAGGGTGTTACAACTATCTCCAACAATCTCCCACTTGCACTCAAGTCTAATTATTGCGATGTCGTATACTCATATCCCGTATGATACCGAACACCCAACTCCTCTACTAATCTGTCTCACAAAAACCCGCTTGCGAAACTAATGCGTTCGAGGAATAGCTTCAATGAGTGGATCCGCTCTATTGTTTCATTCTATGTCTCTCTTTATCTCAAGTTCACGGAGAAAGCCATCTCCCGAAATGAGCAATACATGTCTTAGAATGTGTCTGGATATATGATGGGACCTAGTTCATAAATGAACTCCAAATCCAAACTTCTTAGACTGTATCGTCAACTGAACTTAATCAGTATCCTACACCATGCCTCCCTCAGAATCCGCTTGGACCACCTGTCCAAAATACTGCCCCTCGTCAGAGGGAAAACTAAAACTCTAACACACACTTTGTCATCCAGGTCACCTTGGAAGCCTGGAGTGATAACTGTCTCCCGAAAGAGGATGCCGTTATCATATCCATAGAACATCCACTTATGTTCTAAAACTTCTTCCGATCGTTTCTCCAGGACTGGATTAATATCCTATGTGGAGAAACCACTGTGTGACAACCCAAAGTAAAACCGACCGTAGTATAGGAATTTCACTTCCTACTCTGTGTATGTCATCCAAATACCAGGACATAACACCCTACTAACTTCTTAACAGATCCATCCCCTATTCTGATGAAGTCAAACCTAGGACTGTGACATCAGAAATAGATGATCTATCTCCGCTATATCTGCTTTAGTCTATAAATAAACATAATCTACTTGTGCACTATACTTCCGCTGCTCCCACTGACTACGACAACCCTCTGGCAGAGTCATATAGACGTGCGTTTCTAAAGCTAGTTCAGAACAACGCTATACTCATCCTCCTGCCGGGTCTCATAGTTTGAAACAACAACAATGACAAGTCTGGGTGAACAAGAACCTCCCTGTCACCGTCCTTGAGGCTACCGAAGTACCTATCGGGTGCCTGAGGTTACTCTTCATATCTGCGGAGTGGCCAGTGGAATGTCAAACCAGATTGAATCTTTAGGTTCATATCAAATTTTCAGTAATCGTTTGTGGTTCTGGAATCACTTCTAGTTCTATCATACTCCAACTACTGTTTTCTGAAAAAATCCATTTTTATTAAAACTGTGGAGAGTCAAGAATAATATCACCATTGATCTTCCAGATGGTATAAAATCAACCCTCGTCATAGCCCGGGTCAACCCACAAACAACCATTATAGAAACGTGCCTTGAGTTGTCCAGTGTCTGGTTTTAAGCATAAGCTGGACAACTCCTCGTACCATAACATCGTCAAGATACGAACTATTCTATATCTAATATAGAAATGGAGGCACTGATTTAATTGGAACCAGATTCAAATCATGCAGCTGTCTCCAGTGCATGTCAACTAAATGGAAGGAGGCCGATCAACATTACTCAACTTAGGAATGCTTCCAATTATGAGTAACCTGAAAGAGAAGCAAGTTCTCTTAATCATTACTATTAACTGAATACCATAAACAAGTATCTACATCTTCGATCACCTTGAAGAATCCCGATACTTGCAACACCTGGTTCTCTACTTTATTCATATACCTATAACTTCTCAAAACTTGGACCTTATGTTTCTGCGAAACACTTGTCTAAAAACTAGAGAAGTCACAAGTAAACAGAATGTAGTCCGAGTACCAAACCCTCTGTCCTAATGGACACTGGACAATATACAATACACTTTATAAGTCCCTTGAGTCTAATGACTCATTCCCTGTGTGTCGTAGGTTGAAAATTGTACTTTTGGTTAAGTAGAATTACACCGATGTTTAATGCTCCTTACCTAACCATCCACTGATATAGGTAAATGTCATGGACATAATTTCAAAAAGGTATATCTCACTCTATAAAAATAGACGTACAGATATATCAATTTGAAATTGGTGCACAACAACGGATATTCAAAACCAAATATTTGCCGTCCGACAAACAACCCAGGCGATTTCCTCAAATATCACCAATTACAACGAATCCCGATATAATGAGGACAATCACCTAATTCCTAATAACTTACTCCCACTCATCATCTGTAAAACCATACAGATGTGAGAATCATACCTGGTTAATACATACCCTGGAGCAAGGACTAATTGGGAAATCAGTTTTCTTTTAACAATACAAAGTGAAACTGAAACATGTAAATATTTCGAAGGGGTATCCGGGTATTCCTGGTAATGCCTCTTCCATTATCCAGATTCACAACCGTAACCGTATATTTCTTTGCCATCTCTCCAAATCTCTTCATATGTCTTTAGTCATTACCTTCTGTACACCCTCTTAGGCTAAATGGTTTTCTTCCTTCCCTACCTTTCGGCACCAGCCTATGGTTTGGAAGAAGACTATTCATTAAGCGTAATAGGTGTACTGTCCTAATCCTAAGAGCACTCGCAATGCGAGAGAAGGTGAAGATAAAAGACAACCGAATAAACCTTATTCCTATTTCTCCCGAACCAGAATCCATCCCCGAAGTGGAACAAGTTCCTTTCGAGTTCGTATATAACCATACGATGGAGTATCCAAATAACTGTGTTTCTTCTTAGTGATATGGAGTGTTCTAGAGAAATAAAAAGATGAAAAGGGAGTGGTAATGAAATACTTGGTTTGGTCGTGAATAGCAGTCGCAATTAACTTTGCCCTCTTACTAATCCCTTTATTTGTCTTTACTTAATACTTTCTGTACACCATCGTTAGGCTAATTGGTTTTCTTCATTCCCTACTAGTCGGCACCTGCCTATGGTTTGGATGAAGACTATCCAATTAGCGTAATAGGTGTACCGTCCTAATAAAGGAGCACTCGAAACCGAGAGAAGGTAAAAAGAAAAGACAACTGAATAGTCCTATTCATTTTCTCCAGAACCGGAAACCATCCTCGAATAAATTCCTTCGAGTTCGTATATAACCATGCGATGGCTTTATCCAATGGAAGTGGATGTTCGTAGTAATACGGGGTGTCCTGGAGAAAAGGGTAAAAGTAGGAGTGGCAATGAGGTTTGCAACTCTGACAATCTAAAAGCCAGTGTTTTAAGAAGGTTCGGTTAACTTGGTCACTGAGTCATGGTCAAGGGTCGGGTCATGGTCGCTGCCAAAAAGAGAGAGAAAAGAAACACTCAGCGTGCACTCTAACCTAGATCAGAATGGTTATCACTTTATCCAATCAGGAAACCTCCCACTGTAACCTCAAATTCTCCTCCAAACCTGAAAGAAGAATTTAGTCGGGATCACCTGAGGAGTAAACCAACTCATCAGTGGGAATCGGGATCCAACTATCATCGCATGATAACGTGAAGGAATCCACTCACGTTATCACACTCCAGAAGGTATTCGCATGCCTGGCAAGTTTCAGTTTCTTTAGAAACTACCGATGTGTGTTTTTACCCTAAGCGGTTTATGACCTTGACTAGGTCAACAAACCATAAACCGCCAGTCATGTTCAACCCGTCATTGTTCTGGACTGCATTAAACCCACCCGTATATGCCCTTGACTTGGTCAACAAGGCCGCACGACTGTCTTAACCAATCCTATTTATGCAACAAACAAGTACCATTTAGCTACCGAACACTACGTCTTGACTAGTTCAACAAACGCAGCACGAATACCTTTAACGTAGGAAATGACGGAGGGCTATGGCTTTTGGCGAAAAACCTTTAACGTAATTAACTTGATATCGTTGAAAGAACTACATAGCTTTTTATAAAAATATAGTGGCGAAAACCCTTTGCTAAAGAGGTCACTCCCGGTGAAGGGATCTCGGCTCTTTCCCCATAGAATGAGGTGCAGGATATTCCAACTGAATACCACGATGCAAAGCAAAAAGTAATCGGCTATAGTGAAGTTATTACCCTGACGCAAACTTCTATCCAAGGGGTCACTCCCGGTGAAGGGATCTCGGCCCTTGCCTCGTCGACTGAGGTGCTGGATATTCATAACCGAATACCACTGTGCAAAACAAAAGAGAACGTCCTTGCAATAACAGCTTTTTGAAAAATGTTCCAACAACATCAGAATAGGTTTATTTAGCTTGCATTGATCCGAATCAACGTAGTCCCAACAATTGATCACACCAATAAAGAACGAAAATAATGATGTACGTATACGCCATCCGCATTCGCCACTGGGTCCCGTCATCACCCGTTAGGTTACTTAACTAACGACAGAGCGGGGACTGGACTCGCGCGGATGCAAAACATATACAACATCTACTAGTATATATATAAATATATAATAATCGCTCAAGGCGTGATAAAATACAACATCACATAAATGTAATAAGCATCACAGAACAATACAGGTATCTGGGATCCCCGGGTTTCACAGAGCCTCTGCTGAAACCCTGTTAGTGTATATGCTCTAAAGGCCATTACTGTATCATACTAGTTTGTATATTACTTAATGGAAGTTTGGGATATTCACAATTGTATAGACAATCTTGTTCAAAATGGTAGTATGCTACGTGGTTTGTTTCTACTTTAATATGTGCATGTGTTTCTTTTAGCATATCGCTTATACATATTAGTGGAGCCCTTAGGATCTTTACTTGATTACCAGCGTTGTGATGGCAGTCGCACTTGTGGGGGCTGGGTAATCTATAAGCACATCCTTATACAGGTCCTTAGTCATGGGATTATCGAGACAGGGCATCGATACTCTGGAGTAGACTAGCGTATGCGCTTCTCATCCCAGCAGGGGAGATGGTCTGTCCCATAGCCATCAGTACGTCGTACTGGAGATAGTATGCGGGTACTCGTTAGGTTACGAGTACACTGGACAGGACTCGTCGGGAACTGTTGGTTGGTATTATACCTATCGTCAATTATCAGTTCCCAGGTGACATGAGTATAGCTTAGTCCGTTGACTTGACACTGTCACTTCGCCTCGAGTGTGTTTCCACTGTTCTTTGATTACTACCCTACCACGGCTCAAAGGAGTCGTGCAAACAGGTAGTAGTTGGGTGCAGTCCCGAAGCACTTGGAGGCAGTGACGGTTAGACAGGATTCGTCTCTCCCGGTATTGGGGGTTGATATCGCGCTGTGTCTAGGAGAGCCATTACACATAGTCGTCCCTGGCCAGGGCAAGCGAGATATACTGGTAGGTTTCCAGTGTTATCTCAGGGTGTTCTGGGCTACACTCCGACACGACTTGTACCGCTATTAGGGGACTGACGTTCGCCACCCCCTAGGCCCGCCATGCGATATTCTTAGACGAACAGACCGGACTGTACGTAGATTGTCACATTCAGGCTCAGTAGGAATTCGGATGGGTTTACCTCATCGGCCTTCTTATCGACATGTACCTGGGGACCGTTACGTACAGCTAGTGCCGCTTGCGGTCTGTGGTTAAACCCACTACCAGCGTAGTGTCGAGTCTTTAGAGTCCCACAGACAGAGTTTCCCTGCACTGAGCGAAAGGTGTAGAGGCCGTATGGTTTTACGGTAGGGCTACGATCACTTACGTACACTTGTGTGCGTATGCTGTTCGGGCAGGCAATACTAGTGGGTTTTGGTTTAAGCCGGATCCTAGTGTTGCACGGATGGATTTGTTTTGTCTTCTGCGCATTCGCATTCTACGGAATGCGAATGCGGGTTTGTATGCACAGTAGTGAGGAGCGAAGAGGAAGGAGGTGCCTCATTAGGGTTTTGACAGTTGATTCGGTCGAAACCATAATGAGGCGGACTCATTAGGGTTTTGGCAGTTGGTTCGGTCAAAACCATTATGAGCAGGGGACATTATTTACTAATCTTTTTAGTGATAATTATGTGATGGCTAATTGCTTTGACCATTTGACCACACTTGACTTTGTTGACCGTTTGACCAAAGTTGACTTGGACCTTCATGAGAGGTCTAGAGTTTTCTTTGGTTTTCTTTTTATTCTTTGGGTTATGAAAATTGTCAAGTCATTAGTTGCCATCACCTTTATCTTGAAAAGATTAGTAATGAAGATAGTGGTGTATTATTGAACCATGGTTCATTTTCTTAGTTCATTCTTGATCTCTCATTCTCTTGTTAGTTATGTATATGCCCTAGAGGCCATTGTTGTACATATGATGTATATTATAATGGATGCTTGGTTATATATATAGATGACTTTCTTGCTCGTCATGATAGTATGCTATTTGGTTTCACTTTATCTTAACATGTTGACTTGTATTGGTTTACTGTTTTACTCTCACATGTTGATAAAGCCCTTAGGATCTGTACTCGACTACTGGGACTATGATGAGATCATACTAGTGGGGCCACGGTAGTCGATGAGTACATCCTATAATTGTTCCTAGTCGAGGGTATATCGAGACAGGGCATCGATACACCAGAGTAGACTAGCGTATACGCATCTTGACCCATATGATGGGCGATGGATGATCCCATATCCATCGGTGTTAGACATCAGAGATGGTGTACGGGTGCTCAGTGGAGACTGGGTACACTGGACGGACTCGCCGAGAACTCCCAGATGGTGTTATACCACACGTCAGATGGCAGTTCTCCGGTGACACTGGTACAGGGTAGTCTGTAGACCCGAGATCGTCATAGAGTCTTGTGTGATTCCCACTGTGCTTTGATTTCCACCTTACCACATCCAAGAGGGCGTGCAAAACGGTGGCTTTTGGGTACAGTCCCGAATCACATGGAGGCAATGAGCGATAGGAGGGGATTCGTCTCTCCCGGTATAGGGAGTTGATGTTGTGCTGTGTTCGATTGGCTATAACTGGAAGTCCCTGGCCAGGGCTGATATAGAGATTTACTGGTAAGTGTTACTAGTAGTTTCTCGACCCGTTATGAGCCATACATCGACACGACTTATCGGTTACTGGGGTCTGACGTATACCACCCCTAGACTTGATATGCGATATATCAGACGAACAGACCGGACTGTACGGGAGTGTTACTGATCGGATTCACAGGAGAACGCACAGGCTAGCTTGTTGATCTTCTGATCGCTCAATACCTGGGTGGCTGTTACGTTTAGCTGACCGCTTTCAGCTTGTGGGTGTTTGATATGATCATCACCTGCTACCGGCGTATCGACGATTCTTTAGAGTCCTACACAGAGGTTTCTTGGCTCAGGCGAAACGGAGTAGAGGCACATATGTGATATGTACAGGACCGAGAATAATGCGATATGGGATACCGTATTATATTCTCGCGATATTTAGATATGAACCGAGACATCGGATCAAGTGTTGATTCGATAAATCGGTACATGATATATTAGTCAGTTATATTCGATATAGCCGGATCGTCGGATCAAGTGTTGATTCGATGATTTAATATATATATAATAATATATATGATATATTATTATATTAACTAATATTGGCTTGCTTTATTATTTCATTTTCTCACTGGATGATACATTGATATATATGCGATATATGTTAATTGTATTATTTTCTTTTGTTGCAAATATATAATATATATATGTGATATATATTATTGTGACATGTTATGATTAATTGTTAAACATGTTTAAGGATGATTAATTGAGATTAGGGTTTGATTTGGGTTAGATGTTTCATGCATCTTCTAGAAGCTTTTCCTTTTGTCATTCTTAAGATATTTTGGATGACACTTTCTTTAACTCAACCAAACCCTAACTCTAGTTGTTTCTCTACACATTCTCATCCAATCATCCTTGACCATGGTTAATAATCAATCATATAGGTTTTTATTCTATTCATCACAAAAGAAAGATAATTCATTATCTTTTCATTATCATCTTCTTCTTCTCTCTTGAAGAAAGCTCATTTGATATTTCTTTATGAGATGAATAAATATGAGAAAATGATTTAAAAAGAAAGCAAAATTACTACTCTCTCATCCTCATCTCATCTTGCCCTTGAGATTAGTGTGTTCATCTCTTTAGAGTGAGAAAGCTTGAGTCGTAGCAACTTCAAGGTAGATCATCGGAGATTTGGAATACTTCGAGCTAGCATGGATCGTTCGAGTCGTGGAGCCTCTCATGAGTCTGGGAGATCGTGGATCGCGGCAAAGGGACTTCTACTCGGAGCTTGTGAAGTGAAGGAGCGGACTACAAAGGTTGTAATCCCTCACACTTAGATAAAAGTTATCTTCTTGCATGTTAAACCCTAATAATCTAGCAAAGATCCCGGCTTTGGGTTGTTCGGCACGTCTAAAATTTTATCCGGGCATGTTTGATGCCTTATGAACCTTCACAAGAGTGCCTAGGAACCCTACAGTGGTATCAGAGCCTAGCTAGAGCATTAGGCGATGTGTTTACGAAGTTAAAACTCCGATCGAACCCGAAACGACGCAAAAAGACCCCTCTCTGGAAATTTTTTAAATTTTGGGATTTTTCTGAATTAAAAATATGTAAAAAAATCAGCAGGGAATTCTAAGAATTACCAAGAAGCCCGAGCCCCCAATTCGATCAAACGGCCGCGGAAGCGCGGCGCAAGCTTGCTTGCGCGGCGGTTCCGCGGCGGATTGATCGATTGGCGACACGTGGCTTCCTGGTAATAACCGTAGGTACTTGTTGAGGATTCTGGATATTTTTAACAGTGATTCCAGTATTGTTTAAATCTGGGGTTTATTTTGTAATAGTAGATTCGATCGGAATTTTTAAGTTCGTATTTCTTTCCGGATATTTAGAAACTGTTAAATTATTTGAACGGATATCATTAACTTACTATTTCCCGGTACGGCAAACTTTCAAGCGTTGAATTTTTACTGGGTTTAAATCTTTCGGAAAATTGTACAAGTAAAGCGGTGGACCCTCTAGAAGACAACAAACCTTAACTCGATTATGTGACCGTCTTGAACTGCCTTTTGAACCTTCGGGTTTGGGGAAGTACTGCGTGCCACATGTGAGGCGTTGGCTTGACCCTTCTACGGCTGGATCACCGGTACTGTGACATATTCTGGGATTATTTGAACTCCGCTCAAGAGTTGAGCACTTTGGAAATTTTGGGTATTTGATTATTTGTTCGGAAAGTTTAATACTGTCTATTTATCTGGAATGTGATACAATATGTGGAATTCATAGAGTTAGGCATGAAATGCGGAGTATGTGATATTTCGGATTTACGATGTCTAAAGTGATTGTGGATTCCAAATATTGTAGTTTTACACTTTCTTTTCTGTGACCGTAAGTGTAATATGTGATATCGCCGGTTTTGTTGCTATATGTCAACGACAATTGGGATGCGCATATTTACTTACGTTGATGATATGAGATATTATGTGTTGCTGTGATATGTTAAATTGGATCGTCGCGATCAGAATAGCCGGGGGTTTTATGTGAGATGAGGGTTTTTATTTTCATTCATGTAAATTTCATTTGTAATGTAATATTCTTTTATTTGGGGCACTTCCAGGTTGCGGTTGCTGTCACCAGTGTATATTATTTACTTTTCCGCATTAGGTAGACCCAAGGAGGGGAGCACAAGTAACCGGGTTCTAGGGTCCAGTGGGAGGCCATCTCGAGGAGTCGAGACCGGGTCTCCTAACCCTAGAATTGGCAGTGTTACTTGCCGCTCTCGTAGGGGTCTTGGGATGTGGGTTTGGCTATTCATCGCGACCGTGGAATCCGTGTTTTATAGAGGCTCGTATTGAAAACACGGACGTCCTAGTATATCCAATATTTCATATATGTTCTTCTGCTGCAATGTTCTGTGATGAGATCATATTACTGCCTGAGACGAATGCGTATACTATATATATATGCTGATATATAAATATTACTGCTTTTGTTTCTTCTGTGATGCTTAGGAAGCATAAGCTGATGGGATTTTTATTAATGAGATTAATAAAAGAAAAGAAACCTAAAGATGTTGTAGAATCAAAAACTTTATAAAAAGGGTAGCTACAGTTTTTCTTTGCACAGTGATATATATGATATATCCTGCACCTTATTCGATGAGGAAAGGACCGAGATCCCTTCACCGGGAGTGACTCCTTTAGCGAAACTGGCAGATGCTACAAAACGCGGTTTGTCTTTTGATTGCTTTTAGTGTTTTGCTTTGCACAGCGGTATATATGATATATCCTGCACCTTATTCGATGAGGAAAGGGCCGACGATCCCTTCACCTGGTGTGACCCCTTTAGCGAAACTAAGAAAAGCCTCAAAAACACTCCTTTTCAAAAACTACTCGATTCTACGACGACATCAAGTTCATTACGCAATAGGTTTTCTGAAAAACCTGCGTAGCCCTCCGTCATTTCAGATAAATACTATTTAGTATTCGTGCTGCGTTTGTTGGCCTTTGTCAAGGCGTAGTGTGCGGTAGCTAACTGGTACTTATCTGCTAATGCATATGATGCAGATTGGATTAGGGTAGTCGTGCGACTTTGTTGGCCTGCGTCAAGGGTCGTGCGGGTGGGTTTAATTCAATCAAGAAATGACGGGTTGAACTTGACTAGCGCACTATGGTTTGTTGGCCTGCGTCAAGGTCATAGGATGGTAGGGGTAAAAATATTATCGGGAATTTCAAGTGTTGAAATTTGCAATGAGATTGCATACCTCCTATGAGATAGTTGGATCCTGATACCCACTGCGAGTAAGAGTTACTCCTGGGAGAGTTTTACACAGGACAATTAGCCGATCAAGTAGGTGTCTAGAAAAGTGTTAACGGGGTTACGCCTCTAGAAAAACGAGGTTTACTTTAATTAGGTCCGTGCGAAAGCACGGGGAACCTCCCTCAATGTACCGACACTGATCTGGCTGAAAGATTGATGAAGTTGTAGGGTGTAATTAATCCCGGCTAATCTTACCTTTTAGGGTTTTAAGGTAGATTTGATAAAAACAGTGGGAGACATCCTGATTGGATAAGATAATAACCAATCTAATCTTGCAAGAGCATACGCTAAAGTGTTTTCTTCTCTCTCTCTCCAGGTAGCGACCATGTCAAGCCATAATCAAGATAATAATATTGATGTATTGACTAAACCTAATTATTGTACTGAGCTAGGGTTTGTTGGACCCGTTCTTTCTTATAAGAGTTATAAGACTGAACAGGAAACAGGAGAATATCTGGATTCTCAAGCCGCCCAAAAGAACATGCATGTTGATGCATCTTCTTCGGGTGTGTTAGTTATTGAGAACTGTTTCTCAGTTCACCCTACGTCCTGGGTATTAGATACCGGATCAGGATCCCACATATGTAAACAGTTACATGGGCTACGTAAAGGTAGAGAACTGGGAAAAGGTGATCATTCCGTTCAAATAGGGAACGGTGCAAGTATTGTAACCAAAGCAGTTGGCGAATATCACCATGTATTACCAAGTCGTAATACACTGATTCTAAATGAGTGCTATTATATACCGAACATGATGTGCAACATTATATCTGTTTCTTTATTAAGTAAAGAAGGATATAATTTTGTAGTACAGGATAATGTTATGAACATATTCCTAGATCAAAAGTTGATTGCATCAGGCTCGTTACATAATGGCATATTCATTCTAAATCAGAATACAGTCCTGAATATACAAAACACACACAAGAGGAAAAGTTCAGATATGAACGAATCCTTCTTGTAGCATTGTAGACTTGGTCATATCAATGCGACACGACTGGCTAAGTTACATAGAGATGGTTATTTGAATCTGTTCGAATTATCATCTTATGATACTTGCCATTCATGTCTCAAAGGAAAAATGACCAAAGCTCCGTTTAGTGGACACGGAGAAAGAGTTGCTGAACTCTTAGGACTGGTACATAGTGATGTATGCGGTCCCATGTCTACGCATGCCAGGAATGGTTCTTCCTACTTTATTACATTCACTGACGATCTCTCAAGATTCGGATATGTGTTCCTGATGAAACACAAGTCTGAAGCTTTTGAGAAATTCAGAGAATATAAGCACGAAGTAGAGAACCAAACGGGCAAAAGTATTAAGATTCTTCGATCTGATCGAGGAGGTGAATACTTAAGCGGTGAGTTCCTAGATTATCTAAAAGAGAATGGGATTCTCTCTCAGCTTACTCCTCCTTATACACCACAGCACAACGGTGTATCGGAGCGGAGGAATCGCACCCTATTAGATGCGGTGCGCTCGATGATGAGTACAGCTGAGTTACCCATTTCCTTCTGGGGGTATGCACTGGAGACAGCTGCAGACCTATTGAATATGGTTCCTACCAAATCTGTGCCAACCACTCCATATGAGATATGGAAAGGAAAGAGACCATATCTTAATTATATTAGGATATGGGGTTGTCCGGCATATGTGAAAACACAAAATCCGGACAAACTCGGCGCAAGGTCTATTCTGTGCAAGTTTATTGGATATCCCAAACATTCGCGCGGGTATATCTTCTACCACACCGAAGGACAAAAAGTGTTTGTTTCTCGGCATGCCACCTTTTTAGAAAAGGAATTTCTTGCAAAAGAAATTGATGGCAATGAGGTAGAACTGGAAGAGGTTCCAGCGACACAAACTACAACAGATGATTTAGTGGAACCAGAGGATTCAGTAGTATCCGACGAACCCCAGCCTCTCCGCCGATCTAGTAGGGTTTCTCATCCACCTGAGAGATACTACGGTTTTCTCATTGATGGTGGAAGCGAGGATTGCATCATGGATGATGATGAACCGACTAGTTTCGAGCAAGCCATCACGAGTGGTGACTCTGTGAAATGGCTGGATGCAATGCGATCTGAGATGGAATCCATGTACACCAATAAAGTATGGATTTTAGAAAATGCTCCTGAAGGGGTAAAACCCATTGGGAGCAAGTGGATTTTTAAAAGGAAATTTGGTGTAGATGGAAAAGTTGAGACTTTCAAAGCTAGACTTATAGCAAAGGGTTTTAGTCAACGTCCAGGTGTGGATTATGACGAAACCTTTTCTCCAGTGGCTATGGTTAAGTCCATCCGGATCTTACTTGCCATTGCTGCATACCATGACTACGAAATCTGGCAAATGGATGTTAAGACCGCCTTTCTAAACGGTGATTTAGAAGAGAGCGTGTACATGACTCAGCCAGAGGGCTTCATAGATAGTGGGAGCAGCGGAAAGGTGTGCAAGCTGCTTAAATCCATTTATGGGTTAAAGCAAGCATCGCGGAGTTGGAACATCTGTTTTGATGTTGTAGTCAAAGAGTTTGACTTCATCAAAAATATAGATGAACCTTGTATCTATAAGAAGGTAGCAGAGGGTAAGGTTGTCTTCCTCGTATTGTACGTGGATGACATACTCTTGATAGGAAATGATATTCCTATGCTGCAATCAGTCAAGCTCTTCTTATCACAGAGATTCTCAATGAAAGATCTAGGTGATGCCTCCTGCATATTGGGAATCATGATCTATAGAGATAGATCTAAACGGATACTGGGATTGTCCCAATCCAGGTACATTGACACCATACTAAAAGAGGTTTAGTATGGAAGAATCCAAGCGTGGGAACCAACCCACGATCTCTGGACTCACTCTCTCCAAAGAGATGTCTCCCAAGACTGATTTGGAGAGAGCTCGCATGCAAGGGATACCCTATGCTTCGGCAGTAGGCTCTATCATGTATGCGATGCTATGTACCAGACCCGATGTAGCATACTCACTAAGTGTAGTGAGTCGGTATCAAGCAGATCCGGGAGAGAGTCACTGGACAGCTGTGAAGAACATTCTCAAGTACTTGCAAAGGACAAAAGAGATGTTCTTGGTCTATGGTAACGGAGAACTCCAGGTGGAGTCCTTTACCGATTCCAGCTTCCAAAGTGATAAGGACGACTCTAAGTCGCATTCGGGTTTTGTCTTTACCCTCAATGGAGGGGCGGTATGTTGGAAGAGTTCCAAACAGGATACCGTTGCAGACTCGACGATGGAGGCTGAATACATCGCTGCCAACGATGCTGCCAAAGAGGCTGTCTGGATCAAGAAGGTCAATAGTGAACTTGGTGTGGTTCCATCCATTGAGCATCCAATACCTCTGTATTGCAATAACAATGGAGCTGTGGCTTTGGCCAAGGAACCCAGGTCCCATCAGAAGTCCAGACATATTCTGAGGCGGTATCACCTGATCAGGGAGATAGTTGATCGCCGGGAGATCGAGGTCAGGAGAGTAGATACGAAGGACAACACTACGGATCCATTCACGAAGGCTATTTCCCAGATACAGTTTGAGAGATTATTCGGGATGCTAGGTATGCGATACTACAGCAGCTGGCCTTAGTGCAAGTGGGAGATTGTTAGTTATGTATATGCCCTAGAGGCCATTGTTGTACATATGATGTATATTATAATGGATGCTTGGTTATATATAGAGATGACTTTCTTGCTCGTCATGATAGTATGCTATTTGGTTTCACTTTATCTTAACATGTTGACTTGTATTTGTTTACTGTTTTACTCTCACATGTTGATAAAGCCCTTAGGATCTGTACTCGACTACTGGGACTATGATGAGATCATACTAGTGGGGCCACGGTAGTCGATGAGTACATCCTATAATTGTTCCTAGTCGAGGGTATATCGAGACAGGGCATCGATACACCAGAGTAGACTAGCGTATACGCATCTTGACCCATATGATGGGCGATGGATGATCCCATATCCATCGGTGTTAGACATCAGAGATGGTGTACGGGTGCTCAGTGGAGACTGGGTACACTGGACGGACTCGCCGAGAACTCCTAGATGGTGTTATACCACACGTCAGATGGCAGTTCTCCGGTGACACTGGTACAGGGTAGTCTGTAGACCCGAGATCGTCATAGAGTCTTGTGTGGTTCCCACTGTGCTTTGATTTCCACCTTACCATGTCCAAGAGGGCGTGCAAAATGGTGGCTTTTGGGTACAGTCCCGAATCACATGGAGGCAATGAGCGATAGGAGGGGATTCGTCTCTCCCGGTATAGGGAGTTGATGTTGTGCTGTGTTCGATTGGCTATAACTGGAAGTCCTTGGCCAGGGCTGATATAGAGATTTACTGGTAAGTGTTACTAGTAGTTTCTAGACCCGTTATGAGCCATACATCGACACGACTTATCGGTTACTGGGGCTGACGTATACCACCCCTAGACTTGATATGCGACATATCAGACAAGCAGACCGGACTGTACGGGAGTGTTACTGATCGGATTCACAGGAGAACGCACAGGCTAGCTTGTTGATCTTCTGATCGCTCAATACCTGGGTGGCTGTTACGTTTAGCTGACCGCTTGCAGCTTGTGGGTGTTTGATATGATCATCACCTGCTACCGGCGTATCGACGATTCTTTAGAGTCCTACACAGAGGTTTCTTGGCTCAGGCGAAACGGAGTAGAGGCACATATGTGATATGTGCAGGACCGAGAATAATGCGATATGGGATACCGTATTATATTCTCGCGATATTTAGATATGAACCGAGACATCGGATCAAGTGTTGATTCGATAAATCGGTACATGATATATTAGTCAGTTATATTCGATATAGCCGGATCGTCGGATCAAGTGTTGATTCGATGATTTAATATATATATAATAATATATATGATATATTATTATATTAACTAATATTGGCTTGCTTTATTATTTTATTTTCTCACTGGATGATACATTGATATATATGCGATATATGTTAATTGTATTATTTTCTTTTGTTGCAAATATATAATATATATATGTGATATATATTATTGTGACATGTTATGATTAATTGTTAAACATGTTTAAGGAAGATTAATTGAGATTAGGGTTTGATTTGGGTTAGATGTTTCATGCATCTTCTAGAAGCTTTTCCTTTTGTCATTCTTAAGATATTTTGGATGACACTTTCTTTAACTCAACCAAACCCTAACTCTAGTTGTTTCTCTACACATTCTCATCCAATCATCCTTGACCATGGTTAATAATCAATCATATAGGTTTTTATTCTATTCATCACAAAAGAAAGATAATTCATTATCTTTTCATTATCATCTTCTTCTTCTCTCTTGAAGAAAGCTCACTTGATATTTCTTTATGTGATGAATAAATATGAGAAAATGATTTAAAAAGAAAGCAAAATTACTACTCTCTCATCCTCATCTCATCTAGCCCTTGAGATTAGTGTGTTCATCTCTTTAGAGTGAGAAAGCTTGAGTCGTAGCAACTTCAAGGTAGATCATCGGAGATTTGGAAAACTTCGAGCTAGCATGGATCGTTCGAGTCGTGGAGCCTCTCATGAGTCCGGGAGATCGTGGATCGCGGCAAAGGGACTTCTACTCGGAGCTTGTGAAGTGAAGGAGCGGACTACAAAGGTTGTAATCCCTCACACTTAGATAAAAGTTATCTTCTTGCATGTTAAACCCTAATAATCTAGCAAAGATCCCGGCTTTGGGTTGTTCGGCACGTCTAAAATTTTATCCGGGCATGTTTGATGCCTTATGAACCTTCACAAGAGTGCCTAGGAACCCTACATCTCTCTCTTAAGAAAATGAAATGAGAAAGCTCCATGGTTCTCCTTCATCTTCCTCCTCTTGAAAATTCCTTTGATCTCATGTGTTGAGAGAAAAAGGATCCAAATAGACAAACACTTCCATCTACCTCTTCTACACATCCTAGGACATCAAGACTAGCGATCTTGTTTCCCTAGTTGCCTCGGCTCGAGGTGGAGCTCGGAGCACAACTCTCGGGTGGATCGCCTTCGACTCAAAAAGGCCGCGGAGGTGACCAAGATCCGGATCGATCCTCGGAGCGTGGATGGACGATCAGGAGAGTGGAATGAAGACCCGAAGGACCGGTATCATGAGGTATAATCTCTATGGCATAGTAGATAGCACCTCTAGTAGTTTGCTAGTTTGTAGTTTAGCAAAGATCCTTCTTTAAGTCCATGTTGCCTTTGCGCCAAAAATTGTTTTTCGCCGTTTCCGCCTCCTCGTAAGAACCGGGGTGAGAAACGTAGACTTACAGTGGTCTCAGAGCCTAGCTGAACATAAACTAGCAAGTTAGCAAAGTATTTATAATTTCGATCGGAAAAAATTCGCAAAACACATCCGGAAAAATCATGTTTCTGCCGATTTTTTATACTGCTCTAAAAATGATTTAACATACATGAAAAATCGGCTCAGGGTTTTGTAAAAACACAGAACAAAAATGATCTAGTGGCTCGGTCAAAGCGCCGCGGATCCGCGGCACGAACATGCTTCCTGCCGCAGAACCGCGGCCGAGTTGACTCGGCCGTGGACCGGGTTTTGTGCAGTGTTCTTATTTGTATGTTTTTGGATTTTTAGTATATTTTGTTTCTACCCAGAATTTTCAGAGAACAAATTTATTTTTGGGGTGGTTACAAATCCGTATTTTGATCGAAATTCTGTAGACTTTGGCTAATGGATCTTATCTGTGATGTGATATATGTATTGAACGTCTGCTAATCGCTATACGACGATTAGTGGGGGTTATACATATATGTGATCTGTAATGTTGATGGTTTGTGTATATGAACTCGGTTGATTGTCGCGGATGAATAGCGGGGGATGTGAGATGAGAGTTTCTTTTTCTTTCATTCAATGTAAAATTTTGTAATTGATGTAATATTATTTTATGGCCACACATCCGGGATGAGGTTGTAGTCGCCATTGTATATTATTTCTTTTTACTGTTTTTGCTCCTAGGATAGACCCAAGGTGGGGTGCACAAACTACCGGGTATCTCGAAGTGCCGAGTGGCCTACTCACGTTGTTGAGGGAGGTTGCTTCACTTCGGGTACTTGGCGGGTAGTTTGCCGCACTCGTAGGGGTCTAGGATGGGGTTTGGCTATTCATCGCGACCGTGCAATCCGTCTTTCGTTGCAGGCTCGAACGAAACGACGATTCCTAGTATATCCGAAGTGTTCATCTGTGATCTGGAATGGCTATCATTGCATCTGACGAATGTATATATCTATATATGATATATATTTAGGCGTTGCTTATGTTTTGCATCCACGCTAGTCCAGCCCCCGCTCTGTCGTCAGTTAAGTAACCTAACGGGTGATGACGGGACCCCGTGGCGAATGCGGATGGCATAAGCGTACGTCATATTTACGTTGTTTGCTGCAATGGTAGAATTAAATGATGGGACACATTAAAATTAATGCAAGAAAATAAACCAAAGATTAATGTCGTTGGAACAATTTCAAAACCACCCGGTTTCTTTTCAAAACAGAAAACTTTTAAACGCGGAGCTTAAACCACTCCTTTTAAAAGCTATCAAGGTTCCTTCGATTATATCAAGTTCACTACATTCACGGTTTCACCAAAACCATTCGTAGTCCTCTGTCGTTTCATATGAATATCCAACAGTATTCAAGCTATGTTTGTTGGCCTTAGTCAAGACACAGTGATTGGTAGGTGGTGGGTATTCATATGTTGCATAGATAGATGCGTTGGTTTGGGACAGTCGTATTACTTTGTTGGCCATAGTCAAGGGTATATGCGGGTGGGTTCAAATCAACCTGGACAACGACGGGTAGAATTTGACATGTGACTAATGATTTGTTGGCCTTAGTCAAGGTCATAAGAGCATAGGGAAAAAATCCACATCGGGGGTTTCTAAAGAAACTGAAACTTGCTAGTGCTGCATACCATTTGGAGTGTGATGATTCTGGTAGGATTCCTTCAGTTTTATCATACGATGATATTTGGATCCCGATCCTACTGTGAGTATATGCTACTCCTCGGGAACTTTCTCACTTAACGATCAATGCTATAAACCAAGTAGGTGTCTACAAAGGTGTTAGCGGGGCTACGCCCACAGGGAAAAGAGGTTACTTAATTAAGGAACTTCGGGAAAGCGTAGGAAAACCTCCCTCGAAGTACCGACACTGGCCTGGCTGAACGGTTAAGCAAGTATTGTACGGTGAGATTGATCCCGACTAATTCTTCCTTTATGGTTTGAGGAGGGATTCGAGAGACAGTGTGGGCCATCCTATTAAGATAAATTAAAAACCAATCTAAACTTGCAAGAGCATCATTCTAAGTGTTTTCTTCTCTCTCTCTCTTAATTGCAGCGACCCAGTGACCAGACATAGGTTACATCTAGATAATAAAATGACTGAATCTGACTGTTATGACTGGCAAAGTTTTGTCCTGATGTCCATTGCCCATGACAAGCTAGGACACCTCTTGACTGATCCAACCCCTGCCGTCTCAGGTCCAGTTTCCCCTGTCACGGATATTCATATCCGCAAGACATCGGAAAAAGACTGTTCGAAAGCCAAGTGCCTCGTGTTAGCCTCAGTTGATGGTGTATACCAGAGGTAGCACGAGAAGATGGACTTAGTGTCTATCTTCCTCCATAACAAAGATTTATATAGAGAGCAATCTCGTATCGTAAGATATGAGACCTCGAACGAATTGCTTCCAGCGAGGTTGGCTATCGGGTCATCTGTAGGGGGAAACGTCCTTACAGAGACCAGCTATTTTGAGCTCACGGACCTAAAGACCACGTTGAAGAACGGGTTAGATGCTGACTTGATTCTACAGTCTCTACCTTCTACCCTGAAGGAAACCAGGGAAAAAGAAGGAAAGGGAAGGGCAAAAGTTTCGGGACTGGATGTAGTAAAAGAGGGACGTTCCTATTATTACGAGAATGAACATTGGCAGAAAGATTGCAGGGCTAGAAAATCCAGTAGCCAGGATTCGAAGCATGTTGTGGCTTCGGCTTCGGGTGTGTTTGTTATAGAGAACTGTATGTCAGTTAACCCTACTTCCTGGGTATTGGATACCGGATCAGGATCTCACATCTGTAATTCGTTACAGACTCTGAGAAACCGTAGGGTTATCAAGATAGGTGATATGACTCTCAGGGTTGCTAACGGAATGAGCATGTACGCTGAATCCGTAAGGGAGTATCATTTTGGACTGACAACTGGGCAGATATTGATTCTGCGTGACTGTTTTTATGTACCAAGTGCGACTTGTAATATCATATCTGTATCCTTACTTTCTAAGGAAGAATATGATTTTACTTTTGTAAGCGATATGGTCAACATCCACCTAAATCAAGTTCTGATTGGGTCAGGTACATTAAAAAACGGGATATACGTATTGAATCAAGCTCAGATTTTCAGTGTCCAGAACACACTTAAAAGAAAGTCTCCGAAATTAAATCAGACTTTCTTATGGCATTGTAGAATGGGTCACATAAATGAGACACGATTAACAAAGTTACATAAAGAAGGATACTTGGATCCGTTCGAGTACCAGTCTTATGCCACTTGTGAATCTTGTCTCATGGGAAAGATGACAAAGACTCCGTTCACTGGACACGGAGAAAGAGCAAGCGAGCTTTTGGGACTCATACACAGTGACGTGTGTGGTCCAATGTCTACACATGCGCGAAGTGGTTATTCATATTTCATTACTTTTACAGATGATTTCTCTAGGTATGGACATGTCTTCTTGATGAAGCATAAATCCGAAGCCTTTAAGAAATTTCAGGAATACAAGAATGAAGTTGAAAAACAAACAGGCAAAAGTATCAAGACACTAAGATCTGATCGAGGTGGAGAATACTTGAGTGCCGAGTTTCTGGGCTACTTAAAAGAGAATGGAATTCTCTCTCAGCTTACTCCTCCATACACACCACAACACAACGGTGTATCGGAAAGGCGGAATCGAACCCTATTGGATATGGTTCGTTCCATAATGAGTAAGGCTGAGTTACCGCTATCTTTCTGGGGTTATGCACTAGAATCAGCTGCATATCTTTTGAACCAAGTTCCTACTAAGTCAGTGCCTACCACACCATATCAGATGTGGAGTGGGAAGAAATCCTGTCTTAAACACTTTGAGACATGGGGGTGTCCAGCTTTTGTTAAAAAGCAGCATGCGGACAAGCTCGAGGCACGTTCAGTACAGTGTAAGTTTCTGGGATACCCAAAGAACTCCAAGGGGTATCTTTTCTATTACGCAGAGGAACAAAAGGTTTTTGTTTCTCGTCATGCCCGCTTCTTGGAAACTGAATTTTTGGAAAATCAGATAAGTGGGAGCGCAATAGAACTGGAAGAAATTCCAGAACCACGAGCTATTACTGAAACCTTAGTGGAACCAGAAGGTTCAGGAGAACCGGACATCCCAGCGCCACTCCGTAGGAGTAGTAGGCAGTCTCATCCGCCCGAGAGATACTACGGTTTTCTCATAGATGGGGATAGAGAGGATTGCACTATTGATTATGGTGAGCCTACTAGCTTCCAGCAAGCCATTCAGAGCGGTGACTCGGTAAAATGGCTGGATACAATGCGGACCGAGATGGAGTCTATGTACACCAACAAAGTTTGGACTTTGGACTTTGCTCCAGAAGGGGTAAAACCCGTAGGCTGCAAATGGATCTTTAGAAAGAAGATTGGTGTAGATGGGCAGGTTGAAACCTATAAAGCTAGACTTGTTGCAAAGGGTTTTCGTCAAAGACCTGGTTTGGACTATGACGAGACCTTTTCTCTAGTGGCTATGCTCAAATCCATTCGGATCCTTCTTGCCATTGCTGCCTTCCACGATTATGAAATCTGGCACATGGACGTAAAGACGGCTTTCCTGAATAGAAGTTTAGAAGAGTGCGTCTATATGGATCAGCCGGAGGGATTCATCCAGAGTGGGAGCAGCGGTAAAGTGTGCAAGTTGCTCAAGTCCATCTATGGACTAAAGCAGGCATCGTGGAGTTGGAACATCTGCTTTGATGATACTGTCAAGGAATTCGACTTTATCAAATACCCAGATGAACCATGCATTTACAGTAAGATTGTAGGGAGAACTGTTGTATTCCTCGTCTTGTACGTGGATGACATTATCCTAATAGGAAATGATATTCCTAGGCTACAGTCAGTCAAAGGATTCTTGTCACAGAGGTTCTCCATGAAGGACCTGGGCGATGCCAACTACATTCTGGGGATCCAGATCTATCGTGATAGATCTAAGAGGATGTTGGGACTTTCACAGTCTAGGTACATCGACACCATACTTAAACGATACAGTATGGAAGATTCCAAGCGCGGTAATCTACCGACTTGTCACGGAATCACCCTCTCCAAAGAGATGTCTCCCAAGACTGATTTGGAAAAGGCTCGCATGTCATCTATACCCTACGCATCTGCGGTAGGCTCTATAATGTATGCGATGTTATGTACCAGACCAGATGTAGCATACGCATTAAGCGTTGTAAGCCGGTATCAGTCGAACCCAGAGGAGAAACACTGGATAGCAGTAAAGAACATTCTCAAGTACCAGAGAAGGACTAAGGAGATGTTCTTGGTGTATGGCGGAAAAGACCTCCAGATTAACGCCTTTGCTGACTCCAGCTTCTATAGTGACAAGGTTGACTCCAAGTCCATGTCGGATTATGTCTTTACCCTCAATGGAGGGGCGGTTTGCTGGAAGAGTTCCAAGCAGGAAACTGTTGCTGACTCAACTATGGAAGCGGAGTACATAGCTGCTTGCGATGCCGCAAAGGAAGCTTTCTGGATGAAGAAGTTCCTCGCGGAGCTTTAGGTGGTTCCTACCATTGTTGATCCAATACCGCTGTATTGTGACAACAACGGAGCTATAGCTTTAGCGAAGGAACCCAGGTCCCATCAGAAGTCCAGGCACATTTTGAGGCGGTACCACCTGATCAGGGAGATCATAGATCGCCGGGAGATCGAGGTGAAGAGAGTAAATTCGGAGGATAACACTGCAGATCCATTCATGAAGGCCATTCCCCAAACTCAGTTTGAGCGGCTGATCGAGATGATAGGTCTTCGATACGCCAGTACATGGCCCTAGTGCAAGTGGGAGATTGTTAGTGTATATGCCCTAGAGGCCATTACTGTATTATACTAGTTTGTATATTATTTAATGGAAGCTTGGGATATTCACAGTTGTATAGACAATCTTGCTCAAAATGGTAGTATGCTACTGTTAGGTTAACCTAGAACCCTATGAGAGGTTTGGAAGCATCACATGTCACAAAGATTAAGTTTTTAGAGTGCTAAGTGAACACACAAAGAATCAATCCTAGAAAATTAGGGTTTCATAACTTTAAACCACACCACAAGTAACAAAGGCTAGGGTTTTGAGAGTACAACCTTTGTAGCTCCCTATTCTTGACTCCTTGGCTACTTGAGAGTTGGAAAATGGTTAGCTTGAGGTCTTCTAGCATCCACGACGATCCACCCGAAGCTCTTTTGTCCAAGCTTGCAACTTCACTTTATCAAGAGAAAGAAATGAAGCTAACACTCTAAACAAGTGGGCAAGACTTGTATAGAATGGTGTTGTGGTTCTTTTTCTCAGTTCAAAATCCTATCTTGTTGAGTATTTTGCTCACTTGAGAGATCTAGAGGGCAAAAGAGCAAGGTTGAAGAAGATGATGGCTTTTTAAGAAGATGAGAAAAGATAATGTCTTATGAAAGAAAATAGAAAATATAAGTATATATATTTTCCACTTCTCATCTCAAACTATGGTTAAATGATAAAGATATTATTTAATTTGAGTTAAAACATAAAAGGAAAGTTAATCCATGGTTAAAAGTAGGTGAGCATGGTTAGGTCAAAGAAGAGTGTAGAAACAAACCATGAATTATCCTTTCCTTTTTAGTTTTGTTTTAACACAAATAGAAATAATTATCCATATATATAACAAAGGTGCGAGTCTTATATTGCCACCATTTTATATGTATATACAACCATGATAGAATGATGTATGTATGCATGTGTGCATGAACATCCATATGTGCATGAACAAGAATGAATGCATACATGCATGCATACATCCAAAAAGGACAAGAAAGGATTTCCAGTGAGAAGCTAATGGTTAAATGATAAATCAACACTTGATTTATCAACATGGTCATATCACATACGACCCGACCAAAAGCAAGCCGCCCGATTAATATACGGTATCTCATACGCGCATTTTAACCGGGTCCATGCGCATATCGCATATGCGCACCACAACGTTTCTCCTGGACTAGGTAACTCCTTTGTGGGACTCTAAGACTCGTCAATACGCCGGCAGTGGGTGATGATCATATGAAGCACCCCCAAGTCGCAAGCGGTCAGCTAAACGTAACGGACACCCGGGTATTGAGCGATCAGAAGAAAACAAGCGAACCTGCTACAACTCCCGTCGAGCCAACCGGCAGCACTACCGTACAGTCCGGTCTCTTCGTCAGATATGCTGCATATCGAGTCCAGGGACGGTAACGTCGACCCCAATAACTCAATAAGTCGTGCCGGTGAATGGTCTATAACAGATCGAGAAACTACTGATAACACTTATTAGTAAATCTCAGCAGCCCTGGCCAGGGACTTACTGATATAACCAGTCGAGCACAGCACAGCATCAACTCCCTATACCGGGAGAGATGAAACCCCTCCTATCGCTCATCGCCTTCGTGTGTCTCGGGATTGTACCCAACGGCCACCTATTTGCACGACTCAGTAGAGCCGTGGTAGGATGGTAATCAAAGTACAGTGGGAGAGCACACAAGACTCTATGACGATCTCGGGTCTACAGACTAACCTGTACCAGTGTCACCTGAGAACGGCTATCCGACGATAGATATAATTCCATATAGGAGTTCTCGGTGAGTCCGTCCAGTGTACCCAGTCACCACTGAGCACCCGTATATGATCTTGATGTCAAACATCGATGAATGTGGGAACCTCCATCGCCCATCATATGGGTCTAGTATCATATACGCTAGTCTACTCTGGTATATCGATGCCCCGTCCCGATACACCTACGACTAGGGACATTCCATGATATGCTTATAAACTACAGATGTCCCACTAGTATGATCTCTATCATAATCACTGTAGTCAAGCCAATATCCTCAGGGCTTTATCAACATGTATGAATGAGTAAAAGCATGATCAAATCAACATGTTAGATAAAGAAGAACCAGATAGCATACTATCATGTCGAGCAAGAATGTACACTGAATATATATATATATATATATATATATATATATATATATATATACACACACATGTATAAATACATCCACTATCACATAATGGCCTCTAGGGCATACATATATCAAACAATCTCCCACTTGCACTAAGGCCAGTTATTGGCGTATCTCATACCCAACATCTCAAAAAGTCGCTCATGCTGCGGCTGAGGGAGGGCCTTGATGAGTGGATCCGCGGCGTTATTCTTTGTGTCTACTCTCTTAATCTCGATCTCGCGGCGATCTACAATCTCCCGGATCAAATGAAAACGCCTCAGGATGTGTCTGGACCGCTGATGGGACCTGGGCTCCTTGGCTAACGCCATAGCCCCATTATTATCACAATACAATGGTATTGGATCAATAATGGTTGGAACTACTCCTAGCTCCGAAAAGAACTTCTTCATCCAGACGGCTTCGTTGGCGGCATCATTTGAAGCAATGTACTCAGCCTCCATCGTAGAGTCTGCAACGGTATCCTGTTTGGAACTCTTCCAACTTACCGCCCCTCTACTGAGGGTAAATACAAACCCTGAGATATATTTGCTGTCGTCCTTATTGCTCTGGAAGCTCAAATCGGTAAAGGCCTCCATTTGGAGATCTCCATTACCATACACCAAGAACAATTCTTTAGTCCTTCATAAGTACTTAAGAATGTTCTTCACAGCTATCCAACGATTCTACCCTGGTTGGATTGATACCTGCTCACAACACTAAGTGCATAAGCTACATCTGGGCGTGTACATAACATCGCATACATTATAGATCCTACTGCCGAAGCATAGGGTATAATGCTCATGCGAGCTCTCTCTTCATCGGTCTTTGGACAAGAATCCTTAGAGAGAGTGACCCCATGGCAAGCGGGTAAGGCACCCCGCTTGGAGCCTTCCATACTAAACCTTTTTAGGATGGTGTTGATGTACCTGGTTTGGGATAATCCCAATAACTTTTTGGATCTATCCCTATAGATTCTTATGCCCAGGATGTATGTGGCATCACCCAGGTCCTTCATGGAGAACCTTAGTGATAAGAATGATTTGACCGACTGTAGCATAGGAATACCATTTCCTATCAGAAGAATGCCGTCCACGTATAATACGAGGAATGTGACAACTCTCCCTACAGCCTTCTTATAAACACAAGGTTCATCTGGATTTTTGGTGAAATCAAACTCTTTGATGACATCATCTAAACAGATGTTCCAACTCCGTGATGCCTGCTTTAACCCATATATGGATTTAAGCAATCTACATGCTTTCCCGCTGCTCCCACTGTCAATGAAGCCCTCTGGCTGATCCATATAAACGCATTCTTCTAAATCTCCATTTAGAAATGCTGTTTTAACGTCCATCTGCCAGATTTCATAGTCGTAGTGAGCAGCAATAGCAAGTAGGATCCGAATGGATTTAAGCATGGCTACGGGCGAAAAAGTTTCGTCATAGTCCAAACCTGGTCTTTGACGAAAACCCTTCACCACAAGTCTTGCCTTATAGGTCTCTACCTGCCCATCTACACCAATCTTTCTTTTAAAGATCCATTTGCATCCCACAGGTTTTACCCCAGGGGGTACAACGTCCAAAATCCATACTTTGTTGGTGTACATAGACTCCATTTCGGATCTCATGGCATCCAGCCACTTCACAGAGTCTCCACTCGTGATAGCTTGCTGAAAACTGGTAGGATCATCATCATCCATGATGCAGTCTTCTTTGTCTCCATCAATGAGGAAACCATAGTACCTCTCCGGTGGGCGAGAAGTCCTACCAGACCTTCGGAGTGGCCGAGGTTCCTCAGTTTCTATTGCAACAACCGGTTCAACCAAATCGTCATTTGTAGTTTGTGTCTCTAGAACCTCTTCTAGATCCACCACCTTACCATCATCTTTATCTGTGAAAAACTCTTTTTCCAAGAATGTGGCATACTGAGAAACAAACACATTTTGTTCCTCTTTGTGGTAGAATAGATATCCATAAGAATTCTTTGGATACCCCACAAAATTACACATGACTGACTGTGTTTCGAGTTTGTCCGGATTCTGCTTTTTAACATAGGCCGGGCAACCCCAAATCTTAATTCTCTTAAGAGATGGTCTCTTCCCATGCCATATCTCATATGGCGTGGTAGACACGGCTTTGATTGGAACCCTATTCAGTAGAAACGCTGCAGTCTCCAATGCATGCCCCCAAAATGAGACGGGTAACTCAGCATCACTCATCATGGATCAGACCATATCTAATAGGGTCTTATTCCGTCGTTCAGACACAACGTTGTTCTGTGGTGTGTAAGGAGGAGTGAGCTGAGAGAGAATCCAATTCTCTTTTAGGAAGTTTGCAAATTCCGTACTGAGATACTCTCCACCTCAATCTGATCGAAGCATCTTGATACTCAAGCCGGTTTGTTTTTCTACTTCTTGTTTATATTCAATGAATTTCTCGAAAGCTTCGGACTTGTGCTTTAATAAAAATACATGACCGAATCTTGAGAAATCGTCAGTGAACGTAATGAAGTATGAAAAACCGCCTCTAGCCTGTGTAGACATTGGCCCACATACATCACTATGTATGAGTCCTAGGATCTCGGTAGCTCTTTATCCGTGTCCGGTAAACGGAGTTTTGGTCATTTTACCCTTGATACAAGACTGGCAAGTCACATAAGATTTATATTCAAAAGAGTTTAAATATCCATCTTTGTGTAACTTGTTTAGTCTTGTTTCGTTAATATGACCAAGTCTACAGTGCCAAAGAAAAGCTTCATTTATTTCTGAAAGTTTTCTTTTATTAGTGTCTTGTATGCTGAAAACTGTGTGTTGATTTAGGACGTATATCCCGTTATTAAGTGTACCATACCCAACCAACATTTGATTCAGGTGAATGTTCATAACATTGTTCTGCAATACAAAATTATATCCTTCATTGTCTAACAAAGAAACAGATATTATATTACATAGCATACTTGGTACAAAATAACATGGGTTCAAAACCAATATACACCCAGATGGCAACCCCAAGTGATACTCTCCCACTGCGACTGTATGTACATTGGAACCATTTCCAACGCGGAGAGTATGGTCACTTGTCTTCAAAACTTTGCTATTTCTCACCCCCTGCATAGAATTGCAAATGTGAGAACCTGAACCGGTATCTAATACCCAGGAAGCAGAGTTTATTGAAAAACAGTTTTTTGTCAAAAACACACCTGAAGCGGAAGCATCCCCATGCTTTTTCTTGAGGTTCAAGTACTCCGTACAGTTGCGCTTCCAATGTCCTGTCTTGTGGCAATGAAAACATTCACCTTTCCCCGAGTCTCCAGCTTTGGACTTTTCCTTTCCCTTCACCTTTTTAACTCCACCCTTAGGATTGGTGGGCTTCTTCTTTTTCTTTCCCTTGGCCTTAGCCTTTGGGCGAGAAGAGGAAGATTGTCCAATAGTCATAACGGAAGTTTTCACTGATTTCATAGTGCTCTCTGCACTCCTTAACATATTAAGGAGTTCAGGTAGATCCTTCTCCATGCCGTGCATGTTGAAGTTAACTATGAATTGAGCAAAGATAGAGGGGAGGGACTGCAGAATAATATCCGTATATTGTTCATTGTCCATTGTCCATCCAAGGTCCTCAAGCTCTTTTATAAGAGCTATCATCTTCAGAACATGGTCTCCTACCGGTGTGCCAGGGGCCATTCGCATCTGAAACAATTTCTTTGATGCTTCGTATCGTAATACGCGGGATTGCTCTCCATACAACTCCTTTGTATGGAGGAATATGGTTTGAATGTACATATTCTCATGCTGCTTTTGATGTGTATTGTCCATCGATGCAAGCTCGAGGCATTTGGCCGTGGCAAAGTCAGCATCCCATGTCTTGCGGACTTCAATATCCGCAACTGAGGATTTTGGGCCTGGGACGGGCGGGGCTGGAGCCGTGAGGACATATGATACTTTATCATAAGTCAAGGCTAATTTCAGATTTCTCAGCCAGTCTTTATAATTGGTTCTATTCAGTTTGTTTTTATCTAGTAGAATCTTGAGTCCAGTCATTGGTATCTGCTATTAAGAGACAGAAAAGAATACACTCAGCGAAAGCACTTGCATAGATCAGATTGGTTATTATCTTGTCTAATCGATGTCTCCCACTGCTTTAATCAAGTTTTTCTTTCAAACCATAAAAAGAAAACTAGCCAGGATTAATTACAGTCTACAACTTCGCTAACCGTTCAGCCAGGCCAGTGTCGGTACTTGAGGGAGGTTCCCCGTGATTTCGCACGGACCTAATTAAAGTAAACCTTATTTCTCCAGAGGCGTAGCCCCGTTAACACCTTTCTAGACACTTAATGAGTTAGCTAATTGTAAACTGCAAAACTCTCCTAGGAGCAACTATTGCCCACAGTGGGATCGGGATCCAACCATCATATGGAAGGTATGCAATCTCATTGCAAATCTCAACACTTGAAATTCCCGATGTGATTTTTACCCCTAGTACTTATGACCTTAACTATGGTCAACAAATCATAAGTACCAGTCAAGTTCTACCCGTCATTTCTTGATCAATTAGACCCACCCATATGACCCTTAATTATGGTCAACAAAGTCTCATGAATGTCCTAATTAATCTGCATCATATGCAGAGTAGGAAGACATCACTTAGCTACCGTACACTACGCCTTAACTAAAGTCAACAAACGTAGCACGAATACTAAGTACTCTACTTCCTAAAATGACGGAGGGTTGCGGATGATTTTTAAGAAAATCTTTAACGCTTTGAACTTGATATGGTCGTAGAATCAAATGGTTTTCAAAAGGAGTGTCTTGTGCTCCGCAGTTTTGAAATATAGCTTTTTCATAAAGAGCCGAATGGTTTTCAAATCTATTTATGTTTATTTTCTTTACATTAATCATATTAATGTAATCCCATCATTTAAGTCCTTAAGCCAATCACAGAAAAGAAACGAAAATACAACGTACGCTTATGCCATCCGTATTCGCCACAATGTTCCGTTATGCACCGTTAGGTTACTTAACTAACGGCATACCGGGACTGGACTAGCGCGGGTGTAAAACATAAGCAACGTCTACTATATATCTCATATAAAAAATATCATTCGTCTCAGATATCATAGAACACAGGAAGCATAAACATATATATAATGTGGGATATACTAGGACGTCCATATTTAGTATTTAGCCAACAATAGAAAATATGGATTCCACAGTCGCGATGAATAGCCAAGCCCACACCTCTAGACCCCTACGAGAGCGGCAAGCGACCTTACCAATCCTGGAGTTTAGGAGACCCGGTCTCGACTCCTCGAGATGGCCTCCCACTGAACCCCAGAACCCGGTCACTTGTGCTCCCCTCCTTGGGTCTATCCTAATGCGGAAAAGTAAATAATATACAACACTGGTAGCATCAACCTCAACCCGGAAGTGCCCCAAATAAAAGAATATTACATTACATTTGAATTTACATGAATGAAAATATAAAACTCTCATATCACATAAAACCCACCGGCTATTCAATCGCGACAATCCTGCACATCATATCTCAGCAACACATAATATCTCATATCATCAACGTAAGTAAGTATGCGTATCCCGATTGTTGTTGATGTATAGCAACGAAACCGGCGATACCGAACATACTACACTTACGGTCACAGAAAATAAAGTGTAAAACTACAATATTTAGAATCCACATTCTCTTTAGACATCATAAATGCGAAATATCACATACTTTGTATTTCATGCCTAACTATCTGAATTCCACATATTGTATCACATTCCAGATAAATAGACAGTATTAAAGTTTTCGATCGAATGATCAAATACCCAAAATTCCCTAAAGCTCAACACTTGAGCGGAGTTCAAAAAATAAAAATTGTGTCACAGTAGTAGCGGTCCAGCCGTAGAAGGGTCAAGCCAACACCTCACATGTGGCACGCCGTACTGCCCCAAACCCTAAGGCTCAAAAGGTAGTTCAAGATGGTCACATAATCGAGTTAAGGTTTGTTGTCTTATAGAGGGTCCACCACAAAACTTGCACATATTTCCGAAAGATTTAAACCCCATGAAAAGTGAGCAAACGACACTCGTTCGAACAATTCAATACTTTCTAATTATCCGGAAAAAAATGAAGTTAAAATTCCGATCGAATCAATGAACTCAAAACAATATCCAGAACAAACAGCACTAAATTCAGATTAAAAATACCCCAAAAATATATACAAGCAGATAAAATAGTTACTGTACAAAAACGACACAATGATGCATCCGTACGGATAGGCTATTGCCGCGGTTCCGCGGTGGAATGTACTGTTCATGGAAACATTTTTTACAGTTGTCCGTAGATTTACCTGCTGAATTTTTTGCATATTTTTAATTCTGGAAAATAACAGTTTTCAAAAAATGTCCAGAGTGTGTCCCGAAAATCCGTATTTCGGTTCGATCGGAGTTTTTACTTCGCTAAAGTGTCGCTTAATGTTCTAGGTTGGCTCTGATACCAATGTTAGGTTAACCTAGCACCCTATGAGAGGTTTGGAAGCATCACATGTCACAAAGATTATGTTTTTAGAGTGCTAAGTGAACACACAAAGAATCAATCCTAGAAAATTAGGGTTTCATAACTTTAAACCACACCACAAGTAACAAAGGCTGGGGTTTTGAGAGTACAACCTTTGTATCTCCCTATTCTTGACTCCTTGGCCACTTGAAAGTTGGAAAACGGTTAGCTTGAGGTCTTCTAGCGTCCACGACGATCCACCCGAAGCTCCTTTGTCCATGCTTGCAACTTCACTTTATCAAGAGAAAGAAATGAAGCTAATACTCTAAACAAGTGGGCAAGACTTGTGTAGAATGGTGTTGTGGTTCTTTTTCTCACTTCAAAATCCTATCTTGTTGAGTATTTTTCTCACTTGAGAGATCTACAGAGCAAAAGACCAAGGTTGAAGAAGATGATGGCTTTTTAAGAAGAAGAGAGAAGAAAATGTCTTATGAAAGAAAATAGAAAATATAAGTATATATATTTTCCACTTCTCATCTCAAACCATGGTTAAATGATAAAGATATTATTTAATTTGAGTTAAAACATAAAAGGAAAGTTAATCCATGGTTAAAAGTAGGTGAGCATGGTTAGGTCAAAGAAGAGTGTAGAAACAAACAATGAATTATCCTTTCATTTTTAATTTTGTTTTAACACAAATAGAAATAATTATCCATATAAATAACCAAGGTGTGAGTCTTATATTGTCACCATTTTATATGTATATACAACCATGATAGAATGATGTATGTATGCATGTGTGCATGCACATCCATATGTGCATGAACAAGAATGAATGCATACATGCATGCATACATCCAAAAAGGACAAGAAAGGATTTATCAACCCGGTCATATCACATACGACCCGACCAAAAGCAAGCCGCCCGATTAATATACGGTATCTCATATGCGCATTTTAACCGGGTCCATGCGTATATCGCATACGCGCACCACAACGTTTCGCCTGGACTAGGTAACTCCTTTGTGGGACTCTAAGACTCGTCAATACGCCGGCAGTGGGTGATGATCATATCAAGCACCCCCAAACTGCAAGCGGTCAGCTAAACGTAACGGCCACCCGGGTATTGAGCGATCAGAAGAAAACAAGCGAACCTGCTACAACTCCTGTCGAGCCAATCGGCAACACTACCGTACAGTCCGGTTTCTTCGTCAGATATGCTGCATATCGAGTCTAGCGATGGTAACGTCGACCCCAATAACTCAATAAGTCAAGCCGGTGAATGGTCTATAACAGATCGAGAAACTACTGATAACACTTATCAGTAAATCTCAGCAGCCCTGGCCAGGGACTTACTGATATAACCAGTCGAGCACAGCACAGCATCAACTCCCTATACCGGGAGAGACGAAACCCTTCCTATCGCTCATCGCCTTCGTGTGTCTCGGGACTGTACCCAACGGCCACCTGTTTGCACGACTCAGTAGAGCCGTGGTAGGGTGGTAATCAAAGTACAGTGGGAGAGCACACAAGACTCTATGACGATCTCGGGTCTACAGACTAACCTGTACCGGTGTCACCGGAGAACTGCTATCCGACGATAGATATAATTCCATATAGGAGTTCTCGGTGAGTCCGTCCAGTGTACCCAGTCACCACTGAGCACCCTTATATGATCTTGATGTCAAACATCGATGAATCTGGGAACATCCATCGCCCATCATATGGGTCTAGTATCATATACGCTAGTCTACTCTGGTATATCGATGCCCCGTCTCGATACACCTACGACTAGGGACATTCCAGGATATGCTTATAAACTACAGATGTTCCACTAGTATGATCTCTTTCATAATCACTTTAGTCAAGCCAATATCCTCAGGGCTTTATCAATATGTATGAATGAGTAAAAGCATGATCAAATCAACATGTCAGATAAAGAAGAACGAGATAGCATACTATCATGTCGAGCAAGAATGTACACTGAATATATATATATATATATATATATATATACATGTATAAATACATCCACTATCACATAATGGCCTCTAGGGCATACATATATCCAACAGCTACTTGGTTTGTTTCTACTTTAATATGTGCATGTGTTTCTTTTAGCATATCGCTTATACGTATTAGTGGAGCCCTTAGGATCTTTACTTGATTACCAGCGTTGTGATGGCAGTCGCACTTGTGGGGGCTGGGTAATCTATAAGCACATCCTTATATAGGTCCCTAGTCATAGGATTATCGAGGCAGGGCATCGATACTCCGGAGTAGACTAGCATATGCGCTTCTCATCCTAGCAGGGGAGATGGTCTGTCCCACAGCCATCAGTACGTCATACTGGAGATAGTATGCGGGTGCTCGTTAGGTTACGAGTACACTGGACAGGACTCGTCGGGAACTGTTGGTTGGTATTATACCTATCGTCAGTTTTCACTTCCCATGTGACATGAGTACAGCTTAGTCCGTTGACTTGACACTGTCACTTCGCCTCGAGTGTGTTCCCACTGTACTTTGATTACTACCCAACCACGGCTCAAAGGAGTCGTGCAAACAGGTAGTAGTTGGGTGCAGTCCCCAAGCACTTGGAGGCAGTGACGGTTAGACAGGATTTGTCTCTCCCGGTATTCGGGGTTGATATCGCACTGTGTCTAGAAGATCCATTACACATAGTCGTCCCTGGCCAGGGCAAGCGAGATATACTGGTAGGTTTCCAGTGTTATCTCAGGGTGTTCTGGGCTACACTCCGACACGACTTGTACCGCTATTAGGGGACTGACGTTCGCCACCCCCTAGGCCCGCCATGCGATATTCTTAGATGAACAGACCGGACTGTACGGAGATTGTCACATTCAGGCTCAGTAGGAGTTCGGATGGGTTTACCTCATCGGCCTTCTTATCGACATCTACCTGGGGACCGTTACGTACAGCTAGTGCCGCTTGCGGTCAGTGGTTAAACCCACTGCCAGCGTAGTGTCGAGTCTTTAGAGTCCCACACAGAGAGTTTCCCTGCACTGAGCGAAAGGTGTAGAGGCCGTATGGTTTTACGGCAGGGCTACGATCACTTACGTACACTTGTGTGCGTATGCTGTTCGAGCAGGCAATACTGGTGGAATTTGGTTTAAGCCGGATCCTAGTGTTGCACGGATGAATTTGTTTTGTCTTCTGTGCATTCGCATTCTACGGAATGCGGATGCGGGTGTGTATGCACAGTTGTGAGGAGCGAAGAGGAAGGAGGTGCCTCATTAAGGTTTTGACAGTTGATTCGGTCGAAACCATAATGAGGCGGACTCATTAGGGTTTTGGCAGTTGGTTCGGTCAAAACCATTATGAGCCTGGGATATTATTTACTAATCTTTTTAGTGATAATTATGTGATGGCTAATTGCTTTGACCATTTAACCACACTTGACTTTGTTGACCGTTTGACCAAAGTTGACTTGGACCTTCATGAGAGGTCTAGAGTTTTCTTTGGTTTTCTTTTTATTCTTTGGGTTATGAAAATTGTCAAGTCATTAGTTGCCATCAACTTTATCTTGAAAAGATTAGTAATAATGACAGTGGTGTATTATTGAACCAAGGTTCATTTTCTTAGTTCATTCTTGATCTCTTATTCTCTCTCTTAAGAAAATGAAATGAGAAAGCTCCATGGTTCTCCTTCATCTTCCTCCTCATGAAAATTCCTTTGATCTCATGTGTTGAGAGAAAAACGATCCAAATAGACAAACACTTCCATCTACCTCTTCTACACATCCTAGGACATCAAGACTAGCGATCTTGTTGCCCTAGTTGCCTCGGCTCGAGGTGGAGCTCGGAGCACAACTCTCGGGTGGATCGTCTTCGACTCAAGAAGGCCGCGGAGGTGACCAAGATCCGGATCGATCCTCTGAGCGTGGATGGACGATCAGGACAGCAGAATGAAGAACCGAAGGACCGGTATCGTGAGGTATAATCTCTATGGCATAGTAGATAGCACCTCTAGTAGTTTGCTAGTTTGTAGTTTATCAAAGATCCTTCTTTTAGTCCATGTTGCCTTTGCGCCAAAAGTTGTTTTTCGCCGTTTCCGCCTCCCCGTAAGGACCGGGGTGAGCAACGTGAACTTACAAACCCGACGTTCCCCTGGTCGTGTGGATAGTCTGTGCAATGAAATCCTAGACCCCTACAGGCGCGGCAAGTTACCCGCCAAAACCTGAAGCAAGGCAGCCCCCTTCAGCAACATGAATGGACCACCCAGCACTTTACGGAATCCGGTAACTTGAGCACCCCTCCTTGGGTCAACCTGTACCCCCTACGAGTGCGGCGAATAGCCCGCCAATTCTAGAGTAAAGCCCCCTCCGTCTCAACGCCATGAGATGCGGGCCCGTTGCCCTCTAGAACCCGGCTACCCGTCTACCCCTCCGCGGTGTAATCCTAGTACAGAAAGTAAAATATATACAACGGGTACATCGACCTCAGCCCGGTCGTGCCCCAAAAGAATAATATACAAACAGGCAGTGACGGCAGTCCACATGTCGGACGCTCGCCCCGCAATATCAATTATACATATAAAACGAAACTGTACTACCTTTGCATCCAGGCTATCCACCACGACAATCCGCAACATCACAGCACAACACAGAACATCAACGTGAATGTCACGTTCATAAATCCGTCTAAAAGGGCTATAGAAGTTAGACAGGATTTACCGATCAAGTGACATTCACGGTCGCAGATATAATGTAGCGTTTTGAAAATCGTTTCGGTGAAATTTCGGAAAATCGGTAAAATGAGGGGGTTTTCTGTAAAAAGTCAAAATACAAATATTTTATTATAAAAATTAAATATACATATTCTAGCTATGTAATTGCTATTATTTGGTGTTTATTGAGCCGCTGGTGAAATTTCAAATTTTCTGAAAAAAGTATTATTTTATTATTATTTTAAGCCGTCACTAATACATTTAATTAGGGAAAATTACAAATTGGAATGAGTTTAAACAAATTTTGTGCATCATAAAACATTAAATAAAAATTTATCATGTGGTTTTTGGAACGAAATCATTTGCCAAAATGGTTTAGAAATTATTGAAGAAAAAAAGGCTTTTTTTTAGCGTAAATGGATGTTTGGGGTATTGTATTTATCATTTTTCATCACCACACACCCGTACCCACACCCGTACCCACACACCCCCATTCACTTATCCCCTTGAAGAATTCAGCAGCCCCCTCTTTTGTCCCCACTTGGATTTTAAAGAAAAGAAATGAAAGAAAAGAAAAGAAAAAAAAGTAGAAAATGGTATAATTTGAGTTGACTTTGACTTGAACTAACTTTCCCCACCTCACTCTCTCTCCTCCCTCACCCAATCCCACAAGATTTCTGGCCAAAACCTGAACCAAAACAGCCCCAAATACTTCATCTCATTTTTCCATCAAAATCCCCAAAATTTCTATAAAAAATCCACCCCTTTTCTTAAAAATTCAAAGCTAATTCTAAATCCAAGCTTTACCCATTATTCTTTAGCTATTCAAGCATGGATCTTGGAGAATGAAATCATTGTTGGAGGCTAAGATTTTTGCAAGTTTGATCTCAAGCTTGTGAGGTATAATCATAACCTTATGCTTAATTTGTTGTTAAATTACTTGAATCTAGCTATTAGGTGTTAAATTAGGGTTTTAAATTTCAAGTTTTGAAATTTAAAGAATGGGTTTTGATTACTAAGTTAGGGTTTGTTGTGGAAATGAGTTGTGTTTGATTGTGTATGGTTTAGTGAGGTGGATTAATATATTTAGTTTTGTAGAAAACTAATCTAGTTGTTAATTACAAGTTGTTACTTGAAAAATGTCCAAATTAAGCTTTTTGTTGCAAACTAGTTTTTTTGATTTAATTCGAAATATGAGATTAAAAATATGGTTAGGGTTTTTTATCATATTATTAACTTTATTAAGTGTAGTTTAACACTTTAGTTCATGGAAATCCAACCTAAATTGTAGTTTGTGCATTTTTGCTATGAAATTGTTAAAAAGGGTATTTTGTAAACAAGAATATTAGGATTTTTGGAATTTAGCGAGATTAAATTCCGGAAATTTGTTTATACGACTTATTTAAGATATTTAATAAATATATTGGCCGCTAAATTCATTTAAACATCCTGTTTTGTACAAAAACGGCGAATTGTGCTTGCTAGATTTTCGGAAAAATGACTTTTAAGCAAAAATTGAGGTTTTTGTGAGTTTTAACCTAGTTTATATTAAAATTAGTGTTCGTGAATGTGCAAATGAGTGTGATTAGATTTTTCTCGATGGTTTGACGTTTGTACATCGACATCGAGGGTTGGTTTGACTATTCTTGCATGCGTAGGCGATAGGTTTGGACCTATGCGTGATACGCGTGCCGATTTGATTTTCGTATGCCGTTTCGATTTCGAATTTAGTTTTAATGCGATATGGTGCGTTATGATATGTAGGTACCCCCATGTGGACTTCGAGACGACAAGCAAGCGCGTGGCGACGTCGGTACCGGCTAGCGAGGACCAGGTGAGTAGATTTATATCTACGGGGAGAAGTCGGATGGATGGCGTATAGCACCCCCGCAGTCCGTGGTGATGTATACGGATGCGTATACACACCAACAATTTATGATATGTTGTTAGGATTTATTATTGATGATTTTATATGGATATTGGTGTTGGATTGGTGCATGGTTACGAAACCTTAGGTAGTGGGTGCACTACACTTACACATACATATACATACTTGCATACATTCCTTATTTCATATGTGCGTGTATGGGAATATATTTATATGTTCACATAGGTATGGGACTATGTGTTCACATACGGATTTGAGGAGGATACTTGGGATTGAGCTTAGTCGATGAGATTTGTTTGTGGTTGTGATCTCGGTGATATGGCAGGATTCGTACTTAAGGTACGTCCTGGTGTTATAGCGGATCTTGCGGCGGCGATACGGGTGAATAGTGTTATAAATAAATGGTCGACATGTGATCGTGATATGAGGCATAATATGCTAGGATATTGATATTAGGCCGTATCGGGCGATGTATACCCCTTGATGATGATATGTGCTGACGATATCGGTTTGTACGAGATTGTCGATCAGTAGTCAGATCATGAGTATATTGAGGATATTAGTATTGTACTAGACATAGGTCAGTACCCTAGACTATGATCTTGGATAAAGAGGATACCAGAGGAATAGTGTGAGGAATATGATATTGACCCGTACCCAGATTTGGGGATGCCGTACGACGGATTTACGTACGAGCTATATCTTGATGATTGATCCGCACTGTTGACTTGGGATGTCTGATTATAGATATGGTATCGGATATGATATTATTGAGGCGGGATCACCGACTAATATATATACAGGTATGTATATGCATCGACTCAGATGTTAGGCGGTTTCCTTACCTGTAGTCTAGCTTATAGCGTAGCCCTTTAGTTTAGTTAGTTGTTAGATTAGATTCGGTTCCTACCTATTTCAAAGCTTACGAATCGTGTGTATTTTTTAAAGACAGCCTAAGGGATCCTACGGATATTTCAAAAAACGTATATTTTCTTAAAAACACCGTAGCCCCTATTTTCAAAACCCCACGATTCGTGTTATTTCAAAAGGCACCATTGTAGGACTTATATTAGGTTAAAACAGATTAATTATCGTTGCGTCTAGTATTCAGCTCCCACTTATTATTGTTGTTTGCTCCGCATCACATGCTTATATTATGCTTCATATTCTACTGTTGATATCTTGTGGTTAGGACACCAGCACCATTACCGATGATGCGTATGTACCACGTACACTTACTTGCCGGCTCACACACATCTTCATCGGTAATTGCCATGTCACGTACATCTTAGAAAATATTATTGCTTGGCATAGCCTGTTAGCTAATAGTTTAGACATGATATTAGTGTACTTGCCTTATATGTTAGTTTAGACATTATAGTTATTACCTGCTATCTCATGCATACTGTTATTCATTGTTATGCCGCATTCATGGATTCTCATGCATATATTCACTTTTTACGTGCTATTGAGGTTTTGGATTTGGATTTCCATGAGATTTTCTGGATTTGGGGAAAACCGCAAAACGTATACAAACTTCTTCTTTCTCTTTTTAAATAAAAAGCGCGGTTTTTCCCATGATGTATGAGTCGTCCACCATGAGTTTGCAGATAGATTTGGAGACCCGATTCGAGGAGTTGGATGAACCGTTTCGGGTACATGGTGGATCCGGTAAGGTACCCCGGGACAAGAAGCTCGTGGTGATGACGATGAGCCTAGCAGGGGGAGACTACCTACCGGTGATTTTACCCGACGCGTCGGATATCCGGAGGATACCGTCGTGGTCTTGAGATGGATGGTAGGGGCCGGTCTGGACTGACGGCGCCCTAGATATTGAGATTAAGAAATTGAGATTTCGAGATATTGAGGTACTGAGATTTGATGATACAGGCCAGTCCGGATGGCCGGAGCCTGAGGTTTTGAGACATTGAGATTTATGTTTTGTGTCGATGCTAGACACTGTTGATGCTGATTTCATTTATGATACCTCATTTTAAAAATACATAGGAAATTTCACTAATTTATGAAAACAATTTCTTCATTTACATGTATTCTGTTTTCATGCATTCATACCTCATTCATATGATATATTGCTACCTGAGGCACTGACACGGGCACATGAGATCACACTCGGGTTAGATATTACCCTAGCTATTGTTATAGGCTGCATGTTATTCATATATTTGAGGATATATTATGATCATTGACCTAGGTTGCGTTATTCATGCGATTTTCTGTTCGTAGATCTTTTTCTACTCACGAGTTGGCAACTCACCCCCGTTGTGCCCCAGTTTCTTGCAGGTGTTGCCGTACGGATTTCATTACGGCTTTGCGGGCACGGTTTCTTTTCGGGTGACTTGCTAGTAGGTGGGTTTATTGTATCTTACCCATCATTATACCTTGTATATTATATTTCAGTTGTATCTAGAAGTTCCATCAACCAAACTTGTATTTTTTTGAGATAGAGACCAGTAATGTTATTCTTTCGACCATAGAGTAGCATGTTTTATTTCTTGAGTTTCTTGCTGGTTGAGTTCCATTTCTGTTGTGATCCTCGCCTTTAGGCGTTGTATATTATGTTGCATACAGGTTGATTTGATATGGTTCTTCCTATTCTCTACTACTTCTCTTGGTTTGGATTTCTGGGTTTCGGCTTACTTAGCATACGTACTCCTTGAGACGCTCGTAGTCTAAGTGCCGGTCATGTTCTGTACTTTCGGGTCGTGACAAAGTTGGTATCAGAGCGTTAGGTTTTACCTTCGGAGCGTAGGATGACCCTTGGTTGATGGAATAGGTGACTAAAGTAGAGTGACGTACCATTAGTATGTTCCGCGGCATATTTACGACACGCCACTCCACTTAAGAAGCCTTAGGATGTACATTTCCTTGTTCAGTATTATATTCCTTCCTGATCTAGCCTCATTGGTACCAGTTTGGTTTTGCTGCCACGATTACGGGCAGGGAGAGCTACGGCTAGAGTTGCGGTCAGCACGAGCTCGGCACGAACGAGGACTGACCAGGGCATGATTCCGGCGACACCCGATTATAGAGAGGTGTCTTTTGACTGTGTTTCCGCGCCACGAGCATTTGGCGGATCGCCTTTATGAGGTTACTCGGATGTGTTGATCGACATTAGAGGATTGAGCTAATGATAGAGGCCAGCCAGATCTTGATGATCGTTGGTGTGTTGCTTATTCATGATGATCGAGGCACTGTTCGGCGTGCAGACGAGCGAGCCAGTTATTGCTGCGAACGACGAGGTATTGCCCCAGATGCTGGAGTTAGTGCAGAACGAGTTGTACTAAGAGATGATAGAAGGTCGCTAGTCATCGTGGATGAATGACTAGGACATGTGGATCGTTCGCCTAACCCGATGCGAGGTCATCAGATAGATGGATTCCAGCTAGAGACGACTTCACGTGGAGACGTTGGGAGTCGACAGAGACGATCGAATGTCAGAAACCTATTATTCCAAGTTTAAGATAGTCGGAAAGACATGCAGGCAATTCTATGGTCCCTCTAGAAGAATAAAACCCTAACTCGACTTAATGACCGTGTGAAAGCCTTTGAACCTTAGGGTTTGCGGCAGTTCTGCGGCGCCATTAGTGAGGCTTGGGTTTGCCCTTCTATGGCTGGACCACCGATGCTGTGGTATGTACTCGATACTATTAAACTGTACCCAAGATGTTGAGCTCTTGGGGGATTATGAGGTTTTGACGAATCGATTGGATGGCTCGACTTAATTCGGATGCTAGGTGGTGAGATGCATTCTTGGGAGACTCCAGATACGAGGATAGCCGTTGGAGCTCAGTCCATGCAGCCGCGACGAGACGAGTCCAAAGCAGACGACATTAGAGAAAAGTGGAATAAGTGGTTCGCACCAGATCTAGATGAGATGACGTTCCACTCTGCTGACATCAGAGAGGCGATGCGCATGCCGAGGCATGGTACTTGGACTTGCCTTCCAGAAGGAGTCGCGATGAGTATGCAGTCGTTCCAGAGCAAGATGCAGATATAGGAAAGGACAATGACTTCCGGACAGTTGGCAGAGACGAGACATGGAAGAGACCGTGAGCAGGATTCCTTCCAGGATACTGCTGTGATGATACTTGCACCCAGGATCAGATGTGTCACGTGCATTCAGAGAGCCAGAGGCCGACGCCAGTGTTATGCTGCCTTGACAGGGCCGATGAGCCGATGGATTGTGAGATTGGTAATCCACGGAGAAGACTTGGACCCAGGAGTGGTCATGTTACGCACACCAGCAGGCCAGAGTTCATGATCATCGACGAGACGTCCCACTAGTGACCGCGACAGTTGGCCCGAGATTCTTAGAGGATGCATGAGCGGTACTGTTCCGCCATTATTGATTTCGATGTTTTGGGTGATTTATTCGTATGATTTGATTTTGATGATTGAGGATTTACGATCTTTGCACAGTGTTGCACTTGATATCGTTTTCGTGCTTTAGTTTCACATATTTGTGATTTTACGGTTTCAAACTGTTGAGTTGATTTTGTGCGTATGCACGCACGCGATTTGGTTCCTGCACTCTGTATAGTTTATATATGCTGGCAGTGCAGTGACATGTATTTTGTGCACTTGGATACACTGGATTTCGATTTCGAGGGTGATGCTCGACATTTGTTTTGTGCATTTTATGCACCGGATTGGATTTTTAGCGCCTGTTGGGCGCCTGTTACGAGATGCGAGTATTCATGTGCATATTTTGGGATTGATTTCTTATAGAGCAGTACGTTTTTATGATATTGCTATGTGTTTCCGTACTGAGCAGGACTAGTCAGAGGACAGTACCTGAATACATTTTGCATGCATTATAGTTAATGAAGGGATTTCCAAAAAGCGAGCTATAGCCTCAGTATTTACCTACGTGTCTGATATGACACGAAATGTTTAAAACAAGGAGACCCTTCTAAATTGTTTCCAAAACGGCGGAACGTACATTTCAAACAAAGGTATATATGTATATAGTTATTTTCTTACGGTAGACGTCCGCCACTGTGCAGTGTTATACGCGTTGCACAGTGACTTAAAGAGATTTGGCATGCATTTCCTTCAGATACTTATAGATATAGATTCGATATTTACATTTATAGTTTTGAGTTATATCATATTGGTTTTGATTTGGATTTGGCATTGATGTCTTCTCCACGACTCCGATGATCGCGGGATGCTTGACGGAGTTTTGATTTGAGTTATATACTCATTTTTCAAGCGCATGCGCTGCGCTACGATTTGTTTTATGTATTTACAATTTCGGAGCCCCGACGACTTGATGGTTTTTCTTAGATGTTTTAGTAATTGGGGGAGTTTGAATTTAAATTCGGGGACCGAATTTCTTTAAGGGGGGAAGATTGTAGCGTTTTGAAAATCGTTTCGGTGAAATTTCGAAAAATCGGTAAAATGAGGGTTTTTCTGTAAAAAGTCAAAATACAAATATCTTATTATAAAAATTAAATATAAATATTCTAGCTATGTAATTGCTATTATTTGGTGTTTATTGAGCCGCTGGTGAAATTTCAAATTTTCTGAAAAAAATATTATTTTATTATTATTTTAAGCCGTCACTAATATATTTAATTAAGGAAAATTACAAATTGGAATGAGTTGAAACAAATTTTGTGCATCATAAAACATTAAATAAAAATTTAACATGTGGTTTTTGGAACGAAATCATTTGCCAAAATGGTTTAGAAATTATTGAAGAAAAAAAGGCATTTTTAGCGTAAATGGATGTTTGGGGCATTGTATTTATCATTTTTCATCACCCCACACCCGTATCCACACCCGTATCCACACACCCCCATTCACTTATCCCCTTGAAGAATTCAGCAGCCCCCTCTTTTGTCCCCACTTGGATTTTAAAGAAATGAAATGAAAGAAAAGAAAAGAAAAAAGAGTAGAAAATGGTATAATTTGAGTTGACTTTGACTTGAACTAACTTTCCCCAGCTCACTCTCTCTCCTCCCTCACCCAATCCCCCAAGATTTCTGGCCAAAACCTGAACCTAAACAGCCCCAAATACTTCATCTCATTTTTCCATCAAAATCCCCAAAATTTCTATAAAAAATCCACCCTTTTTCTCAAAAATTCAAAGCTAATTCTAAATCCAAGCTTTACCCATTATTCTTTAGCTATTCAAGCATGGATCTTGGAGCATGAAATCGTTGTTGGAGGCTAAGATTTTTGCAAGTTTGATCTCAAGCTTGTGAGGTATAATCATAACCTTATGCTTAATTTGTTGTTAAATTACTTGAATCTAGCTATTAGGTGTTAAATTAGGGTTTTAAATTTCAAGTTTTGAAATTTAAAGAAAGGGTTTTGATTACTAAGTTAGGGTTTGTTGTGGAAATGAGTTGTGTTTGATTGTGTATGGTTTAGTGAGGTGGATTAATATATTTAGTTTTGTAGAAAACTAATCTAGTTGTTAATTACAAGTTGTTACTTGAAAAATGTCCAAATTAAGCTTTTTGTTGCAAACTAGTTTTTTTGATTTAATTCGAAATATGAGATTAAAAATATGGTTAGGGTTTTTATCATATTATTAACTTTATTAAGTGTAGTTTAACACTTTATTTCATGGAAATCCAACCTAAATTGTAGTTTGTGCATTTTTTCTATGAAATTGTTAAAAAGGGTATTTTGTAAACTAGAATATTAGGATTTTTGGAATTTAATGAGATTAAATTCCGGAAATTTGTTTATACGACTTATTTAAGATATTTAATAAATATATTGGCCGCTACATTCATTTAAACATCCTGTTTTGTACAAAAACGGCGAATTGTGCTTGCTAGATTTTCGGAAAAATGACTTTTTAAGCAAAAATTGAGGTTTTTGTGAGTTTTAACCTAGTTTATATTAAAATTAGTGTTCGTGAATGTGCAAATGAGTGTGATTGGATTTTTCTCGATGGTTTGACGTTTGTACATCGACATCGAGGGTTGGTTTGACTATTCTTGCATGCGTAGGCGATAGGTTTGGACCTATGCGTGATACGCGTGCCGATTTGATTTTCGTATGCCGTTTCGATTTCGAATTTAGTTTTAATGCGATATGGTGCGTTATGATATTTAGGTACCCCCATGTGGACTTCGAGACGACAAGCAAGCGCGTGGCGACGTCGGTACCGGCTAGCGAGGACCAGGTGAGTAGATTTATATTTACGGGGAGAAGTCGGGTGGATGGCGTATAGCAACCCCGCAGTCCGTGGTGATGTATACGGATGCGTATACACACCAACAATTTATGATATTTTGTTAGGATTTATTATTGATGATTTTAGATGGATATTGGTGTTGGATTGGTGCATGGTTACGAAACCTTAGGTAGTGGGTGCACTACACTTACACATACACACATATACATACTTGCATACATTCCTTATTTCATATGTGCGTGTATGGGAATATATTTATATGTTCACATGGGTATGGGACTATGTGTTCACATACGGATTTGAGGAGGATACTTGGGATTGAGCTGAGTCGATGAGATTTGTTTGTGGTTGTGATCTCGGTGATATGGCAGGATTCGTACTTAAGGTACGTCCTGGTGTTATAGCGGATCTTGCGGCGGCGATACGGGTGAATAGTGTTATAAATAAATGGTCGACATGTGATCGTGATATGAGGCATAATATGCTAGGATATTGATATTAGGCCGTATCGGGCGATGTATACCCCTTGATGATGATATGTGCTGACGATATCGGTTTGTACGAGATTGTCGATCAGTAGTCAGATCATGAGTATATTGAGGATATTAGTATTGTACTAGACATAGGTCAGTACCCTAGACTATGATCTTGGATAAAGAGGATACCAGAGGAATAGTGTGAGGAATATGATATTGACCCGTACCCAGATTTGGGGATGCCGTACGACGGATTTACGTACGAGCTATATCTTGATGATTGATCCGCACTGTTGACTTGGGATGTCTGATTATAGATATGGTATCAGATATGATATTATTGAGGCGGGATCACCGACTAATATATATACATGTATGTATATGTATCGACTCAGATGTTAGGCGGCTTCCTTACCTGTAGTCTAGCTTATAGCGTAGCCCTTTAGTTTAGTTAGTTGTTAGATTAGATTCGATTCCTACCTATTTCAAAGCTTACGAATCGTGCGTATTTTTTAAAGACAGCCTAAGGGATCCTACGGATATTTCAAAAAACGTATCTTTTCTTAAAAACACCGTAGCCCCTATTTTCAAAACCCCACGATTCGTGTTATTTCAAAAGGCTCCATTGTAGGACTTATATTAGGTTAAAACAGATTAATTATCGTTGCGTCTAGTATTCAGCTCCCGATCATTATTGTTGTTTGCTCCGCATCACATGCTTATATTATGCTTCATATTCTACTGTTGATATCTTGTGGTTAGGACACTAGCACCATTACCGATGATGCGTATGTACCACGTACACTTACTTGCCGGCTCACACACATCTTCATCGGTAATTGCCATGTCACGTACACCTTAGAAAATATTATTGCTTGACATAGCCTGTTAGCTAATAGTTTAGACATGATATTAGTGTACTTGCCTTATATGTTAGTTTAGACATTATAGTTATTACCTGCTACCTCATGCATACTGTTATTCATTGTTATGCCGCATTCATGGATTCTCATGCATATATTCACTTTTTACGTGCTATTGAGGTTTTGGATTTGGATTTCCATGAGATTTTCTGGATTTAGGGAAAACCGCAAAACATATACAAACTTCTTCTTTCTCTTTTTAAATAAAAAGCGCGGTTTTTCCCATGATGTATGAGTCGTCCACCAAGAGTTTGCTGATAGATTTGGAGACCCGATTCGAGGAGTTGGATGAACCGTTTCGGGTACATGGTGGACCCGGTAAGGTACCCCGGTGCAAGAAGCTCGTGGTGATGACGATGAGCCTGGAAGGGGGAGACTACCTACCGGTGATTTTACCCGACGCGTCGGATATCCGGAGGATACCGTCGTGGTCTTGAGATGGATGGTAGGGGCCGGTCTGGAATGACGGCGCCCTAGATATTGAGATTGAGACATTGAGATTTCGAGATATTGAGGTACTGAGATTTGATGATACAGGCCAGTCCGGATGGCCGGAGCCTGAGGTTTTGAGACATTGAGATTTATGTTTTGTGTCGATGCTAGACACTGTTGATGCTGATTTCATTTATGATACCTCATTTTTAAAATACAAAGGAAATCTCACTAATTTATGAAAACAGTTTCTTCATTTACATGTATTCTGTTTTCATGCATTCATACCTCATTCATATGATATATTGCTACCTGAGGCACTGACACGGGCACATGAGATCACACTCGGGTTAGATATTACCCTAGCTATTGTTATAGGCTGCATGTTATTCATATATTTGAGGATATATTATGATCATTGACCTAGGTTGCGTTATTCATGCGATTTTCTGTTCGTAGATCTTTTTCTACTCACGAGTTGGCAACTCACCCCCGTTGTGCCCCAGTTTCTTGCAGGTGTTGCCGTACGGATTTCATTACGGCTTTGCGGGCACGGTTTCTTTTCGGGTGACTTGCTAGTAGGTGGGTTTATTGTATCTTACCCATCATTATACCTTGTATATTATACTTCAGTTGTATCTAGAAGTTCCATCAACCAAACTTGTATTTTTTTGAGATAGAGACCAGTAATGTTATTCTTTCGACCATAGAGTAGCATGTTTTATTTCTTGAGTTTCTTGCTGGTTGAGTTCCATTTCTGTTGTGATCCTCGCCTTTAGGCGTTGTATATTATGTTGCATACAGGTTGATTTGATATGGTTCTTCCTATTCTCTACTACTTCTCTTGGTTTGGATTTCTGGGTTTCGACTTACTTAGCATACGTACTCCTTGAGACGTTCGTAGTCTAAGTGCCGGTCATGTTCCGTACTTTCGGGTCGTGACATATAATGTAAATACTGTGAACTAACATGTTTAAAATTTTCGATCGACTAAATTTCCCGAAGTGGGCCCCAAGCAATACTGTAGCACTTAAAATAAATATGGGCCCAAAAAGAATATACCAGAAACCCTATTTCCATATCAGACAGCCACTGTAGAAATTTGGTCAAATGATGAGTTATAACGGCGGCAGAACCGCGGCCAAAAAGGTGTTTAGGCCGCGGTTCCGCAGCGTTCCTAAGGAATTAGTCCACCAAATTTATGCAGTGCCCCTACAAAACCCTGCCTGATTTTCTGCAGCACAGCAAATAATTTTTAGAGCACAGAAAAAAATCGACAGAAACTGATGAAATGAAAACGCGGTTTCGGAAATTTTGTTCGATCGATACTTTAAACACGTTAGAGCAAGCTAGACTAGGTTAATGGCGTGGCTCTAATACCATGTAGGACTACGGTAGCGCTCCGGCCGTCTTTCCGAGGCCAAAATGCGGAAACGAAAATTTTTCTTAACTTGAAAACCGGCGCTATCGTATGCTTAAAACCCGGATCGAACCATCAACCTATAACTAGCAATCAAGAGAAGGGATAGAAGGGCTATACCGATCGATCCGTGTCCTTCGGTCTTCGGCCACCATCCTAAGCTCCTCGCGGCATCTCCGGTCTTCATCTCCTCGTCGGAACGGGCACCACATCGCCGGGTTCTTTTACGGGCTCCCACTTCTGGACCGAGGAAACTCGGGCACGAAGTTGGCGAGCCGACGTGCCCAAGAATACTGTAGGTGAAGTGTAGGATGGTTTGTCTCTCGCGAATATGAAGTTGCCATAATGATGGAGGAATGAACAATGGAAAATGAGCTTGGGATTTTTGGTGTATGCAAAAAATGAGAACAAGAATTTTTTCCCACACCAAAAATTAATCCTCTCCCCCACAAGAAGTGGCCCCCACAAGAAGTGGCCGGCCTATAGATAAGAAAGAAGAGGAGAGAGCAAAAGCAAAGAAGGGAGGTGAGTGTAGTAAAAGAAAGAGGTGATCATAACAAATGTGATGATAATGAGGTTACAATGTCACATCCATTTCTAATCTAATCCAAATCAATTATTATCTTATTAATGCTAGCCATGATGAAAGAAAAAGCAAAGATGCTTAGAATTATCATAATCTCTCCATTTACAAGAAACCCCCTCCACAAAGCAAATTTGCACATTTTCAAATTAGCCCCTCCATCAGAAAAATCCGGCCGTGAAGGAACAAAGGAAAACTGGCCGAAACGGAATGCAAACTGGCAACTTCAAAAAACTGATCCCTTAATAAATTACAGGAAAACCCCGCGACTGTATATACATACCCGCATTTGTATTCCGACCGAATACAAATGCAAAGAGACAAAATCTATACAGTATAATACTAGGATCCGGCTTAAACCAAAGCCCGCTAGTATTATCCGTCCGATCATGATCCGTGCAATACCACACGTATAAGATCGTACCCTGCCATATCTCCATACGGCCTCTACAGCATTTCGCCCGAAACTTGAGTAACTGTCTGTAGGGGACTTTAAAGACTCATCAATACTTTGGCTGTGGATTTAACCACTAGCACATCAGAGGTATTAGCCATACGTAACGGGGTACCAGCTACTGACCAAAAGGGACGTCTATGAACGAACTCATCCTGACACCCTACTGAGCATGTTAGTGACAATATCCGTACAGTCCGGTCCGTTCGTCTATGAGTATCGCATGGCGGGCCTAAGGGGTTGGTAAAAGTCAGACCCCGAAAAGCGTTACAAGTCGTGTCGGAGTGTAGGCAAGAACACCCTGAGATACTACTGGAATACCTACCAGTAAATCTCCTGCCTCGGCCGAGGGCTTTGTGTAATGGCTCTCCTAGACACAGTGCGACCTCACCCCTAATACCGGGAGAGACGAACCCCTGCAGATCCACTCACTGTCTCCATGTGGCTCGGGACTATACCCAAGTAAAACCTGTTTGCACGACTCCTTTGAGCCGTAGTAGGGTAGTAATCAAAGTACAGTGGGAACTCGTACGAGACAAATGACGATCTCAGGTCGATGAACTAACCTGTACACATGTCACCAGGGAATTGCTATCTGACGTCTGGTATAAGACCAACTAGCATGTTCCCGGCGAGTCCTGTCGGGTGTACTCATAAACCAATGAGCACCTGTATACAACTTAGGTGAACCAACTGACAGCAGTGGCTTGTGAGACCGTCCACCGCCCCTCGTCGGGGTCTCGACTGTATACACTAGTCTACTCTAGAGTATCGATGCCCTGTCTCGAAACTCCCACGACTAGGGACCTTTTAAGGATGTGCTTATAGACCCCAGCTCCCACGTATATGATCTCCGTCATATTGCTGGCCGTCAAACAAGAATCCTAAGGGCTCTATCAACGTGCAATAGTGATCTGTAAGGTCACCTGAAACAGTACACGATGATAAAGATAAACCAGATAGCATACTACCATCTTGAGTAAGACTGTTCTAACGGTATAGGTCCTCTCTCAATCATTGCAATCACGTGCCAGTGATCCAATAATTGACTCTGAGGGCACTATCTCCAACATATACCTGTGCTAGTACACCTACACTATTATCGATGATGCGTATGTTACACTTACACAGATTGGCCGGCTCACACACCTTCATCATCGATAATTGCTATGTCACTTACACAGTAGAATTTCTACATCATGACATGATATTACTTGCTATGTTCAAATCGCTATGCTATGTTGCATGATATTACTTGCTATGATCACATCATCTCTATGCTATGTTGCATGATTTACTTTCTATGTTCACATCATTGTTCCATATTGCATGATATACGGATATGCTCACATTTTTGTTATATGTTTGCATACATCATGCTTTTGACTATATTACGCATTGAGATGTTGTTTTCATGAGATTCTGGATTTGAGAACCGGGGTTATATTTCAAAGGAAATTATGTATTGTTTTGAAAACCCGGTTTCTCTTGATATGATATTTCGAGATGTCCACCCTGTGTTTTCTCGGTTCTGAGATTGGTATATGAAACCCGATTCGAGGAGCGGTAGGCACCGTCTGCGGGTACATGGTGGACCCGGTGAGGTACTGCAGGGCAAGAAGACTCGTATTGTTAGGCGGTAAGTCTGGCAGGGGAGCACTACCTACCGGTGATAGTATTTGGACTCGGCGGATATCTGAAGGATACCGACCGGAGTTATGAGATGAGATTGGCTGATTCGTACTGCCGGAGCCCGCGGGCCGATCCCGCAGACGGAGCCTATGGTTTCATGATGTTGCGAGTGTCGATGTTGGACACTCAGGTTCCATGAGACTTACAGATTTGAATGCCGATCTGAGGATGCGGTGCCTGAGGTATGAGGATTTACGTGTCGATGTTAGACATGGGTTTCATGATGTTTCGAGTGTCGATGTTGGACACTCAGGTTCCATGATTTTGATGTGTTGCGAGGGACACACGTTGATTTATATCCTCACATTTACCTGCATATGCTTTCATGATATTTACATGCATGATGTTGTTGTGTCATTGGTTGACACGTAGATGAGATCCATATGCATACAGGCATTGATTATATGGTTGGATGAGTTCTACTTACTGATAGGCATTGATTATGTGTTGGCACATATGCAGATACGGTCACCCTAGATATCATAGTATTACCTTTATGACATAGTTGACTTAAGAATCGTTGTTTTTTTCGACTTCTACCTGATGATGTTTTCTATTCACGAGTTGGAAACTCATCCCCGTTATACCACAGTTCTTGCAGGTTGACCGCATGGATCAATAGCGGCATCGCTGGCACACAGCTGCTTTCGGGTGATTTGCTTTGGGTAGGTGGTACATGTTGGATCGTGCCACTCTCGTATTATTATTCCTGTTGTATCTAGTTTCTCTATCAAATCAGAATCTATTATTTCTATAAGCAGTAAGACTTTGCAAGACTTGTAGTTGCGAGACTTAGAGCGATGGGTTATATGTTCGCTTGGTTGGTTTGATGTCATGCTTTTCATTTTCTTTTGTGTTGATTTTCGCCGTTGGGCGTCGTATACATATTTATGCTTGTGGTGGTTGTTTCCACCGTTGGGCGTGATTTGCTCCCGTTTAGGGATGCTTTATTTATTTTCTATGTTGTACCCGTTTCGGGGCTAGTTTTTACAAAGGAGGTGCTGCCGAAATTTTTAAGAAAGTAAATTTAAGTTTAAAGATTTTTACTTGAGTTTCCCGAAGGTTTTTAACAATGTTTCTTCACTTATTCCTTTTGGTGGTTTAGATCGCTGGGCTTCGGCTTACTTAAGTTACGTTACGCCTGTAGACGTTGCGTGATTTAATTGCTGGTCACGAGCTAATATTTCGGGTCGTGACAAAGTTGGTATCAGAGCGCTAGGTTTAACCTTAGTTCGAGTTTAGGTTTGACTATATGGAGTCTGGGGCGTAATCTATTTCGGAACCTAAGCTTGACCTTACGGAACTTAGACTTGAACAGGGGGGTATTAGACCTGAACTTTCGTTACATAGGCTGACCCTGATTGATGGAGTAGGTAGCTTGAGAAGAGTGACGTACCATATGTATGTTCCGCGGCATATTTACGATACGATACTCCACTTAAGTGACCTTAGGATGTATATATCTTGAGACTTGTGATTCTCTTCGTCCCCTTGATTATACATCCATTTGAGATCCTTGATTCTATTTTTTTCCATGATCATACTCTCACTGATTCTGTTCCTCCTTATGATCATGTATTCATTCTGGATCTGTTGATTCATTTCATCCCTTTGATCTATTTTTGTCGATATATAATTGAGCTTCTTGTCACCATGGTTTGAGCGTAGTTTGAGCTGCTGCTAGTGATGCGGTCAGGGCGAGCTCGCCGTGGATGAGGACTGACCATCGTGTTTTCTTGTGACATGGGAACATATCGATGTAGTATTGTGTTGTGACCTCTCGTTTGAGAAGAGTGTGCGGTTTTGTACCAGATGATCGGTTCATTGTTAGAGGCTTCCTGTTGTGAGAGGACTGTTGGTGTACAGCATACCTCAGAGATTGTGATGTCACCTACCGTGCAGACAGATGACCCAGCTGTTGCTGAGATTGATGTGATGTCGCTTCCAGAGCTTATGAGCTGAGATCGCTGGATCTTTCAGGCAGAGATGCGACGGGAGATAACTAGTCTATCTTGAGTTGAGAGACGAAGTGATTCGTCAGATTTGATGCGCCGACGCAGGCCTTGTTGTGTTGAAGATTTCCAGTATGGAGAATCTTACTCAGATCTAGAGTAGATCGATCTAGAGATGACGTTGTTCGTTGGATGATCTGATGTGAGATCAGTAAGTAGACCAGCTTCAGATAGAGGACCTCACCCAGATGCATTGTGCGATGATCGAGAACGGACGAATATAGAGTATTCCTCCGATGGTTGGGACGAGTTCCCGAGGATGCGTTCGGCTAGATATCTTCTACAGAGTGATGAAGATACCGAGTTCGTGATTTCGAGTCCGTGCGAAAGATTCCGGATTTACTGTAGCCGAGGACATTTGCAGTACGAAAATAGCATGACGTGATGTCGAATTGGACGATAATAAAGACGAGTGGAGCAAGTGGTTCGTGCGAGATGTTAACGAGCTGTTGTTACTCCCCGTTGAGATTAAAGATCAGATATGTATACAGAGGCGTTTGGATATGTCCAGTTTCCTAGGAAATGCTGTGCTTAGAACGCAGATGTCCAGAAAACGAGAAGAGATTATGCAAGAGGACCAGCCTCCGTATAGTTCAGCATAGGCGAGATCGGGAGAGACCTTGAGCTGGTTCTTTACAGGACACTGCTGCGATAAGTTTTGCACCGAGGATCAGTTGTGTTACGTGTATTCAGAGGGCCAGAGGCCGCCGCCAGTGACGTGCTGCTTTACGAGTGATCATACTAATTGGCCGAGAGATGACCAGAGGAGTGTGTTAGTGTATATGCCCTAAGGGCCATTATTGTATCATACTTGTATGTATATTACTTAATAGAAGCTTGGGATATTCATACTTGTATATACAGTCTTGCTAAAAATGGTAGTATGCTACTTGGTTTGTTTCTACTTTAATATGTGCATATATTTCTTGTAACGTATCACTTATAGATATTAGTAGAGCCCATAGGATCTTTGCTTGATTACCAGAGTTGTGATGGCAGTCAAACTAGTGGGGGCTGGGTAGTCTATAAGCAACATCCTATACTTGTCCCTAGTCGTAGGATTATCGAGACTGGGCATCGATACTCCAGAGTAGACTAGTATGTATGCTTCTCATCCCAGTTGGGGAGATGGTCTGTCCCACAGCCATCAGTACGTCGTACTGGAGATAGTATACCGGTGCTCGTTAGGTTACGGGTACACCGGACAGGACTCGCAGGGGAACTGTTGGTTGGTATTATACCCGTCTTCAGTTAACAGTTCCCAGGTGACATGAGTACAGCATAGTCCGCAGACTTGACACTGCTACTTCGCCTCGAGTGTGTCCTACTGTTATTAGATTTCTACCCTACTACGGCTCAAAGGAGTCGTGCAAATAAGTAGCGGTTGGGTGCAGTCCCGAGCACTTGGAGGCAGTGGCGGTTAGAAAGGATTCGTCACTCCCGGTATTAGGAGTTGATATCGCACTGTGTCAGAGAGCCATTACGCAACGTCCTTGTCCAGGGCAAGCGAGATTTACAGGTAGGTTCCAGTAGTTTCTCAGGGTGTAATGGGCTACGCTCCGACACGACTTATACCGCTATTAGGGGACTGATGCTTGCCGCCCCCTAGGCTAGATATGCGATAGTCTTAGACGAACAGACCGGACTGTACGGAGATTGTCACATCAGGCTCAGTAGGAGTTCGGATGGGTTTCCTCATCGGCCTTCTTATCGACATCTACCTGGGGACCGTTACGTACAGCTAGTGCCGCTTGCGGTCTGTGGTTAAACCCACTGCCAGCGTAGTGTCGAGTCTTTAGAGTCCTACACAGAGATTTTCCCTGCTCCAGACGAAATGATATAGAGGACGTATGGTTTTAAGACAAGGGTTTGGACGCATAAGTGTTTAAACGCACGTACGACGTTCGGACGGTTTTTACTAGTCGGCTTTGGTTTAAGCCAGATTCTAGTATCAGGTTATTGGATTTATACAGTCTAAAATTTTTCCATGTTTTCACTGATTGGAGGGGCGTTCTCGTAATTTTCCGGGAAGCTTCTAGAAGCATGGTGACTTGGGGGTTAACGTGGCATAAGCATTAATTGCTTAATGACTCATTTGTGTGATTCATCCTTGGTATTAAATGATGCATTAATTAGTTAATGAGTCATATGATGAATCATACAAGGTGAATGCATCAACCATGATGATTAATCATTTATATTATTTATTTGATAAATTGTTATGGTTGTTATATTCTAATGAGCTCATTATTCATATTGATTTCTTATCATCACCTTCTCTCTCCTCAAGCTCTCTCATTCTTGAAACCCTAACCCTAACCTCTCATGTGTTGAGATCAAGGGTTAGCTAGACTAATACATCCATAACCTCACTCTATATCCCCTAGGTAGCTTAGATTAGCACTTTGAGCAACCTAGTTATCTCAAGTTAGAGATCAAGCTTGGCGTAGGAGCTCTCGGGTGGATCGTCTTTGACTCGAGGAGGCCGTTGAGGTGCCGGTATTCCAAGGAGCCTACGAGGAGTGGAGGACAACGATGAAGACCCGAAGGACAAATAACGTGAAGTATAACTTAGAATCCGAGTAGTTAAACCTCTCGTAGTTTGCTAGTAACAGTTTAGACACGATTCATGCGCTCAAGTCCGTGTTACGAAGCTTTGATAATCGTTTTTCATATATTCCGCCTCTCCGTAAGTTCGTGGGGTGCGTGACATGAACTTACAGTGGTATCAGAGACAACTAAACCATTACTAGCTTGTTAGTAACTAATTAGAGTTTCGATCGACGGAAAAACGCGAAAACGAAACACCGGAACCCTATCAGTTTCTGTTAATTTTAAACGTGTCGAAAAAAATATTTGATATGCCTTAAAATTCACAGCAGGGAAATATAAGAATTCTGGGAAAATACGAAGTTCTAACTCGGCTTGTTGGCGGCGGATCCGCGGCGGAGTCAACCCCGAGTTGACTCCGATTTGCTCTACAATTCATATATTTTTGTGTTCTGTTTTCCTGTATATTCTGTTTCTGCCCAGGTTACTTCAGTGTTGGTTTGCTTTTGGGGTAGACACGGAAAAAGGTTGTTAATCGATGTTCTAAGTTATTTGCTAATTGGGTTTTTATCTGTAATGTTTAATGTGTTCGTAAACCTCCCCTAACTGCTAGTATGTCGGTTGGCAGGGGGTGCATATTTCTGTAATGTTTACTGTTTGTGTATATAGACTTGATTGGAGTGTTGTGATGATTAGCCGGGGTTTGAGATGGGTTTAATATTCATTCATTCGATGTAAATGTAATATTATGTAATATTCTTTTGCAGGGCACATCCAGGTTGCGGTTGTAGCCACCGTTGTATTATTTCTTTTTACTGTTTTTGCTCCTAGGATAGACCCAAGGTGGGGTACACAAACTACCGGGTACGTTGAAGTGTTTAGTGGCATACTCACGTTGCTGAGGGAGACCGCTTCACATCGGGTACTTAGCGGGTAGTTTGCCGTACCCGTAAGGGTCTAGGGTGGGGTAATGGCTATTCATCACAACTGTGTAATCCGTCTTTTGTTGCAGGCTCAAAGCAAACGCGGATTGCTAGTAAATCCAATAAAGTTCATCTGTGATCTGGAATGCTTATTATTGCGTCTGACGAATGTACAATATCTATATATGATAGCTATTAGACGTCACTTATGTTTTACACCCGTGCTATCCCAGCCCCCGCTCTATCTTTAGTTAAGTAACCTAACGGGTGATGACGGGACCCTAGGGCGAATGCGGATGGCATAAGAGGACATGGTATTTTCGTTGTTTTCTGCAATGATAGGATAAAATGATGGGACGCATTATTATAATGCAAAGAAAATAAACCAAAGTTAAGTCGTTGGAACAAATTTAAAAGAAACCACTCGGTTATTTTAAAAGATCAGAATTTTTAATTGCGGAGCTTTAACCACTCCTTTTAAAAAGTATCAGGTTCCTTCGATTATATCAAGTTCACTACGTTCATGGTTTTGCCAAAACCATTCGTAGCCCTCCGTCATTTCTTATGAATGGTCAGTAGTATTCAAGCTATGTTTTTTGGCCTTCGTCAAGGCATATGTAACGTTTTGAAAATCGTTTCGGTGAAATTTCGGGAAATCGGTAAAATAAGGGGGTTTTCTGTAAAAAGTCAAAATACAAATATTTTTATTATAAAATTAAATATACATATTCTATCTATGAAATTGCTAGTATTTGGTGTTTATTGAGCCACTGGTGAAATTTCAATTTTTCTGAAATTTTTTCCGAAATTAATTATTTTAATATTATTTTAAGGCGTCCCTAATACATTTAATTAGGGAAAATTACAAATTGGAATGAGTTGAAACAAATTTTGTGAAACATAACACATTAAACAAAATTTTATCGTGTGGTTTTTGAAATAAAATGGTTTGCCAAAACGGTTTAGAAAATATCGAAGAAAAATGGCTTAATTAGCGAAATTAGTGTTAATAGGAATTGGGGTAATACATTTATCTTTTCCCTAACCCACACACCCACACCTCACCCTCTCTCCCCCTCCCCATGTGGCTGGCCCCACTTGACAGCCCCTCCCTCTCTCTCTCTCCAATCACCTCACTTTCAAGAGAAAAGAAAAGAAAAGAAAAGAAAAGAAAAGAAAAGAAAACGATAAAAGTAAATGGATGGACTTTGACTTTCCCCCACTTTCTCCACCTCACTCTCTCTCCTCCCTCACACCCCCACATTTCCTGGCCGAAATTCTATAGTCCAACATCATCCCCCCTCCCTCTTCTCCTCTATTTTTCCATCAAAAAAATTGACAAAAATCAAGTAAAACCTCACCGAAATCAAAATCCGACTCCTACCCATTTTCCCTCATCTTCTTTAGCACGGATATTTGTGCAAAGATTTCAAATTGGAGGTCTAGGTTTCAAGTTTGATTCATGGTTGTGAGGTATAACTTTTGACCCATTGTTCTTTTTGGTTTAAATTCCTTATTGAAGCTTGTTAGGTGCTTAATTTCGGTTTAATTGAAAGTTGTGCGTTTGCAAGAGAAGGTTTAGATTAGGGTTTGTGAAAAATCTACTTAGGGTTTTGTGCTGTGAGACTGTGGTTGTGGGAGGTATTTACCAGATTAATATTTTGCTAAATCAAATTAAGTTGCTAATTTGCTTTTTGTTGATTTAAATTGTGATATTTATATAAATTGTAAACTAGGTTTTTAAAATAATTATATTCTTGTGAGATAAAATTCAAATTAAGGTTGCATGTCATTATAAATATTATATTGAGTGGTTTAATGCTTTTAGTTCATGAAAATCCAAGCAAAATTGTTGTTTGTGCATTTTTGCTATAAATTGTTAAAAATTGGGTATTTTGTAAACTAGAATTTTGGGGTTAATGGAATTTAATGAAATTAAATTATGGAAATTGTTTTTATTACTTATTTAAGTTATTTAATAAGTATTATGGCCGCTAGATTTGTTTAAACGTCGAGTTTTGTACTAAAACGGGTAATTTTTGCACTAAAACGGGTAATTTTTGCTTGCTAGATTTTCGGAAAAATGGCTTTTAAGGTGAATTTGGGGGGTTTTTGTGAATTTTAACCTATTTTATATTATAATTAGTGTTCGTGAATGCGCAAATGATAGTGTTTGGGTTTTTCTCGATGGTTTTAAGTTTGTACATCGACATCGAAGGTTGGTTTGGCTATTCTTGCCTGCGTAGGCGATCGGTTTTGACCTATACGTGATACGCGTGCCGATTTAATTTTCGTATGCCGTTTCGATTTCGAATTTGGTTTTAATGCGATATGGTGCGTTATGATATGTAGGTACCCCATGTGGACTTCGAGACGACAAGAAAGCGCGTGGCGACGTCGGCACCGGCGAGCGAGGACCGGATGAGTAGATTTATATCTACGGGGAGAAGTCGGGTGGATGGCGTATATCACCCCCGCAGTTCGTGGTGATGTATACAAATACGTATACACACATATATTTTGATTATATATATTATGTTGATATGAGACTTGATGATAAAGGTAGATTCTAGGTGTTCATGGATTATTTTAGTGTTAGTTGGGAAACCCTAGAGTAGTTGTTACACCCACACACGCACGCACACACATGCATACATCTTTGTTATTACCTGTGCGTATACGGGGAGATGTGTTTATGTGTTCACCTGGGTATGGGACTGTTAGTTGTATGTATGGCCTAGAGGCCAGTATTGTACAAATGATGTATATTATATTGGATGCTTGGACATATATAGAGAGGATTTTCTTGCTCGATATGATAGTATGCTATCTGGTTGCTCTTTACTCTAACATGTATACTGGTCTCTTTATACTGTCTTATAGTTACATGTTGGTAAAGCCCTTAGGATGTGTACTTCACTACCTGGACTATTATACGGATCATACTGGTGGGGACATGGTAGTCCATAAGTACATCCTTCAAGGTCACTATTCGTAGGTGTATCGAGACGGGGCATCGATATAGCAGTGTAGACTAGCGTATACGTTTCTCGACCCATGAGATGGGCGATGGATGATCCCATATCCATTGGTGTTTGACATCAGAGATGGTATACGGGCGCTCAGTTGAGACTGGGTACACTGGACGGACTCGCCGAGAACTCCCAGATAGTATTATACCTCACGTCAGATGGCAGTTCTCTGGTGACACTTATGTAGGTTAGTCTGTAGACCCGAGATCGTCATAGAGTCTTGTGTGATTCTCACTGTTCTTTGATTTCCACCTTACCACGTCCATGAGGGCATGCAAAACGGTGGTTTTTGGGTACAGTCCCGAGTCACATGGAGGCAATGAGCGATAGGAGGGGTTTCGTCTCTCCCGGTATTGGGGGTTGATGTTGCGCTGTGCTCGATTGGCCGTAACTGGGAAGTCCCTGGCCAGGGCTGATTTAGAGATTTGCTGGTAAGAGTTACCAGTAGTTTCTCGACCCGTTATGAGCCTCACATCTGCACGACTTATCGGTTATTGGGGTCTGACGTTTACCACCCCTAGACTTGATATGCGACATATCAGACGAGGAGACCGGACTGTACGAGAAGTGTTACCGGCAGGCTTTTACAGGAGTTGGAGCGGGCTTGCTTGCTGATCTTTTGATCGCTCAATACCCGGGTAGCCGTTACGTCCAGCTAGTACCGCTGACGGCTTGTGAGTGTTTGATGTGATCATCACCTACTGTCGGCGTATTGACGAGTCTTTAGAGTCCTACACAAGGTTTTACTGGCTCAGGCAAAACGAAATAGGAGCGCATATGTGATATGTGCAAGACCGAGAATGATGCGTGTATGTGATACCGTATTCTATCCTCGCTACTTTTTGTATCGCGAGGTTATATGTGATATAGCCGGGTTATCGAATAAAGTGTTGATTCGATAAGTCGATACGATGGATGTTAGTCGGTTATATGAGATATGACAGGATTATTAAGTCAAGTGTTGATTTAATAATTTATTGTATAATTGTATATTTGATATACTAGTTTACATTAACTAACACTTGTTCACTTTAGGTTTTTTTCTCACATGTACACAACTTTGATATATATGTGATATATATTAAAATTGTGTTTTCTTTTATTGTATCATGGTTGATGATACACATGACTAGGGTGTATGAGACTTACACCATGCTACATATTATGTTGGGTTTTTATATTTTAAGTAATTACAAAAATAGTGGAGGATTAGCACAATGCATAAAGCTTGTGAAAGCTTGTGGAAGCTTGTGGATGCATTGACTAAGTCCACTAAGTTTGTTTTTACCATGGATATTTCTTAACCCAACCAAAAACATTAGCCATGGTTATGTCTCTACAAGAGTTAGTATATGATACTCACTCACCATGGTTAGCTTTCTCACTTGATCATTATCTTCATCTCTTTCTTTTGTTCTTCTTCTTCATTGCTAAAAAGAAAAAGCTTGCTAGGGTTTGATCCAAAGTGAGAAAGATTGAGAGAAATAAAATTCTAAATAGAACCCACTTCCTATTTCTCCATTCTCTACTAGACTAGCAATTTAGTTTAGGGTGTTTGCTTCACTAATTCTCAAGTTAGTGAAGTAGAAGCTTGAGTTGGCATCCCCTCGACGTAGATCATCTTCGGCCTCGAAGACTTCAAGCAAGGACGCGTCTTTCGCCTTTTGAAGCCATGCAAGGGTCCGGGAGAACCATGATCGCAGCGAAGGGACTTCAACAAGGAGCTAAAGAAGTGAAGGACCGATCTACAAAGGTTGTATTTCGAATTCACTTAGTTGTAAACGTAGTTTACTTGCACATGAAACCCTAATTTTATAGCAACGATCTTGTTTAGGGTTATTCGGCACGGCTAAAGTTTTAAACGGGCATGTTTGATTCTTCCTTAACCCTTGTTAGAGTGCCTAGTAACCCTAAAGTGGTATCAGAGCCTAGCTAGAGCATTAGGTGATGTGTTAACGAAGTTAAAAATCCGAACGAACCCGAATACGTCAAAGTTAACCCCCTCTCTGTACATTTTTTAAAACTGTGTATTTTCAGAATTAAAAATACCTAAAAAATTCAGCAGGGTTTTCTAAGAACTACGGTGAAAATTGAGCGCACAATCCGTACACACCACCGCGGAACCGCGGCCGTACCTCCCTTGGGCCGCGGATCAGCGGCAGTAATGAGGAATCATGCACTCATTTTTCCACCGTAATTACTATTTCTGTTATTTTTATTTTCTGGGAATTTTAAAATTAACTCAAGTGTTGAGTATTCTGGGGTTTATTTTGTAATCGTCGATTCGATCGGAGAATTTAATTTTGTTCTGTTATTCCGGATAATTTAGAAAGTATTAAAATGTTCGAACGGATATCATTAACTCAATTTTTTCCGGCACGAAAAACTTTCAAATGTTGAATTTTTCTCGGGTTTAAATCTTTCGGAAATACGTGCATGTGACGCGATGGACCCTCTGGAAGACAACAAACCTTAACTTGATTATGTGACCATCTTGAACTGCCTTTTGAACCTTAGGTTTTGGGGCAGTACGGCGTGCCATATGTGAGGCGTTGGATTGACCCTTCTACGGCTGGACCGTTGCTACTGTGACGTATTCTGGAATTTTTTAACTCTGGTCAAGTGTTGAGCTATTTAGGAAATCTTGGGTATTTGATTATTCGATCGGAAAGTTTAATACTGTCTATTTATCTGGAATGTGATACAATATGTGGAATTCATACAGTTAGACATGAAATGTGAAGTATGTGATATTTCGGATTTACGATGTCTAAAGAGATTGTGGATTCCAAATATTGTAGTTTTACACATTCTTTTCTGTGACCGTAAGTGTAATATGTGATATCGCCGTTTCGTTGCTATATGTCAACGACAATTGGGATGCACATATTTACTTACGTTGATAACATGTGATGTTATGTGTTGCTGGATATGTTATATTGGATCGTCGCGTTCTGAATAGCCGGGGGTTTTATGTGAGATGAGAGTTTTTATTTTCATTCATGTAAAATAAAATGTATGTAATATTCTTTTATTGGGGCACTTCCGGGATGAGGTTGATGTCACCTTTTGTATATTATTTACTTTTCCGCACTAGGATAGACGCAAGGAGGAGAGCACGAGTAACCGGGTTCTGGAGTCCAGTAGGAGACCAACTCGAGGAGTCAGTCCGGGTCTCCTAACTCTAGAATTGGTAGGGTTGCTTGCCGCTCTCGTAGGGGTCTAGGGGTGTGGGTTTGGCTATTCATCGCGACCGTGGAATCCGTGTTTTATAGAGGCTCAAAATAAAACACGGACGTCCTAGTATATCAAATGTTTCATATGTTTCTTCTGCAGCGATATCTTGTTGGAGATAGTGCCCTCATAGTCAATTATTGGATCGCAGGTACGTGATTGCAATGATTGCGGAGGACCTATCCCGGTAGGACAGTCTTACTCAAGATGATAGTATGCTATCTGGTTTGCCTTTATTAGTCGTGTACATGTTCAGGTGACTGATTGCATGTTACACTTTGATAGAGCCCTTAGGATCTTGCTTTACTACCAACAGTATGATGGCGATCATATACGTGAGAGTTGGGTAGTTTATATGCATATCCTTAATTGTGGTCCCTAGTCGTGGGAGTTTCGAGACAGGGCATCGATACTCCGGAGTAGACTAGTGTGTACAGTCGAGACCCCGACGAAGGGCGGTGGCTGGTCTCACAAGCCACTGGTGTCAGTTGGATCACCTAAGATGTATACAGGTGCTCATTGGGTTATGAGTACACCGGACAGGACTCGCCGGGAATCTGCTAGTTAGTATTATATCTACCGTCAGATAGCAGTTCCCTGGTGACATGTGTACAGGTTAGTTCATCGACCTGAGGTCGTCATTTGTCTCGTGTGAGTTCCCACTGTGCTTTGATTTCTACCCTACCACGGCTCAAAGGAGTCGTGCAAACAGGTAGTTTTTGGGTGCAGTCCCGAGCCATATGGAGGCACGTGAGCGGATCGGCAGGGGATTCGTCTCTCCCGGTATTGGGGGCGAGGTCGTGCAGTGTCTAGGAGAGCCATTACACAAAGTCCATGGCCATGGCAGGAGATTTACTGGTAGGTACTCCAGTAGTATCTCAGGGTGTTATTGGGCTTCACTCCGACACGACTTATACTGCTATTGGGGGTCTGACGTTACTAGCCCCCTAGGCAGATATGCGATACTCATTGACGAACGGACCGGACTGTATATACATTGTCACTGTTAAGCTCAGTAGGGTTTTCCGGATGAGTGCGCTCATCGGCATCCCTTGAGGTCAGTCCATGGGCAGCCGTTACGCATTGCTAGTGCCGCTGACGGTTTGTGGTTAAACCCACTGCCAGGGTACTGACGAGTCATTAGAGTCCCCCACAGACAGTTTCCCAAGTTCGGGCGAAACGTTGTAGAGGCCGTATGGTTTTATGGCAGGGTTCGGAAAATGCACGTGCGTTTACGCACGTGTCAGTTTTCGGGCAGTTGATACTGGTCGGCTTTGGTTTAAGCCAGATCCGAGTATTATATTGAGTAGGTATAATATCTTTGTCTCAGTTGCATTTGTATTCGGTCGTAATACAAATGCGGGTATATTTATACAGTTTCGGGGTTATCCTGAAAGTCGTTTCAGGATCACTTTTGGAAGTTGCCAGTTTCCAGTTTTCTATCAGCCGTCTTTTAACATTTGGTTAAAGGCGGATTTATCTTTTCTTGGATGAGAGTGAGTCGTGCTTCTAGAAGGTTCTAGAAGGTTCTAGAATTTGTGACAAGGCTTTGTGACTCATGCTTTGATTTCATTGCATTCTTGTTTTGCTTAAGATCTTTTTGCTAGATATTATTATGTGTTCACATATGATATTTATCCTATGGTCACCCCCCCTCCTACGGTCACCCCCCCCCTCTCTTTATAAGAGGCCGGCCCCCTCCTCTCTCTCTCATGGTTGTTGATTTCATTTGTAGAAAAGATATGACAGTATTCGGGGTGTATGGAATTTTACAGTTCATTTCATTCCATCACCCGATTTCCACGGCAACTTCATTAACCGATCGTCCACGGATTTGGACGAAGTGAGACAAAGTCATCTACTCATTCTCTACATCATTCTTGGTCGTCTCTTTTAGCAAACTTGACGATCGAGTTGCCTCGAGTCAGAGGCGGGAGCCCGTTTAAAGAATCGATCATGTGGTGCCACCTCGACGAAGGAATCGGAGATCGACGAGATCGGAGCAGCCGCAACGGAGCGTGGGATGATGGTTGAAGAACGAAGGACTCGGATCGTTCGGTATAACATTCCTACACTCTTTACAGTTTGTTAGTTTAGCAATAATGGCAGATCCGGGTTAAAGTATACGATAGCGCCAGTTTAAAAGTTTTGTTCCGCATTTGGCGTCTGTAGACTGCTGGGGCGCTAGCGTAGACTTACAGTGGTATCAGAGCCTCACCATTTTGCTATACTAACTTGTGCTAACGCGTTTAAAACTTCGATCGAACCGGAAATCGAAAATTACAAAATCCTAGCCCGACAGTTTCTGTTGTTTTTAAACGGTCTCAAAAATTAATTCTGTATGTCTTAAAAATCTGTGCAGGCTTTTCTAAGAACCACGACGAAATTTGGTCTCGTGATTCCTCCAACTTGCCGCGGAAACGTGGCCAAACCCATGGTTTGGCCGCGCATCCACGGCCACTTGGGGAGTTCATGATCCCAAATTTTTCCAGTGGGTTCTCTGATGGAAATTGGGATTTTTGGTATATATCTTTTTGGCCCAGGTTTTGTTACTGTTCACCAGTAAGCAGTGGGGCCCACTTTTTGATATTTGGTCTTTGGTCGATCGAAATTTAAACGCGTTAGTTTACAGTGCTTACATTATATCTCCGACCGGGAATGTCATTTGATCGGTAAACCGCGTCCGATTGCTATAGTTCTTTTAGACGGGTTTGCGAACGTGACATTCGCGTTGATGTTCTGTGTTGTGCTGTGATGTTGCGGATTTGTCGTGGTGGACAGCAGTGTGCAATGGTAGTACAGTTTGTGTTTATTTGTACATTTGATATTGCGGGGCCAGCGTCCAACTTGTGGACTGCCGTCACTGCCTGTTGTATAATATTCTTTTGGGGCACGACCAGGTTGCGGTCGATGTACCTATTATACTATTTTTCATTACTGTACTAGGTTTTACCCCATGACGGAGTGCACGGATAGCCGGGTTCTGAGAAGCAACGGGTCCGCATCTCATGGCTTTGAGAGGCAGAGGGGTCCTACTCGAGAATTGGCAGACTATTCGCCGCAGTCGTAGGGGGTACAGGTTGACCCAAGGAGGGGTGCCCAAGATTACCGGATTCCGTGGAGTGATGGGTGGTCCATTCACTATGCTGTAGGGGGCTGCCTCGCTTCAGGTTTTAGCGGGTAACTTGCCGCACCCGTAGGGGTCTAGGTTTCATTGCACAGGCTATCCACACGACATGGGAACGTCGGGTTTCAGCAGCGGCTCTGTGAAACCCGGGGATCCCAGATTATCTGTATTGTTCTGTGATGCTTATTACTTTTCTGTAATGTTGCATACTATCACGCCTGGAGCGATTATTGTATATTGGTTTATATACTATTAGATGTTGTATATGTTTTACACCCGCGCTAGTCCAGTCCCCGCTCTGTCGTTAGTTAAGTAACCTAACGGGTGATGACGGGACCTAGTGACGAATGCGGATGGCATATACGTACATTTTATTTTCGTTCTTTTCTGGTGTGATTAAATGATGGGACTGTGTTGATTCTGATCAACGCAAAGTAAAAACAAACCTGTATACAGTTGTTGGAACAAATTTAAAAGGTGTTATTGCAAAGACGTTTCCTTTTGTTATGCATAGAGGTATTCAGTGGAATATCCTGCACCTCATTCGACGGGGCAAAGGGCCGATATCCCTTCACCGGGACAGACCCCTTGGGCAGAAGTTTGCGTCAGAGTAATAACTTCACTATAGTCGATTACAAGTTGCTTTGCATAGCGGTATTCAGTGGAATATCCTGCACCTCATTCCACGAGGAAAGAGCCGAGATCCCTTTACCGGGAGTGACCTCTTTAGCAAAAGGTTTTCGCCACTATATTTTAAAAAGCTATCAGGTTCCTTCAGCGATATCAAGTTCACTACGCTAAAGGTTTTTCGCCAAAAACCAGCCGTAGCCCTCCGTCACTTCTTTTGGGTATTCAGTAGTATTCAAGCTACGTATTTTGACCAACGCCAAGGCATAGTGTTTGGTAGCTGCTGGGTATTCAATTGTTGCATAGATAGATGAGTTAGTTTGGGACAGTCGTTCTGCCATTTTGGCCAACGTCAAGGGCATGTGCGGGTGGGTTCAAATTGGCAAGATAGTGACGGGTAGAACTTGGCATGTGACTTATGACATTTTGACCAACGCCAAGGTTATAAGAGCATGGGGCAAAAATAATCTCAGGAGTTTCTAAAGAAACTGAAACTTGCCGAGTATGCGCATACCTTCTGGAGTATGAGTAACGTGGATGCATTCCATCACGTTATCATGCGATGAGAGTTGGATCTGTAAGTGCACGGCGGCGCCCCGGCAGTCAATCCGACGCCGGAATGCGGAAGCGGTGATAAACTTTAATTTTTGCGGACTTAGCAAACCGGCACCACCGCGCACTAAACTCCGGATCGGGCCATTAAACTAGATCTAGCAACTAACAAGAAGGGGAAGAGATATACCGACTGATCCGAGTCCTCCGGTCTTCATCTCCACTCCGATCTCCTCGCGGGATCTCCGGTCGTCGCCTCTTCGCCGGAAGGGCACCACGTAGCCGGATTCTTTTACTGGCTCCCACCTCTATACCGAGGCAACTCGGGCGCGAAGTTGGCTAGCCGACGCGCCCAAGATTTGCTGTAGAATAATGTAGAACCGTTGTCTCTTTGGGGTTTAAGAGGTTGCCATTTATGGAGGAATTTGTACAAGGATTTTTCATGAACACTTGATGAAAAATGGAGCTAGCCATGGGAAAAATGAGCTCGGCCAAAGGCATTAGTGCTCACTGGAAATTTTTAATGAAGCCAGCACTCTCTCTCTGTGCACACAAAGCAACCATAATGAATATCAATATATATTAATTCATCAACCCTTTAAAACAATTCCAGCACACTTGCAATTCCAGCACACTCATTTTTATTCCATTCCATACAAAGGAAATTAATCCACTCCATACTCCAACAGTGGCCGGCCAATTCCAATTTCCAACACCAAATCACATTCACAAACCTATCCAATCAAATCCCAATTAATGCATGAATAGCAAAGAAGATTTCATAATCAAACCTTTTGCAATAAACCCCTCCACAAAAGTTATTTGCACAATTGCAAATAACCCCCTCCACCGGAAAGTCCGGCCGGGAAAGAACAAAGGAAAACCGGCCGGAACGGAATGCAAACTGGCAACCCCAGAAAACTGGTCCCATAATAAATTACAGGAAAAACCCGATACTGTGCATACACACCCGCATCTGTATTCCGTCCGGATACAAATGCAAAGAGACAAAACTACACGGTCAAATACTAGGATCCGGCTTAAGCGAAAGCCGGCTAGTAAAAACCGTCCGATCACCATCCGTGCAATACCGCACGTATCTGATCGAACCCTGCCATATCTCCATACGGCCTCTACAGCGTTTCGACCGAAAGCTTGAGTAACTGAAAGTGTGGTGGACTCTAAAGACTCGTCAATACTATGGCTGTGGATTTAACCACTAGCACGTCAGAGGTATAATCCAATACGTGACGGGCCACCAGCTATTGACTAAAAGGGACGTCGATGAGCGAACTCATCCTGACACCCTACAGAGCCTGTCAGTGACAATATCCGTACAGTCCGGTCCGTTCGTCTATGAGCATCGCATGTCGGGCCTAGGGGGTTGGTAAAAGTCAGACCCCAAAAGCGGTACAAGTCGTGTCGGAGTGTAGCCCAGAACACCCTGAGATACTACTGGAATACCTACCAGTAAATCTCCTGCCTTGGCCAAGGTCTTCGTGTAATGGCTCTCCTAGACACAGCGCGACCTCACCCCCAATACCGGGAGAGACGAACCCCCGGAGATCCGCTCACTGCCTCCATGTGGCTCGGGACTGTACCCAACTAAAACCTGTTTGCACGACTCCTTTGAGCCGTGGTAGGGTAGTAATCAAAGCACAGTGGGAACTCACACGAGACAAATGACGATCCCCTGGTCGATGAACTAACCTGTACACATGTCACCTGGGAACTGCTATCTGACATCAGGTATAAGACCAACTAGCATGTTCCCGGCGAGTCCTGTCCGGTGTACTCATAACCCAATGAGCACCTGTATACATCTTAGGTGAACCAACTGACACCAGTGGCTTGTGAGACCGGCCACCGCCCCTCGTCGGGGTCTCGACTGTATACACTAGTCTACTCTGGAGAATCGATGCCCTGTCTCGAAACTCCCACGACTAGGGACCTTTTAAGGATGTGCTTATAGACTCCAGCTCTCACTTATATGATCGCCCTCATACTGCTGGCAGTCAAGCAAGAATCCTAGGGGCTCTATCAACGTGCAATAGTGACATGTCAGGTCACCTAAAGCAGTACACGATGATAAAGGTAAACCAGATAGCATACTATCATCTAGAGTAAGACTGTCTTACCGGGATAGGTCCTCCCTCAATCATCGCAATCACGTTCCTGTGATCCAATAATTGACTCTGAGGGCATTATCTCCAACAATCTCCCACTAGCACTCAAGGCTAATTATTGCGATGTCGCATACTCACAGCCCGTGTGATACCGAACACCCAACTCCTCTACTTGTCAGTCTCACAAAACTCGTTTGCGAAACTATTGCGTTCGAGGAATAGCCTCAGTGAGTGGATCCGCCTGTGGTGTTTCTTTCTATGTCTCTCTATATCTCAAGTTCGCGGAGAAAGCCATCTCCCGAAATGAGCAATACCTGTCTTAGAATGTCTGGATGTCTGATGGGACCTAGCTCATAAATGAACTCCAAATCCAAACTTCTTAGACTGTATCGTCAACTGAACTTAATCAGTATCCTGCGCCATGCCTCCCTCAGTATTTCCTTGGACCACCTGTCCAAAATACTGCCCCTCGTCAGAAGGAAAACTATAACTCTGACAACCTCCTTGTCGTCCATGTCACCCTGGAAGCCTGGAATGATAACTGTCTCCCAAAGGAGGCAGCCGTTATCATATGCCTAGAACATTCACTTATGTTCTAAAACTGCTTCCGACTGTTTCTCCAGGATTGGATCAATGTTAACTTATTGCATCTACTGCAAGAACAACATCTGGTGTGGTACTTGACATATCATGATTGACTCAATTGCTTAAGCAAGTGATCTGCCAATCATGAACATCCCTCTCCCCTTTAGTCTGTAAGACACCTTTAGAGTGGGTGACTCCATCACCTGCAGGTATACTGCCGTGCCAGGAGTCGTCCATTCTAAATACTCATAGAATGCTGTCCAAGTACCCAGATTGGGAAACCACCCAAATCTAGATCTAAAACCATAGATCTAGTAACCAGAATGTCTGATATAATGTCCAAGTCCCATGTGGAGAAACCACTGTGTGACGACCAAAGTATAACCGATCGTAGTATAGGAATATCACTTCCTACTACCTCCTCAACAGATCCATCCCCTATTCTGATGACGTCAAACCTATGACTGTCACATCAGAAATAGATGATCTATCTCCGCTACATCTGCTTTAGTCTATAAATAGACATAAGCCTCATGTCCACCAATGCTTCCGCTGCTCCCACTGACTACGACAACCCTCTGGCAGAGTCTATAGACGTACACTTCTAAAGCAAGTTTAGAACGACGCTATACTCATCCTCCTGCTGGGTCTCGCAGCCTGGAACAACAACAATGGCAAGTGTGGGTAAACAAGAACTTCCCTGTCACCGTCCTTGCGGCTACCGGAGTACCTCTCGGGTGCCTGAAGTTACCCACCGTACCTGCGGAGTGGCCAATGGAATGTCAAATCAGATTGAATCTTTAGGTTCCATATCAAATCTTCAGTAATCGTTTGCGGTTCTGGAATCACTTCCAGTTCTACCATACTCCTACTACTATTTTTGAAAAAAATCCATTTTTAATAAAACTGTGGCGAGTCTAGAACAATATTTCTATTGATCTGCCAGATGGTAGAAAATCAACCCTCGTCATAGCCTGGGTCAACCCACAAACTGCCATTACAGAAACGTGCCTTGAGTTGTCCAGTGTCTGGTTTTAATCATAAGCAGGACAACTCCCCGTACCTTAACAATGTTAAGATATGAACTGTACTATATCCAATATAGAACCAGAGGCACTGATTTAATTGAACCAGATTCAAATCATGCAACTATCTCCAGTGCATGTCAACTAAATGGAAGGAGGCCGATCAGCGTTACTCAACTTAGGAATGCTTCCAATTATGAGTAACCTGAGAGAGAAGCAATTTCTCTTTATCATTACTATCAACTGAATACCATACACAAGTATCTACATCTTCGATCACTTTGAAGAATCCCGATACTTGCTACACCTGGTTCTCTACTCTATTCAAATACCTATAACTCCTCAAAATTCAGACACTGTGTTTCCACGAAACACCTGTCTAAAAACTAGAGAAGTCATAAGTAAACTGAACATAGTACAAGGATTAACCCCTCTGTCCTCATGGACCCTGGACAACATACAATACTCTGTATAAGTCCCTTGAGTCTTGCGACTCAATCACTGTGTGTCGTAGGTTGAAAACTGTACTTTTGGTTAAGAAGAATTACACCGTTGTTCAATGCTTCTTACCTAACCATCCACTGATATAGGTAAATGTCATCGACATAATATCAAAAGGTATATCTCACTCTATAAAAATAGACGTACAGATATATCAATTTGAAATTGGTGCACAACAACGGATATTCAAAACCAAATATTTGCCGACCGGCAAACAGCCCAGGTGATCTCCTCAAATATCACCGATTACAACGAATCCCGATATAATGAGGATGATCACCCAATTCCCAATAACCTACTCCCACTCATCATCTGTGAAACCATACAGATGTGAGAATCAAACCTGGTAAATACATACCCTGGAGCAAGTGTCTAATCGGGAAATCAGTTTTCTTTTAACAGTGCACAGTTGAACTGAAACATTGAAATGTTTCGATGGGGTATCCTGATATTCCTAGTAATGCCTCTACCAGTATCCAGATTCACAACTATAACCGTATAATTCTTTGCCACCTCTCCAAATCCCTTTATATGTCTTTAGTCATTACCTTCTGCACACCCCTTAGGCCAAATGGTTTTCTTCCTTCCCTACCGTTCGGCACCAGCCTATGGTTTGGAGGAAGACTATCCAATAAGCATAATGGGTGTGCTGTCCTAGTCCTAGGAACACTCGCAATGCGAGAGAAGGTGAAGATAAAAGACAACCGAATAAACCTTATTCCTATTTCTCCTGAACCAGAATCCATCCCCGAACTGGAACAAGTTCCTTTCGAGTTCGTATATAACCATACAATGGAGTATCCAATAAACTGTGGATCTTCGTAGTGATACGGAGTGTCCTGGAGAAATACAAAGGTGATTTAGGATTGGCGAAGAAATACTTGGTTTGGTCGTGAATATCAGTCGCAATTTACTTTGCCCTCTTACTAATCCCTTGCTTTGTCTTAATCTTAATACCTTCTGTACACCGTTTAGGCTAACTGGTTTTCTTCATTCCCTACCGGTCGGCACCAGCCTATGGTTTGGAAGAAGACTATCCAATTTGCGTAATAGGTGTACTACTCCTAAGCCAAGGAGTACTCGCAGCCTGAGAGAAGGTGAAAAGAAAAGACAACTGAATAGTCCTATCCGTTTTCTCCAGAACCGGAAACCATCCTCGAAGTCCTTCGAGTTCGTATATAACCATACGATGGTTTTGTCCAATGGAAGTGGATGTTCGTAGTAACACGGGGTGTCCCGGAGAAAAGGGTAAAAGTAGGAGTGGCAATGAGGTCTGCAACTCTGACAATCCAAAAGCCAGTGTTAAGTAGGTTCGGTCAACTTGGTCACTGAGTCATAGTCTAGGGTCGGGTCAATGGTCGCTGCCAGAGAGAGAGAGAGAAGAAACACTCAGCGTGCACTCTATCCTAGATCAGAATGGTTATCAATTTTTCTAATCTGGAAACCTCCCACTGTACCTCAAACTCTCCTCCAAACCTGAAAGAAGAATTAGTCGGGGTCACCCGAGGAGTAAACCAACTCATCAGTGGGAATCGGGATCCAACTATCATTGCATGATAACGTGATGGAATCCGCTCACGGTATCACACTCCAGAAGGTATGCGCATATCTGGCAAGTTTCAGTACTTTTGAAACTCCCGATGTGATTTCTGCCCCATGCTCTTATGACCTTGACTAAGGCCAACAAATCATAAGTCACATGTCAAGTTCTACCCGTCATTGTCCAGGTTGATTTGAACCCACCCGTACAAGCCCTTGACTAGGGCCAACAAGGCTATACGACTGTCCCAAACCAACACATCTATCTATGCAGCATATGAATACCCAATAGCTACCAAACATTGTGCCTTGACTAAGGCCAACAAACACAGCTTGAATACTATTGACTACCCATATGAAACGACGGAGGGCTACGAATGGTTTCTGGCGAAAACCTTTAACGTAGTGAACTTGATATCGTTGAAGGAACGGATAGCTTTTTAGAAAATATAGTGACGAAAACCTTTACTAAAGAGGTCACTCCCGGTGAAGGGATCTCGGCTCTTTCCCCGTAGAATGAGGTGCAGGATATTCCAACTGAATACCACGGTGCAAAGCAAAAGTAATCGGCTATAGTGAAGTTAATGCCCTGACGCAAACTTCTGTCCAAGGGGTCACTCCCGGTGAAGGGATCTCGGCCCTTGCCTCGTCGACTGAGGAGCAGGATATTCCAAATGAATACCACGATGCAAAACAAAAGAGAACGTCCTTGCAATAACAGCTTTTTGAAAAGTGTTCCAACAACATCAGAATAGGTTTGTTTAACTTGCATTGATCCGAATCAACGCAGTCCCATCAATTGATCATACCACAAAGAACGAAAATATACTGACGTACGTATATGCCATCCGCATTCGCCACTGGGTCCCGTCATCACCCGTTAGGTTAGCTAACTAACGGCAGAGCGGGGACTGGACTAGCGCCGATGAAAAACATATACAACATCTACTAATATATATACCAATATATTATATTTCGCTCAAGGCGTGATAAAATGCAACATCACAAAAATGTACAGCATCACAGAACAATACAGATATCTGGGATCCCCGGGTTTCACAGAGCCACTACTGAAACCCGACGTTCCCCTGGTCGTGTGGATAGCCTGTGCAATGAAATCCTAGACCCCTACGGGCGCGGCAAGTTACCCGCCAAAACCTGAAGCGAGGCAGCCCCCTTCAGCGCCGTGAATGGACCACCCAGCACTTTATGGAATCCGGTAACTTGGGCACCCCTCCTGGGTCAACCTGTACCCCCTACGAGTGCGGCGAATAGCCTGCCAATCCTAGAGTGAAGCCCCCTCCGTCTCAAAGCCATGAGATGCGGGCCCGTTGCCCTCTAGAACCCGGCTATCCGTGCACCCCTCCGCGGGGTAATCCTAGTACAGAAAGTAAAATATACATACAACGGGTACATCGACCGCAACCAGGTCGTGCCCCAAAAGAATAATACAAACTGGCAGTGACGGCAGTCCACATGTCGGACGCTCGCCCCGCAATAACAAATGTACATAATACAACAAAACTGTACTAGCATTGCATCCAGGCTATCCCCCACGACCGATCCGCAACATCACAGCATAAACACAGAACATCAACGTGAAAGTCACGTTCGCAAATCCGTCTAACCGGGCTATAGCAGTTAGACTGGATTTACCGATCAAGTGACATTCACGGTCGCAGATATAATGTAAATACTGTGAAAAATGTGTTTAAAATATCCGATCAATCAAATTTTAACAAGTGGGCCCCCAAACAATACTGTAGCACTCACAGAAATTATGGGCCCAAATTTAACATTCCAAAACCCCTAAAATCACCCCAAAAGCCCACTGTAAAAACCCGACCCACTGAATCCTCCATACTGCGGCGGAACCGCGGCAACAAGTAGGGTTTTGCCGCGGTTCCGCTCTCCCTTGAGGAGATCAGTGTCTCGACTTTTTCCAGAACTCTTAGATCTTCCAGTACATCAATTTTATACAACCTGAAAAACTTTTCGACACTAAAAATTTCCAACAGAAAACTGATGTGATCAAAATACGGGCTTTGGAACATTTGATCGATCGGAACTGAAAAACACATTACACAAAGCTAGACTAAGTTAATGGCGAGGCTCTGATACCACTGTAAGTGCACGGCGGCGCCCCGGCCGTCAATCCGACGCCGGAATGCGGAAGCGGTGATAAACTTTAATTTTTGCGGACTTAGCAAACCGGCACCACCGCGCACTAAACCCCGGATCGGGCCATTAAACTAGATCTAGCAACTAACAAGAAGGGGAAGTGATATACCGACTGATCCGAGTCCTCCGGTCTTCATCTCCACTCCGATCTCCTCGCGGGATCTCCGGTCGTCGCCTCTTCGCCGGAAGGGCACCACGTAGCCGGATTCTTTTACGGGCTCCCACCTCTATACCGAGGCAACTCGGGCGCGATGTTGGCTAGCCGACGCGCCCAAGATTTGCTGTAGAATAATGTAGAACCGTTGTCTCTTTGGGGTTTAAGAGGTTTCCATTTATGGAGGAATTTGTACAAGGATTTTTCATGAACACTTGATGAAAAATGGAGCTAGCCATGGGAAAAATGAGCTCGGCCAAAGGCATTAGTGCTCACTGGAAATTTTTAATGAAGCCAGCACTCTCTCTCTCTGTGCACACAAAGCAACCATAATGAATATCAATATATATTAATTCATCAACCCTTTAAAACAATTCCAGCACACTTGCAATTCCAGCACACTCATTTTTATTCCATTCCATACAAAGGAAATTAATCCACTCCATACTCCAACAGTGGCCGGCCAATTCCAATTTCCAACACCAAATCACATTCACAAACCATATCCAATCAAATCCCAATTAATGCATGAATAGCAAAGAAGATTTCATAATCAAACCTTTTGCAATAAACCCCTCCACAAAAGTTATTTGCACAATTGCAAATAACCCCCTCCACCGGAAAGTCCGGCCGGGAAAGAACAAAGGAAAACCGGCCGGAACGGAATGCAAACTGGCAACCCCAGAAAACTGGTCCCATAATAAATTACAGGAAAAACCCGATACTGTGCATACACACCCGCATCTGTATTCCGTCCGGATACAAATGCAAAGAGACAAAACTACACGGTCAAATACTAGGATCCGGCTTAAGCCAAAGCCGGCTAGTAAAAAACGTCCGATCACCATCCGTGCAATACCGCACGTATCTGATCGAACCCTGCCATATCTCTATACGGCCTCTACAGCGTTTCGCCCGAAAGCTTGAGTAACTGAAAGTGTGGTGGACTCTAAAGACTCGTCAATACTATGGCTGTGGATTTAACCACTAGCACGTCAGAGGTATAAGCCAATACGTGACGGGCCACCAGCTATTGACTAAAAGGGACGTCGATGAGCGAACTCATCCTGACACCCTACAGAGCCTGTCAGTGACAATATCCGTACAGTCCGGTCCGTTCGTCTATGAGCATCGCATGTCGGGCCTAGGGGGTTGGTAAAAGTCAGACCCCCAAAAGCGGTACAAGTCGTGTCGGAGTGTAGCCCAGAACACCCTGAGATACTACTGGAATACCTACCAGTAAATCTCCTGCCTTGGCCAAGGTCTTCGTGTAATGTCTCTCCTAGACACAGCGCGACCTCACCCCCAATACCGGGAGAGACGAACCCCCGGAGATCCGCTCACTGCCTCCATGTGGCTCGGGACTGTACCCAACTAAAACCTGTTTGCACGACTCCTTTGAGCCGTGGTAGGGTAGTAATCAAAGCACAGTGGGAACTCACACGAGACAAATGACGATCCCCAGGTCGATGAACTAACCTGTACACATGTCACCTGGGAACTGCTATCTGACGTCAGGTATAAGACCAACTAGCATGTTCCCGGCGAGTCCTGTCCGGTGTACTCATAACCCAATGAGCACCTGTATACATCTTAGGTGAACCAACTGACACCAGTGGCTTGTGAGACCGGCCACCGCCCCTCGTCGGGGTCTCGACTGTATACACTAGTCTACTCTGGAGAATCGATGCCCTGTCTCGAAACTCCCACGACTAGGGACCTTTTAAGGATGTGCTTATAGACTCCAGCTCTCACTTATATGATCGCCCTCATACTGCTGGCAGTCAAGCAAGAATCCTAGGGGCTCTATCAACGTGCAATAGTGACATGTCAGGTCACCTAAAGCAGTACACGATGATAAAGGTAAACCAGATAGCATACTATCATCTCGAGTAAGACTGTCTTACCGGGATAGGTCCTCCCTCAATCATCGCAATCACGTGCCTGTGATCCAATAATTTACTCTGAGGGCATTATCTCCAACAGGATCCCGATTCCCACTGATGAGTTGGTTTACTCTTCGGGTGATCCCGATTGATTCTTCTTTAGGTTTGGAGGAGAGTTTGACAGGATTTCCGGATTAGATAAAATGATGACCATTCTGATCTAGGTTAGAGTGCACGCAGAGTGTTTCTTTTCTCTCTCTCTCTTTGGCAGCGACCTTTGACCGACCCTAGACTATGACTCAGTGACCAAGTTGACCAAACCTTCTTAAAATACTGGCTTTTGGATTGTCTGAGTTGCATAAGTCATTGCCACTCCTTCTTTTACCCTTTGAATTTCTCAGAACACCCGTATTACTACGGATATCCACTTCCATTGGATAGATCCATCGTATGGTTATATACGAACTCGAAGGGACTTCTTCGGGGATGGATCCAGGTTCAGGAGAAATAGAATTGGTTTATTCAGTTGTCTTTTATTATCACCTTCTCTCAGGTTGCGAGAGCTCCTTGGTTTAGGAGAGTACACCTATTACGCCTATTGGATAGTCTTATTCCAAACCATAGGCTGGTGCCGAAAGGTAGGGAATGAAGAAAACCAATTAGCATAAGTAGGGTGTGCAGAAGGTAATATGTAAAGACAAAATAAAGGGATTAGAAAGAGGGCAAAGTAAATTGCGACTGATATCATTCACGACCAAAACCGTGTACTTCATCGCCGCTCCTATTTCACCTTTAAAAAGAATAAGGTATTATTCAGTTGTCTTTTATCGTCACCTTCTCTCGAGATGCGAGTACTCCTTGGTTTAAGAGGGTACACCTATTATGCTTACTGGATAGTCTTCTTCCAAACCATAGGCTGGTGCCGAACGGTAGGGAAGGAAGAAAACCATTTAGCCTAACGATGGTGTACAGAAGGTAACGACTAAAGACAAATAAAGGGGATTTGGAGAGATGGCAAAGAGATATATGGTTGAAGTCATGAATTGGATTATGGAAGAGGCATTGCAATGAATACCAGGATACCCCTACGAAACATTTTCATGTTTCAGTGCATTGTTAAAGAAAAACTGTTTTCCCGATTAGACACTTACTCCAAGGGTATGTATTTACCAGGTTTCATTCTCATATCTGTATGGTTTTACAGATGATGAGTGGGAGTAAGATATTGGGAATTAGGTGATTATCCTCATTATATCGGAATTCGTTGTAATTGGTGATATTTGAGGAAATCGCCAGGGTACAGTTTTCCACCTACAACGCACAGGTTTTGAGTTGTTTAACTCAGCGGACTTATACAGAGTATTGTATGTTGTCCAGTGTCCATCAGGACAAAGGGGTAGGTACTCGTACTATGTTCTGTTTACTTATAACTTCTCTAGTATTTAGACGAGTGTTTCGTAGAAATACATGGTCTAAGTTTTGAGAAGTTGTGGGTATAAGAATAAAGTAGAGAACCAGGTATCACAAGTATCGGGATTCTTCAACGAGATCGAAGATGTAGATTCTTGTGATTGGTATTCAGATGATAGTGATGGTTTTGAGAAACGTGTTTCTCTTTCAGGTTACTCATAATTGGATGGATTCCTAAGTTGAGTAATGCTGATTAGCCTCTTTCCATTAAGTTGATATGCACTGGAGACAGCTGCATGGATTGAATATGGTTCCAATTAAATAAGTGCCAAAGTTTCTGTATTGGATATAGAATGGATCGTACCTTAAAAGATATTGAGGTACGGGGAGTTGTCCGGCTTATGCTTAAAACCAGACTCTGGATAACTCAGGGCACGTTTGTGTAATGGCTGTTTGTGGGTTGACCCTGGCTATGACGAGGGTTGATATTCTACCATTTGGAAGACCAATAGTGATATTGTTCTTGACTCGCCACAGTTTTAGTAAAAATGGATCTTTTTCAGAAAACAGTAGTGGGAGTATGGTAGAACTGGAAGTGATTCCAGAACCGCAAACGATGACGGAAAATTTAATAGGACCTATACATTCAATCAGGTTTGACATTCCAATAGCCACTCCGCAGGTATGGTAGGTAACCTCAGACGCCCGAGAGGTACTTCGGTAGCCTCAGAGACGGTGACAGGGAGGTTCTTATCTACCAAGACTTGACACTACTGTTGTTCCAGGCTATGAGACCCGGTAGGAGGGTTGTCGTAGTCAGTGGGAGCAGCGGAAGCATAGTGGGCAAGATGCTTATATCTATTTATAGACTTGAGCAGTTATAGCGGAGATAGATCATCTATTTTTGATGTGACAGTCATGGGTTTGACTTCAATCAGAATAGAGGATGGATCAGTTAAGAAGGTAGTAGGGTGTGATGTCATGGTATCTGGGTGACATACACAGAGTAGGAAGTAAAATTCCTATACTACGATCGGTTGTACTGTGGTTGTCACACAGTTGTTTCTCCAGACAGGATATGGATATAATATTTGACATTCTGGTTTCTAGATCTATGGTTTTAGATCTGGATTTGGGTAGTTTCCCAATGTGGGTACTTTGACAGATATTCTAATGGTTTTTGGAATAGTTGACTCCTAGCATGGTGGTGTACCTGCAGGTGATGGAGTCACCCTCTCTGAAGGTGTCTTACAGACTAAAGGGGAGAGGGAAGTGCATGATTGGCAGATCACTTGCTTAGGCAATTGAGTCAATCATGAGATGTCAAGTACCACACCAAATGTTGGTTTTGCACTAGATGCAATAAGTTTGTATTAATCCAATCCTGGAGAAACATAAGGAAGCAGTTTTAGAACATAAGTACATGTTCTACGGATTTGATGACGGCAGCCTCCTTCGGGAGACGGTTATCATTCCAAGCTTCAAAGGTGACATGGATGACAGAGTGATTGTCAGAGTTACAGTTTTCCCTCTGACGAAGAGGGACAGTATTATGGACAGGTGGTCCAAGAGGATACTGTGGGTGGCATGGTGCCGGATATTGATTAGGTTCAGTGATCGATACAGTCTATGAAGTTTGGATTTGGAGTTCATTTATGAACTAGGTCCCATCAGATATCTAGACATATTCTAAAACAGGTATTACTCGATTCGGGAGATGGCTTTCTCCGCGAACTTGAGATTAAGAGAGATATAGAAAGAAACATCTAGGCGGATCCACTCACTGAGGCTATTTCTCGAACACAATAGTTTTACAAACGGGCTTTGTGAAACTGATTAGTAGAGGAGTTGGATGTTCGGTTTCACACGGGCTGTGAGTAGTTGACATCGCAATATTAGCCTTGAGTGCAAGTGGGAGATTGTTGGAGATAGTGCCCTCATAGTCAATTATTGGATCGCAGGTACGTGATTGCAATGATTGCGGAGGACCTATCCCGGTAGGACAGTCTTACTCAAGATGATAGTATGCTATCTGGTTTGCCTTTATCAGTCGTGTACATGTTCAGGTGACTGATTGCATGTTACACTTTGATAGAGCCCTTAGGATCTTGCTTTACTACCAACAGTATGATGGCGATCATATACGTGAGAGTTGGGTAGTTTATATGCATATCCTTAATTGTGGTCCCTAGTCGTGGGAGTTTCGAGACAGGGCATCGATACTCCGGAGTAGACTAGTGTGTACAGTCGAGACCCCGACGAGGGGCGGTGGCCGGTCTCACAAACCACTGGTGTCAGTTGGATCACCTAAGATGTATACAGGTGCTCATTGGGTTATGAGTACACCGGACAGGACTCGCCGGGAATCTGCTAGTTAGTATTATATCTACCGTCAGATAGCAGTTCCCTGGAGACATGTGTACAGGTTAGTTCATCGACCTGAGGTCGTCATTTGTCTCGTGTGAGTTCCCACTGTGCTTTGATTTCTACCCTACCACGGCTCAAAGGAGTCGTGCAAACAGGTAGTTTTTGGGTACAGTCCCGAGCCATATGGAGGCACGTGAGCGGATCGGCAGGGGATTCGTCTCTCCCGGTATTGGGGGCGAGGTCGTGCAGTGTCTAGGAGAGCCATTACACAAAGTCCATGGCCATGGCAGGAGATTTACTTGTAGGTACTCCAGTAGTATCTCAGGGTGTTATTGGGCTTCACTCCGACACGACTTATACTGCTATTGGGGGTCTGACGTTACTAGCCCCTTAGGCAGATATGCGATACTCATTGACGAACGGACCGGACTGTATATACATTGTCACTGTTAGGCTCAGTAGGGTTTTCCGGATGAGTGCGCTCATCGGCATCCCTTGAGGTCAGTCCATGGGCAGCCGTTACGCATTGCTAGTGCCGCTGACGGTTTGTGGTTAAACCCACTGCCAGGGTACTGACGAGTCATTAGAGTCCGCCACAGACAGTTTCCCAAGTTCGGACGAAACGTTGTAGGGGCCGTATGGTTTTATGGCAGGGTTCGGAAAATGCACGTGCGTTTACGCACGTGTCAGTTTTCGGGCAGTTGATACTGGTCGGCTTTGGTTTAAGCCGGATCCGAGTATTATATTGAGTAGGTATAATATCTTTGTCTCAGTTGCATTTGTATTCGGTCGTAATACAAATGCGGGTATATTTATACAGTTTCGGGGTTATCCTGAAAGTCGTTTCAGGATCACTTTTGGAAGTTGCCAGTTTCCAGTTTTCAATCAGCCGTCTTTTAACATTTGGTTAAAGGCGGATTTATCTTTTCTTGGATGAGAGTGAGTCGTGCTTCTAGAAGGTTCTAGAAGGTTCTAGAATTTGTGACAAGGCTTTGTGACTCATGCTTTGATTTCAATGCATTCTTGTTTTGCTTAAGATCTTTTTGCTAGATATTATTATGTGTTCACATATGATATTTATCCTATGGTCACCCCCCTCCTACGGTCACCCCCCCTCTCTTTATAAGAGGCCGGCCCCCTCCTCTCTCTCTCATGGTTGTTGATTTCATTTGTAGAAAAGATATGACAGTATTCGGGGTGTATGGAATTTTACAGTTCATTTCATTCCATCACCCGATTTCCACGGCAACTTCATTAACCGATCGTCCACGGATTTGGACGAAGTGAGACAAAGTCATCTACTCATTCTCTACATCATTCTTGGTCGTCTCTTTTAGCAAACTTGACGATCGAGTTGCCTCGAGGCAGAGGCGGGAGCCCGTTTAAAGAATCGATCATGTGGTGCCACCTCGACGAAGGAATCGGAAATCGACGAGATCAGAGCAGCCGCAACGGAGCGTGGGATGATGGTTGAAGAACGAAGGACTCGGATCGTTCGGTATAACATTCCTACACTCTTTACAGTTTGTTAGTTTAGCAATAATGGCAGATCCGGGTTAAAGTATACGATAGCGCCGGTTTAAAAGTTTTGTTCCGCATTTGGCGTCTGTAGACTGCCGGGGCGCTAGCGTAGGCTTACATATCTGTGATGTGATCATTTGATGTGCTGTGATAAATACTGTATATAGTATATATGATATATTATACAGGCGTTACTTATGTTTTACACCCGCGCTAGCCCTGCCCCACTCTGCCGTTAGTTACCTAACCTAACGGTGCACGAGGGGACATCGAGGCGAATGTGGATGGCATAAGTGTACGTCGTATTTATCTTTGATGTTTAAGTGACATAAATGACGGGACTTCATTAATGTGATTAATGAAAGAAAAGAAACCTAAAAAGATGTTGTAGAATCAAATTTTTCAAAAAAGGGTAGCTACAGTTTTGCTTTGCATAGCGATATATATAATATATCCCGCACCTTATTCGATGGTGAAAGAGCCGAGATCCCTTCACCGGGAGTGACCTCTTTAGCAAAACTGGCAGATGCTACAACACTCGGTTCACTTTTGATTGCTTTTGGAATTTTGCTTTGTATAGAGATGTATATGATATATCCTGCACCTTATTCCATAAGGAAAGAGCCGAGATCCCTTCACCGGGAGCGACCTCTTTAGCAAAACTAATAAAAGCCTCAAAATCAATCCATTTCAAAATTCACATGATTCTACAATGATATCAAGTTCATTACGCAATAGGTTTTCAGAAAAACCTGTCGTAGCCCTCCGTCATTTCAGATAAGTTGTATATAGTATTCGTGCTACATTTGTTGGCTTTCGTCAAGGTGTAGTGTGCGGTAGCTATATGCTGCTTATCTGTTGCATATGATGCGGCTGGATTAGGGTAGTCATACGGCTTTGTTGGCTTTCGTCAAGGGTCGTGCGGGTAGGTTTAATTCAGTCAAGAAATGTACGGGTTGAACTTGACTAGCTGGCTATGGTTTGTTGGCTTTCGTCAAGGTCATAGCACGTTAGGGGCAAAATAATATCGGGAATTTTAAGTGTTGAAATTTGCAATGAGATTGCATACCTTCTATGAGATAGTTGGATCCCGATACCCACTGCGAGTAATTGTTACTCCCGGGAGTGTTTTACACAGGACAATTAGCCAATCAAGTAGGTGACTAGAAAGGTGTCAACGGGGTTACGCCTCTGGGAAAACGAGGTTTACTTTAATTAGGTCCGTGCGAAAGCACGGGAAACCTCCCTCAAAGTACCGACACTGGCCTGGCTGAAAGATTGGTGAAGTTGTAGGGTGTAATTAATCCCGGCTAGTCTTTCCTTTTAGGGTTTGAAGGAAGATTTGATAAAAACAGTGGGAGCCATCCTGATTAGATAAAATAATAACCAATCTGATTTAGCAAGAGCATACGCTAAAGTATTTTCTTCTCTCTCCCTCTAGGTAGCGACCATATCATGCCTTAATCAAGATAATAATATGGATGTATTGACCGAACCCGCATGTTATACTGTGCTGGGGAACGTTGGTTCCGTTCTTTCTTATAAAAGTTATAAGAATGAACAGGATATAGGGGAATACCAGGATTCCCATGCCACCCGAATGAAGAAAGTACATGTTGATTCATTTTCTTCGGGTGCGTTCGTTACAGAGAACTGTTTCTCCATTTGCTCTACGTCCTGGGTAGTAGATACCGGGTCAGGATCCCATATATGTAATCAGTTACATGGGCTTAGAAAAGGTTGAAAACTTGGAGAAGGTGATAAAGACATAAGGGTTGGAAATGGTGCAATTGTTGCAGCTAAAACCGTCGGGGAATATCACCTTGTATTGCCAACTGGTAATACATTGATTCTGAATGAATGCTATTTCATGCCGAACCTGATATGCAACATTATATCGGTTTCTTTGTTGAGTAAAGAGGGATATAATTTTGTATTACAGGATAATGTTATGAACATTTTCCTAAACCAAAAGTTGGTTGGATCAGGCACGTTGTGCAATGGCATTTATGTTCTAAATCAATCAACAGTTCTGAGCATAACAAACACATACAAGAGGAAGAGTTCAGAACTGAACGAATCCTTCTTGTGGAATTGTAGACTGGGTCACATCAATGCGACACGACTAGCTAAGTTGCATAAAAATGGATATTTGAAACCGTTCGAATTTTCATCTTATGGCACTTGCCAGTCATGTCTCAAAGGCAAGATGACCAATACACCGTTTACGGGACACGGAGAAAGAGTTACCGAATTCATGGGACTGATACATAGTGATGTATGCGGTCCCATGTCTACACATGCCAGGGATGGTTCTTCGTACTTCATTACATTCACTGACGATCTCTCAAGATACGGACATGTGTTCTTAATAAGACACAAGTCTGAAGCTTTTGAGAAATTTGGAGAATATAAACAAGAAGTCGAGAACCAAACCGGAAAAAGTATTAAAATCCTACGATCTGATCGAGGAGGTGAATACTTGAGCAATGAATTCCTGTACTTCCTAAAAGAGAATGGGATTCTCTCTCAGCTGACTCCTCCATATACACCACAGCACAACGGTGTATCAGAACGGAGGAACCGCACCCTATTAGATATGGTGCGCTCTATGATGAGCATAGCTGAGTTACCTATTTCCTTCTGGGGGTATGCGCTAGAGACAACCATACATCTATTGAATATGGCCCCCACCAAATCTGTGCCTACCACTCCATATGAGATATGGAAAGGGAAGAGACCATGTCTTAACTATATAAAGATATGGGGTTGTCCAGCCTATGTCAAACGACAAAATCGGACAAACTCGAGGCATGGTCTGTTCTATGCAAATTTGTAGGATATCCCAAGAATTCACAAGGGTATATCTTCTACCACACTGAGGAACAAAGGGTGTTTGTTTCTCGGCATGCCACCTTTTTAAAAAAGAAATTTCTTGCAAAAGAGATTAATGGTCATGAGGTAGAACTGGAAGAGCTTCCAGCTACAAAAGCCGCAACAGAAGATTTGGTGGAACCAGAGGATTCGGTAGTTCCTAACGAACCTCAGCCTCTCCGCCGATCTAGTAGGGTTCCTCACCCACCTGAGAGATACTACGGTTTTCTCATAGATGGTGGGAGCGAGGATTGCATCATGGTTGATGATGACCCAACTAGCTTCGAGCAGGCAATCACGAGTGGGGACTCAGTGAAATGGCTGGATGCAATGCGGTCCAAAATGGAATCCATGTACACCAACAAAGTATGGACTTTGGAAGATACTCCTGAAGGGGTAAAACCCATTGGGAGCTTGTGGATCTTCAAGAAAAAACTTGGTGTAGATGCGAAAGTGGAGACTTTCAAAGCTAGACTTGTTGCAAAGGGTTTTCGTCAAAGACCAGGTGTGGACTATGACGAAACCTTTTCTCCAGTGGCTATGCTTAAATCCATCCGGATCATGCTTTCCATCACTGCATATCATGACTACGAAATCTGGCAAATGGATGTTAAGACCGCTTTTCTAAACGGTGATTTAGAAGAGTGCGTGTTCATGACTCAGCCAGAGGGCTTCGTAGATAGTGGGAGCAGCGGGAAGGTGTGCAAGCTGCTTAAATCCATTTATGGATTAAAGCAAGCATCGCGGAGTTGGAACATCTGCTTTGACGTCGTTATCAAAGAGTTTGATTTCGTCAAAAACGTATTTGAACCTTGTATCTACAAGAAAGTGGCAGAGAGTAAGGTTGTCTTCCTCGTATTGTACGTGGACGACATACTCTTGATAGGAAATGACATTCCTATGCTGCAATCGGTCAAGCTCTTCTTATCACAAAGATTCTCAATGAAAGATCTAGGTGATGCCTCCTGCATACTGGGAATTATGATCTATAGAGACAAATCTAAACGGATATTGGGATTGTCCCAATCCAGGTGTTCCCCTCCGAAAGGCGGCCTAGACTTTGCGTCTCGCCTGAGATTCGGGGCAGATTCTATTTGGTTTTATCCGTCTTCCTCTCCGAAGATGCCAAGTTGATTTATAGCACCATGTATCGGAGGTTTAGACGGATGCGGCCGATGTAGCAGACTTCGTCAGATTCCCCCTCAAGGTGAGGGGTTTTTGATTGTGGGGGTGCTCTTCCCTACAGGCGCAAGCCCCTGAAGTTAATTACGCTACCGCATCGCGGTAACAACTTTCTCCTTCTCCAGAATTTCACTTCATGTCGTGTGTGTTTGTTTTATTTGTGGTTGCCCATGGATTGTATACGGAGACTGAGTAATGACGTCGCCCGTAGGACGTGGATTAGTCCAAATCCGTATTTACTTAGATTTGTGTTTAGTGTTTTGGTTTAAGGACACGTTAGCCATATTTGAGGCTAAGATCAACTTAAACTTTTGTTAAGGATACGTTAGTCTGATTTGAGTCTAAGATCAACTTAACGGGATCGTTTAGATCCGACAAAAGAGCATTTGGGCTCTATTGTTCCAGTTTAGGGACGTAGTGGTCCATTGAATATATGACCGTCGGGACCCATCACCTCTCTGACGACGTTGAAGGATTACAACGACAGATGTCAGAGGAGTTCAGAGATGTACCCTTGAGCCAAAGTTGGTTGGGAGATCTATAGTCTAATTTGGGACTAAAGCCTGTTTGAAGGTTTAAGGATGCGTTAGCCATATTTGAGGCTAAGATTAGCTTAAACGGTTGTTAAGGATACGTTAGTCCAGTTTGGGACTATGATCGACTTAACAGGATCGTTTAGATCCGACATAAGAGCATTTAGGCTCTATTGTGCCAGTTTAGGGACATAGTGGTATATTGCCAGTTTAGGGACATGGTGGTCCAATACCAGTTTAAGGACATAGTGGTCCAGTGCCAGTTTAAGGACATAGTGGTCCAATGCTAGTTTAAGGACATAGTGGTCCATTGCCAGTTTAGGGACATGGTGGTCCAATATTAGTTTAGGGACGTTTCGGTCCAATATTAGTTTAGGGACGTCTCGGTCCGATATTAGTTTAAAGACGTTTCGGTCCAATATTAGTTTAAGGACGTTTCGGTCCAATATTAGTTTAGGGACGTCTCGGTCCGACATTAGTTTAAGGACGTTTCGGTCCAATATTAGTTTAAGGACGTTTCGGTCCACGGGTTTAAGGACCCCGCAGTCCAACATTAGTTTAGAGACATTGCGGTCCAATATTAGTTTAGGGACGTTTCGGTCAGATATTAGTTTAGGGACGTTTCGGTCCGATATTAGTTTAGGGACGTTTCGGTCGACGAGTTTAAGGACCCCATAGTCCATATTAATGCGTGGGGTCGTCGGGACCCGTCACCTCTCTGACGACGTTGAATGATTACAACAGCATGTGTCAGAGGAGTTCGGAGATGTACCCTCGAGCCGGATATAAGTTGATTTAGGGAGCAACCGTGCTCAGTCAATTTAATTTGAGGACTTATGGCCATGACTGGGCTAAGTCCAGTTAGATGTTCAACATTTTTTATTTGTTTTTGGCCTATTAGACCTGAGTTAGGGCTTTGCCCCTTTTAAAATAATGCACTGCATTATTTTTGTTTTATTTGGGCTCTGCCCTTTATAAATGATGCAGAGCATCTATTTTGTTTGGGCTCTGCCCTCTTATAAATGATGCAGAGCATCTATTTTATTTGGGCTCTGCCATCTATAAAATGTTGCAGAGCATCAATTTCATTTGGGCCTTCCCTTTTATTGCTCTGTAGTTTAATTTGGGCCTGGCCCTTCAAGCAATGCATTGCGTTGAGAATCTTCAAGAAAACAAAAGTGCAGCGAACTTTTTAATCCTTTGATCTAAAGAAAAACAAGTTTTTTCTTCTTTTCTTGTTTTTCCTTATTTCAAAGAACCAAGGGTTCATAACAAGTGCAAGGCACTACTTCTTTTTATTTTATTTACTTATTTATTTATTTATTGAAGTTCAATGATCTTGTTCTTAGATCAATGATCTGTTCCCAAGAGAATTTTCTCTTTTAAAGGTTTACCTTTTTTTGTGTTCTTCCAGAATTCTCAAGAGTTCTCTTTCTCTCCTCTTTCTTTTTTTTAGCAAGATCTTGATCATTTTGAAATGAGGTCTGGGGTCCTTTTTATAGTGCTCATAAATTAGTTAAATTTGTTACATAAATCTTTTTCTGAGTGATTTGGGGAATTTTCCCCACCGTTGGATCTTTGATCCAAAGGCCCCTGCCTTATACAAGAAAATCTTCTTGTTTTAACAAGATTTATTCTGTTTTGCGCAACTCCCCCAGTGAGTGACACGTGTCGCGCAGTGAAGCGCTTGCGCATCTGCGCAGACACGTGTCGCGCAGTGAAGCGCTTGCGCGACAGCGCTTGCGCAACTGCGCAGACACGTGTCGCGCAGCGGTGCGCTTGCGCAGTCGTGCTTGCGCAACTGCGCAGACACGTGTCGCTCAGCGGTGCGCTTGCGCAGTCGTGCTTGCACAACTGCGCAGACACTTGTCGCGCAGCGCAGCGCTTGCGCAACTGAGTGTTGCTTATGTTTTTCAAAGAGCCTTGCACTGATTGGACGCACTGCCTTGGGCGTTGTGCTGCCGTGTCAACTTCTGACACGTGGCGCGTTGCGCGCAGCGCACGGGACCCGAAGCGTTGTTTCAAAATTTGAATTTTTGAAATTCAAACAGAGCCTTGCTCTGATTGGGGGAACAAATGCCCCCCCACCGTTGCGCTCACGTGGTGCGCACGTGAGTGCGGCGGTGGAAAGATCCCGACCGTTGGATCGTGGAGGTCAGGTGAAGAGGCGCAGGCGCCTATAAATGGGACCCTTGGTCCTTTAATTTCTTTACCGTTTCAAGAACATTGATTCAGAGCCTTGCTCTTGTTTAAAAACTCTCAGAGCCTTGCTCTTGCTTCTTCCCAAGAATTTTAAAGTTCAGAACTTAGAATCACTCTAGATAAAAATTTAAATTAATTTAAATTAAATTTAATTAACAGAGCCTTGCTCTCATAGATCTTTGATCTAAAGAAAACCCCTTTGGGGTTTCATCTACAGAGCCTTGCTCTCAAAAATTTACAGAGATCTTGTTCCTGGGTTTTAACCCATGAACAAAGCCTTGCTCATAGATCAAATGGAGAACTCCTGAAAGTTTTCATGGATCTTTAAGATCCCAAAAATTTTCTTTTAATCCTTAGGAGTTATAGTTTTCATTACTATTACAGAGCTAGGCCCCCCTTTTTTTAGGAAGTTTTATTCCCTTGAGATCAGAGTTTGACAAATGTCACTCTGTGACAGAGCTTTGCTCTAAAAGAGGAGATTTTCTCCTTGTCTCTAGGGATTTCCCCCCCAATGAGGATATTCTCTTGGGGGTCTTTTTCATTAACTGACAGTCCCATCCAATGATGGGACTGTCTTATCAAATGATGCGCCGTCATCTAGATTTTGTGGGTCCCCCTTTGGTCCCCTACCCACTCCATTGCAGTGTGATGTAGGACTTTAAAATGTGAAGCATTGGAACACTAACGGTTATTATTTTCTTGCTTTTTCTACAGGAAACATGTCTGAAGATTTGTCTTTCCCTTTCGTTCGCTCGGAAGGAGGGTTCCCCCATTCGCCAGTGGACCAGGTGGCGTTCGCCTTGATTAAAGATCATGACCCCGAGTGCAAGAAACTCCACCTGTGGGGAAGGTGGTACAGCCAAATCATCCAAAGCCGTCGCAGCTTCAGCTCCGCCTCGCCCTCTGAGCCTATAGTTACGATCCCTTATGCGGATGAGCCCCCGGTGAAGTATGCCGTGGAGGTTAAAAATTGGAATTCTGACGATCTCCTCCAGCATGCCATCGGTGCCATCTCAGTGCAGCCGCCGCCGGCGATAGACATCTTGGGGAGGCGAATCTGTCAGGGTGAAGCACACCCTTGGGGACAGGCTTATAATATTGGACTGATCCCGCGACCGCTTGCCGGCTATTTGCAATAGGCCCGATACATCTTAGCGGCGAAAAGGGCTCACCTGACGACGATTGGTTTATACTCGGCCGTCTACGTTTCGCTTTTCGAGTATCCTTCTCCTCCAACATGGTGGATGAAGGCCTTTATTGAACAATGGAACATCCCCACCCACACCTTCCTGATAGCGGATAGGGAAGTCTCCATCTCTTTGGAGGAATTTGCTGAGATTTCAGGTCTACCAATGAGGGGGGAGCACTACGTGGAGCTGCTTCCTCCTGACGAGTACGTCTTTGCCACTAAGCAGCTGGTGTTTGACTTAACTCCGGAGAACGCCATTCAGCATCAGCATCCGGGCTTGGTGAAGGTGTTGGAGATCTATGAGGAACTCCATTTGGAATCGGGCGACCGGGGCGTCAGTTTCGCGGATTTCATCGCTCGCTTTATTCGCCCGGAGTTCCTATCAGAGCAGAGTGAGAAGTTCGCTCAGCTTGTTGACCCTTTTGGTTTCGGCTTGGACCGCCGACCTACATCGGAAAACGACCAGCGGAATTTTTATCTCCCCAACACTGCCAGCGTCCCTTTCTCAGAGATCGCCGTTCCTGGCATGGACGAGGAGACTTTTTTCATAGGGTTCTTGGGTTTATGGTTATGCAGCTTCGCGTTCCGCATGCACCCACGCCTTATGCGGCTCTCCGTCTTTTACCCGGCGCATCGAATGGTGGCCTTGTTGCAGTTATCGGTAGGGATCGCCGGATTGGCTTACCTTTACAATGGACTTAGCGTAGCGGCGGACACTAGTGAGCCTGGGGTACAGCCTGCCAACTTCCCGATGCACTATTTTACTTCTTGGATGGAGATGTACGTGCGAGGTGTGTTTGGTGCCCACAAGACTCCTCCACTCTTCGAGAAATACAGACTCACGAGAGTCATGCGGTTGGTCAGGGCTTCAATTGTGGTTCCAGCCCCCCGGTAGTCTAGAGGGTTGCTCCTTCGTCCACATCTGGTCGGAGCGAAGGTTTCCTTTGTGGATAAGGTCATAACCATAGGCTCAGAGACCACCAAGTCAGTGGTGTCCCTGCGTGATGACTTCAAAGATGGGGCTTCTGTATTGAAAGCTCGGGAAATCCTCCATCTCTACTCCATCCGGCCGGGCTATCTAGTGTTTAGGCAGAATAAGACAGCCTTGTTTAAGAGATATAACCCACACCGATTTGCCTGGCAGTCAAGCTACAACCAAGGGATCCCGCTGGAAGCTTTCTTGGAAACGCCCGTGGTCGGCCCAGAGGGGATAAAGAATGCGATGCATCATTTTACACGGCTTAACACAGGTTCCTATTTCTTCATTAGTGAACCCAGTTGTACCCCTAAGATGCTTAATTCATATGTGGCCTGGTATGCACACGCGATGGGCCCAATTATCTTAACGGAGAAGCGTATGTTGGTTGACCGTAGGGGTGCGCCTCCCGGTGGAGATCGCAAGGCCCCTTTGTAGCCAAGGCTCCCGGTCGTCCCTCCGCTAAAAGATGCTGGAGTCGATCGACCACGCGTGTTGAGCCCCCCGTGGGGATTTCCACTGCCTACTACGGTGGATGCACCACCGGCGCCCCATGCTCCCACGAAGACGGTTAATGTGGTATCGCCAGGGTCCGGCGCAGGAGCAGATATCGGGACCCGCCGCCCCAAAGTGACTGCCAAGCGCAAATCTGCTCCGGGTGGATCTAAAGCTGGTGGACAGCAGAAGAAGAAGAAGTCCGCCCTTTCCCTCGATGCGATCCTCAGCTTAAAGCCTGCGGCTCCTCCCATCGAAGGCATACGTGAATATGGCAGCAATGAGGGATTCTTGGTAGACCCTGCAGACACCAATTTGGCTGCCGCCATTGCAGCTTCTGAGCGATCGGCGAGGCTCGAAGCGATGTTAAGCAAACTCGCTGAGTCCGGTAATCATCAGCCGCTTTATTTGTCATTTTATTGCACTTTTTATTATTATCTTTAACTAATATTTGCTCCATTTTCAACAGGTGTCTCTACTGAAGAGGCTATTGCTGCCTCCCTGAAAACCTTCCAGGAGGAGGAGGAGAAGCGTGCCCTAGCAGGCGTCGGTATGTTTCACCCCTTTCTCTTTTATAAGGAAAGTTTGTCGTCTTTTTCTGATGGTCAACCTACCCTTCTTTTGTTTCTTTGCAGGGGTTGTATCAATTGATGCGGGGATCCTTCCCGAGCCCGTTAACGACGAGGGATGCCCTGAAAAATCTAGAGGCCTCCCTATTTATGGACGAAGAAGCCTCACTAAAAGAAGCCCTAGTGGCATCCGTCTCAACGGCTCGAGAGGAGCGGAAGCGGTTGAGACGCGAAGCGAAGGCACGCAGAGCTGCTTTGGCCACAGGAGCGGGCCCTAGCACTATTCCTCGTGCCGACACTGCTTCTGAAGAGGCCCCTGCCGCCCTGTCTACTGCTCATAGGCAAGTGGCGCGCACGGCCCTGAGTGCAAACGATAAATCTTCTTCAGGTAGCATTTCTTTCAGAACCTTGTTGTAAGAATTATAAAGCCATTGGCTCATATGCATTCCATCTTGCAGGGCCAGGTTCGACTGAGGGGGAGGCGGAGACCGTCGAACCCAGGGGAGCGGAGGATGTGGTACTTGCCAAACCAGAGCCGACAGTGAGCAACGTCGTCGGGGCCACAGGGCCTGAAACAGAGGTTGAGGGATCCGCCGCCGAGAGGGTCATTGATGTCGCACCTGAGGTGGCGGCAGATGAGATGATTGTCTTAACCGAGCCGAAAGAAGTAGAGGACGAAGCGCTTGAGGCAGGAGACCTCGTGGTGCCGACGGACGAGACAATCGCGACCGCAGAACCCGAGGGAGTATCGGGTGAGGCGGCCACGATTCCTGAGGAGGAGCTGACCGCTCTTTCCCAGGAATCTGGCAATACTCCGATCATAGCCCTCCCCGTGTATGGTTCCTTGCCGTCTCCATGGCTTGCGAGCACAACAACGGTTCCCATCGAGTCGGGTGATGAGACTACGGGCGGTGGTCTCATGTCATTGGAGGAGGGGATTGCTTCAGTTTCGGCTGGCAGCTCGTCGGGTAAAAACTTTTTTTAGTTACCAGCGTTCTATTTTTTTTTATATATGTCTCACGTCACGACCTCTTCTAACAAGTTTGCCTTTGCAGGTGCGGCCAGTGCCGACGCTCCATTGCTCGAGGGAGCACCGTCAACTACCGCTTTGGCGGTGGTCACTTCCCCGTCTTCCCTTGTACCATCGCGGATGTTGGAAGGTATGGATTTACGACTCATGCATTAATAATTTTTTTTTAAAATGTAGCTTTTGTACTAACGTTATATCACTGTGTCCTTTAAGGAGTGCTCTTTGATCATTTATATCAAGTGTTGCTCCCACATTTCTCCTTTCCATCCGAACTAGCTTCTCCCTCTAGTGGCGCCGGTGAGTATACTTTCACTACAAAGTCTTTATTTATCCCTTTTTTAGCAACGGGATGATTTCTGACTTTTCCTTTTCTTTATTGCAGTGGCACAAATCGAAGGAGGGGATGCAGGACCTGCCACGCTACCGGCCCTTCCGGCTTTGCCGTCCGTTGCAGCTGGTATAGTAAATTTCCTTTTTTGGTAACCCTTCAACATCTCTTGAACCATCGTTTGACCATGTTTTGTTTTGCAGCTATTGTTCCGGCTCCGGTCCCTTTTGAGTCTCGCGTCCTTTCACCGGCAGGCCCTTTCTTGAAACGTCCATCTTCAAAGGGTGCTGTGATGAGTTTGGGCATGCTGAGCGGGTACATCGAAGAGCTTAACATGGACGCTCTCCCTTCTGCCGTAGATTTCGCTGTGGAGGTTAACCCGATGTTGGCGGCGCTCGTAAATTTTCATAACGAAGGCGTCGTCGAATCTTGGGTTAATCACTGCAAGGAGATCGAGGCCTGTCTACATCGGCTGGAGTCGACACGTCCTTCTCCCGAAGTTTTAGCCCTGAGCACCCAACAAACAACTTGGATCGAGCAAAGCACTTCTCACTTCCGCCATTTGAAGCAAGAAGCAGCTTTAAAACTAAGGGAGTGCCAAAAGACCTCGAACGAAACGGCCCATCTGCGCGCCGAGGTTGAAGCAAATGCTGCCCAAGTGAAGACTATCTTTGAGGGTCTCTTGGAGCGCATCTCCCATGGGCTAAAATTGAAGCGAAAACTTGACGTAGCTGAGCGCAATATCCCAGGTCGGGAAGCTGCCTAGCAGGTCATCAGGGAGCAGCTTGCGTCTATCTTGCAGCAACGAGCCCAAGTGGAGGCAGAGCTGGCGGTGGTAGCCGATCAAGAGAAGGCATGGAAGGGCGTATGCGAGCAATTGCTAAATCTATGCAAGACGCTTCCTTCCCAGTAATTCTCCTTGTATCATTTGTACTTGTAAAATATATGTATATATTTTTATATATATATTTTTTTCTTTAGTACAATGTATCCTGTACTCGATCAACATTTATGAATAAAAGATACACATTTTTGTAATGTCCTGTGTCACTTCTTTGCTTTTTCTTTCTTTTCAGCATGACATCATTAATGCAGCTTTATTGGCAGATAGCTTAACTTCTCCGAGAGATAGTGATGACTTAGGTCGTAGGTTCAAGTCTACTGCCTAAGACTTTTCAACTCTATGAGCCGTGAGGATCCCATAGAGACTTTTCTCCCTACGGGTCGAGAGGATCTCGTAGGTGGGTTTTCTCCCTAGGAATCGTGGGGATTCCAAAGTATGGTTTTCTCTTATAAGTCGTAGGGATCCTATAAGAGAATTTTTCCCTCTTACGGGTCGAGAGGACTCGTAAGCGGTTGTTTCCCTCTTCGTCGAAATTCAACTTTGGAGGGTGAGACCCGTGAATAGTATGCAAGAGACCATTTTGGATTGACTTGCAGGGCCCCATTGTTCAGGAAGCAAGTTTTTTAATCCTTGCTGCCCGAGACTTCATCTTGCAAGGTAGGACGAACCGGGAATTCTCTCGCGGAGACAGTGGTGGCTCTGCGAGTTGACGCGGGTCGGGAGGCTCTCGTCACGGAGTGTTTGTATCCGTGAGTCGAGGAGTTTGCTAGGGATTATTTGTTTCCTAAGCGCCAAGGATTATTTGTTTCCTTGGGGTTTGAAACGAGTCGAGGATTCCCACGGAGGCACTGGTGGCTCTGCGAGTCGACGCGGATCAGGAGGCTCTCGTCAAGGAGTGTTTGTATCCGTGAGTCGAGGAGTTTGCTAGAGATTATTTGTTTCCCAAGCGCCAAGGATTATTTGTTTCCTTGGGGTTTGAAACGAGTCGAGGATTCCCACGGAGGCACTGATGGCTCTGCGAGTCGACGCGAATCAGAAAGCTCTCGTCAAGGAGTGTTTGTATCCGTGAGTCGAGGAGTTTGCTAGGGATTATTTGTTTCCCAAGCGCCAAGGATTATTTGTTTCCTTGGGGTTTGAAACGAGTCGAGGGTTCCCATAGAGGCTCTGGTGGCTCTGTGAGTCGACGCGAATCAGAAGGCTCTCGTCAAGGAGTGTTTGTATCCGTGAGTCGAGGAGTTTGCTAGGGATTATTTGTTTCCCAAGCGCCAAGGATTATTTGTTGGAGATAGTGCCCTCATAGTCAATTATTGGATCACAGGTACGTGATTGCAATGGTTGCGAAGGACCTATACCGGTAGGACAGTCTTACTCAAGATGATAGTATGCTATCTGGTTTGCCTTTATCAGTCGTGTACATGATCAGGTGACTGATTACATGTTACACTTTGATGGAGCCCTTAGGATCTTGCTTTACCACCAACAGTATGATGGCGATCATATACGTGAGAGTTGGGTGGTTTATACGCATATCCTTAATTGTGGTCCCTAGTCGTGGGAGTTTCGAGACAGGGCATCGATACTCTGGAGTAGACTAGTGTATACAGTCGAGACCCCGACGAGGGGCGGTGGCCGGTCTCACAAGCCACTGGTGTCAGTTGGATCACCTAAGATGTATACAGGTGCTCATTGGGTTATGAGTACACCGGACAGGACTCGCCGGGAATCTGCTAGTTAGTATTATATCTACCGTCGGATAGCAGTTCCCTGGTGACATGTGTACAGGTTAGTTCATCGACCTGAGGTCGTCATTTGTCTCGTGTGAGTTCCCACTGTGCTTTGATTTCTACCCTACCACGGCTCAAAGGAGTCGTGCAAACAGGTAGTTTTTGGGTACAGTCCCGAGCCATATGGAGGCACGTGAGCGGATCGGCAGGGGATTCGTCTCTCCCGGTATTGGGGGCGAGGTCGTGCAGTGTCTAGGAGAGCCATTACACAAAGTCCATGGCCATGGCAGGAGATTTACTGGTAGGTATTCCAGTAGTATCTCAGGGTGTTATTGGGCTTCACTCCGACACGACTTATACTGCTATTGGGGGTCTGACGTTACTAGCCCCCTAGGCAGATATGCGATACTCATAGACGAACGGACCGGACTGTATATACATTATCACTGTTAGGCTCAGTAGGATTTTCCGGATGAGTGCGCTCATCGGCATCCCTTGAGGTCAGTCCATGGGCAGCCGTTACGCATTGCTAGTGCCGCTGACGGTTTGTGGTTAAACCCACTGCCAGGGTACTGACGAGTCATTAGAGTCCCCCACAGACAGTTTCCCAAGTTCGGGTGAAACGTTGTAGAGGCCGTATGGTTTTATGGCAGGGTTCGGAAAATGCACATGCGTTTACGCACGTGTTATTTTTCGGGCAGATGATACTGGTCGGCTTTGGTTTAAGCCGGATCCGAGTATTATATTGAGTAGGTATAATATCTTTGTCTCGGTTGCATTTGTATTCGGTCGTAATACAAATGCGGGTATATTTATACAGTTTCGGGGTTGTCCTGAAATTCGTTTCAGGATCATTTTTGGAAGTTGCCAGTTTCCAGTTTTCTATCAGCCGTCTTTTAACATTCGGTTAAAGACGGATTTATCTTTTCTTGGATGAGAGTGAGTCAAGCTTCTAGAAGGTTCTAGATGGTTCTAGAATTTGGTGACAAGGATTATGACACATGCTTTGATTTCAACCATTTCTTGTTTTCCTTAAGATCTTTATGCAAGATATTTAGTTTGTGTTCACATATGATATTTTGCTTAAGGTTACTCTCTTTCTCCTACGGTCACCTCCTCCTCTTCTATAAGAATGGCCGGCCCTCTCTCTCCTCCACACACTCTCTCACTTGATGGTTTTTCATTTGTGAAAAGATTATGATAGATTTTGGGGTGTATGGAATTCACAGCTCATTTCATTCCATCACCCGATTCCCTCGGCAACTTCATTAACCGATCGTCCACGGACTTGGACGAAGTGAGACAAAGTCATTTACTCATTCTCTACATCATTCTCGGTCGTCTCTTTTAGCAAACTTGACGATCGAGTTGCCTCGAGTCAGAGGCGGGAGCCCGTTTAAAGAATCGGTGATGTGGTGCCACCTCGACGAGGATATCGGAGATCGACGAGAACGAAGCAGCCGCAACGGAGCATGGGATGATGGTTAAAGAACGAAGGACTCGGATCGTTCGGTATATCCTTTCTACACTCTTTACAGTTTGTTAGTTTAGCAATAATGGCAGATCCGGGTTAAAGTATACGATAGCGCCAGTTAAAAAGTTTTTGTTCCGCATTTGGCGTCTGTAGACTGCCGGGGCGCTAGCATAGACTTACAGTGGTATCAGAGCTACTAGGCATTGGATGTCGACCTATGGGGGGTTCTCACTGTGTGACAGTGTGGCGAAGCATAGGCTCTTACCCCTAGGGTGTCCCGAGACCGGAAGGTGTTCCGGCGGGTTGTAGTCCTCGCGAGGGGGCATGCGTAAAAAGTAGCGGCTGAGGGACCCGTTGGTGCCACGGCGACCCCATTGGATGGGATGGCTGCCTGACCTACAGTGGTATCAGAGCCTCTCCATTTTGCTATACTAACTTGTGCTAACGCGTTTAAAACATCGATCCGACCGGAAATCAAAAATCACAAAATTACAACTTGACAGTTTCTGTTGTTTTTAAACGGTGTCCTAAAATTTTTCTACACATCTCAGAATACTGTGCAGGCTTTTATTAGAACGACGACAAAATTTGGGCTCGTGACCCCACCAAAGCGCCGTGGAAACGCGGTCAAACCGATGGTTTGACCGCGCATCCGCGGCCATCTGGTGAGCTCGTGCTCCCAAATTTTGTCAGTGGCTTCTTCTATGGATTTTGTGGCTTTTGGTATATATCATTTGCGCCCAGGTTTTGTTACTGTTCACCAGTAAGTCGTGGGGCCCACTTTTTGATATTTGGTCGATCGAAATTTAAACACGTTAGTTTACAGTGCTTACATTATATCTCCGACCGGGAATGTCATTTGATCGGTAAACCGCGTTTGATTGCTATAGTTCTTTTAGACGGGTTTGCGAACGTGACATTCGCGTTGATGTTCTGTGTTGTGCTGTGATGTTGCGGATTTGTCGTGGTGGATAGCAGTGTGCAATGGTAGTACAGTTTGTGTTTATTTGTACATTTGATATTGCGGGGCGAGCGTCCAACTTGTGGACTGCCGTCACTGCCTGTTGTATAATATTCTTTTGGGGCACGACCAGGTTGCGGTCGATGTACCTATTGTACTATTTTTCATTACTGTACTAGGTTTTACCCCGCGACGGAGTGCACGGATAGCCGGGTTCTGGGGGGCAACGGGTCCGCATCTCATGGCTTTGAGAGGCAGAGGGGTCCCACTCTAGAATTGGCAGACTATTCGCCGCACTCGTAGGGGGTACAGGTTGACCCAAGGAGGGGTGCTCAAGATTACCGGATTCCGTGGAGTGCCGGGTGGTCCATTCACTATGCTGTAGGGGGCTGCCTCGCTTCAGGTTTTGGCGGGTAACTTGCCGCACCCGTAGGGGTCTAGGTTTCATTGCACAGGCTATCCACACGATAGGGGAACGTCGGGTTTCAGCAGCGGCTCTGTGAAACTCGGGGATCCCAGATTATCTGTATTGTTCTGTGATGCTTATTACTTTTCTGTAATGTTGCATACTATCACGCCTGGAGCGATTATTGTATATTGGTTTATATACTATTAGATGTTGTATATGTTTTACACCCGCGCTAGTCCAGTCCCCGCTCTGTCGTTAGTTAAGTAACCTAACGGGTGATGACGGGACCCAGTGACGAATGCGGATGGCATATACATAAATTTTATTTTCGTTCTTTTCTGGTGTGATTGAATGATGGGACTGTGTTGATTCTGATCAACGCAAAGTAAAACAAACATGTTTACAGTTGTTGGAACAAATTTAAAAAGTGTTGTTACAAAGACGTTTCCTTTTGTTATGCATAGCGGTATTCAGTGGAATATCCTGCACCTCATTCGACGGGGCAAGGGCCGATATCCCTTCACCGGGACTGACCCCTTGGGCAGAAGTTTGCGTCAGCGTAATAACTTCACTATAGTCGATTACAAGTTGCTTTGCATAGCGGTATTCAGTGGAATATCCTGCACCTCATTCCACGAGGAAAGAGCCGAGATCCCTTTACCGGGAGTGACCTCTTTAGCAAAAGGTTTTCGCCACTATATTTTAAAAAGCCATCAGGTTCCTTCAGCGATATCAAGTTCACTACGCTAAAGGTTTTTCGCCAAAAACCAGCCGTAGCCCTCCGTCACTTCTTTTGGGTATTCAGTAGTATTCAAGCTATGCATTTTAGCCAAAGTTATGGCATAGTGTTTGGTAGCTGCTGGGTATTCATTTGTTGCATAGATAGATGAGTTAGTTTGGGACAGTCGTTCTACCGATTGGCCAACGTCAAGGGCATGTGCGGGTGGGTTCAAATTGACAAGATAGTGATGGTAGAACTTGGCATGTGACTTATGACATTTTGACCAACGCCAAGGTTATAAGAGCATGGGGCAAAAATCATATCGGGAGTTTCTAAAGAAACTGAAACTTGCCAAGTATGCGCATACCTTCTGGAGTATGAGTAACGTGGATGCATTCCATCACGTTATCATGCGATGAGAGTTGGATCCCGATTCCCACTGATGAGTTGGTTTACTCTTCGGGTGATCCCGATTGATTCTTCTTTAGGTTTGGAGGAGAATTTGACAGGACAGTGGGAGGTTTCCGGGTTAGATAAAATGATGACCATTCTGATCTAGGTTAGAGTGCACGCAGAGTGTTTCTTTTCTCTCTCTCTTTGGCAGCGACCTTTGACCGACCCTAGACTTTGACTCAGTGACCAGGTTGACCGAACCTTCTTAAAATACTGGCTTTTGGATTGTCTGAGTTGCATAAGTCATTGCCACTCCTTCTTTTACCCTTTGCATTTCTCAGAACACCCGTATTACTACGGATATCCACTTCCATTGGATAGATCCATCGTATGGTTATATACGAACTCGAAGGGACTTCTTCGAGGATGGATCCAGGTTCAGGAGAAATAGAATTGGTTTATTCAGTTGTCTTTTATTATCACCTTCTCTCAGGTTGCGAGAGCTCCTTGGTTTAGGAGAGTACATCTATTACGCTTATTGGATAGTCTTATTCCAAACCATAGGCTAGTGCCGAAAGGTAGGGAATGAAGAAAACCAATTAGCCTAAGTAGGGTGTGCAGAAGATAATATGTAAAGTCAAAATAAAGGGATTAGAAAGAGGGCAAAGTAAATTGCGACTGATATCATTCACGACCAAAACCGCGTACTTCATCGCCGCTCCTATTTCACCTTTAAAAGAATAAGGTATTATTCAGTTGTCTTTTATCATCACCTTCTCTCAGTTGCGAGTACTCCTTGGTTTAGGAGGGTACACCTATTATGCTTACTGGATAGTCTTCTTCCAAACCATAGGCTGGTGCCGAACGGTAGGGAAGGAAGAAAACCATTTAGCCTAACGATGGTGTACAGAAGGTAACGACTAAAGACAAATAAAGGGATTTGGAGAGACGGCAATAAAGTATACGGTTGAAGTCATGAATTGGATTATGGAAGAGGCATTGCTATGAATACCAGGATTCCCCTACGAAACATTTTCATATTTCAGTGCATTGTTAAAAGAAAAACTGTTTTTCCCGATTAGACACTTACTCCAAGGGTATGTATTTACCAGGTTTCATTCTCATATCTGTATGGTTTTACAGATGATGAGAGGGAGTAAGATATTGGGAATTAGGTGATTATCCTCATTATATCGGAATTCGTTGTAATTGGTGATATTTGAGGAAATTGCCAGGGTACAGTTTTTCACCTACAACGCACAGGTTTTGAGTTGTTTAACTCAGCGGACTTATACAGAGTATTGTATGTTGTCCAGTGTCCATCAGGACAAAGGGGTAGGTCCTCGTACTATGTTCTGTTTACTTAGAACTTCTATAGTATTTAGACGAGTGTTTCGTAGAAATACAAGGTCTAAGTTTTGAGAAGTTGTGGGTATAAGAATAAAGTAAAGAACCAGGTATCACAAGTATCGGGATTCTTCAAAGAGATCGAAGATGTAGATTCTTGTGATTGGTATTCAGATGATAGTGATGGTTTTGAGAAACGTGTTTCTCTTTCAGGTTACTCATAATTGGATGGATTCTTAAGTTGAGTAATGCTGATTAGCCTCTTTCCATTAAGTTGATATGCACTGGAGACAGCTGCATGATTTGAATATGGTTCCAATTAAATTAGTGCCAAAGTTTCTGTATTGGATATAGAATGGATCGTACCTTAAAAGATGTTAAGGTATGGGGAGTTGTCCAGCTTATGATTAAAACCAGACTCTGGATAACTCAGGGCACGTTTCTGTAGTGGCTGTTTGTTGGTTGACCCTGGCTATAACGAGGGTTGATATTCTACCATTTGGAAGATCAATAGTGATATTGTTCTTGACTCGCCACAGTTTTAGTAAAAATGGATCTTTTTCAGAAAACAGTAGTGGGAGTATGGTAGAACTGGAAGTGACTCCAGAACCGCGAACGATTACGGAAAATTTAATAGGACCTATGTATTCAATCAGGTTTGACATTCCGATAGCCACTCCGCAGGTATGGTGGGTAACCTCAGACACCCGAGAGGTACTTCGGTAGCCTCAAGGACGGTGACAGGGAGGATCTTATCTACCCAAACTTGACACTACTGTTGTTCCAGGATATGAGACCCGGTAGGAGGGTTGTCGTAGTCAGTGGGAGCATCGGAAGCATAGTGGTCAAGTAGCTTATATCTATTTATAGACTTGAGCAGTTATAGCGGAGATAGATCACCTATTTTTGATGTGACAGTCATGGGTTTGACTTCAATCAGAATAAGGGATGGATCAGTTAAGAAGGTAGTAGGGTGTGATGTCATGGTTTTCTGGATGACATACACAGAGTAGGAAGTAAAATTCCTATACTACGATCGGTTGTACTGTGGTCGTCACACAGTTGTTTCTCCAGACAGGATATGGATATAATATTTGACATTCTGGTTTCTAGATCTATGGTTTTAGATCTGGATTTGGGTAGTTTCCCAATGTGGGTACTTTGACAGATATTCTAATGGTTTTTAGAATAGTTGACTCCTAGCATGGTGGTGTACCTGCAGGTGATGGAGTCACCCTCTCTAAAGGTGTCGTATAGACTAAAGAGGAGAGGGAAGTGCATGATTGGCAGATCACTTGCTTAGGCAACTGAGTCAATCATGAGATGTCAAGTACCACACCAGATATTGTTTTTGCACTAGATGCAATAAGTTTGTATTAATCCAATCCTGGAGAAACATAAGGAAGCAGGTTTAGAACATAAGTACATGTTCTACGGATTTGATGACGGCAGCCTCCTTCGGGAGACGATTATCATTCCAAGCTTCAAAGGTGACATGGTTGACAGAGAGATTGTCAGATTTATAGTTTTTCCCTCTGACGAAGGGGACAGTATTTTGGACAGGTGGTCCAAGAGGATACTGTGGGTGGCATGGTGCCGGATACTGATTAGGTTCGGTGATCGATACAGTCTATGAAGTTTGGATTTGGAGTTCATTTATGAACTAGGTCCCATCAGATATCTAGACATATTCTAAGACAGGTATTACTCGATTCGGGAGATGGCTTTCTCCGCGAACTTGAGATTAAGAGAGATATAGAAAGAAACATCTAGGCGGATCCACTCACTAAGGCTATTTCTCGAACACAATAGTTTTACAAACGGGCTTTGTGATACTGATTAGTAGAGGAGTTGGGTGTTGGTTTCACACGGGCTGTGAGTACGCAACATCGCAATAATTAGCCTTGAGTGCAAGTGGGAGATTGTGGGAGATAGTGCCCTCATAGTCAATTATTGGATCACAGGTACGTGATTGCAATGATTGCGGAGGACCTATACCAGTAGGACAGTCTTTCTCAAGAAGATAGTATGCTATCTGGTTTGCCTTTATCAGTCGTGTACATGATCAGGTGACTGATTACATGTTACACTTTGATAGAGCCCTTAGGATCTTGCTTTACCACCAACAGTATGATGGCGATCATATACGTGAGAGTTGGGTGGTTTATACGCATATCCTTAATTGTGGTCCCTAGTCGTGGGAGTTTCGAGACAGGGCATCGATACTCCGGAGTAGACTAGTGTATACAGTCGAGACCCCGACAAGGGGCGGTGGCCGGTCTCACAAGCCACTGGTGTCAGTTGGATCACCTAAGATGTATATAGGTGCTCATTGGGTTATGAGTACACCGGACAGGACTCGCCGGGAATCTGCTAGTTAGTATTATATCTACCGTCGGATAGCAGTTCCCTGGTGACATGTGTACAGGTTAGTTCATCGACCTGAGGTCGTCATTTGTCTCGTGTGAGTTCCCACTGTGCTTTGATTTCTACCCTACCACGGCTCAAAGGAGTCGTGCAAACAGGTAGTTTTTGGGTACAGTCTCGAGCCATATGGAGGCACGTGAGCGGATCGGCAGGGGATTCGTCTCTCCCGGTATTGGGGGCGAGGTCGTGCAGTGTCTAGGAGAGCCATTACACAAAGTCCATGGCCATGGCAGGAGATTTACTGGTAGGTACTCCAGTAGTATCTCAGGGTGTTATTGGGCTTCACTCCGACACGACTTATACTACTATTGGGGGTCTGACGTTACTAGCCCCCTAGACAGATATGCAATACTCATAGACGAACGGACAGGACTGTATATACATTGTCACTGTTAGGCTCAGTAGGGTTTTCCGGATGAGTGCGCTCATCGACATCCCTTGAGGTCAGTCCATGGGCAGCCGTTACGCATTGCTAGTGCCGCTGACGGTTTGTGGTTAAACCCACTGCCAGGGTACTGACGAGTCATTAGAGTCCCCCACAGACAGTTTCCCAAGTTCGGGCGAAACGTTGTAGAGGCCGTATGGTTTTATGGCAGGGTTCGGAAAATGCACGTGCGTTTACGCACGTTTTATTTTTCGGGCAGATGATACTGGTCGGCTTTGGTTTAAGCCGGATCCGAGTATTATATTGAGTAGGTATAATATCTTTGTCTCGGTTGCATTTGTATTCGGTCGTAATACAAATGCGGGTATATTTATACAGTTTCGGGGTTGTCCTGAAATTCGTTTCAGGATCACTTTTGGAAGTTGCCAGTTTCCAGTTTTCTATCAGCCGTCTTTTAACATTCGGTTAAAGACGGATTTATCTTTTCTTGGATGAGAGTGAGTCAAGCTTCTAGAAGGTTCTAGAAGGTTCTAGAATTTGGTGACAAGGATTATGACACATGCTTTGATTTCAACCATTTCTTGTTTTCCTTAAGATCTTTATGGAAGATATTTAGTTTGTGTTCACATATGTTATTTTGCTTAAGGTTACTCTCTTTCTCCTACGGTCACCTCCTCCTCTTCTATAAGAATGGCCGGCCCTCTCTCTCCACCACACACTCTCTCACTTGATGGTTTTTTATTTGTGAAAAGATTATGATAGATTTTGGGGTGTATGGAATTCACAGCTCATTTCATTCCATCATCCGATTCCCTCGGCAACTTCATTAACCGATCGTCCACGGACTTGGACGAAATGAGACAAAGTCATCTACTCATTCTCTACATCATTCTTGGTCGTCTCTTTTAGCAAACTTGACGATCGAGTTGCCTCGAGTCAGAGGCGGGAGCCCGTTTAAAGAATCGGTGATGTGGTGCCACCTCGACGAGGATATCGGAGATCGACGAGATCGAAGCAGCCGCAACGGAGCGTGGGATGATGGTTAAAGAACGAAGGACTCGGATCGTTCGGTATAACCTTTCTACACTCTTTACAGTTTGTTAGTTTAGCAATAATGGCAGATCCGGGTTAAAGTATACGATAGCGCCAGTTAAAAAGTTTTTGTTCCGCATTTGGCGTCTGTAGACTGCCGGGGCGCTAGCGTAGACTTACATTATTTGTTTCCTTGGGGTTTGAAATGAGTCGAGGATTTCCACGGTGGCGCTGGTGGCTCTACGGCTTGACGCGGATCAGGAGGCTCTCGTCAAGGAGTGTTTGTATCCGTGAGTCGAGAAATTTGTTGGGAGGGTATGGTTCCCTCTTTGTTTATGCCCTTGGATTGTATACAGGGATCGATGTGATCTTAACTGTAGGGCAAAAAGTTTAATTCTTTCATTTTTTTTTATTCTTTCCGCGATGCTCTTTCATTTCAGCTTTTATATCGCGAAGGTCGCGATTGCCCAATCATTTCGGCAATTTTTCGCGGTGCCCAATCATTTCGGCTGTTTATTTTATTTTTACTCGCTGCATTTTATTGCGAGTTGCCCAATCATTTCGGCTATTTCGCATGCATACATTTTACTTGCTGCTTTTTATTGCAAGTTGCCCTATCATTTCGGCTTTTTCGTATGCATGTGCGGCCTACTGGCTTTTTGCATGTGCGGCCTACTGGCTTTTCGCCGTAAACCTGAACTTGGACACCGATTTTGGCATCAGCACCGCTACAACTAGGATATTTCCAGGAGCGAATTATCATTTGCTTCTGTTGTTGTCGAACAAAGGAGGCTTAGCGACCAGGGTCAAGGTCCTGTCGACTAAGGCTTTTGACTTCATGAGCCGTAAGGGTCTCACAAAGGTATTTCTCCGTACAAGTCGTGAGGATCTTGTAGGTGTATTTTCTCCTTAGGAATCGTGAGGGTTCCTAAGTGTTTTGTTCCTCTGTAAGTCGTAAGGATCCTACAGGAGGGTTTTCTCCTTGTAAGTCGAGAGGATTTACAAGGGTTGTTTACCGTGTGGACATATCCCTAGTCTCAGATGGGACTTAGTTAGGGAAATGTTTATTAGCGCCCGTGGATTGTATACAAGGGTCAGTGCTGAGCCACTTGTAGGGCAATATCGAAAGTTGTAGGGGTTGCTTAAGCACAGGTTTAGATCTCTATAACTTAAGACTTTCAAATCTTACGAGCCATGAGGGTCCCATAAGAGTGTTCTCCTTACGAGTCGTGAGGATCTCGCAAGTTTATTTTCTCCTTAGGGATCGTGAGGATCCCTAAGTGTGTTGCTCCCTTGTGAGTCGTAAGGATCTCACGTGGGTGGTTTCTCCTTATAAGGTCGAGAGGACCCTATAAGTGTCCTTTAACGAGGTTGCGCCCTTTCGGGTTTTCACAAACACTTGCCGGTAGCCCTGCTGTTTTTACTCACAGAGCCCTTTCGGTTTTTTTTTTATCCGTGCCCATTTTGCTTACGGACATACCGTTTTTTTTTATTCTTTTTATTTTCTTTTTTCTCTCTTTTTTTTCATGAGGTCGCGCCCTTTCGGGTTTTCACGAACACTCGCCGGTAGCCCTGTTGTTTTTACTCACGGAGCCCTTTCGGGTTTTTTTTCATCCGTGCCCATTTTGCTTATGGACATACCGTTTTTTTTTTAATTTTTTTTTTATGTTTTTTTTATATCTCGTCAGCCTAAGATGTTGCGGTAGTAGTCTAAAGACGTTTCGGTCTGCTATTAGTTTAATGACATTTCGGTCCGTCGTTGAGAAGGTTGGCTATTTTTATAAAGCTTGAGCTTAGGAAGATAGCGAGCGGACATAGTCGTCGTCATCTATCATTGACCTAGGCTGTGGCTCATTAAGCGTAGTATCTCTTTAGGAAGCGACCGTTTATCGGTCTGAAAGGCCTTTCACCGTGCATGTCCATGAGTAGATAGGCTCCACCTTGGTAGACTTTGTCTATGATGTACGGGCCTTCATAGTTTGGCTCGAATTTTCCCCGCTTGGCGCGATTGGGGATCATAGGCCTTTTGACCACCAGCACGAGTTCGCCTTGGCGGAATGTCCTCGGTCGGGTCAATCTTTCGTATGAGCGTGTCATCTTTGCTTTATGAGCTTCTAGATTTTGCTGTGCTATGAGCCGGGTTTCATCAAGGGCGTCAAGCTCCTCAAGCCGAAGGTGAGCATTTTCTTCGTCTGTCAGCTCGTAGTGGACTGCCACTCGTAGAGAGGGTAATTCTATCTCGAGAGGGAGTACTGCTTCCGTCCCAAATACCAACGCGTACGGCATTGTGTTTGTAGCCGTCTTAAATGTAGTTCGATACGCCCAAAGAGCCTCTTGCAGTCTTTCGTGCCAGTCTTTCTTATTTCGTGACACCGTTTTCTTCATGATCTTCGTCAAGGTCTTGTTGAAGGCCTCAGCTAGACCGTTAGCTCGCGGATTATAAACTGAGGAATATCTCCAGTCTATATTATGCTGTTGCGCAAAGCGACTGATCTTGTGGCTTCTGTAGGCTGGCCCGTTATCGGAGATGATCCGTCGCGGAGTTCCAAACCGATATATGACGTGCGTCTTAAAGAAGTGGAGGATATTTTCCTTCTTCACTTCTCTTAACGGTATCGCTTCTGCCCACTTAGAGAAGTAGTCAGTCGTCGCTAGGATGAAACGATGTCCCCTAGACGATGCTGGTTCGATGGGGCCAACTATATCAGTTCCCTACATTTCGAATGGCCAGCTGGCCACTGTCGGGTGTAGCGGATTTGGATGCTGGTGGATGAAGTCCCCATGAATTTGGCATGAGTGGCATTGCTTCGCATATTCGACGCAATTCCGAATCTTCGTGGGCCAGTAGTAGCCCATCCGTTTTATCTTCAACTTCATCTTTGGGCCCGCTTGGTGAGAACCGCAGAGTCCGTCGTGAACTTCCTGGACGACCCTTCTCGCTTCGTCAGGTCCTAGGCATCTCAGCTACAGAGAATCAAATGACCTCTTGTATAGAGTATCGTTGACGAAGGCGAAAGACAGGGCTCGTTTCACGAGCTGATGTCTTGTGGACGCTTCTTCGGGCAATCGGTGGGACATAAAGTAGTCTATGAATACTTCCCTCCAATCCTTGGTATTTTGCCAATCTTTTACTTGCAGGGTTGTCTACTCGTTCGCTCCTTTTTCTTCGGATGATTCCAAAGGTATTTCCGCTGGGGCAAGCACTCAACGGCTTTGTACCACGATTCTAACGTCATCGAGGTTCTCGTCAGCCAATTCTTTAGCAAGCCTGGCCAGTGCGTCCGCTTTGCTGTTTTCCGCGCGTGGTATGCTCTCCAAAGTATAGGAGGGAATTTGGGTTTGCAGTTGTTGCACCTTTTCCCCGTACTTTACCAACTCCGGTTTGCATGTTTGGTAGTCGTCGTTTACTTTACTAACGACCAGTTGAGAATCCCCGTATATGAGGAGGTTTTCAATTCCCATGTCAATGGCGATCTCGAGGCCTGCTATCAGAGCTACATATTCAGCTTCATTATTCGTTCTCAGCTCTCTTAAGGAGAATGCGAAGCGCATTATCCCTCCTTGTGGAGTTACAAAGATGAAGCCTACCCCCGATTTGATTATAGGGGTGTTTTGTTTGCGCTTCTTCATAGAAGATGCACCATCAAAATAGAGCTCCCATCGGGTATCACCACCGTCGATTGCATCAAACGAATGTTCGTATGGAAGATCGCAATTTAGAGGAGAATCGGCGGGTATTGGATGTTCAGCGAGGAAGTCGGCGATGGCCTGGCCTTTCACTGCCTTGAGGGGTCGGTACGTTATCGAGAACTCCATCAAGAGCAGGGCCCATTTAGCGAGTCGTCCCGTCAACATGGCCTTCGACATCAAGTATTTAAGAGGGTCCACCTTTGAAATGAGACGGACTTCGTGCGCCAACGCATAGTGCCTGAGCTTTGTTATCGCGAAGATCAACGCCAGGCAGTGTTTTTCAATGGGGGAGTAATTGCTTTCTGCCCCCAGCAGCACTCGACTTAAGTAGTAGAGTGCTCTTTCTTTCCCTGGTCATTCTCTTGTGCCCATAATGCGCCCAAAGAACCTTCAAGGGTGGCCGTGTAAAGAATGAGAGGTTTTCCCATAACTGGAGCAGCCAACACTGGAGGGTTTTGCAAATATTGCTTGATCTCATCCAGTGCGCCTTGGCATTTTTGATCCCAGACAAACGGGGTTCCCTTCTTCATCAGGTGGCTATAGGGACGGCACTTGTCTGAAAGGTTGGCTATAAATCGCCGTATGTATGCGAGCTTCTCTTGGAGAGACCGCAGCTGTTTGAGAGTTCTCGGCGGAGGCATTTCCATGATCGCCTTGATTTTAGACGGATCTATCTCAATACCTCGGTGTCGGACGATGAATCCTAGGAATTTGCCCGAGGAAACCCCGAACGCACATTTAAGAGGATTCATCTTCAAATTGTATTGCCGAAGGCGTTGAAACACGGTCTTCAAATGCTCGAGATGTTCTTCGTATGATTTGCTTTTAACCACGAGATCGTCGATATAGCATTCGACGATTTCGTGTATAAGGTCGTCGAAGATCTTTGTCATGGCCCTCTGATAAGTAGCACCGGCGTTCTTTAAACCGAAGGGCATCACTTTATAACAGAATATACCTAGAGGGGTCCTGAAGGCAGTGTGTTTCTGGTCTTCGGGATGCATTTTTATCTGGTTATACCCCGATAAGCCGTCCATGAAGGAGAAAACCTCATGAGTGGATGTATTGTCTATCATCAATTCGGTGACTGGCACTGGGAAATCATCCTTCGGGCAAGCTTTATTGAGATCCCGAAAGTCCACGCATATGCGTACCGTCCCATTTTTCTTCATCACCGGGACGATGTTGGCGATCCATTCCGGATATTGAACCTCGTGGATGAAGCCAGAGTCGATAAGCTTCTTGACCTCGGCGTTGATGCTCATTTCGAGCTCGAGGCGCATTCTTCTCGGCGCTTGTTTAACTGGCTTCACACCCGGGGATATTGCTAGTCTATGTACAGCAACTTCTGAATCCAATCCTGGCATCTCGGAATAGTTCCATGCGAAGCAATCTTTATGCTGCACAAGGACGTCCTTTAACGCAGCCACCCTCTCTTCAGACAGCAGTTCACTGACGAATGTCGGTCGCGGATCATTTACCGTCCCCAACTCGATTTTCTTGAGGTTATCTGCAGTGGTATGTATTCCAACCTCCAGTTCTTTCGGAGCTGGGGGAAATTCTGAGATTACCTCATCATTGCTGTTTTCGAGGCACCAAGGAAGGCTGTCCATGTTCTCGGGTTCTTCTTTTAGTATTGTTATCATGTGAAAGGTACGACTTCGCTTCAAGTCCCAATATGGAACTGTTTTTTCTTTCGTGGCCTTGGGCTCGTGCTTCTGTGGTGGCACTACCCTCCAGTTGTCGGACAGAGCGAACTTGCCGAGCTGGTACTGATCTTCAACCCAATTTTTAAAGGTGAAGCAATCTTCGAGAGGGTGTCCTATCACTTGGTGATAGGTGCAATAATTTGGGTCAGAGACTTCACCTGCTTGTTCGGGGTGCTTGGACTCCGGCAGTGTAAGCATCTGATGTTTTAGAGCGAGGCTAAGTATCTTCTTCGTTTTGTCCCGAGGAAACGAGTATGCTCGACCCATTTTCTTCATGAGGGCCAGGTCAATAACGCTCGACTCTCTTATGCGTGGTTTCTTAGCTCTGCTTTGTGGTTGTTGAGCGCCTTTTTTGCCTTTCGACTTGATTTTGCTTTCACGTCGAACCTTTTTTGTAGCAGGTTGACAAGGAGCGGCATTTTCATCATTCACGGCCTGTTGGAGAAGGCGTTGCGTCTTGGCTTTCTCATAGATGGCCGTCTCGCGGTTGTGATCATCCCGTACTTTTTGACCAGCTTCCCTTATAAGCCTGTCCATTTGTTCTTCAAATGATGGACCGGGCAATTTTTCATCGGGAACTTTTATTGGCTTAGGATTAGCGTCCTCCCATTGAGCGTCCGCTTCTTCATCGAAGTCATACATGACGTAACAGCTGTTTACTAGCTCTCGTTTCTTTGACCGGATGTACCCAAGCCCTTTTGTTTCCATTCTCCCGTTAGGCAGTTTGCGTTGAGTCCCAGGAACATTCCAGACCTTGTCATAGAATTTGGCCTTTCTAACGGTCTGTGTGAAGGATATCCCCTGGCGTTTCAGCAGTTTCTTCAAACCTTCGGTATAATATCTGGAAGATGGATAGGCTGAAGCCTGTCGAGCGTGGGATCCGCGCCATGCCAAACTTCTTTTTCCACCTTGTTTTCTTCAGAACGGTAGAATATGATTGCCTTCTCGCCTTTTCGTCCAGGAGGGATATAAAATGTCTGCAATTCTTCCACACTGTTGGTGTCGAGTGCATCCAGTTCTTTGTAATGTTCAAGTGGCACCATGGTTATCTGCAGACTTCGCTCTCCATCGGCAGAAGCCCGTAGCCGAGCAGGGAATACAGCATGAACTTCATCCTCCGAATCACTACCGAAGATCAATGAAGGAACGGATGGTCCCGGCTTGGCGGATTGGGATGGACCCGCATAAATTATATCCTCTTCGTCCTCGGTGTCACTGCCGAAGAGAGGGATAGTGGCGTTAGTTTTGTTTTCCGGCTTGTGACACCTTTCCGTGTCTTCGAAACTCGGCAAGAAGTATTTGGCATCTTCGTATTTGCGGACTTCGTTCATAGAGAACGGGTTCAGTTCTCCCGTCACGGTATACTCGAAACCATCCTTAAAATACTTCATACACTGATGTTGTGTAGAAGGGATGATGTTGTACTCGTGTAACCATGGTCGGCCGAGCAAAGCGTTGTAGCACGTCTTGGCGTCTATGACATGGAACTTAATGTCCGTGATGAGTAGCCCGAAGCGTAGCGTCAGTATCACAGACCCAAGAGTTCTTGATGACTGGGAATCGAACCCGGAGCTGGTGATCTTGTCACGAGCAAGGTGCTGGATGCTCATGCAGATTTATTTTAACACTCGCACGTTGAGAAGATTGACGGAGGATCCATTGTCGATCAGGATTTTGCCTATCTTAATATCGTGGCAGTATCCTGAGACATAAAAGGGGCGGTTATGTTCACATGTCCCAAGGAGAAGGTCCTCGTCGCCGAAAGTGACATCGGCCGTGTGCACTTCCTCCAATTCATCCTTCATCTTTTCCTCTGCTAGGCAAGCTTGGAATTGTTCCGGATCTTGTAGTGCCTTGATCAACGAATCTCTCGCCTCCTTTGATAACAAAAGGGCGTCGAGAATACTGAGCTGTGAGGGCAGCTTTCTCAGATGTGCTAAGACGTTGTAATCCACCATATTCTTCTTCGGCGAGTTGTTGGCGTTTAGCTCTTCCAGAACTTGGTCATCTAAGACGATATCTTCAGAGGCCTTTTCTTTCCCTTTATCTTTTCTGTTCAAGGGTTCCAGGTTCTTTTCAGGCAGCGTCCAATTCCGCAGCCGGATATTTTCGCAGACCATTGGCTCTTCTTCTTTTCCCGAAGTTGACTCTTTAAAGAGAGGGGCAAGTTCTAGCTCCTCATCAGAATCGCTCCCGAATGTAGGCACTTGTGACCCGCCAGTGTTAACCATGTGACAATCGCCGGCAGTTCTTTCGAGCCCTTTAGTCATGTCTCTTTGCTCCCGACGAGTTTTGCGCTTTTCTCGCTTAAAGCGTTGTCGACGAGCGACATATCCTTGCCACCATCTATCGAAAGCTTTGCACTCTTGAGTGGGATGCGGGACCTTCTGATGATATAAGCAATAGGAGGGGTGCATTTCTATTCCACCAGTAATTTTTCCTTCAGAGGATGGTAGCTTCATGCCCATTGATATGGCCTTAGCAAACCTCTTCTTTATCTTGAATTGGCTTTTGTCGGCGGTGGAGGCATTTTGCTCCAGCGGGATCATCTCAGCTCTTTCCTCAAGTCGCTGACGTTTTGCCCTTTCAAATATAGTCGTCTCGCGTTCTCGATCAGCTTTACTTTTCAATCGAGCTTCATTAAGGAACGCGTCAATCATTTCGAATGATAACTCCGGAACTCTTGACTCGGTATCTGCCTCCAGTGTTTTAGTGCCAGAAGTCTCTTCATCGTTCGTGATCAAATGGGAGATCATATGACAGCTCGCTACATATTCCTCGGATTCATCCGATGAACTTTCTCCCTCACCTTCTTCTTGAAAGACGTGATTGAGGAACTCTTGGAGTGTAATGGGAATCCGTGCCTTTTGGTTGTATTCATCCAGCGCATCAATTTGCTTTTGTAAGTCCGTGCGCTTGTCGCCGGGCTTCACAGACTTCTTAGATTTCTTCCTCTTCTTTCTCGAAGATTTTGATGTCTGGTTGCGAGTGTTTAAGCCACCACCATCGGTCTTTGGAGTTGGACGTGGCTTCAACATCCCCTCAATGACCTGTGGTTCCAAAGGGCTCTTCCACTTGATCGCTGGACATGTTTGAAGATCGTTTAGCATCCTCTTTGTCTTGGCTGATAATACGACCTCCTAAGGAGCTTCTTCAATGACGGAGCATGTTGCCCCCGGCGTATTCGTCCACTTAGAGGTGTGGGGCTGCGGGGGATTCACCTTTCATTTGTCAGATAGCGCAAATTTGCCCAGACGGTACTGGTTCTCAAGCCAATTTTTGAAAACGTAGCAATCCTCGATGGGATGGCCTAGCACTCGATGGTAAGGGTAGTAGTTGGGCTCGTTGACGTCATTCGGTTGCAACGGACGTTTTGGATCTGGCAGATTTATGAGTCTGTTGCGCAACGCTAGCTCGAATAGCCTCCTCATTTTATCGCGGGGGAAGGAATAAGGACGTCCCATCCTATCCTCAAGGGGTACGTATGGGCGCGTATTGTTTGGACGAGCAACCGGCTTCGAGTCGCTCGGTTGTTGTTGAGCATTAGCGACAACGATCGCTTTTTCCTTTCCTTTGTCATTTCGGGAGTCTGGCTTTGGGAGAGGGGGTTTATGGCCCATCTGGTCCATCTGCGCTAGTTTGTCAATCAAAGCCTGGAAGGTGGTCGGCTTGAAGAACATCATAAACTGTGAGATGGTTGCTTGTGGATCAAGGGTTCCAAGAAACATTCCCACCGCAGGAGCTTCTTCTATGCGCTGCTCGCACTTCGACCATAGATTACGCCACCGTATAGCGTACTGAACCCATGTCTCGCCGGGTCTTACCCTGGCGTTAATCAGTGCCGTCATCGGGGTACGTTCACTGGCACTTGCAAAACGTTGGGTAAACAGCAGCTCCATCTCCGCGAAGGTTTTAATAGAGTCATTGGGGAGCTCAGAATACCACTCGAACACCGTATCTGATAAGCTTCCAACAAATTGGCGAAGCAACAGCTTGTCATCACCGCCAGTGTTGCCGCAGAGCGCCCTGAACTGGGCAACATGCTGATGAGGATTGCCCGTCCCCTTGTAGACATAGAACTTAGGAATTGTATAACCTGTCGGGTACTTAATCTGATCGTACCAACCCGGATATGGTGGCCCCGTCTTTACGACCTGACCGGCTGCTTCAGTCGCCTGATGCACCCGTATTTGCTGGGCGATGTATTCATCTAAATAAGCTTTTGATATGGTATCCTCTTTAGCTGCGGATAAAGCCGGTGGAGGATTTGATGTCTCTCCCCTATCGTCTTCAAGAATGATCGGGAGATCTCCAGCAGGTGGATCTTGTTGAATCATCATACCTACCATATCCTGGAACAGGAGGGCCATTTTCTTTATGTTGGCTGCCTGCTCCGCAGCTTCTTTATCTTTCTTCTCTAGTACGCGCCGAAGGAATTCGGCGTCCGTTTCTTGTTCTTGAAGTTCTTCTGAAGAGGTTCCAGGGATTTCGTTTGGCCCTGTAAGTGCAGCCATGGCATTCATCATCTCCCGGAGCTTCTGTTGCTGCTCCTGAGCCTTGGTCACTGAACGTGTAAGCGGTCTATGACCCGTGGACGTACGGCTGTCTTCTTTTCCTGATGCCATGTAAACCGTATGAACTGTTATGCCCCCTGACTTGGGGCGTTTAGGTTCACCATTTTTAACTTTTGCCGACACTACTACAAAGAAGGGTTGCCCCTACGGATTTATCCGTAGGGGCAACCCACTGCCCCTACGGATATATACGTAGGGGCGAAAAAATACCCCGTAGGTGCAAAGGCCGCAGGTGCAAGTTGAGGCCCTGAACTTGCCCCTACGGTTAAATTCTTGTCCCTACGGATATATGTGTAGGTCCAGTTTTCCCTACGGATTACGCCGTAGGGTATAAGATTTTATATTATTTACGGTTTATTTTAATAAATTACTTGGCCCTACGGATATACCCGTAGGGGAATGTACTACCCCTTACGGATATATGGGTAGGTACCTTTCCGTAGGGGCACAAATTCAGGATTCCTGATATTTTGCCCCTACGGATAAAGCCGTAGGGGATAGTCAGTAGCCCCTACGGATATAGCCGTAGGGGCTTTCCCAACCCCCTGGCACTGAGATCTGGGGGAAATATCAGTTACTGCTGATATTTTGCCCCCACGGACATATCCGTAGGGGTAGCATGTTTGCCTACGGATTAATCCGTAGGTACATATTGTCTGAATTTTTTTTAAAAAAATGGGCTGCTTGATTTTTTCCCGCCCTGTGCACAATAATATATACATCAATCAAATCATATATTGCAGTATTCATAATCACATCTCACGCATATATATAATATACAAAAGAAACACAAAAACTGAATATGATATAAATACAAACCAATATCAATATCGTTTCAAAATGTAGTACAATGTGTATGATATAAATAAATACATGTTTCAAAAAAAAAGAACCAAAAATCTACCTTAGCTTGGTCCAGCTCCACCTCTGAATAACGATAGAATAACGCGCGCCTGCTCCTCCGTCAATAAACTCTGCAATTCGTCGCGAGCGGGAGTCTGAGTGGGCGGTGGAGCTACAGGAGCTGTCTGCGGAACCGCAGCCGATGTAGTGGCTTGCGGAGCCGCAGCCGAAGGAGATGCGTATGGAGGCTCGGCAGATCTACCCTGTCGCGTCTGGATATAACGTGTGTAAGAAGCGTGTAAGAACTGTTTATTATTCGAATTCGTATCATTATTAAGTTATTTCGAAACCCTGTTTGGATATCTAGTTTGGAAAAGCGTTGTTTATTTCAATTACATATGTATGTATGATTAATCAAACTTAAGTCTAAAACCAAATAAGCTCAAGCTACGTACTAGTTATGGATATGTTGATATGTATATAATATGAAATGATATTTTACTATAAAGTAGTATACATACCAGCATCTCCTTCAACTCCTGAACGCTGGCCCTCAAGCTATCCAGTTCATGATGGACATGCCGGTCACTGGAGACGGAGGAAGTAACCGCCGGGGTGGAGTCCAACCTCATATGGGCCCTGCTAGGGCCCAATCCCCGGCCTCTCCCAACCTCCGTGGTGCCCTCCGTGTGCGACGTCCAGAACTGGGGTCAGCAGCCTCGGATCGTTCTGTCCGGTAAAATCGTTTCCCAGGCCTGGGCCTGCTCAACCACCCGCTCCTACACCCACATTCGAATTCTTATCATTATCGAGTTATTTCGAAACCCCATTTGGATATCTAGTTTGGAAAACTGTAGTTTATTTTAATTAGATATGTACATGTATGATTAATAAAACATAAGTCTACAACCAAATAAGCTCAGGCTATATACTGATATTGGATATGTTGATATCTATAATATGACATTATATTTTACTATTAAGTAGTATACATACCAGCATCTCATTCAACTCCTGAACGGTGGCCTTCAAGCTCTCCTGTTCCTGCTGGATACGTCGCTCACTGGAGACGGAAGAAGTAACCACCGGGGTGGAGTCCGACCTCATATGGGCCCTGCTAGAGCCCAGTCCTCGGCCTCTCTCCCAACCTCCGTGGTGCCGTCCGTGTGCGGCGTCCAGGACTGGGGTCAGCAGCCTCGAATGTTGCCTTCCCCCTACCAACTGTCAGAACATTATATTTAGCACATACTGGTCTATAAAATTGACAAGAAATACCAAAATCAACAAATTCAAAGCCTTACCTACAGAGATAGAAGATGTGCTCCTCTGGTATCTGCATGTATCAAAATTTGAATAATATTAATTAATTTCAGTACATACATACTAACAAGGTAAACTCGCATATAGCGCTGCTTACACATATGACAGGGAGTGAACAAGCTCTTGTAGATCATCAGGCGCAAATCTAATCTCATCAAGCAGCACATGATAATGAGTTGGACGACTAAGAGCAAAAGGAATGTGTGTATATTTATGATATAGCATTCTAAATCAATATACATGCCCTATATAATATATAAACATACCTGGAGGAACGGGAGTGGCCTCTGTCCCTGATATGGACGCATCACCAACAACTAGACAATCAAACATTGACAATATAAGTAATTTTGACATAAAGAGGCATGGATATCTATAATATTACATTCAAAATGAATATTAGAGAGCGCAACTGCAATGAGAAGTGATAAAAGTATCACCCAACAAGAGTGTAATTTACAGAATCAGTTGAGACTCTTAAAAGTCATAGAAGAACCCGACCTGCACAAATCTGATGTATGCTTTCCATTGGACACTAAGAAATCTCTAAAGGGAAAAGCCTATGTGAAAGCCATCATTAGTTCATATCAGAAGATTGATGCTGAAACAGAGAACGAGGAATGTCATTTTTTTCTTCTTCCGTCACATTACTGTCTTCTCCTTCTGCCACATTACTGTCTTCTCCTTCTTATTATGTGCGCGTGCAAATTCAACGACTATATTGAGAATATGGATTAATAGTGGGTAGGAAAAGTATTTCTCAAATGGCTTTTGCGTCTTAAAACCATAAACTACTAAGTAATGGCATACATAATTTTTTTAGTATAAAGGTTGTTATTTTAAGTTTTCCCTTATAGAGATATGATCTAACTGCATCTATCAACTATAAGTGTGCAGAAAATTATGATAAGAAATCATAAGAAAGGGTCGTAGCCATGCATAACCTTGAATCTACATACCAAAACATGCAAAAGCATGCACTTATTGTCACCTTGCCTTGGAATATAAAATATCTTGGAAGACTATAAGCGAGCATTTAAATCTTGATAGCTTTTGACTTCAACATATATTTTTCTCAAGTACCATGAAATATACTTGCTCCGTATAAACCGTTTTCAGGAAGATGGATTAATAATGACAAATTATCCATTGTGGCTCACTAGGTTAGTATTTTCTCTTCTATTGACCATCTTTCTAATCTGCTTGGTAAATTTATTCGGAACAGGCTGCGAATCATTAAAAGACATGCATAAGAAAGAAAGCTAAAATACAGATATATAGCACCGATACATCGAAACTTCATGGTTGCGATGGCAATCCAGAGATATTTATTTCTACACACGTGGTGCGCGTGCGAATGCGTCTGGCATCATGGACAAATATTTCAGAACATAGAAAGTATTATTCGTATAAAGTAATTAAAACTTTTAAACATCTTGGGTAGATATTTTCTTAGTTGATGCAATCATATCATGAGGACTAAATTTAAGCTATTATACATATGCATATGTATTTTTCTAACCTAATATATCACACACACACACACAGAGAGAGAGAGAGAGAACACCTGGTAGGTAAAGAAATCAGGTAGCAGGATCCTGAAGAAATGGAGTCCATAGAATTGCTCATCATCATCATCCATGATCCCTTTGATAATATTTTTTCAAAGGGATCACGGATGATGATGATGAGCAATGCTATGGACTCCATTTCTTCAGGATCCTGCTACCTGATTTCTCTATCTACCTGGTGTTCTCTCTCTCTCTCTCTCTCTCTCTGTGTGTGTGTGATATATTAGGTTAGAAAAATACATAAGCATATGTATAATAGCTTAAATTTAGTCCTCATGATATGATTGCATCAACTAAGAAAATATCTACCCAAGGTGTTTAAAAGTTTTAATTATTTTATACGAATAATACTTTCCATGTTCTGAAATATTTGTCCATGATGCCTGACGCATTCGCACGCGCACCACGTGTGTAGAAATAAATATCTCTGGATTGCCATCGCAACTATGAAGTTTCGATGTATCGGTATGCTATATATCTGTATTTTAGCTTTCTTTCTTATGCATGTCTTTTAATGATTCGCAGCCGGTTCCGAATAAATTTACCAAGCAGATTAGAAAGATGGTCAATTGAAGAGAAAATACTAACCTAGTGAGCCACAATGGATAATTTGTCATTATTAATCCATCTTCCTGAAAACGGTTTATACGGAGCAAGTATATTTCATGGTACTTGAGAAAAATATATGTTGAAGTCAAAAGCTATCAAGATTTAAATGCTCGCTTATAGTCTTCCAAGATATTTTATATTCCAAGGCAAGGTGACAATAAGTGCATGCTTTTGCATGATTTGGTATGTAGATTCAAGGTTATGCATGGCTACGACCCTTTCTTATGATTTCTTATCATAATTTTCTGCACACTTATAGTTGATAGATGCAGTTAGATCATATCTCTATAAGGGAAAACTTAAAATAACAACCTTTATACTAAAAAAATTATGTATGCCATTACTTAGTAGTTTATGGTTTTAAGACGCAAAAGCCATTTGAGAAATACTTTTCCTACCCACTATTAATCCATATTCTCAATATAGTCATTGAATTTGCACTCGCACATAATAAGAAGGAGAAGACAGTAATGTGGCAGAAGGAGAAGACAGTAATGTGGCGGAAGAAGAAAAAAATGACATTCCTCGTTCTCTGTTTCAGCATCAATCTTCTGATATGAACTAATGATGGCTTTCACATAGGCTTTTCCCTTTAGAGACTTCTTAGTGTCCAATGGAAAGCATACATCAGATTTGTGCAGGTCGGGTTCTTCTATGACTTTTAAGAGTCTCAACTGATTCTGTAAATTACACCCTAGTTGGGTGATACTTTTACCACTTCTCACTGCAGGTGCGCTCTCTAATATCCATTTTGAATATCGATAATATTACATTCAAAATGGATATTAGAGAGCGCACCTGCAGTGAGAAGTGGTAAAAGTACCACCCAACTAGAGTGTAATTTACAGAATCAGTTGAGACTCTTGAAAGTCATAGAAGAACCCGACCTGCACAAATCTGATGTATGCTTTCCATTGGACACTAAGAAGTCTCTAAAGGAAAAAGCCTATGTGAAAGCCATCATTAGTTCATATCAGAAGATTGATGCTGAAACAGAGAACGAGGAATGTCATTTTTTTCTTCTTCTGCCACATTACTGTCTTCTCCTTCTTCTTCTGCCACATTATTGTCTTCTCCTTCTTATTATGTGCGCGTGCAAATTCAATGACTATATTGAGAATATGGATTAATAGTGGGTTGGAAAAGTATTTCTCAAATGGCTTTTGCGTCTAAAAACCATAAACTACTAAGTAATGGCATACATAATTTTTTAGTATAAAGGTTGTTATTTTAAGTGCGCGTGCAATTTCAATGAAAGTTAGATTTGAGGATACCTATGTATGAGTTGTATTCTATATATGTGTGTTTCGATTTATGATTTCTCTTAAGTGTAGGGTTGTTTTTACTTAAATTTCAAATGTATATACATGCATACTGTCTTCTCCTTCTTCTTCTGCCACATTACTGTCTTCTCCTTCTTCTTCTGCCACATTACTGTCTTCTCCTTCTTATTATGTACAGTACTTCCACAAAATACGTGTTGTCATTTCTAAATGGAAGTTTCTCAGTGCCACCATAGTAGCAGAAGATGGAATTGTTTATCGCCACTAGATTTTGCTAAGCCTCGGATAGATTAGGCAAACATGATCTAGAAGAATATAATTAGCAGAGGAAATATGCAAATAAACATGCATGCAAGCTGACATTAAAAGATTAATATAACAGAGATGTCTACTGATGATTTGTAAGATGTTATCGCAGGTAGGACAACTGCCAATTCTATGTCTTGTGGCCACCAGCGACTGCTTTCTCACCACAGTAAAAATAATGAGGGACTATAACATATCATGAATTCGATATGCACCGTGATTTCATAGCATATGTCTATTAACCTATAATGTATAAGTTCTCGGCGTTGATTGCAGAGGTGCATACAGTCTGAACTAGTAAATATACGTAAGAAGGAAAAAGAAGAAACGATTCATAAATATGGTTGGGCCAGAAACAGACTTAGTCACTGAATGACATATAACTGATATTCCTTGATGTAGAAATCAATACACCTTTGATAACAAACTCATTCTTTTTTGGGAGATATATGAATAACCGACTCTGACCCTCAGCATTCCATTGAACACATGGAAATCCATCGTATCTCATATCCAGCCACCTCACTTCACCGATCCTATGATCGCCCTCTTGAGGACGCACAGCCCTAGCCGCAGCCCCAGCCCAAACCCTAGCCTTAGGTGGTGGTGATGAATGTGAATCCTCATGTGATTTTGCATATTATTGCAAGAGCGTTAATGGGTTTTCAAGATTTGTACGTAGTCAAGAGTAATTGTGAGCAAGGAAAGTAAAAATAGTTTTGGAATTTTATCAAACGGTTGGTGAGCAAACTAGCAAAACGTTTTGAATGAAAATATAATGTAAAATAATTTCGAGAATCAAAAGTGATAAGCTTTGTTAATGATATGGGAGAGAAGCTTGCTTTTTCTTTTTTTTGAGAAATATTTTAGGTTTTTTTTCCTTATTTCTGTTACATCCTGACCGAAGAACTTTCACAATTGTTAAAATTCAACATTTTGGTCAGTCCTCTCCTTTATTGATATGCATGTGATGTGAGGGTTGGATTTAACACAGCAACCATTGTTCATCAATATATATTACCAAATAAAGCTCTTTATTGTTGGTTATGTTGGTTTCATCCTATTCTTGCCTCAATTTGGTGTAATTTGAAATGGCCCACGATTCTAGGGTTTGATATGGGATGGCAATAGAAAAGAGAATTTGTTCTCAAGTTATGATCGAATACCATAATAAATTGGGAGTTGGTTAGGATTGTGAAATTGTGAAAGTAGTTGCATTTTTTTCAAGTATGATCTTGTGAAAATCGGATGAAATATTTAACATCATTTTGTTGTTATTTAGGATTAGCACCCTCTAAAGGATTTTAAGTTAAGATAATGGATATGGATCTTTTGTCAGGATAAAGAAGATCTGCACATGCATAAATACTAGTATAAGATAATTCAAAATTTGGGACAACGGATACATACCGCTAAAAGATATAAATCGAAAACCCAAACAATATTTTGTGATAAACTTAAGTGTTCTTGCAAACTAATACAAATCTTGTTAAAAATTTGATAAATTGACCTTCCCCTTCCCCTTCCCCAGCCCTAGCCCCAGCCCGCAGCCCCAGCCGCACCCCCAATAAAAAATTTGATAAATTGACCCTTCCCCTTCCCCGACCCCGACCCTAACCCTACCCCGACCCCGAACCCGACCCCGAAGCCCAGCCCCTGCCCCAACCCTAACCCGACTGCGACCGCGACCCCAGCCCAACCCCAACTCGCGCGCCATGAACCTTAAGCCCAAAATAATCCAATAAATTCTTTAACTTACCTCGAGATTTACTCACCTGAACGGCTGCTGGGGCAGGGGCGACGATCTGAACGGCGGTGGCGACGACCTTAACCGCGGTGGCGACGAGAACTCCAGTGGCGACGAAACCGGCGGTGGCCACGAGGAGAACAACCTTGGCGGCGACGGCGTGGCGCATTGGGGGCTTATTTTCGCGCCCGATCGAGAGAGAGAGGGAAATGAGCGTAGGCGATCGAGATCTGGGATTTTATTAAATCGATATTTACTTGCCCCTACGGATATATCCGTAGGTCCTTTGTTTGCGGCTCCGTAGGGGCAAACACCTAATTAAGAATTAATATTTTTATTCTTGGACGTATTTGCCCGTAGGGGCAACCTTTTAGCCCTACGGATATATCCGTAGGTCCAAGTTATTTCTGCCCCTACGGATTAAACTATCCGTAGGGGCAACCCCCTATTTTACTAGTGCGATGACGCGGGGGTTTTCTCTGGCCTCCTTCTTTTGTGGGCCGTTAAGGTTGAAGGAACCATTGGAAGGGGCACCCTAGTAGCTGCTGTCCCCTGCTGTTTAATGGGACAATCCTTGTCTTTTTCCATCTTCGCCTTTTTCTGGCAACGAAAGTGACCTGGTTCAATCACAGAGTCTTGAACCCTTCGCCAAACATTATAAATCCTTGAAGACAGCCGTTGAGGGGGTTGTTCTTGTTTTGTTTCCGAAGCTCTCTCCGCGGGTGGAGGAGATCTCTTCAGTGTAGCGGTTGGAGAGTTCTTCCGTACCCTTCTCAGCAATTCGAAGCTGTTCCCAGTTGGAACAGCAGCGTTGACTTCCACCACTGGAGTCGGTGGAGTTAGCCCTGAGGGGGAGTTGCCCCTGCCTTCCTCACTCGTTGCCAATGGCGACGTCGAGCACGACGAGCCGTTGGGATTGGCTCAGAGATATAGATAGCTTCTTTCTGCCCCCTGTCTGAATGAGGCACTGTCGGTGTTAACCTTTTAAAAACTGAGGTTGTTCCTTGCGGGGCAATATCCAATCTGTCAAAGACAGATCTTCATGTAGGGGTAGGAACAGGAATCATCAGTCTTGAAAAGACTGACTCTTTGACAGGGGAAGCCGCCTTGACGACTTCTGGAGCAGCAGTCATTGCCTTCCTTGGGACAGCTAGTTTAGAGTCCTGATCTAGCCTGGTGAAAACAGAGGCTGTCGGTTTGGTAGCGGGCGACCCGTTGACAGGGGTCGTAGTAGTAGTGAGTTGGTCGAAGACCGACTTCTTGTTCACCTCCGGTGCAGGTACCGGCATAGAGAAGCTCGTCGGTGGGATCATGGTCCCGAAGAATAAGCCAGTGGTGGCTTGGGTCACCTGGTCTACTGGCTGGGTGAGGAAAGAGGCCGCTTGGGGCCCATATGCTACACCTCTAGGTGAGGTGGAGCGTCCGTTGCAGTGGTACTTCGCGCAGTTGGTGCAGTTAGAATCCATGGATGCTTGAGTTCTGCGCCAGACAAAAGACCAAATCTTAGCAACTTCAAATCCGAAGGCAACCATTTAACAAACCGCGATCGGTTCACGAAGACGACACACGAAGTGTGGAGTGGAAAGAGGAAAAGGTCCCATCGGGCGTGCCAGAATCTGTTCCCCTCCGAAAGGCGGCCTAGACTTTGCGTCTCGCCTGAGATTCGGGGCAGATGCTATTTGGTTTTATCCGTCTACCTCTTCGAAGATGCCAAGTTGTTTTATAGCACCATGTATCGGAGGTTTAGACGGATGCGGCCGATGTAGCAGACTTCGTCAGATTCCCCCTCAAGGTGAGGGGTTTTTGATTGTGGGGGCGCTCTTCCCTACAGGCGCAAGCCCCTGCAGTTAATTACGCTACCGCATCGCGGTAACAACTTTCTCCTTCTCCAGAATTTCACTTCATGTCGTGTGTGTTTGTTTTATTTGTGGTTGCCCGTGGATTGTATACGGAGACTGAGTAATGCCGTCGCCCTTAGGACGTGGATTAGTCCAAATCCGTATTTACTTAGATTTGGGTTTAGTGTTTTGGTTTAAGGACACGTTAGCCATATTTGAGGCTAAGATCAACTTAAACTTTTGTTAAGGATACGTTAGTCTGATTTGAGACTAAGATCAACTTAACGGGATCGTTTAGATCCGACAAAAGAGCATTTGGGCTCTATTGTTCCAGTTTAGGGACGTAGTGGTCCATTGAATGTATGACCGTCGGGACCCATCACCTCTCTGACGACGTTGAAGGATTACAACGACAGATGTCAGAGGAGTTCAGAGATGTACCTTTGAGACAAAGTTGGTTGGGAGATCTATAGTCTAATTTGGGACTAAAGCCTGTTTGAAGGTTTAAGGATGCGTTAGCCATATTTGAGGCTAAGATCAGCTTAAACGGTTGTTAAGGATACGTTAGTCCAGTTTGGGACTAAGATCGACTTAACGGGATCGTTTAGATCCGACAAAAGAGCATTTGGGCTCTATTGTGCCAGTTTAGGGAGATAGCGGTCTATTGCCAGTTTAGGGACATGGTGGTCCAATACCAGTTTAAGGACATAGTGGTCCAGTGCCAGTTTAAGGACATAGTAGTCCAATGCCAGTTTAAGGACATAGTGGTCTATTGCCAGTCTAGGGACATGGTGGTCCAATATTAGTTTAGGGACGTTTCGGTCCAATATTAGTTTAGGGTCGTCTCGGTCCGATATTAGTTCAAAGACGTTTCGGTCCAATATTAGTTTAGGGACGTTTCGGTCCGATATTAGTTTAAGGACGTTTCGGTCCAATATTAGTTTAAGGACATTTCGGTCTACGGGTTTAAGGACCCCGCAGTCCAACATTAGTTTAGAGACATTGCGGTCCAATATTAGTTTAGGGACGTATCGGTCCGATATTAGTTTAGGGACGTTTCGGTCCGATATTAGTTTAGGGACATTTCGGTCCACGAGTTTAAGGACCCCGTAGTCCATATTAATGCGTGGGGTCGTCGGGACCCGTCACCTCTCTGACGACGTTGAATGATTACAACGGCATGTGTCAGAGGAGTTCGGAGATGTACCCTCGAGCCGGATATAAGTTGATTTAGGGAGCAACCGTGCTCAGTCAATTTAATTTGAGGACTTATGGCCATGACTGGGCTAAGTCCAGTTAGATGTTCAACATTTTTTATTTGTCTTTGGCCTATTAGACCTGAGTTAGGGCTTTGCCCCTTTTTAAATAATGCACTGCATTATTTTTGTTTTTTTGGGCTCTGCCCTTTATAAATGATGCAGAGCATCTATTTTGTTTGGGCTCTGCCCTCTTATAAATGATGCAGAGCATCTATTTTATTTAGGCTCTGCCCTCTATAAAATGATGCAGAGCATCAATTTCATTTGGGCCTTCCCTTTTATTGCTCTGCAGTTTAATTTGGGCCTGGCCCTTCAAGCAATGCATTGCATTGAGAATCTTCAAGAAAACAAAAGTGCAGAGCACTTTTTAATCCTTTGATCTAAAGAAAAACAAGTTTTTTCTTCTTTTCTTGTTTTTCCTTATTTCAGAGAACCAAGGGTTCATAACAAGTGCAAGGCACTACTTCTTTTTATTTTATTTACTTATTTATTTATTTATTGAAGATCCATGATCTTGTTCTTAGATCAATGATCTGTTCCCAAGAGAATTTTCTCTTTTAAAGGTTTACCTTTTTTTGTGTTCTTCCAGAATTCTCAAGAGTTCTCTTTCTCTCCTCTTTCTTTTTTTTAGCAAGATCTTGATCATTTTGAAATGAGGTCTAGGGTCCTTTTTATAATGCTCATAAATTAGTTAAATTTGTTACATAAATCTTTTTCTGAGTGATTTGGGGAATTTTCCCCACCGTTGGATCTTTGATCCAAAGGCCCCTGCCTTATACAAGAAAATCTTCTTATTTTAACAAGATTTATTCTGTTTTGCGCAACTCCCCCAGTGAGTGACACGTGTCGCGCAGTGAAGCGCTTGCGCGACTGCGCAGACACGTATCGCGCAGTGAAGCGCTTGCGCAACTGCGCAGACTCGTGTCGCGCATCGGTGCGCTTGCGCAGTCGTGTGTGCGCAACTGCGCAGACACGTGTCACGCAGCGGTGCGCTTGCGCAGTTGTGGTTGCGCAACTGCGCAGACACGTGTCGCGCAGCCGTGCGCTTGCGCAACTGCGCAGACACGTGTCGCGCAGCGCTGCGCTTGCGCAGTTGCGCGCGCAGCGCAGCGCTTGCGCAACTGAGTGTTGCTTATGTTTTTTAAAGAGCCTTGCTCTGATTGGACGCACTGCCTTGGGCGTTGTGCTGCCGTGTCAACTTCTGACACGTGGCGCGTTGCGCGCAGCGCACGGGACCCGAAGCGTTGTTTCAAAATTTGAATTTTTGAAATTCAAACAGAGCCTTGCTCTGATTGGGGGAACACCAGGTACATTGACACCATACTAAAGAGGTTTAGTATGGAAGAGTCCAAACGTGGGTTTTACCCACGATCTCAGGGCTCACTCTATCCAAAGAGATGTCTCCCAAGACTGATTTGGAGAGAGCTCGCATGCAAGGGATACCCTATGCTTCGGCTGTAGGCTCTATCATGTACGCGATGCTATGTACCCGACCCGATGTAGCATACTCACTAAGTGTAGTGAGTAGGTATCAAGCTGATCCTAGTGAGAGTCACTGGACAGCTGTGAAGAGCATTCTCAAGTACTTGCGAAGGACTAAAGAGATGCTCTTGGTGTATGGTAACGGAGAACTCCAAGTGGATCCTTTACCGATTCGAGCTTCCAGAGTGATAAGGACGACTCTAAGTCGCAGTCGGGATTTGTCTTTACCGTTTACGGAGGGGTGGTTAGCTGGAAGAGTTCCAAGCAGGAAACCGTGGCAGACTCGAAGATGGAGGCTTAATACATCGCTGCTAACGATGCTGCCAAAGAGGCTGTCTGGATTAAGAAGTTCATTACTGAACTTGGAGTGGTTCCATCCATTGAGAATCCAATACCTTTGTATTGTGATAACAATGGAGCGGTGGCATTGGCCAAGGTATCCAGGTCCCATCAGCGATCCAGGCATATTCTGAGGCGGTATCACCTGATCCGGGAGATAGTTGATCGCCGGAAGATCGTGGTTAGGAGGGTTGACACGAAGAACAACACTGCGGATCCACTCACGAAGGCCATTCCCCAGATACAGTTTGAGAGACTCTTCGGAATGCTTGGTATGCGATACTAAAGCAGCTGGCCCTAGTGCAAGTGGGAGATTGTTAGTTGTATGTATGCCCTAGAGGCCAGTATTGTACAGATGATGTATATTATATTGGATGATTGGACATATATAGAGAGGGCTTTCTTGCTCGATATGATAGTATGCTATCTGGTTGCTCTTTACTCTAACATGTATACTTGTCTCTTTATACTGTCTTATAGTTACATGTTGGTAAAGCCCTTAGGATGTGTACTTGACTACCTGGACTATGATGCGGATCATACTAGTGGGGACATGGTAGTCCATAAGTACATCCTTCAAGGTCCCTAGTCGTAGGTGTATCGAGACGGGAATCGATATACCAGTGTAGACTAGCGTATACGCGTCTCGACCCATGAGATGGGCGATGGATGATCCCATATCCATTAGTGTTTGACATCAGAGATGGTATACGGGTGCTCAGTGGAGACTGGGTACACTGGACGGACTCGCCGAGAACTCCCAGATGGTATTATACCTCACGTCAGATGGCAGTTCTCTGGTGACACTTGTGCAGGTTAGTCTGTAGACCCGAGATCGTCATAGAGTCTTATGTGATTCCCACTGTGCTTTTATTTCCACCTTACCACGTCCAAGAGGGCGTGCAAAATGGTTGTTTTTGTGTACAGTCCCGAGTCACATGGAGGCAATGAGCGATAGGAGGGGTTTCGTCTCTCCCCGTATTGGGGGTTGATGTTGCGCTGTGCTCGATTGGCCGTAACAGGGAAGTCCCTAGCCAGGGCTGATTTACAGATTTGCTGGTAAGAGTTACCAGTAGTTTCTCGACCCGTTATGAGCCTCACATCGGCACGACTTATCGGTTATTGGGGTCTGACGTTTACCACCCCTAGACTTGATATGCGAAATATCAGACGAGGAGACCGGGCTGTACGGGAAGTGTTACCGGCAGGCTTTTACAGGAAGTGGAGCGGGCTTGCTTGCTGATCTTCTGATAGCTCAATACCCTGGTAGCCGTTACGTACAACTAGTACCGCTGAAGGCTTGTGGGTGTTTGATGTGATCATCACCTACTGCCGGCGTATTGACGAGTCTTTAGAGTCCTACACAGAGATTTTACTGGCTCAGGCAAAACGAAATAGGAGCGCATATGTGATATGTGCGAGATCGAGAATGATACGTGTATCTGATACCATATTCTATTCTCGCTACTTTTTGTATCGCGAGGTTATATATGATATAGCCGGGTTATCGAATCAAGTGTTGATTCGATAAGTCGATATGATGGATGTTAGTCGGTTATATGAGATATGACCGGATTATTAAGTCAAGTGTTGATTTAATAATTTATTGTATGATTATATATTTGATATACTAGTTTACATTAACTAACACTTGTTCACTTTAGGTTTTTTTCTCACATGTACACAACTTTGATATATATGTGATATATATTAAAATTGTGTTTTCTTTTATTGTATCATGGTTGATGATATACATGTCTAGGGTGTATGAGACTTACACCATGCTACATATTATGTTGGGTTTTTATATTTTAAGTAATTACAAAATTAGTGGAGGATTAGCACAATGCATGAAGCTTGTGGAAGCTTGTGGATGCATTGACTAAGTCCACTAAGTTTGTTTTTACCATGGATATTTCTTAAGCCAACCAGAAACATTAGCCATGGTTATGTCTCTACAAGAGTTAGTATATGATACTCACTCACCATGGTTAGCTTTCTCACTTGATCATTATCCTAATCTCTTTCTTTTGTTCTTCTTCTTCATTGCTAAAAAGAAAAAGCTTGCTAGGGTTTGATCCAAAGTGAGAAAGATTGAGAGAAATAAAATTCTAAAGAGAACCCACTTCCTATTTCTCCATCCTCTACTAGACTAGCAATTTAGTTTAGGGTGTTTGCTTCACTAATTCTCAAGTTAGTGAAATAGAAGCTTGAGTTGGCATCCCCTAGACGTAGATTATCTTCGGCCTCGAAGACTTCAAGCAAGGACGTGTTTTCGCCTTGTGAAGCCATGCAAGGGTCCGTGAGAACCACGATCGCAGCGAAGGGAATTCAACAAGGAGCTAAAGAAGTGAAGGACCGATCTACAAAGGTTGTATTTCGTATCCACTTAGTTGTAAACGTAGTTTGCTTGCACATGAAACCCTAATTTTCTAGCAACGATCTTGTTTAGGGTTATTCGGCACGGCTAAAGTTTTAAACGGGCATGTTTGATGCTTCCTTAACCCTTGTTAGAGTGCCTAGTAACCCTACAGGTACTAGGTGTTCACATACTGGATTTGCGGATGATACTTGGGATTGAGATGAGTCGATGAGATTTGAGTTGAGGCCGTGAGATTGGTGATATAGCAGGATTCGTACTTGAGATACGTCCTGATGTTATAGCGGATCTTTGGATGACAATGCCATGTGAATAGTGATATTAGTAGTGTACTAGACGTAGGTCAGTACCCCAGATGATGATCTTGATAAAGAGGATACCAGATGAACAGTGTGATGAGTATGATATTGACCCGTACCCAGATTTGGGGATGCCGTACGACGGATTTACGTACGAGCTATATTTTGATGATTGATCTGCACCCTTGACTTGGGATGTCTGATTATAGATATGGTATCGGATATGATATTATTGAGGCGGGATCACCGACTAATATATATACAGGTATGTATACGTATCGACTCAGATGATAGGCGGTTTCCTTACCTGTAGTTCAGCTTGTTAGTTCAGCTGTATAGTTTAGTGTAGTTGTTAGATTAGATTAGACTCCTACCTATTTCAAAACTAACGAATCATGGGTATTTTAAAAGACGGGTCAAGGGATTCTACGGATATTTCAAAAGACGTATCTTTTCTTAAAAACACCGTAGCCCTTATTTTCAAAACACCGCGATTCCTGTTATTTCAAAAGGCACTATTGTAGGACTTATATTAGAGTAATGCAGTTTAGTTATCGTTGTGTCTAGTATTTAGCTCCCGCATATTATTGTTGTTGCTCCGCATCGCATACTTATTGTAATTCATATTTCATTATTGATATCATGCTGTTAGGACACCATCACCATTACCGATGATGCGTATGTACCACGTACACTTACTTGCTGGCTCACACACATCTTCATCGGTAATTGCCATGTCACGTACACTTAGAAAATACTATTACATTGACATAGCCAGTTAGTTAATAGTTTAGACATGATATTAGTGTACTTGCCTTATATGCTAGTTTAGACGTTGTAGTTATCACCTGCTACTTCATGCATGTTATTATTCACTGTTATGCCGCATTTATGGATTCTCATGCATATATTCACTATCTTACATGCTATTGAGGTTTTGAATTTGGATTTCCATGAGATTTTCTGGATTTGGGGGAAAACCGCAAAATTTATACAAACTTCTTCTCTCATTTTAAATAAAAAGCGCGGTTTTCCCATGATGTCTGAGTCGACAACCATGAGTTTGCTGATGGATTTTGAGACCCGAGTTCGGGGAGTGGAGGAACTGTTTCGGGTACATGGTGGACCAGGTGCGGTACCCCAGGGCAAGAGGATCGTGTTGTTGACGTTGAGCATGGCAGGGGAGCACTACCGACCGGTGATTTTACCCGACGCGTCGGATATCCGGAGGATACCGTCGTAGTATTGAGATGGATGGTAGGGGCCGGTCTGGACTGATGGCGCCCTAGATATTGAGATTTGAGACATTGAGATTTCGAGATATTGAGGTACTGAGATTTGATGATCTAGGTCATTCCAGGCAGCCGGAGCCTGAGATATTGAGATATGTGGATTTATGTTTTTGTGTCGATGCTATACACGGTTTATACTGATTTCCTTATGATACCTCATTTTTTTTTAAAAAACACAGAAATCTCACTGAGTTATGAAAGCAGTTTCTTTAGTACATGTACTCTGTTTTCATGCATTCATACATTATCCATATGATATATTACTATCTGAGGCACTGTCACGAGCACTTGGTTTTACTGTTGTTTAGAGGTATACCCTAGCCATTGTTATAGGCTGCTGGTTATATATTTGAGGATATATATTGATCGTATGACCTAGGATTGCGTCATACATGCGATTCCTGTTCGTAGATGTATTCTATTCACGAGTTGGCTACTCACCCCCGTTGTGCCCCAGTTTCTTGCAGGTTTTGCTGTACATGTTTCATTACGGCTTTGCTGGTACTGCTTCCTTCGGGTGACTTGCTAGTAGGTGGGTTTATTTGCATCGTACCCATCATTATACATTGTATATTATTATTCAGTTGTATCTAGAAGTTCCATCAACCAAACATGTATTTATTTTGAGATAGAGACCAATGATGTTATTCTTTCGACCATAGAGTCGCGCGATGTATTTCTATGGATTTCTTGCTGTTTTGAGTTTCCTTTTAGGTTTGATCCTCGCCCTTGGCGTTGTATATTATATTGCTTGTGTTGTTGTGACCGTCGATTGACGAAGAACTAGCTCCCGCTTGGGGATGCCATTTATTGATTTCATATACTATTCATGTTGTATCCCGTTTGGGAGCCAATATTTTCAAAGCAGTCTCTGCCGAAATTTTCAGGAAATATTTGATGTTTTTAAAACCGCATAATTCGGCTTATGCTCTTAAAACTACTTGATTTTAAATTGGTTTTCCTTCACTCTTCTACTTTTCTTGGTTTGGATTTCTGGATTTTCGGCTTACTTAGATTACGTACGCCTCGAGACGTTTCGTTGTTTAAGTGCCGGTCATGTTCCGTACTTTCGGGACGTGACAAAGTTGGTATCAAAGCGTTAGGTTTTACCTTCGGAGCGTGGGATGACCCTTGGTTGATGGAATAGGTGACTAAAGTAGAGTGACGTGTCGTGGGTATCTTCCGCGGCATACTTACGATACGCTACTCCGCTTAAGAAGCCTTAGAATGTACATTTCCTTGCACAGTATTATATTCCTTCCTATGATCTGGCATCATCGGTACCAGTTATGGTTTTGCTGCCACGATTACGGACAGGGAGAGCTACGGCTAGAGTTGCGGTCAGCACGAGCTCTTCATGAACGAGGACTGACCAGGGCGTGATTCCAGGGACATACGATTGCATTGAGAGGCATCGTCTGATTGTGTTTTCGTGCCATGAGCGTTTGACAGATCGCCTTTACGAGATTTCTCGGACGTGCCGATCAGTACCAGAGGATTGCGCCAGTAATAAAGGTCAACCAGATTTTAATAACCGTTGGTGTATTGCTTACTCCTGATGATTGAGGCACTGTTCAGCGTGCAGATGAGTGAGCCAGTCATTGCTGCGAACGACGAGATATCACCCCAGATGTTGGAGCTATTGCAGTACGGGTGGTACTAAGAGATGATAGAAGGTCGCTAGTCACCCGAGGATGAATGACTAGGACATGTGGTTCGTTCGCGTACCCCGATGCGAGGTCGTCAGATAGATTGATTCCAGCTAGAGACGACTTCACGCGGAGACGTAGAGAGTCAACAGAGACAATCGAATGTCGGAAACCTATTATTCCAGGTTTAAAGTATTCGGAAAGACATGCAGGCAATTCTATGGACCCTATAGAGGAATGAAACCCTAACTCGACTTAATGACCGTGTGAAAGCCTTTGAACCTTAGGGTTTGCGGCAGTTCCGTGACGCCATTAGTGAGGCTTGGGTATGCCCTTCTACGGCTGGACCATCGATACTGTGGTATGTACTCGATACTATTAAACTGTACCCAAGATGTTGAGATCTTGGAGGATTATAAGGTTTTGACGAATTGATCGGATTGTTCGACTTCATGCTGATGCTAAGTGGTGAGATGCATTTCTTGGGAGACTCCAGATATGAGGATAGCCGTTGGAGCTTAATCCATGCAGCCACGACTAGACGAGTCCGAAGCAGTCGACATTAGAGAAAATGGAGTAAGAGGTTCGTACGAGATCTTGATGAGACGACGTTCAACTCCGCCGACATTAGAGATGCGATACGCATGCCGAGGCATTGTACTTGGATATACCTTCCAGAATGAGTCATGATGAGTATGCAGCCGTTCCGGAACGAGAACAGATCTAGTAAGGGACGATGACTTCCGGACAGTTCGGAAGAGACGAGATTTGGGAGATATTTCGACAGGACCTTTCTGGAATGAATTACGAGAAGACTTGGACCCAGGAGTGGTCATGTTACGCACACCGGCAGGCCAGAGTTCAGGATCGTCGACGAGACATGCTATGAGTGACCACGGCAGTTGACCAGAGATTCTTGGAGGATGTGCTTGAGCGGTACTATTCCGCCATACTTGATTTTGCGTATTTTGGGCATTCTATTCGCATGATTGATTTTGATGATTGAGTTTCATGATATTTGTCTTCATTGACCATGGTTGCACCTGCTAAGTATTTACGATTTTTGCACAGTTGTTTCACTTGATATCGTTTACGTGCCTTAGTTTCTCACTTTTATGATTTTATGTGTTTCATACAGTTGAGTTGATTTTGTGCGTATGTACGCACACGATTTGGTTTTTGCACTCGGTATAGTTCATATATGCTTGCAGTGCAGTGTTACGTACGTTGTGCATTTAGATGCACTGGACTTCGATTTCGATTGTGATGTTCGATATTTGTTTTGTGCACCCTGTGCACCTGATTGGATTTTCCGCATGTTCGGCGCTTGATATTGGATTTCATGATTTCGTGCATGATGGATGCACCTGATTTGGATTTTCGCGCATGTTGGGTGCATGTTTTGAGGTGCGATTTTGGTGCACCCCAGATGCACTAAATCGAGATCCTCCGTGCATGTCAGATGCACCTGATTTTGCTGTCAGGCACCCACGTTGCCTATGACAGATGCTTCGTGCACACCCGATAGTCACGTTCCATACCCTGCGGGTCGACATCCGATAAAATTGGAACGATACAGAGAAGATTAGCATGGCCCCTACGCAAGGATGACACGCATAACATCTGCCAATCTGCTGACGACTGCCTCTGCACTGCGCGCAAAAAGGATAGACTACCCCCGGGCCTCCTACTCAACGCATCTGCCACCACATTCGCCTTGCCTGGGTGGTATAAGATCTCGCAGTCGTAGTCTTTCACCAACTCCATCCAACGACGCTGTCTGAGGTTCAGGTCTCGCTGCTGAAATATGTACTTTAAGCTCTTGTGATCGGTGAATATCTGACACGACTCGCCGTATAGGTAATGTCGCCAAATCTTCAGTGCAAAGACCACTGCAGCCATCTCCAAATCATGAGTGTGGTAGTTCTGTTCATGCTTCTTCAACTGCCGAGAAGCATAAGCGATCACCCGGCCATGCTGCATCAATACGCATCCTAATCCCACTCGCGAAGCATCACAGTAGACAACAAATCCGCCTGATCCCGAAGGCAAAGATAATACCGGCGCCGTAGTCAAACAAGTCCGTAGCTGCTGAAAATTGCGCTCCCACTCCTCTGTCCAGACAAAAGGAACTCCCTTCCGGGTCAAACCGGTCAACGGTGCAGCTATACGGGAGAAGTCCTGAACAAAACGCCTGTAGTAGCCCGCCAAGCCTAGAAATCTAGGGATCTCAGTAACCGATGTAGGTCGGGGCCACTGCTGAACAGCCTCAATCTTCTTCGGGTCCACACAAATGCCGTCTCTCGTAACCACGTGACCCAAGAATCCGACGCTGTCCAGCCAGAAAGCACACTTGGAGAACTTCGCGAACAGCTGGTGCTTCCTCAGAGTCTGTAACGTAATCCGCAAGTGCTGCTCGTGCTCCTCTCTGCTCCGGGAGTACACCAAGATATCGTCGATAAACACGATGATGAACAAGTCAAGATACGGCCTGAATGTACGGTTCATCAAATCCATGAATGCTGCTGGGGCGTTGGTGAGTCCGAACGACATCACCAAAAACTCGTAGTGGCCGTAGCGCGTGCGGAAAGCTGTCCTCGGTATATTCTCCTGTCGAACTCGCAGCTGATGGTATCCTGATCGCAAGTCGATCCTCGAAAAATACCCCGCACCCTGAAGCTGGTCGAACAAATCATCAATGCGCGGCAACGGATATCTGTTCCGAACGGTAACTTTGTTCAGCTGGCGGTAGTCGATACATAACCGCAAACTTCCATCCTTCTTCTTGACAAACAGGACCGGAGCACCCCACGGAGAAACACTCGGTCGAATAAGCCCCTTATCTAACAAATCCTGCAACTGATCCTTCAGCTCTCGAAGCTCTGCCGGGGCCATCCGATAAGGCGGTATAGAAATAGGCCCCGAGCCGGGAATCAAATCAATGCAGAACTCAACATCGCGCTCAGGCGGTAGCCCAAGTAGCTCATCAGGGAAAACATCAGGGAACTCACAAACTACCGGAACCCGGTCCAACGGAACCTCTGCAGCTCGAGTATCACAAATAAACGCTAAGAATCCCTGACATCCCTTCCGCAAGAGCTGACCAGCGCGAAGAGACGAAATTAAGCTGGGAAGGGTGGCACTGCGGTCTCCCTGAATCACAAGGACTGGCTCTCCCGGAAAGCTAAATCTGACTGCCTTCTCACGGCAGTCCACCGAAGCATAACAAGTGGCTAGCCAATCCATGCCCAGAAGCACATCAAAGTCCAACATATCGAGGAGAATCAAATCAACTGATGAATCCCTCTCCCCGATACGAACGGAATACAAACGAAATACAAACCGAGCGTCAAATGACTCGTCTACCGGAGTAACAACAACAAGCGGATGATCTAACGACGACGACTCACGGCCCAACATCGGTGCAAAGTGTGTAGAGACGTACGAATGTGTGGAACCTGGGTCGAATAATACCCGTGCGTCGAAAGAACAAACTGGCAAGGTACCTGTCACAACGGCATTGGATGCCTGCGCATCCTGCGGTGTCAAAGCAAAAACTCGGGCCTGTCCTCCACCGATAGCGGGCTGACCTCGACCTCGGCCTCTGCCTCCTCGTCCTCTCTGAACAGGACCGCCGCGTCCACGGCCTCTGGGTGCACCTAACTGGCGTGGAGCATCGCCGGTGGTAGGAAGTAGGGCTCTCTGAGGAGGGGGTGGTGATGGTGGTAGGGTCACATGCGGAACTGTCACGGCTCCCTGTCGTCTCGCCGGACAGTCTCTGACAAGATGGTGTAAACTCCCGCACCCAAAACACCCTGGCGACGGCTGCTTCCCCTGGGGATAAGAACCATATAACTGTCCCCGCCCAAATCCTCTGCCAGGCCTATCTCTCGGAAAGAATCTGGCGTGCTGCCTCTGAGACGGTACATCGGTGCGAATCCTCTTTGGCCCAGAAACGGCCGAAGTCCGTGATATGCGTGCCTCCATCCGCAATGCCGTATCCATAGCAGCTGAATAAGTGTCGTAGTGCCGGGCGCCAATGGCAAGATATAGCTGGGCATCAAGTCCCTATACGAACCTCTTCACCATCTTCTCCTCGGTATCCACCAAATACTGAGCATATCGGGATAACTGCGTAAACTGGACGTCATACTCAGACACCGTCATCTCAGGTGTCTTGACTAAGGCCTCGAAGCTACGAGCTCTGGCGTCACGAACGCTCTCTGGAAGGAAACGGGCTAGAATGACCGTTGTAAACTCGACCCAAGTCATAGGCGGTAGACCTGCAGCTCGACCTCTCAAGACAGACTCCCACCATGTCTGCGCGAGACCCTCTAGTCGGAAACTTGCAAGCTCTACCCATCGATCATCCGAACATCTCAGCGAACGGCAGATCCTGGCTAAACTGTCAAGGAACGTCTGTGGGTCCTCCGCTGCCTCGGTGCCGGTGAATACTGGAGGTCTCAGCCTCATGAAATCCTGTAGTGAAATCGGGATGGTCACGGTGGTAGTAGTAGGAGCAGGTATCATGGTCGTCTGTGATGTAGTAGGTACGTCATCCGGTCTCGGTGTACGACTGGCTGCAACTAGGGATCCTACCATCTGACGTAGCTCCTGCATGCCTCCCATCATCTGTCGCAACTCCTCCATACCAGTCTCGAGCCTATCCATATGGCCTGGGGAAGGTAGATCGGTCTGTCCCTGCGGCGTAGGCATACCACCCTGCTCAGTCCTAGTCTCGGACGAGCCAGCTCGAATCTCGTCTCTGGCGGCAGCCCTCTGTGCCCTCGTAGCCTTCGGCGGCATAGTGACTGGTACAGGAAACAGGACAGTAAGAACAGTGCAATAGGATGATAGAATACACGGAATTGAAGAAGGAATTTTCAAGCAAGTATACCCTAAAGTCACTTAGGCGGAGTACCATATCGCAAGTATGCCGCGGACATACGCACGCTACGTTACCCTGCTTAAGTCACTTACTCCATCTACCAAGGGTCATCCTACACTCAAAAAGGTAAAACCTATCGCTCTGATACCAACTTTGTCACGACCCGCAGGGTACGGAACGTGACTGGCACTTAAGTTTACGAAACGTCTAAAGACGTCCGTAAAGTAAGTAAGCCAAAGCCCAGAAAACATAACCAATTAAGCAAAAGAGTGAAGAAAACCCAATCAGTTGAAAGCGAGTTTATCAAACAAGTCATGTAAAACCCTTTTTTAAAAACAAAACAAATTTTTCCGAAAATTTCGGCAGAGTCTCCTTTGTAAATACTGACCCCCAAGATGGGTATAACAAAAATATATATGAATCCAACAAAATAGGGCATCCCCAAGCGGGAGCTAGCTCTTCGCCACAACATGCGAAATAATCATAATGAAGCATAGGAAAACAGCATGTCGACTCAAGTGAGCTCGACCCCAAAATACAGCATAAAAGTCTACAAACCTCACAGTATCATCTCTAGGTCAATATACAATAATACTGGTAGAAACAGTAGATGGAGTACACTAGATACAAAGAATATACAAGGTGGTACAAAAATAATAACATAACCCACCTATGAGCAAAATCTCGAGTCCAGGCAAAAGAGGCAAAAGAAGCAAGCGCACCCGCCGCTACTGTACTGACGGAGCGGACCTGCAAAAGGCTATGGCACAACGGGGGTGAGTTGCCAACTCGTGAGTAATAAATAACATCTACACAGGCTATCGAATGCATGCACACAAGCATCCTAGCATCTAAATACAGGTAAGGCAGGACATAATGGCAAGTATGTATGCAATATGGATATACTAGCAGGTATGAATACAATGCGAATCAACTCGTGATCTGAATGTGTAAGTATAAGAAATCATGTTTTTTCCCTTTAAGAATGTCTTTTGAAATACCAGCACAATACCAAACATAAGGTTTCATATCAAGAACGACGCGAAACCCAAACGAAACTACTAAAGTTCACTAGCTAGGTACAACGTGCACAAGGTGCGCGGAACACACGCGAAATTCGCAAAAACTGCCAAAAATCGCCGATTTGGTCGCCCGACAAAACTAAAACCCGACTACTCAAAACTCCGCACTCACGCATCCTAAACGTCATAGGAGATGCTAAAAACATCCCCAAGGTATCACAAATAATTCACCAATTAATTTTAATAAAGACCTAGTAAGCACAAAACTAGCAATTTTGGTGCAAATATCGAAAATTAGCGATACGGTTATCACAATCCAACACAATATCCAACCACACAACAAGCAATCTAAAAACACTATAATTACAACACATTAGCAAAGATTCAAAACCTATTTTCCATAAACAACCATTACTTGAATTATATAACTTAGCAAATCTTAATCCAAACTATATATGAAAACCTTAAATTAACACTAATTTATAACTCAATTAGCAAGTTAACCTTCTAGATTAGGTTAGCAAAACAACTAGATAACAAATTAGATTTAATCAACTACATAATGGTTTCTAAACCCTAATTCAATTCAAACCATTCACTAAAAAAAAACAAGATTAGAAATTAGCAATGAAATTTAACACTAAAACAATTTCATTCAAGGAATCAAACCATAAGTATATAAATGGGTCAAAATTATACCTCAATTTGAGATCTAGCAAGAATAAATTTGCTCCAAATGATGGCCTCAAGCATCAAGATCCAAGCTAGGGAGGTGAAGGAAAAGAAAGATGAAGGATGGGTTTAATTTGTAAGCTTGAAATTGCAATTTTGTTGAATTAAACATGAAGAATTTTGAAGAAATGAAAAGAAAAGAGATGAAGAGGAGGGGGTGCAGGTTTCGGCCAGATGAGGAAAGGGGAGGGTGTGGGTGTGTGGGGAAAAGTCATGAGTCAACTCTCCCAAAAGTCAATGCACCATACCTCATCAACTATATTTAAAATCAATTCATAAACCAACTAATTCAACACATGAAACAAACACAAGGTGAGGCCCGAAATTTCTGGACCTGAACAAGGTGGGGCTGTCCTAGGGTTGAGGGAAGAGAGAGAGGGGTTTTACAAAAGAAATTTTATGCAAAAAGACCTCCTACAAGTCAAAAATTGCAAGTTTTAGCTTAAAATTCAATAATTTCGCTTCCTATAATAAAAATTAGTTAAAAATCAAAATAAAATACTAAAAATTTATGTTACAACTAGATTTTAATTATCATAATTTTAAAGATTAAAATTAGCCCGGAAAAATTTGTATTTATCGCTAATTTAATGTATTTTCTTACCGGCTTAAAATAATATTAAAAAAATTGAAAAATTAGGGAAAATTTTTAAACAACCAGAATTTCATAATTAACTCATTAGCTACTAAAAACAAGCAATTACCTATCCATTTTAGGTATAATTAGCCCTAAACTGCAAAAAACGAGAAAGACGATTTTCGGAAAAATACCGAATTTTCACCGATTTTCAGGAAAACACCAAAACGACTTTTCAAGACGCTACACCGATGCACTTAGATCTTGTTTCTGTGCACTTGTATGGCACGTATATGGATTTTGATTTCCGTGCGCACCAGACGCATGTAGTATTCATACGCGTATTTTGGGATTGATTTCTTATAGAGCAGTACGTTTTTATGATATTTGCTATGTGTTTTCGTACTGAGCTGGACTAGTCAGAGGTTAGTACCTGAATTTATTTTGCATGCATTGATAGCTATCGAGGGGAATTCCAAAAGAGAGCTATAGTCTCAGTATTTATCTACGTGTCTGATATGCACGAAACGTTTAAAACAAGGAAACCCTTCTAAATTGTTTCGAAAACGGCGGAACGTACATTTTAAATAAAAGGTATATATGTATATGGTTATTTTCTTATGATAGACGTCTACCACTGTGCAGTGTTATGCGCATTGCACAACGACTTTAAAAAATTTGGCATGCATTTCCTTCGGATATTTACATATATAGATTTGATATTTACGTGTATAGTTTCGAGTTACATAGTATTGGTTTTGTATTGGATTTGACATTTGTGTCTTTACCATGACTCCGATGATTGCGAGATGCTTGACGGAGTTTTGATTTTGAGTTATATACTCATTTTTCATGCGCATGCGCTGCGCTACGATTTGTTTTATTTATTTACGATTTCGGAGCCCCGACGACTTGATGGTTTTGCTTAGATGTTTTAGTATTTGGGGGGAGTTTTAATTTAAATTCGGGGATCGAATTTCTTTAAGGGCGGAAGATTGTAACGTTTTGAAAATCGTTTCGGTGAAATTTCGGAAAATCGGTAAAATAAGGGTGTTTTCTGTAAAAAGTCAAAATACAAGTATTTTTATTATAAAATTAAATATACATATTCTATCTATGAAATTGCTAGTATTTGGTGTTTATTGAGCCACTGGTGAAATTTCAAATTTTCTGAATTTTTTTTTCCGAAATTAATTATTTTAATATTATTTTAAAGCGTTCCTAATACATTTAATTAGGGAAAATTACAAACTGGAATGAGTTGAAACAAATTTTGTGCATCATAACACATTAAAGAAAATTTTATCATGTGGTTTTTGAAATGAAATGACTTGCCAAAATGGTTAAGAAAATATCGAAAAAATGGCTTAATTAGCGAAATTAGTGTTAATGGGAATTGGGGTAATACATTTATCTTTTCCCTAACCCACACACCCACACCTCACCCTCTCTACCTCTCCCCATGTGGCCGGCCCCACTTGAAAGCCCCTCCCCCTCTCTCTCTCTTCAATCACCTCACTTTCAAGAGAAAAGAAAAAGATAAAAGTAAATGGGTGGACTTTGACTTTCCCCCACTTTCTCCACCTCACTCTCTCTCCTCCCTCACACCCCCACATTTCCTGGCCGAAATTCTGCAGGCCAACATTATCCCCCACCCTTTCCCTCTTCTCCTCTCTTTTTCCATCAAAAAAATTGTCAAAAATCAAGTAAAACCTCACCGAAATCAAAATCCGACTCCTACCCATTTTCCCTCATCTTCTTTAGCATGGATCTTGGTGCAAGGATTTCAAATTGGAGGTCTAGATTTCAAGTTTAATTCATGGTTGTGAGGTATAACTTTTGACCCATTGTTCTTTTTGGTTTAAATTCCTTATTGAAGCTCGTTAGGTGCTTAATTTCGGTTTAATTGAAAGTTATGGGTTTGCAAGAGAAGGTTTAGATTAGGGTTTGTGAAAAATCTAATTAGGCTTTTGTGTTGTGAAACTATGGTTGTGGGAGGTATTTGCCATATTAATATTTTGTTAAATCAAATTAAGTTGCTAATTTGTTTTTTGTTGATTTAAATTGTGATATTTATATAAATTGTAAACTAGGTTTTTAAAATAATTATATTCTTGTGAGATAAAATTCAAATTAAGGTTGCATGTCATTATAAATATTATATTGAGTGGTTTAATGCTTTTAGTTCATGAAAATCCAAGCTAAATTGTTGTTTGTGCATTTTTGCTATAAATTGTTAAAAATTGGGTATTTTGTAAACTAGAATTTTGGGGTTAATGGAATTTAATGACCTTAAATTATGGAAATTATTTTTATGACTTATTTAAGTTATTTAATAAGTATTATGGCTGCTAGATTTGTTTAAACGTTGAGTTTTGTACTAAAACGGGTAATTTTTGCTTGCTAGATTTTCGGAAAAATGGCTTTTAAGGTGAATTTGGGGTTTTTGTGAATTTTTACCTATTTTATATTATAATTAGTGTTCGTGAATGCGCAAATGAGAGTGTTTGGATTTTTCTCGATGGTTTGACGTTTGTACATCGACATCGAGGGTTGGTTTGGCTATTCTTGCCTGCGTAGGCGATAGGTTTTGACCTATGCGTGATACGCGTGCCGATTTAATTTTCGTATGCCGTTTCGATTTCGAATTTGGTTTTAATGCGATACTGTACGTTATGATATGTAGGTACCCCATGTGGACTTCGAGACGACAAGCAAGCGCGTGGCGACGTCGGCACCGGCGAGCGAGGACCAGGTGAGTAGATTTATATCTACGGGGAGAAGTCGGGTGGATGACGTATAGCACCCCCGCAGTTCGTGGTAATGTATACGAATACGTATACACACATATATTTGGATTATATATATTATGTTGATATGAGACTTGATGACAAAGGTAGATTCTAGGTGTTCATGGATTAGTTTAGTGTTAGTTGCGAAACCCTAGAGTAGTTGTTACACCCACACACGCACGCACACACATGCATACATCTATGTTATTACCTTTACGTATATGGGGAGATGTGTTTATGTGCTCACCTGGGTATGGTACTAGGTGTTCACATACTGGATTTGCGGATGATACTTGGGATTGAGATGAGTCGATGAGATTTGAGTTGAGGCCGTGAGATCGGTGATATGGCAGGATTCGTACTTAAGATACGTCCTGATGTTATAGCGAATCTTTGGATGACAATGCCATGTGAATAGTGATATTAGTAGTGTAGTAGACGTAGGTCAGTACCCCAGATGATGATCTTGATAAGGAGGATACCAGATGAACAGTGTGATGAGTATGATATTGACCCGTATCCAGATTTGGGGATGCGGTACGACGAATTTACGTACGAGCTATATATTGATGATTGATCCACACTCTTGACTTGGGATGTCTGATTATAGATATGGTATCGGATATGATATTATTGAGGCGGGATCACCGACTAATATATTTACAGGTATGTATACGTATCGACTCAGATGTTAGGTGGTTTCCTTACCTGTAGTTCAGCTTGTTAGTTCAGCCGTATAGTTTAGTGTAGTTGTTAGATTAGATTACACTCCTACCTATTTCAAAACTAACGAATCGTGGGTATTTTAAAAGATAGGTCAACGGATTCTATGGATATTTCAAAAGACGTATCTTTTCTTAAAAACTCCGTAGCCCTTATTTTCAAAACACCGCGATTCGTGTTATTTCAAAAGGCACTATTGTAGGACTTATATTAGGGTAATGCAGTTTAGTTATCGTTGTGTCTAGTATTCAGCTTCCGCATATTATTGTTGTTGCTCCGCATCGCATACTTATTGTAATTCATATTTCATTATTGATATATGCTGTTAGGACACCATCACCATTACCGATGATGCGTATGTACCACGTACACTTACTTGCCGGCTCACACACATCTTCATCGGTAATTGCCATGTCACGTACACTTAGAAAATACTATTACATTGACATAGCCTGTTAGCTAATAGTTTAGACATGATATTAGTGTACTTGCCTTATATGCTAGTTTAGACGTTGTAGTTATTACCTGCTACTTCATGCATGTTATTATTCACTGTTATGCCGCATTTATGGATTCTCATGCATATATTCACTATCTTACGTGCTATTGAGGTTTTGGATTCGGATTTCCATGAGATTTTCTGGATTTGGGGGAAAACCGCAAAACTTATACAAACTTCTTCTCTCTGTTTAAATAAAAAGCGCGGTTTTCCGATGATGTATGTGTCGTCCACCATGAGTTTGCTGATGGATTTCGAGACCCGAGTTCGAGGAGTGGAGGAACCGTTTCGGGTGCATGGTGGACCCGGTGCGGTACCCCGGGGCAAAAGGATCGTGTTGTTGACGTTAAGCCTGGCAGGGGAGCACTACCGACCGGTGATTTTACCCGACGCGTCGGATATCCGGAGGATACCATCGTAGTCTTGAGATGGATGGTTGGGGTCAGTCTGGACTGACGGTGCCCTAGATATTGAGATTTGAGACATTGAGATTTCGAGATATTGAGGTACTGAGATTTGATGATCCAGGTCAGTCCGGGTAGCCGGAGCCTGAGATATTGAGATATGTGGATTTATGTTTTTGTGTCGATGCTAGACATGGTTTATACAGATTTCCTTATGATACCTCATTTTTTTTTTTAAATACAGAAATCTCACTGAGTTATGAAAGCAGTTTCTTCAGTACATGTACTCTGTTTTCATGCATTCATACATCATCCATACGATATATTGCTATCTGAGGTACTGACACGAGCACTTGGTATTACTGTTGTTTAGAGGTATACCCTAGCCATTGTTATAGGCCGCTGGTTATATATTTGAGGATATATATTGATCGTATGACCTAGGATTGCGTCATACATGCGATTCCTGTTCGTAGATGTATTATATTCACGAGTTGGCAAATCACCCCCGTTGTGCCCCAGTTTCTTGCAGGTTTTGCCGTACAGGTTTCATTACGGCTTTGCTGGTACTGCTTCCTTCGGGTGACTTGCTAGTAGGTGGGTTTATGTGTATCGTACCTATCATTATACATTGTATATTATTATTCAGTTGTATCTAGAAGTTCCATCAACCAAACATGTATTTATTTTGAGATAGAGACCAGTGATGTTATTCTTTCGACCTTAGAGTCGCGCGATGTATTTCTATGGATTTCTTGCTGTTTTGAGTTTCCTTTTGAGTTTGATCCTCGCCCTTGGCTTTGTATATTATATTGCTTGTGTGGTTTTGACTGTCGATTGACGAAGAGCTAGCTCCCGCTTGGGGATGCCTTTTATTTATTTCGTATACTATTCATGTTGTATCCTGTTTGGGAGCCAGTATTTACAGAGGAGACTCTGCCGAAATTTTCAGGAAATATTTGATGTTTTTAAAACCGCATAATTCGGCTTATGCTATTAAAACTACTTGATTTTAAATTGGTTTTCCTTCACTCTTCTACTTTTCTTGGTTTGGATTTCTGGGTTTTCGGCTTACTTAGATTACGTACGTCTCGAGACGTTTCTTAGTTTAAGTGCCGGTCATGTTCCGTACTTTCGGGACGTGACAGCATAGTGTTTGGTAGCTGCTGGGGTATTCATTTGGTGCATAGATAGATGTGTTGGTTTGGGACAGTCGTATTACCTTGTTGGCCTTCGTCAAGGGTATGTACGGGTGGGTTCAAATTAATAAGATAATGATGGGCAGAACTTGACATGTGACTTATGATTTGTTAGACTTCGTCAAGGTCATAAGAGCATGGGGCAAAAATCCACATCTGGAGTTTCTAAAAGAAACTGAAACTTGCTAGGTTTGCATACCATTTGGAGTTTGATGAATGTTGGTAGGATTCCTTCAACATTATCATACGATGATATTTGGATGCCGATCCTACTGTGAGTACATGCTACTTATCAGGAGATTCATCACTTAACGATCAATGCTATAAACCAAGTAGGTGCCTAGAAAGGTGTCAGAGGGGCTACGCCCCCAGAGAAAAGAGTTTCTTTAATTAAGGAATTTCGCGAAAGCGTTGGAAAACCTCCCTCGAAGTATCGACACTGACCTGGCTGAACGGTTAAGCAAGTATTGTACGGTGAGAATTGTCTTTACTAATTCTTCTTTTATGGTTTAAGGAAGGATTCGAGAAACAGTGGGAGCCATCCTGTTTAGATAAATTAAAAACCACTCTAAACTTGCAAGAGCATCATGCTAAAGTGTTTTCTTCTCTCTCTCTTATTTGCAGCGACCTTGTGACCACGACTAGGTTACATCTAGATAACAAATTGACTGAATCTGACTTATATGACTGGCAATAGTCTGTCCAGATGTCCATTGCCTATGACAAGCTGGACCACCCTATTACTACTCAAGATCCCGCCGTCCCAGGTCCAGTTTCCACCGTCGCGGATATGGATATCCGCCAGACAAGGGAAAAGGATAAAGCGAAAGCCAAGTGCCTCGTGTTAGCTTCAATTGATGGTGTATACTAGAAGCAGCACAAGAAGATGGACTCAGTTTTCATCTTTCTCCATAACAAAGATTTATATGGAGAGCAATCTCATATCGCAAGATATGAGACCTCGAACGAATTAATTCAAGCGAGAATGGCTGTCGGGTCATCTGTAGGGGACAACGTCCTTACAATGACTAGCTATATTGATGAGCTCCAGGACCTGAAAACCACGTTGCGAAACAGGTCAGATACTGACTTGATTCTACAGTCTCTTCCTTCTACCCTGAAGGAAACCAGGGAAGTAGAAAGAAAGAGAAGGGAAAAAGGTTCGGGAATGAATGTAGTAAAAGAGGGACATTCCTATTGTTATGGGATTGGGCATTGGTAGAATGATTGCAGGGCTTTTGAAGCCAGTAGCAAGGATACAAAGCATGTTGTGGCTTCAGCCTCAAGTGTATTTGAGAACTGTATGTCAATTAACTCTGTTAGTTATATGTATGCCCTATAGGCCATTACTGTACATACGATGTATATTGTAGTGGATGCTAGGATATATATAGGGAGGACTTTCTTGCTCGACATGATAGTATGCTATCTGGTTGTACTTTATCTTAACATGTACTCTGATTGTCTCTATATTACATGTTGATAAAGCCCTTAGGATATGTACTCGACTACTGGGACTATGATGAGATCATACTAGTGGGGCCACGGTAGTCGACGAGTATATCCTATAATTGTTCCTAGTCGTGGGTGTATCGAGACAGGGCATCGATGCACCAGAGTAGACTAGCGTATACGCATCTTGACCCATATGATGGGCGATGGATGATCCCATATCCATCGGTGTTTGACATCAAGGATGGTGTACGGGTGCTCAGTGGAGACTGGGTACACTGGACGGACTCGCCGAGAACTCCCAGATGGTATTATACCATACGTCAGATGGCAGCTCTCCGGTGACACTGGTACAGAGTAGTCTGTCGACCCGAGATCGTCATAGAGTCATGTGTGATTCCCACTGTGCTTTGATTTCCATCATACCACGTCCAAGTGGGCGTGCAAAAAGGTGGCTTTTGGGTACAGTCCCGAATCACATGGAGGCAATGAGCGATAGGAGGGGATTCGTCTCTCCCGGTATAGGGAGTTGATGTTGTGCTGTGTTCGATTGGCTATAACCGGAAATCCCTGGCCAGGGTTGCTGAGATTTACTGGTAAGTGTTATCAGTAGTTTCTCGAACTGTTATAGACCTCATATCGACACGACTTATCGAGCTACTGGGGTCTGATGTTTACCACCCCTAGGCGAGATATGCGACATATCAGACGACGAGACCGGACTGTACGGGAGTGTTACTGTTTGGATTCACAGGAGAAGTTACAGGCTTGCTTGTTGATCTTCTGAGCGCTCAATACCTGGGTAGCTGTTACGTTTAGCTGACCGCTTGCAGCTTGCGGGTGTTTGATATGATCATCACCTACTGCCGGCGTATTGACGATTCTTTAGAGTCATACACAGAGGTTTCTTGACTCAGGCAAAACGGAGTAGGGGCACATATGTGATATGTGCGGGACCGAGGATAATGCGATATGTGATACCGTATTATGTTCTCGCGATATTTGATATCAGCCGGGTCATCGGATCAAGTGTTGATTCGATGAATCGGTACGGATAAATATTAGTCGGTTATATGCGATATAGCTGGATTGTCGGATCAAGTGTTGATTCAATAATTTAATGTATAATAATATATATGATATATTAAAAGACATTAACTATTATTTGCTCACTAAAAGATTCTTTTTCTCACTCGGGTAATACATTGATATATATGCGATATATGTTAATTGTATTATTTTATTTTGTTACGATAAATATTGTATATGTGATATATAATATTGTAACATGATATGATAAATAATGCAACTTATTTAGTAAAGATTAATCATGATTAGGGTTTGGATTAGGGTTAAACTTTCTAGATGTTTCTAGAAGGTTTCCTTTTTGTTTTGTGAAAGATATTTGTGTGTGACTCATTCTTAACTCAACCCAAACCCTAACCCTTGGTCAATTCTCTACAATGGTTAAGTGAACCATGGTTGCATAATTCTATCATATCTCCTTTTCCTATTCATCACAAAGAGATAATTGATTATTCATCATCTTCTTCCTTCTTCTTCTTTGCTTGAAAATGGTTTCTTGCTTTGATTTTGTGATGGATAAATGTGAGAAAAATATAAATAAAGAGAGCAAAAATCCTACTTCATCATCCTCATCTTCCCTTGCCATTTAGATGAGGGTGTTCACATCATTTCATGAGTGTTAGCTTGTGTTAAAGAAACTTCGAGGTAGATCATCTTAGTATCGAAGATCGGAAGCAAAGGTTGCGTCTTTCTCTTCGTGGAACTTCTCGAGAGCCCGGAACCCGATGATCGCAGCGAAGGGATCACAACACGGAGCATATGAAGTGAAGGACCGGATCTACAAAGGTTGTAATCCCTCTCACTTAGTGTTAAAATGTTTAGCATGCTTGTTTTCGCCTAATCTCTAGTTTAAAGTTCCGTATTCGGGTTGTTCGGCACGGCTAATTTTTGAATCGGGCATGGTTGATTCCTCGTAGAACCTTGTGCGCGTGCCTGGCAACCCTACAAACTCTACTTCCTGGGTACTAGATACCGGAGCAGAATCTCATATCTGTAATTCATTACATTCTTTGAGAAACCGTAGAGTTATGAAGGTAGGTGATTTGTCTCTAAGAGTTGCAAACGGACTGAGCGTGGACGCTGAATCCGTGGGAGAATATCGCCTAGGTCTGACAAGTGGGCAGATATTGATTCTACGTAACTGTCTGTATGTACCTAGTATGACTTGTAATATCATATCAGTGTCCTCACTTTCAAAAGAGGGATATGATTTTACATTCGTAAGCGATGTAGTTAACATCCACCTAAATCAAGTTCTGATTGGGTCAGGTACATTGGATAACGGTATATAAGTATTAAGTCAAGATCAGGTTTTCAATGTCCAGAACACACTTAAAAGAAAGTCTCCAGAAATAAATCAGGCTTTCTTATGGCATTGTAGACTAGGTCACATCAATGAAATACGATTAACTAAGTTACATAGAGAAGGATACTTGAATCCGTTCGAATATCAATCTTCTGCTACATGTGAATCTTGTCTCATGGGAAAGATGACCAAGACTCCGTTTACTGGACACGGAGTAAGAGCAAGCGAGCTCTTGGGACTCATACACAGTGACGTATGCGGTCCAATGTCTACACATTCGAGAGGTGGTTATTCCTACTTCATTACTTTTACGGATGATTTCTCTAGGTATGGACATGTCTTCTTGATAAAACATAAATCTGAGGCCTTTGAGAAATTCCAAGAATACAAGAATGAAGTGGAAAACCAAAAAGGCAAAAATATCAAGACACTGAGATCTGATCGAGGTGGTGAATACTTAAGTGCCGAGTTCCTGGGTTACTTAAAAGAGAATGGAATTATCTCTCAGCTTACTCCTCCATACACACCACAACATAATGGTGTATCGGAAAGGAGAAATCGAACCCTATTAGATATGGTTCATTCCATGATGAGTAAGGCTGAGTTACCGCGATCTTTCTGGAGTTATGCGCTAGAATCAGCTGCATATCATTTGAACAAAGTTCCAACCAAGACTGTGCCTACCACACCATATCAGATATGGAGTGGGAAGAAACCCTATCTTCAGTACCTGAAGACATGGGGATGTCCAGCTTTTGTAAAAAGGAAGCATCCGGACAAGCTCGATGCACGCTCGGTACAGTGTAAGTTTGTGGGATATCCAAAGAACTCCAAAGGGTATTATTTCTATTGCGCAGAGGAACAAAAGGTTTTTGTTTCTCGTCATGCCCATTTCTTAGAAGCTGAATTTTTAGAAAATCAGAAGAATGGGAGCGCAGTAGAACTGGAAGAAATTCCAGAACCACAAACTACTACTGAAAGTATGGTAGAACCAGAGGTTTCAGAAGAAAGGGACATCCCAACGCCACTCCGTAGGAGTAGTAGACCGTCTCATCCACCTGAGAGATACTACGGTTTTCTCATAGATGGGGATAGAGAGGATTGCGTCATTGATGATGATGACCCTACTAGCTTCCAGTAAGCCATTTAGAGCGGCGACTCGGTAAAATGGCTGGATGCAATGCGGATCGAAATGGAGTCCATGTACACTAACAAAGTATAGACTTTGGACTTTGCTCCAGATGGGGTAAAACCCATAGGATGCGAATGGATCTTCAGAAAGAAGATTGGTGTAGATGGATAGGTTGAAACCTATAAAGCTAGACTTGTTGCAAAGGGTTTCCTTCAAAGACCTGGTTTGTACTATGAAGAAACCTTTTCTCCAGTAGCTATGCTAAAATCCATTAGGGTCCTTCTTGCTATTGCAGCCTTCCACTATTATGAGATCTGGCAGATGGACGTAAAGACAGCCTTTCTAAATGGAAATTTGGAAGAGAGTGTCTATATGGATCGGCCAGAGGGATTCAATCAGAGTGGGAGCAGCGGTAAAGTATGCAAGTTGCTTAAGTCCATTTATGGAGTAAAGCAAGCATCTCGGAGTTGGAACATCTGTTTTGATGTTGCTGTCAAAGAATTTGACTTTATCAAAAATCCAGATGAACCATGCATATACAGAAAGATTGTAGGGAGAGCTGTAGTATTCCTCATCTTGTACGTGGATGACATTCTCCTAATAGGAAATGATATTCCTATGTTACAATCAGTCAAAAGATTCTTGTCACAGAAATTCTCCATGAAAGACCTAGGAGATGCCACCTACATTCTCGGGATCAAGATCTATCGTGATAGATCTAAAAGGATGTTGGGACTTTCACAGTCCAGGTACATAGACACCATATTGAAAAGATTCAGTATGGAAGATTCTAAGCGCGGTAACCTACCGGCTTGTCACGGAATCACCCACTCCAAAGAGATGTCTCCCAAGACTGATTTGGAAAGAGATCGCAAGTCGATTATACCCTACGCTTCAGCAGTAGGCTCTATAATGTATGCGATGTTATTAACCAGACCAGATGTAGCATACGCATTGAGCGTTGTAAGCCGGTATCAAGCAAACCCAGGGGAGAATCACTCGATAGCAGTGAAGACTATTCTCAAGTACCTGAGGAGGACTAAGGAGATGTTCTTGGTGTATGGCGGAAAAGACCTCCAGATGGAGGCCTTTGCCGACTCTGGCTTTCAGAGTGACAAAGATGACTCCAAGTCCATGTCGGGTTATGTCTTTACCCTCAATGGAGGGGCGGTCTGTTGGAAGAGTTCCAAACAAGAGACCGTTGCTGACTCAACGATGGAAGCAGAGTACATAGCTGCTTGCGATGCCGCAATGGAAGCTGTCTGGATGAAGAAGTTCCTCACAGAACTTCATGTGGTTCATACCAGTGTTGATCCAATACCTCTGTATTGTGACAACAACAGCGCTATAGCTTTAGCAAAGGAACCCAGGTCCCATCAGAAGTCCAGACACATCTTAAGGCGGTATCACCTAATCAGGGAGATCGTAGATCGCCGGGAGATCGAGATGAAAAGAGTAGAGACGGAGAATAACATTGCTGATCCATTCACAAAGGCCATTCCTCAGACGCAGTTCGTGAGGCTATTCGAGATGATAGGTCTACGATATGCCAGCTCATGGCCCTAGTGCAAGTGGGAGATTGTTAGTGTATATTCCCTAGGGGCCATTATTGTATCATACTTGTATGCATATTACTTAATGGAAGCTTGGGATATTCACAGTTGTATATACAGTCTTGCTAAAATTGGTAGTATGCTACTTGGTTTGTGTCTACTTTAATATGTGCATATGTTTCTTGTAACTTATCACTTATACATATTAGTAGAGCCCATAGGATCTTTGCTTGATTACCAGCGTTGTGATGGCAGTCAAACTAGTGGGGGCTGGGTAGTCTATAAGCAACATCCTATACTTGTCCCTAGTCGTAGGATTATCGAGACTAGGCATCGATACTCCAGAGTAGACTAGTGTGTACGCTTCTCATCCCAGTTGGGGAGATGGTCTGTCCCACAGCCATCAGTATGTCGTACTGGAGATAGTATACAGGTGCTCGTTAGGTTACGGGTACACCTGACAGGACTCGCAGGGGAACTGTTGGTTGGTATTATACCTGTCGTCAGTTAACAGTTCCCAGGTGACATGAGTACAGCATAGTCCGCAGACTTGACACTGCTACTTCGCCTTGAGTGTGTCCCACTGTTCTTAGATTGTTACCCTACCACGGCTCGAAGGAGTCGTGCAAACAGGTAGTAGTTGGGTGCAGTCCCGAGAACTTGGAGGCAGTGGCGGTTAGAAAGGATTCGTCACTCCCGGTATTAGGAGTTGATATCGCGCTGTGTCAGAGAGCCATTACGCAAAGTCCCTGGCCAGGGAAAGTGAGATTTACTGGTAGGTTCCAGTAGTTTCTCAGGGTGTAATGGGCTACGCTCCGACACGACTTATACCGCTATTAGGGGACTGACGCTTGCCGCCCCTAGGCTAGATATGCGACAGTCTTAGACGAATAGACCGGACTGTACGGAGATTGTCATATCAGGCTCAGTAGGAGTTCGGATGGGTTTCCTCATCAGCCTTCTTATCGACATCTACCTGGGGACCGTTACGTACAGCTAGTGCCACTTGCGGTCTATGGTTAAACCCACTGTCAGCGTAGTTTCGAGTCTTTAGAGTACCACACAGAGAGTTTCCCTGCTCCAGGCGAAACGATATAGAGGTCGTATGGTTTTACGACAAGGGTTTGGACGCATACGTGTTTAAACGCACGTACGACATTCAGACAGTTTTTACTAGTCGACTTTGGTTTAAGCCAGTTTCTAGTATCAGGTTATTGGATTTATACAGTCTAAAGTTTTTCCGTGTTTTCACGGATTGGAGGGGTGTTCTCGTAATTTTCCGGGAAGCTTCTAGAAGCATGGTGACTTGGGGGTTAAGGTGGCATAAGCATTAATTGCTTAATGACTCATTTGTGTGATTCATCCTTGGTATTAAATGATGCATTAATTAGTTAATGAGTCATATGATGAATCACACAAGGTGAATGCATCAACAATGATGATCAATCATTTATATTATTTATTTCATAAATTGTTATGGTTGTTATATTCTAATGAGCTCATTATTCATATTGATTTCTTATCATCACATTCTCTCTCCTCAAGCTCTCTCATTCTTGAAACCCTAACCCTAACCTTTCATGTGTTGAGATCAAGGGTTAGCTAGACTAATACATCCATAACCTCACTCTATATCCCCAAGGTAGCTTAGATTAGCACATTTAGCAACCTAGTTATCTCAAGTTAGAGATCAAGCTTGGCGTAGGAGCTCTCGGGTGGATCGTCTTTGACTCGAGGAGGCCGTTGAGGTGCCGATGTTCCAAGGAGCCTACGAGGAGTGGAGGACGGCGATGAAGACCCGAAGGACAAGTAACGTGAGGTATAACTTCGAATCCGAGTAGTTAAACCTCTCGTAGTTTGCTAGTAACGGTTTAGACACGATTCATGCGCTCAAGTCCGTGTTACGAAGCTTTGATAATTGTTTTTCATATATTCCGCCTCCCCGCAAGCTCGTGGGGTGCGTGACATGGACTTACAGAGTGCCAGAGTGGAATCATTTCCGTTAGCACACCTGACTGGGCCGATGAGCCGATAGATTGCCAGATTGGTCATCTGCAGAGAAATGAGGACCTAGAGACAGAGGACACCAGACTGTGAGAAGGAGGCAAACGGATGTTCTTGCTTTGCCAGTTTTGGGCGCACCGACATTTTTTGATATTGTAGCAAGTGTACCTCAATGTCATTTGTTGCGATTTGGGTTGTGATCCGAGTATCACGCTTATATCGCTTGGATTTGAGTTTTGATGATTGAGTTTCATGAATTTGTTTTCATGCACCATGGCTGCACCTACTGGGTATTTACATTTTGTGCATATTTATTGCACTTGATATACGTTTTACATACCGTTGTGTTGGTTTATGATTTGTGCATATTTATTGCACTTGATATCGGTTTTGTGCCTTGGCTGCACGTGTTTATGATTTCGTGGATTTCAAATGGTTGATTTGATTTTATGCATATGCTACGCACTCGATTTGATTTTTGCACTCGGTATAGCTCACATATGCTTGCAGTTCATTGATACGTGTTTTGTGCACGCAGTTGCACACGTTTATGATTTTTATACACCTTGGTACACACGGTGTTGCTTTTATACGCATTTGAGTTATTGTCACGACCCAAGGTTTGGCCCGTGACCGGCACTTAACCACGTAACGTCTACAGGCGTAACGTGACCAAGTGAACCGAAAACCCAGAAAACCAAACCAGTGAAAGTATAGAGTGTTATAAGTTTTTAAAAGAAAGCACTTACTAACATGATAAGAAATCTAAGTAAACAATCACCAAGATAGTAATATACGACACCGTAGCGAAGATCAAGATCCACAAGTGGGAACATCACAGATAGAATAAACTGCAAGTACAGTCGGCTCACAACGAGCTCGACACCCGAATACAAATATAATACATCATCGTCCTCACACTGTCTCTAAGTCAAAAACATACATGGTAGATGGAGAATACTAGATACAACAATGTACATACTGAAAGATAACAGATACCGCACAAAACCCACCTATCAGAAAAAGAGCTAGTACACCAACTATGGGGGTATCTGTGTCAGAAGATGCAACCGCAGCCTGCCGCGACTATTCCGAAGGGCAACCTGCAAACACTGTGGCACAACGGGGGTGAGTTGCCAACTCGTGAATAGAGATAACATATAAAGGTAATCGCGAGCATGCACGTACTGCGCTACTCTATCATATGCCAACAGATGATATCAATATGTGATAAGCAGTATGTGCAATAATCATACAAGTACTCTATCAGGTAATGTCACTACAGGATGAGGTACAATAATAAATGCTGAGCATGGGCAATATAATATCTACACGGAATGTCAACGTGGAATATATAATCGGTGTCCATCAATTCACCCAGATCCCCCCAAATAGCTCAGGCACCGGCACTCTCATCGGCCCTCAAATCCTGTACATCTCTGAGAATCCCGAGTGCCCAACATCGGCACCCAAATATCATAAATACTCGTGCCTAGCATCGATACGCAAATCCTCATCCATCGGGCCCCGTCAGTCAGGGTCAGCCCACGGGCTCCGTCTGCGGTATCGGCCCTCGGCCCCAGCAGTACGGATCACCCCGCATCCATCTATAGACTCTGATCAGTACCCCCCGGATAACTGTCAGGTCCATCCAATCACCAGTAGGTAGTAGTCCCTCTGCCAGGCTCACCGTCTACTACACAGCGAAACCGTTCTCGCCCCGGGGTACAATACCGGGTCCACCATGTACCCATAATCGTGAAAGGTTCCTAGGCACTCTAGTAAGGTCTTACAAGGCATCGGACATGCCAATTTAAAATTTTTGGTGCCGAGAAACCCTAGACTACGGATCGTCGCTAGAATTTTCGGCGAAAAGAAAAGCTAGTTAACACTTAACTACAAGGATATGGAAGTTACAACCTTTGTAGATCCGGATATCCACCTCCACGGCTCCGCAACGAAGTCTCCTCGCTGTCCATGTTGAACCCTGGGCTCAAGCGTCGGCTTCGTCGAAGAAACGGGTGAGCTAGGTCGCCGGCTTCGTGTCAAAGACGATCTACGTCGAGGCATCGCAAGTTCAAGCTCCGACTTCACAAACTTGTGAAACTTGTGAAGAAAACACCCAAAACCACTTGGCAAGAGGTAGAGGATGAAGAAATAGGAGGTGGGTTCACTTTAGATTTGGATTTCTCTCACTAGATCTCAAGTTGCCATTAAAGTAGCAAGCTTGAAGAAGAAGAAGATGAAGATGGTTATGATAAGTTCTATTAAAAAAGAAATAGAAAAACAATACTTATCATAACTTAAACTAGGGTTAAGTGTAGAGAATAAACCATGGTCATTTGAGTGGGTTAGGGTTAAGCATGAAGACAAGAATGGTTAGCAAAGTCAAAGCTTCATGAAGCTTCAACATAAAACAAATAAAGCCACCATTCTTATCTTAATCCATTTCAAATAAATAAATAAACAAATAAATAAATAAATGAATATGCAAAACCCTAATTATCAAATTAACCATGGATTAATTTTATACACTTAACTAAATGATCAAGTATCATCAAACATGATACAAGAAGTGCACAAAAGTATATCACATATACAATGTGCAATCCAAGTGAGAAAAATCCGTTTAAAGTGAACCAATACTAGTTAATGCAAAGTAATATATTAAATATATAATTATACATTAAATCATTAAATCAACATTTGATTCAATGATCCGGTCATGTGGCACATGACCGACTAGTATTCAATGTATCGATTTATCGAATCAATGATTCGATAACTAGGTCATATCGAATATAACCAATCGAAAACATATATCGCGAGAATGAAATGCGGTATCACATACACGCATTATTCTCGGTCCTGCACATATCTCATATGCGCTCCTATTTCGTTTCGCTTGAACCAGGAAACCTCTGTGTAGGACTCTAAAGACTCGTCAATACGCCGGTAGCAGATGATGATCATATCAAGCACCCACAAGCCGCAAGCGGTCTGCTAAACGTAACGGCCACCCGGGTATTGAGCGATCAGAAGATCGACGAGCTAGCCCGCTCACACTCCTGCGAATCCGACCAGTAACACTTACCGTACAGTCCGGTCTCTTCGTCTGATATATCGCATATCAAGTCTAGGGGTGGTAAACGTCAGACCCCAATAACCCGATAAGTCGTGCCGATGTGAGGCTCGTAACGGGTCGAGAAACTACTGGTAACACTTACCAGCAAATCTCTGATCAGCCCTGGCCAGGGACTTCCCTGTTACGGCCAATCGAGCACAGCGCAACATCAACCCCCAATACCGGGAGAGACGAAACCCCTCCTATCGCTCATTGCCTCCATGTGACTCGGGACTGTACCCAAAGACCACCGTTTTGCACGCCCTCATAGACGTGGTAAGGTGGAGATCAAAGCACAGTGGGAATCACACAAGACTCTATGACGATCTCGGGTCTACAGACTAACCTGTACAAGTGTCACCTGAGAATTGCCATCTGACGTGAGGTATAATACCATCTGGGAGTTCTCGGCAAGTCCGTCCAGTGTACCCAGTCTCCACTGAGCACCCGTACACCATCTCTGATGTCAAACACTAATGGATATGGGATCATCCATCGCCCATCACATGGGTCGAGAAGCGTATACGCTAGCCTACTCTGGTATATCGATGCCCCGTCTCGATACACCCACGACTAGGGACCTTGAAGGATGTACTTATGGACTACCATGTCCCCACTAGTATGATCTGTATCATAGTCCAGGTAGTCAAGTACACATCCTAAGGGCTTTACCAACATGTAACTATAAGACAGTATAAAGAGACTAGTGTACATGTTAAGATAAAGAGTAACCAGATAGCATACTATCATATTGAGCAAGAAAGTCATCTCTATATATGTCCAAGCATCCAATATAATATACAACATCTGTACAATACTGGCCTCTAGGGCATACATACAACTAACAATCTCCCACTTGCACTAGGGCCAGCTGCTGTAGTATCGCATACCGAGCATCCCGAAGAGTCTCTCAAACTGCGTCTGGGGAATGGCCTTTGTGAGTGGATCCGCCGTGTTATTCTTCGTGTCAACTCTCCTGACCTCGAGCTTCCGGCGATCAACTATCTCCCGGATCAGGTGATACCGCCTCAGAATATGCCTGGATCGCTGATGGGACCTGGGTTCCTTGGCTAAAGCCACCGCTCCATTGTTATCGCAATACAAAGGTATTGGATGCTCAATGGATGGAACCACTCCAAGTTCAGAAATGAACTTCTTGATCCAGACAGCTTCTTTAGCAGCATCGTTGGCAGCGATGTATTCAGCCTCCATCGTCGAGTCTGCCACGGTTTCCTGCTTGGAACTCTTCCAGCTAACCGCCCCTCCGTAAAGGGTAAAGACAAAACCCTACTGCGACTTAGAGTCGTCCTTATCACTCTGGAAGCTCGAATCGGTAAAAGACTCCACTTGGAGTTCTCCGTTACCATACACCAAGAACATATCTCTAGTCCTTCGCAAGTACTTGAGAATGCTCTTCACAGCTGTCCAGTGACTCTCTCCAGGATCAGCTTGATACCTGCTCACTATACTTAGTGAGTATGCAACATCGGGTCTGGTACATAGCATCGCATACATGATAGAGCCTACTGCCGAAGCATAGGGTATCCCTTGCATGCGAGCTCTCTCCAAATCAGTCTTGGGAGACATCTCTTTGGAGAGAGTGACTCCAGAGATCGTGGGTAAGTTCCCACGTTTGGACTCTTCCATACTAAACCTCTTTAGTATGGTGTCAATGTACCTGGATTGGGACAATCCCAAAATCCGTTTGGATCTATCTCTATAGATCCTTATTCCCAATATGCAGGAGGCATCACCAAGATCTTTCATTGAGAATCTTTGTGATAAGAAGAGATTGACCGATTGCAGCATAGGAATATCATTTCCTATCAAGAGTATGTCGTCCACGTACAATACGAGGAAGACAACATTACTCTCTGCCACCTTCTTGTAGATACAAGGTTCATCTGGATTTTTGACGAAATCAAACTCTTTGATAACGACGTCAAAGCAGATGTTCCAACTCCGCGATGCTTGCTTTAATCCATAAATGGATTTAAGCAGCTTGCACACCTTCCCGCTGCTCCCACTGTCTACGAAGCCCTCTGGCTGAGTCATGTACACGCACTCTTCTAAATCACCGTTTAGAAAGGCGGTCTTAACATCCATTTGCCAGATTTCGTAATCATGATATGCAGCGATGGCAAGCATGATCCGGATGGATTTAAGCATAGCCACTGGAGAAAAGGTCTCGTCATAGTCCACACCTGGTCTTTGACGAAAACCCTTTGCTACAAGTGTAGCTTTGAAAGTCTCCACTTTCCCATCTACACCAAGTTTCTTCTTGAAGATCCACTTGCTCCCAATGGGTTTTACCCCTTCAGGAGCAACTTCCAAAGTCCATACTTTGTTGGTGTACATGGAATCCATCTCAGACCGCATTGCATCCAGCCATTTCATTGAGTCCCCACTCGTGATGGCCTGCTCGAAGCTAGTTGGGTCATCATCCTCCATGATGCAATCCTCGCTCCCACCATCCATGAGAAAACCGTAGTATCTCTCAGGTGGGCGAGGAACCCTACTAGATCGGCGGAGAGGCTGGGGTTCATCGGGAACTACGGAATCCTCTGGTTCAACCAAATCTTCTGTTGTAGTCTGTATTGCTGGAACCTCTTCCAGTTCTACCTCAATGCCACTTATCTGTTTCATAAGAAAACTTTTTTCTAAGAAAGTGGCATGTCGAGAAACAAACACCTTTTGTTCCTCGGGGTGGTAGAAGATATACCCTCGCGAATGTTTGGGATATCCAACAAACTTACATAGAACAGACCTTGCCTCGAGCTTGTCCGGATTTTGTGTTTTAACATAGGCCGGACAACCCCATATCTGAATAAAATTAAGACATGGTCTCTTGCCATTCCATATCTCATATGGAGTGGTAGGCACTGATTTGGTTGGAACTCTATTCAGTAGGTATGCAGCAGTCTCCAGTGCATATCCCTAGAAGGGGATAGGTAACTCAGCTGTACTCATCATAGAGCGCACCATATCTAATAGGGCGCGATTTCTCCGCTCCGATACACCGTTGTGCTGTGGTGTATATGGAGGAGTCAGCTGAGAGAGAATCCCATTCTCTTTTAGGAAGTCCCGGAATTCATTGCTCAAGTATTCACCTCCTCGATCAGATCGTAGGATTTTAATACTTTTTCCGGTTTGGTTCTCAACTTCTTGTTTATATTCCCTAAATTTCTCAAAAGCTTCTGATTTGTGTTTCCTCAGGAACACATATCCGAATCTAGAGAGATCGTCAGTGAATGTAATGAAGTACGAAGAACCATCCCTGGCATGTGTAGACATGGGACCGCATACATCACTATGTATCAGTCCCAAGAGTTCGGTAACTCTTTCTCCGTGTCCCGTAAACGGAGTTTTGGTCATCTTGCCTTTGAGACATGACTGGCAAGTGTCATAAGATGAAAATTCAAACGGATTTAAATATCCATCTTTATGCAACTTTGCAAGTCGTGTCGCATTGATGTGACCCAGTCTACAATGCCACAAGAAGGATTCGTTGAGTTCAGAACTCTTCCTCTTGTGTGTGTTTGTTATGCTCAGAACCGTTGATTGATTTAGAACATAAATGCCATTGCACAACGTGCCTGATCCAACCAACTTTTGGTTACGGAAAATGTTCATAACATTGTCCTGTAATACAAAATTATATCCCTCTTTACTTAATAAAGAAACCGATATAATGTTGCATATCAGGTTCGGCATGTAATAGCATTCGTTCAGAACCAATGTATTACCAGTTGGTAATACAAGGTGATATTCCCCGACAGTCTTAGCTGCAACAATTGCACCATTTCCAACTCTAATGTCTTTATCACCTTCTCCAAGTTCTCTACCTTTCCTTAGCCCATGTAACTGATTACATATATGGGATCCCGACCCGGTATCCAATACCCAGGACGTAGAGCAAATAGAGAAACAGTTCTCAGTAACGAACACACCCGAAGAAAATGCATCAACATGTACTTTCTTCATTCGGGTGGCATGGGAATCCTGGCATTCCCCTATATCCTGTTCATTCCTATAACTCTTATAAGAAAGAACGGAACCAACGTTCCCCAGCACAGTATAACATGCGGGTTCGGTCAATACATCCATATTATTATCTTGATTAAGGCATGAACTGGTCGCTACCTGGAGAGAGAGAGAAGAAAACACTTTAGCGTATGCTCGTGCAAGATCAGATTGGTTATTATCTTATCTAATCAGGATGGCTCCCACTGCTTTTTATCAAATCTTCCTCCAAACCCTAAAAGGAAAGACTAGCCGGGATTAATTACACACTACAGGTTCGCCAATCTTTCAGCCAGGCCAGTGTCGGTACTTTGAGGGAGGTCCCCCGTGGTTTCGCACGAACCTAATTAATGTAAACCTCGTTTTCCCAGAGGCGTAACCTCGTTAACACCTTTCTAGACACCTACTTGATCAGCTAATTGCAATGTGTAAAACTCTCCCAGGAGTAACTCTTACTCGCAGTGGGTATCGGGATCCAACTATCTCATAGAAGGTATGCAATCTCATTGCAAATTTCAACACTTGAAATTCCCGATAATATTTTGCCCCTAGCATCCTATGACCTTGACGGAGGCCAAACAACCCATAGTCCGCTAGTCAAGTTCAGCCCGTCATTTCCTGATTGAATTAAACCCACCCGCACGACCCTTGACGGAGGCCAAACAACGCCGTACGAATACCCTAATCCAATCGCATCATATGCTAGCAGATAAGCACTAGTTAGCTACCGTACACTGCGCCTTGACGGAGGCCAAACTACCGCAGCACGAATACTAACTAATACTTATCTGAAATGACGGAGGGCTACGCAGGTTTTTCATAAAAACCATGAGCGTAATGAACTTGATATCGTTGTAGAATCAAATGATGTTTTGAAATGGAGTGATTTTGAGGCTTTTCTAGTTTTGCTAAAGGAGTCACTCCCGGTGAAGGGATCTCGGTCCTTTCCTCGTCGAATGAGGTGCAGGATATATCATATATATCGCTGTGCAAAGCAAAAACCCAAAAGCAGTCAAAAGCAAACCGAGTGTGTAGCATCTGCCAGTTATTGCTAAAGGAGTCACTCCCGGTGAAGGGATCTCGGTCCTTTCCTCATCGAATAAGGTGCAGGGTATATCATATATACCGCTATGCAAAGCAAGAACTGTAGCTACCTGTTTTATTTTAAAATTCGATTCTACAACATCTTAGATTTATTATCTTTCATTAATCACATTATTGAAGTCCCATCATTTAAATACCTAAACATCACAGATAGATATGACGTACACTTATGCCATCCGCATTCGCCTCGATGTCCTCTCGTGCACCGTTAGGTTAGGTAACTAACGACAGAGCAGGGCAGGGCTAGCGCGGGTGTAAAACATAAGTAACGTCTATATAATATATCATATATATCATATACTAAATCCATCACAGAATCGCATCACAGATATCGCAGCAGAATAATCATATGAAATATTGGATATACTAGGACGTCCGTGTTTTCAATACGAGCCAGTATAAAACACGGATTCCACGGTCGTAACGAATAGCCAATCCCACACCCCTAGACCCCTACGAGAGCGGCAAGCAACCCTGCCAATTCTAGGGTTAGGAGACCCGGACTCGACTCCTCGAGTTGGTCTCCCACTGGACCCCAGAACCCGGTTACTTGTGCTCCCCTCCTTGGGTCTATCCTAATGCGGAAAAGTAAATAATATACAAAGGGTGACAACTTCCGCTACCTGGAAGTGCCCCAAATAAAAGAATATTACATACAAGTTTTTACATGAATGAAAATGAAAAACACTCATCTCACATAAAAACCCCCGGCTATTCGAATACGACGATCCAATATAACATATCCAGCAACACATAACATCACATGCCATCAACGTAAGTAAGTATGCATACCCCAATTGTCGTTGACGTATAGCAACGAAACCGACGATATGAACATACTACACTTACGGTCACAGAAAAGAAAGTGTAAAACTACAACAATTGGAATCCGCAACTTCTTTAGACATCACATGCCTAACAGATATAAATCCCGCATTTTAGTCTCATTATCGAAAACTCTTTTCAATATCATATGGGACTAAACTGCTAAATTTATAACATTCATCCAGTTATCACATAACTACTTGTGAATTCCAATTATTGTATCCCATTCCGGATAAACAGAAAATGTTAAACTTTCCGATCGAACAGTCAAATGCCCAAGTTTTCCCGATACAGTCCAACACATGAAATAAGTCTAGCAACATTCAGTTCGTGCCTCAGTACCAACGGTCCAGCCGTAGAAGGGTCAAGCCAACGCCTCACATGTGGCACGCCGTACTGCCCCAAACCCGATAGTTCAAAGGGCAGTTCAAGACGGTCACATAATCGAGTTAAGGTTTGTTGTCTTCTAGAGGGTCCATCGCATTACTTGCACTACTTAGAACGTCGTTAAACTACGGAAAAATCCAACACTTGGAAATTTCCCGACAGGGGAAAAGTTGGGTATTTATATCCGGTCGAACTTTTTAACATATTCTAAAATTTATCCGGAAAACCAAATAGACAAAATTTGATAACCCGATCGAAACACCGAATCCCCAAAACAACTGCAGAAAATTTAACTCTTGAATAAATATTAAAAAATTCCAGAAAATCCAGCACCAGAAATAATGAATTACAGTACAAACAGTGAATGATGATGTCAACAAACTGCCGCGGAACCGCCGCAGAAGCAGGGCTTCTGCCGTGGTTCCGCCGCCGTTTAAATGAATCATGGGCCTGAGTTTTTACCGTAATCCTTAGAATTGTTTACTGAATTTCCTGGACATTTTTAATTCACAAAAATCCACATTTTTAAAATCGGGACAGAGAGCATTTTTGTGATCGGGATTCGGGTTCGTTCGGACTTCAAATTCCGTCTGGACTTCGCCTAAGGCTCTAGCTAGGCTCTGATACCAGTGAAAGGTTCCTAGGCACTCTAGTAAGGTCTCACCAGGCATCGGACATGCCAATTTAAAATTTTTGGTGCCGAGAAACCCTAGACTACGGATCGTCGCTAGAATTTTAGGCGAAAAGAAAAGCTAGTTAACACTTAACTACAAGGATATGGAAATTACAACCTTTGTAGATCCGGATATCCACCTCCACGGCTCCGCAACGAAGTCTCCTCTCTGTCCATGTTGAACCCCGGGCTCAAGCGTCGGCTTCGTCGAAGAAACGGGTGAGCTAGGTCGCCGGCTTCGTGTCAAAGACGATCTACGTCGAGGCATCGCAAGTTCAAGCTCCGACTTCACAAACTTATGAAACTTGTGAAGAAAACACCCAAAACCACTTGGCAAGAGGTAGAGGATGAAGAAATAGGAGGTGGGTTCACTTTAGATTTGGATTTCTCTCACTAGATCTCAAGTTGCCATTAAAGTAGCAAGCTTGAAGAAGAAGAAGATGAAGATGGTTATGATAAGTTCTATTAAAAAAGAAATAGAAAAACAATACTTATCATAACTTAAACTAGGGTTAAGTGTAGAGAATAAACCATGGTCATTTGAGTGGGTTAGGGTTAAGCATGAAGACAAGAATGGTTAGCAAAGTTAAAGCTTCATGAAGCTTCAACATAAAACAAATAAAGCCACCATTCTTATCTTAATCCATTTCAAATAAATAAACAAACAAACAAATAAATAAATGAATATGCAAAACCCTAATTATCAAATTAACCATGGATTAATTCTATACACTTAACTAAATGATCAAGTATCATCAAACATGATACAAAAAGTGCACAAAAGTATATCACATATACAATGTGCAATCCAAGTGAGAAAAATCCGTTTAAAGTGAACCAATACTAGTTAATGCAAAGTAGTATATCAAATATATAATTATACATTAAATCATTAAATCAACATTTGATTCAATGATCCGGTCATGTCGCACATGACCGACTAGTATTCAATGTATCGATTTATCGAATCAATGATTCGATAACTAGGTCATATCGAATATAACCAATCGAAAACATATATCACGAGAATGAAATGCGGTATCACATACACGCATTATTCTCGGTCCTGCACATATCTCATATGCGCTCCTATTTCGTTTCGCTTGAACCAGGAAACCTCTGTGTAGGACTCTAAAGACTCGTCAATACGACGGTAGCAGATGATGATCATATCAAGCAACCACAAGCCGCAAGCGGTCTGCTAAACGTAACGGCCACCCGGGTATTGAGCGATCAGAAGATCGACGAGCTAGCCCGCTCACACTCCTGCGAATCCGACCAGTAACACTTACCGTACAGTCCGGTCTCTTCGTCTGATATATCGCATATCAAGTCTAGAGGTGGTAAACGTCAGACCCCAATAACCCGATAAGTCGTGCCGATGTGAGGCTCGTAACGGGTCGAGAAACTTCTGGTAACACTTACCAGCAAATCTCTGATCAGCCCTGGCCAGGGACTTCCCTGTTACGGCCAATCGAGCACAGCGCAACATCAACCCCCAATACCGGGAGAGACGAAACCCCTCCTATCGCTCATTGCCTCCATGTGACTCGGGACTGTACCCAAAGACCACCGTTTTGCACGCCCTCATAGACGTGGTAAGGTGGAGATCAAAGCACAGTGGGAATCACACAAGACTCTATGACGATCTCGGGTCTACAGACTAACCTGTACAAGTGTCACCTGAGAACTGCCATCTGACATGAGGTATAATACCATCTGGGAGTTCTCGGCGAGTCCGTCCAGTGTACCCAGTCTCCACTGAGCACCCGTACACCATCTCTGATGTCAAACACCAATGGATATGGGATCATCCATCGCCCATCACATGGGTTGAGAAGCGTATACGCTAGTCTACTCTGGTATATCGATGCCCCGTCTCGATACACCCACGACTAGGGACCTTGAAGGATGTACTTATGGACTACCATGTCCCCACTAGTATGATCTGTATCATAGTCCAGGTAGTCAAGTACACATCCTAAGGGCTTTACCAACATGTAACTATAAGACAGTATAAAGAGACTAGTGTACATGTTAAGATAAAGAGTAACCAGATAGCATACTATCATATTGAGCAAGAAAGTCATCTCTATATATGTCCAAGCATCCAATATAATATACAACATCTGTACAATACTGGCCTCTAGGGCATACATACAACTAACAAATCGGTCTCAACCAGCTCCTCGATTCGGGTTCACATATATCACTCTAGCACCGAGAAAACACATGGTGGACGCACCGAAATATCATATCAAGGGAACCGGGTTTTAAATGATTACATATTTGCAATATCCACGGTTCCCAAATCCAGAAATCACATGTAATCCAAACCAAAATGCAAGTCAAAGATCCGATATGATATGTGCGTCAAATATAAATATCATGTCAAGTCACATATAGATGAGCTACAATATGATGATCCGATGTAATATAGGCATCATGTATGAATAGCATGTCAAGTCACATATAGATGAGCTACAATATGATGATCCGATGTAATATAGGCATCATGTATGAATAGCATGTCAAGTCACATATAGATGAGCTACAATATGATGATCCGATGTAATATAGGCATCAAGTATAAATAGTATGTCAAGTCACATATAGATGAGCTATAATATGATGATCCGATGTGATATAGGCATCAAGTATAAATAGCATGTCAAGTCACATATAAATGAGCAACACTATGATGATCCGATGTGATATAGGCATCAAGTATAAATAGCATGTCAAGTCACATATAAATGAGCTACACTATGATGACTCGATGTGATATACTACAGTGTGAGTGTCATGGCAATTACTAACGGTGTGTGTGTGTAACATGCAGGATAGTGCTCTGCAACATGGACCGTTAGTAATTGTGCGGTGTTCTATCAATTCTAGTTTTTATCCAAATAGCAGGGAATGCAGCATGCACTAAATAGTAGCCATGAATAGTCAATGTATACAAAGGAAACTATAAGGTCCTATCAGCCCTGACGTAGAACACCATGCGGGCGATATCCCCATAGATGTGAAATCTACTCACCGTAGTCTCTCGCTAGGTATAGCCAACAACTTGTTTCCCCTTCTGCGCGGCGTCCGCCGTACTCGCTTGCGAACCTAGAAGTACACAATATATCACACATAAGCTTGAAATCACACAAACGCGACATTAAAGCCGAACTAGTAACTCGTGTCGCGAACCAAGCGCGCGTGTGCACGATACGCTAAAACGTGTGGTTACGCGCCTGAAACCACTCCGACGCGTCATGATACGCAGAAACCCAAAACCCACAAGCACGTATCACGCGTGTCGCGAAGACTAAAAATACGGGATAATAGGTAATCACCTCCAGATTTTGATACAGAAAATATATTGTAAAACTATATATACCAAAACAACCCACATAACAGCAGACACCCACCCCAAACCCCAACCCAAAGCACCCCCATCTGGCCGCAAATTGCGGCCAGAATGCACATTTCGGCGGCCCCAAATGGGAATTGGGCTCCCAGGTTTGGTGTGTGCTCTCTATACCCCCCATACATGCTACAGTAACATCTAGTTTTACTCTGAAATGTCCCGGGTAGTAGCAGATCCTACAGGGCCTTATTTCTAGTTAAAATCCCCACTTTGCACAAAAATGGAACTTTAGGGTATTTTTGTGCAAACTGAAACAAAACTTGGCCTAAGATAGCTCTAATAACACTTAATAGAGCTAACACAACTAACAAAACCCTAATCTAACATGTGAAACACAAATATCCTTAAATATCACCAAAAATGCACAAAAATGAGATTTTTACTAAAGAATACTACAAGTTATGGAAAAAGAGGTTAAGACAGGAGTTTATACCTTCTAAAGACCTTAGAAAGACCAAAAGTTCCAGCTTTTTCACTCAAGTACGCAGATTTGCTTCAAACACCTCAAAAAGCTCACTTTTCCTAAGCTTTTGTGATGAAAAAGTGTGGTTTTTGTGTAGGATTTGTGTAAAGATCAAAGAGACATGAAGAGGAGAAGAAAAGATGAAGAAAGGGGGAGGGTTTGCTGCTAGAATTCCCCAGAATTCTGGAGTGGGGAAAGAGAGAAGAGAGGGAAAAATGGGTCAAAAGTCAAGCTTTTACCTACCCCCCCCCCCATGCCTCATTGTTTAATAGAATTTGAATTATACAAAATGGGGTTTGTTTAGGTTAAAATGGTGGGGAAAATAACAGCCATGCAACACAAGAAAAATGGTTACATGCTACCAAAACCCTAAGTCTCAAAAATGTCTAAGTGTGCAAGGTGCTCACTACAAAGGAAAATTCCCAATTTGTTAAACACGACTAACTATAACTTATAATCCTATAAACACATATATATAATAACACGTACGATCACCAATTATCACGAAAGACATTCTAACGTAAATTCAAAGTGTTACAATCTACCCCCTTAAAGAAATTCGGTCCACGAATTTAAAAAATCTAACTATACGCACCTTCAAAAAGATGGGGATACCTCTTCCTTTTCTCGCTCTCGGTCTCCCAAGTGACTTCCTTGCCGCTCTGGCCATGCCAAAGTACCTTGACGGACGGTATCTCTTTCGACCTGAGTTTCTTCACTTGCCGATCCAAGATCATCACCGGCTGCTCTGCATAGGAAAGGTCACGCTCAAGCTGGATCGTCGGGTGCTGAATCGCATGCGAAGGATCATGAAGATATCTGCGGAGCCTCGAAACGTGAAATACGGGGTGCACGTTTGGAAAACTGGGCGGAAGGGCTAATCGATACGCAACCGCACCAATACGCTCAAGGATCTCGAAGGGGCCCACATATCTGGGACTAAGCTTCCCCTTCTTCCCAAACCTCATCACGCCTTTCATTGGGGAGACCCTCAAGAAAACATGATCACCAACAGAAAACTCAAGTCTGCGCCGACGACGGTACGCATAAGACCTCTGCTTACTTTGGGCTGCTCTCATCCTATCGCGAATCAACTGTATCTTCGCGGTCGTCTCCTCCACAATCTGCGGTCCTAAGATACTACTCTCACTGAGCTCCGTCCAACAGGTGGGCGATCTGCATCTCCTCCCATAAAGAGCCTCAAACGGTGCCATCTGAATGGTCTCCTGGTAGCTGTTGTTGTAGGAGAACTCTACTAAGGGCAAATGATGATCCCAGCTACCTCCGAAGTCTAAAACGCATGCTCTGAGCATGTCCTCGAGAGTCTGAATGGTCCGCTCTGACTGCCCGTCGGTCTGCGGATGGAATGCTGTGCTGAAACTCAAGTGAGTGCCCAAAGCCTCCTAAAGCCTCTGCCATAGCCGGCTGGTAAACTGGGTGCCTCTATCGGACATGATACAAGTCGGAACTCCGTGCAGTCGTACAATCTCATCAATGTAAATCTGGGCATACTGAGCAAATCCGAAAGTCGTATTCACCGGTAGGAAGTCAAACGATCCACGATCACCCAGATGGAGTCATACCCTCGACTAGTCCTGGGTAGACCCACAATGAAATCCATAGATATCTGTTCCCATTTCCACTCCGGAATGGGTAACGGCTATAGCTCTCCCGCGGGCCTCTGGTGCTCAGCCTTGACTTGCTGGCAAGTCAGGCATCTCGACACAAAATCTGCAATATCTCTCTTCATACCGTCCCACCAGTAAACATCTCTCATATCGTGGTACATCTTGGTGGAACCGGGATGAACACTATTTACCGACCAATGTGCCTCCTCAAGAATCTTGCGCCGCAATCCCTCAGCATCTGGTACGCACAGTCTAGCTCCAAATCGTAGTATCCCCTGATCATCGATCACGAACTCGGAAAATCTGCCATGTCCCATCTGTGTCCTGATCTCTGAACAGCGGTCATCACGGTGCTGTGCCTCATGTACACGGTCAAGCAACTGTGGGCTTGCACGAACATGCGCCATCTGTCCTCCGATCGGCGTAAACTCGAACTGTACCCGGCTATCGCATAAGATCTGCCAATCCACCGACGACTGCCTCTGCACTGCGCTCAAACAGGATAGACTACCCCCGGGCCTCCTGCTCAAAGCATCCGCCACTACATTCGCCCTGCCCGGGTGATACAAGATCTCACAATCGTAGTCCTTCACTAACTCCATCCATCGGCGCTGTCTAAGGTTCAGGTCTCGCTGCTGAAATATGTACTTTAAGCTCTTGTGGTCAGTGAATATCTGGCACGACTCTCCATACAGATAATGTCGCCAGATCTTGAGTGCAAAGACCACTGCAGCCATCTCCAGATCATGAGTGGGGTAATTCTGTTCATGTTTCTTTAATTGCCGCGAAGCATACGCAATCACCCTATCATGCTGCATCGAAACGCACCTCAGCCCTACTCGTGAAGCATCGCAGTAGACCACAATCCGCCTGATCCTGAAGGCAATGATAGCACTGGTGTCGTAGTCAGTAGAGCCCGTAGCCGCAGGAAACTGTGCTCACACTCTTCCGTCCAATCGAATAGAACTCCCTTCCGGGTCAACCCGGTCAAAGGTGTAGCAATGCGAGAGAAGTCCTGCATAAATCGCCGGTAATAGCCTGCCAGCCCTAGAAAGCTGCGAACCTCCGTCACTGATGTGGGTCTAGGCCAACTCCAAACTGCCTCGATCTTCCTCGGGTCGACACATATACCATCTCGTGTAATCACGTTTCCCAAGAAGTCTACGCTGTCTAGCCAGAAGGCACACTTGGAGAATTTGGTGAAAAGTTGATGCTCCCTCAAGGTCTGCAGCGTAATCCGCAGGTGCTGCTCGTGCTCCTCTCTACTCCGAGAATACACCAAGATATCGTCAATAAACACTATAATGAACAGATCAAGACACGGCCGAAAAATACGGTTCATCAAATCCATAAATGCTGCTGGTGCGTTGGTGAGTCCGAACGACATCACCAAAAACTCATAATGGCTGTAACGTGTGCGGAAGGCTGTCCTAGGAATGTCCTCCTGTCGAACCCGCAGCTGATGGTAGCCCGATTGCAAATCGATCCTCGAAAAGTATCCTGCCCCCTGAAGCTGGTCGAACAAATCGTCGATGCGTGGCAAAGGATATCTGTTCCGCACTGTCACCCTGTTCAGCTGGCGGTAGTCGATGCACAAACGCATACTGCCATCCTTCTTCTTGACAAACAGGACTGGAGCACCCCAAGGAGAAACACTGGGTCGAATAAGTCCCTTATCCAGCAAGTCCTGCAACTGGCCTTTCAATTCTCTAAGTTCCGCCGGGGCCATCCGATAAGACGGTACAGAAGTAGGCCCCGTGCCAGGAACCAAGTCAATACAGAAGGAAATATCACGCTCGGGCGGTAGCCCAGGAAGCTCGTCAGGGAACACATCAGGGAACTCGCTAACCACCGGAACCTGATCCAGAGGAACCTCTGTAGCTCTAGTATCGCAAACATATGCGAGAAATCCCTGACATCCCTTCCGCAAAAGCTGTCCAGCGCGAAAAGAAGAAATCACACTGTGAGGGGTGGCACCACGGTCCCCCAACACAACAACAACTGACTCGCCGGGAAAACAAAATCGAACTGTCTTCTCGCGGCAGTCAACAGAAGCATAGCTCGTGGCTAAACAATCCATGCCCAAAAGAACGTCGAAGTCCAACATCTCAAGAAGGATCAAATCGACTGGCAACTCTCTCTCGCCAATACGGACGGTACAGGATCGGAACACGTGCCTAGCAACAAAGGACTCCCCCACAGGAGTAGTCACAACAAGCGGCTGGTCAAGCAAACCGGACTCTCTACCCAAACTCGGCACAAAGTGTGTGGATACGTACGAGTGCGTGGATCCGGGATCGAATAACACGTGTGCATCAACCGAACATACAGAAAGGATTCCTGAGACCACCGCATTGGACGCCTGTGCGTCCTGATGCGTCAAAGCAAAAACTCGCGCCTGTCCTCCACCTGCAACTAACTGTCCCCTGCCGGCCGCTGGCTGCCCTCTTCCTCGGACACTTCGTCCTCTATGAACAAATCCTCCGCGACCACGACCTCTCTGTGTATGCGCCTGACGCGGAGTAACAGTAGGTACTATCGGCAATGCCGTCTGGGGTGGTGAAGGTGGTAATGTAACATGTGGTGCTGCCACCCCACTCCGGGGTACCTCAGGACAATCTCGCACACGATGATAAGAACTCCCGCAACGGTAATATCCCGATGACGGTCGCTGACCCTCCTGGGGATAGGAGCTAAACAATCGGCCATGTCTCGAATCTCTGCCACCTGCAAGGTGCCTATCACGACGCCGGAAAGGCCGTCTCTGCACCGACGTATCTGCACGAACTCTCTTCGGCTCTGGAACTGCCGAAGTCTCAGCAAGGCGCTCCTCAACTAATAATGCTGCATCTACTGCTGCTGCGTATGTCTCGTAATGCTGCGCGCTGATAGCAAGGAATAGGGGTGTAAGCAAGACTCGGACAAATCTCTTGACTCGCAACTCCTCAGTAGCCACTAGATACGGAGCATAAACGGATAGCTCGGTGAACAGCACATCGTACTCTGCCACTGACATCTCTGGCGTCTGGCGTAAGGACTCGAACAAGCGTGCTCTTGCATCTCTGACACTCAGGGGAAGAAAGCGGGCAAGGAATAGCGCCATGAACTCTGTCCAGGTCATGGGAGGAAGACCTGCTGCTCTGCCCTTCTCGACTGATTCGCACCATTTCTGCGCAAGACCTTCCAGGAGAAAGCTCGCGAACTCAACCCATCTCGCATCTGCGCATCTAAGTGAACGACATATCCGCGCCATGCTATCAATGAAAGACTGTGGATCCTCGGCCACATCGGTGCCTGTGAATACCGGAGGCTTCAGCCTCATAAACTCTGACAGCGATACTGTAATAACCTCTGTAGTCGCAGGTGCAACTGCCAGAACTGTGGGTACCACCGCGGTCTCTGCAATGGGTGGAACTACCTCTGGTCACTGCGCTCGAAGTGTCTCAACTAGAGATCCCATCATCTGGCGCATCTCATGCATACTGGATCCCATCGTCTGGCGTATCTCCTGCACACCAGCCCCTAACATAGCAATCTGATCTATCACGGCAGGAACAGCCTGCTCGGGCACAACCGGTGTACTACCCGGACCAGTCCTCGTCTCGAACGAGTCAACTCGAATCTCGGCCCTCGCGGCCGCTCTCTGCGCCCTCGTAGTCTTTGGCGGCATATTGGCTGAAGGGAATAATAGGATTCGGTAAGGATACGGAAATCGAATCGCAAGAATGTATATACTAAAGAAGGAACTTAAATCAACAAGTCCTAAGGTCGCGTAGGCGGAGTACCGTGTCGTGAGTATGCCGCGGAACATACACACGCTACGCTACCCTGCTGCAGCTACCTACTCCATCATACCAGGGTCATCCTACACTCCGAAAGGTAAAACCTATGCTCTGATACCAACTTTGTCACGACCCAAAGTTTGGCCCGTGACCGGCACTTAACCACGTAACGTCTACAGGCGTAACGTGACCAAGTGAACCGAAAACCCAGAAACCAAACCAGTGAAAGTATAGAGTGTTATAAGTTTTTAAAAGAAAGCACTTACTAACATGATAAGAAATCAAAGTAAACAATCACCAAGATAGTAATATACGATGCCGTAGCGAAGATCAAGATCCACAAGTGGGAACATCACAGATAGAATAAACTGCAAGTACAGTCGGCTCACAACGAGCTCGACACCAGAATACAAATATAATACATCATCGTCCTCACACTGTCTCTAAGTCAAATAAATACATGGTAGATGGAGAGTACTAGATACAACAATGTACATACTGAAAGATAACAGATACCGCATAAAACCCACCTATCAGCAAAAGAGCTAATACACCAACTATGGGGGTATCTGTGTCAAAAGATGCAACCGCAGCCTGCCGCGACTATTCCGAAGGGCAACCTGCAAACACTGTGGCACAACGGGGGTGAGTTGCCAACTCGTTAATAGAGATAACATATAAAAGTAATCGCGAGCATGCACGTACTGCGCTACTCTATCATATGCCAACAGATGATATCAATATGTGATAAGCAGTATGTGCAATAATCAGGCAAGTACACTATCAGGTAATGTCACTACAGGATGAGGTACAATAATAAAAGCTGAGCATGGGCAATATAATATCTACACGGAATGTCAACGTGGAATATATAATCGGTGTCCATCAATGCACCCAGATCCCCCCAAATAGCTCAGGCGCCGGCACTCTCATCGGCCCTCAAATCCTGTACATCTCTGAGAATCTCGAGTGCCCAACATCGGCACCCAAATATCATAAATACTCGTGTCTAGCATCGACACGCAAATCCTCATCCATCGGGCCCCGTCAGTCCGGGTCAGCCCACGGGCTCCGTCTGCGGTATCGGCCTTCGGCCCCAGCAGTACGGATTACCCCACATCCATCTATAGACTCTGATCAGTACCCTCCAGATAACTGTCAGGTCCATCCAATCACCGGTAGGTAGTAGTCCCTCTGCCAGGCTCACCGTCTACTACACAGCGAAACCGTTCTCGCCCCGAGGTACCATACCGGGTCCACCATGTACCCGTAATCGGTCTCAACCAGCTCCTCGATTCGGGTTCACATATATCACTCTAGCACCGAGAAAACACATGGTGGACGCACCGAAATATCATATCAAGGGAACCGGGTTTTAAATGATTACATATTTGCAATAGCCACGGTTCCCAAATCCAGAAATCACATGTAATCCAAACCAAAATGCAAGTCAAAGATCCGATATGATATGTGCGTCAAATATAAATATCATGTCAAGTTACATATAGATGAGCTACAATATGATGATCCGATGTAATATAGGCATCATGTATGAATAGCATGTCAAGTCACATATAGATGAGCTACAATATGATGATCCGATGTAATATAGGCATCATGTATGAATAGCATGTCAAGTCACATATAGATGAGCTACAATATGATGATCCGATGTAATATAGGCATCAAGTATAAATAGTATGTCAAGTCACATATAGATGAGCTACACTATGATGATCCGATGTGATATAGGCATCAAGTATAAATAGCATGTCAAGTCACATATAAATGAGCTACACTATGATGATCCGATGTGATATACTACAGTGTGAGTGTCATGGCAATTACTAACGGTGTGTGTAACATGCAGGATAGTGCTCGTGCAACATGGACCGTTAGTAATTGTGCGGTGTTCTATCAATTCTAGTTTATATCCAAATAGCAGGGAATGCAGCATGCACTAAATAGTAGCCATGAATAGTCAATGTATACAAAGGAAACTATAAGGTCCTATCAGGCCTGACGTAGAACGCCAAGCGGGGCGATATCCCCGTAGATGTGAAATCTACTCACCGTAGTCTCTCGCTAGGTATAGCCAACAACTTGTTTCCCCTTCTGCGCAGCGTCCGCCGTACTCGCTTGCGAACCTAGAAGTACACAATATATCACACGTAAGCTTGAAATCACACAAACGCGACATTAAAGCCGAACTAGTAACTCGTGTCGCGAACCAAGCGCGCGTGTGCACGATACGATAAAATGTGTGGTTACGCGCCTGAAACCACTCCGACGCGTCACGATACGCAGAAACCCAAAACCCACAAACACGTATCACGCGTGTCGCGAAGACTAAAAATACGGGAAAATAGGTAATCACCTCCAGATTTTGATCAAGAAAATATATTGTAAAACTATATATACCAAAACAACCCACATAGCAGCAGACACCCACACCCCAAACCCCAACCCAAAGCACCCCCATCTGGCCGCAAATTGCGGCCAGAATGCACATTTCGGCGGCACCAAATGGGAATTGGGCTCCCAGGTTTGGTTTGTGCTCTCTATACCTCCCAGATATGCTACAGTAACATCTAGTTTTACTCTGAAATGTCCCGGGTAGTAGCAGATCCTACAGGGCCTTATTTCTAGTTAAAATCCACACTTTGCACTAAAATGGAACTTTAGGGTATTTTTTTGCAAACTGAAACAAAACTTGGCCTAAGATAGCTCTAATAACACTTAATAGAGCTAACACAACTAACAAAACCTTAATCTAACATGTGAAACACAAATATCCTTAAATATCACCAAAAATGCACAAAAATGAGATTTTTACTAAAGAATACTACAAGTTATGGAAAAAGAGGTTAAGACATGAGTTTATACCTTCTAAAGACCTTAGAAAGACCAAAAGTTCCAGCTTTTTCCCTCAAGTATGCAGATTTGCTTCAAACACCTCAAAAAGCTCACTTTTCCTAAGATTTTGTAATGAAAAAGTGTGGTTTTTGTGTAGGATTTGTGTAAAGATCAAAGAGACATGAAAAGAAGAAGAAAAGATGAAGAAAGGGGGAGGGTTTGCTGCTGGAATTCTCCAGAATTCTGGAGTGGGGAAAGTGAGAGAGAAGAGAGGGAAAAATGGGTCAAAAGTCAAGCTTTTACCCACCCCCCCATGCCTCATTGTTTAATAGAATTTGAATTATACAAAATGGTGTTTGTTTAGGTTAAAATGGTGGGGAAAATAACAACCATGCAACACAAGAAAAATGGTTACATGCTACCAAAACCCTAAGTCTCAAAAATGTCTAAGTGTGTAAGGTGCACACTACAAAGGAAAATTCCCAATTTGTTAAACACGACTAACTATAACTTATAATCCTATAAACACATATATATAATAACACGTACGATCACTAATTATCACGAAAGACATTCTAACGTAAATTCAAAGTGTACAGTTATTGATGAGTTCCCGTGAATTTCTTGCACCGGATTAGGTATTTCGTGCACTGGATTTGTATTTCGTGCACTGGATGCACTGGATTTGTATTTCGCGCACTGGATGCACCCGATTCGTATTTTGTGCATTTGTTGCAATATATTGTTATTTCGTGCATTGATTGCATCGGATTTATACCCCGTGCCTTGGTTGCACCCGATTTATGTCTTGAGCATTTGTGTTACCAGATTTGTGTTTTTGTGCGCGTTTGCACTTGATGTTCGTATTCGTGCATGCAACCGTAACCAGATGTTTTACGGACCTGACGCGCTTGGGTTAGATTTTTGCGCATATTAGGCGCTGGGTACTGGGTTTTGTACATACCAGGATGCACTCGATAGAGATTTATATTCGTGCATGTTGGATGCACCTGATGGAGAATTATATTCGTGCATGTTGGATGCACTTGGTTGGGATTTTCATTCGTGCATATTAGTTGCACTGGGTTGAGTTTTCATGCACTATAGATGCATTGGATATTGTTGTCGTGCACAACTGTTGCACTAGACAGATGCTTTCATGCACACCCGTTGCACCTAATTTTGCTCGTGTGCATATTCGTGGCACATGTTTTGGATTTGGTTTTCCGTGCGCACCAGACGCACGTGATGTTGGATACGCCTTTTGGGGCTGATTTTGCTCTTGAGCACTTTGTTTTCATGATGGGTATGTAACGTTTTAGAAATCGTTATGCGAATTTTTCCGTTTTAGGGTAAAATACTCGGTGTTTTCCGTTTTAACCCGATTGTGATCAAACTTCTGTATAGACTTGACGGCACCTAGTTTAACAAGAATAGTACTAGTGCGTGGGCTTTGGGGGTCAATTGAAAGTTTAGGTTCACATAGAATTTTTCCCTAATTAAATATTATTTAAAGTTGTTAATTATGCACTTAATTAGTGGAAATTACATTTTTTGTTTGGGTTAATTACTTCTAATGAGAATCTATGTTAAACTAATCACTAGAATTAGTCTTAATCCTTTCTTGCCAAATATCTAGATATTTTGTGATAAAGGAAATTATATTTTTAAAAGAAAATAAAAGGTGGCATTTTGCATTAATGAGCATTTATTACATTTTTGCTAGAAATTTCCACACACTTCACAAAACGCCCCCCCCCATTTCTCCTCATGGCCGGCCACTTCTCCCTTGGCTGCCCCATCTTCTTTTTCAACTCATTTGCACTTCTTCTTGCTAAAATAAATCATCAAAAATCCTAAAAAATTCAAACAAACTCAAATACAAATCAAAACCCATCATTCTTCATCACATATCAAGCTTGGATCTTCTTTAAAGTTAGCTTTTTGGATGGAGGCAAAATTGGATTTCTAGTTGCTTGATTTTGCATCTTTGTGAGGTATAAAACCCAAACCCTAATATTTAATAGTTGTTTTAAAATTTTAAAATAGCTTAATTAGATGATAATTTAAGCTTCCAATTGCATGTTTTGAAATTGTAGAAATGGTTTCTTGATAATCAGTTAGGGTTTTGATTAGTGAAAAGGTTAATTGTTAATTTTAAGCAAAAGAAAACTTAACCTACATGCTAGATTTGTTAAATGATATTTTCCTAATTATCTAATTAGGTTAATTACAAACTAGACTTTTACTAAATCTTAATTAAGTGAGATTAAAATTATAGTAATGGTATGAGTGGTTTAATCATGCTATATTATGATTTCTAGTTTTGGTAAAACTTGTAGTTTTGAGCTAAAATGTTAGATGTTGCGTACTAGATTTCGGTAAATTTTGGCGTGGATTTTGATTGATCTTTATTTCTTTGTGTGTCGGTTTAGAAAATAGAATTCACAATCAAAGAATTATTTGACCGCAATCAATAACGGTGTCGGATGTAGCGCGTTAGTAAGTGCGGATCGTCCACAGGGATTGCGCGATTCGTTCGTATTTTGTTTTGTTTGAATCGAAAATTTAATGAAAAGAAAACAAACAATTCATGATTTATAGTTGAAGTTCAAGAATTAGAAAATCTAGATCTAATAACAAGAAAACGATAGAATCAAGAATTGAGAATTTGTTGATTTTCCAAACCAAATATCAAGAATCGAAATGAGGCACGTAGGAATCGATCGGATCTATAGATGTGATGAAATCTTGCGATTACGTATTCTTATCCTTCGATGAACTGATACTAGATCGATGATGATTGACGAGAATTAGGGATTTCTAGTGAAACTAGGGTTTCATCATTTATCCCTTATTCCTTCGCCGATATCATTCACATTCTAGCCTCTATTAAATTCAAGAATCGATCGTAGATCCCTAATTTCGAGCGATAACAATCAAGAAAGCATCGCAACGAAATAGGTCATCGATTCTTCAACTTGCTAGGGTGTACAAAACTCGTAGGACTTAAGAATCGTATTAAGATTTGTTACATCATCATTCTATTGATCGTCTCGACTCCTTTACGAGCGGTGTTTTACTCAAACATCACAACAAGAACTACAATTACAAATTTGAGATCGAATCATGATGCAAGAATTTAAAGAAAGCGAGATTAACGAATTTCACCTTTTATTTATATCAACAATTCCGTTACAATCACTCAAGAACTACAAGAGGAAGAACTCGATCGTCGATTTGGCTTCGCTCGGCTCCTTGAGTCGTGGATCGGCTTGGATCACTTGCTCGATTGAAGATCGGCTCCGCTCCTAAAAGGTTGAAGGCTTCTCGCTGATTTGGTACTCAGGATCTTGAATTTGGATTGGAATTAGGGTTAGGGTTTCGCACAAGTCGTGTCACTCAACTTGTGGAAGAAGATGGAGATTAATGATTGAGGAAGGGATTGAACTAATGATTTGAGATTGAAGAAGTTTAACCCTAGATCTAGGCTCCTATTTATAGACCATCAAAACCCTAGATCTAGGATTTGAATTTTGAATTTCCCTCCAAAAGTTTGTTGATGAAATTTGAATTTCCCTCCAAAAGTTAGTTAAGGAAAGTCTTCTAGAAGAAGTTTGTTAAGCCGAGCCTTCTAGATGTGCCACGTGGAGAATCGGGAGTCTTCTGGAAGCTTGGGTAGTTATATGAGACACGTGTAATTACTGCCAGATCTTATGTTAAATCTGATAATTACTGGGCTGACTTATGGGCCTTTATAAAATATGTTAAATCTTATTTGGCTTTCTGTATCACTGCCAGATCTCAGATCTTTGAGTTGACGTATCTTTTATCAGCACTTTGACAATTTTGGCCGGTCTCCTGGAATTTCCTGCACAGACTTCGAAACAAGTGTTTGCACAATATAGGGATGATGCGATGCCATGATAAACAGTCAATTTCCTTTATAAATGTCGGTTTTAGAGTATAACACATGCAATCTGGTATTTTAGGACTGTTTTGCTAATATGTGCAATATGAATACCGAACACTTCTAGATGAGTGCAAATGTTAGGGAAATTGCCGTGTTAAAAATGCAGTATTTTCGACTCATCAAATTCACCCAAACTTATTTTCGGTCGTCTCGAGCGAACTTTTTATTAAAAAGATAAAGAGAAAATAAAGAAAGAGAAAAACTATCTAGCACACATTCGTAGGCAACACGATTGCACTGAGCACGTGCAACAAGCCTTTAAACCTCTAGGTGTCCCTAGTAGGAGTGTTGTCTCCTGAGGGTTTTCAGCGGATTGCACCCACAAAATCTAATAATAAAAGGAAGATCATGAATATTACATTTAAAGAAAAGAATTGTAAAAGAAAAGCCTTGAAATTTAGGGTTTCCAACTAAGCTAGCTTTTCGGTTGTCATGAGCCCTATCTTAATAGTCATGAAAAGATGTCAGAAATCACGTCCTCCCTCAATAAAACATTGTCTTATTCTTCATTCCTATCTTTCTTCCAAACATCGATCATATAACCCTGCGTGTGTGTAAAGACATCCCTACACCCGGAGAATTCAGTTCAAGCTATCATACTCTTGCCCATCAGCCTCAGTACTTTTTAATTAATGAATATTTAGATGAGATTGCTCACACACTTTCATGCGACCGTTAATACGTCTTGAGGTACTAACCGACCGATTACTCGTGTGCTTGCTTACTTGGTGTATTTTCCTCGTCTTGCACCACCTAAGGCTTAGCAGTGACTCCCAGACCAGTTGGCCTTAGGGTACTAGGTGAAGAAGCACCCTCGCTATATTTTTTTATTGTTGTCTTGGCGATAACAAAACCAGTGTTCATTTTTCTCACCACTTTATATTTTCTTCAATTTTTTTATTTTATTTCCTTCATACTTTTGGCTTTAAGACAAGAGCATTTCAAGGTATCCTCTACTATCCCGAGTTTCTAGACGTGTGTAAGTTCGAATAGCAGGGTATCAACATTCAAAATGTTTGGCTTTCCAGAATAGAAACTATTTTTCAGACTTATTTTTATCCTCAGATTAATGACGTCCTTCATCTTACTAACCCTTGGGACAACGGCTCATAACTACTTATTACTAGTTCGTATAAGAAAACTTCTAATTTTCTTGGTTTTCTTAAATTTTTCTAATCTTATGGATGTAATTTTTCACTATCTAATCTTTTATTATCTTATTTATGTACAAACATGTTTTTATTATTTTGAAAGTTTTTAAATTTTTATAGGTTTTGAAAAATGTTTTGTTCTTATGCAAAGTGATATGCAAATGATGAGAAAATAAGCACAAACCTCCCCCAAACTTGTTTTCAACAGTGTCCTCACTGTTGCCATCTGCTAAATCTCGAAAAACCTGTAAGCTTGGGAGGAATTTATTAGTGGGGGCAAAATATTTAAGTGAATAACCTCCCCAAAACTTATTCTTGGCTCAAAAGTTTGTAAAAATTTTCTTTTCAAGAGCCAGAAAAAATGCCCCCCCCAAACTTGAGTTATGCAATGTTAATCTTTTGAAAATCACATGAGGGGGTCAAGAATCATTGGTCGATGCCAAGCTTTGCAAAAACCGAAGATCAACACCAACCATTCGAAAATTTTATCAATGCAGTGCTCTGGTTGGTGGAAGAAGAAGTGGGGAGAGGGTAAGTGGTGGAATAGAATGTGTGTGCGTCTCATTTTGGAGAGACGATGCAGTGTATGTGATGGATTACTCGCATTTTTTTTACAGTTCAGAAGAAGGGGTGGAGGTTCAATTTCATTGATTGGGACATGATTCATCTCAACACCCGTGTCATTCAAAAATGCGAGTTCATCAGCGAAGATCTCCCCAAAAGTTCCATCAATACCCCGAGAAATAATGTCATCACAAAGTGCGGGGTGATCTTCAGACTCTAAAAGTAGCTCATAATCAGTGTTAGTTATTGACCCGGACATCTCGGTGGGAGAGTCCGTATGTGTATGATACATAGTAGGGTCAAACAATAACGTATGAAAAGAGTCAAGATCGGTATCAGGAGGATCATCAAATTCGCTGCTGTCGACATCCATTAAGTCGACAGAACAGACCTGAGCAGTAGGTTCGGAGGGTACACTTCCCAACTTGTAAATGTTCAGCTCTATTGACCTATTCCCGAAAGATAGGGTCATAGAGCCATTACGACAGTTGATTATTGCATTGGAAGTGGCCAAAAAGGGACGACCTAAAATCACCGGAATTTGGTTCCGTGGGTTCGTTACAGGCTGTGTATCAATTACAATAAAGACCACAGGGAATATGAATTCCCCGATTTTTATTAACACATCCTCCAGTTCACCCCTAGGTTTGGTGATTGATCGGTCAGCCATCTGGAGAGTGCAATGGGCCGGTTTCAACTCTCCGATACCTAGTTGCTCATAAACCGAGTATGGAAGCAAGTTAACACTAGCGCCAAGGTCTAGTAGAGCACGGTTGATGTGTTTTCCCAAATAGAAATGGAAATAGTAGGACAGCCAGGGTCCTTACGTTTCCTCGGTACTTGTTGGGGGAAAGCTGTGTCTACTGTCTTTGCCATGAATATATTCTTGGGCACTTGAGTCTTCCTCTTCCTAGTGCACATGTTCTTAAGAGTTTTCGCATAGTACGGAACTTGTTGGATGGCATCTAGGAGAGGGATGTTGATGTTAACTTACTTAAACATGTCCATAATCTTCTCCATATGTGGACTCGATGTGTTGGCCCTTAACCGATTAGGATAAGGTGCTTTAGCAATAAGCGCTGGGTCCATCATAGGAGAAGGAAGTGTGTGTGGACCCGATCCCAAAATAGAAGTGGGGATCGTCGGTGGTAGACTAGAAGAGATGGGCTGAGGTGGCGGGCCTTGTGGGAAACGAAGAATAGGCCCGCAAGAAGGTGGTGGGGTAGAAGAACTGGGGTCAGAATTAGAAGTGGAAGTGGAAGGAAAGGTCTCAGCCGGGGTGTTATTGATTGATTTTTCTGTATCATCAAACTCTTCCCCAACGTGGTTGTCAAGCACTCTTCCAGATCTCAACGTGATTGCACTCACATGATGTGAATATCCAGGATTGGGCAAAGGTTGAGCTGGAAGTTTCCCTTTCTCTCTTGCACTCATTTCGGCTTTTAATCGTGCAATTTCTTCTTCCATCGATTTAATACTCTCGCTTTGGGACGCAGAGTTTTTCTCAATTTTATCGACAGAAGACTTTATTTCAGCCGAAACTTGCATGATATTTGGTAAGACCAAATTCATGTATTGTGCAAAAGAAGAGGATTCATCAGTCCCGGTCAACTGTAAAGGACTAGACAGTGCAGGTGTGTTGACCGGATTTTGAAAGTTATGTGCTTGGAAGGGGTGTTGACTCAATTGCAGTTGTGGTGGCTGTTGTGGTGGAGGGACCCTTTGGAAATTGTTTTGGGTTGGAACCGTGTTTTGAGATTGTGATTGGTTCCAAGCAAAATTTGGGTGATTCCTCCAACCCTGATTATATGTGGAAGAAAATGGATCGTTTCTAGGTCTTTGAAATGCGGAATTGGTATGCTCATGACCTTGAAACAGAGAATTTCGTGGACATTCTTCCGTCAAATGAGAAGGATCAGAACACATCCATATACAGTTTTGGAGAGTGATATTTGACTTAGGGCGGCTAAAAATTTGTTTTCCATAGTCTCAAGTTTCTTTTGCATACCTGAAATGTCAGCTCTAACTCCTATGGAAATATTATTGCCATCCCTAGACGATTGACTCTCACCCTCCCACTGTAAAGATTTTTCAGCGAAATTTTCTAGAAAATTCCAGGCTTTCCCATCATCTTTGGTCATGAAGTTGCCTTGACATATGGATTCAAGGGTCTGTCTTGTATTAGGATTAATGCCCTCATAAATGATTCGGCACAGTTCCCATCTCGGGATGCCGTGATGTGGACATTGGACTAACAGATCCTTGAAGCGTTCAAGACATTTTGAAAATGGTTCATTTGGAAGCTGGGTGAATTGACTGATTTCGCTACAGACTCGAACTGTCTTATGATGTGGGTAGAATTTCATTAGGAATGCTTTTATGAATTCTTCCCAGTTTGAGATGGAATGTGCGGTGGTGTTATACAGCCACTTCTCGGCTATATCGCACAAGGTGAATGGGAGAAGACGTAAACGCATAGCATCCATAGAAAGCTGTGAGGTACCCATCATTGCGCATACATTTTCAAATTTGGTGATAAATGCATATGCGTCTTCAGACTCGAGATTGTGATATTTGGGTAGAAGGTTGATGTATTGGGGTTTTATTTGAAAATTTTCCCCGTTGGCTGGTGGTATGGAAAAACAGGTGGAAAGAGGACCTCGTGTTGGATAGTATCTCTCTTGGAGAGAGATGCGAGGTGGATTCTGCGCACCAACGGACGGTGGCAGATTAGTGGAAAAGAAGTTCAATGGAGACGGATCCATCGATGTGGGTGTGGTGGCGGGTGAAGAAAAGGGTAAATGTAGAAATACCGACTTTTGGGTCGATCAAGGGAACGCGGACTAACGGGCACTAGAATCCCGTGTCCAGCCTATCTTGCACTAAAAAGGGTTAGTACAAGTGGCAGCGTGAATTTATAATTAGAGGAATGATGAAAGAATGCGGTGTTTGTTTTGAAAAGTGGACGGATTTTTGAAAAAAATGATGCAACACAACAAATGCAACACACAAAACCCTAGAATCTAGTGGTCACCTAGGTCAAATCTCTAGACCGCTCCTAACTGCCAAAAGACAAGTCGCAGGATAAATCCTCCACAACCTCTTTGTCTCTTCTGTCGCCAGGTAAGTGCCAGGTAAGTGGGAGGTTCTCCACTACGTAAGTAGTGGGCCTAATTAAGTAACCACTAGCCTTCGACACACTTGCCTTAGACACCATAAGAGAAACGCGGATAAGCAATGAATTACCCACGGCCTTCTTCTGTCCTAAGTGAGCGCGACGGTCCTTAGAGTCATCTCTAGATATTTTTTAGTTAATGAGGGTAAATGCGGATGCAAATTTTGCGATTTTTGGGGCTTAGGAAGGGTAATGAACTCCCCACCTAATATGGATTTGGTCTTTGCCCCTTAATGTCCTTATTAATTATGCAAACAACCACAAAAATCAAAACAAGCACAATTTAATTTTTCTTTTTGCATGGCGCTGCGATTTTTGCAAAGAAACCTGCACAAAAATTGTTAATGGAGCAGATTGAGAGAGAGATAAGAAAGTCAGGGGGTTACAGAGAAATTTTTGCGCAGCGATGACGTCAGCACACCGCGGAAACGCGGTGGGAGCTTGCAAATGCCGCTGAAACGCGGTCGCATGAACAGTTCTCTGCACAAAATTTTAGGAAACTGCTTCTGTTTCTCCCCTTAGCTTTCTGGAATACTCAGAAATTTTTTTCTCCAGCTCCAATGATTCCTGATTTCCTCGCACAAATCACAACAACTCTTATTAGTGTTTGCGCGAATTTTGATCACAAAATTATAATGGAATAAATCTTTCAATTCAAATTTCAAATAAAGAACGAATTAGCACGCGATCCCCGGCAACGGCGCCATTTGATTGATCGTTTCTTTTTGTGTCGGTTTAGAAAATAGAATTCACAATCAAAGAATTATTTGACCGCAATCAATAACGGTGTCGGATGTAGCGCGTTAGTAAGTGCGGATCGTCCACAGGGTTTGCGCGATTCGTTCGTATTTTGTTTTGTTTGAATCGAAAATTTAATACAAAGAATACAAGCAATTCATGATTTACAGTTGAAGTTCAGGAATTAGAAAATCTAGATCTAATAAAAAGAAAACGATAGAATCAAGAATTGAGAATTTGTTAATTTTCCAAACCAAATATCAAGAATCGAAATGAGGCTCGTAGGAATCGATCGGATCTATAGATGTGATGAAATCTTGCGATTACGTATTCTTATCCTTCAATGAATTGATACTAGATTAATGATGATCGACAAGAATTAGGGATTTCTAGTGAAACTAGGGTTTCATCATTTATCCCTTATTCCTTCGCCGATATCATTCACATTCTAGCCTCTTGTAAATTCAAGAATCGATCGTAGATCCCTAATTTCGAGCGATAACAATCAAAGAAAGCATCGCAACGAAACTAGGTCATCGATTCTTCAACTTGCTAGGGTTTACAAAACTCGTAGGACTTAAGAATCGTATTAAGATTTGTTACATCATCATTCTATTGATCGTCTCGACTCCTTTACGAGCGGAGTTTTACTCAAACATCACAACAAGAACTACAATTACAAATTGAGATGAATCATGATGCAAGAATTTAAAGAAAGTGAGATTAACGAATTTCACCTTTTATTTATATCAACAATTCCGTTACAATCACTCAAGAACTATAAGAGGAAGAACTCGATCGTCGATTTGGCTTCGCTCGGCTCCTTGAGACGCGGATCGGCTTGGATCACTTGCTCGATTGAAGATCGGCTCCGCTCCTAAAAGGTTGAAGGCTTCCCGCTTGATTTGGTACTCGGGGTCTTGAATTTGGATTGGAATTAGGGTTAGGGTTTCGCACAAGTCGTGTCACTCAACTTGTGGAAGAAGATGGAGATTAATGATTGAGGAAGGGATTGAACTAATGATTAGAGATGAAGAAGTTTAACACTAGATCTAGGCTCCTATTTATAGACCATCAAAACCCTAGATCTAGGATTTGAATTTTGAATTTCCCTCCAAAAGTTTGTTGAGGAGATTTGAATTTCCCTCCAAAAGTTAGTTAAGGAGAACCTTCTAGAAGAAGTTTGTTAAGCCGAGCCTTCTAAATGTGCCACGTGGAGAATCGGGAGTCTTATGGAAGCTTGGGTAGTTATATGAGACACGTGTAAAAAATCTGAGCCGCCGAAGTCACCATAGCGCCGCGGATCCGCGGCGCAAGCAGGCTCCCGCCGCGGAACCGTGGCGCCTCTGAAGCTTTAGTGCTTGATCTTTCACTGGAAATTACTGGGCTGACTTATGGGCCTTTATAAAATATATTAAATCTTATTTGGCTTTCTGTATCACTGCCAGATCTCAGATCTTTGAGTTGACGTATCTTTTATCAGCACTTTGACAATTTTGGCCTGTCTCCTGGAGTTTCCTGCACAGACTTCGAAACAAGTGTTTGCACAATATAGGGATGATGCGATGCCATGATAAACAGTCAATTTCCTTTATAAATGTCGGTTTTAGAGTATAACACATGCAATCTGGTATTTTAGGACTGTTTTGCTAATATGTGCAATATGAATACCGAACACTTCTAGATGAGTGCAAATGTTAGGGAAATTGCCGTGTTAAAAATGCAGTATTTTCGACATATCAGATTTCTTTTGACGTTGCGACGTTATATATATTAGTTTCCACGCTATATCTTGTGTTGTGAATGCGCGATCGGTACGATCAGGGTCTAGACTCGGTGGTTGTGTCGTTTAGCGCTCCTAGCTAGGGTTGTGCCGATGTCGTTGTGTCTTTGTGTAGCTTTTGCTCTCGAGTTGGTTTCGTAGTGTCCCTATGCATGTTAGCCACTAGACGGACACTCGAAGAGTATGATTGGAGTTATGGCGTCGGTAAAACGTAGTTGGTATGTGTTATTGGTCGATTAATAATATATTCTTGTTATATTGTTATATGCTTTCAGGATCGCAGGCCGGGACTTCGGGCGCTGCGAAGAACGAAAAGAGAGTGGTTAGCTTTACTTAGCCAGGATTGTTGTGACTAGATTTAACATCTACAGGGGAATCGCCCGCATGGCGTTATGCGTCTGGGCTAGATTGAATGATATGACTATTAGTTAGACGTATATGGATATTGATTTTGCATGTATACCTTTGTTGCATATCTCATTTCCTATTGTGCATGGACTTAGTATTAATGAGACAACACCATTATTGACGGTTCATGTTTCACGAGCACTAATTGTATGCTACACACACACCGTCGATAATTGCCATGATACACAAAACACCTATACATATGTGATATTGTATTGTTTAGGGACATTGAGACATGATCCTTACTTTCCTTCGTGCATATGACATAAAGCTTACTTGTATACCTACATGCTTACACATATGCCTTGACATGCATACATGCTAGTTACCTATATACCTATATGGTATTGTACCATTAGTGATAGGTATATACACATATGAGACATAGCTACATGTACATCTTGCCTATATGCTTACACATATAACTGGAGGGTATTACATCATTATGGATAGGTAGATACACATATCTTGCTATACCAACATGGTTACGCATACCTGGCTATAGCTACATGTTCACCTTAATTTGATGTTGTATGGATTTGGAGAAATTAGGAACCGCATGATATATATATTAACTTGTTGCAGTTAAATAGCGGTTTTTCCTTTATATGCTCATATTACTGTTTCATGTTGCATATATTACATTCGTGGATTTCATATGATGTTCTCTGATATTTTTACTCCTAAGTATATATAACAGTGGAATGGGACGCTGTTATATATATATATATATATATATATATATATATATATATATATATATATATATATATATTAGTGGAATAGAATGCTAATATATATGTATTGATTTATTTATATACATATATATATATATATTAGTGGAATGGGACACTAATATATATGTATTGATTCATGCAGTTATACTTATTCATTACATGATGTTTTCTGGATTTGAGGACCGTGGTTGTTTTATGAAATTATGCATTATTTGAAAAACCTGGTTTCTCTTAATATGATATTTCAGCGTCCGCCATGAGATTTCTCGGTTTTGAGCTTATATATACCCTATGCGAGGAGGTGTCGTGGGCCGTGTGCTGGTACATGGTGGAGCACGGTTGGTTCCCTGGGGCAAGAAGATCGAAGGTCCATGCCGTTGAGCCCGGCTGGGGGCGTTTGCCATCCAGTGATAGTATTTGTACTCGACGGATATCTGGGGGGATATCGATCGAGGTTATGTACGCACATGCCTTACAAATTTCGGGTGGTGTTTACCCAGGTTCATAGGATGTACGTACATGACACAGGAGGGCTAGTCCCAGGTGATGGCGCCTCAGATTTGAGTATTTTGTGTCGATGCTGAACACTTATTTTCGTGATGTTTTTGGGTGTAGATATTGGACACTCAAGTTTCATGAGATATACTCGTTATTGGATACTGGTTATATAAGATTTACTTGATATTGGATACTAGATATATGAAATTTACTTGATATTGGACACTCAGGATATATGAGACTTACAGGATATGAGGGCTAATTTGGGGGCTGATTTGAGGAAATTTGGGATTTAGATTGTCTTGATGGACTTTGGTCCTGCCACGAGATCAGCATTCTGTGAGGATGACATGTTTTATCCTATACTCCGCATTTACTTTATATGCATTGCTTCATGCATTAGTTGTACCTGATAGAGTACCTTTCATGACTGTTGCATATATATATTGCCATTTATTGCTTCATGTATTAGTTATACTTGATAGAGTACCTTTCATGACTGCTGCATACATATGGCCATTTATTGCTATCAGCTTGCATGTATTAGATTCGCGTTGTACGTGTATACTTGCGATTACCTGCATGTGTTATTTACTATTCACGAGTTGGCAACTCACCCCCGTTGTGCCACAGGGTTTGCAGGTTGTTCATCAGAGTAGTCGAGGCAGGGCTTCTACGTATCATATCATTTTTTGCAGCGGATACCGCTTCGGCTGACTGCGTGCAGTTTTGCTATAGGTGTGTTTTGTGGTTATCCGATGATGCTCTTTATATATCTTTTTATCTTACCATCTATCATTTTCATGTATTGACTTAGAGACTTGATGTGAGGACGATATTGTATATTTTTGGTGACTTTGAGGTCTTTTATGCAGTTTTATTTATATCGTCTTTTATTTCTTCGCTACGGTGTCGTATATTTGTTGTGGTGGTTGTTTTCCGCCTTTGGGAGTGGATTTTGCTCCCGTTTGGGATGCTTTACTTATATTTATGTTGTACCCATTTTTGGGGTTAGTTTTTACAAAGGAGGTGCTGCCAAAATTTTTAAGAAAGTAAAGTTGGACTTTAATGAATTTGGTTTGAGATTTCCAAAGTTTTGAAAATGCTATTATTACTTACTACTTTTGATCGTTTAGATTGCTGGGTTTTCGGCTTACTTAAATTGCGTTACACCTGTAGACGTTGCGTAGTTTTACGTCACATGCCAATTTCGGGTCGTGACAAAGTTGGTATCAGAGCGCTATGTTTTACCTTTCGGAGTGTAGGATGACCTTGGTATGATGGAGTGGGTAGCTTAAACAGAGTAACGTAGCGTGTGTATGTCCGCAGCATACTCACGACACGGTACTCCGCCTAAAGTGACCTAAGTACTAATTGCTTGAAATTCATTCTTTGATGATACATATCCTTGTGATTCGATTTTTGTGTTCATATCGGATCCTATTTCCATTTATATCCTTTGCCGCCGATGACCATGAGGACTCAGAGTGATGGAGCGAGAGCCGAGGTCAAAGTTGACTCGTGTGGGACGAGGACTGGCCAGGATGGCACGCTCGTTGCACAGGAGCAAATGGATCCGCCTTCGATTGGTCGTATCGCTAGGCTTGAGGCAGAGATGCAGGACTTGCGCCAGACGATGAGGTCTTTGGTTGAGGCAAGTCGAGTGCAGCGACAGTAGGTTGCCACCCCTGTAACCCAGTTATTCCTTGCGATCAGCACTGCATTGTGTTACTTACACAGCACCAGTGGACACAGCCCTATTTGACGAGGAGCGTCTTTCCGAGACTTTAGGAGTTCGAGGACAGAAGAGGGCTCGTGTAGGTGTACCAGCCCAGAGATAGAGGTTCAGTCGCCGTGATAGGTTTCGTGCACGTCGCGGGAGTAGCAGAGGCTTGGGACGAGGAGAGTCGGTTAGCTAGATCAGTCGTTGTTGTGTTAACTTCTGTCAGCGATTCTTTTGTTGCGCGACACGTATTTCAGTCGTGTGCCAATCGGATAGGAGATAGAGATTCGTCCGTCGCTTTGATCCTTCTAGGGATGTTGGATTTGATGTTCTCCTAGGCACGGACTGGTTAGCTACGTGCTAGGCGTCTGTGGATTGCCGTGAGGAAACAGTCAGGTTTTGTTTTCTCGGCGAGTCAATTCTTGTTGTGCAGGGGGACAGTGGTGCCGCCCATCATAGCTTGAATTCATCCTTTTTCGCTAGTCGGCTTTTGAGGAGAGGATGTTGAGGATTCTTGTCTTCAATTAGTGATACCGAAGCCACAGTGGGTTTGTTGGACCGGGTTCCTATCGTGCGAGGGTTTTCCGACTTTGTTCTAGATAAGCCGGCGAAGCTTAGGGAGCTTAAGGATCTGCCGCAGAGTTACTAGATAGGTGGGACTTGTACGTCCAAGTGTTTCTCTTTAGGGAGCTCCTATTCTATTCGTCAAGGAGGAAGATGGCAGTTTGAGGTTGTGTGTTGATTGATCGTCAATTGAACCGAGTTACGGTGCGGATAGGTATCATTTACCTCGCATTGACGATTTGTTCGACTTGCTCCAGAGTGCGAGACATTTTCTAAGTTTGTTCGGGATCAGGTCATCATTGGTTACTGGTTAAGAGTGATGTCATTCTGAAGACTACTTTTGTGCGTGCTACGGGCAGTATGTGTTTTGGTGGTGTCGTTGGACTCACCAATGCCCTAGCACCATTCGTGGATGTGATGAACCAGATTTCTTCAGGCCGTTCCTTAACTAGTTGATTGTTGTGTTATTGAAGACATTCTGGTCTATTCCAATGTGTCGTGAGGAACTTGAGCTGCACTTGAGGATTTGCTTTGCAGATATTGGGAGAGCCCCAGCGGTTTTCTAAATTCTCGGAGTGTTCTTTCAGGCTTGATTGTATTGTCTTACTAGGTCTTGTAGTTACGGGAGACGGTATTCGTATGGACCCGATGAAGATCGAGGCCGTACAGCTTGGGCCCAGACTTATATCCGGGATGGAGGTCCGCAGATTTTTTGGGCTTAGCAGGTTTTTACCGCCATTTCGTGCAGGATTGTTTGTGTATCGCGGCACCGTTGACTGGAATGACTGGGAAGGAGGTTCCTTTTCTTGGAGTGAGGCATGCGTGCGGAGTTTTCAGAAGTTGAAGACTCGGTTGACGACTGCACCGGTTCTATCTTTTGTTCTGGATCGGACGACTTTGTTATTTAACTGTGATGTTTCGCGAGTGGGGCTCGATTCTGTACTGATGTGGCACTATAAAGTTATCGCTTATGCTTCCCGACGGTTGGAGGAAGTACTAGCAGGATATCCCACTCATGATCTAGAGATGGCAGTGGTGGTCGTGCGTTGGAGATTTGGAGACACTACTTGTGCGGAGAGCCATGTCATATTTTCACGGACCACCAGAGCATAATGTACATCTTCCTGTTGCGGCTTTTGATTGTTGAGACAGCGCCGTTGGATGGAGCTTGTGAAGGATTGTGATTGTGAGATCCGTTATTACCCGTGGCAAGGCAATTATGGTAGCTGATGCTTGAGTCATAGGCCCGGGGGTAGTGTAAGTCCACGTTACCCTACCCGGTTCTTTCGGGGATGCGAAAACGGTGAAAAACAATTTTTTCGGTGAAGGTAACATGGACTCTAGAAAAGGATCTTTGCTAAACAAACTATCTAGAAACCTAACTACAAGTTTAACTACTATGTTAGGGGTTATACCTAGGTCTTGAACTCCATCTCTTCTTGCTCCTTGGAGTGGTTGGATCGGCCTCACCTCGTCGTCTCCTTATGCCGAAGATGGATCCACCCGAAAGCTTCTACCTTGGGCTCCTACCTCAATCGAGAGGAAACTAAAATACTTGGCTTGCTAGACCTTGTACTCTAGAGTGAGTAGAGAAGTGTTTTAGGGTTTTATCTCAATGGCTCATGTTTCTCAACTCATGAGACAAGAGAGCCATGAAGAAGAGGAAGAGGGAGAGCTTGGATGAGAGAGAATGAGAATGATAGAATGAGAAAGGCTTTTTACAACCATGCTCTCAAAAACAAAAATAATCATGATAATAATAATAGTAATTAAGTATTTGTGATGGTTCATTTCAATGGCATTATCATTTCATTCATTTAATGCATTTTGTAAACAACAAGCAAGCAAAAGTCATAGCCATGAAATGATAGCCATGAAATGATGATGGTCAACAAGTCCAAAATAGTCAACCGGTCAACAAAGTCAAAAAGTCAAACTTTCAACTCAACCATGGCATAATAATACTTAATTAATATTATTATTAATCATATTTCTTATTCTCATTAGGGTTTAGAAAAGGTCAACAGTCAACAACCCTAATGAGAATCCTCTGCATCTGTCTCTGTCAACCGTGCATACACATCCGCATCCGTGTTCCGAGGAACACGAATACAAACGAGATAAAACCAATCCCAAAACGCATACTAGGATTTGGCTTAAACCAAAGCCCGCTAGTAATAGCTGCCCGGACACCAAACGTGCACAAGTGCGCGGATGTGAACGAACCCTGTCGCAAAACCATGTGACCTCTACTCTGTTTTGCCCAAAGGCGAATAGCTCTCTGTGTGGGACTCTAAAGACTCGACACTACGCTGGCAATGGGTTTAACCACAGGCCGCAAGTGGTACTAGCTGTACGTAACGGTCCCCAGGTAGATGCCGATAAGAAGACTGATGAGGTGAACCCATCTGAACTCCTACTGAGCCTGAATGTGACAATCTCCGTACAGTCTGGTCTGTTCGTCTGAGAATATCGCATGGCGGGCTTAGGGGGACGGTAAACGTCAGTCCCCTAATAGCGGTACAAGTCGTGTCGGAGTGTAGCCCGGAACACCCTGAGATAACACTGGAAACCTACCAGTATATCCCGCTTGCCCTGGCCAGGGACGACTAAGTGTAATGGCTCTCCTTGACACAGCGCGATATCAACTCCTAATACCGGGAGAGACGAATCCTGTCTAACCGTCACTGCCTCCAAGTGCTTCGGGACTGCACCCAACTGCTACCTGTTTGCACGACTCATTTGAGCCATGGTAGGGTAGCAATCTAAGAACAGTGGGAACACACTCGAGGCGAAGTGACAGTGTCAAGTCAGCGGACTAAGCTGTACTCATGTCACCTGGGAACTGATAACTGACGATAGGTATAGTACCAACCAACAGTTCCCGACGAGTCCTGTCCAGTGTACTCGTAACCTAACGAGCACCCGCATACTATCTCAAGTACGACGTACTGACGGCTGTGGGACAGACCGTCTCCCCTGCTGGGATGATAAGCGCATACGCTAGTCTACTCCGGAGTATCGATGCCCCGTCTCGATAATCCTACGACTAAGGACCTGTATAAGGATGTGCTTGTAGATTACCCAGCCCCCACTAGTGTGACTGCCATCACAAAGCTGGTAATCAAGCAAAGATCCTAAGGGCTCCACTAATGTGTATAGGCGATATGCTAAAAGAAACACATGTACACATTAAAGTAGAAACAAACCAAGTAGCATACTACCATTTTGAGCAAGATTGTTCATACAACTGTGAATATCCCAAGCTTCCATCAAGTAATATACAAACTAGTATGATACAGTAATGGCCTCTAGGGCATATACACTAACAATCTCCCATTTGCACTAAGGCCATGTACTGGCGTATCGAAGACCTATCATCTCGATCAGCCGCTCGAACTGAGTCTAGGCTAAGGCCTTCGTGAATGGATCTGCAGTGTTATTCTCCGAATTTACTCTCTTCACCTCGATCTCCCTGATCAGGTGGTACCGCCTCAAAATATGCTTGGACTTTTGATGGGACTTGGGTTCCTTCGCTAAAGCTATAGCGCCGTTGTTGTCACAATACAGCGGTATTGGATCAACAATGGTAGGAACCACCAGAAGCTCCGTGAGGAACTTCTTCATCCAGACAGCTTCAATTGCGGCATCGTAAGCAGCTATGTACTCCGCTTCCATAGTTGAGTCAGCAACGGTTTCCTGTTTGGAGCTCTTCCAGCAAACCGCCCCTCCATTGAGGGTAAAGACATAACCCGACATGGACTTGGAGTCATCCTTGTCACTCTGGAAGCTGGAGTCAGCAAAGGCCTCGATCTGGAGGTCTTTTCTGCCATACACCAAGAACATCTCCTTAGTCCTTCTCACGTACTTGAGAATGTTCTTTACTGCTATCTAGTGTTTCTCCCATGGGTCCGACTGATACCGGCTTACAACGCTCAATGCGTATGCTACATCTGATCTGGTAAACAACATCGCATACATAATAGAGCCTACCGCAGATGCGTATGGTATTGATGACATGCGAGCCCTTTCCAAATCAGTCTTGGGAGACATCTCTTTGGAGAGGATGATTCCGTGACAAGCCAGTAGATTATCGCGCTTGGAATCTTCCATACTGAATCGTTTCAGTATGGTGTCGATGTACCTGGACTGTGAAAGTCCCAACATCCTCTTAGATCTATCACGATAGATCTGGATCCCCAGAATGTAGTTGGCATCGCCCAGGTCCTTCATTGAGAACCTCTGTGACAAGAATCCTTTGACTGACTGTAACATAAGAATATCATTTCCTATTAGGAGAATGTCATCCACGTACAAGATAAGGAATACCACAGTTCTCCCTACAATCTTACTGTAAATGCATGGTTCATCTGGGTTTTTGATAAAGTCGAATTCTTTGACAGTATCATCAAAGAAGATGTTCCAACTCCGCGATGCCTGCTTCAGTCCAAAGATGGACTTGAGCAACTTGAACACTTTACCGCTGCTCCCACTCTAATTGAATCCCTCCGTCTGATCCATATAGACGCACTCTTCTAAATTTCCATTTAGGAAAGCCGTATTTACGTTCATCCGCCAGATCTCATAATCGTGGAAGGCAGCAATGGTAAGAAGGATCGAATGGATTTGAACATAGCCACTGGAGAAAAGGTCTCGTCATAGTCCAAACCAGGTCTTTGACGAAAACCCTTTGTAATGAGTCTAGCTTTATAGGTTTCAACCTGCCCATCTACAGCAATCTTCTTTCTGAAGATCCATTTGCATCCTACGGGTTTTACCCCTTCTGGAGCAAAGTACAAAGTCCAAACTTTGTTGGTGTAGATAGACTTCATCTCGGTCCGCGTTGCATCCAGCCATTTTACTGAGTCACCGCTCTGAATGGCTTGCTGGAAGCTAGTAGGCTCATCATAATCAATGGTGCAATACTCTCTATCCCCGTCTATGAGAAAACCGTAGTATCTCTCGGGCGGATGAGACTGCCTAGTACTCCTGCGGAGTGGCGCTGGGATGTCTGGTTCTCCTGAAACTTCTGGTTCTTCCAAGCCTTCAGTAATAGCTTGTGGTTCTGGAATTTCTTCCAGTTCTATTGCGCTCCCACTTATCTGACTTTCTAAAAATTCAGTTTCCATGAAGTGGGCATGCTGAGAAAAAAAAACCTTTTGTTCCTCTGCCGAATAGAAAAGATACCCCCTGGAGTTTTTGGTGTATGCCACAAACTTACAAAGTACTGAGCGTGCCTCGATCTTGTTTGCATGCTGCTTCGTTGCAAAAGCTGGACATCCCCATGTCTTAAGATACTTAAGACAGGGTTTCTTCCCACTCCATATCTTATATGGGGTGGTAGGCACAGTCTTGGTTGGAGCCTTGTTCAAGAGATATTCAGCTGTTTCTAGTGCATAACCCCAGAAAAATCGCGGCAACTCAGCCTTACTCATCATGAAATGAACCATATCCAATAGGGTTCGATTCCGCCTTTCAGATACACCGTTGTGTTGTGGTGTGTATGGAGGAGTACGCTGAGAGAGATTTCCATTCTCTTTTAAGTAGTCCAGAAACTCGGCACTCGAGTATTCACCACCTCGATCAGATCTCAGTGTCTTTATACTTTTGCCTGTTTATTTTTCAACTTCATTCTTGTATTCCCGAAATTTCTCAAAGGCTTCGGATTTATGCTTCATCAGGAAGATATGTCTATACCTAGAGAAATCATCTGTAAAAGTAATGGAGTATGAATAACCACTTCGCGCATGTGTAGACATTGGACCACCCACGTCACTGTGTATGAGTCCCAAGAGCTCGCTCGCTCTTTCTCCGTGTCCCGTGAACGGAGTCTTTGCCATCTTTCCCATGAGACAAGATTCACAAGTGGCATAAGACCGATACTCGAACGGATTCAAGTATCCCTCTTTATGTAACTTTGTTAACCGTGTCTCATTAATGTGACCCAGTATACAATGCCATAAGAAAGCTTGATTTGTTTCCGGAGACTTTCTTTTAATTGTGTTCTGGACACTGAAAATCTGAGCTTGATTCAATATGTATATTCAATTTTCTAATTTTCCTGACCCAATCAGAACTTGATTTAGGTGGATGTGGACCACATCGCTGACAAAAGTAAAATCATATCCTTTCTTAGAAAGTAAGGATACATATATGATATTACAAGTCGCACCTGGTACATGCAAACAATTACGCAGAATCAATATCTGCCCAATTGTCAATCCAAGATGATATTCCCCTACGGATTCAGCGTTCATGCTCATTCCGTTAGCAACCCTGAGAGTCATATCACCTATCCTTATAACCCTACAGTTTCTCAGAGACTGTAATGAATTACAGATGTGAGATCCTGATCCGGTATCCAATACCCAGGAAGTAGGGTTAACTGACATACAGTTCTCTACTACAAACACACCCGAAGTCGAAGCCACAACATGCTTCAAATCCTGGCTACTGGCTTTGCTAGCCCTGCAATCCTTCTGCCAATGTTCATTCCTGTAACAATAGAAACGTCCCTCCTTTACTATATCCAGTCCTGAAACTTTTGCCCTTCCCTTTCCTTCTACTTCCCTGGTTTTTTTCAGGGTAGAAGGCAGAGACTATAGAATCAAGTCAGTATTTGACCCATTCTTCAACGTGGTCTTCAGGTCCGCGAGCTCAAAATAGCTGGTCTCTGTAAGGATGTTACCCCCTACAGATGACCCGATAGCTAACCTCGCTTGAAGCAATTCGTTCGAGGTCTCATATCTTGCGATACGAGATTGCTCTCCATATAAATCTTTGTTATGGAGGAAGATAGAAACTAAGTCCATCTTCTCGTGCTGCCTCTGGTATGCACCATCAACTGAAGCTAACACGAGGAACTTGGCTTTCGCACAGTCTTTTTCCGATGTCTTACGGATATCAGTATCCGTGACAGGGGAAACTGGTCCTGAGACGGCAGGGGTTTGATTAGTTAAGATGTATCCCAGCTTGTCATGGGCAATGGACATCTAGACAGACCTTTGCCAATCATAACAGTCAGATTTAGTCATTTTATTATCTAGATGTAACCTATGTTGGTCACTGGGCCGCTGCAATTAAGAGAGAGAGAAGAAAACAGTCAGGATGATGCTCTTGAATGTTTAGATTGGTTTTTAATTTATCTAAACAGGATGGCTCCCACTGTTTCTCGAATCCCTCCTCAAACCAAAAAGGAAGAATTAGTCGGGATCAATCTCACCGTACAATACTTGCTTAACCGTTCAGCCAGGCCAGTGTTAGTACTTCGAAGGAGGTTTTCCAACGCTTTCGCGAAGTTCCTTAATTAAAGACCTTCTTTTCCCTGGGGGCGTAGCCCCGCTAACACCTTTCTAGACACATACTTGGTTTATAGCATTGATCGTCAAGTGAGAAATTTCCCGAGGAGTAGCATATACTCATAGTAGGATCGGGATCCAAATATCATCGTGTGATAAAACTGAAGGAATCCTACCAGAATCATCACACTCCAAATGGTATGCGGCACTAGAAAGTTTCAGTTTCTTTAGAAACTCCCGATGTGGATTTTTTCCCCATGCTCTTATGACCTTGACGAACGTCAACAAATCATAAGTCATATGTCAAGTTCTACCCATCATTGTCGAGGTTAATTTGAACCCACACGTATATACCCTTGATGAAGGTCAACAAGGTAATACGACTGTCCCAAACTAACGCATATATCTCTGCTACATATGAACACCCAACAGCTACCAATCACTATGCCTTGACGAAGGTCAACAAACATAGCTTGAATACTATTGAATATTCTTAGAAATGACGGAGGGCTACGAATGATTTTGGCGAAACCGTGAATGTAGTGAACTTGATATGATCGAAGGAACCTTAATAACTTTTAAAAGGAGTGGTTTAAGATCCGCATTTTTAAAAGTTTTCTGTTTTGAAAAGAAACTGAGTGGTTTTGAAATTGTTCCAACGACTTCAACTTTGGTTTATTTTCTTGCATTAATTTAATGCGTCCCATCATTTAATCCTACCATTGCAGAAAACAACGAAAATATGACGTACGCTTATGACATCCGCATTCGCCACGGGGCCCCGTCATTACCCGTTAGGTTACTTAACTAACGACAGAGAGGGGGCTGGACTAGCGCGGATGCAAAACATAAGCAATGCCTAAATAGATATCATATATATATATATACATTCGTCAGATGCAATGATAGCCATTCCAGACCACAGATGAACACATTGGATATACTAGGAATCCGCGTTTCGTTCGAGCCTGCAACGAAAATCGGATTACACGGTCGCGATGAATAGCCAAGACCCCACCCTAGAAGCAAACTACCTGCCAAATACCCGAAGTGAAGCAACCTCCCTCAACAACGTGAGTAGGCCACTCGGCACTTCGAGGTACCCGGTAGTTTGTGCACCCCACCTTGGGTCTATCCTAGGAGCAAAAACAGTAAATGAAATAATATACAATGGCGGCTACAACCTCATCCCGGATGTGCGGCCATAAAAATAATATTACATCAAATGAAAAGAAAGAAAACTCTCATCTCACAACCCCCGACTATTCATCCATGACAATCCAACAAATTCATATACACAAATCATCAACATTACAGATCACAGATATGTATAACCCCCACTAATTGACGTATAGCGATTAGCAGACGTTCAATACATATATCACATCACAGATATAACCCATTAGCTAAAGTCTACAGAAGTTCGATCAAAATACGGATTTGTAACCACCACAAACACAAATTTATTTTCTAGAAAATCTGGGCAGAAACAACATATTCTAAAAATCCCAAAACAGCACATTGAGTACACTGCAGGAAAAATGAGCCACGGCTGAGTCAACTCGGCCACGGATCCGCGGCAAGAAGCATGTTCTTGCCACGGTTCCGCGGCGCGTTGACCGAGTCAGTGACTCATTTTTCTTCTGTGTTCTATTAAAACCCTGAGCCGATTTTTAGTATGTGTCAAATTAATTTTAGAGCAGTTTAAAAATAAGCAGAAAGTTCAAATCTCGGGCGTGTTTTGTGATTTTTTCTCCGATCGAAATTCTAGATACGTTGGTAACATGCTAGATAGTGTTTAGCTAGTCTCTGATACCACTGTAAGTCCATGTTACCCTTCCCGGTTCTTTCGGGGATGCAGAAACGGTGAAAAACAATTTTTTCGGTGAAGGTAACATGGACTCTAGAAAAGGATCTTTGCTAAACAAACTATTTAGCAACCTAACTACAAGTTTAACTACTATGTTAGGGGTTATGCCTAGGTCTTGAACTCCTTCTCTTCTTGCTCCTTGGAGTGGTTGAATCAGCCACACCTCGTCGTTTCCTTGTGCCGAAGATGGATCCACCCGAAAGCTTCTACCTTGGGCTCCTACCTCAATCGAGAGGAAACTAAAATACTTGGCTTGCTAGACCTTGTACTCTAGAGTGAGTAGAGAAGTATTTTAGGGTTTTATCTCAATGGCTCATGTTTCTCAACTCATGAGACATGAGAGCCATGAAGAAGAGGAAGAGGGAGAGCTTGGATGAGAGAGACTGAGAATGATAGAATGAGAAAGACCTTTTACAACCATGCTCTCAAAAACAAAAATAATCATGATGATAATAATAATTAAGTATTTTTGATGGTTCATTTCAATGGCATTATCATTTCATACATTTAATGCATTTTGTAAACAACAAGCAAGCAAAAGTCATACCCATGAAATGATAGCCATGAAATGATGATGGTCAACAAGTCCAAAATAGTCAACCGGTCAACAAAGTCAACAAGTCAACAAAAGTGAAACTTTCAACTCAACCATGGCACAATAATACTTAATTAATATTATTATTAATCATATTTTTTATTCTCATTAGAGTTTAGAAATGGTCAACGGTCAACAACCCTAATGAGAATCCTCTGCCTCTGTCTCTGTCAACCGTGCATACACACCCGCATTCGTGTTCCGAGGAACACGAATACAAACGAGATAAAACCAATCCTAAAACGCATACTATGATCTGGCTTAAACCAGAGCCCACTAATAATAACTGCCCGGACACCAAACGTGCACAAGTGCGCGGATGTGAACGAACCCTGTCGCGAAACCATGCGACCTCTACACTGTTTTGCCCAAAGGCGAATAGCTATCTGTGTGGGACTCTAAATACACTACACTACGCTGGCAGTGGGTTTAACCACAGGCCGCAAGCGGTACTAACTGTACGTAACGGTCCACGGGTAGATGCCGATAAGAAGACTGATGAGGTGAACCCATCCGAACTCCTACTAAGCCTGAATGTGACAATCTCCGTACAGTCCGGTCTGTTCGTCTGAGAACATCGCATGGCGGGCCTACGGGGGCAGTAAACGTCAGTCCCCTAATAGCGGTACAAGTTGTGTCGGAGTGTAGCCCAGAACACCCTGAGATAACACTGGAAACCTACCAGTATATCTCGCTTGCCCTGGCCAGGGACGACTATGTGTAATGGCTCTCCTTGACACAGCGCGATATCAACTCCTAATACCGGGAGAGACGAATCCTTTCTAACCGTCACTGCCTCCAAGTGCTTCGGGACTGCACCTAACTGCTACCTGTTTGCACGACTCATTTGAGTCGTGGTAGGGTAGTGTTAGTTATATGTATGCCCTAGAGGCCATTACTGTACATACGATGTATATTGTAGTGGATGCTAGGACATATATAGGGAGGACTTTCTTGCTCGACATGATAGTATGCTATCTGGTTGTACTTTATCTTAACATGTACTCTGATTGTCTCTATGTTACATGTTGAGAAAGCCCTTGGGATATGTACTCGACTACTGGGACTATGATGAGATCATACTAGTGGGGCCACGGTAGTCGACGAGTATATCCTATAATTGTTCCTAGTCGTGGGTGTATCGAGACAGGGCATCGATGCACCAGAGTAGACTAGCGTATACGCATCTTGACCCATATGATGGGCGATGGATGATCCCATATCCATCGGTGTTTGACATCAAGGATGATGTACGGGTGCTCAGTGAAGACTGGGTACACTGGACGGACTCGCCGAGAACTCCCAGATGGTATTATACCATACGTCAGATGGCAGTTCTCCGGTGACACTGGTATAGAGTAGTCTGTTGACCCGAGATCGTCATAGAGTCTTGTGTGATTCCCACTGTGCTTTGATTTCCATCATACTACGTCCAAGAGGGCGTGCAAAAAGGTGGCTTTTGGGTACAGTCCCGAATCACATGGAGGCAATGAGCGATAGGAGGGGATTCGTCTCTCCCGGTATAGGGAGTTGATGTTGTGCTGTGTTCGATTGGCTATAACCGGAAATCCCTGGCCAGGGTTGCTGAGATTTACTGGTAAGTGTTATCAGTAGTTTCTCGAACTGTTATAGACCTCAAATCGACACGACTTATCGAGCTACTGGGGTCTGACGTTTACCACCCCTAGGCGAGATATGCAACATATCAGACGACGAGACCGGACTGTACGGGAGTGTTACTGCTTGGATTCACAGGAGAAGTTACAGGCTTGCTTGTTGATCTTCTGAGCGCTCAATACCTGGGTAGCTGTTACGTTTAGCTGACCGCTTGCAGCTTGTGGGTGTTTGATATGATCATCACCTACTGCCGGCGTATTGACGATTCTTTAGAGTCCTACACAGAGGTTTCTTGACTCAGGCAAAACGGAGTAGGAGCACATATGTGATATGTGCGGGACCGAGGATAATGCGATATGTGATACCGTATTATATTCTCGCGATATTTGATATCAACCGGGTCATCGGATCAAGTGTTGATTCGATGAATCGGTACGGATAAATATTAGTCGGTTATATGCGATATAGCCGGATTGTCGGATCAAGTGTTGATTCGATAATTTAATGTATAATAATATATTTGATATATTAAATTGCATTAACTAATATTTGCTCACTAAAAGATTCTTTTTCTCACTCGGGTAATACATTGATATATATGCGATATATGTTAAATGTATTATTTTATTTTGTTACAATAAATATTGTATATGTGATATATAATATGGTAACATATTATAATTATTAATGCAACATGATTAGAGGAGTTTAAACATGATTAGGGTTTGGATTAGCGTTAAACCTTCTAGTTGATTCTAGAAGCTTTACTTTGTCATGATAAAGATATTTGTGTTGATCTTTATCCATGACTCACCCTTTGACCTAACCCAAACCCTAACCCTAGTAAACTCTCTACAATGGTTAAGTGAACCATGGTTGCATAAATAATTATGATAACTTTTATTATTCATCACAAAATGATTTATTCATCTTCTTCCTCCTTCATTCTTCTATGAAAAACCTTGCTTGATTTTTCAAAGGTGATGAATAAATATGAGAAAAAGATAAATAAATAGAGCAAAATTCCTACTTCATCATCCTCATCTTCCCTTGCCATTTAGATGAGGGTGTTCACATCATTTCATGAGTATTAGCTTGTGTTAAAGAAACTTCGAGGTAGATCATCTTAGTATCGAAGATCGGAAGCAAAGGTTGCGTCTTTCTCTTCGTGGAACCTCTCGAGAGCCCGGAACCCGATGATCGCAGCGAAGGGACCACAACACGGAGCATATGAAGTGAAGGACCGGATCTACGAAGGTTGTAATCCCTCTCACTTAGTGTTAAAATGTTTAGCATGCTTCTTTTCGCCTAATCTCTAGTTTAAAGTTCCGTATTCGGGTTGTTCGGCACGGCTAAATTTTTAATCGGGCATGGTTGATGCCTCGTAGACCCTTGTGCGCGTGCCTAGCAACCCTACAGGTAGCAATCTAAGAACAGTAGGAACATACGCGAGGCGAAGTGACAGTGTCAAGTCAGCGGACTAAGTTGTACTCATGTCACCTGGGAACTGATAACTGATGATAGGTATAGTACCAACCAACAGTTCCCGACGAGTCCTGTCCAGTGTACTCGTAACCTAACGAGCACCCGCATACTATCTCAAGTACGATGTACTGACGGCTATGGGACAGACCGTCTCCCCTGCTGGGATGAGAAGCACATACGCTAGTCTACTCTGGAGTATCGATGCCCCGTCTCGATAATCCTACGTGTGACTGCCATCACAACGCTGGTAATCAAGCAAAGATCCTAAGGGCTCCACTAATGTGTATATGCAATATGCTAAAAGAAACACATGTACACATTAAAGTAGAAACAAACAAAGTAGCATACTACCATTTCGAGCAAAATTGTTCATACAACTGTGAATATCCCAAGCATCCATCAAGTAATATAAAAACTAGTATGATACAGTAATGGCCTCTAGGGCATATACACTAACAGGTAGCTTGTTCCAGTTGTGCGCAGTACAGTGACAGTCTTCTGCAGATTTACAGTTCTTGTGCGATCGTGGAGTATAGCTTAAGCTCTTCTCTACTGAGGGGACAGCTTGCTCATGTCCGCGCCCGTCCACTTTTACTTAATTGTTTTCGTGAGGCACGTCCGCCGATGCTCGTTGTCTGAGATTCTGAGCATGTTCGGCAGGGTAAAGATTCGGAGTCCTTGATTTGTGACTAGTGTGTGCTACATTTAGGGACACGTTTGTGTGTACCTGATACTGATGGGTAGAAACGCGAAATCCTAGGGAAGGCACATCTGTCAGCTTTCTGTGTTCATTCAAGTTCCACCAATATGTGACGTGACTTGTGAGATAGTTACGGGTAGGCAGAGATGAAGATTGGGGTTTCGGATTTCGTTTTGAGGTGCTTGTCTTGTTGCGAGCTAAGGTTGAGCATCTGAGACCGGCTGGAGAGTTGCAATCTTTAACCGTTCCGGAGTAGGAATGGGAGCAGATCTCCATGAATTTCGTTGTGGTGTCTAACCAGGTTGAGTTAGGGTGTGACTCCATTTGGGTGTTTGTGACCGGTTATGCTCTGTTTGCTTAGTTGTTTTTTCGATAAGTTTGTACGTTTGCACGAAGTTCCTTCATGCGTTGTATCCAATAGAGGCACCCCGTTCGCTTGCCGTCGTTGGCAGAAGCTTCAGGAAGCCTTGGGTATTGGTTGAGATTTAGCTCCGCTTTTCCATTTGTAGGCCGATGGTTTGTGAGAGCGGACTATACAGACTCTGGAGGATATGCTTGTGTGTATGTACTATTTATTTATTGACAGTTGGGATCGTCACTTGCCATTGAGAGGGTTCTCCATTGATAGCTGTTATTAGGAGACATTCCAATTGGCAACCTTCTGGCCTTGTGTGGTTAGTTGTGTCGATCGCCAGTCTGTTTTACGGACTCTGCGAGAGTGGGATTTTTGGACCCCAGCTAGTCATGAGACTACGGAGAAGATCCAGTTGATTCAGGTCAGGATGAGAGCAGCCCGGTGCAGACAGAAGTCTCATGCCGACCTTAGATGTCGCGGACTGGAGTTCGCAGTGGGAGATCAGGTATTCCTACGGATTTTTCTGATGAAATGGCATGTTGAGTTTTGGGAAGCTTGGTCCCAGAATTGTAGGTCCTTTTGAGATCATTGAAGCGAGTTAGTACCGTTACCTATAATATGGCACTTCCGCCCATATTTTTGAGTATTCACCTCGTATTCCTTGTGTCGATACTTCGTAATTACCTTCATGACCTTTTTCACATGATTCAATATCAGACCTTTTAGCTTGGACGCGATCTTTCGATCACCAGTAGCCGATAGTTTTAGTGGATCGACAAGTGGTGGGACTTCGGTCAAGGGTCTTGCTATCTGTGATGGTTCTTTGGCGTAGCCGTATAGTGAGGTGATCACTTGAGTGGCTGCGAGCGAGATACGGAAGACCTTCCCTCATCTCTTTGAAGGTACGCATAGATGAATTTTAAATTCGGGGAGCGAATTTCTTTAAGGGGGAAGATTGTAACGTTTTAGAAATTGTTATGCGATTTTTTCCGTTTTAGGGTAAAATAGTCGGTGTTTTCCGTTTTAACCCGATTGTGTCAAACTTCTGTTTAGACTTGACGGCACCTAGTTTAACTAGAATAGTGCTAGTACGCGGGCTTTGGGGGTCAATTGGAAGTTTTGGTTCACATAGAATTTTTCCCTAATTAAATATTATTTTAAGTTGTTAATTATGCACTTAATTAGTGGTAATTACATTTTTGGTTTGGATTAATTACTTCTAATGAGAATCTATGTTAAACTAATCACTTGAATTAGTCTTAATCCTTTCTTACCAAATATCTAGATATTTTGTGATAAAGGAAATTATTTTTTTAAAAGAAAAGAAGAGAAAAGGTGGCATTTTGCATTAATGAGCATTTATTACATTTTTGCTAGAAATTTCCACACACTTCACAAAACACCCCCCCCCCCTTCATTTCTCCTCATGGCCGGCCACTTCTCCCATGGCTGCCCCATCTTCTTTTTCATCTCATTTGCACTTCTTCTTGCTAAAATAAATCATCAAAAATCCTAAATAATTCATACAAACTCAAATACAAACAAAACCCATCATTCTTCATCACATATCAAGCTTGGATCTTCTTCAAAGTTAGCTTTTTGGAGGCAAAATTGGATTTCTAGTTGCTTGATTTTGGATCTTTGTGAGGTATAAAACCTAACCCTAATCCTTAATAGTTGTTTTAAATCTTTAAAATAGCTTAATTAGATGTTAGTTTAAGCTTCCAATTGCATGTTTTGAAATTGTAGAAATGGTTTCTTGATAATCAGTTAGGGTTTTGATTAGTGAAAAAGTTAATTGTTAATTTTAGGCAAAAGAAAACTTAACATACTTGCTAGATTTGTTAAATGATATTTTCCTAATTATCTAATTAGCTTAATTACAAACTAGACTTTTACTAAATCCTAATTAAGTGAGATTAAAATTATAGTAAAGGTATGAGTGGTTTAATCATGCTATATTATGATGTTTGTGATTTCTAGTTTTGAGCTAAAATGTTATATGTTGCTTTCTCGATTTCATTAAGTTTTGCCATGGGTTGCTTTTGACGTTGTGACGTTATATATATTAGTTTCCACGCTATATCTTGTGTTGTGAATACGCGATCGGTACGATCAGGGCCTAGGCTTGGTGGTTGTGTCGTTTAGCGCTCCTAGTTAGGGTTATGCCGATGTCATTGTGTCTTTGTGTAGCTTTTGCTCTCGAGTTGGTATCGTAGTGTCGCTATGCATGTTAGCCACTAGACGGACACTCGAACTGTATGATTGGAGTTGGTGCGTCGGTCAAACATAGTTGGTACGTGTTATTGGTCGATAGCTAATATATACTTGTTATATTGGTATATGCTTTCAAGATCGCAGGCGGGGACTTCGGGCGCTGCGAAGAAGGAAAAACGAGTGGTTGGCTTTACTTAACCAGAATTGTTGTGAGTAGATTTAACATTTACAGGGGATCGCCCGCATGGCGTTATGCGTCTGGGTTAGATTAAATGATATGACTATTAGTTAGATGTATATGGATATTGATTGTGCATGTGTACCTTTGTTGCATATCTCATTTCCTATTATACATGGACTTAATATTAATGAGACACAACACCATTATTGACGGTTAATGTTTCACGAGCACTAATTGTATACTACACACACACCGTCGATAATTGCCATGACACGCACAACACCTATACATATGTGATATTGTATTGTTTAGGGACATTGAGACATGATCCTTACTTTCCTTCGTGTATATGACATATAGCATACCTGTATACCTACATGCTTACACATATACCTTGACATGCTTACATGCTAGTTACCTATATACCCATATGGTATTGTACCATTAGTGATAGGTATATACACATATGAGACATAGCTACATGTATATCTTGCCTATATGCTTACACATATACCTGGAGGGTATTACATCATTATGGATAGGTAGATACACTTATATTTCTATACCAACATGGTTACGCATACCTGGCTATAGCTACATGTTCACCTTTGTTTGATGGTGTATGGACTTGGAGAAATTAGGAACCGCATGATATATATATTAACTTGTTGCAGTTAAATAGCGGTTTTTCCTTTATATGCTCATATTACTGTTTCATGTTGCATATATTACATTTATGGATTTCGTATGATCTCTTATATTTTTACTCCTATGTATATATAACAGTGGAATGGGACACTGTTATATATATATATATATATTAATATTAGTGGAATAGAACGCTAATATATATGTATTGATTAATGCAGTTATACTTATTCATTACTTGATGTTATCTGGATTTGAGGACCGTGGTTGTTTCATGAAATTATACATTATTTAAAAACCCTGGTTTCTCTTGATATGATATTTCAGCTTCCACCATGAGATTTCTCGGTTCTGAGCTTATATATACCCCATGCGAGGAGGTGTCGTGGGCCGTGTGCAGGTACATGGTGGAGCCCGGTTGGTTCCCCGGGGCAAGAAGATCAAAGGTCCATGCCGTTGAGCCCAGCTGGGGGTGTTTGCCATCCGGCGATAGTATTTATACTAGACGGATATCTGGGGGATATCGATCGAGATTATGTACGCACATGCCTTACAGATTTCGGGTGGTGCTTACCCAGGTTCATAGGATGTACGTACATGACACAGGAGGGCCTGTCCCAGGTGATGGCGCCTCAAATTTGAGTATTTTGTGTCGATACTAGACACTTGTTTTCATGATATTTTTGGGTGTAGATATTGGACACTCAGGTTTCATGAGATATACTCGATATTGGATACTGGTTATATGAGATTTACTTGATATTGGATACTAGATATATGCGATTTACTTGATATTGGACACTCAGGATATATGAGACTTACAGGATATGAGGGCCAATTTGGCGGCTGATTTGAGGAAATTTGGGATTTAGATTGTCTTGATGGACTTTGGTCCTGCCACGAGATCAGGATTCCGTGAGGATGACATGTTTTATCCCATACTCCGCATTTACTTTATATGCATTGCTTCATGCATTAGTTGTACCAGATAGAGTACCTTTCATGACTGTTGCATATACATATTGACATTTATTGCTTCATGTATTAGTTGTACCTGATATAGTACTTTTCATGACTGCTGCATACATATGGCCATTTATTGCTATCTGCTTGCATGTATTAGATTCGCGTTGTACGTGCATACTTGCGATTACCTGTATATGTTATTTACTATTCATGAGTTGGCAACTCACCCCCGTTGTGCTACAGGGTTTGCAGGTTGTTCATCAGAGTAGTCGAGGCAGGGTTTTACCTATCATATCATCTTTTGCAGCGGATACCGCTTCGGTTGACTGCGTGCAGTTTTGCTATATGTGGGTTTTGCGGTTATCCGATGATGCTCTTTGTATATCTTTGTACCTTGTACTCTCCATCTACCATTTTCATGTTTTGACTTAGAGACTTGATGTGAGGACGATATTGTATATTTTTGGTGACTTGGAGGTCTTTTATGCAGTTTTATTTATATCGTCTTTTATTTCTTCGCTATGGCGTCGTATATTTGTTCTGGTGGTTGTTTTTCGCCTTTGGGCGTGGATTTTTCTCCCGTTTGGGATGCTTTACTTATATTTATGTTGTACCCATTTTTAGGGTTAGTTTTTATAAAGGAGGTGCGGCCAAATTTTTAAGAAAGTAAAGTTGGACTTTAAAGAATTTGGTTTGAGATTTCAAAAGTTTTGAAAATGCTATTATCACCTACTACTTTTGATGGCTTAGATTGCTGGGTTTTCGGCTTACTTAAATTGCGTTACGCCTGTAGACGTTGCGTAGTTTAAGGGACGTCACGTGCCAATTTCGGGTCGTGACAGGGTACTATATTATGTAGTAGCCGAACATGACTGATCTGAGGACAGTACCTGAGTACTTTGCATGTATAAAAAGTTTAACAAGAGGTTTTCAAAGAGGAGCCATAGTCTTGCTATTTCCTACGTGTCCACGAGTGATACGAAATTTTACAAGGAAAACTTTTTGGGATATTTTAAACGGCGGAACGTATATTTGAGCGTCCGTCACTTGTACCATAAGCTATGCATAGCACGGAGAGTTATTCAGTTTATAAAATGGTTTTTCAAGGATTATTACTATATATGTATTATAGTATTTGATTAGTACGTATGGGATTTCGGTAGTGGATTTCGAGATCTCTATCTCCATTGTGACTCCGATGTTATGCGTGCAAGTCCGATGATTTGCGTGACGCTTAACGGAGTTCGGTTTTAAGTTTCGTACTCATTTTTCGGCGCACAGGATGCGCTTTGGTATTTCTCTATCTTCCGTGATTTCGGAGCCCCGTTGATTTGAGTTGATTATTGAAATGTTTTAATTTGTGGGGAGTTAAATTTAAATTCAGGAACCGAATTTATTTAAAGGGGGAAGATTGTAACATTTCAGAAATATAAAATATTATTTTTGGAAATTTAATATTAAAATAATATATCTCGTGAAAACTACCCGATTTGCGAAATTGGGGTTTTCGTAAAATGGTATAAATATATACCAATATTTATAAAAATAATTTGGAGATTTAAAATGATTTATTCATTTAAATATATATATATATATAGATATAATGTGTGAAAATGTGAGTATTTTAGTTTGCATGGAAAATCTTTGGGCTAGGGTATTTCGAATTGAGGTGTGTGCTGGAAATTTTGGGCTGCCTATTTCATGACTCATGCTTTTGTGATGGGTTATTTTGCTTAAGTTTTCATGTGCTAGATATTATTGTGGCTGCCTAATCTATGGGGATTTCTTTGTGCATACTTTCAGTGGGTGAGATATTATTGTTGTGCATTTAATGTGTTTTGTCAAAGTTAGGATATTTGTTGCAAGGTGGCTGCTTCTTTTTTGGTGTTGATTAATTTATTAACACCACTCACACTCACAACATTTTAGACTTCCACAGAGAACATTTTCTTCCTTGGCCGAGCCCATTTTTCTTGAAGCCAAAAATCCTTTGCTCACAATTTCTATCCATGGCAACTTCATTTACCTCCGCCCAAATCCTTGGGTGCTTTGAGACAAAGTATTCACACACTATCTCTACTTCGTCTTGGATATCTAGGCTAGCAAACTGGATACCCGAGTTGCTTCGGTTTACAAGCGGAGGCCCGTATAAAGAATCCTCGACGTGTGTCCTCTCTGACGAGCATGACCGGAGAGTGAACTTCGTCGAGGCAGCCGCAACATGCTAAGGACAGAGATTGAAGACCGAAGGACATGGATCGATCGGTACATTTGCGTGGATTCCAAGACGACGAAGCGCATCGACTACGGTTAAGCAAGGAGTTTAGCTAGTGAGTAGATTTATATCTATGGGGGAAGTCGGGTGGATGGCGTATAGCACCCCCGCATATTATGAATGGAAACCGATATATATATAGAATACAGTAGGAGAAACCTACATTAGAAAAACTATAGATGTGGTTAAAAAGATAGTTAAAGGTGATATTAATGATTGAGTATATATCGAGATATGAGATGAAAGCTATCGGGACATAACCCTTGGACATGATATGATAGAAATGATGTCTCGAATTGATTTTTAAGGATACGAAAAAGTGAATGTGAATCACAATAAATAGATATGTAGTTGCACGAGATTAAGTATGAGATTTAGAGTAGTGTGACATGAGATTCATATGATAGAATGCACATGTAAAATGGCTTGATGTGAGAGATTGATGCGATGAAAAAAGTATACGATGAGATATGATGACTTGGTTGATATGTCGTTATATGGATGCGAGTCGATAAGAGATAGTCGATACATTGTCGGTCCCCTGATACGAGATTGATACGGATGTGACCTGATTGATAGTTATATATATATGGACAATGATGTGCATAATGAGTGATATGTCGTACGAGACTTAGATCTGTACCCCCGTTGTTGTATAGGTTGATAGAATCCCAAATTGTTTAATACCGCCGTACGATGGATTACCGTACGCGATGAGTTTTACCTGTTGATTGATCCATACCCTTGATTAGAGGATGTCGTACGATGGATTATACCGTACGTGATGTTGTGAGTCTGAATGCCGATTGATAGATTTACCGACTCGAATATATTGTAGACACGTATACCTTGTAGCGTTTCGCTTACGATGTACTTTATGCTACGCTCATGTTATTTGCATTGCATTGCATTGCATATACCTGTGCTAGTACACCTATACCATTATCGATGATGCGTATGTTACACTTACACAGATTGGCCGGCTCACACACCTTCATTATCGATAATTGCCATGTCACTTACACAGTAGAATTGCTACATCATGTCATGATATCACTTGCTATGCTCACATCACTATGCTATGTTGCATAATATTACTTGCTATGTTGCATGATTTACTTGCTATGTTCACATCACTGTTCCATATTGCATGATATACGGATTTGCTCACATTTTTGTTATAAACGCATACATCATGCTTATGACTATATTACGCATTGAGATGTTGTTTTCATGAGATTCTGGATTTGAGAACCGGGGTTAAATTTCAAAGGAAATTATGTATTGTTTTGAAAAACCCAGTTTCTCTTGATATGATATTTCGAGACGTCCTCCTTGGGTCTACCTAATGCGGAAAAGTAAATAATATACAATGGTGACATCAACCTCATCCCGGAAGTGCCCCAATAAAAGAATATTATATACAAATGAATGAAAATAAAAACCCTCATCTCACATAAAACCCCCGGCTATTCAGAACACGACGATCCAATATAACATATCACAGCAACACATAATATTTCAAATCATCAACGTAAGCAAGTATGTGTATCCCAATTGTCGTTGATGTATAGCAACGAAGCCGGCGATACCCCACATACTACGCTTACGGTCACAGAAAAGAAAGTGTAAAACTACAACATTTGGAATCCACAATCTCTTTAGACATCATAAATCCGAAATATCACATACTTCGCATTTCATGCCTAACTATATGAATTCCACATATTGTATCACATTCCAGATAAATAGACAATATTAAACTTTCCGATCGAATAATCAAACACCCAAGAATTCCCTAATAGCTCAATACTTGAGCGGAGTTCATAAAATCCCAGAACATGTCACCGCCCCAATGAACCAGCCGTAGAAGGGTCAAACCAACGCCTCACATGTGCCAACGCTAAACTACAACAAACCCAAGGGTTCAGTAGAAGTTTTTACGGTCACATAATCGAGTTAAGGTTACGTTCTTCTAGAGGGTCCACAGATATGCTTGCATGTTTTTCCGAAAGTTTTAAACTCAAGAAATATTCAACACTTGAAAATTTTTCGTGTCGGGAAAAAGCGAGTTATTGATATCCGTTCGAACATTTTAACACGTTCTAAATTATCCGGAAAACTAAACGAAATTAAACTTTCCGATCGAATCAATGAATCCAAAAGATCTCCAGAAAACTCAACACTTGAGTAATATTAAAAATTCCCAGAAGCATGTAGTAATAGCTACGGATGAACCCTAGAAAAACCAATCACTGACACCCAAGTACGGCCGCGGAACCACCGCCAGAAGCATGTTAAGGCCGCGGTTCCGCGGCGCCTTTAGGGCTACAGTGACCCGTTTTTCACAGTAATCCATAAAATCACCTGCTGAATTTTCTGAGTATTGTTAATGCAAAAAAAAATCATATTTTTAAAAAATTTCCAGAGAGGGGTCAAAATACGACGTTTCGGGGTGCTATCGGACTTTTAACTTCGTATACACGTCGCCTAATGCTCTAGCTAGTCTCTGATACCACTGTAGGGTTACTAGGCACTGTCACAAGGGTCTAGAAGGCATCAACCATGCCCGATTTAAAATTTAGACGTGCCGAACAACTTAAAGCGATGATCTTTGCTAGATAATTAGGGTTAAACATGCAAGTAACATCTTTACAACTAAGAGAGAGGGATTACAACCTTTGTAGTCCGCTCCTTCGCTTCATAAGCTCCAAGTAGTAGTCCCTTTGCCGTGATCCATGATCTCCCGGACTCAAGAGAAGCTCCACAACCCGAATGATCCATGCTTGCTTGAAGTCTTCATATTCGAAGATGATCTACCTTGAAGTTTCTTTTACTCAAGCCTTCACTCACTAATCAAGTATTAATAAAGTGAACACCCTAATCTAATTGGCTAGATTAGATGAGGATGATGAAGTAGGATTTATGCTCTCTTTTATTATCAAATTCTCACACTAATCCATCATAAAAGAAAAACTTAGAAAGCTTTTCAGGAGCTCAAAGAAGAAGAAGAACAATAATCATTCCTTTTGTGATGAATAATGAATTGTTATTATCATTACAATTGCAACCATAGTTAAGTCCAGAAAGACTTAACCATTGTAGAGATTCAACTAGGGTTATGAGTGTGGGTTGGGTTAGGAAAATATCTCCAAAATATCAACACATAATATCTTTGCAAGAAACAAAAGAAAAGCTTCTAGAAGCTTCATGAATAAGCTAACCCAAATCAAATCTTAACCATGTTTAATCTCCTCTAATCATGTTGCGTTTGTAATCATAACTTATTACAATATTATATATCACAAATATAATATATTTTTGTAACAAAAGAAAATAATACAATTAATATATATCGCATATATATCAATGTATTATCCGGTAAAAAATTGAATCAATAAAGCAAGACGATATTAGATAATGTAATGTAATATATCACATATATATTTATACATTAAATTCTCGAATCAACACTTGATCCGACAATCCGGTTATATTGCATATATCCGACTAATATATCATGTACCGATACATCGAATAACCACTTGATCCGATGACCCGGCTAATATCAAATATCGGGAGAATAGAATACGGTATCTCATATCATATTATTCTCGCTCCCGCACATATCACATATGTGCTCCTACTCCGTTTTGCCTGAGTCAAGAAACCTCTGTGTAGGACTCTAAAGAATCGTCAATACGCCGGCAGTAAATGATGATCATATCAAACACCCACAAACTGCAAGCGGTCAGCTAAACGTAACAGCCACCCAGGTATTGATCGATCAGAAGATCAACAAGCAAGCTTGTACATTCTCCTGTGAATCCAATCAGTAACTCTACCGTACAGTCCGGTCTCTTCGTTTGATATGTTGCATATCTTGTCTAGGGGTGGTAAACGCCAGACCCCAGTAACCGATAAGTCGTGTCGATGTGAGGCTCATAACAGGTTGAGAACCTACTGATAACACTTACCAGTAGTACTCAATATCCGCCCTGGCCAGGGTCTTCCAGTTATAGCCAATCGAACACAGCACAACATCAACTCCCTATATCGGGAGAGACGAAACCCCTCTGATTCGGGACTGTACCCAAAAGCCACCGTTTTGCACGCCCTCTTGGACGTGGTATGATGGAAATCAAAGCACAGTGGGAATCACACAAGACTCTATGACGATCTCGGGTCAACAAACTAACCTGTACTAGTGTCACCAGAGAACTGCCATCTGACGTGAGGTATAATACCATTTGGGATTTCTCGGCGAGTCCGTCCAGTGTACCCAGTTTCCACTGAGCACACGTACACCATCCATGATGTCAAACACCGATGTATATGGGATCATCCATCGCCCATCATATGGGTCAAGATGCGTATACTCTAGTCTACTCTGGTGTGTCGATGCCCTGTCTCGATACACCCTCAACTAGGAACAGTTATAGGATGTACTCGTCGACTACTCTGGCCCCACTAGTATGATCTCATCATGGTCCCAGCAGTCGAGTATATATCCTAAGGGCTTTATCAACATGTGAGAGTAAGACAATAAACTAATATAAGTCAACATTTTAAGATAAAGTGAAACCAAATAGCATACTATCATGACGAGCAAGAAAGTCCTCTCTATATATATACAAGCATCCATTATAATATACATCATATGTACAACAATGGCCTCTAAGGCATATATATAACTAACAGCATGCGCATACCTTCTGGAGTGTGGTGACTTGAGTGGCTTCCATCAAGTTATCATGCGATCATAGTTGGATCCTGATTCCTACTGATGATTAGGTGTTAGTCATCGGGTGATTTTCAGATGATCCCAACTATATCTCCTTTTAGTGTTTGAAGGAGAATTCGGCGAAATGGTGGGAGCCATCCTGATCAGATAAAGTGATTAACCAATCTAATCTAGGTTAGAGTTCATGCTGAGTGTTTCTTTTCTCTCTCTCTCTCTCTTTGGCAGCGACCATGACCTGATCCTAAACTAAACCTCATGAACCAAGTTAACCGAACTTTCTTAAAACACTTTGTCTTTTGGATTGTCATCGCATATAACATTGTCACTCGTACATCCCCTTTGCATTTTTCCAAAATACTCCGTATCACTATGAAGATCTACATTTTCTTGGATATTCCATCATATAGTTACATACGAACTCGAAAGAACTTGTTCCAGTTCGAGGATGGTTCTGGTTCTGGAGAAATTGAATAGGATTATTCGGTTGTCTTTTCTCTTTACCTTCTTCCAGGTTGCGAGGGCTCCTAGTATTAGGAGAGTACACCTATTGCGCTTATTGGATAGTCTTCTTCCAAACCATAGGCAGGTGCCGAAAGGTAGGGAAGAAAGAAAACCAATTAAGCCTAAGTGTGGTGTACAAAAGGTAATAAGTAAAGACATATAAAGTGATTAGAGCTAGGGCAAAGGAAATTGCGACCGCTATCATTCACGACAAAGCTGCGTATACCCATTCCACTCCTACTTCCGCTTTGCATTTCTACAGAACACCCCGTATCATTACGAAGATCCACATTTATTGGATATGCCATCGTATAGTTACATACGAACTCGAAAAAACTTGTTTCTGATCGAGGATGGATTCTGGTTCTGGAGAAATAAAATAAGGACTATTCAGTTGTCTTTTCTCTTTACCTTCTCTCATGTTGCGAGAGCTCCTAGTATTAGAAGAGTACACCAATTACGCTTATTAGATAGTCTTCTTCCAAAATTTAGGCAGGTGCCGAAAGGTAGGGAAGTAAGAAAACCAAGTATGGTGTACATAAGGTAAGAAGTAAAGACATATAAAGGGATTGGAGTGAGGAAAAAGAAATATACGGTTACTGTCATGAATCTGGATAGTGGAAGAGGCATTACTAGAAATACCTGGCCACTCCTTCGAAACAATTTTATGTTACAGTTTTACTGTGCGGTGTTAATTGAAAACGGTTTTCCCAATTAGATTCTAACTCCAGGGTATGTATTTACCAGACTTGATTCTCACATCTGTGTGGCGTTACAGATGTTGAATGAGAGTAGAATATTGGGAATTGGGTGAATATATCCTCAATATATCAGAATTCTTTGTAATTGGTGATATTTGAGGAAATCACCTTGGTTTTGTCTAACGACAAAATTTTGGTTTTGAATATCCGTTGTTATGCACCAATTTCATACTGATATATCTGTACGTTTATTTATAAAGTGAGATATAACTTTTTGAAATTATGTCTATGATATTTACCTATATATATATCAGGGGTATAGGACGCTGTTATATATGTACATCTACCTAATATATCATCATAATGATCTATGCAAATATACTTATTCATTACTTGAGATTTTCTGGATTTGAGGATCGTGGTAGTTTCTTGAAATTATGCATTGTTTGAAATACCCGGTTTCTCTTGATATGATATTTCGATACTTCCACCATGAGATTTCTCGGTTCTGAGTATTGTATACCCCACACGAGGAGTGGAGTGGGCCGTGTGCGGGTACATGGTGGGGCCCAGAGGTACCCCGAGGCAAGAAGATCGCAGATGATGGCTATGAGCTCAAGGCAGGGGATACTAACTTACCGGTGACATTACTTGGACTCGGTGGTTATCATGGTGATACCGACCGGAGTCATGTACGTATGGATGCGGGAAATTTCGAGTGTCGAAGCTGGGCACTTGGGTTTCCGAGAGACGTATGATACGTACATATCAGGGCCAGTCGTGGAGACGGCTCCTGATAGAGGAGTATTTATGTGTCGATGCTAGACACTAGTTTTCATGATATTTTCGGGTGTCGATGTTGGACACTCAGGTTTCATGAGACTTACAGGATGTGTTTTATTTCATACTACGCATTTATTGGATAAACATTGCTTCATGTATTAGTAGTACCTGATAGAGTACCGTTCATGACTGTTGCATTTACATATTGCCTTTTATTGCTATCAGCTTGCATGAGATAAACCATCGCAGTATGTGCATACTTGCGATTACCTGCAGTACACCTATACCATTATCGATGATGCGTATGTTACACTTACACAGATTGGCCGGCTCACACACCTTCATCATCGATAATTGCTATGTCACTTACACAGTAGAATTGCTACATCATGCCGTGATATCACTTGCTATGCTCACATCACTATACTGTGTTGCATAATATTACTTGCTATGTTGCATGATTTACTTGCTATGTTCACATCACTGTTCCATATTGCATGATTTACGGATATGCTCACATTTTTGTTATATGTTTGCATACATCATGCTTATGACTATATTACGCATTGAGATGCTGTTTTCTTGAGATTTTGGATTTGAGAACCGGGGTTATATTTCAAAGGAAATTATATATTGTTTTGAAAACCCGGTTTCTCTTGATATGTTATTTCGAGACGTCCACTATGTGTTTTCTCGGTTCTGAGATTGGTATGTGAAACCCGATTCGAGGAGCGGTAGGCACTGTCTGCGGGTACATGGTGGACCCGGTGAGGTACCCTGGGGCAAGAAGACTCGTATTGTTAGGCGGTGAGTCTGGCAGGGGAGCACTACCTACCGGTGATAGTATTTGGACTTGGTGGATATCTGGAGGATACCGACCGGAGTTATGAGATGAGATAGGCCGATTCGTACTGCCGGAGCCCGCGGGCCGATCCTGCAGACGGAGCCTATAGTTTCATGATGTTGCGAGTGTCGATGTTGGACACTCAGGTTCCATGAGACTTACAGATTTGAGGGCCGATCTGAGGATGCGGTGCCTGAGCTATGAGGATTTATGTGTTTATGTTGGACAAGGGTTTCATGATGTTTCGAGTGTCGATGTTGGACACTCAGGTTCCATGATTTTGATGTGTCGCAAGAGACACACGTTGATTTATATCCTCATATTTACCTATATATGCTTTCATGATATTTACATGCATGATTTTGTTGTGTCATTGGTTGACACGTAAATGAGATCCACATGCATACAGGCATTGATTATATGGTTGGATGAGTTCTCTTGATTATATAGTTCACCCAGGAATCGTTGTTTATTTCGATTTCTACCTGATGATGTTTTCTACTCATGAGTTGGCAACTCACCCCCGTTGTGCCACAGTTCTTACAGGTTGACCGCATGGATCAGTAGCGGCATCGCTGGCACACAGCTGCTTTCGGGTGATTTGCTTTGGGTAGGTGGTACATGTTGGATCGTGCCACTCTCATATTATTATTCCTGTTGTATCTAGTGACTCCATCAAATAGAAACTAGTATTTGTTAGTTATATGTATGCCCTAGAGGCCATTACTGTACATTGGATGTATATTGTAGTGGATGCTGGGACATATATAGGGAGGACTTTCTTGCTCGACATGATAGTATGCTATCTGGTTGCTCTTTACCTTAACGTGTACACTGATTGTCTCTCTGTTACATGTTGGTAAAGCACTTAGGATGTGTACTTGACTACCTGGACTATGATGCGGATCATACAAGTGGGGACATGGTAGTCTATAAGTACATCCTTCAAAGTCCCTAGTCGTGGGTGTATCGAGATGGGGCATCGATATACCAGAGTAGACTAGCGTGTACCTTCTCGACCCATACAGATGGGCGATGGATGATCCCATATCCATTGGTGTTTGACATCGGAGATGATATACGGGTGCTCAGTAGAGACTGGGTATACTGGACGGACTCGCCGAGAACTCCCAGATGGTATTATACCTCACGTCAGATGGCAGTTCTCAGGTAACACTGGTACAGAGTAGTCTGTTGACCCGAGATCGTCATAGAGTCTTGTGTGGTTCCCACTGTGCTTTGATTTCCACCTTACCACGTCCAAGAGGGCGTGCAAAATGGTGGTTTTTGGGTACAGTCCCGAGTCACATGGAGGCAATGAGCGATAGGAGGGGATTCGTCTCTCCCGGTATAGGGAGTTGATGTTGCGCTGTGTTCGATTGGCTATAACCGGAAATCCTGTCCAGGGTTGCTGAGATTTACTGGTAAGTGTTACCAGTAGTTTCTCGAATTGTTATAGACCTCATATTGACACGACTTATCGAGCTATTGGGGTCTGACGTTTACCACCCCTAGGCAAGATATGCGACATATCAGACGATCAAACCGGACTGTACGGTAGTGTTACTGGTTGGATTCACTGGAGTGTGAGCGGGCTTGCTCGTCGATCTTCTGATCGTTCAATACCCGGGTGGCCGTTACGTTTAGCAGACCGCTTGCGGCTTGTGGGTGTTTGATATGATCATCACCTGCTGCCGGCGTATTGACGAATCTTTAGAGTCCTACACAGAGGTTTCCTGGCTCAAGCGAAACGAAATAGGAGCGCATATGAGATATGTGCGGGACCGAGAATAATGCGTGTATGTGATACCGTATTCCATTCTCGCGATGAATGTATCGATAGGTTGTATGCGATATAACCTAGTTATCGAATCAAGGGTTGGTTCGGTAAGCCGATACCTTAGATACTAGTCGGTTATATGCGATATGACCGGATCGTTAAATCAAGTGTTGATTTAATGATTTAATGTATAATTATATATTTGTTATATTACTTTGCATTAACTAGTATCGGTTCACTTTAAATGGATATTCTCACTCGGAAATGCACATTATATATGTGATATATTTTTGTGCACTTGTATGTATCATGTTTGATGATTCATGCTAACTTGTGTTTTGTGTAAAGTTTAAACCATGGTCATGTAATGGTTAGGGTTTTCATTTTCATATCTATTTATTTATTTATTTATTCATTTTGGAAAATGATAAGCATAATGCAAAATGGTGGCTCACTTTGGAAGCTTGTTGAAGCTTCATGAAGACTTTGACCAAGTGACCATTTTGTCTCATGCTTAACCCTAGCCATTCCATTCAACCATGATTAACTCTCTACACATTACCATGGTTAATATTATGATAAGTATGATTTGATTATTCATTTTTAATAACAACTTATCATAATATTCATCTTCTTCTTCTTCTTGACCACTTGAAGAAAGCTCACTTCATCAATGGTGATTGATGAAGAAGAGTGAGAAATCCAATTCTAAAGTCTACCCACTTCCTATTTCTTCATCATCTACCTCTTGCCAAGTAGTAGAGTGTGTTTCCTTCATAAGTTTTCTAGACTTGGTGAAGTTGGAGCTTGATTTAGCGATGCCTCGACGTAGATCATCTTCGGCATAGACATCGATGACCTAGCCCGTCCATTCTCCGATGAAGCCGACACTAGAGCCCGGGACTTGTTATGGACAGTGAGGAGACTTCATTGCGGAGCTATGGAGGTGGAGAACCGGATCTACAAAGGTTGTATTTCCGTATCTCTTAGTTAAGTGTTAACTAGTTTATTGTTTTGCCTAAATTTCTAGCCGACGATCCGTAGTCGGGTCTCTCGGCACCCGTAAAATTTTATATTGGCATGTTCGATGCCTTGTGAGACCTCACTAGGGTGCCTAGGAACCCTACACAGGTATCAGAGCCTAGCTAGAGCCTTAGGCAAAGTCTAGACGGAATTTGAAACCCGGACGAACCGAAAACTTGAACCCAAAATAGCTCTCTGGACTTTTTCCAAATTCTGGGATTTTTCAGTGTTAAAAATATGTAGAAATATCAGCAAGAATATCTAAGAGTTACTGTAAATTTCGATTCTACAATTCCATTAAAGCGCCGCGCTTCCGCGGCACGAGCATGCCTCGTCCGGCGGAACCGCGTCCTGTTTGTCGTGTTATGAGGTGATGTTTGCACAGTAACTCCTATTTGACAGTGCTGGTTTTCCTGGGTATTTTTAATATTTTTTCAAGAGTTGAATTTTTCTGGGTTGTTTTGGGGATTCAAATGTTCGATCGGATTATCAAATTTTGTCTGTGTGGCTTTCCGGATAAAATTTTAGAATATGTTAAAAGGTTCGACAGGATATAAATACCCAATTTTTCCCCTGTCGGGAAATTTCCACGTGTTGGATTTTTCCGAAGTTTAACGACGTTCTAAGTAGTGCAAGTAATGCGATGGACCCTCTAGAAGACAACAAACCTTAACTCGATTATGTGACCGTCTTGAACTGCCCTTTGAACCTTCGGGTTTGGGGCAGTACGGCGTGCCACATGTGAGGCGTTGGCTTGACCCTTCTACGGCTGGACCGTTGGTACTGAGGCACGAACTGAATGTTGTTAGACTTATTTCATGTGTTGAGTTGTATCGGGAAAACTTGGATGTTCGATTGTTCGATCGGAAAGTTTGACATTTTCTATTTATCTGGAATGGGATACAATAATTGGAATTCACAATAGTTATGTGATAACTGAATGAATGTTATAAACATAGCAGTTTAGTCTCACTTGATCGGTTGCCACGGAATTTTGATGTGATCAAATGTCCGTTGCAATCACATAGCGTACGCGGATACTCGCCGGGTAAACTTAATAGACAACCTCACTCCATAGCCCCGACCAAGTGACTGTAGGAGAACCCCGTCGCCGAAAGCATCCGTTCGGGTGCTCCCGGTAGCGGTGTTCCGCCTTGGTGCACTTCGTCGACGGCGTCGGGGGTGCAGCCGCCTACTAAAGTTTGCGACGAGCATGCGATCAGGATGTCGGGAATCTTGTTGAATTGCCCGACTTGATATTGAAAAGAGTTTTTGATTTTGAGACAAAAATGCGGGGTTTATAATTGTTAGGCATGCGATGTCTAAGTAATTCATTTGGTCAGGCATGCGATGTCTGAGGTGGTTGCGGATTCCAACTTTTGTAGTTTTACACTTTCTTTTCTGTGACCGTAAGTGTAATATGTGATATCGCCGGTTTCGTTGCTATATGTCAACGACAATTGGGATACACATGTTTACTTACGTGGATGACATGTGATGTTATGTGTTGCTGGATATGTTATATTGGATCGTCGTGTTTGAATAGCCGGGGGTTTTTATGTGAGATGAGTGTTTTTCATTTTCATTCATGTAAAAACTTGTATGTAATATTCTTTTATTGGGGCACTTCCAGGTAGCGGAAGTTGTCACCTTTTGTATATTATTTACTTTTCCGCACTAGGATAGACCCAAGGAGGAGGGCACAAGTAACCGGGTTTTGAAGTCCAGTGGAAAACCAACTCGAGGAGTCGAGGCAGGGTCTCCTAACTCTAGAATTGGTAGGGTTGCTTGCCGCTCTCGTAGGGGTCTAGGGGTGTGGGTTTGGCTATTCATCGCGACCATGGAATCCGTGTTTTATACTGGCTCGTATTGAAAATACGGACGTCCTAGTATATCCAATATTTCATATGTTTCTTCTGCTGCGATATCTGTGATGTGATCATGTGATGTTCTATGATAGATACAGTATATAGTATATATGATATATTATATAGGCATTACTTATGTTTTACACCCGCGCTAGCCCTGCCCCGCTCTGTCGTTAGTTACCTAACCTAACGGTGCACGAGGGGACATCGAGGCGAATGCGGATGGCATAAGTGTACATCGTATTTATCTGTGATGTTTAGGTACTTAAATGATGGGACTTCATTAATATGATTAATGAAAGAAAAGAAACCTAAGATGTTGTAGAATCGGATTTCAAAATAAAACAGGTAGCTACAGTTCTTGCTTTGCACAGCGGTATATGTGATATATCCTGCACCTTATTCGATAAGGAAAGGACCGAGATCCCTTCACCGGGAGTGACTCCTTTAGCAATAACTGGAAGATGCTACACACTCGGTTTGTCTTTTGATTGCTTTTAAGAGTTTTTGCTTTGCACAGTGATATATATGATATATCCCGCACCTCATTCGACGAGGAAAGGACCGACGATCCCTTCACCGGGAGTGACTCCTTTAGCAAAACTAGAAAAGCCTCAAAAGCACTCCATTTTAAAATCATTTGATTCTACAACGATATCAAGTTCATTACGCAATAGGTTTTCAGAAAAACCTGTCGTAGCCCTCCGTCATTTCAGATAAGTGGTAGTTAGTATTCGTGCTACGTTTGTTGGCCTGCGTCAAGGCGTAGTGTGCGGTAGCTAACTAGTATTTATCTGCTTATGCATATGATGCAGATTGGATTAGGGTAGTCGTGCGACTTTGTTGGCCTGCGTCAAGGGTCGTGCGGGTGGGTTTAATTCAATCAGGAAATGACGGGTTGAACTTGACTAGCGCACTATGGTTTGTTGGCCTGCGTCAAGGTCATAGGACGCTAGGGGCAAAATATTATCAGGAATTTCAAGTGTTGAAATTTGCAATGAGATTGCATACCTTCTATGAGATAGTTGGATCCCGATACCCGCTGCGAGTAATTGTTACTCCTGGGAGAGTTTTACACATTACAATTAGCCGATCAAGTAGGTGTCTAGAAAGGTGTCAACGGGGTTACGCCTCTGGGAAAACGAGGTTTACATTAATTAGGTTCGTGCGAAAGCACGGGGGACCTCCATCAAAGTACCGACACTGGCCTGGCTGAAAGATTGGCGAACTTGTAGCGTGTAATTAATCCCGGCTAGTCTTTCCTTTTAGGGTTTGAAGGAAGATTTGATAAAAAGAAGTGGGAGCCATCCTGATTAGATAAAATAATAACCAATCTATTCTTGTAAGAGCGCACGCTGAGTGTTTTCTTCTCTCTCTCTCCTGGTAGCGACCATGTCACGCCTTAATCAAGATAATAAAACGGATTATTGACCGAACCCGCTTGTCATACTAAGCTGGGGAACGTTGGTCCCACTCCAACTTATAATTGTTATAAGACAGAGTAGGAAATTGGGGAATACCAGATTTCCCGTGCCGCCCAAACGAAGAGAGTGCATGATGATGCATCATCTTCGGGTATATTCGTTACACAGAACTGTTTCTAAGTATCCTCTGAATCCTGGGTATATGATACCGGATCAGGATCCCAGGTATGTAATCTGTTACATAGGGCTACAAAAGGGTATAAAAACTGAGAACGGGTGATAAGTTTCATGAGGCAGAAAACGGGGCAAGAGTTGCAGCCAAGTCTGTCGGTCACTGTCACCCTGTATTATCAATACGTCGATTCTGAACGAATGTTATTAGATACCGAACCTGATATACAAAATCATATCAGTCTCTTTATTAGTAAAGAAATGATAAAATTTTGTATTGTTGGATAATGTTTTGAACATTTCCTATATCAAAAGTTGATCGGTTCAGGCACGTTATCTAAAAGCGTTGATGTTCTAAATCAAACTACAGTTCTTAGTATACAGAACACACACAAGAGGAAGAGTTCAGAAATGAACGAATTCTTCTTGAGGTATTATAGACTAGGTCAGATCAATGTGACCCGACTAGCTAGAGTTACATATAAATGCATATTTTAATCAGTTTGAATTTACATCTTGTGAAACTCGCCAGTCATGTCACAAAGATAAGATGAACACAACTCTGTTTATTGGAAACAGAGAAAGAGTTAGTGAACTCTTGGGATGATACATGTTGATGTATGTAGGTCCCCTGTCTACACATGCCAAGATTGGTTCTTTGTACTTCATTACATTCTCTGATGATCTTTCGAGATTCAGATCTATGTTCTTGTTGAAACATGAGTCCGAACCTTTTGAGATATTCACAGAATATAAGCGAGAAGTAGAGAACCAAAATACGGGTATAAGTATTATGTCCTTTGATGTGATCGAGGAGGAGAATACTTGAGCACGGAAATCCTGGTCTATTCTAAAGGAGAATGAGATTCTCTCTCGGCATTACTCCTCCGAAAACAACACAGCACAACGTTGTATCGGGGCGGAGCAATCACACCCTATATGATAAGGTGTGCTCTATGATGAGTACTACTGAGTTACCTATTTCCTTTTTGGGTGTTATGCACTTGAGAAGTTGCATACCTATTGAATAGGGTTTCAATCAAATCAGTAGCCTACCACTTCATATGTGATATGGAAAGGGAAGAGCCCATCTCTTAAGTCAGTTAAGATTTGGGGTTGTCCGGCCTATGTCTAAAAGCAAAATCCGGACAAGCTCGAGGCAAAAACTGTTATGTAGAACTGGAATCGTTCCAGCTGTACAAACTACAGATGATGATTTGATAGAACCAAAGGATTCAATAGTAACCAACGAACCTCAGCCTCTCCGCCGATCTAGTAGGGTTCCTCACCCACCTGAGAGATACTTCGGTTTCTCTATGACAGTGGGAGCGAGGATTACATCATGAGATGATGACCCAACTAGTTTCGAGCTGGCCATCAGGAGTGAGACTCTGTAAGAATGGCTGGATGTTTAGCGATCTGAGATGGAATCCTTATACACCAACAAAGTATGGACTTTGGTTGCTATATCTGAAGGGTTAAATCCCCATCAGGAGCAAGTATATCTTGAGAAGATTACTTGGTGTAAATGGAAAAGTTGAGACTTTCAAAGCTAGACTTGTTAAAGGTTTTCGTCATTAACCAGGCGTGGATAATGATGAAACCTTTTTCCAGTGCCTATGCTTAAGTCCATCCAGATCCTACTTGCCACGGCAACATACCATGACTACGATATCTGGCGGTTGGGTGCCATGACTCCTTTTCTAAATGATGTTTTAGAAGAGTGTGTCTATAAGTACACGACCAGAGGGCTTCGTAGACAGTGGGAGCAGCGGAAACGTGTGTAAGATGCTTTATATAATAAAGAAGAAGTCGCGGAGTTGGAACATCTGTTTTGATGGATTAGTCAAAGAAGTTGACATCATCAAAATAGTAGATGAACCTTGTATAAACAAAAAGGTAGTAGGGAGTATGGTGGTGATCCTCGTAGAGTACGTGGATGACATACTCTTGATGAGAAAGGAGTTTCTTATGCTACGCTCGATCAATCTCCGTTTATCACAATGATTCTCCATATAGGATCAATGTGATACCTTCTATATCCTGGTTTTTGGATCTATGAGATAGATCTAATTGGATGTTAGGATACTCACTAGTTGTAGTGAGATGGTATCAATCGATCCTGGGGAGAATCACTGGAAGTGTTCCAGGGTGATAAAGACGACTGAATGTCAGTCGCAGGCATTGTCTTTACCCTCAGTAAAGGGACGGTATGTTGGAAGAGTTCCAAATTAGATACCGTGACATACTAGACGATAAAGGCAGGATACATCGCTACTTAACATGCTACCAAAGAGGCTGTTTGGATGTATAATAGTTCATGAGATGAACTATGTTCCTCCCATTGTGTGACAATGGAGTTGTGGCTTTTGCCAAGGAACGTCCGTCCCATCAGTGATCCAGACTTATTCTAAGGCAGTATCACCTGATCATGGAGATGGTTGATCTCCAGGGTGATCGAGGCAAGGAGAGCAGACTTAGAGGATAACGCAGCGGATCCACTCACGAAGGCCTATTCCCAGAGAGAGACTTTTATGGGATGGTTGAGTATGAGATACAACAACCACTGCTACAGATGGCCCTAGTGCAAGTGGGAGATTGTTAGTTATATGTATGCCCTAGAGTCCATTACTGTACATTGGATGTATATTGTAGTGGATGCTGGGACATATATAGGGAGGACTTTCTTGCTCGACATGATAGTATGCTATCTGGTTGCTCTTTACCTTAACGTGTACACTGATTGTCTCTCTGTTACATGTTGGTAAAGCCCTTAGGATGTGTACTTGACTACCTGGACTATGATGCGGATCATACTAGTGGGGACATGGTAGTCCATAAGTACATCCTTCAAAGACCCTAGTCGTGGGTGTATCGAGATGGGGCATCGATATACCAGAGTAGACTAGCGTGTACCTTCTCGACCCATACAGATGGGCGATGGATGATCCCATATCCATTGGTGTTTGACATCGGAGATGATATACGGGTGCTCAGTAGAGACTGGGTACACTGGACGGACTCGCCGAGAACTCCCAGATGGTATTATACCTCACGTCAGATAGCAGTTCTCAGGTGACACTGGTACAGAGTAGTCTGTTGACCCGAGATCGTCATAGAGTCTTGTGTGGTTCCCACTATGCTTTGATTTCCACCTTACCACGTCCAAGAGGGCGTGCAAAACGGTGGTTTTTGGGTACAGTCCCGAGTCACATGGAGGCAATGAGCGATAGGAGGGGATTCGTCTCTCCCGGTATAGGGAGTTGATGTTGCGCTGTGTTCAATTGGCTATAACCGGAAATCCCTGGCCAGGGTTGCTGAGATTTACTGGTAAGTGTTACCAGTAGTTTCTCGAATTGTTATAGACCTCATATCGACACGACTTATCGAGCTATTGGGGTCTGACGTTTACCCCTAGGCAAGATATGCGACATATCAGACGATCAGACCGGACTGTACGGTAGTGTTACTGGTTGGATTCACTGGAGTGCGAGCGGGCTTGCTCGTCGAACTTCTGATCGTTCAATACCCGGGTGGCCGTTACGTTTAGCAGACCGCTTGCGGCTTGTGGGTGTTTGATATGATCATCACCTGCTGCCGGCGTATTGACGAGTCTTTAGAGTCCTACACAGAGGTTTCCTGGCTCAAGCGAAACGAATTAGGAGCGCATATGAGATATGTGCGGGACCGAGAATAATGCGTGTATGTGATACCGTATTCCATTCTCGCGATGAATGTATCGATAGGTTGTATGCGATATAACCTAGTTATCGAATCAAGGGTTGGTTCGGTAAGCCGATACATTAGATACTAGTCGGTTATATGCGATATGACCGGATCATTAAATCAAGTGTTGATTTAATGATTTAATGTATAATTATATATTTGATATATTACTTTGCATTAACTAGTATCGGTTCACTTTAAATGGATATTCTCACTCGGAAATGCACATTATATATGTGATATATTTTTGTGCATTTGTATGTATCATGTTTGATGATGCATGCTAACTTGTGTTTTGTGTAAAGTTTAAATCATGGTCATGTAATGGTTAGGGTTTTCATTTTCATAACTATTTATTTATTTATTTATTCATTTTGGAAAATGATAAGCATAATGCAAAATGGTGGCTCACTTTGGAAGCTTGTTGAAGCTTCATGAAGACTTTGACCAAGTGACCATTTTGTCTCATGCTTAACCCTAGCCATTCCATTCAACCATGATTAACTCTCTACACATTACCATGGTTAATATTATGATAAGTATGATTTGATTATTCATTTTTAATAACAACTTATCATAATATTCATCTTCTTCTTCTTCTTGACCACTTGAAGAAAGCTCACTTCATCAATGGTGATTGATGAAGAAGAGTGAGAAATCCAATTCTAAAGTCTACCCACTTCCTATTTCTTCATCCTCTACCTCTTGCCAAGTAGTAGAGTGTGTTTCCTTCACAAGTTTTCTAGACTTGGTGAAGTTGGAGCTTGATTTAGCGATGCCTCGACGTAGATCATCTTCGGCATGGACATCGATGACCTAGCCCGTCCATTCTCCGATGAAGCCGACACTAGAGCCCGGGACTTCTTATGGACAGCGAGGAGACTTCATTGCGGAGCTATGGAGGTGGAGAACCAGATCTACAAAGGTTGTATTTCCGTATCTCTTAGTTAAGTGTTAACTAGTTTATTGTTTTGCCTAAATTTCTAGCCGACGATCCGTAGTCGGGTCTCTCGGCACCCGTAAAATTTTATATTGGCATGTTCGATGCCTTGTGAGACCTCACTAGGGTGCCTAGGAACCCTACACTATTTATATAAGCAGTAAGACTTAGCAAGACTTATAGTTGAGATACTTAGAGCGATGGGTTATATGTTCGCTTGGTGGATTTGATGTCTTGCTTTTCATTTTCTTTTGTATTGATCTTCGCCGTTGGGCGTCGTATACATATTTATGCTTGTGGTGGTTGTTTCCGTCGTTGGACGTGATTTGCTCCCTTTTGGGGATGCATTATTTATTTTCTATGTTGTACCCGTTTCGGGACTAGTTTTTACAATGGAGGAGCTGCCGAAATTTTTAAGAAAGTAAATTTAAGTTTAAAGATTTTTACTTGAGTTTCCCAATGGTTTTTAACAATGTTCTTCACTTATTCCTTTTGGTGGTTTAGATTGCTGGGCTTCGGCTTACTTAAGTTACGTTACGCCTGTAGACGTTGCATGATTTAAGTGCCGGTCACGAGCTAATATTTCGGGTCGTGACACTTCCTCACCATTACCACAACCAAAGAATTAGTTAAGCATGATAATAAGAAAAGCAATTAAGAAAAAGAACAAGAAATAAAAGAAACAACAAAACAATATTATTACACTTGAAGAAGAGGTACAAGATTTTTGGTAACTTATTCAACCTCCTTAATGAAGCTCTCCAAAGAAAGCTTCAAGAGGGAAGAAGAAGAAGAACCAAGTTGAAGCCCACTCACTCTCAGGCCTAAACAAAAACTAACTAAAACAAAAACTATATAATACATGGTCCCTTTGCTCAACTCTGTTCTGGTATTTATAGCCTTGAAATCAGAAAAAATAAAAAATATAAATAAGATGATGTGACCTACAGAAATGACCAAAAGAAAAATGGGGAAGTTAGGAGCTAGGGGGTCGAGCTCGCCGGACTTTGTGGGGGTCTCGCCGGGTCAAAACCAAGCACATGGGCTCGTCTTGGCGTGGTGTACATATGTGCTCTCCACAATCATTCTTATGCTATTTGTTTTATCTGTTATAACCTGGTTTGCCTTCTGAGATTTGGAGGGAAACTTGGTGCTTTAAATCACATCAAAACTTTAAGCATTCAATGCACATCACACCCACTTGCACAAACCATCATTTCTTGTGTGCCATGGGCAGCCCCACCATGTCATGGTCCATGCCAAAAAGTTGTGTGTACACTTGAATTGTGTTGGACCAAAATTGTGTACACAAGTTTATTTCCAAAAGAACTCTTTGGATATCGGCCGGTTCTCTGTTCTGTTTGCAGTGTCGGCTCCCAAACGCTATATCAGTGATTTTGAATGTGTTTCCAGTATTTTATCACGAACACCTGTAAACTGTAATTACTGAGCAGACACTGGTTAAAAGTACCGATATATAACAAAATAGATAATGAATGAGAGGTATTAAAATGCAGTTTTCTGTGATGAACATCCCACACAGAGGGTTTCCCTGGATCAGGCGATACGATGTAGAGGCCGTATGGTCTTACGGCAGGTTTCGATCACATGCGTAAACTGGCTATACATATGATGTTCGGACGGACAATACTAGTGGGCTTTGTTATAAGCCAGATCCTAGTATTGTATTATTGGATTTTTATCGTCTTAGTGTATCCGTATTTTTCGGAATACGGATACGGGTATGTATATACGGTGATGACATTCCTGTAATTTTACAAGAAGGAGACACTTCATTATTGATTTATCCTTTTTTTGTAAAAGGATTAATGAGGTGGAAATTAGGAGATATTTGGGGAATGGGTTGCAAGAATGGCTTAATATATTGTTTATTCATTTGTGTTTCCTATTCAAGCATGGCTCCATTTTTAGTGAGTATTTTATTCCATGGTTGAATTATTCGAAAAAGACTTAGCCATTCTCACACCCAATTCTCAAGTTCATTCTCACATTATCATTCTTTCTCCTAGCTTTCCTCTCCTCCTCCCTCAAGCTCATCCCATCACATGAGTTGTGAATCAATGAGCATTGAGACAAATTAATCCATTACATCTTCTCTACTTCTACTTAGTAGTCTCTCTTAGCAAGTTGGATCAGTAAGTTACCTCATTTGAGGTTGGAGCTTGACCACAGGCCCTCGGGTGGATCTTTCTTCGACACCAAGGAGACCGGAAACCGAGTTCATTTGAAGCTTCGGAGGAGCCAAAGAAAGGAGATCAAGAAGAAGCTTGAACTAAGGAGCAAAGAACCATAAGAAGACCCGAAGGACTTGACACGAAGGTATAACCATTCAACCGAGTAGTTAGAGCCTTCTTGATGTTTAGTTTAGCTAGTTAAGGTTTAATCGAGATCCTAAGTTGATAAAGTCTATGTTGCAAAGAAAACTTGATGTTTGAACAAAAGAAAATAATCGTTTTTCATGTATTCCGCCTCCCCGCTAACTCGCAAGGTGTGCGACATAGACTTACACACATGACCGGGGAACGTCGGGTTTCATTTGCGGCTCAAAGGAAACCAGGGGCTCCTAGATTATCCGTTATTCTGTGTTGCTTACCGCTTTTCTGTGATGTTGCTTATATCATGCCTGGGGCGAATATTATATATACATATATATATATATATATATATATATATATGCTAGTAGATGTTTTATATATTTTGCATCCACGCTAGTCCAACCCCCACTCCGCCGTTAGTTAATTAACCTAACGGTGCATGACGGGGCCCCGTGGAGAATGTAGATGGCATATACGTACATTGTTTTTTCGTTCTTTTTGGTGTGATATGGATTAATTGATGGGACTGCATTAATTCTGATTAATGCAAGGTAAACAAACCTATATGATGTTGGAACCAAGTTTTTTTAAAAACTGTTATTACAAACGTTTCTTTTTGCTTGGCACAGCGGTATTCAGTTATGAATATCCAGCACCTCATTCGACGAGGCAAGAGCCGAGATCCTTTCACAGGGAATGACCTCTTGGGAAAAAGTTACCGTCATTGTAATAACTTCACTAGTCGATTCTTTTGCTTTGCATCATGGTATTCAGTTAAGAATATCTTGCACCTCATTCGATGAGGAAAGAGCCGAGATCCCTTCACAGGGAGTGACCTCTTTAGCAATAGTTTGCGCCACTATATATTTGTAAAACCACTCGGTTCCTTCAACGATATCAAGTTCATTATGTTAATGGTTTTTTGCCAAAAACCAGCCGTAGCCCTCCATCATTTCCTATGAGTAGTACTCAGTATTCATGCTGCGTATGTTGGCATTATCAATGCATAGCTTATGGTAGCCGAGTATTACTTGTTTGTAGCTTTAGATATGATTGGTTAAGACAGTCGTACGGTCATGTTAGCATTGTCAAGGACTCATACGGGTGGATTTAATGCAATCAAGATAATGACGGGTTGAACTTGACTAGAACCCTTTGATATGTTGTCAATGTCAAGGGCACTTGGATCCTAGGGGAAAAAACCATATTGGGAGTTTCAAATATACAGGAAACTTGCTAGGCATGTGTAAGGTTACTAGGCACTGTCACAAGGGTCTAGAAGGCATCAACCATCCCCGATTTAAAATTTAGACATGCCGAAAAACCTAAAGCGAGGATCTTTGCTAGATAATTAGGGTTAAACATGCAAGTAAACATCTTTACAACAAAGAGAGAGGGATTACAACCTATGTAGTCCGCTCCTTCGCCTCATACGCTCCGAGTAGTAGTCCCTTTGCCGCGATCCATGATCTCCTGGACTCAAGAGAAGCTCCACAACCCGAATGATCCATGCTTGCTTGAAGTCTTCATATTCGAAGATGATCTACCTTGAAGTTTCTTTTACTCAAGCCCTCACTCACTAATCAAGTATTAATGAAGTGAGCACCCTAATCTAATTGGCTAGATTAGATGAGGATGATGAAGTAGGATTTATGCTCTCTTTTATTATCAAATTCTCATACTAATCCATCACAAAAGAAAAACCTAGAAAGCTTTTCAAGAGCTCAAGGAAGAAGAAGAAGAATAATCATTCCTTTTGTGATGAATAATGAATTGTTATTATCATTACAATTGCAACCATGGTTAAGTCAAGAAAGACTTAACCATTGTAGAAATTCAACTAGGGTTAAGGGTGTGGGTTGGGTTAGGAAAATATCTCCAAAATATCAACATATAATATCTTTGCAAGAAACAAAAGAAAAGCTTCTAGAAGCTTCACGAATAAGCTAACCCAAATCAAACCCTAACCATGATTAATCTCCACTAATCATGTTGCGTTTGTAATCATAACTTGTTACAATATTATATATCACACATATAAGATATTTTTGTAACAAAAGAAAATAATACAATTAATATATATCGCATATATATTAATGTATTATCCGGTGAGAAAATGAATCAATAAAGCGAGCCAATATTAGATAATGTAATGTAATATATCACATATATATTTATACATTAAATTATCGAATCAACACTTGATCCGACAATCCGGTTATATCGCATATAACCGACTAATATATCATGTACCGATACATCGAATCAACACTTGATCCGATGCCCCGGCTGATATCAAATATCGCGAGAATAGAATACGGTATCTCATATCGTATTATTCTCGCTCCCGCACATATCACATATGTGCTCCTACTCCGTTTTGCCTAAGTCAAGAAAACTCTGTGTAGGACTCTAAAGAATCGTCAATACGCCGGCAGTAGGTGATGATCATATCAAACACCCACAAGCTGCAAGCGGTCAGCTAAACGTAACAGCCACCCAGGTATTGAGCGATCAGAAGATCAACAAGCAAGCCTGTACATTCTCCTGTGAATCTAATCAGTAACACTACCATACTGTCCGGTCCCTTCGTCTGATATGTTGCATATCTAGTCTAGGGGTGGAAAACGTTAGACCCCAGTAACCAATAAGTCGTGTCGATGTGAGGCACATAACAGGTTGAGAACCTACTGATAACACTTCCCAGTAGTACTCAATATCCGTTCGGGCCAGGGACTTCCAGTTATAGCCAATCGAACACAGCACAACAACAACTCCCTATACCGGGAGAGACGAAACCCCTCCTATCGCTCATTTCCTCCATGTGATTCGGGACTGTACCCAAAAGCCACCGTTTTGCATGCCCTCTTGGACGTGGTATGATGGAAATCAAAGCACAATGGGAATCACACAAGACTCTGTGACGATCTCGGGTCTACAGACTAACCTGTACTAGTATCACCAGATAACTTCCATCTGACGTGAGGTATAATACCATCTGGGAGTTCTCGGCGAGTCTGTCCAGTGTACCCAGTCTCCACTGGGCACCCGTACACCATCCTTGATGTCAAACACCGATGGATATGGGATCATCCATCGCCCATCATATGGATCAAGATGCGTATACGCTAGTCTACTCTGGTGTATCGATGCCCTGTCTCGATACACCCTCGACTAAGAACAGTTATAGGATGTACTCATCAACTACTTTGGCCCCACTAGCATGATCTTATCATAGTCCCAGCTGTCGAGTACATATCCTAAGGACTTTATCAACATGTGAGAGTAAGACAGTAAACTAATATAAGTCAACATGTTAAGATAAAGTGAAACCAAATAGCATACTATCATTACGAGCAAGAAAGTCCTTTCTATATATATCCAAGCATCCATTATAATATACATCATATGTACAACAATGGCCTGTAGGGCATATATATAACTAACAATCTCTTACTTGCACTAAGGCCAGCTGTTGTAGTATCACATACCTAGCATCCCGAATAATCTCTCAAACTGTATCTGGGGAATGGCCTTCATACGTGGATCCGCAGTGTTGTCCTTCGTATCAACTCTCCTGACCTCGATCTCCCGGCGATCAACTATCTCCCTAATCATGTATTACCGCCTCAGAATATGTCTGGACTTCTGATGGGACCTGGGTTCCTTGGTCAAAGCCACAGCTCCATTGTTATCGCAATACAAAGGTATTGGATGCTCAATGGACGGAACCACACCAAGTTCAGTAATGAACTTCTTCATCCAGACAGCCTCTTTGGCAGCATCGTTGGCAGCGATGTATTCATCTTCCATCGTTGAGTCTGCAACGGTATCCTGTTTGGAACTCTTCCAACACACCGCCCCTCCATTGAGGGTAAAGACAAATCCCGAGTGCGACTTAGAGTCGTCCTTATCACTTTGGATGCTCGAATCGGTAAAAGGACTCCACCTAGAGTTATCCATTACCATACTCCAAGAACATCTCCTTAGTTCTTCTCAAGTACTTGAGAATGTTCTTCACAGCTATCCAGTGACTCTCTCCAGGATCTGCTTGATACCTACTCACTACACTTAATGAGTATGCTACATCGAGTCTGGTACATAGCATCGCATACATGATAGAGCCTACTGCCGAAGCATAGGGTATCCCTTGCATGCGAGATCTTTCCAAATCAGTCTTGGGAGACATCTCTTTAGAGAGAGTGAGTCCAGAGATCGTGGGTAGGTTCCCACGCTTGGATTCTTCCATACTAAACCTCTTTAGTATGGTGTCAATGTACCTGGATTGGGACAATCCCAGTATCCGTTTAGATCTATCTCTATAGATCATAATTCCCAGTATGCAGGAGGCATCACCTAGATCTTTCATTAAGAATCTTTGTGACAAGAAGAGCTTGACCGATTGCAGCATAGGAACATCATTTCCTATCAAGAGTATGTCATCCACGTATAATACAAGGAATAAAGCCTTACTCGCTTCAACCTTCTTATATATACAAGGTTCATCTATGCTTTTGATGAAGTCAAACTCTTTGACTACAACATCAAAGATGATGTTCCAACTCCGCGATGCCTGCTTTAACCCGTAGATGGATTTAAGCAGCTTGCAAACCTTTCTGCTGCTCCCACTATCTACGAAGCCCTCTGGCTAAGTCATGTACACGCATTCTTCTAAATCACCATTTAGAAAGGCGATCTTAACATCCATCTGCCAGATTTCGTAGTCATGGTATGCAGCAATGGCAAGTAAGATCCGGATGGACTTAAGCATAGCCACTAAAGAAAAGGTTTCGTCATAATCCACACCTGGTCGTTGACGAAAACCCTTTGCAACAAGTCTAGCTTTGAAAGTCTCAACTTTTCCATCTACACAAAGTTTCTTCTTAAACATCTATTTCCTCCCAATGGGTTTTATCCCTTCAGGAGCAAGTTCCAAAGTCCATACTTTGTTGGTGTACATGGATTCCATCTCAGATCGCATTGCATCGAGCCATTTCACAGAGTCACCACTCATGATGGCCTGCTCGAAACTAGTCGGGTCATCATCTTCCATGATGCAATCCTCACTCCCACCATCAAGGAGAAAACCGTAGTATCTCTCAGGTGGATGAGAAACCCTACTAGATCGACGGAGAGGCTGAGGTTCGTTGGGAACTACCGAATCCTCTGGTTCCATTAAATCTTCTATCGTAGTTTGTGTTGCTGGAACTTCTTCCAGTTCTACCTCAGAGCCACTAATCTCTTTTGCAAGAAATTCCTTTTCTAAAAATGTGGCGTGCCAAGAAACAAACACCTTTTGTTCCTCGGTATGGTAGAAGATGTACCCTCGCGAATGCTTGGGATATCTAACAAACTTACACAAAACAGATCTTGCCTCGAGTTTGTCCGGTTTTGTCTTTTAACATAGGTCTGGAAACCCCATATCTTAACAAAATTAAGATATGGTCTCTTCCCTTCCCATATCTCATATGGAGTGGTAGGCACAGATTTGGTAGGAACTTTATTCAGTAGGTATGCCGCTGTCTCAAGCACATATCCCCAGAAGGAAATAGGTAACTCATCATTGCTCATCATAGAGCGCACCATATCTAATAGGGTGCGATTCCTTCGCTCCGATACACCGTTGTACTGTGGTGCATAAGGAGGAGTAAGCTGAGAGAGAATCCCATTCTCTTTTAGATAGTCTAGAAACTCATTGCTCAAGCATTCTCCTCCTCGATCAGAATGAAGGATCTTAATACTTTTTCTTGTTTGGTTCTCTACTTCGTTCTTATATTCCCTGAATTTCTCAAAAGCTTCAGACTTGTGTTTCATCAGGAACACATGTTCGTATCTAGAGAGATCGTCAGTGAATGTAATATAGTAGGAAGAACCGTTCCTGGCATGTGTAGACAAGGGACCACATACATCACTATGTATCAGCCTTAAGAGTTCTGTAACTCTTTCTCCGTGTCCACTATACGGAGTTTTGGTCATTTTACCTTTGAGACATGAATGGAATGTTTCATAAGATGATAATTCGAACAGATTCAAATATCCATCCTTATGTAACTTAGCTAGCCGTATCGCATTGATATGATCAAGTCTACAATGCCACAAGAAGGATTCGTTCATTTCTGAATTTTTCCTCTTGTTTGTGTTTTGTATATTAAGGACCGTATTTTGATTGAGAACGTATAAGCCATTATGTAACGAGCCTGATCCAATCAACTTTTGATTTAAGAAGATGTTCATAATATTATCTTGTATTACAAAATTATATCCTTCTTTACTTAATAAAGAAACTGATATAATGTTGCACATCATGTTCGGTATATAATAGCACTCGTTCAGAATCAATGTATTACTACTTGGTAATACAAGGTGATATTCGCCAACTGCTTTGGCTGCAATACTTGCACCATTCCCTACTTGTACGGAATGATCACCCTTTTCCAGTTCTCTACCTTTACATAGCCCACGTAACAATTTACATATGTAGGATCTCGATCCGGTATCTAATACCCAGGACGTAGGGTGAACTGAGAAACAGTTCTCAATAACTAACACACCCAAAGAAGATGCATCAACATACTTGTTCTTCGTTTGGGCGGCGTGAGAATCGAGATATTGTCCTATTCCCTGCTCAGTCTCATAACACTTATAAGAAAGAACGGGACCAACGTTCCCCTTCTTAGTATAATAAGCGGGTTCAGTCAATACATCCATATTATTATCTTGATTAAGGCCTGACATGGTTGCTACCTGGAGAGAGAGAGAAGGAAACACTTTAGCGTATGCTCTTGCAAGATTAGATTGGTTATTATCTTATCTAATCAGGATGTCTCCCACTGTTTTTATCAAATCTTCCTTCAAACCCTAAAAGATAAGATTAGCCGGGATTAATTACACCCTACAATTTCGTCAATCTTTCAGCCAGATCAGTGTTGGTACTTGAGGGAGGTTCCCCGTGCTTTCACACGGACCTAATTAAAATAAACCCCATTTTCCCAGAGGCTCAACCCCGTTAACACCTTTCTAGACACCTACTTGATCGGCTAATTGTCCTGTGTAAAATTCTCCCATGAGTAACTCTTACTCGTAGTGGGTATTAGGATCCATCTATCTCATAGAAGGTATGCAATCTCATTGCAGATTTCAACACTTGAAATTCCCGATAATATTCTGCCCCAAGCATCCCATGCCCTTGACGGAGGTCAACAAATCATAGGGTGCTAGTCAAGTTCAACCCGTCATTTCTTGATTAAATCAGACCCACCCGTACGACCCTTGACGGAGGTCAACAAGGACGTACGACTACCCTAATCCAATCTGCATCATATGCATTAAACAGAAAAATACTAGTGAGCTACCGCACACTACGCCTTGACGTAGGTCAACAAACGTAGTACGAATACCAAGTAGGACTTATCTCAAATCACAGAGGGCTACGACAGGTTTTTCAGAAAACCTATTGCGTAATGAACTTGATATCGTTGTAGAAACAAGTGATTTTGAAAAGGAGTGTTTTTTAGGCTTTTCCAGTTTTGCTAAAGAGGTCACTCCCGGTGAAGGGATCTCGGCTCTTTCCTCATTGAATAAGGTGCAGGGTATATCATATATACCACGGTGCAAAGCAAGAATTATAGAAGCTGTCAAAAACTAAACCGCGAGTTTGTAGCATCTGCCAGTTTTGCTAAAGAGGTCAATCCCGGTGAAGGGATCTCGGCTCTTTCCTCATCGAATAAGGTACGGGGTATATCATATATACCGCTGTGCAAAGCAAAACTGTAGTTACCCTTTTTATAAAGTTTTGATTCTACAACATCTTTTAGGTTTCTTTTCTTTTTTTAATCTCATTAATAAATCCCATCAATTATGCTTCCTAAGCATCACCGAGGAAACGAAAGCAGTAATATTTATATATCAACATATATATAGTATAAGCATTCATCTCAGGCAGTAATATGATCTCATCACAGAATATTGCAGCAAAAGATAACATATGAAATATTGGATATTCTAGGACGTCCGTGTTTTATTTCGAGCCTGTATAAAACACGGATTCCACGGTCGCGATGAATAGCCAAACCCATACCCCTAGACCCCTACGAGAGCGGAAAGCAACACTGCTAATTCTAGGGTTAGGAGACCCGGTCTCGACTCCTCGAGATGGCCTCCCACTGTACCCTAGAACCCGGTTACTTGTGCTCCCCTCCTTGGATCCACCTAATGCAGAAAAGTAAATAATATAAAATGGTGACATCAACCTCATCCCGAAAGTGTCCCAATAAAAGAATATTACATACAAATGAATTTTACATGAATGAAAATAAAAACCCTCATCTCACATAAAACCCCCGGCTATTCAGAACACGACGATTCAATATAACATATCACAGCAACACATAATATCTCATATCATCAACGTAAGCAAGTATGTGTATCCCGATTGTCGTTGATGTATAGAAACGAACCCGACGATACCCCACATACTACGCTTACGGTCACAGAAAAGAAAGTGTAAAACTATAACATTTGGAATCCACAATCTCTTTAGACATCATAAATCCGAAATATCACATACTTTGCATTTCATGCCTAACTATATGAATTCCACATATTGTATCACATTCCAGATAAATAGACAATATTAAACTTTCCAATCGAATAATCAAACACCCAAGAATTCCCAAATAGCTCAACACTTGGGCGGAGTTCAAAAATCCCAGAACATGTCACCGCCCCAATAAACCAGCCGTAGAAGGGTCAAACCAACGCCTCACATGTGGCAACGCTAAACTACCACAAACCCAAGGGTTCAGTGGAAGTTTTGATGGTCACATAATCGAGTTAAGGTTACGTTCTTCTAGAGGGTCCACAGATATGCTTGCATGTTTTTCTGAAAGTTTTAAACTCAAGAAATATTCAACACTTGAAAAAATTTCGTGTCGGGAAAAAGCAAGTTATTGATATCCGGTCGAACATTTTAACACGTTCTAAATTATACGGAAAACTAAACGAAATTAAACTTTCCGATCGAATCAACGAATCCAAAAGATCTCCAGAAAACTCAACACTTGAGTAATATTAAAAATTCCCAGAAGCATGTAGTAATAGCAACGGATGAACCCAAAAAAAACCAATCACTGACACCCAAGTACGGCCGCGAAACCGCCGCCACAAGCATGTTAAGGCCGCGGTTCCGCGGCGCCTTTAGGGCTACAGTGACCCGTTTTTCTCAGTAATCCATAAAATCACATGCTGAATTTTTTGAGTATTTTTAATGCAGAAAAAATCATATTTTTAAAAAATTTCCTGAGAGGGGTCAAAATACGACGTTTCGGGGTTCGATCGGACTTTTAACTTCGTATACACATCGCCTAATGCTCAAGCTAGGCTCTGATACCACTGTAGGGTTACTAGGTACTGTCACAAGGGTCTATAAGGTATCAACCATGCCCGATTTAAAATTTAGACGTGCCGAACAACCTAAAGCGAGGATCTTTGCTAGATAATTAGGGTTAAACATGCAAGTAAATATCTTTACAACTAAGAGAGAGGGATTACAACCATTATAGTCCGCTCCTTCGCTTCATAAGCTCCGAGTAGTAGTCCCTTTACCGCGATCCATGATCTCCCGGACTCAAGAGAAGCTCCATAACCCGAATGATCCATGCTTGCTTGAAGTCTTCTTTTTCGAAGATGATCTACCTTGAAGTTTCTTTTACTCAAGCTCTCACTCACTAATCAAGTATTAATGAAGTGAACACCCTAATCTAATTCGCTAGATTAGATGAGAATGATGAAGTAGGATTTATGCTCTCTTTTATTATCAAATTCTCACACTAATCCATCACAAAAGAAAAACCTAGAAAGCTTTTCAGGAGCTCAAGGAAGAAGAAGAAGAATAATCATTCCTTTTGTGATGAATAATGAATTGTTATTATCATTACAATTGCAACCATGGTTAAGTCAAGAAAGACATAACCATTGTAGAGATTCAACTAGGGTTAAGGGTGTGGGTTGGGTTAGGAAAATATCTCCAAAATATCAATACATAATATCTTTGCAAGAAACAAAAGAAAAGCTTCTAGAAGCTTCATGAATAAGCTAACCCAAATCAAACCCTTACCATATTTAATCTCAACTAATCATGTTGCATTTGTAATAATAACTTGTTACAATATTATATATCACATATATAATATATTTTTGTAACAAAAGAAATTAATACAATTAATATATATCGCATATATATCAATGTATTATCCGGTGAGAAAATGAATCAATAAAACGAGCCAATATTAGATAATGTAATGTAATATATCACATATATATTTATACATTAAATTATCGAATCATCACTTGATCCGACAATCCGGTTATATCGCATATAACCGACTAATATATCATGTACCAATACATCGAATCAACACTTGATCCGATAACCCAACTGATATTAAATATCACGAGAATAGAATACGGTATCTCATATTGTATTATTCTCGCTCCCGTACATATCACATATGTGCTCCTACTCCGTTTTGCCTGAGTCAAGAAACCTCTGTGTAGGATTCTAAAGAATCGTCAATACGCCGGCAGTAGGTGATGATCATATCAAACACCCACAAGCTGCAAGCGGTCAGCTAAACGTAACAGCCACCCAGGTATTGAGCGATCAGAAGATCAACAAGCAAGCCTGTACATTCTCCTGTGAATCCAATCAGTAACACTACCATACAGTCCGGTCTCTTCGTCGGATATGTTGCATATCTAGTCTAGGGGTGGTGAACGTCAGACCCCAGTAACCGATAAGTCATGTCGATGTGAGGCTCATAACAGGTCGAGAACCTACTGATAACACTTCCCAGTAGTACTCAATATCCGCCTTGGCCAGGGACTTCCAGTTATAGCCAATCGAACACAGCACAACATCAACTCCCTATACCGGGAGAGACGAAACCCCTCCTATCGCTCATTGCCTCCATGTGATTCGGGACTATACCCAAAAGCCACCGTTTTGCATGCCCTCTTGGACGTGGTATGATGGAAATCAAAGCACAGTGGGAATCACACAAGACTCTATGACGATCTCGGGTCTACAGACTAACCTGTACCAGTGTCACCAGAGAACTGCCATCTGACATGAGGTATAATACCATCTGGGAGTTCTCGGCGAGTCCGTCCAGTGTACCCAGTCTCCAATAAGTACCCGTACACCATCCTTGATGTCAAACACCGATGGATATGGGATCATCCATCGCCCATCATATGGGTCAAGATGCGTATACGCTAGTCTACTCTGGTGTATCGATGCCCTGTCTCGATACACCCTCGACTAGGAACAGTTATAGGATGTACTCGTCGACTACTCTGGCCCCATTAGTATGATCTCATCATAGTCCCAGCAGTCGAGTACATATCCTAAGGGCTTTATCAACTTGTGAGAGTAAGACAGTAAACTAATATAAGTCAACATGTTAAGATAAAGTGAAACCAAATAGCATACTATTATGACGAGCAAGAAAGTCCTCTCTATATATATCCAAGCATCTATTATAATATACATCATATGTACAACAATGGCCTCTAGGGCATATATATAACTAACAGCATGCTCATACCTTCTGGAGTGTGGTGACTTGAGTGGCTTCCAACAAGTTATCTTGCGATCATAGTTGGATCCCGATTCCCACTAATGATTAGGTGTTACTCATCGGGTGATTTTCAGATGATCCCAACTAATTCTCTTTTTAGGGTTTGAAGAAGAATTCGGCGAAATAGTGGGAGCCATCCCGATTAGATAAAGTGATTAACCAATCTAATCTAGGTTAGAGTTCACACTGAGTGTTTCTTTTCTCTCTTTCTCTTTGGCAGCGACCATGACCAAATCCTAAACTAAAACTCATGAACCAAGTTAACCGAACTTTCTTAAAACACTTTGTCTTTTGGATTGTCATTTAGTTGCATATAACATTGTCACTTCTACATCCCCTTTGCATTTTTCCAAAATACTCCGTATCACTATGAAGATCTACATTTTCTTGGATATTCCATCGTATAGTTACATACGAACTAGAAAGAACTTGTTCCAGTTCGAGGATGGTTCTGGTTCTGGAGAAATTGAATAGGATTATTCGGTTATCTTTTCTCTTTACCTTCTTTCAGGTTGCGAGGGCTCCTAGTATTAGGAGAGTACACCAATTGCGCTTATTGGATAGTCTTCTTCCAAACCATAAGCAGGTGCCGAAAGGTAGGGAAGGAAGAAAACCAATTAAGCCTAAGTGTGGTGTACAGAAGGTAATAAGTAAAGACATATAAAGTGATTAGAGCTAGGGCAAAGCAAATTGCGACCGCTATCATTCACGACAAAGCTGCGTATACCCATGCCACTCCTACTTCCGCTTTGCATTTCTCCAGAACACCCGGTATCACTACGATGATCCACATTTATTGGATATGCCATCATATAGTTACATACGAACTCGAAAAAACTTGTTTCTGATCGAGGATGGATTCTGGAGAAATAAAATAAGGATTATTCTGTTGTCTTTTCTCTTTACCCTCTCTCAGGTTGCGAGAGCTCCTAGTATTAGAAGAGTACACCAATTACGCTTATTGGATAGTCTTCTTCCAAACTTTAGGCAGGTGCCGAAAGGTAGGGAAGTAAGAAAACCAAGTATAGTGTACATAAGGTAAGAAGTAAAGACATATAAAGGGATTGGAGTGAGGGTAAGGAAATATACGGTTACTGTCATGAATCTGGATAGTGGAAGAGGCATTACTAGAAATACCCGGCCACCCCTTCGAAACAATTTGATGTTACAGTTTTACTGTGCGATGTTAATTGAAAACGGTTTTCCCAATTAGATTCTGACTCCAGGGTATGTATTTACCAGACTTGATTCTCACATCTGTGTGGCATTACAGATGTTGAATGAGAGTAGAATATTGGGAATTGGGTGAATATATCCTCAATATATCGGAATTCTTTGTAATTGGTGATATTTGAGGAAATCACCTGGGTTTTGCCTAACGGCAAATTTTTGGTTTTGAATATCCGTTGTTATGCACCAATTTCAAACCGATATATATGTTCGTTTATTTATAAAGTGAGATATAACTTTTTGAAATTATGTCTATGACCTTTACCTATATCGGTTGATGGTTAGGTAAGGTGCATTCAACAGCGGCGTAATTCTTCTTAACCATAGCACATTTTTCAACCTACGACGCACATGGTTGGAGTTATTGAACTCAGAGGACTTATACAAAGTATTGTATATGGTCTGATGTCCATTAGGACAAAGGGGTTGGTACGCGTACTATATTCTGTTTACTAAAGACTTCTCTAGTTTTAGTAAAGTATTTCGTTGAAATACAAGGTTCAGATTTTGAGAAGATATAGGTATAAGAATAAAGTAGGGAACCATATGTTGCAAGTATCAGGATTCTTCAAAGTGATCGAAGATGTAAATACTTGTTTTAGGTATTCCGTTGTAAGTAATATGTAACACCTTAGGATTTCGATTCGTGTTAATTAAGCGATAGTGCGGGTTTTCTGTAAAAAGTTTACCAATTTTGGTTCCTCACATTTTATAACAATTAATTAATATTTTATTTTTAATTGTTTTGGCCTTGCACACACGTGTGCACGTTAATGTGAGGGTTTGCTTGTGCTAATCTAGTTAGTGACCATGACAACTTAATCAAATCCTAATCCTTGTTTAAACCTTAACCCTAACCCTAGATATTTGTGTGAGATATTTGTTTGGATGAGAGGAGGTGGCAAGGTGAATCATGGAGGGCATTGATGGGCATTAATGGAGGTGAGGGGAGAGAGTAAGAATAAGGACTTATCTCACCCTAAACTCACATCTCTCTCTTTTCACCTCACACACTCTCATTCTCACTCTATCTCTTTCTTATTCTCATCCTTTTCTTCTTTCTTCAACCCTCAAACTGAACAATTAACCTTTCCTTCACTAAACCTACACTAAACTTGACAAAATCTCACCCAAATCACTTCTTAATCCTTGTTTTGCCTCTTAGATGCTTTGGACCTTGGAAAGCTAGGATCTTTGAGCTTGTGTGAGTAGATAATGATCTCTATCTGTTAAGTAGGTACTTTTAGTGTTGTGTAGCTTATTAGTTTTAGTTTAGAACGTGTAAAGTTTAGTTTCAGGTAAATATCGTATTTTTAGTGTAGTTTTGAGTCTCGGATGATCTGCTATCAAACCAGGCATTTGTTGGAAAAGTTCCCATCACAGTGACCTTGTGTAGTAACCTAGAACCCACCATAAAAACCTGAGCCCATTCCCTTTCCTTATGGCCGTAAATAAATTGCTTCTGGCCGCAAATTGCGGCCAGACTACTGAGTTGGGTGTTGTGTTTTGGTCTGGGTGTCTCTGGGGCTGTGTGTGGTCTTGTGGTACTTGCAACTTTTACAAATTGTCTGTGTAGCAAAATCTGGGATCACTTTGCTTGTTTTCTACTGTTTCGACTACGCGCGTTACGTTATCCGATACGGTTCGTGTCTTTGTGTGTCTGTTGCTCTTGGGATAGTTTCGTAGTGTCGCTACGCACGTTAGCTACTAAGCGAACACTTTAGAGTATATTTGAAGTTGGTGCGCCGGTCAAACATAATTAGTACGTGTTATTGGTCGGTTGCTAATATACACTCTCTTTATTGTTTTATGATTTTAGGATCGCAGGCGGGGACTCGGACGCTTCGAAGAAGGGAAAGAGAGTGGTTGGCTTTACTTAGCCCAAGATCATTTGTGAGTAGATTTAATATCTACAGGGGAATCGCCTGCATGGCGTTATGCGTCTGGGCTAGATATGATATGATATTAGTCGCATGTTTATATTGCACATATAGAGTTTGTGCAAAAAACTTCATTTGCATATTATTACTTGTTGTGCTTGGACTTGTACTCATTGGACACTGCACTATTATTGACGGTTCATGTTGCACGAGCACTGATTGTATGTCACCCACACCATCAATAATTGCCATGACACGCACAACACACATACATATATGATATTGTTTGTTTAGGGACATTGAGACATTGATTCATATTCCTTTATGTATATGACATATAGCATACCTGTATACCTACATGCTTACACATGCCTTGCCATGTCTACATGCTAGCTACCCTTATACTTATATGGTATTGTACCATTAGTGATAGGTATATACACATATGAGACATAGCTACATGTACATCTTGCATACATACTCATATACACCCGTATGGTATTACATCTTTATTGATAGGTACATACTCATATACCTTGCTATAGCTACAGGTACCTTATGCATACATACTTACCTGTACACTCACTTACCTTGCTAGGGTTACATATACCCCTATGTTGTATTGTTTTGTCACCGACATGGGGACATTGATTCTTATGCTATTGCGCATATGTGATGCTTCATATATACATGCTTACATATAGATACACATATCTTGCTATACCGACATGGTTACGCATACCTGGCTATAGCTATATGTTCACCTTTACATGATGTTGTATGGATTTTGGAGAAATTATGAACTGCATGATATATTTAATAACTTGTTGCGGTTAAATAGCGTTTTTTCCTTTATATGCTCATATTACCGTTTCATGTTATATATATTATATTTCATGGATTTCGCATAGATATATGGATTTCATATGATGTTTTCCGGATGTTTTATTCCTACGTATATTTATTATTAGTATGGGACGCTGATATATATATATATATATATATATATATATATATATATTTATATATGGTATATATATATCAGTGGTATAGGACGCTGTTATATATGTACATCTACCTAATATATCATCATAATGATCTATGCAAATATAATTATTCATTACTTGAGATTTTCTGGATTTGAGGACCGTGGTAGTTTCATGAAATTATGCATTGTTTGAAATACCTGGTTTCTCTTGATATGATATTTCGATGCTTCTATTATGAGATTTCTCGGTTCTGAGAATTGTATACCCCACGCGAGGAGTAGAGTGGGCCGTGTGCGGGTATATGGTGGGGCCCAGAGGTACCCCGAGGCAAGAAGATCGCAAATGATGGCGATGAGCTCTAGGCAGGGGATACTACCTTACCGATGACATTACTTGGACTCGGCGGTTATCGTGGTGATACCGACCGGAGTCATGTACGTATGGATACGGGAAATTTCGAGTGTCGGAGCTGGGCACTTGGGTTTCCGAGAGACATATGATACGTACATATCGAGGCCAGTCGTGGTGACGGCACCTGATAAAGGAGTATTTATGTGTCGATGCTAGACACTAGTTTTCATGATATTTTCGGGTGTCGATGTTAGACACTCAGGTTTCATGAGACTTACAGGATGTGTTTTATTTCATACTCCGCATTTATTGGATATACATTGCTTCATGTATTAGTAGTACCTGATAGAGTACCGTTCATGACCGTTGCATTTACATATTGACTTTTATTGCTATCAGCTTGCATGTGATAAACCATCGCAGTACGTGCATACTTGCGATTACCTGCATATGTTATTTACTATTCACGAGTTGGCAACTCACCCCCGTTGTGCCACAGTGTTTTGCAGGTAGTCCCTCAGGGCAGTCGCAGCACGACTTTCATCTATCGTATTATCTTTTGCAGCGGATACCGCTACGGTTGACTGAGTGCAGTTTTACTATAGGTGGGTTTTGCGATTATCCGATGTTGCTCATTGTATATTCGTTGTATCCACCCTCCATCTACTATTTCATATATTGACTTAGAGACGAGTTGTGAGGACGATATTGTATATTATTTTGTGACTTTGGAGGTCTTTTACGATGTTTCACTTATATCGTCTTTTTCTTCGCTACGACGTTGTATATCTGTTGTTGTGGTTGTTTTCCGCCTTTGGGCGTGGATTTACTCCCGTTGGGGATGTTTTTACTTATATCTTTATATGTAACTTTTTTGGGGCTAGTTTTTACAAAGGAGGTGCTGCCAAAATTTTAAAGGAAATAAATTTGGACTTCAAAGATTTTTGAGCGAGATTTCAAAAGTTTTAATAATGTTATTATCACTTACTACTTTTGATGGTTTAGATTGGTAGGTTTTTGGCTTACTTAAATTGCGTTACGCCTGTAGACGTTGCGTAGTTTAAGGGCCGTCACGTACCACATTTCGGGTCGTGACAAAGTTGGTATCAGAGCGCTAGATTTTACCTTTCGGAGTGTAGGATGACCTTGGTATGATGGGGTAGGTAGTTTAAACAGAATAACGTGGTGTGTGTATGTCCGCGGCATACTTACGACACGGTACTCCGCCTAAGTGACCTAAGTACTAATTGCTTGAAATTCCTTCCTCGATGATATATATCCTTGTGATTCGATTTTCATGTTCTTATCGAATCCTATTTCCATTTATAGCCTTTTGTCGCCGATGACTTTGAGGGCTCAGAGAGAAGCAGCGAGAGCCGAGGTCAGAGTTGACTCGTTTGAGACGAGGACAGACCATGATGGTATGCTCGCTGTACAAGAGAAGATTGATCCGCCTTCGATAGATCGTATCGCTAGGCTTGAGGCAGATATGCAAGACTTGCGCCAGACGATAAGGTCGTTGGTTGAGGCCAGTCGAGCGCAGCGACAGGAGGTTGTCACCCCTGTTACGCAGTATGCATCCTAAGGGCTTTACCAACATAATCTAGGTAGTCAAGTATGATCTCCATCATAATCTAGGTAGTCAAGTATGCATCCTAAGGGCTTTACCAACATGTAACAGAGAGACAATCAGTGTACATGTTAAGATAAAGAGTAACCAGATAGCATACTATCATGTCGAGCAAGAAATTCCTCCCTATATATGTCCAAGAATCCACTACAATATACATTTCATGTACAGTAATGGCCTCTAGGGCATACATATAAGTAATAATCTCCCACTTGCACTAGGGCCATCAAATAACAGTGGTTGTAGTATCTCATACTCAACAATCCCATAAAAGTCTCTCTCTAGGAAAAGGCCTTTGTGGGTGGATCCGCCGTGTTTTCCGTTGAGTCTACTCTCCTAACTTCGATCCCCTGGAGATCAACCATCTCCATGATCAGGTGATACTGCCATAAAATATGTCTGGATCACTGATGGGACGGGGGTTCCTAGGCATAAGCCACAACTCCATTGTCGTACAATGGTAATAACGAAGTTCATCTCATGAACTAATATATACCCAAACTTCCTCTTTGGTAGCATCTTAGATAGCGATGTATCCAGCCTTTATCGCCTAGTTTGCCTCGGTATCTAGCTTGGAACTCTTCCAAGATACCGTCCCTCCACTGAGGGTAAAAACAATGCCTGTGACTGACATTCAGTCGACCTTACCACCCTGCAAGCTATCCAGTGATTCTTTCCAGGATCGATTGATACCATCCCACTACACCTAGTAAGAATATTAACATCCACATAGATCTATCTCATAGATCCAAAACCCAGGATTTAAGAGGTATCACCTTGATCCTATATGGAGAATCCTTGTGATAAGAGGAGATTGACCGAGCGTAGCATAGAAAACACCTTTCCTATCAAGAGTATGTCATCCACATACAATATGAGGAAGACCACTGTACTCTCTACTACCTTTATGTACATACTAGGTTCATCTACCATTTTGATGAATTCAAATGATTTGACTACCACATCAAAACAGATGTTCCAATTCCGCGATGCCTGCTTTATCCTGTAAAGCAACTTGCACACGTTTCTGCTGCTCCCACTGTCTACGAAGCCCTCTGGCTGTATACTTATAGACGGTCTTTTCTAAATCAATATTTAGAAAAGAGTCATGACACCCAACTACCATATATCGTAGTCATGGTATGTAGCAATGGCAAGTAGGATCCAGATGGACTTAAGCATAGCTTCAGAAGAAAAGGTTTTATCATAATCCACACCTGATCAATGACGAAAACCTTTTACAACTAGTCTAGCTTTGAAATTCTCAACTTTTCCATGTACACCAAGTAATCTTCTCAAGATATACTTGCTCGTGATGGGGATTTAACCCTTCAGATATAGCAATCAAAGTCGATACTTTATTGGTGTATATGGATTCCATCTCAGATCGCTTAGCATCCAACCATTCTTACAGAGTCCCCACTCCTGGTGGCCTGCTCGAAAGTAGTTGGGACATCATCTCATGATGCAATCCTCGCTCCCACTGTCATTGAGAAAACTGAAGTATCTCTCAGGCGGATGAGGAACCCTACGAGATCGGCGGAAAGGCTGAGGTTCTTTGGGAACTATTGAATCCTTCGGTTCTACTAAGTCATCAGCTGTAGTTTGTATAGCTGGAACTCCTTCCAGTTCTACCTCATGACCATAAATTTCTTTCCAAAATAAATTCCTTTTTCTAAAAAGGTTTCATGCCGAGAAATAAAACACCTTTTGTTCCTCGGTGTGGTAGAAGATATTCCCTTGCGAAAGCTTGGGATATCCAACAAACTTCCACAGAACTGACCTTGCTCGAGCTTGTCCGGATTTTGCTTTTGACATAGGCCGGACAACCCCAAATCTTAACCTAGTTAAGACATGGGCTCTTCCCATACCATATCTTATATGAAGTGGTAGGCACCTGATTTGGTTGGAACCCTATTCAATAGGTATGCAGCTTCTCAAGTGCTTAACTCCCAAAAGGAAATAGGCAACTCAGTAGTACTCATCATAGAGCACACCTTATCACATAGGGTGCGATTGCTCCACCCCGATACACCGTTGTGCTGTGGTGTATACGGAGGAGTAATGCTGAGAGAGAATCTCATTCTCCTTTAGAATAATCCAGGAATTTCGTGCTCAAGTATTCTTCTCCCTGATCACATCAAAGGACATAATACTTATACCCGTTTTGGTTCTCTACTTTGGACTTATATTCTATGAATTTCTCAAAAGGTTCAGACTTGTGTTTCAACAGGAACATATGTCCGAATCTTGAGAGATCATCAGTGAATGTAATGAAGTACAAAGAACCAGTCCTGGCATTTGTAGATAGGGGACTTACATACATCATCATGTATCAATCCTAAGAGTTCGCTAACTCTTTCTCTGTTTCTAATAAACGGAATTATGGTCATTTTATCTTTGTGACATGACTGGCAAATTTTACAAGATGTAGATTCAAAATGAATTAAATATGCATCTTTTTGTAACTTAGCTAGTCGGGTCGTATTGATATGACCTAGTCTACAATGCCTCAAGAAAGATTTGTTCATTTCTGTACTATTCCTCTTGTGTGTGTTCAGTACGTTGAGAACTGTAGTTTGATTTAGAACGTATATGCTTTTAGATAACGTGCTTGAACCGATCAACTCTTGATATAGGAAATTTTCAAAATATTATCCAACAATACAAAATTATATCCTTCTTTACTAAATAAAAAGACTGATATGATGTTGTATATCAGGTTCGGTATCTAATAACATTCATTCAGAATCAATGCACATGATAATACATGGTGATAACTGCCAACAACTTGGCTGCAACAATTGCACCATTTCTAATTTTTGAAACTTTATCACCCGTTCTCAGTTCTCCACCTATTTGTAGCCCATGTAACATATTACATATATGGGATGCTGATCCGGTATCATATACCCAGGACGTAAAGGATATTGAAAAATAGTTCTCGGTAATGAACACACCCGAAGAAGATGCATTAATATGAACTTTCTTCGTTTGGGCGGCACGGGAATTCTGGTAATCCCCTATTTCCTGCACGGTCTTATAACAATTATAAGTTGGAGCGGGACCAACGTTCCCCAGCATAGTATAACAAGCGGGTTGGGTCAATACATCCATATTATTATCTTGATTAAGCCGTGACAAGGTCGCTACATGGAGAAGGAGAGAAGAAAACACTCTGCGTGCGCTCTTGCAAGATCAGATTGGTTATTATTTTATCAAATCAGGATGGCTCCCACTGTTTTTATCAAATTTTCCTTCAAACCCTAAAAAGAAAGACTAGCCGGGATTAATTACACCCTACAAGTTCGCCAATCTTTCAGCCGGGCCAGTGCCGGTACTTTGAGGGAGGTTCCTCGTGCTTTCGCATGGACCTAATTAAAATAAACCTCGTTTTCCCAGGGGCGCAACCCCGTTGACACCTTTCTAGACACCTACTTGATCGGCTAATTGTAATGTGTAAAACACTCCGAGGAGTAACACTTACTCGCAGTGGGTAACGGGATCCAACTATCTCATAGAAGGTATGTAATCTCATTGCAAATTTCAACACTTGAAATTCCCAATAATACTTTGCCCCTAACCTCCTATGACCTTGACAAAGGCCAACAAGCCATAGGATGCTAGTCAAGTTCAACCCGTCATTTCCTGATTGAATTAAACCCACCCGCACGACCCTTGACGAAGGCGAACAAGGTCGCACGACTATCCTAATACAATCGCATCATATGCTTAAGCAGATAAGCACTAGTCAGCTACCACACACTACGCCTTGACAAAGGCCAACAAACGCAGCACGAATACTAACCACTACTTATCTGAAATGACAGAGGGCTACGACTGGTTTATAAGAAAACCTTTTGCGTAATGAACTTGATATCGTTGTAGAATCGAGTGATTTTGAAAAGGAGTGTTTTTGAGGCTTTTACTAGTTTTGCTAAAGAGATCACTCCCGGTGAAGGGATCTCGGCTCTTTCCATATCGAATAAGGTGCAGGATATTTCACAAATACCACTATGCAAAGCAAAAACTATAAAAGCAATCAAAAGACAAACTGAGTTTGTAGTATCTGCTAGTTTCGCTAAAAAGGTCACTCCCGGTGAAGGGATCTCGGCTCTTTCCTTATCGAATAAGGTGCTGGATATTCTACAAGGAATACCGCTATGCAAAGCAAGAACTAGAGCTACCAGTTTTTAAAACAAGTTTCTACAACATCATTTAGGTTTCTTTTCTTTCATTAATCTCATTAATGAAGTCCCATCATTTTAAGTTACCTAAACATCACAAATAAATACAACGTACGCTTATGCCATCCGTATTCGCCTCGATATCCCGTCATACACCGTTAGGTTAGGTAACTAACGGCAGAGCGGGGCAGGGCTAGCGCGGGTGTAAAACATAAGCAACGTCTATATAATATATCATATATATTATATACATTATCTATCTTAACATTTCAAATGATCACATCACAGATATCGCAGAAGAAAACAACATATGAAATATTGGATATACTAGGATTTCCGGGTTTTATATTAAGCCTGTATAAAACACGGATTCTACGGTCGTCATGAGTAGCCATATCCACATCCCTAGACCCCTACGAGAGCGGCAAGCAACCCTACAAATTCTAGAGTTAGGATACCCGGACTCGACGCTTCGAGATGGTCTCCCACTGGACTCTAGAACCTGGTTACTTGTGCTCCCCTCCTTGGGTCTATCCTAATGCGGAAAAGTAAATAATATACATCAACGGTGACATCTTCCTCAACCTGGAAGTGCCCCAATAAAAGAATATTATATACATTGAATTTTACATGAATGAAAATGAAAAACTCTCATCTCACATAAAAACCCTTCGGCTGTAACGTTTTAGAAATCGTTATGCGAATTTTTCCGTTTTAGGGCAAAATAGTCGGTATTTTCCGTTTTAACCCGATTTCGTTGAAACGTCTGTATAAACTTGCCGGCACATAGTTTAGCTAAAATAAAGCTAGTGCGCGAACTTTGGGGGTATATGGGAGGTTTTGGTTCAGATAGAATCTTTCCCAAATAAAATATTATTTTAAGCGGTAAATTGTGCACGTAAATCGGGAAATTTCTTCTCTTGAGAAAAAATTTAAATCTTATCACTAGAAAATTTTGGAAGCTTCTTTTCTAAATATTTAGATATTTTTAGAGTGCAAAAGGTTTTGAATTAAAAAAGAAAAGAAAATGAATGAAATGTTGTAATTAGCATTTATTGATGCATTAATTGTATTTTGCTAGAACATTCATCATGTTAATTACAAAAATACCACCCCCATCAACCCTTGGCCGAGCCTCCCCAAAATTTCTGCCCTCTCATTTTTAAAAGCTCTTTTCTTCTCATTTTACTCACTAAAATGTTTCAAAATTCCCAAAATAAATCCACAAAATTCTAAATAAAACCATCATTTTCCTTCACTAATCCTTCTTGGATCTTTAACAAAGCATGGTTTTTTTAAGGCTAAGATGATGAATCAAGTTAATATTTTGTGTTCTTGTTAAGGTATAATTTCTTACCTTAATCCTTAATTAATTGTTTAAATCTTAATCTAGCTATTTAAATTAGCTAATTATATGTTTAATATAGCTTTTAAATCATGATAAATTCTTTATTCATAATTTTTTTGAAATTCAAGTTAGGGTAAAACTTGATTAAGTGTTTAATGTTAATTAAAGCGTTAATTTGTGATTAGGAAAAGAGTAACCTAGTAGAGAATGATAATTATAGCTAATTAATACTTTGTTTAATTATGCAATTTTGCTTACTAGGTTTTTGCTAAAACTTAATTAGCAAGTGCTAAAAATATAGGAATGGTTTGGATAGCTTAGTTAAGCAATTATAAGGTGTTTGTAATCGCTAGATATGCGTTAGCTTGAAACTAGTGCGAAATATTGCGATAAGTTGCTTACTGGATTTCGGGGTTTTTCCGACATGGGTTCGTTTGGTCGTTGCGAGATTATATCTATTTTATTTCTCGTAATTGTTTGTGTTGTGTTGCGCGATCGGGACGATCGGGTTCTAGACTTGGTGTTTTGTAGTTTAGCGACCCTAGATAAGGTTTTTGGCCGATGTCGTGCGCGATAGATGCACTAAGTGCGCAGTACAATTTTCAGGGCGTTATTCTTGCGTTTCAATGTCTTTTCGTCGATGTAGGATATTTAGCTTATGCGTTGTGTTTGTGAAATTTTAGGTTCGCAAGCGGGGACTACGGGCGCTGCGAACAAGGGGAAGCAGGTGGTCGGATTTTCATAGCTCGAGACCATCGGTGAGTAGATTTAACATATACGGGGAAATCGCCCGTATGGCGTTATGCGTCGGGGCTGATATGATATGTTAGCTGCATGTTATTGCATTTTAGTTGATTTCATATGAACGTCATTGCATAGTATATCTATTGTACCTTGACTTGTATCTGTTGGATATAACACATTACTGACGGTTCATGTTGCACGAGCACTGATTTGTATGCTACACCCACACCGTCGGTAATTGCCATGACACGCACAAACCACCTACATACGTGATATTGCATTGGGCAGGGATAGTTGAGATAGTGACTCTTATTCCATTTCACGTATATCTTGCTATAGCTACTTGTACATCATGCATACATACTGACCTGTACACCTACATATTTTGCTATAGTTGTATATACCTTCAGTTGTATTGTTTTGACTTGTAATATTGAGACGTTGAATATTGTGCTTATGAAATACATATTTGCTTACATGTAGATACTTAAACCTTGCTACAATTACATGTACACTTCATATGATGCTGCACTTGTTTTCGGAGGATTTTGGGAACCGCTGGATATATTTTAAAGCTGGATTCATTTTAAAGAGCCGTTTTCCCTTTATATGCTCATATTGATGTTTTATGTTGCGTATATCAGTTTTATTTGGATTTTACGCATTGAGATATGGATTTCATGTGATTTATGGATTTGAGAACCGCGGGGGTATTTTCAAGAAACTATGTATTGTTTGAAAACCCGGTTTCTCTTGATATGATATTTTGATGCATCCACGATGCGTCCACCATGAGATTTCTCGATTCTGAGATTTGTGATATATACCCGATGTGAGGAGTGAGTGGGCCGTGTGCGGGTACATGGTGGGCCCGGTACGGTTCCCCACGGCAAGATGTTCATGGTACAGACGATGAGCCTGGAAGGTGGGCAAGTACCTACCGGTGATTGTATTTGGACTCGGCGGTTATCATGGGGATACCGACCGGAGTGATGTATGACATATCGTCAGGGTCAGTCGTGGTTACAGGGCCTGAGGGTTGAGGATTTACGTGTCGATTCTAGACATGGGTTTCATGATTTTTCGAGTGTCGGTGTTTGACACTCAGGTTTTCCATGATTTGTACGTTTCGTCGGTGGACATACGTGGTTGATATCCTCATACTTATATATATATATATATATATATATATATATATATATAGAGAGAGAGAGAGAGAGAGAGATTTTACAGGTATATGTTTTCATGATGTTTCGGGTGTCGATGTTTGACACTCAGGTTCCATGAGACTTACAGGATGTGAGGGCCGATCTGAGGATGCGGTGCCTGAGGATTTGGAATTTGATGTTTCAGTGAGGGACACTGGTGTTTTCCCATGCTGATAATTTTGCATGAGGTTTTATGATACCCTGCTGATGTACCTTTACATGATTTTGCATATCCATATTGCCATACTTATGCTATCTGATTACATGTGCTAGATTTATCGATGTTCTTGCATACTTGCGATTACAGTATGATGTTATTTACTATTCACGAGTTGGCAACTCACCCCCGTTGTGCCGCAGTGTTTTGCAGGACTTACCCTCTGAGTAGTCGCGGCAGGGCGTCTTATCATCTCTACTTTTGCGGATACCGCTACGGTTGGCTGTGAGGCCTTTGCTTTTAGGTGGGTGTGCGGTTATCTGTTTGTACATTGTTTATCTTTTTGTTGGATCTAGTATTCTCCATATACCAATTCTTTTTTTGACTTAGAGACGAGTTGTAAGGATTCGGTGTTGTATTATTATTTTGGTGACTTTGGGGTGCCGTGCTCGTGGAAGCCGGTTTTGTTGAAAAGTTTTACTTCTTTATGCAGTTTTCTTTTATATTTGTTCGCTTCGACGTCGTATATATGCTTGTGGTGGTTGTCTCCGCTGTTGGGCTTGATTTGCTCCCGTTTGGGAATTTTTTTTTATATTATCTATGTTGTACCCATTTTGAGGGCTAGTTTTTACAAAGGAGGTGCTGCCGAAAATTTCAAGAAAGAAAACTAAAGTTAAAGATTTTTACTTAAGTGTTTCCGAATGCTTAAAACTATGTTTTTTTCTCCTTTTATCCCATTTGGGGTGGTTTAGATTCTGGGTTTCGTCTTACTTAAATTATGTACGCCTGTAGACGTCAAGTGGTTTAAGAGCCGGTCACGTGCCTATTTTTGGGTCGTGACAAAATTGGTATCAGAGCGCTAGGTTTTACCTTTCAGAGTGTAGGATGACCTTGGTATGATGGAGTAGGTAGTTTAAGAAAAGTGACGTAGCGTGTGTATGTTCCGCGGCATACTTACGACACGATACTCCGCCTAAGTGACCTTAGGACTTATTGAAATTCTTTCCGTGATTTTATACATCCTTGTGATTCGATTTCTGTATCCTTATTGAATCTTGTTTCAATTTCCAGCCTATATGCTGCCGAAGACTACGAGGGCACAGAGAGCGGCCGTGAGGGTCGAGGTCAGAGTCGACTCGTCTGGGGCGAGGACTGACCAGGGCGGTATGCCTGTTGTACCAGATTACATTGCTATATTTGGGGATGGTATGCAGGACCTACGCCAGATGATGGGGACTTTAGTTGAGGCCATTAGAGTGCAGGGGCAGGCAGTTGTTCCACCCATTGCAGGGACCACGATGGTACCTACTGCCCCGGCAGTCACAGTTCTAGCTCTGGAGGTTATCACCGTGTCGCTGACAGAGTTCATGAGGCTGAAGCCTCCGGTGTTCACTGGCACAGATGCTACTAAGGATCCGCAGTCGTTTATCGACCGGATGGCCAGGATTTGTCGTTCGTTCCGATGCTCCGACAAGAGATGGATGGAGTTCGTGAGTTTCCGTCTGGAGGGTCTGGCCCAGAAGTGGTGTGAGTCCTTGGAGAGGGGCAGAGCTGCAGGTCTTGCTCTAATGACCTGGGCTGAGTTCATGACGGTGTTTCTCACTCGTTTTCTTCCACCGAGCATCAGGGATGCTCGAGCGAGCTAGTTTGAGTCGTTATGCCAGACTCCGAGGATGATGGTGTCTGAGTATGATGTATTGCTTACCGAGCTGTCTATGTATGCTCCGTACTTGGTGGCGACTGAGGAGATGAGGGTGAAGAGGTTTGTTCGAGGCCTACTTACCCAGTTGTTCCTAGCCATCAGCATTCAGCATTGCGAGACGTATGCGGCAGCGGTGGATGCAGCCCTTTTGGTGGAGGAGTGTCTATCTGAGTCATCGGTTGTTCTGGAACCGAAGAGGGCTCGTATGGGTACTGCAGCCCGGAGGCAGAGGTTTAGATCCTGAGACAGAGTTCGATCAGACACTGGGAGTAGCAGAGACGTGGGACGTGTCCAGTTATTCAGCACTTTCCCCAGGAGGGTCAGCCGTCGACACGTGGGTGTTTTGGATGTGGCAGTTTACAGCACCTCGTGAGGGATTGTACCGTGATACGTCAGAGAGGGCCAGCCGTACCCCAGGTTACCTTACCACCTTCTCTGCCTCAAAGAGCTTTGCCTCTTATGCCTGTTGTTGCACCGCGTCAGACTCCTATTCAGAGAGGTCGTGGTCGTGGTAGTTTTGTACAGAGAGGACGAGGGGGCGAGGCAGAGGACAGCAGTTGCCGGTAGAGGGTAGGCTCGGGTGTTTACCTTGACGCATCAGGACGCGCAGGCATCCAATGTCGTGGTTTCAGGTATCCTGTTTGTATATTCTTTTGATGCTCTTGTTCTTTTCGATCCGGGATCTACGTATTCGTATGTTTCTACGCACTTCGTGCCGAGGTTAGGTCGAGAGTCATGTTTGCTGGATCAGCCTCTTGTCGTGACTACTCTTGTGGGCGAGTCGTTTGTTGCGCGACAGGTGTTCCAGTCTTGTATTGTCCGTATTGGTGACAGAGATCTGTCCGTCGATTTGATCCTTCTAGAGATGTTGGACTTCAACGTTCTGCTGGGCATGGACTGGTTAGCTACTTTCTACGCGTACGTGGACTGCCGCGAGAAGACGGTTAGGTTTTGTTTTCCCGGCGAGTCAGTGTTTGTTGTGCATGGGGACCGTGGTGCCGCACCTCACAGTTTGATTTCGGTCCTTTGCGCTAGTCGGCTTTTGAGGAGAGGTTGTCGGAGATTCTTGGCTTTCATCCATGATACTGGAGCCACAGTGGGGTCGTTGGACCAGGTTCCTACCGTGCGAGAGTTTCCCCATGTTTTTCCAAATGAGTTACCTGGAATGCCGCCAGAGCGCGATATTGAGTTCTGCATTGATCTGATTCCTGGCACGGTACCTATTTCTATACCGCCTTATCGGAAGGCTCCGGCAGAGCTTAGAGAGCTTAAAGGTCAATTGCAAGAGTTTCTTGATATGGGATTTGTGCGTCCGAGTGTTTCGCTGTGGGGAGCACCTGTTCTGTTCGTCAAGAAGAAGGACGACAGTTTGAGGTTGTGTGTGGATTATCGTCAGTTGAACCGAGTTACGGTGCGGAATAGGTATCCTTTATCTCACATTGACGATTTATTTTATCAGATCCAGGGTGCGAAACATTTTTCTACGATTGATTTGTGTTCGGGTTATCATCAGTTGCTGGTTCGGAATGATGACATTCCGAAGACTGCTTTTTGTACGCCTTATGGGCGTTATGAGTTTTTGGTGATGTCGTTCAGACTCACCAATGCGCCAGCAGCGTTCATGGATCTGATGAACCGGATTTTCAGGCCGTTCCTCGACCAGTTTATTATTTTGTTTATTGATGACATACTGGTCTACTCTAGAAGTCGTGAGGAGCATGAGCAGCACTTGAGGATTGCTTTGCAGATATTGAGAGAGCACCAGCTATATGCTAAATTCTAAAAGTGCGTGTTTTGGCTTGATAGTGTGGACTTCCTGGGTCATGTGGTGACTGGTGATGGTATTCTGGTGGACCCGAGAAAGATCGAGGCTGTACAACTTTGGCCCAGACCTGTATCGGTGACTGAGGTCCGCAGCTTTTTGGGCATAGCTGGTTATTATCGCCGTTTTGTGCGGGATTTCTCGAGTATCGCTGCACCGCTGACTGGACTGAACCGGAAGGGAGTTCCTTTTCTTTGGACTGATGCGTGCGAGCAGAGTTTTCAGCAGTTGAAGACTCGGTTGACGACAGCACCAATTTTATCTTTGCCTTCTAGATCGGGCGGCTATGTTGTTTTTTGTGATGCTTCTCGAGTAGGGCTCGGCTGTGTATTGATGTAGCACGATAGAGTGATTGCTTATGCTTCTAGGCAGCTGAAGAAGTACGAGCAGAATTACCCCACTCACGATCTTGAGATGGCCGCGGTGGACTTTGCGTTGAAGATTTGGAGACACTACTTGAACGGGGAGTCGTGTCAGATCTTCACGGAACACAAGAGCTTGAAGTACATCTTCCAGCAGCAGGATCTGAATTTAAGACAGCGCCGTTGGATGGAGCTAGTGAAGGATTATGATTGCGAGATCCTTAATCACCCGAGCAAGGCGAATGTGGTAGCTGATGCTTTGAGTCATAGGCTCGGGGTAGCTTGTCCCAATTGAGCGCAGTTCAGCGTCAGTCTTCTGTAGATTGGCAGCTCTTGTGTGATGGTAGGGTGCAGTTCGAGTTCACTTCCGCTGTGGGACAGCTTGCTCATGTCCGCGCCCGTCCACTACTATTTGAGCGTATTCGTGAGGCGCAGCCCAGTGATGCCCATTTGTCTGAGATTCTTGAGCTTGTTCGGCAAGGAGGAGTTTCAGAGTTCATGATTGATGACCAGGGTGTGCTACGATGCGGGACTCGCTTGTGTATACTAGATGCTGATGGGTTGAGACGCGAGATCCTAGAGCAGGCACATCAGTCGGCCTTTAGCGTTCATCTAGGTTCCACCAAGATGTACCGTGACTTGAAGGGCTTTTACTGGTAGGAAGGGATGAAGCATGATATATCGGACTTCGTTTTGAGGTGCCTGACTTGTCAGCAAGTCAAAGCTGAGCATCAGAGACCGGCTGGAGAGTTGCAGCCTTTACCCGTTCTGGAGTGGAAATAGGAGCAGTTTTCCATGGACTTTATTGTGGGTCTACGTAGGACCAGTTGAGGGTATGACTCCATTTGGTTGATAATTGACCGGTTGACGAAAGCGGCTCACTTCCTTCCAGTGAAGACCACTTTCGGTTATGCTCAGTATGCTCAATTGTACATAGATGAGATTGTGTGTTTGCATGGTGTTCCCACATGCATAGTATCCGACAGAGGCACCCAGTTTACTAGCCGTCTTTGGTAGAAGCTTCAGGAAGCTTTGGGTACCAGGTTGAGTTTTAGTACCGCTTTTCATCCACAGACCGATGGCCAGTCGGAGCGGACTATACAGACTCTGGAGGATATGCTCCATGCATGTGTGCTTGATTTTGGTGGCAGTTGGGATCGTCACTTGCCGTTGATTGAGTTCTCCTACAACAATAGCTTTCAGGAGACTATTCAGATGGCACCTTTTGAGGCTTTGTATGGTAGGAAGTGTCGATCGCCAGTCTGTTGGGTCAAACTCAGCGAGAGTAGAACATTGGGACCCCAGCTAGTTCAGGAGACTACGGAGAAGATCCAGCTGATTCAGGACAGGATGAGAGCATCCCAGTGCAGGCAGAAGTCTTATGCCGACCGTCGTCGTCGCGGACTTGAGTTCGCAGTGGGGGATCATGTATTCCTGAGGATTTCTCCGATGAAGGGCGTTATGCGATTTGGGAAGAGGGGGAAGCTCAGTCGCAGATTGTTAGTCCCTTCGAGATCCTTGAGCAAGTGGGTTCTGTTGCTTATCGTTTGGCGCTCCCGCCTACTTTTCCGGATGTGCACCCTGTTTTCCATGTGTCGATACTTCGTAGATACCTTCATGATCTTTCTCACATGATTCAGCATGAGACCGTTCAGCTTGAGCGCGATCTTTCGTTCACCGAGCAGCGGTAGTTATTTTGGATCGGCATGTGAAGAAACTTCGGTCAAAGGTCTTGCCATCTGTGAAGGTTCTTTGGCGTAGCCCGACTAGTGAGGAGATCACTTGGGAGGCCGAGAGCGAGATGCGGAAGAAATTCCCTCCCCTCTTTGAAGGTAGGCGTAGTTAAATTTTAATTGGGGGATCGAATTTCTATGAGTGGGGGAGATTGTAACGTTTTAGAAATCGTTATGCGAATTTTTCTGTTTTAGGGCAAAATAGTCGGAATTTTCGGTTTAACCCGATTTTGTTCAAACGTCCGTATAAACTTGCCGGCATCTAGTTTAGCTAAAATAAAGCTAGTGCGCGAACTTTGGGGGCATATGGGAGGTTTTGGTTCAGATAGAATTTTTCCCAAATAAAATATTATTTTAAGCGTAAATTGTGCCCGTAAATCGGGAAATTTCTTCTCTTGAGAATAAATTTAAATCTTTTCACTAGAAAATTTTGGAAGCTTCTTTTCTAAATATCTAGATATTTTTAGAGTGAAAAAGGTTTTGAATTAAAAAAGAAAAGAAAATGAATGAAAGGTGACAATTAGCATTTATTGATGCATTAATTGTATTTTGCTAGAACATTCATCATGTTAATTACACAAATACCACCCCTATCAACCCTTGGCCGAGCCTCCCCAAAATTTCTGCCCTCTCATTTTTCAAAGCTCTTTTCTTCTCATTTTACTCACTAAAATGCTTCAAAATTCCCAAAATAAATCCACAAAATTCTAAATAAAAATAAAACCATCATTTTCCTTCACTAATCCCTCTTGGATCTTCAACAAAGCATGGTTTTTTTGAGGCTAAGATGATGAATCAAGTTAATATTTTGTGTTCTTGTTAAGGTATAATTTCTTACCTTAATCCTTAATTAATTGTTTAAATCTTAATCTAGCTATTTAAGTTAGCTAATTATATGTTTAAAATAGCTTTTAAATCATGATAAATTCTTTATTCATAATTTTTTTGAAATTCAAGTTAGGGTAATGCTTGATTAAGTGTTTAATTTTAATTAAAGCGTTAATTTGTGATCAGGACAAGATTAACATAGTAGAAAATGATAATTATTTCTAATGAATATTTTGTTTAATTATGCAATTTTGCTTACTAGGTTTTTGCTAAAACTTAATTAGTGAGTGTTAAAAATATAGGAATGGTTTGGATAGCTTAGTTAATCTATTATAAGGTGTTTGTAACCGCTAGATATGCGTTAGCTTGAAACTAGTGCGAAATATCGCGATAAGTTGCTTACTAGGTTTCGGGGTTTTTCCGACGTGGGTTCGTTTGGTCGTTGGGAGGTTATATCTATTTTATTCCTCATAATTGTTTGTGTTGTGTTGCGCGATCGGGACGATCGGGGTCTAGACTTGGTGTTTTGTAGTTTAGCGACCCTAGTTAGGGTTTTTGGCCAATGTCGTGCGCGATAGATGCGCTAAGTGCGCAGTACAATTTTCTGGGCGTTATTCATGTGTTTCGATGTCTTTTCGTCGATGTAGGATATTTAGCTTATGCGATGTGTTTGTAAAATTTTAGGTTCGTAAGCGGGGACTTCGGGCGCTGCGAACAAGGGGAAGCAGGTGGCCGGATTTTCATAGCTCGAGACCATCGGTGAGTAGACTTAACATCTACGGGGAAATCGCCCGTAAGGCGTTATGCGTCAGGGCTCATATGATATGTTAGTTGCATGTTATTGCATATTAGTTGATTTCATATGAACGTCATTGCATAGTATATCTATTAAACCTTGACTTGTACCTGTTGGATATAACACATTACTGACGGTTCATGTTGCACGAGCACTGATTTGTATGCTACACCCACACCATCGGTAATTGCCATGACACGCACAAACCACCTACATACGTGATATTGCATTGGGCAGGGATAGTTGAGATAGTGACTCTTATTCTAATTCATGTATATCTTGCTATAGCTACTTGTACAACATGCATACATACTGACCTGTACACCCACATATTTTGCTATAATTGTATATACCTTAAGTGGTATTGTTTTGACATGTAATATTGAGACGTTGACTATTGTGCTTATGAAATACATCATACATATTTGCTTACATGTAGATACTTAAACTTTGCTACAATTACATGTACACTTCATATGATGATGCACTTGTTTTCGGAGGATTTTGGGAACCGCTGGATATATTTTAAAGCTGGATTCATTTTAAAGAGTGGTTATCCCTTTATATGCTCATATTGATGTTTTATGTTGCGTATATCAGTTTTATATGGATTTTACGCATTGAGATATGGATTTCATGTGATTTATGGATTTGAGAACCGTGGGGGTATTTTCAAGAAACTATGTATTGTTTGAAAACCCGGTTTCTCTTGATATGATATTTTGATGCGTCCACCATGAGATTTCTCGGTTCTGAGATTTGTGATATATACCCAATGCGAGGAGTGAGTGGGCCGTGTGCGGGTACATGGTGGGGCCCGGTACGGTTCCCCTCGGCAAGATGTTCGTGGTACAGACGATGAGCCTGGAAGGTGGGCAAGTACCTACCGGTGATTGTATTTGGACTCGGCGGTTATCATGGGGATACCGACCGGAGTGATGTATGACATATCGTCAGGTCCCGTCGTGGTTACAGTACCTGAGTTATGAGGATTTACGTGTCGATGCTAGACACGGGTTTCATGATGTTTCGAGTGTCGGTGTTTGACACTCAGGTTTTCCATGATTTGTACGTATCGTCGGTGGACATACGTGGTTGATATCCTCATACTTTTATATATATATATATATATATATATATACACACATACATGTATATGTTTTAATGATGTTTCGAGTGTCGATGTTTGACACTCAGTTTCTTTGAGACTTACAGGATGTGAGGGCCGATCTGAGGATGCGGTGCCTGAGGATTTGGGATTTGATGTTTCAGTGAGGGACACTGGTGTTTTCCCATGCTGATGATTTTGCATGAGGTTTTATTATATCATCCCACACACTCAGGATTTATTCTGATATGCATTGCTTCATGTAGTTGTAGTACCCTGTCGATGTACCTTTACATGATTTTGCATATCCATACTGCCATACTTATGCTATCAGATTACATGTGCTAGATTTATCGTTGTTCGTGCATACTTGCGATTACAGTATGATGTTATTTACTATTCATGAGTTGGAAACTCACCCCTGTTGTGCAACAGTGTTTTGCAGGACTTACCCTCAGAGTCGTCGCGGCATGGCGTCTTATCATCTCTACTTTTGCGAATACCGCTAGGTTGGCTGTGAGGCCTTTACTTTTAGGTGGGTCTGCGGTTATCTGTTTGTACATTGTTTATCTTTTTGTTGGATCTAGTATTCTCCATCTACCACTTCTTTTTTTGACTTAGAGACGAGTTGTGAGGATTCGGTGTTGTATTATTATTTTAGTGACTTTGGGGTGCCGTGCTCGTGGAAGCCGGTTTTGTTGAAGAGTTTTACTTCTTTATGCAGTTTTCTTTTATATTTCTTCGCTTCGGCGTCGTATATATGCTTGTGGTAGTTGTCTCCTCCGTTGGGCGTGATTTGCTTCCGTTTGGGATGTTTTTATTTATATTATCTATGTTGTACTAGTTTTCGGGGCTAGTTTTTACAAAGGAGGTGCTGCCGAAAATTTCAAGAAAGAAAACTAAAGTTAAAGATTTTTACTTAAGAGTTTCTGAATGCTTAAAACTATGTTTTTTTCTCCTTTTATCCCATTTGGGGTGGTTTAGATTCTGGGTTTTGGCTTTCATAAATTACATACGCCTGTAGACGTCACGTGGTTTAAGAGCTGGTCATGTGCCTAAATTTGGGTCGTCACATCGGCTATTCAAACACGACGATCTAATATAATATATCCCAGCAACACATAACATCACATGTCATCAACGTAAGTAAATATGCGCATCCCAATTTTCGTTGACATATAGCAACGAAACATGCGATACACCACATATTACACTTACTGTCGCAGAAAAGAAAGTGAAAAACTACATCAATTGGAATCCGCACTGCCCTTAGACATCATAAACCCGGAATATCACATATTCTGGATTTTATGCCTAACAATGCTAATTTTACATTTAGGTCTCTACCATGAAAACACTTTTCAAAGGATGTCGGATAACTCAACAAGATTCCCGATTCCGTCCGAGGCCGAAATGTTAAACTTGCATGCAACTAGATAGATTCCAATTATTGTATCCCATCACATGATATCCGGACGACGTTAAACTTTTCGATCGATTCATCAAAATCCCACAATTTCCCGACAGCTCAACACTTGAGCACGATTTTAATAATACCCGGAACATGCCGCAGTACCTATGGACCAACTGTAGAAGGGCAAACCCAAGCCTCACTCATGTCGCCACAGAACTGCGGCAAACCCTAGGGTATGTCCGCGGTTCCGCGATCCAAAAAAGTCAAGTTAGGGTTTCATTCTTCTAGACGGTCCACATAATTACTTGCATGTTTTTCCGAATACGTTAAACATGGAAAAATGGATTTTTGACATTCGATCAAACTTTTTAACTTCACCTAGACAACTTGTGAAAACCCGAAACCAATGTTAAACTACGAATACGAAACACTCCGAATTCTCAATACAATAATACTGCATCATATGCAATTATAAGAAAATCAAACAACACCTGAAACACCAAAGCCCGGTGACTGGAACACTACCAAAATTTTAACCCAAAAATCAACAACGGGGCCGAGGACACCGGAATTTTGCCTCTTCTCGCCGGCCATTTTCCGAGCAGGTGGGCTAAAATTTTTGTAGTCTTCATATTGTATCATATACAACATTCTGCACTTGTTTACATAATTTTTAGGGGTCATTTAAAAAACGACAGAAACTGGGTCTCGGTGTTTCACGTTTCGGAGTAGTTTCGGTTTCGTAATCTAACAAACACCTTCTAATACTCTTGCCCGGCTCTGATACCACTGTTGGGATTCCTTAGCACCCTACTACGTTTTCACAGCAACTACCATGCCAAATTAAAAAATTCTAAGGTGCTAATGAACCTAACCCTAGGATCAAGCTAAAGTAAGTAGACAATATAATATGTAATGAACCATTACAAGTAGTGAGCAAGGAATACAACCTTTGTAGACCGGTCCTTCACTTATAAAGCTCCGTGTTGAAGTCCCTTCGCTGCGATCATGGCAAGTGTAGATTTCTCGAACTCTAGAATGGTTCCATCGGAGAAATGAACAAGCTTGCACGATGTCTTCGAGGCCGAAGATGATCTACGTCGAGGAGACTCAAACCCAAGCTACCTCTTCACTAGATCAAGAACTTTGTGAAGAGAACACCCTTTACTACCCAAGCAAGTGTATAGGATGATGAAGTAGGAAGTGGGCTCACTTTAGATTTTATTTTCTCACAGTATTTTCTCTCTTTAGAAAACCCTAGCAAGCTTTTTGCTCAAGGAAGAAGAAGATGAGCAAAAAGAAAATGAGAATAAACTAATGAGGTGAGAGAATGAACCATGGGTGAGTTTGTGTCATATACTAACTCATGTAGAGATATAACCATGGCTAAATTATAATGGTTAGGTCAATACATCCACAAGCTTCATGCATGTAAGCCATTATCCACTAATTTGGAATTACTTTAAATACTAAAACCCAACATTATAATTAGTATGGTGTAAGTCTCATACACCCATGTAGTGTGTATCAACAACCATGATACAAAATAAAACACAATTAATATATATCACATATATATTAAGTGTGCACATGTGAGAATAATAAATGCTTAAGTGAGCTAATATTAGTTAATGTAAATTAGTATATCAAATATACAATTATACACTAAATTATCAAATCAACACTTGATTTAATAATCCGGCTATATCACATATAACCGACTAATATTAATTGCACCATCTTATTGAATCAACAGTTGATTCGATAACCCGGCTATATCACATATAATCGTCCGATACAAATATCGCGAGAATAGAATACGGTATCACATACTCGCATTATTCTCGGTCTCGCACAAATCACATATGTGCTCCTACTTCGTTTCTCCTGAGCCAGAAAACCTCTGTGTAGGACTCTAAAAACTCGTCAATACGCCGGCAGTGGGTGATGATCATATCAAACACCCTCAAGCCGCAAGAGGCATGCTAAACCTAACGGCCACCCGGTTATTGAGCGATCAGAAGATCAACAAGCAAGCCTTCTCATACTCCTGCGAATCCAATCAGTAACACTTACCGTACAGTTCGGTCTCTTCGTCTGATATGTCGCATATCTCATTTAGGGGTGGAAAACGTCAGACCCTAGTAACTCGATAAGTCGTGTCGATGTGAGGCTCATAACAGGTCGAGAAACTACTGATAACACTTACCAGTAAATCTCAGAATCAGCCTTGGCCGGGACTTCATGTTATAGCCAATCGAGCACAGCGCAACATCAACTCCCAATACCGGGAGAGACGAATCCCCTCCTATCGCTCATTGCCTCCATGTGACTCGGGACTGTACCCAAAAACCACCATTTTGCATGTTCTCTTGAACGTGGTAACGTGGAAATCAAAGCACAGTGGGAATCACACAAGACTCTATGACGATCTCGGGTCGACAGACTAATCTGTACCAGTGTCACCAGAGAACTGCCATCCGACGTGAGGTATAATACCATCTGGGGGTTCTTGGCGAGTCCGTCCAGTGTACCCAGTCTCTACTGAGCACCCGTATATCATCTTTGATGTCAAACACCAATGGATATGGGATCATCCACCGCCCATTTACATGGGTCGAGAAGCTATACGCTAGTCTACTCTGGTATATCGATGCCCCGTCTTGAAACACCCACGACTAGGGACATTAAAGTATGTACTCATAGACTACCTTTGTCCCACTAGTATGATCTCCATCATAATCTGGGTAGTCAAGTACGCATCCTAAGGGCTTTACCAACATGTAACAGAGAGACAATCAGTGTACATGTTAAGATAAAGAGTAACCAGATAGCATACTATCATGTCGAGAAAGAAAGTCCTCCCTATATATGTCCAAGCATCCACTACAATATACATCTCATGTACAGTAATGGTCTCTAGCGCATACATATAACTAACAGTGTATGCTAGTTCAGCCGTTGTGGTGTTTGCTCCTGTTAGCGATTCTTTTGTTGCGCAACATGTGTTTCGGTCGTGTGCCTATTGGTTAGGAGATAGAGATTCGTCCGTCGAATTGATACTTCTAGAGGTGTTAGACATTGACGTTCTCTTAGGCACGGACTGGTTAGCTATGTGCTATGCGTCTGTGGACTGCCGCGAGAAGACAGTCAGGTTTTGTTTTCCCAGCGAGTCAGTTCTTGTTGTGCAGGGGGACAGTGGTGCCGCCCCTCACAGCTTGATTTCAGCCATTTTCGCTAGTCGGCTTTTGAGGAGAAGATGTCGAGGATTCTTTTCTTTCATTAGTGATACCGGAGCCTTAGTGGATTCGTTGGACCGGGTTCCTATCGTGCGAGAGTTTTCCGACGTTGTTCCAGATAAGCCGGCGGAGCTTAGGGAGCTTAAGGATCAGCTGCCGAGTTGCTAGATACGGGAACTTGTGCGTCCGAGTGTTTCGCTTTGGGGATCTCCTATTCTGTTAATCAAAAGAAGGACGTCAGTTTGAGATTGTGTATTGATTGATCGTCAATTGAATCGAGTTACGGTGCGGATTGGGTATCCTTTACCTAGCTTGACGATTTCTTTGATCAGCTCTAGGGTGCGAGACATTTTTCTAAATTTGTTTGGGATCAGGTCATCATTGGTTGCAATTCGGAATGATGACATTTCGAAGACTGCTTTTGTGCGCGCTATGTGATTTATAAGTTTTTGGTGGTGTCGTTGGACTCACCAATGCCCTAGCAGCATTCATAGATGTGATGAACCAGATTCTTCAGGCCGTTCCTCGACCAGTGTATTGTTGTGTTAAAGATGACATTCGGGTCTTTTCCAAGAGTCGTGAGGAACATGAGCAGAACTTGAGGATTGCTTTGCAGACATTGGGAGAGTACCAGCTGTTTGCTAAATTCTCGGAGTGTTCTTTCAGGCTTGATCGTGTTGACTTCCTAGGTCATGTAGTTACGGGAGACGGTATTCATATGGGCCCGAGGAAGATCGATGCCGTACAGCTTTGGCCCAGACATGTATCAGGGACAGAGGTCCACAGATTTTTGGGCTTAGCCGGTTTTTACCGCCGTTTCGTGCAGGATTTTTGTGTATCACTGCACCGTTGACCATACTGACAGTAAGGGAGTTACTTTTCTTTAGACTGAGGCATGCGTGCTGAGTTTTCAGCAGTTGAAGACTCGGGTGACGACTGCACCAGTTCTATCCTTGTTTCTGGATTGGGCGATTTTGTTGTTTACTATTATGTGTCGCGAGTAGGGCTCGATTGTGTACAGATGTAGCATGATAGATTTATCGCTTAAGCTTCCCGACAGTTGGAGAAAGTACGAGCAGGATTTATCCCATTCATGATCTGGAGATGGCCGCGGTGGTCTTGCGTTGGGGATTTTGAGACACTACTTGTGCAGAGAGTTGTGTCAGATTTTCACGGACCACCAGAGCTTAATGTTCATCTTCCTACAGCGGGATCTGAAGTTGAGACAACGCCGTTGGATGGAGCTTGTGAAGGATTGTGATTGTGAGATCCTTTATTGCCTAGGGCAAGGTGATTGTGGTAGCTGATGCTTTGAGTCGTAGGCCCGGGGGTAGCTTGTTCCAGTTGTGCGCAGTTCAGAGACAGTCTTATGCAGTTTTGCAGTTCTTATGTAACCGTTGAGTACAGCTTAAGTTCACCTCTACTGAGGGGACAACTTGCTCATGTCCGCGCCCGTCCACTTTTACTTAATCGTTTTCATGAGGCACAGCTCGCCGATGCTCGTTTGTTTGAGACTCTTGAGCATGATCGGCTGGGTAAAGATTCAGAGTTCTTGATTTGTGACCAGGATGTGCTATGTTTAGGGATGCATTTGTGTGTACCTAATACTGATGGGTAGAGACATGAGGTCCTAGAGCAAGCACATCAGTCAGCTTTCTGTGTTCACCCCAAGTGCCACCAAGATGTAACGTGACTTGAGAGTTAGTTACGGGTGGGCAGGAATGAAGAGTGATGTTTCGGATTTCGTTTCGAACTGCTTGGCTTGTCAGCGAGCTAAGGTTGAGCATTTGAGACCGGCTGGAGAGATGCAACCTTTTTACCATTCCAAAGTGGGAATGGGAGCAGATCTCCATGAATTTCGTTGTGGTGTCTACCCAGGACTAGACAGGGTGTGACTCCATTTGGGTGATTGTTGTCCGGTTATGCTCAGTTTGCTCGTTGTTCTTTGTTAAGTTGTACGTTTGCACGGAGTTCCTTCATGCGTTGTATCCAGTAGAGGCACCCAGTTCGCTAGCCATCTTTTTCAGGAAGCCTTGGGTACTGGTTAAGCTTTAGCTCCGCTTTCCATCTGTAGGCCGATGGTCAGATAGAGCAGACTATACAGACTCTGGAGAATATGCTTGTGCGTACATACTAATTGTTTGTTGGCTGTGGGATCGTCACTTGCCATTGATGGAGTTTTCGTTCGATGATGGTTATTAGGAGACGTTTCAGATGGCAACTTTTAGGCCTTGTGTGTAGGTTGTGTCGATCGCCTGTCTGTTTTACTGACTCCGCCAGAGTAGGATTTTTGGACCCCAGCTAGTCCAGAGACATCAGAGAAGATCCAGTTGATTCAGGTCAGGATGAGGGCAGCCCAGTGCAGACAGAACTCTTATGCCGACCGTAGTTGTCGCAGACTTGAGTTCGCAGTGGGAGATCATGTATTCCTACGGATTTTTCCGATGAATGGCGTGTTGAGTTGTGGGAAGCTTAGTTCCAGAATTGTAGGTCCTTTTGAGATTCTTGAAGCGAGTTAGTACCGTTGCTTATAATTTGGCACTTCCGTCTAGATTTTTTAGTATTCACCCTGTATTTCTTGTGTCGATACTTCGCAATTACCTTCATGACCTTTTCACATGATTTAACACCAGACCATTTAATTGGGACGTGATCTTTCGTTCACCAGCAGCCGATAGTGTTAGTGGATCAGCAGGTGGAGAAACTTCGGGCTAGGGACTTGCCATATGTGAAGGTTTTCTTTGGCGTGGCCCGTCTAGTGAGGGAATCCCTTGGGAGGCTACGAGCGAGATGTGGAAGTTTTGCACTCATCTCTTTGAAGGTATGCATAGTAAGAATTTTAATTCGGGGACAAATTTTCTTTAAGGGTGGAGATTGTAACACCTTAGAATTTCGATTAGTGTTAATTAAGCAATAGTGCGGGTTTTCTGTAAAAAATTTACCAATTTGGGTTCCTCACATTTTATAACAATTAAGTAATATTTTATTTTTAATTGTTTTGAGCTTGCACACACGTGTGCACGTTAATGTGAGGGTTTGCTTGTGCTAATCTTGTTAGTGACCATGACAACTTAACCAAATCCTAATCCTTGTTTAAACCTTAACCCTACGCATAGATATTTGTGTGAGATATTTGTTTGGATGAGAGGAGGTGGCAAGGTGAATTTTGGAGGGCATTAATGGGCATTAATGGAGGTGAGGGGGAGAGAGTAAGAATAAGGACTTATCTCACCCAACACTCACCTCTCTCTCTTTTCACCTCACACACTCTCATTCTCACTCTATCTCTTTGTCATTCTCATCATTTTCTTCTTTCCTCAACCCTCAAACTGAACACTTAACCTTTCCATCACTAAACCTACACTAAACTTCACAATATCTCTCCCAAATTACTTCTTAATCCTTGTTTTGCCTCTTAGATGCCTTGGAGCTTGGAAAACTAGGATCTTTGAGCTTGTGGGAGTAGGTAATGATCTATATCTACTAAGTAGGTCCTTTTAGTGTTGTGTAGCTTATTAGTTTTAGTTTAGAATGCGTAAAGATTAGTTTCGGGTAAATATCATATTTTTAGTGTAGTTTTGGGTCTCCGATGATCTTCTATCAAACCAGGCATTTGTTGGAAAAATTCCCATCACGGTGACCTTGTGTAGTGACCTAGAACCCACCATAAAAACCTGAGCCCATTCCCTTTCCTTATGGCCGCAAATAAATTGCTTCTGGCCGCAAATTGCGGCCAGACTGGTGAGTTGGGTGTTGTGTTTTGGTCTGGGGGTCTCTGCATTTGTGTGTGGTCTTGTGGTACTTGCAACTTTTACAAATTGTTTGTGTAGAAAAATCTGGGATCACTTTGCTTGTTTTCTACTGTTTCGACTACGCGCGTTACGTTATCCAATACGGTTCGTGTCTTTGTGTTTCTGTTGCTCTTAGGTTAGTTTCGTAGTGTCGCTACGCACGTTAGCAACTAAGCGAACACTTAAGAGTATGTTTGGAGTTGGTGCGTCGGTAAAACGCAGTTTATACGTGTTATTGGTCGATTGCTAATATACACTTGCTTTATTTTTTATGATTTTAGGATCGGAGGCGGGGACTTCGGACGCTACGAAGAAGGGAAAGCGAGTGGTTGGCTTTACTTAGCCCAAGATCATTTATGAGTAGATTTAACATCTACAGGGAAATCGCCCGTATGGCATTATGCGTCTGGGCTAGATATGATATAATATTAGTCGCATGTTTATATTGCACATATAGAGTTTGTGCATAAAACTTCATTTGCATATTTTTACTTGTTGTGCTTGGACTTATACCCATTAGACACTGCACTATTATTGACGGTTCATGTTGCACGAGCATTGATTGTATGCCACCCACACCGTCAATAATTGCCATGACACGCACAACACACATACATATATGATATTGTTTGGTTAGGGACATTGATTCATATTCTTTTATGCATATGACATATAGCATACTTGTATACCTACATGCTTACACATATGCCTTGCCATGTCTACATGCTACCTACCCTTATACCTATATGGTATTGTACCATTAGTGATAGGTATATACACATATGAGACATAGCTACATGTACATCTTGCATACATACTCACATACACCCGTATGGTATTACATCATTATTGATAGGTACATACTCATATACCTTGCTACAGCTACATGTACCTTATGCACACATACTTACCTGTACACTCACTTACCTTGCTAGGGTTACATATACCCCTATGTGGTATTGTTTTGTCACCGACATGGGGACATCGATTATTATGCTATTGCGCATATGAGATGCATTATACATACATGCTTACATCTAGATACACATATCTTGCTATACCGATAAGGTTACGCATACCTGGCTATAGCTACATGTTCACCTTTATATGATGTTGTATGGATTTTGGAGAAATTAGGAACCGCATGATATATTTAATTACTTGTTGCGGTTAAATAGCGGTTTTTCCTTTATATGCTCATATTACTGTTTCATGTTACATATATTATATTTCATGGATTTCGCATTGATATATGGATTTCATATAATGTTTTCCGGATGTTTTATTCCTGCATATATATATCAGTGGTATGGGATGCTGATATATATATATATATATGGTATATATATATATCAGTGGTATAGGATGCAGTTATATATGTATTGTATGTCTACGGTAGCGCCCCGGCCGTCAATCCGAGGCCAAATGCGGAAACAAAAACTTTTTAGGAAACCGGCGCTATCGTAGTCTTTTACCCGGATCGAACCATTAACGCTAAACTAGCTAACTACTAAGAAGTGAGAGTGGCTATACCTATCGATCCGTGTCCTTCGGTCTTTGGCCACCATCCCAAGCTCCTCGCGACATCTCCGATCTCCGGTCTTCTCGTCGGAAGTGCACCACATCAATGAGTCTTTTTACGGGCTCCCGCTTCATCCGAAGCAACTCGAACATGAAGTTTGCTAGCCGACATGTCCAAGGTGAATTAGAGAATGTGTGTGATAACTTTGTCTCAATTATCCATTGATTCTCAACACATGAGAGTGTATGGATGGAGGTTGAAGATGATGCCATTTATGGAAGTTATGAGGTAGAGGAAGAAGAAGAAAAAGAGCTTTTCTTTTCTTGTGTGTGATGAAAAATGAGAGAGGCTAGAATGATAATCACAAGAGCTAACCCATGTACATGGCTGCCCTCTCTCTCTCTCCATCTTTCATTTCACACATTAAATCAAACCAAAATATGACATATGCACAAATAAAGAGACCATGAGTCACCACTTATGTACATGTCACAATAAATGCTCCTCATGATGAAATCCACTCACAATTTCCACCAAAACATTAACCCAAATGTTTATGACAATAAAAAGAACGGCATCATCTAAAGTAAACTCGTGACGGATCACAAGAATACCCCTCACCTGTAAATACATACTGTAGGGTTCCTAGGCACTCTTGTGAAGGTTCAAAAGGCATCAAACATGCCCGGATAAAAATTTAGACGTGCCGAACAACCCAAAGCCGGGATCTTTGCTAGATTATTAGGGTTTAACATGCAAGAAGATAACTTTTATCTAAGTGTGAGGGATTACAACCTTTGTAGTCCGCTCCTTCACTTCACAAGCTCCGAGTAGAAGTCCCTTTGCCGCGATCCACGAACTCCCGGACTCATGAGAGGCTCCACGACTCGAACGATCCATGCTAGCTCGAAGTATTCCAAATCTCCGATGATCTACCTTGAAGTTGCTACGACTCAAGCTTTCTCACTCTAAAGAGATGAACACACTAATCTCAAGGGCTAGATGAGATGAGGATGAGAGAGTAGTAATTTTGCTTTCTTTTTAAATCATTTTCTCATATTTATTCATCACATAAAGAATATCAAGTGAGCTTTCTTCAAGAGAGAAGAAGAAGATGATAATGGAAAAGCTAATAAGAATAATAATAATCCTTTTGTGATGAATAGAATAAAAGTGTATATGATTGATATATAAACCATGGTTAAGGATCAGTGGATAAGAAAGTGTAGAGAAACAACTAGAGTTAGGGTTTGGTTAGGTTTAGAAATGTGTCATCACTAAATATCTAAACCATGACAAAACAAAATGCTTCTAGAAGGTGCATGAAGAAACTAACCCTAATCAAACCCTAACCTCAATTAATCATCCTTAAACACATTTAACAATTAATCATATCATGTCACAATAATATATATCACATATATATTATATATTTGCAACAAAAGAAAATAATACAATTAACATATATCGCATATATATCAATGTATCATCCAATGAGAAAATGAAACAATAAAGCGAGCCAATATTAGATAATGTAATACAATATATCATATATATTATTATACATTAAATCATCGAATCAACACTTGAATCGATGATCCGGCTATATCGAATATTACCGACTAATATATCATGTACCGATTCATCGAATCAACACTTGATCCGATGTCCCGGTTCATATCTAAATATCGCGAGAATATAATACGCTATCCCATATCGCATTATTCTCGGTCCTGCGCATATCACATATGTGCCACTACTTCGTTTCGCCTGAGCCAAGAAACCTCTATGTAGGACTCTAAAGAATCGTCAATACGCCGGTAGCAGGTGATGATCATATCAAACACCCACAAGCTGCAAGCGGTCAGCTAAACGTAACAGCCACCCAGGTATTGAGCGATCAGAAGATCAACAAGCTAGCCTGTGCGTTCTCCTGTGAATCTGATCAGTAACACTCCCGTACAGTCCGTTCTGTTCGTCTGATATGTCGCATTTCAAGTCTAGGGGTGGTATACGTCAGACCCCAGTAACCGATAAGTCGTGTCGATGTGTGGCTCATAACGGGTCGAGAAACTACTAGTAACACTTACCAGTAAATCTCTATATCAGCCCTGGCCAGGGACTTCCAGTTATAGCCAATCGAACACAGCACAACATCAACTCCCTATACCGGGAGAGACGAATCCCCTCCTATCGCTTATTGCCTCCATGTGATTCGGGACTGTACCCAAAAGCCACCGTTTTGCACGCCCTCTTGGACGTGGTAAGGTGGAAATCAAAGCACAGTGGGAATCACACAAGACTCCATGACGATCTCGGGTCTACAGACTACCCTGTACCTGTGTCACCGGAGAACTGCCATCTGACGTGTGGTATATCACCATCTGGGAGTTCTCGGCGAGTCCGTCCAGTGTACCCAGTCTCCACTGAGCACCCGTACACCATCTCTGATGTCTAACACCGATGGATATGGGATCATCCATCGCCCATCATATGGGTCAAGATGCGTATACGCTAGTCTACTCTGGTGTATCGATGCCCTGTCTCGATATACCCTCGACTAGGAACAATTATAGGATGTACTCATCGACTACCGTGGCCCCACTAGTATGATCTCATCATAGTCCTAGTAGTCGAGTACAGATCTTAAGGGCTTTATCAACATGTGAGAGTAAAACAGTAAACCAATACAAGTCAACATGTTAAGATAAAGTGAAACCAAATAGCATACTATCATGACGAGCAAGAAAGTCATCTCTATATATAACCAAGCATCCATTATAATATACATCATATGTACAACAATGGCCTCTAGGGCATATACATAACTAACACATACATGCATCCGCATTCCGACTGAATGTTAATGCGATGAGACGAAAGCAATCCAACCAATCTAATACTAGGATCCGGCTTAAATCAAAGCACACTAGTAAGATCCGTCCGATCATGATCCGTGCACAAGTGCACGTATATGATCGAACCCTGCCATAATGTCATACGGCCTCTACAACGTTTCGCCCGAAACTTGAGAAACTGTCTATGCGGGACTCTAAAGACTCGTCAATACTTTGGCTGTGGATTTAACCACTAGCACGTCAGTGATACTGGCTGTACGTAACATGCTACCAGGTATTGACCAAAAGGGAGATCGATGAGCGAACTCATCCTGACACCCTACTGAGCCTGTCAGTGACGATATCCGTACATTCCGGTCCGTTTGTCTATGAGTATCGCATGTCGGGCCTAGGGGGTAGGTAAAAGTCAGACCCCCCAAAACGGTACAAGTCGTGTCGGAGTATAACCAAGAACACCCTGAGATACTACTGGAATACCTATCAGTAAATCTCGTGCCTTGGCCAAGGACTTCGTGTAATGGCTCTCCTAGACACCGAGTGATCTCACCCCCAATACCGTGAGAGACGAAACCCCTGCCGATCCGCTCACTGCCTCCATGTGGCTCCGGACTGTACCCAACTAAAACCTATTAGCATGACTCCTTTGAGCCATGGTAGGGTAGTAATCAAAGCACAGTGGGAACTCACATGAGACAAATGACGATCTCAGGTCGATGAACTAACATGTACACATGTCACCAGGGAACTGCTATCTGACGCTAGGTATAATACCAACTAGCATGTTCCCGGCGAGTCCTGTCCGGTGTACTCATAACCCAATGAGCACCTGTATACATCTTAGGTGAACCAATTGACACCAATGGCTAGTGAGACCGGCCACTGCCCCTCATCAGGGTCTCGACTGTATACACTAGTCTATTAATGGAGTATCGATGCCCAGTCTCGAAACTCCAATGACTAGGGACCACTTTAAGGATGTTCTTATAGACTACCCAACTCTCACGTATATGATCGCCATCATACTGCTGGTAGTCAAGCAAGAATCCTAAGGGCTCTATCAATGTGTAATAGTGATCTGCGATATCACCTGAAGCATGTACACGATGATAAAGATTAAACAGATAGCATACTATCATCTTGAGTAAGACTGTCCAACCGGGATAGGTCCTCCCTCAATCATTGCAATCACGTGCCTGTGATCCAATAATTGACTTTGAGGGCACTATATCCAAAAATCTCCCACTTGCACTCAAGGCTATTTATTGCGATTCCGCATACTCACAGCCCGTGTGATACCGAACACCCAACTCCTCTACTAATCAGTTTCAAAAAGTTCGTTTGTAAGACTATTGCTTTCGAGAAATAGCCTCAGTGAGTGGATCCGCCCGGATGTTTCTTTCTATGTTTCTCTTTATCTCAAGTTCGCGGAGAAAGCCATCTCCCGAAATGAGCAATACCTGTCTTAGAATATCTCTGGATATCTGATGGGACCTAGTTCACAAATGAACTCCAAATCCAGAAAACTTCTTAGACTATATCATCAACTGAATGAAATCAGTATCCTACGCCATGCCTCCCTAAGTATGCGCTTGGACCACCTGTCCAAACTACTTCCCCTCGTCAAAGGGAAAACTATAACTCTGGCAGTCACTCTGTCAGCCAGGTAACCTTGGAAGCCTGGAATGATAACTGTCTCCTGAAGGAGGCTGTTGTTATCATATCCCTAGAACATCCGCTTATGTTCATAAACTGCTTCCGAACGCTTCTCCAGGATTGGATTAATATCAACTTATTGCATCTAGAGCAAAAACAACATCTGGTGTGGTATTTGACATCTCATGATTGACTCAATTGCCTAAGCAAGTGTAACGTTTTAGAAATCGTTTTGCGAATTTTTTCGTTTTAGGGCAAAATTGTCGGTTTTTCCAGTTTTAACCCGATTTCGATCAAACGTCCGTATAAGCTTGCCGGCACCTAGTTTAGCTAAAATAAAGCTTGTGCGCGAACTTTGGGAGTATTTGGGAGGTTTTGGTTCAGATAGAATTTTTCCCAAATAAAATATTATTTTAAGCGGTATTTTGTGCACGTAAATCGGGTAATTTTTTCTCTTGTGAAAAAATTAATTTTGTCACTAGAAAATTTTTGGAAACTTTTTTTTTTAAATATCTAGATATTTTTGGAGTGCAAAAGGAATTAGTTTAAAAAGAAAAGAAAAGTTGCAAAGGTGGCAAAGTGCATTTATTAGTTTTTATTACTCATTTTTCAAGCAATTTCTTCATCCAAAATTCACAAAAATACCGCCAACCTCCCCATGGCCGAGCCTTATCTCAAATTTCTGTCCAAAATATTTCCCAAGCTCATTTCTTCATTATTTCTTCAAAATTCTTCAAAAGAATTCCAAAAATAAATCCAAAAATAACTATATAAAAATTAAACCATTATTCTCTTCACTAAGCTTGTTTGGATCTTCAACAAAACATGGGTTTTGGTGGCTAGGGTTGATGAAGCATGTTGGTTTTGTGAGTTCTTGAAGTGGTATAAATTCTATCCTTAATCCTTAATTCATTGCTTTAATCTTAATATAGCTGTTTTAGCAAACTAATTATGTATTTTGTATAGCTTTTAAATCATGATTAATTCATTTATTTTTGTTTTAAGAAATTCATGTTAGGGTTAAAGTTTGTTTATGTGATTAGTGTTCATTTAAAGTGTTAATTTGTGCTTTGGAAAAGATTAACCTAGTAGAAAATGTTAATTTTTGCTAATGAACACTTTAGTTTAATTATGCAAATTGCTTACTAGGTTTTTGCTAAAACATAATTAGAGAGTGTTAAAAATATATGAATGGTTTAGATAGCTTAGTTAAGCTATTTTAAGGTGTTTGTAATCGCTAGATACGCGTTAGCTTGAAACTAGTGCGAAATATTGCGATAGGTGGCTTACTAGGTTTCGGGGTTTTTCCGACGTAGGGTTCGTTTGGTCGTTGCGAGGTTATATATAGTGTCTTCCTCGTAATTTTTGTGGTGTGTTGCGCGATCGGGATGATCGGGGTCCAGACTTGGTGTTTTGTAGTTTAGCGACCCCAATTAGGGTTTTGGCCGGTATCGTGCGCGATAAATGCTCTAAGCGCGCAGTGAAATTTTCCGGACGTTTTCATCGCGTTTCGTTGTCTTTTCGTCATTATAGGATATTTAGCTTATGTGTTGTATTTATGAAATTTTAGGTTCGCAAGCAGGGATTTCAGGTGCTGCGGACAAGGGGAAGCAGGTGGTCGGATTTTCATAGCTAGAGACCATCGGTGAGTAGATTTAACATCTACGGGGAAATCGCCCGTATGGCGTTATGCGTCGGGGAGAATTTGATATGTTAGATGCATAGTATTTGCATATTCTTTACTTTCATATGAATGTCATTGCATAGCATTATCTATTGTACCTGATTCGTACCTTTAGATATAACACATTACTGACGGTTCATGTTGCACGAGTACTAAATATTATGCTACACCCACATCGTCAGTAATTGCCATGACACGCACAAGCCGAGATATATTGTTGACACCTACATACGTGATACGGTAGTGGATAGGGATAGTTGTGGTAGTAGCCCTTATCCCATTGTGCATATGAGATATTGTTGATACTTACATACGTGACATTGCTTTGGGCAGGAATAGTTGAGGTAGTAACACTTATTCCATTTCATGTATACCTTACTATAGCTATATTATATATCATGCACTCATATTGACATGTACACCGCATATTTTCGCTATAGTTGTATGTACCCCAGGTGCTATTGTTTGATATATGATATTGAGTAGTTGATCATTGCACTTATGACTTGCATCATACATACTAACTTACATGTAGATACTTAAACCTTGCTACAATTACATGTACACCTTATAAGATGCTGCATTGTTTTTTGGAGGTTTTGGGAACCGCAAGATATATTCTAAAAAGCTGGATTCATTTAAAGAGCGGTTTTCCCTTTATATGCTCATATTGATGTTTTATGTTGCATATATCAGTTTTACGTAAATTTTACGCATTGAGATATGGATTTCATGTGATTTTGGATTTGAGGACTGTTCAGTTGATAAAACTGCACATTTGCATTACATATTTCCTACCATTTTCATATTAAAAAAAGGACTTTATTATGATATATTGTACATATGAGGGTTTATGTGTAAAGACACCATTTTCCATGTGTTAATATATTTTAATTAGTATTTGGTAAGAAAATGTATGCAAATAAATCCATTGACCAAATCTTAGTAGAAATAAGTCTACTAAATATTATTTGAGATTATGGTGCAGAATTTTCCAAGTTGTTATGCAGAATATATCAAAGAAATCAAACTGTTGAAGAAGACTTGCCTAATTAAGAATCAAAACATGGAGACCAAGTCTGGAAGCAACCGAGAGAAGATTTCTGAGTTCTAAAGGTGCCTAGGATTGCCACATGTCACAAGAAGCAAGCCCAAGAATTTTGATGAAGAGATCCTCACCATTGAGCGCGGATCCGCGGCCAAACACCCCCTTGGGCCGCGGATCCGCCGCAATCTTAAGGAGTTGGAAGACAAGATTTTTTTGGCATGAATCTCTGCTGAATTTTACCAAGTTTCCAATCTAAAGATTCTGGCTTTGCACTATAAAAGGACACCGAGAGCCTCTTGGAAAAGTTATCAAGCTGAAGAGATCACGAAGTCCAAGACGGCTCACGCATCCAGGCTGATCATCAATGGTTCATCTACCTCCTTAGAAGAGATCGAGAAGCAACTAGAAATTGTAATCATTTTCTAAGGATTCAAGTGTAATGAATATTGTTGATTAATAAAGGTAGCTTTCTTCTTCTTATTCTATTTCTTCGTAGTTTAATTATGCAATTTCTTTCCATCTCTTTTTCTCCCAACATGCGCGAGTAATTCTCCGCTTATTAGGGTTCGTAGGATTAGGGTAGGCTAATGGATGATGAAAATAACTAAACCCTTTTTAAGTCCTATAAAGTTTATGAACTTTATCAAAAGAATCATTAACATCCTAATCGGGCACGCTAACAATTCTTTGTTAGTTCCGACCGCGATTAGAGATTAGATTAATGATTGTTTTGGTAAAGGCTAGATATGAACGGAGTTCCGTGTCGAGATAAGGGTTAAGAGTGGGATTCCTTTTCCCTCCAGAAACCCTAATCTACACGCATCACCGTCGTTCTAGTTATAAATCTATTAAAGGATAAAAAGAGTAATCTTTTAATTAATCGTCCATGACTACTAAATCCTAACGAACCCTACAGGCCCTCTTATTATATTATCTACATCTTTAAAATAATCTAGATCTATATTTTACATTCTTGTTTAACGTAGATCTAGAAACCATTCTATAAAATTCTTTATTCCTCCTCTCTTTCTCAACACATCTAAAGTAAAAGTAAAAGGTTCCACGTTTCCCAGAGGACGACCCGTACTCATCTCGGTCTAGCTACACGCGACACCGTTATTGATTGCGGTTAACTACAAACAAAAACACTCTTTCGTAACAATCAAATGGCGCCGTTGCCGGGGATACGTGCGTAATTTTTATTTTTACTATTTGTGTTGAATTCTTAGACGAGCCATATCATTATTAAAACAAAACTGCAAATTGCATATTTAACGATTTGTGCGTGGATTTTTGCAAGGAGATCTGGAGTCACAGAATTGAGGAAAACAGGAAACAAAGACATTTTTAGAGATCCAGAAGAGCAAAGGAGATCACAGAAAAATTTTCATCAACTGTTCTCTCTACCACGCGGCGGAACCGCGGCATAAAGGCACTTTTGGCGGCGGAATCGCGGCAGGATAGAAGAGTTAGGGCCACAGAATTCTCTGGTATCTTTCTTAACTCCTTCTCTTTCTCCTCGAATCCAATAAAATCTATTTTCTGCAGGATTCTTTGCAAAATTGCGCCGCTAAAAAAAAAGAAGAAATCTTTTTGCAAAAGTTTTGTGATTGGTTTTGTTTTGCATATTTAATACGGACTCTAAGGGGCAAAGACCAAATCAAGATTAGATGGGGATTTCATCACCCTTCCTAAGCCCCACAAATCACAAGCCGAGCATATAGATCAACCCTTCATTAATTTAAAAAATATCTAGACCAGACTCTAAGGACTGTCACGCTCAATAAGGACAGAGGAAGGTCGTGGGTAATCTATCGTTTATCCGCATTACTTCTGTAGTGCCTAGGCAAGTGTGACAAAGGCTAGTGGTTTTTAATTAGGCCCACGACGTGGTTCCTTCCCACTTACCTGGCACTTATCTGGCTACAAGGGTAGTACGGAGGCGGTAGAGGATTGATCCTGCGGCTTGTCCTTTGGAAGTCTAGGAGCGGTCTAGAGACTGGACCTAGGTAACCTTAGTTCTAGGGTTGCTTGTGCATCTTAGGGTGATTTGTATTGAGTCCCACTTTTTCAAAACAAGCCAATTTTAAATCACACACACGCTGCCACTTGCACTAAACCCGCTTAGTGCATGCTCGGCTGGACACGGGATCCTAGAGCCCGTCTTGTCCGCGTTCCTGCTATCGACGCCGAAGTCGGTACTTCTTCATCTTCTTTTCCCCCACCACACACCACATCAACCGTGATGGACGGCACTCCATCTAATTATAACACCGTGCTGCCACCGCCCGTAGGTGAGCAGAATCCACCGCGCATCTCTCTCCAAGAGAGGTGCTATCCTATTCGTGGTCCTCTTCCTACTTGTCTATCTCTTCCACAACCTAACGGGGATAATTTCGAAATTAAACCCCACTACATCAATCTGCTGCCCAAATTTCACGAGCTTGAGTCGGAAGACGCGTACGTTTTCATCACCAAATTCGAAAACGTATGCTCAATGATGGGTACTTCACAATTGACCTTAGATGCTATGTGCTTACGTCTTCTCCCATTCACACTGTGCGACTTGGCAGAAAAATGGCTTTATAATACTGCCGCACACTCTATCGCTAATTGGGATGAATTCGTCGTAGCATTTCTTAAGAAGTTTTACCCAAATCATAAGACTGCACATGTTAGGAGCGAGATCAACCAGTTCACCCGGCTTCCCAATGAACCATTTTGGAAGTGCTTTGAACGTTTCAAAGATCTGCTTTTCCAATGCCCCCATCACGGAATACAAAGATGGGATTTATGTCGGATTATATATGAGGGCATTAATCCAGCGACAAAGCAGATGCTTGAAACAATGTGTCAATGCAATTTCATGTCTAAAGATGACGGTGAAGCATGAAAATATCTGGAAGACCTTGCTGAACACACGTTGCAGTGGGAAAGCGTAAGACCACCTTCAACTAAGGGAGGTATTCACCAGCTCGATGTTTCTATCGCAGTGAAACCTGAAATGGCAGCGATACAGAAGAAACTCGATGCTATTGAAAACAAGTTCTCATCATTCTCCCTAAATCAGGTCACGCTTCCTAAGACCGTCTGTGGTTGCTGATCGGATCCTTCACACTTAACGGAAGAATGTCCGATGAATGCATCGTTTCAAGCTAATGCTGCTTTTCAGCAGCGACCTAGAAACGATCCTTTTTCTTCCACATATAATCAAGGATGGAGGAATCATCCTAACTTTGCTTGGAATCAAAACCAACAAAGTAATTATCAAAGACCTCCTCCACAGCAACCACAACCACAGAATCAGCCCCCCTTTCAGTCACAAAATTTCCAAAATCTGGCCAACATTTCTACACCACAAGTGGCCGGTACTGACAACTCACTTGCAAAAACTTTGGATATGTTCATGAAACAATCCATGCAAAAGTCGGCTGAGATAAGGTCTTCTATTGATACCCTAACGAAAACACCTCCTCCCATGGTGAGAGTATTAAATCAATAGAAAACCAAATCGCACAGTTAAACGCCGCAATGAGTGCGAGAGAGAAAGGGAAACTCCCATCTCAACCCCTACAGAATCCTGGCCATTCACAAAGTCATAATGTCAATGCCATTACTACGTTGAGATCGCGGAGAGTGCTGAATAAACAAGTGGGTGAGCAATTTGATGATAGTGACACATATGATACCCCTTCTTCTTCTTCTTCCCCTAATTCGTCTAGTCCCCCACCTTCATCCGAGCCTATTCACCGTTTTCACCAAGGCTCGAACATTTCGCCAAATCTATCTAAGTCGATGCCCACCCCAATTTTGGGATCGAATCCGTCACCACAGTCTTCTCCACAAACGTTGGACCCAAAACTTATTGATCGAGCTCCGTTTCCAAACCGATTAAGGGCCAACCGACCTAACCCGCAAATGGAAAAGATTATGGAAATGTTTAAGCAAGTTAGCGTGAATATTCCTCTCCTAGATGCTATTCAACAAGTCCCATCTTATGCAAGAATCCTTAAAGACTTGTTCACTAGGAAGAGAAAAACTCAAGTGCCTAAAAAGGTTTTCATGACGAGTAATGTTAGCACAGCTTTTACCCAACAAATACCAAAGAAACGTAAGGACCCCGGCTGTCCTACAATCTCTATTTGTATTGGGGGTAAAAATATAAATCGTGCTTTACTCGATCTAGGCGCTAGCATCAACTTGCTTCCTTATTCAGTATACATGCAGTTAGGAATTGGAGAGTTAAAACCCTCCCATTGTACTCTCCAAATGGCAGACCGATCTATCAACAAACCTCGGGGCGAACTAGAGGATGTGTTAATTAAAGTCGGGGAATTCATATTTCCCGTGGACTTTATTGTTTTAGATACACAACCTGTGGCAAACCTACGCAATCAAATCCCGGTGATACTTGGTCGACCCTTCCTAGCAACTTCTAACGCTGTGATTAATTGTCGTAACGGTTCTATGAACTTATCCTTCGGGAAAATGACAATTGAGCTTAATATTTACAAGCTTAGAAGTCAGCCATCAGAACCTTCTGCTCATTTGCTGGATGTTTGTTCCATCCACGAGATAGCTCCTGAAAGCTGCATGGATGAGGAACTTTGCTTTGATGTTCTCGACAACACTAATGAGACATCGTTTGATCTTGCACCACTTCACAGTGAGGATATGTTCAATGAGTCCGACCTTGAGATTGAACCCGTTGACTCGTTGCAAAAGTCAGCAGCACTTTCCGAGTCAATATCTTATGCAAGTTTTGAACCTCTTAAGGAGTCCGAATATCATTCCGTTACACCTCCTTCTATTGTCTCTCCGCCAATTCTTGATCTCAAACCGCTACCTTCTCATCTTAAATATGCATACTTAGGAGAGAATGAGACTTTGCCAGTAATTATATCCGCTTCTCTAGCCATAGAGCAAGAGAATGCACTTTTGGCAGTGTTGAGATCGAATCGGCAAGCATTTGGTTAGACAATGGCCGACATCAAAGGGATTAGTCCCTTAATTGTTGAACATCACATACATCTGATGGATGAAGCCAAACCAACCCGAGACCTACAAAGACGGTTAAATCCCGTTATGAAGGAGGCGGTAAAGAAAGAAATCGTCAAGTACCTTGATAGTGGAATAATTTACCCCATATCTGATAGTCAATGGGTAAGTCCAATTCATGTGGTCCCTAAAAAGTCTGGCATCACGGTCATCACTAATGAGGCTAATGAGTTAATCCAAACACACACCCAAACTGGGTGGCGTGTATGTATCGATTACAGGAAACTCAATGCCGCGACGAGGAAAGATCACTTCCCTCTACCTTTCATTGACCAGATGTTGGAATGATTAGCGGGACACGAATACTACTGTTTCTTGGACGGATACTCTGGTTACAACCTGGTCCCCATCACCGAAAAGGATCAAGATAAAGACACTTTTACTTGTCCTTTCGGAACTTTTGCTTATAGACGCATGCCCTTTGGGTTATGCAACGCTCCCGCTACATTTCAGTGGTGCATGATGGGGATATTTTCAGATATGGCATAAAAATTTCTAGAAATTTTTATGGACGATTTCTCCAGTTTTGGGGACTCCTTTGAGGACTGCCTTCGTAATCTTGACGCTGTTCTTACCCGCTGTAAGGATAAGAACTTGATTTTGAATTGGGAAAAATGCCATTTTATGGTCCAAGAAGGTATTGTACGTGGACATATAATTTCACGAAAAGGCATTGAGGTTGACAGAGCTAAAATAGATGTCATTCATAACCTCCCTCATCCCAACTGCGTCAAAGATATACGATCCTTCCTTGGCCATGCAGGATTTTATAGGAGATTTATTAAGGACTTTAGCAAAATTGCTAGACCCTTAACCCATCTATTGGCCAAGGACACTACTTTTCACTTCGATTCGGATTGTGAGGCTGCTTTTGAATCACTTAAAGAATCACTCACTACAGCCCCCGTTCTATCATCTCCGGATTGGAACCACCCATTCGAGCTTATGTGTGACGCATCAGATTTTGCTATTGGTGCTGTCTTGGGACAGCATATTGATAAGATGCCACATGTAATTTACTATGCAAGTAGGACCTTGAATGATGCACAAATAAATTACACAACTACCGAGAAAGAACTCTTGGCAGTTGTATTTGCATTAGAGAAATTCAGGCCTTACTTTATTGGCTCGCCTATTGTGGTTTACACAGATCACTCCGCCCTACGACATCTTTTAACGAAGAAGGATGCAAAGGCCAGGCTAATACGTTGGATCCTATTGTTCCAAGAATTTGATCTTGTTATCAAAGACAAGAGTGGATGTGAAAACGTAGTAGCCGACCATCTTTCACGCATCACTTCTTCGCCAACTGTGACCGTGCCGATAAATGACTCATTTCCAGACGAACAGCTCTTGAATGTATCCTACGAACCTTGGTTCGTGGATATCGTGAACTATCTTGCGACGAGACTTATACCTAGCGATTTGTCGAAACAAGACAAACTTCGATTTTTATCCCAAGTAAAATATTTTTACTGGGATGAACCATATCTATTCAAGTATTGTTCCGATCAAATCATTCGCAGGTGTGTCCCTAACGATGAATTCAAGAGCGTGTTATCATTTTGTCATGATCAGGCATGCGGCGGTCACTTTGGACCTCAAAAAACGGCGGAGAAAGTTTTGCAATGTGGCTTTTATTGGCCAACATTATTTAAAGATGCATTTGAACATTGCAAAACTTGTCCGCGATGTCAGCATTTGGGTCGGATTTCATGAAGGAATGAGATGTCACTCCAACCTATATTGGTTGTGGAAATATTTGATGTTTGGGGTATTGATTTTATGGGCCCTTTACCCAACTCCTTTGGGAATTTATATATCTTGTTAGCAGTTGATTATGTCTCGAAGTGGGTGGAAGCTATACCGTGTCGCACTAGTGACAACAAAGTTGTCATTAAGTTCCTTAAAGAAAATATCTTTTCGCGATTCGGACACCCTCGCGCTATCATTAGCGACAACGGGACACATTTCTGCAATAGGTCTTTCGAGGCCTTGATGCGGAAATATTCAATCACTCACAAGCTTTCTACGCCCTATCACCCCCAAACAAGCGGGCATGCTGAGATCTCAAATAGGCAGATCAAACAGATTTTGGAGAAGACGGTTTTGAAAAACCGTAAAGATTGGTCAACCAAATTGACGGATGCTCTTTGGGCATTCCGCACCGCTTATAAGACCGATCTTGGTATGTCTCCATACCGCCTTGTGTTTGGGAAGGCATGCCACCTTCCTGTCGAGATCGAACATAAGGCAATTTGGGCTATTAAAGAGCTTAATTTTGATCTTGATCATGCAGGCAGCTATCGGAAGCTGCAATTGAATGAGCTAAGCGAACTCCGCGATGAAGCTTACGATAATGCGGTGATAGTGAAGAACAGGACTAAAGTGTTCCACGATAAAAATCTTTTTAGAAAAACCTTCACATCGGGGCAACAAGTTCTTCTTTACGATTCCCGTCTCCATCTTCATCCGGGTAAGCTTAAATCTCGTTGGAAAGGACCTTTTGTGGTGCGGTATGTACATCCGCACGGGGCAGTTGAAGTCGAAAATTTGAAAAACGGTTCGATTTTTAAAGTAAATGGGCATAGATTAAAACCGTATTTTTCTGCTGACCCCGCGGAGGAGCTCCTGTTTTTACAGGAGCCGCTTTATCAAAACTAAATTTCCTCCGCCTCACCTCCATGTTTTGATAACTTTTTCACATTTTAAGAATGGAGGTGAGTAAAAAATGATTTGATTGAATATCTGTGCGTGTCAAAGAATAAGTTTGGGGGAATTTTTCATTTAACTATTATTTTACCCCTTGTATCTCTCCCTTAGTATACAGGTCCATATTCTCAAAAGGCTACATCAGTGTGGACACTGCTGAAAACAGGTTTGGGGGGGAGGTTTGTATTCACTGAATTATCTTTGACACCGGGCATTAAAATATTTTTTTTTAACAAAATAATAGAAAGTGAAACATTACATCCAAAAGATAGGAATAGTTTAAGAAAACCAAGAAAATTACAAGTTTTCTTAAACGAACTAGTAATAAGTAGTTATGAGCTGTTGTCCCAAGGGTTAGTAAGATGAAGGAAGTCACTAATCTGAGGATAAAATAAGTCTGAAAAATAGTTTCTATTCTGGAAGCCAAACATTTGAATGTTGATACCCTACTATATGCACTTACACACGTCTTGAAACTCGGGATATTAGAGGATACCTTGAAATGCTCTTGTCTAAAAGCCAAAGTATGAAGGAAGTGAAAAAAATGAAGAAAATATAAAAATGGTGAAAAGAAAAAAAATGAACACTGGTTTTGTATCGCCAAGGCAGCAATAAAAAAATATAGCGAGGGTGCCTCTTCACCTAGTGCCCTAAGGCCAACTGGTCTGGGAGTCACTACTAAGCCTTAGGTGGTGCAAGACGAGGAAAATATTATCACCGAATCAGCAAGCACATAAGTAATCGGTCGGTTAGTACCTCAAGAAGTATTAACGGTCGCATGAAAATGTGTGAGCAAATCTAAATATTCATCAAGTTAAAACTACTAAGGTAGATGGACAAGAGTATGATAGCTTGAATTGAATTCTCCGAGTGTAGGGATGTTCTTTACACACACGTGGGGTTATATGATCAATGTTTGGATGAAAGGTAGAAATGAAGAATAAAGACGATGTTTTATTGAGGGATATTGTGATTTCTAACATTTTTTCATGACTATTAAGATAGGGCTCATGACAACTGAAAAGCTAGTATAGTTGGAAACTCTTATTTTTAAAGAATTTCTTTTATGGTTCTTATCTTTATATGTAAATTTCACCATCTTTCTTTTGTTATAGGATTTTGTGGGTGTAATCCGCTGAAAACCCTCAGGAGACAACACTCCTCCTACTAGGGACACCTAGAGGTTTAACGGCTTGTTGCACGTGCTCAGTGCAATCGTGTCTGCCTACGAAAGTGTGCTTAGTTTTCTCCTTTCTTTTTCTCCTCTTGGATAAACTAGTTTGCTCGGGACGATCAAAGATAAGTTTGGGGGTATTTGTTCAGTTGATAAAACTGCACATTTGTATTACATTTTTTCTACCATTTTCATATTAAAAAAAAGGACATTATTATGATATATTATACATATGAGGGTTTATGTGTAAAGACACCATTTTCCATGTGTTAATATATTTTAATTAGTATTTGGTAAGAAAATGTATGCAAATAAATCCATTGACCAAATCTTAGTAGAAGTAAGTCTACTAAATATTATTTGAGATTATGGTGCAGAATTTTCTAAGTTGTTATGCAGAATATATCAAAGAAATCAAACTGTTGAAGAAGACTTGCCTAATTAAGAATCAAAACTTGGAGACCAAGTCTGGAAGCAACCAAGAGAAGATCTCTGAGTTCTAAAGGTGCCTAGGATTGCCACATGTCACAAGAAGCAAGCCCAAGAATTTTGATGAAGAGATCCTCACCATTGAGCGCGGATCCGCGGCCAAACACCCCCTTGGGCCGCGGATCCGCCGCAATCTTAAGGAGTTGGAAGACAAGATTTTTTTGGCATGAATCTCTGCTGAATTTTACCAAGTTTCTAATCTAAAGATTCTGGCTTTGCACTATAAAAGGACACCGAGAGCCTCTTGGAAAAGTTATCAAGCCGAAGAGATCACGAAGTCAAAGACGGCTCACGCATCCAGGCTGATCATCAACGGTTCATCTACCTCCTTAGAAGAGATCGAGAAGCAACTAGAAATTGTAATCATTTTCTAAGGATTCAAGTGTAATGAATATTGTTGATTAAAAAGGTAGCTTTCTTCTTCTTATTCTATTTCTTCGTAGTTTAATTATGCAATTTCTTTCCATCTCTTTTTCTCCCAACATGCGCGAGTAATTCTCCGCTTGTTAGGGTTCGTAGGATTAGGGTAGGCTAATGGATGATGAAAATAACTAAACCCTTTTTAAGTCCTATAAAGTTTATGAACTTTATCAAAAGAATCATTAACATCCTAATCGGGCACGCTAACGATTCTTTGTTAGTTCCGACCACGATTAGAGATTAGATTAATGATTGTTTTGGTAAAGGCTAGATATGAACGGAGTTCCGTGTCGAGATAAGGGTTAAGAGAGGGATTCCTTTTCCCTCCAGAAACCCTAATCTACACGCATCACCGTCGTTCTAGTTATAAATCTATTAAAGGATAAAAAGAGTAATCTTTTAATTAATCGTCCATGACTACTAAATCCTAACGAACCCTACAGGCCCTCTTATTATATTATCTACATCTTTAAAATAATCTAGATCTATATTTTACATTCTTGTTTAACGTAGATCTAGAAACCATTCTATAAAATTCATTATTCCTCCTCTCTTTCTCAACACATCTAAAGTAAAAGTAAAAGGTTCCACGTTTCCCAGAGGACGACCCGTACTCATCTTGGTCTAGCTACACGCGACACCGTTATTGATTGCGGTTAACTACAAACAAAAACACTCTTTCATAACAATCAAGGACCGTGGGGGGTATTTTCAAGAAAACTATGTATTGTTTGAAAACCTGGTTTCTCTTGATATGATATTTTAGTGCGTCCACCATGTGATTTCTCGGTTCTGAGATTTGTCTTGTGATACCCGATTCGAGGGGCGGGAGGCACCGTCTGCGGGTACATGGTGGACCCGGTATGGTACCCCGGGGCGAGTGCTGATTTCGTGGTGTAGACGATAAGCCTGGCGGTGGGACCGCTACCTACCGGTGATTGTATTTGGACTTGGCGGTTATCATGGGGACACCGACCGGAGTGAGGTATGACATATCGTCAGGGCCAGTAATGGAGACAGCGCTTGAGTTATGAGGATTTACGTGTCGATTCTAGACACGGGTTTCATGATGTTTCGAGTGTCGGTGTTTGACACTAAGGTTTTCGTAAGACATACAGGATGTGAGGGCCGATCTCAGCATGCGGTACCTGAGGATTTGGGATTTGATGTGTCAGTGAGGGACACTGGTATTTTTCCATGCTTATAATTTTTGCATGAGATTTTATATTATAACATCCCACACTCAGGATTATGTTGATATGCATTGTTTCATGTAGTTGTAGTACCCTGATGATTTACCTTTACATGATTGTTGCATATTCACTTATGATACTTATGCTATCGGATTACATATGATAGATAGATCGTTGTTCAAGCATACTTGCGATTACTGTATGATGTTATTTACTATTCACGAGTTGGCAACTCACCCCCGTTGTGCCACAGTGTTTTGCTGGACGTACCCTCTGAGTAGTCACGGCATGGCGTCTTATCGACTCTACTTTTGCGGATACCGCTACGGTTGGCTGTGAGGCCTTACTTTTAGGTGGGCTACGATTATCTGTTTGTACATTGTATTTTTTTTTGTTGGATCTAGTATTCTCCATCTACCATTGTTGTATATGACTTAGAGACAACTTGTGAGGATTCAGTGTTATATTTTGTGGTGACTTTGGGTGCCGAGCTCGTGGGAGCCGGTTTTGTTGAAAAGTTTTACTTCTTTATGCAGTTTTCTTTTATATTTCTTCGCTTCGGCGTCGTATATATGTTGTGGTGGTTGTCTCCGCCGTTTGGCGTGATTTGCTACCGTTTGGGATGCTTTTATTATTATCTATGTTGTACCCGTTTTCGGGGTTAGTTTTTACAAAGGAGGTGCTGCCGAAATTTTTAAGAACGAAAACTAAACTTAAAGATTTTTACTTGAAAATTTCCGAATGTTTAAAACTATGTTTTTTTTTCCGTTGATCCAGTTTTGGGTGGTTTAGATTTCTGGGTTTCGGCTTACTTGAGTTGCGTACGCCTGTAGACGTTACGTAGTTTAAGTGCCGGTTACGGGCCAAATTTTGGGTCGTGACAAAGTTGGTATCAGAGCGCTAGGTTTTTACCTTTCGGAGTGTAGGACGACCTTGGTATGATGGAGTCGGTAGCTTAAGCAGAGTGACGTAGCGTGTGTATGTTCCGCGGCATACTTACGACACGGTACTCCGCCTAAGTGACCTTAGGACTTATTGATTGAAATTCCTTCCATGATTGATATACATCTTTGTGATTCAATTTCTGTTTCCTTATCGAATCTTATTTCAATTTCCAGCCTATATGCCGCCGAAGACTACGAGGGCACAGAGAGCGGCCACGAGGGCTGAGGCCAGCGTCGACTCGTCTGAAGCGAGGGTTGACCAGGGCGATACGCCTGTGGTACCGGAGCACATTGCTATGATTGGAGCTGGTATGCAGGATCTGCGCCAGATAGTGGGGACTTAGGTAGAGGCCATCCGAGTGCAGGGGAAGGCAGTTTCTCCACCCGTTGCAGGGACCATGATGGTACCTACAGTTCCGGCAGTCGCAGTTACAGCTCCGGAGGTTATTACCGTGTCACTGACGGAGTTCATGAGGCTGAGGCCTCCGGTGTTTACTGGCACAGATGTTACTGGGGATCCGCAGTCGTTCATCGACCGGATGGCCAGGATTTGTCGCTCACTCCGATGTTTCGACGAGAGATGGGTTGAGTTTGCGAGTTTCCGGCTGGAGGGTATGGCCCAGAAGTGGTGTGAGTCGTTGGAGAGGGGCAGAGCCGCTGGTCTTGCTCCTATGACCTGGGCTGAGTTTGTGACGTTGTTTCTTACCCGTTTTCTTCCACAGAGCGTCAGGGATGCGCGAGCACGTAGATTTGAGTCGTTACGTCAGACGCCGGGGATGACGGTGTCGGAGTATGATGTATTGTTTACTGAGCTGTCGGTGTATGCTCCGTACCTGGTGGCGACTGAGGAGATAAGGGTGAAGAGGTTTGTTCGAGACTTGCTTACCCAGTTGTTCCTAACCATCAGCATTGCGACACATATGCGGCAGCTGTCGATGCAGCCCTATTGGTAGAGGAGCGTCTAGCTGCGTCATCGGTTGTTCCAGAACCGAAGAGGACTCGTACGGATGTACCAGCACGGAGACCGAGGTTTGTCCGCAGAGGCAGAGTTCCTTCAGACTCGGGGAGTAGCAGAGACGTGGGACGTGGCCAGTTATTCAGTTCTTATTCCCAGGAGGGCCAGCGACCATCTTATGGATGCTTCGGATGTGGCAGTTTACATCATCTTGTTCGGGATTGTACTGTGGTGCGTCAGAGAGGGCCAGCAGTACCGCAGGTTACCTTACCACCTTCTCCGCCTCAGAGAGCGTTACCTCTTATTCATGTTGTTGCGCCGCGTCAGACTCCTGCTCAGAGAGGTCATGGTCACGGTGGTTTTGTGCCGAGAGGACGAGGTGGCAAAGGCAGAGGGCAGCCAGTAGCCGGTAGAGGGCAGGCACGGGTTTTTTCCTTGACTCACCAGGATGCTCAGGCGTCCAATGCTGTGGTTTCAGGTACCCTTTCTTTATGTTCTTTTGATGCACATGTTCTTTTCGATCCGGGATCTACGCATTCGTATGTTTCTACGCATTTCGCCCCGAGGTTAGGCCGAGAGTCGTGTTTGCTGGATCAGCCGCTGGTCGTGACTACTCCTGTGGGAGAGTCGTTTGTTGCGCGTCAAGTGTTCCGATCTTGTGTTGTCCATGTTGGTGACAGAGATCTGTCCGTTGACTTGATCTTTCTTGAGATGTTGGACTTCGACGTTCTGCTGGGCATGGATTGGCTAGTTACTTGCTATGCGTCCGTGGACTGCCGCGAGAAGACAGTTAGATTTTGTTTTCCCAGCGAGTCAGTGTTTATTGTGCAGGGGGATCGTAGTGTCGCTCCTCACAGTTTGATTTCTGTTATATGCGCTAGTCGGCTTTTGAGGAGGGGATGTCCGGGATTCTTGGCTTCCCTTCATGATACTGGAGCCACAGTGGAGTTGGTGGACCAGGTTTCTACTGTGCGAGAGTTTCTCGATGTCTTTCCCGATGAGCTACCTGGGTTGCCGCCAGAGCGCGATATTGAGTTTTGCATTGATCTGATTCCTAGCACGGAGCCCATTTCTATACCGCCTTATCGGATGGCTCCGGCAGAGCTTAGAGAGCTTAAAGATCAATTGCAAGAGTTTCTTGATTTGGGACTTGTGCGTCCGAGTGTTTCTCCGTGGGGAGCTCCTGTTCTGTTCGTCAATAAGAAGGACGGCAGTTTGAGGCTATGTATGGATTATCGTCAGTTGAACCGAGTTACGGTGTGGAACAGGTATCCTTTACCCCGCATTGACAATTTATTTGATCAGCTCCAGGGTGCGAAACATTTTACGAAGATTGATTGCGTTCGGGTTATCATAAGTTGCGGGTTCGAAATGATGACATTCCGAAGACCGCTTTTCGTACGCGCTATGGGCATTCTGAGTTTTTGGTGATGTCGTTCGGACTCACCAATGCGCCAGCAGCGTTCATGGATCTGATAAACCGGATTTTCAGGACGTTCCTCGACCAGTTCATTATAGTGTTTATTGATGACATACTGGTCTACTCTAGGAGTCATGAGGAGCATGAACAGCACTTGAGGATTACTTTGCAGATATTGAGAGAGCACCAGCTGTATGCTAAATTCTCAAAGTGCGCATTTTGGCTTGATAGAGTTGACTTCCTGGGTCATGTGGTGACTGGTGATGGTATTCTTGTGGACCCGAGGAAGATCGAGGCTGTACAGCTTTGGCCCAGACCTGTATCGGTGACGGAGGTCCGCAGCTTTTTGGGCTTAGTTGGTTATTATCGCCGTTTTGTGCAGGATTTCTCGAGTATCGCTGCACCGCTGACTGGACTGACCCAGAAGGGAATTCCTTTTCTCTGGACTGATGCGTGCGAGCAGAGTTTTCAGCAGTTGAAGACTCGGTTGACAACAGAACTAGTTCTTTCTTTACCTTCTGGATCGGGCGGCTATGTTGTTTATTGTGATTCTTCTCGAGTGGGGCTCGGCTGTGTTTTGATGCAGCATGATAGGGTGATTGCATATGCTTCTAGGCAGCTGAAGAAGCACGAGCAGAATTACCCCACTCACGATCTTGAGATGGCAGCGGTAGTCTTTGCGTTGAAGATTTGGAGACACTACTTATACGGAGAGTCGTGTCAGATCTTCACGGATCACAAGAGTTTGAAGTATATCTTCCAGCAGCGAGATCTGAACCTGAGACAGCGCCGATGGATGGAGCTAGTGAAGGATTATGATTGTGAGATCCTTTATCACCCGGGCAAGGCGAATGTGGTAGCTGATGTTTTGAGTCGTAGGCCCGTGGGTAGCTTGTCCCGGTTGAGCGCAGTTCATTGTCAGTCTTCTGCAGATTGGCAGCTCTTGTGTGATAGTAGAGTGCAGTTCGAGTTCACTTCCGATGTGGGATAGTTTTCTCATGTCCGCGCCCGTCCACTACTATTTGATCGTATCCGTGAGGCGCAACCCAGTGATGCCCGTTTGTCTGAGATTCTTGAGCTTGTTCGACAGGGAAGAGTTTCGGAGTTCATGGTTGATGACCAGGGTGTGCTACGATGCGGGGCTCACTTGTGTGTACCAGATGTTGATGGGTTGAGACGCAAGATCCTAGAGCTGGCACATCAGTCGGCCTTTAGCGTTCATCCAGGTTCCACTAAGATGTACCGTGACTTGAGAGACTTCTACTGGTGGGAAGGGATGAAGCGTGATATTTCGGACTTCGTTTCTAGGTGCCTGACTTCTCAGCAAGTCAAGGCTGAGCATCAGAGACCGGCTGGAGAGTTGCAGCCCTTACCCGTTACGGAGTGGAAATGGGAGCAGATTTCCATGGACTTCATTGTGGGTCTACCCAAGACCAGTCGAGGGTATGACTCCATTTGGGTTATTGTAGACCGGTTGACGAAAGCGGCCCACTTTCTTCCAGTGAAGACCACTTTCGGTTATGCTCAGTTGTACATAGATGAGATTGTGCATTTGCATAGTGTTCCCACATGCATAGTATCCGACAGAGGCAGCCAGTTTACTAGCCGTCTTTGGCAGAAGCTTCAGGAAGCTTTGGTTACCCGGCTGAGTTTTAGTACCGCTTTTCATCCACAGACCGATGGCCAGTCGGAGCGGACTATTCAGACTCTGGAGGATATGCTCCGTGCATGTGTGCTTGATTTTGGTGGCTGTTGGGATCGTCACTTGCCGTTGATTGAGTTCTCCTACAAAAAACAGCTTTCAGGAGACTATTCAGATGACACCTTTTGAGGCTTTATATGGTAGGAAGTGTCGATCGCCAGTCTGTTTGACCGAGCTTAGTGAGAGTCTGGTTTTGGGACCCCAGCTAGTTCAGGAGACCACGGAGAAGATCCAGCTGATTCAGGATAGGATGAGAGCAGCCCAGTGCAGGCAGAAGTCTTATGCTGACCGTCGTCGTCGCAGACTTGAGTTCGCAGTGGGGGATCATGTATTCCTGAGGATTTCTCCGATGAAGGGCGTTATGCGATTTGGGAAGAGAGGGAAGCTCAGTCCCAAATTTATAGGTCCTTTCGAGATCCTTGAGCGTGTGGATTCTGTTGCTTATCGTTTGGCGCTCCCGCCCAGTTTTCCGGATGTTCACCCTGTTTTTCATGTGTCGATGCTTCGTAGATACCTTCATGATCCTTCTCACACGATTCAGCACGAGACCGTTCAGCTTGAGCGCGATCTTTCGTTCACCGAGCAGCCGGTAGTTATTTTGGATCGGCAGGTGAAGAAACTTCGGTCAAAGGTCTTGCCATCTGTGAAGGTTCTTTGGCATAGCCCGACTAGTGAGGAGATCACTTGGGAGGCCAAGAGCGAGATGCGGAAGAAATTCCCTCATCTTTTTGAAGGTACGCTTAGTATGAAATTTTAATTCGAGGACCGAATTTCTATAAGGAGGGGAGATTGTAACGTTTTAGATATCGTTTCGCGAATTTCCCGTTTTAGGGCAAAATTGTCGGTTTTTCCTGTTTTAACCCGATTTCGATCAAACGTCAGTATAAGCTTGCCGGCATCTAGTTTAGCTAAAATAAAGCTTGTGCGCGAACTTTAGGAGTATTTGGGAGGTTTTGGTTCAGATAGAATTTTTCCCAAATAAAATATTATTTTAAGCGGTATTTTTGTGCATGTAAATCGGGAAATTTTTTCTCTTGTGAATAAATTAATTTTGTCACTAGAAAATTTTTGGAAACTTTTTTTTTAAATATCTAGATATTTTTGGAGTGCAAAAGAAATTATTTTAAAAAGAAAAGAAAAGGTGTAAAGGTGGCAAAGTGCATTTATTAGCTTTTATTACTCATTTTCCTAGCAATTTCTTCACCCAAAATTCACAAAAATACCCCCAACCTCCCCATGGCCGAGCCTTATCTCAAATTTCTGTCCAAAATATTTCCCAAGCACATTTCTTCATTATTTCTTCAAAATTCTTCAAAAGAATTCCAAAAATAAATCCAAAAATAACTATATAAAAATCAAACCATCATTCTTTTCACTAAGCTTGTTTGGATCTTCAACAAAACATGGGCTTTGGTGGCTAGGGTTGATGAAGCATGTTGGTTTTGTGAGTTCTTGAAGTGGTATAAATTCTATCCTTAATCCTTAATTCATTTCTTTAATCTTAATCTAGCTATTTTAGCTAGCTAATTATGTATTTTGTATAGCTTTTAAATCATGATTAATTCAATTATTTTTGTTTTAAGAAATTCATGTTAGGGTTAAAGTTTGTTTAAGTGATTAGTGTTCATTTAAAGTGTTAATTTGTGCTTTGGAAAAGATTAACCTAGTAGAAAATGTTAATTTTTGCTAATGAACACTTTGGTTTAATTATGCAAATTGCTTATTAAGTTTTTGCTAAAACATAATTAGCCAGTGTTAAAAATATAGGAATGGTTTAGATAGCTTAGTTAAGCTATTTTAAGGTGTTTGTAATCGCTAGATATGCGTTAGCTTGAAACTAGTGCGAAATATTGCGATAGGTCGCTTACTAGGTTTCGGGGTTTTTCCGACGTAGGGTTCGTTTGGTCATTGCGAGGTTATATCTAGTGTATTCCTCGTAATTTTTGTGTTGTGTTGCGCGATCGGGACGATCGGGGTCCAGACTTGGTGTTTTGTAGTTTAGCGACCCCAATTAGGGTTTTGGCCGGTATCGTGCGCGATAGATGAGCTAAGCGTGCATTGAAATTTTCCGGGCGTTTTCATCGCGTTTCGTTGTCTTTTCGTCATTATAGGATATTTAGCTTATGTGTTGTATTTATGAAATTTTAGGTTCGCAAGCAGGGATTTCAGGTGCTGCGGACAAAGGGAAGCAGGTGGTCGGATTTTCATAGCTCGAGACCATCGGTGAGTAGATTTAACATATACGGGGAAATCGCCCGTATGGCGTTATGCGTCGGGGCGAATTAGCTGCATATTATTTGCATATTCTTTGCTTTCATATGAATGTCATTGCATAGCATTATCTGTTGTACTTGACTCGTACCTTTAGATATAACACATTACTGACGGTTCATGTTGCACGAGCACTAAATATTATGCTACACCCACATCGTCAGTAATTGCCATGACACGCACAAGCCGATATATATTGTTGACACCTACATACGTGATACGGTAGTGGATAGGGATAGTTGTGGTAGTAGCCCTTATCCCATTGTGCATATGAGATATTGTTGATACTTACATACGTGACATTGCTTTGGGCAGGAATAGTTGAGGTAGTAATACTTATTCCATTTCATGTATACCTTACTATAGCTATATTATATATCATGCACTCATATTGACATGTACACCGCATATTTTCGCAATAGTTGTATGTACCCCAAATGGTATTGTTTGATATATGATATTGAGTTGTTGATCATTGCACTTATGACTTGCATCATACATACTAGCTTACATGTAGATACTTAAACCTTGCTACAATTACATGTACACCTTATATGATGCTGCATTGTTTTTCGGAGGTTTTGGGAACCGCAAGATATATTCTAAAAAGCTGGATTCATTTAAAGAGCGGTTTTCCCTTTATATGCTCATATTGATGTTTTATGTTGCATATATCAGTTTTACGTGAATTTTACGCATTGAGATATGGATTTCATGTGATTTTGGATTTGAGGACCGTGGGGGATATTTTCAAGAAAACTTTGTATTGTTTGAAAACCCGGTTTCTCTTGATATGATATTTCAGTGCGTCCACCATGTGATTTCTCGGTTCTGAGATTTGGCTTGTGATACCCGATTCGAGGAGCGGGAGGCACCGTCTGCGGATACATGGTGGACCCGGTATGGTACCCCGGGGCGAGTGGTGATTTCGTGGTGTAGACGATAAGCCTGGCGGTGGGACCACTACCTACCGGTGATTGTATTTGGACTCGGCGGTTATCATGGGGATACCGACCGGCGTGAGGTATGACATATCGTCAGGGCGAGTCATGGTGACAACGCCTGAGTTATGAGGATTTACGTGTCGATGCTAGACACGGGTTTCATGATATTTCGAGTGTCGGTGTTTGACACTCAGGTTTTCGTGAGACTTACAGGATGTGAGGGCCGATCTGAGGATGCGGTGCCTGAGGATTTGGGATTTGATATGTAAGTGATGGACACTGGTGTTTTTCCATGCTGATGATTTTTGCATGTGATTTTATATTATATCATCCCACACTCAGGATTATGTTGATATGCATTGTTTCATGAAGTTGTTGTACCCTGATGATGTACCTTTACATGATTGTTGCATATTCACTTATCATACTTATGCTATCGGATTACATGTGATAGATAGATCGCTGTTCGTGCATACTTACGATTACTGTATGATGTTATTTACTATTCATGAGTTGGCAACTCATTCCCGTTGTGCCACAGTGTTTTGCAGGACTTACCCTCTGAGTAGTCTCGGCAGGGCGTCTTATCATCTCTACTTTTGCGGATACCGCTACGGTTGGCTGTGAGGCCTTGCTTTTAGGTGGGTTGCGGTTATCTGTTTGTACATTGTATTTTTTTGTTGGATCTAGTATTCTTCATCTACCACTGTTGTATATGACTTAGAGACGACTTGTGAGGATTCAGTGTTATATTTTATGGTGACTTTGGGTACCGTACTCGTGGGAGCCGGTTTTGTTGAAAAGTTTTACTTCTTTGTGCAGTTTTCTTTTATATTTCTTCGCTTCGGCGTCGTATATATGTTGTGGTGGTTGTCTCCTCCGTTGGGCGTGATTTGCTCCCGTTTGGGATGCTTTTATTATTATCTATGTTGTACCCGTTTTCGGGGTTAGATTTTACAAAGGAGGTGCTGCCGAAATTTTTAAGAACGAAAACTGAACTTAAAGATTTTTACTTGAAAATTTCCGAATGTTTAAAACTATGTTTTTTTTCCGTTGATCCAGTTTTGGGTGGTTTAGATTTCTGGGTTTCGTCTTACTTGAGTTGCATACGCCTGTAGACGTTACGTAGTTTAAGTGCCGGTTATGGGCCAAATTTTGGGTCGTGACAGCAAGTGATATGCCAATCATGCGCATCCCTCTCCCCTTTAGTCTACAACACACCTTTAGAGAGGGTGACTCCATCACCTGCAGGTATACTACCGTGCCAGGAGTCGTCCATTCTAAAACACCTTTAGAATGCTGTCTAAGTACCCAGATTGGGAAACTACCCAAATCTAGATCTAAAACCATAGATCTTGTAACCAGAATGTCTGATATAATATCCAAGCCCTATGTGGACAAACCACTGTGTGAAAACCAAAGTATAACCGATCGTCGTATAGGAATTTCACTTCCTACTATGTGTATGTCATCCAAATAACAGGACATCACACCCTACTACCTTCTTAACAGATCTATCTCTTATTCTGATGAAGTCAAAACCTATGACTGTCACAAAAAAAATAGATGATCTTTCTCCGCTATGTCTGCTTTAATCTATAAATAAACATAAGCTACTTCTCCACTATACTTCTGCTTCTCCCACTGACTACAACAACCCTCTGGCAGAATCATATACACGTGCACTTCTAAAGCTAGTTTAGAATGACGCTATACTCATCCTCCTGCTGGGTCTCATAGTCTGGAACAATAGTAATGGCAAGTCTGGGTAAACAAGAACCTCCCTGTCACCGTCTGTGAGAATACCGAAGTACCTCTCGGGCGCATGAGGTTACCTACCATATCTGCGGAGTGGCTAATGGAATGTCAAACCTGATTGAATCTTTAGGTTCCAATTAAATTTTCAGTAATCGTCTGCGGATCTGGAATCACTTCCAGTTCTACCATACTCCCACTACTGTTTTGCTGAAAAAGTCCATTTTACTAAAACTGTGGCGAGTCAAGAACGATATCACTATTGATCTTCCAGATGGTAGAAAATCAACCCTCGTCAAAGCCCGGGTCAACCCACAAACAACCATTATAGAAACGTGCCTTGAGTTATCCAGAGTCTGGTTTTAAGCATAAGCCGGACAACTTCATATACCTTAACATCGTTAAGATATGATCCATTCTATATCCAATATAGAAACAGAGGCACTAATTTAATTGGAACCAGATTCAAATCATGTAGCTGTCTTAAGTGCATGTCAACTAAATGGAGAGAGGCCAATCAGTATTACTCAACTTAGGAATACATCCAGATATGAGTAACCTGAAAGAGAAGCAAGTTCTCAAAACCATTACTATCAATTGAATATCATACACAAGTATCTACATCTTCGATTACCTTGAAAAATCCTGATACTTGCAATACGTGGTTCTCTACTTTACTCTTATACCTATAACTTCTCAAAACTTAGACCTTTTATTTCTACGAAACACTTGTCTAAAAACTAGAGAAGTCATAAGTAAACAGAATATAGTACGAGGACCAACCCCTATGTCCTAATGGACACTGGACAACATACAATACTTTGTATGAGTCCCCTGAGTTGAATAACTCAAACCCTGTCCGTCGAAGGTTGAAAACTGTACTATGGGTATGAAGAATTACACCGCTGTTGAATGCTCCTTACCTAACCATCAACTGATATAGGTAAATGTCATGGACATAATTTCAAAAAGTTATATCTCACTTTATAAAAAATAAACGTACAGATATATCAATTTGAAATTGGTGCACAACAGCGGATATTCAAAACCAAATATTTGCCGTCCGGCAAAAACCCAGGCGATTTCCTCAAATATCACCAATTACAACGAATTCCGATATATTGAGGATAATCACCTAATTCCCAATAACTTACTCCCACTCATTATCTGTAAAACCATACAGATGTGAGAATCAAACCTGGTAAATACATATACTAGAGAAAGGGCTAATTGGGAAATCAGTTTTCTTTTAACAATACACAGTGAAACTGAAACATGTAAATGTTTCGAAGGGATATCCGGGTATTCCTAGTAATGCCTCTTCCATTATCAGATTCACAACTGTAACCTTATATTTCTTTGTTATCTCTCCAAATCCCTTTATTTGTCTTTACTCGTTACCTTCTGTACAGCCCTTTAGGCTAAATGGTTTTCTTCCCTCCCTACCATTCGGCACCAGCCTATGGTTTGGAAGAAGATTATACAATAAGCATAATATAGGTGTACTCTCCTAATCCTAGGAGTACTCGTAACCTGAGAGAATGTGAAGATAAAAGACAACTGAATAAACCTTATTCCTATTTCTCCTGAACCAGAATCCATCCCCGAACTGGAATAAGTTCCTTCGAGTTCGTATATAACCATACGATGGAATATCCAATAACTTTGGATCTTCGTAGTGATACGGGGTGTTCTGGAGAAATACCAAGGTGAAGTAGGAGTGGCGATGAAATATGTGGTTTGGTCATGAATGATAGCAGTTGCAATTTACTTTGCCCTCTTTCTGATCCCTTTATTTGTCTTTACTTAATACCTTCTGTACACCACACTTAGGCTAATTGGTTTTCTTCATTCCCCATCTTTCGATACCTGCCTATGGTTTGGAAGAAGACTATCTAATAAGCGTAATAGGTGTACCCTCTCCTAATCCTAGGAGCCCCCACAACCTAAGAGAAGGTAAAAGGAAAAGACAACTGAATAGTCCTATTCAATCTCTCCAGAACCAGAATCCATCCTCGAATCTGGAACAAGTTCCTTCGAGTTCATATATAACCATACGATGGATTTATCCAATGGAAGTGGATGTTCGTAACAATACGGGGTGTTCTGGAGAAATGCAAAGGGTAAAAGAAGGAGTGGCAATGATGTATGCAATTCAGACAATCCAAAAGCCAGTGTTTGAAGAAAGTTCGGTCAACTTGGTTACTGAGTCATAGTCTAGGGTCGGGCCATGGTCGTAGCCAAAGAGAGAGAGAAAAGAAACACTCTGCGTGCATTCTAACTTAGATCAGAATGGTTATCACTTAATCTAATCAGGAAGCCTCCCACTGTATCCTCAAATTCTCCACCAAACCTTAAAGAAGAATTAGTCGGGATCACCCGAGGAGTAAACCAACTCATCAGTGGGAATTGGGATCCAATTATCATCGCATGATAACGTGACAGAATCCACTCACGTTATCACACTCCAGAAGGTATGCACATGCCTGGGAAGTTTCAGTTTCTTTAGAAACTCCCGATGTGTGTTTTACCCCTAGGACCCAAGTGACCTTGACGGAGTCAACAAATCAAAGAGTCCTAGTCAAGTTCAACCCGTCATTATCTTGATTGCTTTAAACCCACCCGTGCGTGCCCTTGATGGAGTCAACAAGGCTGCACGACTGTCCTAACCAATCGCATATCCATGCTACAAACAAGCACCACTTAGCTATCGTACACTACGCCTTGACAGAGTCAACAAACGCAACACGAATACTAAGTACCACTTGTAGGAAATGATGGAGGGCTACGAATGGTTTTTTTTTGGCAAAAAACCATTAACATAATGAACTTGATATCGTTGAAGGAACCGGATAACTTTTTCCAAATGTATAGTGGCGAAAACCTTTGCTAAAGAGGTCACTCCTGGTGAAGGGATCTCGGCTCTTTCCCCGTAGAATGAGGTGCAGGATATTCCAACTGAATACCACGATGCAAAGCAAAAAGTAATCGACTATAGTGAAGTTATTACCCTGATGCAAACCTCTGTCCAAGGGGTCACTCCCGATGAAGGGATCTTGGCCCTTGCCTCGTCGAATGAAGTGCTGGATATTCCAAACTGAATACCACTGTGCAAAACAAAAGAGAACGTCCTTGTAATAACATCTGTTTTGAAAATTGTTCCAACACCATCGAATAGGTTTGTTTTCCTTGCATTGATCTAAATCAACGCAGTCCCATCAATTAATCACACCAAAAAAGAACGAAAATATGATGTATGTATATGCCATCCGCATTCGCCACAGGGTCCCGTCATCACCCGTTAGGTTACTTAACTAACGATAGAGCGGAGACTGGACTAGCGTGGGTGTAAAACATATACAACATCTACTAGTATATATAGCAATATATAATAATCGCTCCAGGCATGATAAATGCAACATCACAGAAAAGTAATAAGCATCACAGAACAATACAGATAATCTGGGAGCCCCGGGTTTCCTTTGAGCCGCAAGTGAAACCCGACGTTCCCCTGGTCGTGTGGATAGCCTGTGCAATGAAACCTAGACCCCTACGAGTGCAGCAACTTACCCGCCAAAACCTGAAGCGAGGCAGCCCTCTACAGCAAAGTGATTGGACCACCAACACTTCACGGAATCTGGTAACTTGAGCACCCCTCCTTTGGTCAACCTGTAACCCTACGAGTGCGGCGAATAGCCCGCCAATTCTAGAGTGAAGCCCCCTCCGTCTCAAAGCCATGAGATGCGGGCCCGTTGCCCTCTAGAACCCCGCTATCCGTGCACTCCACCGTGGGGTAATCCTAGTACAAAAAAGAAAATATGTACAATGGGTACATCGACCTCAACCCGGTCGTGCCCCAAAAGAATAATATACAAACAGGTAGTGACGACAGTCCACATGTCGGATGCTCGTCCCGCAAAATCAAATGTAGAAATAAAACTAAACGGTACTATCATTGCACCAAGCTATCCACCACGACAAATCCGCAACATCACAGCACAACACAGAACATCAACGTGAATTTCATGTTCTCTAACCCGTCTAAAAGAGCTATAGCAATTAGACAAGATTTACCGCTCGAGTGACATTCACGGTCGCAGATATAAAGTAAGCACTGTGAACTAACTTATTTAAAATTTTCGACCGACAAAATTTCCCGAAGTGGGCCCTAAGTACAAAACCCAGTACTCAAAATAATCTGGGCCAAAACTAAAAATTCCAGAAAGCCCAATTCCATGTTAAAGACCCAAAGAAAAAATTTAGTGCACTGAAACACCAACACTGCCGCGGAACCGCAGCCAAAACATGGGTACGGCCGCGTTTCCGCGACGCTACAGAAGGATCATGCTACAAAATTTTTACAGTGGTCTTAGAAAAGCCTGCTTGATTTTCTGACATACCCAAAATAATTTTTCAACCACAAAAAATTTCGACAGAAACTCAGAAAATGGAAATGCGGTTTCGGAAATTTTGTTCGATCGATGTTTTAGACAAGTTAGAACAAGCTAGTAAAGGTTAATGGCGTGGCTCTGATACCATGTAAGTCTACGGTAGCGCCCTGGCCGTCAATCCGAGGCCAAATGCGGAAACTTAGGAAACCGGCGCTATCGTAGTCTTTCACCCGGATCGAACCATTAACGCTAAACTAGCTAACTACTAAGAAGTGAGAGTGGCTATACCGATCGATCCGTGTCCTTCGGTCTTTGGCCACCATCCTAAGCTCCTCGCGGCATCTCCGATCTCCGGTCTCTTCGTCGGAAGGGCACCACATCAATGAGTCTTTTTACGGGCTCCCGCTTCATCCGAAGCAACTCGAACATGAAATTTGCTAGCCGATATGTCCAAGGTGAAGTGGAGAATGTGTGTGATAACTTTGTCTCAAGCATCCATTGATTCTCAGCACATGAGAGTGTATGGATGGAGGTTGAAGATGATGTCATTGGTGGAAGTTATGAGCTAGAGGAAGAAGAAGAAAAAGAGCTTTTCTTTTCTTGTGTGAGATGAAAAATGAGAGAGGCTAGAATGATAATCACAAGAGCTAACCCATGTACATGGCTGCCCTCTCTCTCTCCATCTTTCATTTCACACATTAAATCAATCCAAAATGTGACATATGCACAAATAAAGAGACCATGAGTCACCACTTATGTACATGTCATAATAAATACTCCTCATGACGAAATCCACTCACAATTTCCACCAAACCATTAACCCAAATGTTTATGACAATAAAAAGAATGGCATCATCTAAAGTAAACTCGTAACGGATCACAAGAATACCCCTCACCAGTAAATACATACCTACATCTGCATTCCGACTGAATGTGAATGCGATGAGACAAAAGCAATCCAACCAATCTAATACTAGGATCCGGCTTAAACCCAAGCCCACTAGTATGATCTGTCCGATCATGATCCGTGCCTAAGTGCACGTATATGATCGAACCCTGCCATAATCTCATATGGCCTCTACATCGTTTCGCCCGAAACTTAAGAAACTATTTGTGTGGAACTCTAAAGACTCGTCAATACTTTGGCTGTGGATTTAACCACTAGCATGTCAGTGGTACTAGCTGTACGTAACGGGCTACCAGGTATTGACCAAAAGGGAGATCGATGAGCGAACTCATCCTGACACCCTACTGTGCCTGTCAGTGACAATATCCGTACAGTCCGGTCCGTTCGTCTATGAGTATCGCATGTCGAGCCTAGGGGGTTGGTAAAAGTCAGACCCCCAAAAGCGGTACAAGTCGTGTCGGAGTATAGCCCAGAACACCCAGAGATACTACTGGAATTCCTACCAGTAAATCTCGTGCCTTGGCCAAGGACTTCGTGTAATGGCTCTCCTAGACACAGAGCGATCTCACCCCCAATACCGGGAGAGACGAAAACCCTGCCGATCCGTTCACTGCCTCCATGTGGCTCGGGACTGTACCCAACTAAAACCTGTTTGCATGACTCCTTTAAGCCATGGTAGGGTAGTAATCAAAGAACAGTGCGAACTCACATGAGACAAATGACGATCTCAGGTCGATGAACTAACATGTACACATGTCACCAGGGAACTGCTATCGACGCTAGGTATAATACCAACTAGCATGTTCCCGGCGAGTCCTGTCCGGTGTACTCATAACCCAATGAGCACCTGTATACATCTTAGATGAACCAACTGACACCAATGGCTTGTGAGACCGGCCACCGCCCCTCGTCCGGGTCTCGACTGTATACACTAGTCTACTAATGGAGTATCGATGCCCAGTCTCGAAACTCCAACGACTAGGGACCACTTTAATGATGTGCTTATAGACTACCCAACTCTCACGTATATGATCGCCATCATACTGCTGGTAGTCAAGCAAGAATCCTAAGGGCTCTATCAATGTGTAATAGTGATCTGCGATATCACCTGAAGCATGTACACGATGATAAAGATAAACCAGATAGCATACTATCATCTTGAGTAAGACTGTCCTACCGGCATAGGTCCTTCCTCAATCATTGCAATCATGTGCCTGCGATCTAATAATTGACTTTGAGGGCACTTTATCCAACATGTACACCTACCTAATATATTATCATAATGATCTATGTAAATATACTTATTCATTACTTAAGATTTTCTGGATTTGAGGACCGTGGTAGTTTCATGAAATTATGCATTGTTTGAAAACATGGTTTCTCTTGATATGATATTTCGATGCTTCCACCATGAGATTTCTCGGTTCTGAGTATTGTATACCCCACGCGAGGAGTGGAGTGGGCCGTGTGCGGGTACATGGTGGGGTCCGGAGGTACCCCGGGGCAAGAAGATCGCAGATGATGGCGATGAGCTCGAGGCAGGGGATATTACCTTACCGGTGACATTACTTGGACTCGGCGGTTATCGTGGTGATACCGACCGGAGTCATGTACGTATGGATACGGGAAATTTCGAGTGTCGGAGCTGGGCACTTGGGTTTCCGAGAGACATATGATACGTACATATCGAGGCCAGTCGTGGTGACGGCACCTGATAAAGGAGTATTTATGTGTCGATGATAGACACTAGTTTTCATGATGTTTTCGGGTGTCGATGTTAGACACTCAGGTTTCATGAGACTTACAGGATGTGTTTAATTTCATACTCCGCATTTATTGGATATGTATTGCTTCATGTATTAGTAGTACCTGATAGAGTACCTTTCATGACTGTTGCATTTACATATTTTCTTTTATTGCTATCAGCTTGCATGTGATAAACTATCGCAGTACGTGCATACTTACGATTACCTGCATATGTTATTTACTATTCACGAGTTGTCAACTCACCCCCGATGTGCCACAATGTTTTGCAGGTAGTCCCTCACGGCAGTCGCAACAGGGCTTTCATCTATCGTATCATCTTTTGCGGCGGATACCGCTACGGCTGACTGGGTGCAGTTTTGCTATAGGTGGGTTTTGCGGTTATCCGATGTTTCTCATTGTATATTCGTTGTATCCAGCACTCTCCATCTACTATTTCATGTATTGACTTAGAGACGAGTTGTGAGGACGATATTGTATATTTTTTTGTGACTTTGGAGGTCTTTTATGATGTTTCACTTATATCGTCTTTTTCTTCGTTACAGCATCGTATATCTGTTGTGTTGGTTGTTTTCCGCCTTTGGGCGTGGATTTTCTCCCGTTGGGGATGCTTTTACTTATATCTTTATATGAACCCTTTTTGGGGCTAGTTTTTACAAAGGAGGTGTTGCCAAAATTTTAAAGGAAATAAATTTGGACTTTAAAGATTTTTGCGAGAGATTTCAAAAGTGTTAATAATTTTTTTATCATTTACTACTTTTGATGGTTTAGATTGCTGGGTTTTTGGCTTACTTAAATTGCATTACGCCTGTAGACGTTGCGTAGTTTAAGGGCCGTCACGTGCCAAATTTCAGGTCGTGACATAATAGTTTTAAGAACTTGCTTCTCTTTCAGGTTACTCATACGTGGGTGCATTCCTTGATGAGTAATGCAACTTGGCCTTCTTCCATTTAGTTGATATGCACTGGAAACGGTTGCATGTATTTTGAATCTGGTTACAATTAAATTAGTGCATTTGTTTCTATATTGGATATAGAATGAATTCATATCTTAACGATGTCAAGGTATATGGAGTATTCCGGCTGATGCTTAAAACCAAAATCTGGATAAACTCTAAGCATGTTTCAGTAATGGCAGTTTATGGGTTATCTCGGGCTTTGACGAGGGTTAACTTTCTACCATCTGGAAGATCAATAGTTATATTGATCTTGGCTCGCCACTGTTTTAGTAAAATGAATTCTTTTCAGAAAACATTAGTGGGAGTATGATAGAACTGGAAGTGATTCCCGAACCACAAACGATTACTGAAAATTTAGTAGAACCTAAAGATTCAATTGGATTCGACAATCCATCACCTACTCCGCAGATTTAGTGGGTAATCTCAGGCACCCGAGAGGTACTTCGGTCTCCTCAAAGACGGTGACAGAAAGGTTTTTGATTACCCAAACTTGCCACTACTGCTGTTCTAGACTATGAGATATGGCAGGAGGATGAGTATAACGTCGTTCTAAATTAGTTTTAGAAGTGCACATGTATATGACTCTGCCAGAGGGTTGTTGTAGTCAGTAGGAGCAGCGGAAGCATAGTGGGCAAGTAGCTTATGTCTATTTATAGACTAAAGCAAGTATAGCGGAGATAGATCGTCTTGTTTTGATGTGACAGTGATAGAGTTTGACTTCATCAGAACAACAGATGGACCTTATAAGAAGGTAGTAGAGAGTGATGTCCTGGGATTTGGATGACATGCTTTTGATATGAAATGATATTCTTATACTACAATCGGTTATACTGTGGTTTTCACAAGGTGTTTCTCCACAAAGGATCCAGATAAAATATCAGGGATCTTGGTCACTAGATATATGGTTTTAGATCTAGATTTGGGAAGTGTCCCAATACGGGTACTTGATACTATTCTAAAGTGTTTTAGAATGGACAACTCCTGGCATTGTGGTTTACCCGCAGGTGATGGAGCCACCCACTCTAAAGAGATGTCTTCTAGACTGATGAGGAGAGGGATTTGCATGATTGGCATATCACTTGCTTAAGCAATTGAGTCAATCATAAGATGTCAAGTACCACACCAGATATTGATTTTGCACTGAATGCAATAAGTATATATTAATCCAATCCTGGATAAATGTTGGGAAGCAGTTATGAACATAAGTGGATGTTCTTGGTATATGGTAACGGCAACCTCTTTCAGGAGGCGGTTATCTTTTCAGGTTTCCAATGTGACCTAGATGACAGAGTGGCTATCAGAGTTATAGTTTTCCCTCTTTTGAGGGGCAGTATGTTGGACAGGTGGTCCAAGCAGATACTGAGGAAGGTATAGCGTAGGATGCTGTGGATGATATGGTCTAAGAAGTTTGTTGGTTTTAAAGTTCATTTGTTAACTGGGTCCCATCAGATATCCAGACAAATTCTAAGGCAGGTATTGCTCATTTAGGGAGATAGTCTTTCTCCACAAAGTTGAGATATAGAGAGATAAAGATAGAAAAATTGGAGCGGGTCCACTCACTGAGGCTATTTCTCGAACGCAATAGTTTCACAAACAGGCTTTGCGAGACTGATTATTAGAGAAGTTAGGTGTTCAGTATCATATGAGATGTGAGTATGCGACACCGCAATAATTAGCCTTAAGTGCAAGTGGGAGATTGTTAACTATAGTGCCCTCAAGGCAATTATTGTAATCGCAGGCAAATGATTATGATGGTTGAAGGAGGACCTATACGGATAGAACAGTCTAACTCGAGATGATAGTATGTTATCTAATTTATCTCTGTCATCATGTACATGCATTATGTGGTATTAAATATCACTATTACATGTTGATAGAGCCTATAGGATTCTTGCTTGACTACTAGCATTATGATGGAGATCATATACGTGGAAGCTGAGGGGTCAAAATCATGATTCGCCTCGGGATATCTACCTTCCCTGCCGGAATTATGCTCCGCCTCGGAATCAAGTCGACCAGCAACACTCCATGCCGGGGACAATTCGAACAGCCAGCGACACTGCGTGCCGAGGACAAGTCGAATAGCCAGCGACACTCCGTGTCGGGGACAAGTCGACCAGCAACACTCCGTGCTAGGGACAAGTCGACCAGCGACACTCCGTGCCGGGGACAAGTAGAACAGCCAGCGACACTCCATGCCGTGGACAAGTCGACCAGCAACACTCCGTGCCGGGGACAAGTCGACTAGCGACACTCCGTACCGTGGACAAGTCGACAAGCGACACTCCGTGCCGGGGACAAGTCGACCAGCGAAACTCCATTCCAGGGAAACGTCGACCAGCGACAATCCGTGCCGGGGATACGTCATACGCCGACACTACATCTCGGGGACACGTCAAGCATCGACCGTCCATGTCGTAAAAAGGGCAGTGCCAGCTTCCCAAAAGCGGGAACCAAATCAAGTTGCCTCTACGTAGAAGAAGATCCATGAATTTCATGCACACGATCCATATGTGTGGTGTGCATTTATTGATGGGGGGCACTTTGTTGGGGTCAAAAATTAAACCCGGTTGACTAAGTCAAAGTCAAAGTCAACCCCAAGCAAAGTGGGCCTAAGCCCAGATCAAGTGGGCTCATGCCTGAGTCGAGCCCGAACATGAAGCGGCCGGCCTCCTGATTGATAGTGATTCTGCGTGTTCAAGTTTTAGTTTAAATACCGCAATCAAGACGGTTTCGCTTGTAGCTAGCCGGTTGAGTACGGGTCGTCCGCAGGGATATGGGAATCTTTTTCTATGTGCTTTAACAAGTTAAGTCCAGTTTTTCAGATTTTGTTGTGATTAGTTAAGCGGTAAAATGATATGTAAAGAGAGCTTGTTAGGGTTAGGATTAGGTTAGTTTAAGTTATGAGTCTCCACATCTTTCGTTGCCCCTCTTAATATCGGTGTTACGGTAATCGGCAACAACGGGGATTAGCACGACTAGGAAGGAACTTGCGAGTATAAGCTAGGCTTTCCAACGCATAAGTTCTTCTTTTTGGTCCTTGTCCGTCCGTTCTTGGCTCTTAGCCATAACCTCCGGTTAATTCAACCACAACCGGTCTCACTACGGAATCACCGCTATCATGTAGGATAGGGTGCCGTAAGAAGCGGGTTATGGTTCAATTAACGGAAGTCGAATTAATATGTTGGGCAAGGAAAGAGTGAAAGAGATTTCCTTCTCTCAAACTTCCCTTATCCTACCCTAACAAGTATTAAACTACTCACACATCATGATACGGAAAAATAAAACAAAACAAAAGAGGAAGATAGAAAGAAAGAGATTAGAAGATAACGACTAGCTATTTGCGACCTCACCTTGGCGAGGATCGAGCGTAAGCATCATGGTCGTATTAAGGATAGAGAAAAAGAGAGAAGAAAGAAACAACAAGAAATAACAACAACTAGTTAACAAATTAAAATTACAACAATTATAGAAAAAGCAAGACAAGCATGATAATAAAATGATCTTCTTTATTCACCATTCTTCACTCACCAAGCTCATTATAAGTTTTAATGGAGAAGAGATGAGAAGAGAAAGAAGAAATACAACTAAACCTTACAAAGAGAATACAAGATTATGGACCCTTTCCTTCACAAAGTTCTGGGCTATTTATAGGCTGAGAATTGAAAACCTAGGGCAAAATTCTGTATGTACATACAAAGACCAAAATACCCCCCAAACATCTTTTTCTGTGGCGCCAGAACGGCCGCGGAACCGCGGCCTATACCCCCCTTTGGCCGCGGTTCCGCGGCCATATAGATGAGTTAGGGTGTGGGCTTCATGGTACTTTCCTGGTCTTCTGTCCCCTCTTGTCTGGTACATGTATTTTCTGAAAATACTTCTACATTTCTTCCAGAATTTCTGTTTAGGGAAAGGTGGACTTTTGTCAAGATTTTCTTGAGCTCCGCGTAGATTTCTTGGAACTTTTTGTTGCCATTGAGCCTTGTGCATGAAGGTGACAATCGATTTGCCATTTTGTCTCCAAAACTGGTGTGTGGCAACAGACGGATAAAGAGCGGAGACCCGTGTTTTATCAGTGGTTGGTTGGAACCCGGTTTTTGTCGTGTTTTTCCATGGATTTCACCGTTTAGAGCCGAGAACCTGTATCCTGCAATTGACTAGCAAACATGGCTCAAGAGTACCTACCGATAAGCAATGTGATAAAAATTGGACGGTATGAAAATGCAAAAATCTGGTATGAACAAATACCCCCAAACTTATCATTTGCTCGTCCCGAGCAAAGCCAATTTATTCATAAAAAATTTCCTAACCTCACTTTCGCAGGGAACGCGATTGCACTGAGCATATGCAACAAGCCGTTAAACCTCTAGGTGTCCCTAGTAGGAGGAGTGTTGTCTCCTGAGGGTTTTCAGCGGATACTACCCACAAAATCCGGTCAAGTTGGTTTCGTAAAATAACTAAGATTGAAACCCTAAAGTTTTGTTTCAGAAAATTACAATTCTATAATCCTAAGTCTAGACTATCGAACCTTTATTTTTCACACCTCGCTTCTTATTTAACTATAGATTTTATATGTCTTTACGTGCAGTGCAAATAGTGTCGTTAAGTTCCAGAAGGATCGATTAAAGTCACCATGTCGCACAATAAAGCCTAGATAACAATTTTAAAAGGATCACATAAGTTTTATAAAGAGTTAAGCATTTTCCAAGTTTCGTTTTCCAGTAAGGTTTCAACTTCAGAATTTCTATCTTCCTTAACAAGAAACTAAGTCGTATTTTTCACTCCACCTTTTTCTTGTTTTCATTTCATACACACCTCTGTGAACGTGCAATAGTCTTTATCATAGAGTAAAACCTTCATATCTCCGTTAAAATTTTTTTTATAAAAGCCTGTCTTTTATCAAGAATATTCTCACACAAAGAACCGTTAGGAATTTTAACTCGGAGAGAACACTTGCTTGACTTTGTTTTAAACTGGACTTTCTAGGCTTCTTAGCGAGCTTTGGGCCAATGCACCCAAACCAGTTGATTTTAGGGCATTAGGTGTAGAAACACCCCAGCGGACTTAATTACTCAAGTTACCTAGGTCCAAAAACAAAAGACAGTTTGGCGTGAAAATCAGATGATTTAATACGAACGGAGATATAACCGGCAGTTCCATTATTTTTTTTTTTTTGGATAAAAGACGTTTTTAGTGGGTTCGGTGTGTAATCATTCCAATCAAGTTTCAGATGGGTTATTTTTCAGACTTAGTTCCAATTACGGCATCAATAACATTCCTTCATATTCGCTTTACTTCATAAACTATTCTTGACATTACTTATTTCAGAACAAACCTATTTGATCCTCAGAAAATCATTTATCTGTTTAAAAGTTCTTAAACATAAAAGACTTGTCATCTAATTTCCAAAAACTCACGACACGTGTAGTGTGATGTAAAGACGTATATCAGCTATAGTTAACATCCAAGGAGAGTTATCTTTCAGGTTTTCAAAATCTAAACATAAGATTTAGTTATTCTTATTTTATCAAACAAAAAGCGTCGAAATTTTGAATCAGAGTTTTTCCACAAGCTAACTTGACAGAAAAGTTTTTATGTTTTTAGAAAATTTTCAGATTTTTATGGATTTTATGGATTTTAATATGCAGATGCAAAATATACATATGAATGCGAAGGTAAGAAATGCGTACCGAGCGTACCCCCAAACTTAAACTGGACAGTGTCCTCACTGTCATTGCATGAAGAGATCATTTGAAGGGTCAAAATTATCGGTTAGCGATATACAAATTTTGATTTGTTTTTGTTTTTAAAGAAAAGAAAAAGAATATACAAAATGGTTTGTACATACCCCCAAACTTATTTGGAACAGTGTCCACTGTTCTTGGCTGGATAACCGAAGTTTGGAGGTAGGCAGAGGAAGATCATTCAGGGTAAACCGGCTCCTGTAAGAACAGGAGCTCCTCTGTTGGTTCGGCGCTAAGGTACGGTTTGCATCGGTGTCCGTTTATTTTGAAAAGTGAACCGTCCTTTGGATTTTCCAAATCCACAGCGCCCTGCGGATACACATTCCGCACAAAATACGGCCCTTTCCAGCGAGATCTGAGCTTTCCTGGATGGAAATGAAGTCGGGTGTCGTAAAGCAGTACCTGCTGACCAGGTACGAAGGTTTTGCGCAAAAGGTGTTTATCGTGAAACACCTTCGTTCGATTCTTAACGACAACCGCGTTATCGTAAGCCTCATCCCTAAGCTCGCTCAGTTCGTTCAACTGCAGCTTCCGATGGCTGCCCGCATCATCGAGAGACAGATTCAGCTCCTTTATCGCCCAAAATGCGCGATGCTCTATTTCGACAGGTAGGTGGCAAGCTTTTCCGTACACAAGCCGATAGGGAGACATGCCAAGGTCGGTCTTATAAGCGGTTCGAAATGCCCAAAGGGCATTAGTGAGTTTCAGCGACCAATCCTTACGGTTCTTGGAAACCGTCTTCTCCAGTATCTGCTTGATTTGCCGATTTGAAACTTCGGCCTGCCCGCAGGTTTGGGGGTGGTAGGGCGTAGAGAGCTTATGATTAATGGAGTATTTCCGCATCAAGGCCTCGAAAGTCTTGTTGCAGAAATGACTCATATTGTCGCTAATGATCGCTCGGGGGTGCCCAAAAGGAGAGAAAATGTTTTCTTTAAGGATCCTAACGACAACCTTGTTGTCGTTAGTTCGGCTGGGCACAGCCTTGACCCATTTAGAGACGTAATCAACAGCTAGAAGGATGTACAAGCTCCCAAAAGAGCTGGGAAACGGCCCCATGAAATCTATCACCCAAACATCGAAAATCTCCACAACCAAGATCGGTTGGGGCGGCATCTCGTTGCTCCGGGATATCCGGCCCATGTGTTGGCACCGGGAGCAAGTCTTGCAATAGTCATGAGGGTCTTTGAAGAGTTGTGTCCAGTAGAAACCACATTGCAAGATCTTCTCAGCTGTCTTTCTGGGCCCAAAATGCCCGCCACACGCTTGATCGTGGCAAAATGACAGCACACTCTTGAATTCCTCGTCAGGGACACACCGAAGAATAATCTGGTTGGGACAGTACTTGAACAAGTAGGGTTCGTCCCAGTAAAAGTGTTTTACTTGGGATAAGAAGCGAAGTCTGTCCAGACTCGACCATTCAGTCGTTAGTAATCCTGTGGCCAAATAGTTCATAATATCTGCGAACCAGGGTTCGCACGATACTGTCAAGAGCTGTTCATCCGGGAAAACGTCGTTGATCGGAATTGAGAGTGAAGGCGAAGAAGGATGTCGTGAGAGATGGTCGGCAACTACGTTTTCACATCCTCGTTTGTCCTTAATGACAAGGTCAATCTCTTGAAGCAAGAGGATCCAACGTATTAACCGAGATTTTGCATCTTTCTTCGCAAAAAGATGGCACAGAGCAGAATGGTCAGTGTAGACAATGACTGGAGAGCCGATGAGGTAGGGCCTGAACTTTTCTAAAGCAAATACAACAGCTAAGAATTCCTTCTCAGTTGTTGTATAATTGAGTTGTGCGTCGTTCAGGGTTCGGCTCGCGTAATAGATTACGTGCGGCATCTTGTTGATGTGTTGTCCAAGGACAACATCAATGGCAAAGTCGGATGCATCGCACATAATCTCAAATGGGTGCGTCCAGTCAGGTGATGAAAGAACGGGAGCAGAAGTGAGTGAGCGTTTTAGTGACTCGAATGCAGTCACACAGCTCTTGTTGAAGTCGATTGGCGTGTCCTTGGCCAGCAAAAGAGTCAAGGGCCTAGCAATCTTGCTAAAGTCCTTGATGAACCGTCTATAGAAACCGGCATGGCCAAGGAAGGCTCGGATATCTCTGACGCATCGGGGAGGAGGCAGATTGGAAATGACCTCAATCTTTGCTTTGTCAACCTCTATGCCATTTTGCGAGATGATATGTCCTAAGACAATACCTTGGCGCACCATGAAGTGGCATTTCTCCCAGTTCAAAGTGAGATTCTTGTCCTTACATCGGGTAAGGGCAGCGTCAAGATGCAGCAAACACTCGTTGAAGGAGTCGCCGAAGATGGAGAAGTCATCCATGAAAATCTCCAGAAAATTTTCCACCATGTCCGAGAAGATACCCATCATACACCGCTGGAAGGTAGCGGGCGCATTGCATAACCCAAAGGGCATGCGACGATATGCAAGCGTGCCGAAAGGACAAGTGAAAGTGGTCTTGTCCTGGTCTTTTTCGGCGATGGGAATTTGATTATAGCCGGAGTAGCCATCAAGAAAGCAGTAGTACTCGTGTCCGGCCAATCGTTCAAGCATCTGGTTAATGAAGGGTAGCGGAAAGTGGTCTTTCCGCGTTGCGGCGTTGAGTTTTCTGTAATCGATGCATACTCGCCACCCAGTTTGGGTGCGAGTAGGGATTAACTCGTTCGCCTCGTTAGTGATGACCGTGATGCCCGACTTCTTAGGGACAACATGAATGGGGCTAACCCACTGGCTATCAGAGATAGGGTAAATGATACCACTATCTAGACATTTTACGATCTCCTTCTTCACAGCCTCTTTCATGACTGGATTGAGACGTCTTTGTGGATCCCGGGCTGGTTTGGCATCATCCATCAGATGAATGTGATGCTCAACGATCAGGGGACTAATCCCCTTGATGTCCGCCATTGACCAGCCAAAAGCTTGCCTGTTGCTGTGCAAGACCGCGAGAAGGGCTTTCTCTTGCTCGGGAGCTAGAGAAGCCGAGATGATGACAGGGAGGTTCTCGTTCTCACCTAAGTAAGCATACTTAAGGTGAGACGGCAACTGCTTGAGTTCGAGCGTTGGAGGTCAAACGATGGAAGGCAAGACTGGTGCAAAGGTCTCGAACTCAAAGGACTCCAGCAAAGGTTCATAACGAGTGTAGGCAACCGAGTTGGATGGTTCAGGTAACTCATCTGGAAAGTCGAAGGATTCAAACTCGGGTTGTGCGCAGCTAAGATCGTTCGAGAACGTGAAACACTCGTAGTCGTTGTCGGGCGCAGAAACAGCAGCAGGTTCGAAGAGAAACGCACTAGTGGCGTCAAGATTATCGTGATCAAATAGAAACTCCTCGAATTCACACTCTTCTGGGGTGATCTCCTGGATCGAGCAGACGTCCAGTATATGGGCATTAGGTTCGGCGGGTTGATTCCCCAACCTAAAATTGTTGAGTTCAATCGTCATATTTCCAAAAGAGAGGTTCATCGAACCATTGCGACAATTGATCACAGCATTTGAGGTTGCGAGAAATGGGCGACCGAGTATCACCGGAATTTGATTCCGGGGGTTAGCTACAGGCTGTGTATCTAATACAATGAAGTCAACGGGGAATATGAAGTCCCCGACTTTGATTAACACATCCTCTAGCTCACCCCTAGGATGGGTGATCGATCGGTCGGCCATTTGGAGAGTGCAGTGTGTGGGTTTCAACTCCCCGACGCCTAATTGCTCGTATACTGAATACGGAAGCAGGTTAACACTGGCACCAAGATCTAATAGTGCGCGGTTGATGTTCTTATCCCCAATGGTAATTGAAATCGTAGGACAGCCAGGGTCCTTCCATTTTTGTGGTAAAGATTGGGTAAGGGCATCACTCACAGCACTAGCCAAGAAAACTTTCTTGGGTACCTGAGACTTCCTCTTTTTCGTGCACAAGTCCTTTAAGATTTTCGCGTAGGACGGGACTTGTTGGACAGCATCTAAAAGAGGAATGTTAATGTTAACCTGCTTGAATAACTACAGAATCTTCTCCATTTGAGGATTTTGTTTATTAGACCTCAACCGGTTTGGAAATGGAACATTTTGAAAATTGGTTGAGTCTAATGCTGGAGGAGGAGATTGTGGAGTTGGAACGGATCCCAGAATAGGTGTTTTCGTGGAGTGAGAAGTGGGTCCGTTCAGAGCAGAAGAAGAGGAAGGAGAGCCTGTTGAAGAACGGAGAATAGGATCAGAAGACGAAGAAGAAGAAGAATAAGAAGAAGAAGAAGAAGAAGCAGCGGCCGGGGTGTCATCGTTGATCCGTGTGCCAATGTTGTTTTGCAGCATCCTTCCCGATCTTAGTGTGGTCACGGCACTCACATTGTGGTTCTGTTGTTCAAGAGCAACATGTGCATTATGTGGGTGACCGGGATTTGGGAGTGGTTGGGACGGGAGCTTCCCCTTTTCTCGCTCGCTTAAGGCCGCGTTCAGCTGTGCAATCTGGGCCTCGATGGTCTTGATGCTTTGCCCGTCTGCGGCAGTGTGTTGCACTAAGGACTGAATGGAAGACTGGATGTTGGCAGTGGATTGGGTCGATTGTTTAACGAATGCCTCCAGACTTCGTTCTAGCGAGGAAACCTTATCGTTGTTTGACGGAACAAAGTTGTTTGGTGGAAAAGAATTGTTGGGTGCAAAGTTGTTCGTCTGATTTTGGAAAGGTTAGGGTTGGAAAGGCTGCTGATATTGATGTTGAGTTTGTTGTTGCGCTTGTTGTTGCGGTGGAGGGGCCCTTTAGAAATTGTTGCCCTGGAATTGATTCTGATTCTGATTCCATGCGAAATTGGGGTGGTTCCTCCAACCGGGATTGTAGGTGGAAGAGTATGGATCATTCCTCGGTCTTTACTGGAATGCAGCATTAACCTGATACTGTCCTTGCGAGGGTGGATTGTAAGGACACTCTTCGGTCAAGTGGGAAGGATCGGAACAACAAGCGCAAATGGTACGAAGGGGGAGAACAGGGGCAGGAGCAGGAGCAGAGAATTTGCTTTCTATCGCTTCAAGCTTTCTTGTTATTGCAGCCATTTCAGCTTTCATCGCAATAGAGACATCAAGTTGGTGGATTCCTACCCTAGACTGACCGGTAGAAGTGGAGGTAGAAGAAGAAGAAGTCGGTCTGGTGCTATCCCATTGTAGCGTTTGCTCAGCAAGGTCGTCAAAGAATTGCCACGCTTCCTCGTCAGATTTCGATAGGAAGTGGCCCTGACAGATTGTTTCCAACAACTGCTTCGTTGCTGGGTTCAGGCCCTCGTATAAGGTTTGGCAAAGTTTCCATTTCTCTATACCGTGGTGAGGACACCGAACAAGAAGGTCTTTGTATCGGTCAAAGCACTTCTAGAAGGGTTCAGAAGGAAGCTGAGAGAATTGGTTGATTTCATTTCGAATCCTTACGGTTTTATGATTCGGATAAAATTTCTTTAGAAACTCTTTAACAAACTCGTCCCAGCTGGTGATTGAGTGGGAAGCGGTGCTATACAGCCATTTTCAGCAAGATCGTATAGAGTGAACGGAATGACCCGTAGACGTATAGCATCGTCCGACAGCTGGGTGGTTTTCATCATGGCAAAGACGTTTTGAAATTTGTTGATGAAGATATAGGCATCTTCAGATTCAAGCCCATGAAAATGTGGAAGCATGTTGATGAAGTGGGGATTAATTTCAAAGTTGTCCCCATTGGCTGAAGGAAGAGAAAGGCAGGTGGGAAGTGCAGAACGGGTGGGATAGAAACGATCCTGGAGCGCGATTCGCTGCGGCGCTACAACAGGCGGTGGTGGTAGGATATTGGTCTCCGTAGGAGGTGGAGCCAATCCAGGGGTGGTCAAAGAGATGTTCGGATTAAATCCCGACATCGCGGAAGAAGAGGTTGGTGAAGGTGAAGGTGAAGATGTATGAACAGAATTCCGGTCAACGTCGGAGTTGGCCGGCAAAGGAAAGGGTGAAAGAGGAGTGGACGGAGTATCGACGTCTGAGTCGATTGCGTAGTCGGTAGCGACTAACGTAACGCGGACTAGACGGGCGCTAGTGTCCCGAGTCCAAGCGGACATACACTAAACGAGTTTAGTATAGTCAAAGCGGAGAAGGTGAGGGTAAGAAAACGTCAATGGAGAAAAGGATGGGTGGTGGGTGAAAAATGGATTTGGCGACAAAGGGCTAGTTTTTATAAAAGTTTTTGATTTTTTCTTTTCCTTTTTTTTTGTTTTGAAAGAGATTTACAGAAATATGTACGGATATACGGCTTAAGTAATCACAAACAAGATATGCACAATCACACCTAGATCTAGGGTAACCTAGGTCTACTAGACCTGCTCCTGAACTTGATTGTCGAAGTTAAACAGTGTCGAGAAACGGGCTTAAAAATACACTGATCACGAGGCCAGGTAAGTGCAGAGATAAGGGGAGGTTGTCCAACGCTTTCGCTGTCACGACTCAAAGTTTGGCCCGTGACCGACACTTAACCACGTAACGTCTACAAGCGTAACGTGACTAAGGGAACCGGAAACCCAGAAATCAAACCAGTGAAAGTATAGAGTGTGATAAGTTTTAAATGGAAGCACTTACTAACATGATAAGGAATCTAAGTAAACAAACACCAAGATAGTAATATACGACGCCGTAGCGAAGATCAAGATCCACAAGTGGGAACAACACAGATAGGATAAACTGCAAGTACAGTCGGCTCACAACGAGCTCGACACCAGAATACAAATATAATACATCATCGTCCTCATACTGTCTCTAAGTCAAATACATACATGGTAGATGAAGAATACTAGATACAACAATGTACATACTGGAAGATAAACAGATACCGCACAAAACCCACCTATCAGCAAAAGAGCTAGTGCACCAACTATGGGGGTATCTGTGTCAAAAGATGCAACCGCAGCCTGCCACGACTACTCCGAAGGGCAACCTGCAAACAATGTGGCACAACGGGGGTGAGTTGCCAACTCGTGAATAGAGATAACATATAAAGGTAATCGCGAGCATGCACGTACTACGCTACTCTATCATATGCCAACAGATGATATCAATATATGATAAGAAGTATGTGCAATAATCATGCAAGTGCTCTATCAGGTAATGCATCTACAGGATGAGGTACAAATGCTCTATCAGGTAATACATCTACAGGATGAGGTACAAAAGTAATGCTGAGCAGGGGCAATATAATATCTACACGGAATGTCAACATGGAATATATAATCGGTTTCTCAATGCACCCAGATCTCCCAAAAATAGCTCATGCGCCGGCACTCTCATCGGCCCTCAAATCCTGTACATCTCTGAGAATCCCGAGTGCCCAACATCGGCACCCAAATATCATAAATACTCGTGTCCAGCATCGACACGCAAATCCTCATCCATCGGGCCCCGTCAGTCCGGGTCAGCCCACGGGCTCCGTCTGCGGTATCGGCCCTCGGCCCCGGCAGTACGGATCACCCCACATCCATCTATAGACTCTGATCAGTACACTCCGGATAACTGTCAGGTCCAACCAATCACCGGTAGGTAGTGGTCCCTCTGCCAGGCTCACCGTCTACTGCACAGCGAAACCGTTCTCGCTCCGGGGTACCATACCGGGTCCACCATGTACCCGTAATCGGCCTCAACCGCCTCCTCGATTCGGGTTTTCATATATCACTCTAGCACCGAGAAAACACATGGTGGACGCACCGAAATATCATATCAAGGGAACCGGGTTTTTAAATGATTACATATTTGAAATGGCCACGGTTCCCAAATCCAGAAATCACATATAATCCAAACCAAATACAAGTCAATGATCCGATATGATATGTGCGTCAAATGTAATTATCAAGTCAAGTTACATATAGATAAGCTACAAGATAATGATCCAATGTGATATATGTAGCAGGTATGAATATCAAGTCATGTCACATATAATGAGCTACAATATGATGATTCAATGTGATATGTGTAGCAGGTATGAATATCAAGTCATGTCACATATAAATAAGCCACAATATGATGATTCAATGTGATATGTGTAGCAGGTATGAATATCAAGTCATGTCACATATAATTGAGCTATAATGCAATGATCCGATGTGATATAGGCATCAAGTATGAATATCTAGTCATGTCACATATAATTGAGCTATAATGCAATGATCCGATGTGATATAGGCATCAAGTATGAATATCTAGTCATGTCACATATAGATGAGCTATAATGCAATGATCCGATGTGATATAGGCATCAAGTATGAATATCTAGTCATGTCACATATAATTGAGCTATAATGCAATGATCCGATGTGATATAGGCATCAAGTATGAATATCTAGTCATGTCACATATAGATGAGCTATAATGCAATGATCCGATGTGATATAGGCATCAAGTATGAATATTTAGTCATGTACAATATAATTGAGCTATAATGCAATGATCCGATGTGATATAGGCATCAAGTATGAATATCTAGTCATGTCACATATAGATGAGCTATAATGCAATGATCCGATGTGATATAGGCATCAAGTATGAATATCTAGTCATGTCACATATAATTGAGCTATAATGCAATGATCCGATGTGATATAGGCATCAAGTATGAATATCTAGTCATGTCACATATAATTGAGCTATAATGTAATGATCCGATGTGATATAGGCATCAAGTATGAATAACTAGTCATGTCACATATAGATGAGCTATAATGCAATGATCCGATGTGATATAGGCATCAAGTATGAATATCTAGTCATGTCACATATAATTGAGCTATAATGCAATGATCCGATGTGATATAGGCATCAAGTATGAATATCTAGTCATGTCACATATAGCTGAGCTATAATGCAATGATCCGATGTGATATAAGATTCCTATGTGTCATAGCAATTACTAACGGCGTGTGTGTAACATACAGGATAGTGCTCGTGCATATGAACCGTTAGTAATGGTGCGGTGTTCTATCAATTCTAATTTATACCTGTGTAGTAGGGAATGCAATACGTACAGAATAGTTACCATGAACATGCAATATATATATAAGGAACACTATAAGGTCCTATCAGCCCTGACGAGGAACGCCATGCGGGCGATATCCCCATAGATGTGAAATCTACTCATCGTAGTCTCTCGCTAGGTGTAGCCAACAACCTGCTTCCCCTTCTTCGCGGCGTCCGCCGTACTTGCCTGCGAACCTAGAATTACACAATATATCATATGTAAGCTTGAAGTCACACAAACGCGACATTTAAGCCGAATTAGTAACTCGTGTCGTGAACCAAACGCGCGTGTGCACGATACGCTAAAACGTGTGGTTACGCGTCTGAAATCACTCCGACGCGTCGCGATACGTAGAAACCCAAAACCCACACACACGTATCACGCGTGTCGCGAAGGGTTGAAAATACGGGAAAATAGGTATTCTACCCCAGATTTTCATACAGGAAAGATATTGCAAAACTATACATGCCAAAACAACACACATAGCAGCAGACACCTACACCCCAAACCCCAACCCAAAACTCCCCCATCTGGCCGCCAATTGCGGCCAGAATGCAAAAATTGGCGGCCCCAAATGGGAATTGGGCTCCCAGGTTGGGTGTGTGCACTCTATACCATACATACATGCTACAGTAAGGTCTAGTTTTATACTGAAATGGCTCGGGTAACAGCAGATCCTACAGTGCCCAAATTCTAGTTCAAATCACACAATTTTGCACAAAATGGAACTTTATGGTATTTTGATGAAATCTGAGACAAGTCTAGGTCTAATCCCACACTAATAACTCATTAACTAGCTAATCAAGCCACAACAACATAAAACTTAACGTATTAACACAAAACCCCCTTCAATAGCACTAAAAAGGCATAAAAAGATGATACTTTTAAACTAAACATGCAAGTAATGAAGATTTGGTGCTAGGATTGAGATTTATACCTTCAAATGACCTTAAAAACACCAAAAGTTTCAGCTTTCCCCCTCTAGTGAGTAGATTGCTTCAAAACACCTCAAAAAGCTCACTTTTCCATCATTTTGTGAAGAAAAAGAGTTGACATGTATAGGGTTTTGTGTATGGATCAAAAAGGAAATGAAAAAGGAGAAGAAAAGATGGAGGAAGAGGGGGTTTCACTGCTGGAAATTCCAGAATTTCCCAAGTGAGGAGAAGAGAGAGAGAGAAGAGAAAGAAATGGGTCAAAAGTCAATGTCTCACCTAACCACCATGCTTCATTGTTTAATGGGATTTTGAATTATGAAAAAGGGTTTTGTTTAGGTTAAAATGGTGGGGAAATAAGTTAGCAACCATGCACACAAGAATATGGCTAACACTTAAACCTATATCTCAAAAAGGTCTAAGTGTGCAAGGTGCACACTACAAAGGGAAAAAAATTTCCAAAATGCTAACACTACCAATAATAACTATTAATCCTATGAACACCTATATAAAAACATGCACGACTACTAATTATCACCAAAACAATCAAACGGAAATTTCAAAGTGTTACAATCTATCCCCCTTAAGGAAATTCGGTCCCCGAATTTAAAAATCTAACTATACGCACCTTCAAAAAGATGGGGATACTTCCTCCTCATCTCGCTCTCGGTCTCCCAAGTGACTTCCTCGCCGCTCTGTCCACGCCAAAGTACCTTGACGGACGGTATCTCTTTCGACCTCAATTTCTTCACTTGTCGATCCAAGATCATCACCGGCTGCTCTGCATAGGAAAGGTCGCGCTCAAGCTGGATCGTCGGGTGATGAATCGCATGCGAAGGATCATGAAGATATCTGCGGAGCATCGAAACGTGAAATACGGGATGCACGTATGGAAAACTACGTGGAAGGGCTAATCGATACGCAACTGTACCAATACGCTCAAGGATCTCGAAGGGGCCCACGTATCTGGGACTAAGCTTCCCCTTCTTCCCAAACCTCATCACGCCCTTCATTGGGGAGACCCTCAAGAAAACATGATCACCAACAGAAAACTCAAGTCTGCGCCGACGACGGTCCGCATAAGATCTATGGCTACTCTGGGCTGCTCTCATCCTATCGCGAATCAACTGGATCTTCGCTGTCGTTTCCTCCACAATCTGTGGCCCTAAGATACTGCTCTCACTGAGCTCCGTCCAACAGGTGGGCGATCTGCATCTCCTCCCATAAAGAGCCTCAAACGGTGCCATCTGAATGGTCTCCTGGTAGCTGTTGTTGTAGGAGAACTCTACTAAGGGCAAATGATGATCCCAGCTACCTCCGAAGTCTAAAACGCATGCTCTGAGCATGTCCTCGAGAGTCTGAATAGTCCGCTCTGACTTTCCGTCGGTCTGCGGATGAAATGCTGTGCTGAAACTCAAGCGAGTGCCCAAAGCCTCCTGAAGCCTCTGCCATAGCCGGCTGGTAAACTGGGTGCCTCTATCGGACACGATGCATGTCGGAACTCCGTGCAGTCGTATAATCTGATCAATGTAAACCTGGGCATACTGAGTAAATCCGAAAGTCGTCTTCACCAGTAGGAAGTGAGCCGCTTTCGTCAAACGATCCACGATCACCCAGATGGAGTTATACCCTCGACTAGTCCTGGGTAGACCTATAATGAAGTCCATAGATATCTGTTCCCATTTCTACTCCGGAATGGGTAACGGCTGTAGCTCTCCCGCGGGCCTCTGGTGCTCAGCCTTGACTTGCTGACAAGTCAGGCATCTCGACACAAAATCTGCAATGTCCCTCTTCATACCGTCCCACCAGTAAACATCTCTCAAGTCATGGTACATCTTGGTGGAACCGGGATGAACACTATATACCGATCGATGTGCATCCTCAAGAATCTCGCGCCGCAATCCCTCAGCATCTGGTACGCACAGTCTAGCTCCAAATCGTAGTATCCCCTGATCATCGATCACGAACTCGGAAAATCTGCCATGTCCCATCTGCGTCCTGATCTCTGAACAGAGGTCATCACCGTGTTGTGCCTCATGTATACGGTCAAGCAACTGTGGGCGTGCACGAACATGCGCAATCTGTCCTCCGATCGGCGTAAACTCGAACTGTACCCGGCTGTCGCATAAGATCTGCCAATCTGCCGAAGACTGCCTCCGCACTGCGTTCAAACAAGATAGACTACCCCCGGGCCTCCTGCTCAAAGCATCCGCCACTACATTCGCCTTGCCCGGGTGGTACAAGATCTCGCAATCGTAGTCCTTCACTAACTCCATCCATCGGCGCTGTCTAAGGTTCAGGTCTCGCTGCTGAAATATGTACTTTAAGCTCTTGTGGTCGGTGAATATCTGGCACGACTCTCCATACAGATAATGTCGCCAGATCTTGAGTGCAAAGACCACTGCAGCCATCTCCAGATCATGAGTAGGGTAATTCTGTTCATGTTTCTTTAATTGCCATGAAGCATACGCAATCAGCCTGTCATGCTGCATCAAAACGCATCCCAGCCCCACTCGTGAAGCATCGCAGAAGACCACAAATCCGCCTGATCCTGATGGCAATGATAGCACTGGTGTCGTAGTCAGTAGAGCCCGTAACCGCTGGAAACTGTGCTCACACTCCTCCGTCCAATCGAAGTGAACCCCCTTCCGGGTCAACCCGGTCAAAGGTGTAGCAATGCGAGAGAAGTCCTGCACAAATCGCCTGTAATAACCTGCCAGCCCTAGAAAGCTGCGAACCTCCGTCACTGACGCGGGTCTAGGCCAACTCCGAACTGCCTCTATCTTTCTCGGGTCGACACATATACAATCTTGGGTAATCACGTGCCGCAAGAAGTCTACGCTGTCTAGCCAGAAGGCACACTTGGAGAATTTGGCGAAAAGCTGATGCTCCCTCAAGGTCTGCAGTGAAATCCGCAGGTGCTGCTCTTGCTCCTCTCTACTCCGAGAATACACCAAGATATCGTCAATAAACACTATAATGAACAGATCAAGATACGGCCGGAAAATACGGTTCATCATGTCCATAAATGCTGCTGGCGCGTTGGTGAGTCCGAACGACATCACCAAAAACTCATAATGGCCGTAACTTGTGCGGAAAGCTGTCCTAGGAATGTCCTCCTGTCGAACCCGCAGCTGATGGTAGCCCGACCGCAAATCGATCCTCGAAAAGTATCCTGCCCCCTAAAGCTGGTCGAACAAATCGTCGATGCGTGGCAAAGGATATCGATTCCGCACTGTCACCTTGTTCAGCTGGCGGTAGTCAATACACAAACGCATGCTGCCGTCCTTCTTCTTGACGAACTGGACTGGAGCACCCCAAGGAGAAACACTGGGTCGAATAAGTCCCTTATCCAGCAAGTCCTTCAACTGACCCTTCAACTCTCTAAGTTCCGCCGGGGCCATCCGATAAGGCGGTACAGAAATAGGCCCCGTGCCAGGAACCAAATCAATGCAGAAAGAAATATCACGCTCGGGCGGTAGCCCAGGAAGCTCGTCAGGGAACACATCAGGGAACTCGCTAACAACCGGAACCTGATCCAAAGGAAACTCTATAGCCCTAGTATCGCAAACATATGCGAGAAATCCCTGACATCCCTTCCGCAAAAGCTGTCCAGCGCGAACAGAATAAATCACACTGTGAGGGGTGGCACCACGGTCCCCCAACACAACAACAACCGACTCGCCGGGAAAACAAAATCGAACTGTCTTCTCGCGGCAGTCAACAAAAGCATAGCACGTGGCTAACCAATCCATGCCCAAAAGAACGTCGAAGTCCAACATCTCAAGAAGGATCAAATTGACCGGCAACTCTCTATCGCCAATACGGACGGTACAGGATCGGAACACGTGCCTATCAACAAACGACTCTCCCACAGGAGTAGTCACAACAAGCGGCTGGTCAAGCAAACCGGACTCTCTACCTAAGCTCGGCACAAAGTGTGTGGATACGTACGAGTGCGTGGATCTGGGATCGAATAACACGTGTGCATCAACCGAACATACAGAAAGGATACCTGAGACCACCGCATTGGATGCCTGTGCGTCCTGATGCGTCAAAGCAAAAACTCGCGCCTGTCCTCCACCTGCCACTATCTGTCCCCTGCCGGCCGCTGGCTGACCTCTACCTCGGCCCTCTCGTCCTCTATGAACAAATCCTCCGCAACCACGACCTCTCTGTGCATGTGTCTGACGCGAAGTAACAGTAGGTACTATCAGCAATACCGTCTGGGGTGGTGAAGGTGGTAATGTAACATGTGGTGCTGCCGCCCCACTCCGGGGTATCTCAGGACAATCTCGCACACGATGATAAGAACTCCCGCAACGGTAACATCCCGATGACGGTCGCTGACCCTCCCGGGGATAGGAGCTAAACAATCGGCCTCGCCTCGAATCTCTGCCACCTGCAAGATGCCTGTCACGATGCCGGAACGGCCGTCTCTGCACTGACGTATCCGCACGAACTCTCTTCGGCCCTGGAACTGCCGAAGTCTCAGCAAGGTGCTCCTCAACTAATAATGCTGCATCTACTGCTGCCGCGTATGTCTCGTAATGCTGCGCGCTGATAGCAAGGAATAGGGGTGTAAGCAAGCCTCGGACAAATCTCTTGACTCTCAACTCCTCAGTAGCCACTAGATACGGAGCATAAACGGATAGCTCGGTGAACAACACATCGTACTCTGCCACTGACATCCCTGGCGTCTGGCGTAAGGACTCGAATCTGCGTGCTCTAGCAACTCTGACACTCAGGGGAAGAAAGCGGGCAAGGAATAGCGCCACGAACTCTGTCCAGGTCATAGGAGGAAGACCTGCTGCTCTACCCTTCTCGACTGATTGGCACCATTTCTGCGCAAGACCTTCCAGGCGAAAGCTCGCGAACTCAACCCATCTGGCATCTGCGCATCTAAGTGAACGACATATCCGCGCCATCCTATCAATGAAAGACTGTGGATCCTCGGCCACATCGGTGCCTGTGAAGAACGGAGGCTTCAGCCTCATAAACTCTGACAGCGATACTGTAATAACCTCTGTAGTCGCAGGTGCAACTGCCTGAACTGTAGGCACCACCGCGGTCTCCGCAATGGGTGGAACTACCTCTGGTCGCTGCGCTCGAAGTGTCTCAACTAGAGATCCCATCATCTGGCGCATCTCCTGCATACTGGACCCCATCGTCTGGCGTATCTCCTGCACACCAGCTCCTAACATAGCAATCTGATCTGTCACGGCAGGAACAGCCTGCTCGGGCACAACCGGTATACTACCCGGATCAGTCCTCGTCTCAGACGAGTCAACTCGAATCTCGGCCCTCGCGGCCGCTCACTGCGCCCTCGTAGTCTTTGGCGGCATATTGGCTGAAAGGAACAATAGGATTCGATAAGGATACTGAATTCGAATCGCGAGAATGTATATACTCAAGAAGGAAAATTTATATCAACAAGTCCTAAGGTCGCGTAGGCGGAGTACCGTGTCGTGAGTATGCCGCGGAACATACACACGCTACGCTACCCTGCCGCAGCTACCTACTCCATCATACCAGGGTCATCCTACACTCCGAAAGGTAAAACCTACGCTCTGATACCAACTTTGTCACGACCCAAAGTTTGGCCCGTGACCGGCACTTAACCACGTAACGTCTACAGGCGTAACGTGACTAAGGGAACCGGAAACCCAGAAATCAAACCAGTGAAAGTATAGAGTGTGATAAGTTTTAAATGGAAGCACTTACTAACATGATAAGGAATCTAAGTAAACAAACACCAAGATAGTAATATACGACGCCGTAGCGAAGATCAAGATCTACAAGTGGGAACAACACAGATAGGATAAACTGCAAGTACAGTCGGCTCACAACGAGCTCGACACCAGAATACAAATATAATACATCATCGTCCTCACACTGTCTCTAAGTCAAATACATACATGGTAGATGGAGAATACTAGATACAACAATGTACATACTGGAAGATAAACAGATACCGCACAAAACCCACCTATCAGCAAAAGAGCTAGTGCACCAACTATGGGGGTATCTGTGTCAAAAGATGCAACCGCAGCCTGCCGCGACTACTCCGAAGGGAACCTGCAAACACTGTGGCACAACGGGGGTGAGTTGCCAACTCGTGAATAGAGATAACATATAAAGGTAATCGCGAGCATGCACGTACTACGCTACTCTATCATATGCCAACAGATGATATCAATATGTAATAAGCAGTATATGCAATAATCATGCAAGTGCTCTATCAGGTAATGCATCTACAGGATGAGGTACAAATGCTCTATCAGGTAATACATCTACAGGATGAGATACAAAAGTAATGCTGAGCAGGGGCAATATAATATCTATACGGAATGTCAACGTGGAATATATAATCGGTTTCTCAATGCACCCAGATCTCCCAAAAATAGCTCATGCGCCGGCACTCTCATCGGCCCTCAAATCCTGTACATCTCTGAGAATCCCGAGTGCCCAACATCGGCACCCAAATATCATAAATACTCGTGTCCAGCATCGACACGCAAATCCTCATCCATCGGGCCCCGTCAGTCCGGGTCAGCCCACGGGCTCCGTCTGCGGTATCGGCCCTCGGCCCCGGCAGTACGGATCACCCCACATCCATCTATAGACTCTGATCAGTACACTCCGGATAACTGTCAGGTCCAACTAATCACCGGTAGGTAGTGGTCCCTCTGCCAGGCTCACCGTCTACTGCACAGCGAAACCGTTCTCGCCCCGGGGTACCATACCGGGTCCACCATGTACCCGTAATCGGCCTCAACCGCCTCCTCGATTCGAGTTTTCATATATCACTCTAGCACCGAGAAAACACATAGTGGACGCACCGAAATATCATATCAAGGGAACCGGGTTTTTAAATGATTACATATTTGAAATGGCCACGGTTCCCAAATCCAGAAATCACATATAATCCAAACCAAATACAAGTCAATGATCCGATATGATATGTGCGTCAAATGTAATTATCAAGTCAAGTTACATATAGATAAGCTACAAGATAATGATCCAATGTGATATATGTAGCAGGTATGAATATCAAGTCATGTCACATATAATGAGCTACAATATGATGATTCAATGTGATATGTGTAGCATGTATGAATATCAAGTCATGTCACATATAAATAAGCCACAATATGATGATTCAATGTGATATGTGTAGCAGGTATGAATATCAAGTCATGTCACATATAATTGAGCTATAATGCAATGATCCGATGTGATATAGGCATCAAGTATGAATATCTAGTCATGTCACATATAATTGAGCTATAATGCAATGATCCGATGTGATATAGGCATCAAGTATGAATATCTAGTCATGTCACATATAGATGAGCTATAATGCAATGATCCGATGTGATATAGGCATCAAGTATGAATATCTAGTCATGTCACATATAATTGAGCTATAATGCAATGATCCGATGTGATATAGGCATCAAGTATGAATATCTAGTCATGTCACATATAATTGAGCTATAATGGAATGATCCGATGTGATATAGGCATCAAGTATGAATATCTAGTCATGTCACATATAGATGAGCTATAATGCAATGATCCGATGTGATATAGGCATCAAGTATGAATATCTAGTCATGTCACATATAATTGAGCTATAATGCAATGATCCGATGTGATATAGGCATCAAGTATGAATATCTAGTCATGTCACATATAATTGAGCTATAATGCAATGATCCGATGTGATATAGGCATCAAGTATGAATAACTAGTCATGTCACATATAGATGAGCTATAATGCAATGATCCGATGTGATATAGGCATCAAGTATGAATATCTAGTCATGTCACATATAGATGAGCTATAATGCAATGATCCGATGTGATATAGGCATCAAGTATGAATATCTAGTCATGTCACATATAATTGAGCTATAATGCAATGATCCGATGTGATATAAGCATCAAGTATGAATATCTAGTCATGTCACATATAGCTGAGCTATAATGCAATGATCCGATGTGATATAAGATTCCTACGTGTCATAGCAATTACTAACGGCGTGTGTGTAACATACAGGATAGTGCTCGTGCATATGAACCGTTAGTAATGGTGCGGTGTTCTATCAATTCTAATTTATACCTGTGTAGTAGGGAATGCAATACGTACAAAATAGTTACCATGAACATGCAATATATATATAAGGAACACTATAAGGTCCTATCAGCCCTGACGAGGAACGCCATGCGGGCGATATCCCTATAGATGTGAAATCTACTCATCGTAGTCTCTCGCTAGGTGTAGCCAACAACTTGCTTCCCCTTCTTCGCGGCGTCCGCCGTACTTGCCTGCGAACCATGAATTACACAATATATCATATGTAAGCTTGAAGTCACACAAACGGGACATTTAAGTCGAACTAGTAACTCGTGTCGTGAACCAAACGCGCGTGTGCACGATACGCTAAAACGTGTGGTTACGCGTCTGAAATCACTCCGACGCGTCGCGATACGTAGAAACCCAAACCCACACACACGTATCACGCGTGTCGCGAAGGGTTGAAAATACGGGAAAATAGGTATTCTACCCCAGATTTTCATACAGGAAAGATATTGCAAAACTATACATGCCAAAACAACACACATAGCAGCAGACACCTACACCCCAAACCCCAACCCAAAACTCCCCCATCTAGCCGCCAATTGCGGCCAGAATGCAAAAATTGGCGGCCCCAAATGGGAATTGGGCTCCCAGGTTGGGTGTGTGCACTCTATACCATACATACATGCTACAGTAAGGTCTAGTTTTATACTGAAATGGCTCGGGTAACAGCAGATCCTACAGTGCCCAAATTCTAGTTCAAATCACACAATTTTGCACAAAATGGAACTTTATGGTATTTTGATGAAATCTGAGACAAGTCTAGGTCTAATCCCACACTAATAACTCATTAACTAGCTAATCAAGCCACAACAACATAAAACTTAACGTATTAACACAAAACCCCCTTCAATAGCACTAAAAAGGCATAAAAAGATGATACTTTTAAACTAAACATGCAAGTAATGAAGATTTGGTGCTAGGATTGAGATTTATACCTTCAAATGACCTTAAAATCACCAAAAGTTTCAGCTTTCCCCCTCTAGTGAGCAGATTTCTTCAAAACACCTCAAAAAGCTCACTTTTCCATCATTTTTTGAAGAAAAAGAGTTGACATGTATAGGGTTTTGTGTATGGATCAAAAAGGAAATGAAAAAGGAGAAGAAAAGATGGAGGAAGAGGGGGTTTCTCTGCTGGAATTTCCAGAATTTCCAAAGTGAGGAGAAGAGAGAGAGAGAAGAGAAAGAAATGGGTCAAAAGTCAATGTCTCACCTAACCACCATGCTTCATTGTTTAATGGGATTTTGAATTATGAAAAAGGGTTTTGTTTAGGTTAAAATGGTGGGGAAATAAGTTAGCAACCATGCACACAAGAATATGGCTAACACTTAAACCTATGTCTCAAAAAGGTCTAAGTGTGCAAGGTGCACACTACAAAGGGAAAAAAATTTCCAAAATGCTAACACTACCAATAATAACTATTAATCATATGAACACCTAAATAAAAACATGCACGACTACTAATTATCACCAAAACAATCAAACGGAAATTTCAAAGTGTTACATTCGCGAAGTTCCTTAATTAAATAACCCTTTCTCTTTTGGCGGTTGCGCCGTTAACACTTTCCTAGACACCCCGTAAACAATATACCGTTAAGCGAGGTTCTAAACACGGTTTATCTTCTCCTAATGAGCGCGAAGTCCTTAGGGCTGACGTCTAGTATTTTTTAATTTACAATGGACAATGCATATGCTTTTGTGATTTTTGGGGTCCTGGGAAGGGTGATGAAATCCCTACCCAATCTGAATTGGTTTCAAGCCCCTTAAGTCCGTATTAAAGAATGCAAAGCGGTAACAAATCAACTGCAAACAATTTTTTATTTGCGGCGCAAAGAATCCTGCACAAGAACAGTTTATTGGAAGGGGGAGAAGAATTTGCGCAAAGAAGGCTGCAGAAAACACAATTCAGGGGAGTTCAGAGGAGTGGGAGAGAGGAGAGAGACTTACAGAGAGATTTTAGGGCCCTGAAGCCACCAAGTGGCCGCGGATCCGCTGCCTAAGCTTGCTTATGCCGTGGAACCGCGGCAATATAGTGGAGTTGGGGCTCCGTTTTTCTGGTGTGAGCTTCTGTTGTTGTCCTCTGCTTGTTTGGATTTTCTGAATTTTTATTTGCTCACTGTACCTGCTCCAGATCTTGACAGTAAACCGTTTGTTCCGTTTTGATCCGTCGCGGTGTAGCCGCGAAATGTGGGTCTATCTTCCCACGTCTTTGGCACTGTACTTGAACTCCGTCTTATCCGACGTCTTTGGCGCCGATCTTGAACTTCGTATTTTCCTGCACACTTGCACAAAAGCTAATCAAAAACAAAAAGATGGTTTTTTACAATGTATATTTTTTTTGTTTTGTTTTTCGGTTATATTCACAAGATAACCCAAAATTACACAAGGAAATAAACTACCGTCTCCCCGGCAACGGCGCCATTTGATTGATAGTGATTCTGCGTGTTCAAGTTTTAGTTTAAATACCGCAATCAAGACGGTTTCGCTTGTAGCTAGCCGGTTGAGTACGGGTCGTCCGCAGGGAGATGGGAATCTTTTTCTATGTGCTTTAACGAGTTAAGTCCAGTTTTTCAGATTTTGTTGTGATTAGTTAAGCGGTAAAATGATATGTAAAGAGAGCTTGTTAGGGTTAGGATTAGGTTAGTTTGAGTTAGGAGTCTCCACATCTTTCGTTGCCCCTCTTAATATCGGTGTTACGGTAATCGGCAACAACGGGGATTAGCACGACTAGGAAGGAACTTGCGAGTATAAGCTAGGCTTTCCAACGCATAAGTTCTTCCTTTTGGTGCTTGTCCGTCCGTTCTTGGCTCTTAGCCATAACCTCCGGTTAATTCAACCACAACCGGTCTCACTACGGAATCACCGCTATCATGTAGGATAGGGTGCCGTAAGGAGCTGATTGTGGTTCAATTAACGGGAGTCGAATTAAGCTGTTGGGCAAGGAAAGAGTGAGAGAGATTTCCTTCTCTCAAACTTCACTTATCCTACCCTAACAAGTATTAAACTACTCACACATCATGATACAGAAAAATAAAACAAAATAAAAGCGGAAGATAGAAAGAAAGAGATTAGAAGATAACGACTAGCTATTTGCGACCTCACCTTGGCGAGGATCGAGCGTAAGCATCATGGTCGTATTAAGGATAAAGAAAAAGAGAGAAGAAAGAAACAACAAGAAATAACAACAACTAGTTAACAAATTAAAATTACAACAATTATAGAAAAAGCAAGACAAGCATGATAATAAAATGATCTTCTTTATTCACCATTCTTCACTCACCAAGCTCATTACAAGTTTTAATGGAGAAGAGATGAGAAGAGAAAGAAGAAATACAACTAAACCTTACAAAAGAGAATACAAGATTATGGACCCTTTCCTTCACAAAGTTCTGGGCTATTTATAGGCTGAGAAATGAAAACCTAGGGCAAAATTCTGTATGTACATACAAAGACCAAAATACCCCCCAAACATCTTTTTCTGTGGCGCCAGAACGGCCGCGGAACCGCGGCCTATACCCCCTTTTGGCCGCGGTTCCGCGGCCATATAGATGAGTTAGGGTGTGGGCTTCATTGTACTTTCCTGGTCTTCTGTCCCCTCTTGTCTGGTACATGTATTTTCTGAAAATACTTCCACATTTCTTCCAGAATTTCTGTTGAGGGAAAGGTGGACTTTTGTCAAGATTTTCTTGAGCTCCGTGTAGATTTCTTGGAACTTGTTGTTGCCATTGAGCCTTGTGCATGAAGGTGACAATCGATTTGCCATTTTGTCTCCAAAACTGGTGTGTGGCAACAGACGGATAAAGAGCGAAGACCCGTGTTTTATCAGTGGTTGGCAGGAACCCGGATTTTGTCGTGTTTTTCCATGGATTTCACCGTTTAGAGCCGAGAACCTGTATCCTGCAATTGACTAGCAAACACGGCTCAAGAGTACCTACCGATAAGCAATGTGATAAAAATTGGGCGGTATGAAAATGCAAAAATCAAATATGAGCACCTCCCCCATGCCAAAATAAAAATTTTGTAATAAATAATTTTGATGTAATTTTTTATGCATAAATGTGAGAAAAATGGGCATAAAGCCAAATTTTTGTAAAATCCATGGCTCATGTGCAAAAGAAATGAGCACATGAGACATAGGATGTGCAAAATGCCATTTTGTAAAGCCCAATGGGCTAAGTGTAAATTTGTAAGCCTTTAAAAGGAAACATGATAATGAAATAAAAAGAATTTTCCATTCCCCTCAAAATTTAGGGTCTGTGCCTCTTCCTTCCTCAAGGTTCTAAAACCTTCTTCCTATTTTGAATTAAATCCAGAGTTTAACTCTTCCTTTTCCAAAAATAAACAGTTTTCACCATCAAACCCTTGAAGGGAAACTCAGATCTTCTATCAGATCTCTAAAGGGGAGATTTTGAATCTCACCCCCCTTTTCCTTCAAGATCTAGCCAACGAAGAGGAGGAAGAAGGAGACCCATCTCCAAAAATCCCATTCCGGGAGGATCTAAGGCTCAAAAGAAGATCCAAAGATCTTTAGGAGTTTAACTCCATTCAAGATCTATTGGAGTTTAATTCCATAAATCAACCACTTTTTAGGAGTTTAACTCTAAATCTATACATGATCCTTGTTAGCAGTTCAACTGCAAAACCCCTTGGGAGTTCAACTCCTGACCCAAGGGCTAAGCCCCTTTCCCGCCGGTGTTTCCAGCGGTCGCGTGCCGTGCACTAGACCCACGGGCGCTTAGCGATCGCGTGCCGCGCACATGACTCGCGAGCACCCAACGGTCACGTGCAGGGCAAGCGACCTGGGTGTTAGTGTATATTCCCTAGGGTCCATTAATGTATCATACTAGCTTGTATATTACTTAATGTAAGCTTGGGATATTAAAAGTTATAATAACAGGCTTGCTAAACATGGTAGTATGCTACTTGGTTTATATCTATCTTAATATGTGTGTACGTATTGATAGAGCCCTTAGGATCTTGCTTGACTACCAGCGTTGTGATGGAAGTTACACTAGTGGGGGCTGGGTAGTCTACAAGCACATCCTTTTTCAGGTCCCTAGTCGTAGGATTATCGAGACAGGGCATCGATACTCCGGAGTAGACTAGTGTGTACGCTTCTCATCCCAGTTTGGGAGATGGTCTGTCCCACAGCCATCAGTACGTCATACTGGAGATAGTATGCAGGTGCTCGTTGGGTTACGGGTACACCGGACATGACTCGCAGGGAACTGTTGGTTGGTATTATACCCATCGTCAGTTAACAGTTCCTAGGTGACATGAGTACAGCATAGTCCGGAGACTTGACACTGCTGCTTCGCCTCGAGTGTGTTCCCACTGTTCTCAGATTGCTACCCTACCATGGCTCAAAGGAGTCATGCAAAAAGGTAGCAGTTAGGTGCAGTCCCGAAGCACTTGGAGGCAGTGGCGGTTAGACAGGATTCGTCTCTCCCGGTATAGGGAGTTGATATCGCGCTGTGTCTGGAGAGCCATTACGCAAAGTCCCTGGCCAGGGCAAGCGAGATTTGATGGTAGGTTTTTCAGTAGTTTCTTAAGGTGTAATAGGCTTCGCTCCGACATGACTTATACCGCTTTTAGGGTCTGACGCTTGCCGCCCCTTAGGCCCGATATGCGATAGTCCTAGACGAACAGACCGGACTGTACGGAGATTGTCACATCAGGATCAGTAGGAGTTCGGATGGGTTTCCTCATCGGCCTTCTTATCGACATCTACCTGGGGACCGTTACGTATAGCTAGTGCCGCTTGCGGTCTATGGTTAAACACACAACCAGCATAGTAGTCGAGTCTTTAGAGTCCCACACAGAGAGTTTCCCTGCTTCGGGCGAAATGATATAGAGGTCGTATGGTTTTACGACAGGGTTTGGACACACACGTGCATTTATGCACGTACGATGTTTGGACAGTTTTTACTAGCGGGCTTTAGTTTAAGCCAGATTCTAGTATCGGATTATTGGATTTATACAGTTTAAAGTATTTCCGTGTTTTCACTGATAGGAGGGGCGTTCTCGTAAATTGTAGAGAAGCTTCTAGAAGGATGATGACATGGAGGCTAAGGTGGCATTTGCATTTATTGGATTAATGAGTCATGGTATGATTCATCCATGGAGTTAATGATGCATTTATGATCTAAATGACTCATGAGATGAATCACTATATGAGTTAATGAAGCATGATGACACATTATTATTTGTTATTCATTTAATAATGTGTTATGCTTCATATATTCACAATGATTTTATTATTCCAAAAGGATTCTCACTCTCACCTTCTCTCTCCTCAAGCTCTCTCTCTTCAAACCCTAACTCTAACCTCTCATGTGTTGAGATCAAGGGTTAGCAAGACTTATTGATCCATAATCCCACTCTATATTCCCTAGGTTGCTTTGATTAGCACTTTGAGTAACCTAGTTATCTTAAGTTAGAGGTCAAGCTTGGAGTAGCAGCTCTTGGGTGGATCTCCTATTACAAAGAGGAGGCCGACGAGGAGGTGGTCATCGAGAAGAAGTAGGACTTGGTTCATTAGGTACAATCTTCTTTCAAAGTAGCTAATCCCTCCTATGATGTTGTTAGTTAAGGTTTGGCAAAGATCCGTAAGTTAGTCGATGTTTGTTTTACCTATTCCGCCTCCCCGCAAATCGTACGGTGTACTACGTCGACTTACAGTGGTATCAGAGACTCGCTAAACAATAACTAACTTGTTAGCAAAGTCGTTAGAAATTCGATCGCGAAACGAACCGGAAAAATCATCATTTTCATACAGTTTCTGTCGATTTTAAAACGGGGTCTAAAAAATTTTTCAGGGACCCTTAAAATTACAAGCAGGGAATTATAAGAATACTGAAGAAATTTGGGTTCCTGACTTGGCCAAACAGCCGCGGAATCGCGGCCGATCCAAGAGATCCGCCGCGGATCCGCGACCGAGTTGAAGCCGAGTCACCCCAAAATTCCCCAGTAACTCTTCTGTGTTAATTTTGGTATTTCTGGGATATTTTGGTTCTGCTCAAGTCTTAGGTGCACAGTGTAGTTTTTGGAGTAGAATCATTTGCGTTTGCTCGATCGAAATTCTACGATGTTTGGCTAATTAGATTATATCTGTGATTTGTATAATGTGTTTGTAAACCTCCCATAACTGCTAGTATGTCGGTTGGCAGGGGGTTGCACATTTCTGTAATGTTATTACTGTTTGTGTTTGTGGACTTGTTGGATTGTCGTGAATGGATAGCCGGGGATGTGAGACGAACGTTTCTTTCATTCAAATGTAATTTGTAAAATGTTGTAATATTCTTTTGCGGGGCACATCCAGGTTGCGGTTGTAGCCACCGTTGTATTATTTCATTTACTGATTTATGCTCCTAGGATAGACCCAAGGTGGGGTGCACAAACTACCGGGTACTTTGAAGTGTTTAGTGGCCTACTCACGTTGTTGAGGGAGACCGCTTCACTTCGGGTACTTGGCGGGTATTTTGCCGTACCCGTTAGGGTCTAGGATGGGTTTTTGGCTATTCATCACGACTGTGAAATCCGTCTTTCTTTGCAGGCTCAAAAGAATGCGGATTCGTAGAAAATCCAATATGTTCATCTGTGATCTGGAATGCCAATTATTGCGTCTGAAGAATTTACAATATCTATATATGATAGCTATTAGACGTCACTTATGTTTTACACCCGCGCTAGCCCAGCCCCCGCTCTGCCGTTAGTTAAGTAACCTAACGGGTGATGACGGGACCCAGTGGCGAATGCGGATAGCATAAGAGGATGTTGTATTTTCGTTGTTTTCTGCAATGATAGGTTAATTGATGGGATGCATTATATTAATGCAAAGAAAATAAACCAAAGTTAAATCGTTGTAACAGTTTAAAAGAAACCACTCGGTTATTTTAAAACAGAGGATATTTTTTAAATTGCGGAGCTTTAACCACTCCTTTTAAAAGCTATAAGGTTCCTTCGGTCGTATCAAGTTCACTACGTTCACGGTTTCGCCAAAACCATTCGTAGCCCTCCGTCATTTCATTTGGGTATTCAGTAGTATTCAAGCTATGTATTTGGCCAAAGTCAAGGCATAGTGTTTGGTAGCTGCTGGGTATTCATTTGTTGCATAGACAGATGAGTTAGTTTGGGGCAGTCGTATTATCATTTGACTAAAGTCAGGGGTATGTACGGATGGGTTCAAATTAACAAGATAATGATGGGTAGAACTTGACATGTGACTTATGACATTTTGACCAAAGCCAAGGTCATAAGAGTATGGGGCAAAAAAAATTTATATCGGGAATTTCTACAGAAACTGAAATTTGCAAAGAGATGCATACAATTTGGAGTTTGATGAATGTTGGTAGGATTCCATCAACATTATCACACGATGATATTTGGATCCCGATCATACTGTGAGTATCCGCTACTCATCAGGAGATTCGTCACTTAACGATCAATGCTATAAACCAAGTAGGTGCCGAGAAAGGTGTCAGCGGGGCTACGCCCCCAGAGAAAAGAGCTTATTTAATTAAGGAACAACGCGAAAGCGTTGGAAAACCTGCCTCGAAGTACCGACACCGGCCTGGCTGAACGGTTAAGCAAGTATTGTACGGTGAGAATAGTCCTGGCTAGTTCTTCCTTTTTGGTTTGAGGAGGGATTCGAGAAACAGTGGGACCCATCCAGTTTAGATAAACTAAAAACCACTCTAAACTTGCAAGAGCATCATGCTAAAGTGTTCCCTCTCTCTCTCTCATTGCAGCGACCTAAAACATGACAGGCCTTAAGTTACTATTAGAGAAAAATATATTGATAGGGCCAAACTATAAAGATTGGCTGCGGAATGTCAAGATGGTTTTGACTTATGAAAAATTGGGGTATGTCCTTACCACTAAGGCACCTGCTGTCCCTGGTCCAAAATCCAGTATTGCGGATAAGGAAATCCACAAGACCTGGGAGTTAGATTGCGCGAAGGCCAAGTGCATCGTGCTTGCCTCTATGAATAATGAACATTAGAGGAGGCACGAAGATATGGATCTTGAATCCATATTTCTCCATACAAAGGATCTGTATGGGGAGCAATCTCATATAGCAAGATACGAGACCTCGAAGAACTTGTTTCAGTCGAGGTTGGCCGTCGGATCGTCTGTAGGAGAACATGTCCTAAAGATGATTGGCTATATAGAAGAGCTCGCAGACCTCGGGACGACTTTGGAGAATGAGCTCTATACAGACTTGATTCTCCAGTCCCTTCCTTCCACCTACGCCCAGTTTATTCTGAATTTCAACATTCAAAGAAAAGAAGTTGAACTTCCAGAACTCCTTAACATGTTGAGGAGTGCAGAGGGCATCTTGCAGAAGGCAAGGGAAACACCCGCTATGTTTGTTCGCGGTGCTTCTTCTTCCGGGTGCAAGGCTAGGGCCAAAGGAAGGAAGATGAAGGCCGCTACCAAACTAAGAGGTGGTGTTAGTAAGGTGGGAGCTAAGGGAAAGACAAAGATTGCAGTGCCAGTAGTGGCAAAGGACGAGTGCTTCCACTGTCGTAGAAAAGGCCATTGGAAGAAAGATTGCAAAGCTTGGAATGCCAAGAACCAGGAACCGAAGCAAGCTGTGGCTTCGACTTCAGCTGTGTTTGTAATTGAAAAATGTCTGGCAATCAACTCTACTACCTGGTTATTAGTTACCGGACCAGGATCTCATATATGCAATTCATTGCAGGCACTGAGATACCGTAGAGAGCTGAAGGTTGGTGATATGACCCTCCAGGTTGCCAACGGAGCTAGCGTGGGTGCTGGGTCCATAGGGGATTATCACCTAGGATTGACGAGTGGACATATTTTGGTTTTGCATAACTGCTTTTGTGTACCCAGTTTAACGTGTAATATCATATCGTTTTCGTTCTTATCAAAAGAAGGTTATGATTTCACGTTTGTAAGCGATGTTGTTAACATCCACCTTAATCATGGTTTGATTGGGTCCGGTATACTAGATAACGGTATATATGTCTTAAACCAATTACAGATTTTCAATGTCCAGAACACACTAAAAAGAAAGTCTCCAGATTTAAATAAGACTTTCTTATGGCATTGTAGACCGGGTCACATCAATGAGACAAGGTTAACTAAGTTACATAAAGAAGGATATTTGGATTCGTTCGAATATCAAACTTATGCAACTTATCAATCATGTCTCAAAGGAAAGATGACAAAGACTCCATTCACTGGACATGGAGTAAGAGAGAGCAAGCTCTTAGGACTCAAACACAGCGATGTATGTGGTCCAATGTCTACACATGCAAGAGGTGGTTTTTCCTATTTCATTACTTTTATGGATGATTACTCTAGGTACGGATTCATTTTTTTGATGAAACATAAATCCGAGGCTTTTGAGAAATTCCAAGAGTATAAGAATGAAGTAGAAAACCAAACCGGCAAAAGTATCAAGACACTGAGATCTGATCGAGGTGGTGAATACTTAAGTGCCGAGTTCCTAGGTTACCTAAAAGGGAAAGGAATTCTCTCTCAGCTTACTCCTCCATACACTCCACAGCATAACGGTGTATCGGAGAGACGGAATCGAACCCTATTGGATATGGTACGTTCCATGATGAGTAATGCTGAGTTACCGCGATCTTTTTGGGGTTATGCGCTAGAATCAGCGGCATATCTTTTGAACAGGGCTCCTACCAAGACTGTGCCTACCATTCCATATCAAATGTGGAGCGGGAAGAAACCCTATCATCAGCATCTGAAGATATGGGGATATCCCGCTTTTGTTAAAAAGCAGCATGTGGACAAACTCGAGGCACGATCAGTACAGTGTAAGTTTGTGGGATATCTAAAGAACTCCAAGGGGTATTTCTTCTATTACGCAGAGGAACAAAAGGTTTTTGTTTCTCGTCATGCCCATTTTCTAGAACAGCAGGTTTTAGAAAAGGAAACAAGTGGGAGCGAAATAGAACTGGAAGAAATTCCAGAACCACAAACTACTACTGAAAATTTTGTAGAACCAGTAGTTCAAGAAGAACAGGACATTCCCGCACCCCTCCGCAGGAGTAGTAGGTCGTCTCATCGCCTGAGAGATACTACGGTTTTCTCATAGATGGGGATAGAGAGGATTGCATCATTGATGATGATGAACCTACTAGCTTCCAGCAGGCCATCCAGAGCGGCGACTCGGTACGATGGCTAGATGCAATGCGGACCGAGATGGAGTCCATGTACACCAACAAAGTATGGACTTTGGACTTTGCTCCAGATGGGGTAAAACCCATAGGATGCAAATGGATCTTCAAGAAAAAGATTGGTGTAGATGGACAGGTGGAAACCTATAAGGCTAGACTTGTTGCAAAGGGTTTTTGTCAAAAACCTGGTTTGGACTATGACGAAACTTTTTCTCCAGTGGCTATGCTCAAATCCATTCAGGTCTTTCTTGATATTGCCGCCTTCCATGATTATGAGATCTGGCAGATGGACGTAAAGACGGCTTTTCTAAATGGTAATTTGGAAGAGTGCGTCTATATGGATCAGCCGGAAGGCTTCAATCAGAGTGGGAGCAACGGGAAAGTGTGCAAGTTGCTTAAGTCCATTTATGGACTAAAGCAGGCATCGCGGAGTTGGAACATCTGTTTTGATGAAACGGTCAAAGAATATTACTTTATCAAAAATCCAGATGAACCATGTATATATAGTAAAATTATAGCACGAACTGTCGTATTCCTCGTCTTGTACGTGGATGACATTTTATTGATAGGAAATGACATTCCTATGCTACAATCTGTCAAAAGATTCTTATCACACAGGTTCTCCATGAAAGACCTGGGTGATGCCTCTTACATTTTGGGGATCCGGATCTATCGTGATAGATCCAAGAGGATGTTGGGACAATCGCAGTCCAGGTATATCAACACTATACTGAAAAGATTCAGTATGGAAGATTCTAAGCGCGGTAATTTACCGGCTTGTGATCGCACGCTTTTGGCGTGTCGGATGTTCAAAGAATTTAAGTGTAACCGCGATCAGGACGGTGTCGCTTTGCAGCTAGCCGGTGAGCACGGGTCGGTCCACAGGGAGATGGTGTTATTTCACCTTCTTGTCTTAGACGAGTCAATAAAGAATCTTGTATGTTTGTTTGATCTAACCTATGTGTATATCTGCAAGTATAGAGTTGTTAAGAAAATACGAGATTGTAAGCTAAGAAATCCGTACTCAAAAACCTTTGAGCCGAGTCTTGACCAATTGAAGCTAAGCAATCGGCAACAACGTGGATTAGGGGATTTAAGCGCGGTATTCGTGGAATCCGGCTTATTTACCCTTGTCCTTCCGTTCTTGTCTCTTGCCTTCGCCTCCGGCCAAACCGAACGCAACCGGTCGTGGTTAGAAATCACCGTTACCTTGTCAGGGTAGGGTGTCTAACGGAGCGCTTGCGTATGGTTTGGGCGAAGTTCAAATGGAAAATAACGGGAAAAGGAATTGGCAAAGAAATGTTAACTTATAAAACCGTATTAATTCTCAACAATAACAATAATTACAACATTCACAATATAAACAAAAGAGAACAAAAAGAAAAGAACAAAGAAAAGAAAAGAGACAAGTAATTAAAGTGCATGAATAAAATTGCATGAAATAAAATGCAAGTAATAAAAAGACAAGTAATAAAAAGCGGGTAATAAAAAGAATACGGAACTAGGACCCAAGCCAAGCATGTGCTCAATAGCCAACCCTTAAACTTGCAAGCTCAATGAAGAACTTGCAAGATCAAGGGAAGGGTAGAAAGCGCATATGAAGTGAAGTGCTAGCCCGTGAGAAAATACAACCCTTGAGATCAATAACTAACTCTTAACCATTCAACCTCAATGAAGAGATTGAATGAGCAAGAGAAAGCAGAAATCTCAAGGGGGAGCAAACTAACAAGAAAGATAAAACAACCTCATCTTCATTAACATCCACTCAAAAGCTCTCACTACAATTTTATGGAGGAATGAAGAAGAAGAAGAAAGAAACTAACAAAAATGAGGCTAAAACAAAACTCAAAAATTGCTCCCTTGGTTAAGATCACATCTGCTGTATTTATAGGCAGGGAAAATGAATTCTAGGGCAACCAGCAGACCAGAGATGAAATCCCCAAAATAACCCCAAAAGCTGCTGCAGAGAGGGGCCCATACTGCCGCGCATGCGCGGCCAAACCCCTTCTTTGGCCGCGCATGCGCGGCCGTACTGTTGAATTGGGCAGTGGGCTTTTGTCAGAATCCCTGGTTTTCTGTTTCCTGTTGTATAGTACATGTAGTTTCTGATAATCTTTCCAGAATATCTTCAGAATTCCTAGTTCAAAATTGCATTATCTTTTTCCCTTTTGACTTCTATCTCCCTCGAGCTCCGTGCACCCATTGATTCTTGTGCAGCCCCTCTTGTGCTTTGTGCTTGGCCGAGACACGAATGACCGCTGTCATACGTCTTGTCCCAGGAACCGGTACGCAGCACCGGACGGATATGGATGACCGGAACCCGGCTTTTATCTGTTGTCAACAGATGTTCCGTATTTTGCCGTAACTGTGGAGACTTCGTCTTGATTTGCAATATTCGGACTGGAAACCTGTATTCTGTAAACATGTAACAAACACGGATAAGCAGCACCCACCTATAAACACACGAGCGTAAGAATGGGCGGTATAAAATGCAGTATTCTGGTATGAACAAATACCCCCAAACTTAACTTTTGCTCGTCCCGAGCAAAACCAATTATTCACAAAAATAAAATGATAACCGCACTTTCGCAGGGAACGCGATTGCACTGAGCATGTGCAACAAGCCGTTAAACCTCTAGGTGTCCCTAGTAGGAGGAGTGTTGTCTCCTGAGGGTTTTCAGCGGATTACACCCACAAAATCCCGTCAAGCTAGTTTGTAAAAATGACTAAGATTCAAACCCTAAAGTTTTGTTTAAGAAAATAACAATTCTATAATCCTAGGTCTAGACTATCGAACCTTTAGTTTTCACACCTCGCTTCTTATTTAACTACAGGTTTTATATGTCTTTACGTGTAGTGCAAATAGTGTCGTTAAGTTCCCGAAAGGTCGATTAAAGTCATCATGTCGCACAATAAAGCCCAGATAACAATTTTAAAAGGATCACATAAGTTTTATAGAGAGTTAAGCATTTTTCAAGTTTCGTTTTCCAGTAAGGTTTCAACTTCAGAATTTCTATCTTCCCTAACAGGAAACTAGGTCTTATTTTTCACTCCACCTTTTTCTTGTTTTCATTTCATACACACCTCTGTGAACGTGCAATAGTCTTTATCAAAGAGTAAAACCTTCATATCTCCGTTAAAATTTTTTTTAAAAGCCTGTCTTTTATCAAGATTATTCTCACACAAAGAACCGTTAGGAATTTTAACTCGGAGAGAACACTTGCTTGACTTTGTTTTAACCTGGACTTTCTAGGCTTCTTAGCGAGCTTTGGGCCAATGCACCCAAACCAGTTGGTTTTAGGGCATTAGGTGTAGAAACACCCCAGCGGACTTAATTACTCAAGTTAACTAGGTCCAAAAACAAAAGACAGTTTGGCGTGAAAAACATGATGATTCAATACGAACGGAGATATAACCGGTAGTTCAATTATTTTTTGGATAAAAGACGTGTTTAGTGGGTTCGGTGTGTAATCATTCCAATCAAGTTTCAGATGGGTTATTTTTCAGACTTAGTTCCAATTAAGGCATCAATAACATTCCTTCATATTCACTTACTTCATAAACTATTCTTGATATATTACTTATTTCAGAACAAACCTATTTGATCCTCAGAAAATCATTTATCTATTTAAAAGTTTTTTTTTAACATAAAAGACTTGTCATCTAATTTCCAAGACTCACAACACGTGTAGTGTAATGTAAAGACGTATATCAGCTATAGTTAACTTCAAAGGAGAGTTATCTTTCAGGTTTTCAAAATCCAAACATAGGATTTAGTTATTCCTATCTTTTCAAACAAAAACCGTCGAATGTTGAATCAGAGTTCTTCCACAAGCTAACTTGACAAAAAGTTTTTATCTTTTTTAGAAAATTTTTAAATTTTTATGGGTTTTTAAATAAGGTATGCAAATGCAAAATATACATATGAATGCGAAGGAAGAAAGCTTACCAAGCACACCCCCAAACTTAAACTTGACAGTGCCCTCACTGTCAGGCTATACCAAGAGGGTCAAAATTGCCGGTGCTTCCTTAAAAAAACAAATTATATACAAAACAAAAAGAAAAACAAAAAATATATACAAAAAAGATGTCCCCCCCAAACTTAAGTAAAACAGTGTTTCCACTGTTAAGCGATGAAGTTCAGGATTAGGGGGGAAAGAACAATATCAAACTATACAAGGCCTTACACAGGCCAAAAGTTAGCACCAACCATTCAAAGATCTTATCTCTGTAAAGCGGTGGCTGGTGAAAGAAGGCGTAGGGAAAAGAAATGGAGACTACGCGAGACCGCTTGTGGAGAGAAGTGGAATGCGGTCTCGGTAGATGAGAAGAAGAAGAATGGCGGAAGGGGAAGAGAAGTGGAATACGAACTTGAGGGTGCAAATGGAGTGAATAGATTAGCACAATTTGTGATGAGCGATGTGTAAAAAGCGATTGTGCTAATCTATTAACTCGTCGAAAGATGGGGTCAAATCCCTCAAGGTTCGTGAGAAACCATGGGTACGCCGAACTTGGTAAACCAGACAAATGAAACGTAAGTGATACGGGTTCTTGCAAGGTCGGAACGATGGAAAGGATAGAGGGAAGTGGTTGAGGAAGGTTATCGGTTAAAGGTGCAGGAGGGTGTACACAGTCGGTGGAAGGAATAGGATGAATTGGAAAATCCGACTCATCAATTAAAACTGGTTCATCCTCAAAACTATCCTCAATGTTCTCCTCAAAAATTAGTACATCCATGCACTTTTCTTCAAAATCCAGACGCATATGAAGTTCGGGAAAAACAGTTAAAGACTCGGGATGATGATTTGAAGAGACAAACTTAGCCAAATCTATGGGTTCATCATCCAAAATGTTCCCAGCGTCAATATCCTTGATCAAGTGAAAATCTATATTCTCTGACACCTCAACCAAAGCATGGATATTAATCAATTCAGGTTCTAAGATGGAGGTGTAAAGGTCAAAAGGTTTAGGATCGGTTTCACTAGGAAGGGACCCTTCACACTCGGGCAAATCAAACACTACGAAGTCGCACAACTCATTCAACATTCTATCTTCAACTGATAGTTCATTTGGGACATTTGATAGACGTTCAAAGCAGGAGTTGTGGGATTCAATTTGGGACGGGTAGGTTTGATTTGGAAGGGGGTACATCTCACTCTCTCCACTCAAATTCACAGCCTGTCCTACCGCCTCTTCATACATTGAAAAATTTGGAGCTAGTTGAAAACTAGCTACCGGATCACTAGGTTGTATGAGGGCGGCCATGGACGCATTCAAATCCATCATTTGTTGGCTTGACGCTACCCTAAAATCTTCCAACGATTGTTCTAAACTAGACATTGGTTGTGAGGGGGTTTCAGTAAAAGATTCAAAGTTGTTTGGATACTGAAAACTCCCAAAAGGCTGTTCTGATGCAATGTCTAGGGAAGGTGCAAAATTAGGGTAGGATTGGTAGGAGTTGAATGGCTGGACAGGAGTGGGATCAACATTGGGATAAGAAGGTGAATGGAATTGTTGATCCCAAGAATTTGAAGTGGTGAAAGGAGTGAAAGATCGGCTACGAGATTGTTCAATATGTTCAGCAAGAGACATTGGTCTTGGGGTTATAACTGGATTTTCGAAAGGTGTATCAACGCAAGAAGGGGTGAATGTTTGAAACGGTTGATACGAAGTGGATTGCGGGGTCCAGTTGTTCGTCCTAGACGCGTCTATCCGATCTTTCAATGAAATTTTTGGCATGGATGGGTCGTTCGAAGTTCGACTAAAACAAGAACCGTAGGATGTAATGTCTGGTTGTGGGTACCAAAGTTCGGCAAGAGTTTTGCGAGGTGGAGTACCCATGATATGAAGAGAGAAGGAGAAAGGTAGAGAAAAAGGAGGGAAAAAAGAATGTGATTTTTTTTTTAATTTTTTTAATTTTTTATATATATATTAACAAAAGAATGAAATATACAAAAAAGAATATGGACAAAAATAATCACGACACAAAACTACCACACACCTAATCGTTCTAGGGTTCACCTAGGTCAACTAGACCTGCTCAAGAACTTGATTGTCGAAATTAAACTGTGTCGAGAAACAGACTCACGATACACTGATCACGAGGCCAGGTAAGTGCAGAGATAAGGGGAGGTTTTCCAACGCTTTCGCGAAGTTCCTTAATTAAATAACCCTTTCTCTTTTGGTGGTTTCGCCGTTAACACTTTCCTAGACACCCCGTAAACAATATACCGTTAAGCAAGCTTCTAAATACAGTTAACTTCTCCTAATGAGCGCGAAGTCCTTAAAGCTTAAAGTCTAGTTTCTTTTAAATTTGTGTGGGTAAACGTTATGCTCAAGTTCGTGATTTGTGGGCCACGGAAAAGGTGATGAAATCCTTTACCGTATGTTGTGGGGTTCGCTTGCCCTTAAGTCCGTATTAATTGATGCAATGCGCAATTCAAAAAAATTCTATAAAGAATCAAACAATCGTTTTTTTATTTTAAGCGCGGCGCTGCAACAAATACGGGTTAGTTAATTTTGGCGTTTGCTAGCGAACTTGCAAAGAATCCTGCAAAAGAATAGTCTATTGGAAGCGTCGGATTTGAGAAGAAGGTGTTAGTAAAGTACGTACCGTTAAGTTTTGGGTTAAGAAACCCCCGTTGAATCGAGTCCGGTAAGCTTGAAAGGTTCGCTTGCGCGGGTCAAACTACCCGGATCTTTGGCACTGTACTCCGTAATCACCTTAACTTTGAATGTACACTTTGCTCCCACAATTGCAGTTTGCAAACTTGCAAAAATCTGCACACTTGCCCACAAAAATATTGTCCAAAAAAAACAAAAAGAATATTTTTTTTATATATATATACAAAAAGAATATTAACCCGAATAACAAGAAAGAAAATACGCTACCGTCTCCCCGGCAACGGCGCCATTTGATTGCACGCTTTTGGCGTGTCGGATGTTCAAAGAATTTAAGTGTAACCGCGATCAGGACGGTGTCGCTTTGCAGCTAGCCGGTGAGCACGGGTCGGTCCACAGGGAGATGGTGTTATTTCACCTTCTTGTCTTAGACGAGTCAATAAAGAATCTTGTATGTTTGTTTGATCTAACCTATGTGTATATCTGCAAGTATAGAGTTGTTAAGAAAATACGAGATTGTAAGCTAAGAAATCCGTACTCAAAAACCTTTGAGCCGAGTCTTGACCAATTGAAGCTAAGCAATCGGCAACAACGTGGATTAGGGGATTTAAGCGCGGTATTCGTGGAATCCGGCTTATTTACCCTTGTCCTTCCGTTCTTGTCTCTTGCCTTCGCCTCCGGCCAAACCGAACGCAACCGGTCGTGGTTAGAAATCACCGTTACCTTGTCAGGGTAGGGTGTCTAACGGAGCGCTTGCGTATGGTTTGGGCGAAGTTCAAATGGAAAATAACGGGAAAAGGAATTGGCAAAGAAATGTTAACTTATAAAACCGTATTAATTCTCAACAATAACAATAATTACAACATTCACAATATAAACAAAAGAGAACAAAAAGAAAAGAACAAAGAAAAGAAAAGAGACAAGTAATTAAAGTGCATGAATAAAATTGCATGAAATAAAATGCAAGTAATAAAAAGACAAGTAATAAAAAGCAGGTAATAAAAAGAATACTGAACTAGGACCCAAGCCAAGCATGTGCTCAATAGCCAACCCTTAAACTTGCAAGCTCAATGAAGAACTTGCAAGATCAAGGGAAGGGTAGAAAGCGCATGTGAAGTGAAGTGCTAGCCCGTGAGAAAATACGACCCTTGAGATCAATAACTAACTCTTAACCATTCAACCTCAATGAAGAGATTGAATGAGCAAGAGAAAGCAGAAATCTCAAGGGGGAGCAAACTAACAAGAAAGATAAAACAACCTCATCTTCATTAACATCCACTCAAAAGCTCTCACTACAATTTTATGGAGGAATGAAGAAGAAGAAGAAAGAAACTAACAAAAATGAGGCTAAAACAAAACTCAAAAATTGCTCCCTTGGTTAAGCTCACATCTGCTGTATTTATAGGCAGGGAAAATGAATTCTAGGGCAACCAGCAGACCAGAGATGAAATCCCCAAAATAACCCCAAAAGCTGCTGCAGAGAGGGGCCCATACTGCCGCGCATGCGCGGCCAAACCCCTTCTTTGGCCGCGCATGCGCGGCCGTACTGTTGAATTGGGCAGAGGGCTTTTGTCAGAATCCCTGGTTTTCTGTTTCCTGTTGTATAGTACATGTAGTTTCTGATAATCTTTCCAGAATATCTTCAGAATTCCTAGTTCAAGATTGCATTATCTTTTTCCCTTTTGACTTCTATCTCCCTCGAGCTCCGTGCACCCATTGATTCTTGTGCAGCCCCTCTTGTACTTTGTGCTTGGCCGAGACACGAATGACCGCTGTCATACGTCTTGTCCCAGGAACCGGTACGCAGCACTGGACGGATATGGATGACCGGAACCCGGCTTTTATCTGTTGTCAACAGATGTTCCGTATTTTGCCGTAACTGTGGAGACTTCGTCTTGATTTGAAATATTCGGACTGGAAACCTGTATTCTGTAAACATGTAACAAACACGGATAAGCAGCACCTACCTATAAACACACTAGCGTAAGAATGGGCGGTATAAAATGCAGTATTCTGGTATGAACAGCTTGTTACGGAATCACCCTATCCAAAGAGATGTCTCCCAAGACTGATTTGGAAAGGGATCGCATGTCAGTTATACCCTATGCTTCTGCGGTAGGCTCTATAATGTATGCGATGTTGTGCACCGGACCAGATGTAGCTTACGCACTGAGCGTGGTAAGCAGATATCAGTCAGACCCAGGGGAGAAGCACTGGATAGCAGTAAAGAACATTCTCAAGTACCTGAGAAGAACTAAGGAGATGTTCTTGGTTTACAGCGGAAAAGACCACAAGATAGAGGCCTTTGCTGATTCCAGCTTCCAGAGTGACAAGGATGACTCCAAGTCCATGTCAGGTTATGTCTTTACCCTCAATGGAGGGGCGGTGTGCTGGAAGAGTTCCAAGCAGGACACCGTTGCTGACTCGACGATGGAAGCGGAGTATATTGCTCCTTGCGATGCCGCAAAAGAAGCGGTCTGGATGAAGAAGTTCCAAACAGAACTTCAGGTGGTTCCTACCATTGTTGATCCAATACCGCTGTATTGCGACAACAACGGAGCTATAGCTTTAGCGAAGGAACCCAGGTCCTATCAGAAGTCCAGACACATCTTAAGGCGGTATCACCTGATCAGGAAGATTATAGATCGCCGGGAGATCGGGGTCCGAAGAGTTGCTACAGAGAAGAACACTGCTGATCCATTCACAAAGGCTTTACCTCAGATTCAGTTCGAGAGGCTACTCGAGATGATCGGTCTTCGATATGCGAGTACATGGCCCTAGTGCAAGTGGGAGATTGTTAGTCTATATGCCCTAGGGGCCATTATTGTATCATACTAGCTTGTATATTACTTAATGGAAGCTTGGGATATTCACAGTTATAATAACAGTCTTGCTAAACATGGTAGTATGCTACTTGGTTTATATATATCTTAATATGTGTGTACGTATTGATAGAGCCCTTAAGATCTTGCTTGACTACCAGTGTTGTGATGGCAGCCACACTAGTGGGGGCTGGGTAATCTATAAGCACATCCATTTTCAGGTCCCTAGTCATAGGATTATCGAGACAGGGCATCGATACTCCGGAGTAGACTAGTGTGTACGCTTCTCATCCCAGTTGGGGAGATGGTCTGTCTCACATCCATCAGTACGTCGTACTGGAGATAGTATAGAGGTGCTCGTTGGGTTACGGGTACACCGGATAGGACTCGCAGGGAACTGTTGGTTGGTATTATACCCGTCGTCAGTTAACAGTTCCCAGGTGACATGAGTACAGCATAGTCCATAGAGTTGACACTTTTGCTTCGCCTCGATTGTGTTCCCACTGTTCTTAGATTGCTACCCTACCATGGCTCAAAGGAGTCGTACAAACAGGTAGCAGTTGGGTGTAGTCCCGAAGCACTTGGAGGCAGTGGCGGTTAGACAGGATTCGTCTCTCCCGGTATTGGGAGTTGATATCGCGCTGTGTCTGGAGAGCCATTAAGCAAAGTCCCTGGCCAGGGCAAGCGAGATTTACTGGTAAGTTTTACTTCGCTCCGACACGACTTATACCGATTTTAGGGGACTGACGCTTGCCGCCCCCTAGGCCCGATATGCGATAGTACTAAATGAACAGACCGGACTGTATGGAGATTGTCACATCAGGCTCAGTAGGAGTTCGGATGGGTTTCCTCATCGGCCTTCTTATCGACATCTACCTGGTGACCGTTACGTACAGCTAGTGCCGCTTGCGGTCTGTGGTTAAACCCACTGCCAGCGTAGTAGTCGAGTCTTTAGAGTCCCACACAGAGAGTTTTCCTGCTTCGGGCGAAACGATATAGAGGTCGTATGGTTTTACGACAGGGTTCGGACACGCACGTGCATTTATGCACGTACGATGTTCGGACAGTTTTTACAAGAGGGCTTTGGTTTATGCCAGATTCTAGTATAAGATTATTGGATTTATACAGTCTAAAGTATTTCCATGTTTTCACGGATAGGAGGGGCGTTCTCCTAAATTGTCGAGAAGCTTCTAGAAGGATGATGACATGGAGGCTGAGGTGGTATTTGCATTTATTGGATTAATGAGTCATGGTGTGATTCATCCATAGAGTTAATGATGTATTTATGATCTAAATGACACATGAGATGAATCACTATGTGAGTTAATGAAGCATGATGACATATTATTACTTGTTATTCATTTAATAATGTGTTATGCTTCATATATTCACAATGATTTCATTATTCCAAAAGGATTCTCACTCTCACCTTCTCTCTCCTCAAGCTCTCTCTCATCAAACCCTAACCCTAACCTCTCATGTGTTGAGATCAAGGGTTAGCAAGACTTATTGATCCATAATCCCAATCTATATTCCCTAGGTTGCTTTGATTAGCATTTTGAGTAACCTAGTTACCTCAAGTCAGAGGTCAAGCTTCGAGTAGTAGCTCTCGGGTGGATCTTCTATTACAAAGAGGAGGCCGACGAGGAGGTGGTCATCGAGAAGAAGGACTTGGTTCATTAGGTATAATCTTCTTTCATAGTAGCTAATCCCTCCTATGATGTTGTTAGTTAAGGTTTGGCAAAGATCCATAAGTTAGTCGATGTTTGTTTTAAACAAAATGAATGTTTTACCTATTCCGCCTCCCCGCAAATCGTGGGGTGTACTACGTCGACTTACACTGCGGGCGCTAAGCGCCCAGATGTGCCTCATGTGACCCGCAGGCGCTCAGCGCCAAGCGGTCACATGCAGCTCACGTGACCCGCTGGCATCCAGCGGTCGCGTGCTGTGCATGTGACCCGCTCAGTACCCAGCGGTCGCGCACAGCTCACTTGATCCGCTGGCGCCCAGCGGCCGCATGCTGCGGACGTGACCCGATTGCGCCCAGCGGTCGCGTGCTGCGCACGTGACCCCGGGGCACCCACATAACCAGTGGGCGCCCAACGCCCATGCGCCGGACATGTGACCCGCGGGCGCCCAGTGCCCACGCGCCGGGCATGTGACCCGCGGGCGCCCAGCGCCCATGCGCCATGCACGCGTTTTTAGGACGCTCCGCACCCCTCATTTTTCATGCACTCTACACCAAAACACGTCCCTCAGATTGCAGGACCCCCGTAAACTCTTCGGGGCCCCCGATATATCTAAAACCCTTCCAAAACACAACACACGCACATTGCATATTAAGTTCGCATGACCAGTCCGACCCATCAATCAGAGGTTCTCTCGCTCCAAAGGCGAGGGATAATTAACGGCAGCTTAGTCCGCGGCTGCCGGAGATTCGGATCCACACAATCAATAAACCCCCGCCTGCCCTAGGCAAGGAGAATCTGTTAGTATGCCTGACAAGCGCGCGTGTATTCCCATCTCAATGGGGTGACGAAAAACACCCTACAGATTTTGGCTCGTCCGGTGGGACCAACCGCTCCTCCTATATTTCGGGTTAAACGTTCATGCGAGCTCAATCAACATACATATCGATTGCCTGTACTAAAATAATGTTTCTATTTGCAGGTTAATAATTTTCAATTGCAATCTTCGGACACAGCAAAATGTCACCAAGGACAAGCTCAGCTCTCAACACGGGTCCCATCTCCTACATGATGAAGATGGATGCCAGGACGGTCCTCCCGGCCAGTCTCGGACGACAGTGGGAGGAGCCGCCGCTACCATTTGGCTCTATTCTGTTCGTTCCAGCTAATGCCATCCCAGCTCCTCAAGCTTCGGTAACAGACAGACCGGCCTTGAACGGCAGGAGGCCAAATGTGGTGATCTCGAGGGCACCACTACCCAAGCGCAAGTCGGTGTTTGAATGAATTTCCTTGTCCCCAGCCGGGGGTAAGGCCATCAACACCAACAAACTAATAAGGCATCTCGGGCAAGCTCCAGCAGCGCCACTGATGACTGCTCTGTTAGTTATATGTATGCCCTAGAGGCCATTACTGTACATAGGATGTATATTGTAGTGGATGCTGGGACATGTATAAGTAGGACTTTCTTGCTCGACATGATAGTACGCTATCTGGTTGCTCTTTATCTTAACATGTATACTTTCTGTCTCTCTGTTACATGTTGATAAAGCCCTTAGGATGTGTACTCGACTTCCAGGACTATGATGTAGATCATACTAGTGGGGCCTGGGTAGTCCATGAGTACGTCCTTCTATGTTCCTAGTCGTGGGAATATCGAGACGGGGCATCGATATTCCAGAGTAGACTAGCGTATATCTCCTCGACCCATGTGATGGGCGATGGATGATCCCATATCCATTGGTGTTTGACATCAAAGATGGTATGCAGGTGCTCAATGGTGACTGGGTACACTGAACGGACTCGCCGAGAACTCCCAGATGGTATTATACCTCACGTCAGATGGTAGTTCTCTGGTGACACTGGTACAGCTTAGTCTGTTGACCCGAGATCATCATAGAGTCTTGTGTGTCTCCCACTGTGCTTTGATTTCCACCCTACCACGGATCTACCGAGTCGTGCAAACAGGTGGTTTTTGGGTACAGTCCCGATTCACATGGAGGCAATGAGCGATAGGAGGGGATTCGTCTCTCCCGGTATTGGGGGTTGATGTTGCGCTATGGTCAACTGGCCATAACTGGAAATCCCTGGCCAGGGTTGCAGTGATATACTGGTAAGAGTTATCAGTAGTTTCACGCTATGTTATGGACCTTACATCGGCATGACTTATCAAGCTACTGGGGTCTGACGTTTACCACCCCTAGGCGAGATATGCGACATATCAGACGAACAGACCGGACTGTACGGTAAGTGTTGCTGGTTGGATTCATAGGATTGTGAGCGGGCTTCCTCGTTGATCTTCTGATCGCTCAATACTCGGGTGGCCGTTACGTTTAGCAGACCGCTTGCGGCTTGTGGGTGTTTGATATGATCATCACCTGCTGCCGGCGTATTGACGTGTCTTTAGAGTCCTACACAGAGGTTTCCTGGCTCAAGCGAAACGAAATAAGAGCGCATATGAGATATGTGCGGGACCGAGAATAATACCAGTATGTGATACTGTATTCTATTCTCGTGATTTGTATCATTGGACGGTTATATAAGATATAGCCGGGTTACCGAATCAAGTGTTGATTCGATACATTGATACACTTGATATTAGTCGGTTATATGCAGTATGACCGGATCATTAAATCAAGTGTTGATTTAATGATTTAATGTATAATTATATATTTGATATATTACTTTACATTAACTAGTATTGGTTCACTTAAGATTTGTTTTCTCACTAGTTTGTGCATAAGTGTATATATGATATATATTTGTGTACATATGTTTGTATCATGTTTGATGATACATACAAGTTGTGTGTATGAGAATTATATCAAGATTAAGTTTAAGATTAGGGTATTGTTTTATCAAGAGAATTAACAAAAGAAATGAACTTGGTCAAAGTTGTCTAGCTTGAAGAAGCTTGGAGAAACCTTGACAAAGTCCACTCTTTTGTCATTTCTTTTGATAATTCTTTAACCTAACCTTTAACCTAATACCTTGGTCAATTCTCTACACAAGTTAAGCATGAGGGCTTAACTTAACCATGGTACCATAATTAAAAGGATAAGTCTCATTCTTATTTCATTTTCCTTTTAATTCTTTCTTCTTCTTCATCTTCATTAAGCTTCATGAACGCTTTCTAGCTCCAATGGTGCCATGAGAAAAAGAGTGAGAAATCCAATTCTAAAGTGAACCCACTTCCTATTTCTTCATCCTCTACCACTTTCCATGTAGTAGAGTGTGTTATCTTCACAAGTTTTATGACCAAGTGAAGATGGAGCTTGATCTTGAGTTGCCTCGACGTAGATCATCTTCGGCATCGAAGTCGACGACCTAGCCCGTCCATTTCTCCGATGAAACCGACGCTAGAATTCGGGATCCGATGATCGCAACAGAGGGACGTCATCACGGAGCTAAAGAGGTGGAGGACCAGATCTACAACGGTTGTAGTCACTTTCACTTTCTAGTAAAGTTGTTTACTTGTATGTTTTTCGCCTTACCTCTAGTTAACGATCTAGTTTAGGGTTCTTTGGCACATAGAAAAATTTGAATTGGACATGTTTGATCAGTTGTAGAACCACATGTGTGTGCCTAGGAACCCTACAGTTGTATCAGAGCCTAACTAGAGCATTAGGCGAAGTGTAGACGATGTTAGAAGTCCGATCGAACCCGAAACCCTAATCCAAAACCCTTCTCTGTACAATTTTTCAAAACTGCGCTTTTTGTGAATTAAAAATATGCAGAAAAATCAGCAGGGTTTTCTAAGAAATACTGTGCAACATGTGCGACTGAATCGATCAAGGCGCCGCGGAACCGCGGCAAGAGCATGGCTCGTGCGGCTGTTCCGCGGCCGTACGATCACTTTGTTCATTACTTTTTGCACAGTAATTTCTTTCTTTTCTTGCTGTGTTTTCTGCGAATTTTTAATGTTTACTCAAGAGTTGAGTTTTCTGGGTTGTATTGCTAGTTCATAGATTCGATCGGATTGTCTAATTTTGTCTATGTGTTTTTCCTGATAATTTAGAATATGTTAAAAAGTTCGACCGGATATAAATACCCAATTTTTCCCCTGCTGGAAAATTTCCAAGTGTTGGATTTTTCCGTGGTTTAAGAATGTTCTAAGTAGTGCAAGTAACGCGATGGACCCTCTAGAAGACAACAAACCTTAACTCGATTATGTGACCGTCTTGAACTGCCCTTTGAACCTTAGGGTTTGGGGAAGTACGGCGTGCCACATGTGAGGTGTTGGCTTGACCCTTCTACGGCTGGACCGTTGGTACTGTGGTATGAAGTGAATGTTTTTAAACTTATTTCATGTGTTGAGCTGTTTCGGGAAAACTTGGGTGTTTGACTGTTCGATCGAAAAGTTTAACATTTTCCATTTATCTGGAATGTGAGACAATATTTGGAATTCACAAGTAGTTATGAGATAACTGATTTGGATGTTATAAATCTAGCACTTTAGTCTTACTTGATCGGTTGCCATGGGATTTTGATGCGATCAAAAGTCCGTCGCAATTACGTAGCGTACGCGGATACTCGCCGGATAAACTTAATAGACAGCGACACCCCTTAGCCCCGACCAAGTGACTGTAGGAGAACCCCGTCGCCGAAAGCATCCGTTCGGGTGCTCGCGGCAGCGGTGTTCCGCCTTAGTGCACTTCGTCGACGGTATCGGGGGTGCGGCCGCCTACTAAAGTTTGCGACGAGCATTCAATCAAAATGCCGGGAATCTTGTTGAATTGCCCGACTTAATATTGAAAAGGGTTTTCGATAAATGAGACTAAAATATGGGGTTTATAATTATTAGGCATGCGATGTCTAAGGAATTCATTTGGTTAGGCATGCGATGTCTAAGTAGGTTGCGGATTCCAACTGTTGTAGTTTTACACTTTCTTTTCTGCGACCGTAAGTGTAATATGTGATATCGCCGGTTTCGTCGCTATATGTCAACGACAATTGGGATGCGCATATTTACTTACGTTGATGACATGTGATGTTATGTGTTGCTGGATATGTTATATTGGATCGTCGTGTTTCAATAGCCGGGGTTTTTTATGTGAGACGAGTGTTTTTCATTTTCATTCATGTAAAAACTTGTATGTAATATTCTTTTATTGGGGCACTTCCAGGTTGCGGAAGATGTCACCTTTTCTATATTATTTACTTTTCCGCACTAGGATAGACCCAAGGAGGAGGGCACAAGTAACCGGGTTCTAGAGTCCAGTGGGAGACCAACTCGAGGAGTCGAGTCCGGGTCTCCTAACTCTAGAATTGGTAGGGTTGCTTGCCGCTCTCGTAGGGGTCTAGTGGTGTGGGTTTGGCTATTCATCGCGACCGTGGAATCCGTATTTTATACTGGCTCGTATTAAAAAAACGGACGTCCTAGTATATCCAATATTTCATATGATATTTTCTGCTGCGTTATCTGTGATGTGATCATGTGATATGTTCAGATAGATATTGTATATAGTATATATGATATATTATATAGACGTTGCTTATGTTTTACACCCGCGCTAGCCCTGCCCCGCTCTGCCGTTAGTTACCTAACCTAACGGTGCAGACGGGACATCGAGACGAATGTGGATGGCATAAGCGTACGTTATATTTATCTGTGATGTTTAGGTGGACTTAAATGATGGGATATTCATTAATGTGATTAATGAAAGAAAATAAACCTAAAATATGTTGTGGAATCGAATTTCAAAAATAAAACAGGTAGCTACAGTTCTTGCTTTGCATCGCGGTGTTCCTTGTAGAACATCCTGCACCTTATTCGATAGGGAAAGGACCGAGATCCCTTCACCGGGAGTGACTCCTTTAGCAATAACTGGCAGATGCTACAACCCTCGGTTTGTCTTTTGATTGCTTCTATAGTTTTTGCTTTGCACAGCGGTATATATGATATATCCTGCACCTTATTCGATGAGGAAAGTGCCGACGATCCCTTCACCGGGAGTAACCCCTTTAGTAAAACTAGAAAAGCCTCAAAAACACTCCATTTAAAAAACCATTTGATTCCGCAACGAGATCAAGTTCAAAGCGTTAAAGGTTTTCATAAAAAAACCATTCGCAACACTCCGTCATTTTAGGAAGTAGAGTACTTAGTATTCGTGCTATGTTTGTTGACCATAGTCAAGGCACAGTGTACGGTAGCTAAGTGATGTCTTCCTACACCGCATATGATGCGATTAGTTAGGACAGTCATGTGGCTTTGTTGACCTTAGCCAAGGGTCATGTGGGTGGGACTAATTAATCACGAAATGACGGGTAGAACTTGACTAGTGGTTATGATTTGTTGACCTTATCCAAGGTCATAGGTGCTAGGGGTAAAAACCATTATTGGGAGTTTCAAGTGTTGAAATTTGCAATGAGATTGCATAACTTCTATATGATAGTTGGATCCCGATACCCACTGCGAGTAATTGTTACTCCTGGGAGTGTTTTGCACTTTGCAATTAGCCGATCAAGTAGGTGTCTAGAAAGGTGTCAACGGGGTTACGCCCCTGGGAAAACGAGGTTTATTCTAAATAGGTCGGTGCGAAAGCACGGGGAAACTCCCTCAAAATACCGACACTGGCCTGGCTGAAAGATTGGCGAACTTGTAGAGTGTAATTAATCCCGGCTAGTCTTTCCTTTTAAGGTTTGAAGGAAGATTTGATAAAAACAGTGGGTGCCATCCTGATTAGATAAAATAAATAACCAATCTAATCTTGCAAGAGCGCACGCAGAGTGTTTTCTTCTCTCTCTCTCCAGGTAGCGACCATATCACGCCTTAATCAAGATAATAATATGGATGTATTGACCGAACCCGCTTGTTATACTGAACTGGGGAACGTTGGTCCCGCTCCAACTTATAATTGTTATAAGACTGAGCAGGAAACAGGGGAATACCAGAATTCCTATGCCGCCCAAACGAAGAAAGTGCATATGATGCATCTCCTTCGGGTGTGTTCATTATAAAGAACCGTTTCTCAGTATCCTCTGCGTCCTGGGTATTTGATACCGGATCAGGATCCCGCAAATGTAATACGTTACATGGGCTACAGAAAGTCAAAGAACTGAGAACGGGTGATAAGTTTCATGAGACAGAAAACGGGGCAAGTGTTGCAGCCAAGTCTGTTGGTCACTGTCACCCTGTATTACCAATACATTGATTCTGAACAAATGCTATTAGATACCGAACCTGATATACAAAATCATATCAGTTTCTTTATTTACTAAAGAAGGATAAAATTTTGTATTGTTGGATAATGTTTTGAACATTTCCTGTATCAAAAGTTGATCAGTTAAGGCACGTTATCTAAAAGCATTGATATTCTAAATCAAACTACAGTTCCTAGTATACAGAACACACACAAGAGGAATAGTTCAGATATGAACGATTCCTTCTTGAGGCATTGTAGACTTGTTGGAGATAGTGCCCTCAAAGTCAATTATTGGATCGCAGGTACGTGATTGCAATGATTGAGGCAGGACCTATACCGATATGACAGTCTTGCTCAAGATGATAGTATGCTATCTGGTTTGTCTTTATCATCGTATACATGCTATTGCATGATTGATAGAGCCCATAGGATTCTGCTTGACAGCCAGCAGTATGATGGTGATCATATACGTGGGAGCTGGGGTCTATAAGCACATCCTTAAAGTGTCCCTAGTCGTGGGAGTTTCGAGACAGGGCATCGATACTCCAGAGTAGGCTAGTGTATACAGTCGAGACCCCAACGAGGGGCGGTGGCCGTTCTTACAAGCCACTGGTGTCAGTTTGATCACCTAAGATGTATACAGGTGCTCATTGAGTTATGAGTACACCGGACAGGACTCGCCGGGAATCTGTTAGTTGGTATTATACATATCGTCAGATAGCAATTCCCTGGTGACATGTGTTCAGGTTAGTTCATCGACCTGAGATCGTCATTTGTCTCGTGTGATTTCCCACTGTGCTTAGATTACTACCCTACCACGCTCAAAGGAGTTGTGCAAACAGGTTTTAGTTAGGTACAGTCCCGAGCCACATTGGAGGCAAGTGAGCGGATCTCGGGGATTCGTCTCTCCCGGTATTGGGGGTTGATATCGCGCAGTGCACGGGTGGCCATCACTAGAAACCCTCGGCCGAGGTAGTGGAGAATTACTGATTTGGATCAGTAGTTTCTCAGGAGGTGATAGGCTTCATGCCGACACGATTTATCGCGTAGTTAGGGGTCGGACTTTATCCACCCCCCTAGACTCGATATGCGATACTCTTTAGACGAATGGACCGGACTGTATATACATTGTCACTGTCAGGCTCAGTAGGGTTTATAGATGAGTTCGATCGTCAGCTTCCCTTCCAATCAATACATAGGCAAACTGTTACGTACAGCTAGTACCTCTGACATGCTAGGGGTTATACCCAGTGCCAGTGTGTTGATGAGTCATTAAAGTCCCCCACAGACACTTTCCCAAGTTCGGGAGAAACATTGTAGAGGCCGTATGGTGTTATGGAAAGGTTCGGAAAAAGCACGTGCGTTTTCGTACGTGTCGTTTTTCGGGCAGATAATACTGGTAGGCTTTGGTTTAAGCCAGAACCCAGTATTATACTGTGTAGATATAATATCTTTGTCTCAGTTGCATTTGTATTCGGTCGTAATACAAATGCGGGTATGTTTATACTAATACGGTGTTATCCTGAAATTCGTTTCAGGATCGCTTTTGGAAGTTGCCAGTTTCCAGTTTTCTATCAGCCGTATTTAACATTTGGTTAAATACGGATTTATCTTTTCTTGGGATTTGTGTGGAAGCTTCTAGAAGAGGTGACTAGGATGTTGACTAGGATAGTGAGGTGGCTTTGTTTATTAATGGTGCATTGATTGAGTTGATGACTATGGTTATGAATCATTGTTTCTTTTAATGAGTTCATACTAGGTGTATTATGACTCATTCATTTGTATTAGTGCTTATTCTCACCCTCCCTCTCCTACACTCACCTCCCCCCTCTCCTTAAATGGCCGGCCACCCCTTGATGAAAGATGAGGGTTGTTGTTTGAAAAGATTAAGGATTTTGGTTCATGGAAATTGATATACTTCATTTCTCATTTCGTATCAATCCAAAAGGCAACTTCATTAACCGTTCGTCCATAGCCTTGGACGTAACGAGACAAAGTGTTCTACTCATTCTCTACCTCATCTTGGACGTCTCTTTTAGCAAACTTGACGACCGAGTTGCCTCGGTTCAGAGGTGGGAGCCCATTTAAAGATCCGTCGACGTGGTGCCACCTGGACGACAAGATTAAAGATTCAGGAGATCGGAGTAGCCGCAACAAAAGTGGGATGATGGTTGAAGACCGAAGGACTCGGATCGTTCGGTATAACTCTTCTACCCACTTTGTAGTTTGTTAGTTTAGCTTTAATGGCAGATCCGGGTTACGGTACACGATAGCGCCAGTTTCGTTAAAAGTTTTTGTTCCGCATTTGGCGTCTGTTAGATGGCCGGGGCGCTACCGTGGACTTACAGTGGTATCAGAGCCTCACCATTAAGCTATACTAACTTGCGCTAACACATTTAAAAAATCGATCGAACGGATTTCGCAAAAACTACTTTTTCAAGCATCTGAGTTTCTGTCGATTTTAAACAGTGTCTAAAAATAATTCTACATATCACAGAAAATTCAGCAGGGTTTTCTAAGCTCACCGTCAAAATTTGGTCACGTGATCTCACAAGACCGCCGCGGAATCGCGGTCAAACCTAGAGTTTGACCGCGCTTCCGCGGCCATTCTGTGAGATCAGTGTACCAAATTTGCACAGTGGCTTTTTTACTGGAAATTGGGGTTTTTGTTATATATATTTTGGGCCCAGATTTTGTTACTGTACAGCAGTTGCTCGTGGGGCCCACTTCGGGAAATTTAGTCGATCGAAATTTTAAATTTGTTAGTATGCAGTATTTACATTATATCTCCGACCGGGAATGTCATTTGATCGGTAAACCGCGTCTGATTGCTATAGTTCTTTTAGACGGGTTTGCGAACGTGACATTCGCGTTGATGTTCTGTGTTGTGCTGTACTGTTGCGGATATGTCGTGGTGGATAGCAGGGTGCAATGATAGTGTAGTTTGGATTTATTTGTACATTTGTTATTGCGGGGCGAGCGTCCAACATGTGGACTGCCGTCACTGCCTGTTGTATAATATTCTTTTGGGGCACGACCGGGTCGAGGTCGATGTACCCGTTGTACATATTTTTATTTCTGTACTAGGTTTATCCCGCGAAGGAGTGCACGGATAGCCGGGTTCTGGAGGGAAATGGGTCCGTATCTCATGGCTTTGAGAGGCAGAGGGGCCTCACTCTAGAATTGGCAGACTATTTGCCGCACTCGTAGGGGGTACAGGTTGACCCAAGGAGGGGTGCTCAATTTACCGGATTCCGTGAAGTGCCGGGTGTTCCATTCACTATAATGTGGGGACTACCTCGCTTCAGGTTTTGGCGGGTAACTTTCCGCACCCGTAGGGGTCTAGGTTTCATTGCACAGGCTATCCACACGACCAGGGAAACGTCAGGTTTCAGCAGCGGCTCTGTGAAACCCGGGGATCCCAGATTTTCTGTATTGTTCTGTGATGCTTATTACTTTTCTGTAATGTTGCATATTATCATGCCTGGAGCGATTATTGTATATTGGTATATATACTATTAGATGTTGTATATGTTTTGCACCCGCGCTAGTCCAGCCCCCGCTCTGTCGTTAGTTAAGTAACCTAACGAGTGATGACGGGACCCAGTGGCGAATGCTGATGGCATATACGTACATTATATTTTCGTTCTTTTCTGGTGTGATTGATTGATGGGACTGCATTGATTCTTATCAATGCAAGGATAAAACAAACCTATATTTGATGTTGTTGGAACAAATTTTAAAAGGGTGTTATTATAAAGATGTTTCCTTTTGTTTTGCATAGTGATATTCAGTTAGAATATCCCGCACCTCATTCGACGAGGCAAGGGCTGATATCCCTTCACCGGGAAAAACCCCTTGGGCAGAAGTTTACGTCAGGGTAGTAACTTTAATATAGTCGATTACAAGTTGCTTTGCATCGCGGTATTCAGATGGAATATCCTGCACCTCATTCCACGAGGAAAGAGCCGAGATCCCTTCACCGGGAGTGACCTCTTTAGCAAAACGTTTTCGCCACTATATTTTTTTAAAAAGCTATCAGTTTCCTTCAACGAGATCAAGTCATTACGTTAAAGGTTTTTTGCCAAAAACCAGCCGTAGCCCTCCGTCGTTTCTTATGGATGGTCAGTAGTATTCAAGCTATGTTTGTTGGCCCTTAGTCAAGGCATAGTGTTTGGTAGCTGCTGGGTATTCATTTGTAGCATAGATGAATGCGTCGGTTTGGGACAGTCGTATTACTTTGTTGGCCCTTAGTCAAGAGTATGTACGGGCGGGTTCAAATTAACCAGGACAATGACGGGAAGAACTTGACATCTGACTTATGATTTGTTGGCCCTTAGTCAAGGTCATAAGAGCATGGGGTAAAAATTACATCGGGAGTTTCAAACATAAAGCAAACTTGCCAGGCATGCGCATAACTTCTGGAGTGTGATAACTTGAGTGGCTTCCATCAAGTTATCATGCGATGATAGTTGGATCCTGATTCTCACTGATGAGTTGGTTTACTCTTCGGGTGATCCCGACTAATTCTTCTTTCTGGTTTGGAGGAGAATTTGAGATAACAGTGGGAAGTTTCCTGATTAGATAAAGTGATAACCATTCTGATCTAGGTTAGAGTGCACGCAGAGTGTTTCTTTTCTCTCTCTCTTTGGCAGCGACCTTTGACCGACCCTAAACTTTGACTCAGTGACCAAGTTGACCGAACATTCTTAAAATACTGACTTTTGGATTGTGTATAGTTGCATAAGTCATTGCCGCTCCTTCTTTTACCCTTTGTATTTCTCAGAACACCCCGTATTACTACGGATATCCACTTCCATTGGATAGATCCATCGTATGGTTATATACGAACTCGAAGGGACTTCTTCGAGGATGGATCCAGGTTCAGGAGAAATAGAATTGGTTTATTCAGTTGTCTTTTATTATCACCTTCTCTCAGGTTGCGAGGGCTCCTTAGTTTAGGAGAGTACATCTATTACGCTTATTGGGTAATCTTATTCCAAACCATAGGCTGGTGCCGAAAGGTAGGGAATGAAGAAAACCAATTAGCCTAAGTAGGGTGTGCAGAAGGTAATATGTAAAGACAAAATAAAGGGATTAGAAAGAGGGTAAAATAAATTGCGACTGTTATCATTCACGACCAAACCGCGTACTTCATCGCTACTCCTATTTCACCTTTGCTTTTTCCCCAGTTCGGGAGAAATAGAATAAGGTATTGTTCAGATTGTCTTTTATCATCACATTCTCTCAAGTTGAGAGTACTCCTAGGATTAGGAGGGTACACCTATTATGCTTACTGGATAGTCTTCTTTCAAACCATAGGCTGGTGCCGAACGGTAGGGAATGAAGAAAACCATTTAGCCTAACGATGGTGTACAGAAGGTAATGACTAAAGACAAATAAAGGGATTTGGAGAGATGGCAAAGAAATATACGGTTACAGTCATGAATAGGATTATGGAAGAGGCATTACTAGGAATACCAGAATACCCCTACGAAACATTTTCATGTTTCAGTTTCACTTTGCATTGTTAATTGTAAACTGATTTCCCGATTACATACTTACTCCAGGGTATGTATCTACCAGGTTTCCATTCTCATATCTGTACAGTTTTACAGAAAATGAGTGGGAGTAAGTTATTGGGAATTAGGTGATCATCCTCATTATATCGGGATTCGTTGTAATTGGTGATATTTGAGGAAATCACTTGGGTACAGTTTTCAACCTACGATGCACAGGTTTTGAGTTATTCAAACTCAGCGGACTTATACAGAGTATTGTATGTTATCCAGTGTCCGTCAGGATAAAGGGGTAGGTCCTCGTACTGTATTCTGTTTACTTATGACTTCTCTAGTTTTTAGACAAGTGTTTCGTAGAAATACAAAGTCTAAGTTTTGAGAAGTTATGGGTATATGAATGAAGTAGAGAACCAGGTATCGCAAGTATCGGGATTCTTCAAAGAAATCGAAGATGTAGATTCTTGTGATTGGTATTCAGTTGATAGTAATGGTTTTGAGAAACTTGTTTCTCTTTCAGGTTACTCATAATTGGATGGATTCCTAAGTTGAGTAATGCTGATTAACCTCTCTCCATTAAGTTGTTATGCACTGGAGACAACTGCATGATTTGAATCTGGTTCCAATTAAATTAGTGCCTCTGTTTCTATATTGGATATAGAATGGTTCATATATTAACGATGTTAAGATACGGGGAGTTGTCCAACTAATGCTTAAAATCAGACACTGGATAACTCAAGGCACGTTTTTGTAATGGCAGTTTGTGGGTTGACCCTGGCTTTGACGAGGGTTGACATTTCTACCATCTGGAAGATCAATAGTGATATTGTTCTTGACTCGCCACAGTTTTAGTAAAATGGATTTTTTCAGAAAACAGTAGTGGGAGTATGGTAGAACTGGAAGTGATTCCAGAACCGCAAACGATTATGGAAAATTTTATAGGACCTATATATTCAATCAGGTTTTGACATTCCAATAGCCACTCCGCAGATATGGTGGGTATCCTCAGACACCCGAGAGGTACTCCGGTACCCTCAAGGACAGTGACAGAGAGGTTCTTGTTTACCCAGACATGACACTACTGTTGTTCCAGACTATGAGACCCGGCAAGAGGATAAGTATAACGTCGTTCTAAACTAGCTTTAGAAGTGTACGTAGATATTATTCTGCCAGAGGGTTGTCGTAGTCAGTGGGAGCAGCGGAAGCATAGTGGGCATGTAGCTTATGTGTATTTATAGACTTGAGCAAATATAGCAGAGTTAAGATCATCTAATTTTGATGTGACATTCATAGGTTTGACTTCATCAGAATAAGGGATGGATCTGTTGAGAAGGTAGTAAAGTGTGATGTCCTGGTATTTGGATGACATACAAAGAGTAGGAAGTAAAATTCCTATACTTCAATCGGTCGTACTTTGGTCGTCACACAGTTGTTTCTCCACAAAAGATATGGATTTAATATCAGACATTCTGGTTTCTAGATCTATGGTTTTAGATTTGGATTTGGGTAGTTTCCCTATGTGGATACTTTGACAGTATTCTAATGGTATTTAGAATAGTTGACTCCTGGCATGGTGGTGTACCTGCTGGTGATGGAGTCACCATCTCTAAAGGTGTCTTAGAGACTAAAGCAGAGAGGGATGTGCATGATTGGCAGATCACTTGATTAGGCAATTGAGTCAATCATGGGATGTCAAGTACCACACCAGATGTTGTTTTTGCACTAGATGCGATAAGTTTATGTTAATCCAATCCTGAAGAAACATAAGGGAGCAGTTTTCGAACATAAGTGAATGTTCTACGGATATTATGACGGCAGCCTCCTTCGGGAGACGGTTATCATTCCAGGCTTCCAAGGTGACATGGATGATAGAGTGATTGTCACAGTTATAGTTTTCCCTAATCGAGGGACAGTATTATGGACAGGTGGTCCAAGAGGATACTGTAGGAGGCATGGTGCTGGATACTGATTAGGTCCAGTTATCGATACAGTCTAAGAAGTTTGGATTTGGATTCATTTATGAACTAGGTCCCATCAGAAATCTAGACATATTCTAAGATAGGTATTACTCGATTCGGGTGATGGCTTTCTCCGCAAACTTGAGATTTAGAGAGACACAGAAAGAAACATCAGGGCGGATCCACTCACTGAGGCTATTTCTCGAACACAAGAGTTTTACAAACTAGCTTTGTGAAGCTGATTAGTAGAGGAGTTGGATATTCGGTATCACACGGGCTGTGAGTATGCGACATCGCAATAATTAGCCTTGAGTGCAAGTGGGAGATTGTTGGAGATAGTGCCCTCAAAGTCAATTATTGGATCGCAGGTACATGATTGCAATGATTGAGGGAGGACCTATACCGATATGACAGTCTTGCTCAAGATGATAGTATGCTATCTGGTTTGTCTTTATCATCGTATACATGCTATTGCATGATTGATAGAGCCCATAGGATTCTGCTTGACAGCCAGCAGTATGATGGTGATCATATACGTGGGAGCTGGGGTCTATAAGCACATCCTTAAAGTGTCCCTAGTCGTGGGAGTTTCGAGACATGGCATCGATACTCCAGAGTAGACTAGTGTATACAGTCGAGACCCCGACGAGGGGCGGTGGCCGGTCTCACAAGCCACTGGTGTCAGTTTGATCACCTAAGATGTATACAGGTGCTCATTGAGTTATGAGTACACCGGACAGGACTCGCCGGGAATCTGCTAGTTGGTATTATACATATCGTCAGATAGTAATTCCCTGGTGACATGTGTACAGGTTAGTTCATCGACCTGAGATCGTTATTTGTCTCGTGTGAGTTCCCACTGTGCTTAGATTACTACCCTACCACGCTCAAAAGAGTTGTGCAAACAGGTTTTAGTTGGGTACAGTCCCGAGCCACATTGGAGGAAAGTGAGGGGATCTCGGGGATTCGTCTCTCCCGGTATTGGGGGTTGATATCGTGCAGTGCAAGGGTGGCCATCACTAGAAACCCTCGGCCGAGGTAGTGGAGAATTACTGATTTGGATCAGTAGTTTCTCAGGTGGTGATAGGCTTCATGCCGACACGATTTATCGCGTAGTTAGTGGTCTGACTTTATCTACCCCCTAGACTCGATATGCGATACTCTTTAGACGAATGGACCGGACTGTATATACATTGTCACTGTCAGGCTCGCTAGGGTTTATAGATGAGTTCGCTCGTCAGCTTCCCTTCCAATCAATACATAGGCAAACTGTTACGTACAGCTAGTACCTCTGATATGCTAGGGGTTATACCCAGTTCCAGTGTGTTGATGAGTCATTAGAGTCCCCCACAGACACTTTCCCAAGTTCGGGCGAAACGTTGTAGATGCCGTATGGTGTTATGGCAAGGTTCGGAAAAAGCACGTGCGTTTTCGCACGTGTCGTTTTTCGGGCAGATAATACTGGTAGGCTTTGGTTTAAGCCGGAACCCAGTATTATACTGTGTAGATATAATATCTTTGTCTCAGTTGCATTTGTATTTGGTCGTAATACAAATGCGGGTATGTTTATACTAATACGGTGTTATCCTGAAATTCGTTTCAGGATCGCTTTTGGAAGTTGCCAGTTTCCAGTTTTCTATCAGCCGTATTTAACATTTGGTTAAATACGGATTTATCTTTTCTTGGGATTTGTGTGGAAGCTTCTAGAAGAGGTGACTAGGATGTTGACTAGGATAGTGAGGTGGCTTTGTTTATTAATGGTGCATTGATTGAGTTGATGACTATGGTTATGAATCATTGTTTCTTTTAATGAGTTCATACTAGGTGTATTATGACTCATTCATTTGTATTAGTGCTTATTCTCACCCTCCCTATCCTACACTCACCTCCCCCCACTCCTTAAATGGCCGGCCACCCCTTGATGAAAGATGAGGGTTGTTGTTTGAAAAGATTAAGGATTTTGGTTCATGGAAATTGATATACTTCATTTCTCATTTCGTATCAATCCAAAAGGCAACTTCATTAACCGTTCGTCCATAGCCTTGGACGTAACGAGACAAAGTGTTCTACTCATTCTCTACCTCATCTTGGTCGTCTCTTTTAGCAAACTTGACGACCGAGTTGCCTCGGTTCAGAGGTGGGAGCCCGTTTAAAGATCCGTCGACGTGGTGCCACCTGGACGACAAGATTAAAGATTCAGGAGATCGGAGTAGCCGCAACAAAAGTGGGATGATGGTTGAAGACCGAAGGACTCGGATCGTTCGGTATAACTCTTCTACCCACTTTGTAGTTTGTTAGTTTAGCTTTAATGGCAGATCCGGGTTACGGTACACGATAGCGCCAGTTTCGTTAAAAGTTTTTGTTCCGCATTTGGCGTCTGTTAGACGGCTGGGGCGCTACCGTGGACTTACAAGACTAGGTCATATCAATGCGACCCGACTGGCTGAAGTTGCATTTAGATGCATATTTAAATCAGTTTGAATTTACATCTTGTGAAACTTGCCAGTCATGTCACAAATATTAGATGAACATAGCTCCGTTTACTGGAAACAGAGAAAGAGTTAGTAAACTCTTGGGACTGATACATGATGATGTATGTAAGGTCCCCTGTCTACATATGCCAAGACTGGTTCTTTGTACTTCCTTACATTCACTAATGATCTCTTAAGATTAGGACACATGTTCCTGTTGAAACACATGTCTGAAGCTTTTGAGATATTCACAGAATATAAGTTAGAAGTAGAGAACCAAAAACCGGGTATAAGTATTATGTCCTATGATAAGATCAGGGAGGAGAATACTTATGCATGGAATTCTTGGACTATTCTAAAGGAGAATGAGATTCTCTCTCGGTGTTACTCCTCTAAATACACCACAGCACAACGGTGTATCGGGACGGAGCAATCGCACCACATTAGATATGGTGTGCTCTATGATGAGTACTACTGTGTTACCTATTTCTTTTTGGGGTTGTGCACTTGAGAAGTTGCATACCTATTGAATTGGATTCGAATCAAATCAGTGCCTATCACTCCATATAAGATATGGTATGGGAAGAACCTATCTCTTAAGTAAGTTAAGATTTGGGATTGTCCGACCTATATCAAAAGAAAAATCCGGACAAGATCGAGGCAAGGTCAGTTCTGTAGAACTGGAATGGTTCCAGCTATACAAAACTACAGCTGATGATTTGATAGAACCAAAGGATTCAATAGTCTCCGACGAACCTCAGCCTCTCCGCCGATCTGGTAGGGTTCCTCATCCGCCTGAGAGATCATTCGGTTTCTCGATGACAGTGGGAGCGAGGAATGCATCATAAGATGATGACCCAACTAGTTTCGAGAAGGCCATCAAGGGTAGGGACTCTGTAAGAATGGCTGGATGCTTAGAGATCTGAGATGGAATCCATGTACACCAACAAAGTATGGACTTTGGTTGCTATATCTGAAGGGTTAAATCCCCATCAGGAGCAAGTATATCTTGAGAAGATTACTTGGTGTAGATGGAAAAGTTGAGAATTTCAAAGCTAGACATGTTAAAGGTTTTCGTCATCGACCAGGCGTGGATAATGATGAAACCTTTTCCAGTGGCTATGCTTAAGTCCATTCGGATCCTACTTGCCATTGCTACATACCATGACTACGATATCTGGTGGTTGGGTGTCATGACTGCTTTTCTAAATACTGATTTAGAAGAGAACGTCTATAAGTACACAGCCAGAGGGCTTCGTAAACAATGGGAGCAGCGGAAACGTGTGCAAGATGCTTTACAGAATAAAGCAGGCATCGCGGAGTTGGAACATCTGTTTTGATGCGATAGTCAAAGAGTTTGACTTCATCAAAATGGTAGATGAACCTTGTATGTATAAAAAGGTAGTAGAGAGTAAGGTGGTCATCCTCGTATTGTACGTGGACAACATACTCTTGATAGGAAAAGAGTTTCCTATGCTACGCACGGTCAATCTCCACTTATCACATGGATTCTCCATATAGGATCAAAATGGTACCCCCTAGATCCTAGGTTTTGGATCTATGAGATAGATCTAAATGGATGTTAGGATTCTCACTAGTTGTAGTGAGATGGTATCAGTTGATCCTGGGGAGAATCACTGGAAAGGTTCCAGGGTGATAAGATCGACTAAATGTCAGTCGCAGGCATTGTCTTTACCCTCAGTTGAGGGACGGTATGTCGGAAGAGTTCCAAGCTAGATACCGTGGCAAACTAGACGATAAAGGCTGGTAACATCGCTATTGTAGATACTACCAAAGAGGAAGTTTGGGTGTATATTGGTTCATGAGATGAACTAGGTTCCTACCATTATGTGACAATGGAAGTGTGGCTTTGGCCCAGGAACCCCGATTCCATCAGTGACCCAGACATATTCTGAGGCAGCATCACCTGATCATGGAGATAGTTGATCTCCAGGGTGATCGAGGTTAGGAGAGTAAACTTGGAGGACAACACGGCGGATCCACTCACAAAGGCATTTTCCCAAAGAGAGACTTTTATGGGATGGTTGAGTATGAGATACTGCAACCACTGCTACAGATGGCCCTAGCGCAAGTGGGAGATTGTTAGTTATATGTATGCCCTAGAGGCCATTGCTGTACATAGGATGTATATTGTAGTGGATGCTGGGACATATATAGGCAGGACTTTCTTGCTCGACATGATAGTACGCTATCTGGTTGCTCTTTATCTTAACATGTATACTTTTTGTCTCTGTGTTACATGTTAATAAAGCCTTTAGGATATATACTCGACTTCCAGGACTATGATGTAGATCATACTAGTGGGGCCTGCGTAGTCCATGAGTACGTCCTTCAATGTTCCTAGTCGTGGGAATATCGAGACGAGGCATCGATATTCCAGAGTAGACTAGCGTATATCTTCTCGACCCATGTGATGGGCGATGGATGATCTCATATCCATTGGTGTTTGACATCAGAGATGGCATGCGGGTGCTCAGTGGTGACTGGGTACCCTGAACGGACTCTCCGAGAACTCCCAGATGGTATTATACCTCACGTTAGATGGCAGTTCTCTGGTGACACTGGTACAGCTTAGTCTGTTGACCCGAGATCGTCATAGAGTCTTGTGTGTCTCCCACTGTGCTTTGATTTCCACCCTACCACGGATCTACTGAGTCATGCAAACAGGTGGTTTTTGGGTACAGTCCCGATTCACATGGAGGCAATGAGCGATAGGAGGGGATTCGTCTCTCCCGGTATTGGGGGTTGTGTTGGAGATAGTGCCCTCATAGTCAATTATTGGATCGCAGGTACGTGATTGCAATGATTGCGGAGGACCTATCCCGGTAGGACAGTCTTACTTGAATTGATAGTATGCTATCTGGTTTGCCTTTATCAGTCGTGTGCATGTTACACTTTGATAGAGCCCTTAGGATCTTGCTTTACTACCAACAGTATGATGGCGATCATATACGTGAGAGTTGGGTAGTTTATATGCATATCCTTAATTGTGGTCCCTAGTCGTGGGAGTTTCGAGATAGGGCATCGATACTCCGGAGTAGACTAGTGTGTACAGTCGAGACCCCGACGAGGGGCGGTGGCCGGTCTCACAAGCCACTGGTGTAAGTTGGATCACCTAAGATGTATACAGGTGCTCATTGGGTTATGAGTACACCGGACAGGACTCGCTGGGAATCTGCTAGTTAGTATTATATCTACTGTCAGATAGCAGTTCCCTGGTGACATGTGTACAGGTTAGTTCATCGACCTGAGGTCATCATTTGTCTCGTGTGAGTTCCCACTGTGCTTTGATTTCTACCCTACCACGGCTCAAAGGAGTCGTGCAAACAGGTAGTTTTTGGGTACAGTCCCGAGCCATATGGAGGCACGTGAGCGGATCGGCAGGGGATTCGTCTCTCCCGGTATTGGGGGCGAGATCGTGCTGTGTTTAGGAGAGCCATTACACAAAGCCCACGGCCGTGGCAGGAGATTTACTGGTAGGTACTCCAGTAGTATCTCAGGGTGTTATTGGGTTTCACTCCGACATGACTTATACTGCTATTGGGGGTCTGACGTTACTAGCCCCCTAGGCGGATATGCGATACTCATAGACGAACGGACCGGACTGTATATACATTGTCACTGTTAGGCTCAGTAGGGTTTTCGGAGGAGTTCGCTCATCGGTCTCCCTTGAGTTCGCTCCTCGGCCACCCTTGAGGTCAGTCCGTGGGCAGCCGTTACGCATAGCTAGTGCCGCTGACGGTTTGTGGTTAAACCCACTGCCAGGGTGCTGACGAGTCATTAGAGTCCCCCACAGACAGTTTCCCAAGTTCGGGCGAAAGGTTGTAGAGGCCGTATGGTTTTATGGCAGGGTTCGGAAAATGCACGTGCGTTTACGCACGTGTCGATTTTCAGACAGATGATACTGGTCGGCTTTGGTTTAAGCCGGATCCGAGTATTATAATGAGTAGGTATAATATCTTTGTCTCAGTTGCATTTGTATTCGGTCGTAATACAAATGCGGGTATACTTATACAGTTTCGGGGTTGTCCTGAAATTCGTTTCAGGATCACTTTTGGAAGTTGCCAGTTTCCAGTTTTCTATCAGCCGTCTTTTAACATTTGGTTAAAGACGGATTTATCTTTTCTTCTGTTGTGATGAGTCGTGCTTCTAGAAGTTTCTAGATATGGTGACTAGGGCGATGACTCATTAGGCATTAATGGTGTCATTAAAGCTTTTGGTGACTAGGGTTTTTAGTTCAATGTTTCTAAATGACTCATCCATTTTCATTAAAGCTTCTTGGATTGATTAAGATATTTAAGAGTGAGAAGCTTTCTCTTATTGTCACCACTTGCTCCTACGGTCACCTCCCTCCTTCATATATATGGCTTGCCCTCTCTCTCTTCAGATACTCACTCTCACTTGAGTTTCAATTTGGTAGAAAAAGATTATGATAGGTTTTATCGGTGTATGGAATTTCACAGTCCATTTCATTCCATCACCCGATTTCCACGACAACTTCATTTACCGATCGTCCACGGATTTGGACGAAGTGAGACAAAGTCATCTACTCATTCTCTACATCAATCTTGGTCGTCTCTTTTAGCAAACTTGACGATCGAGTTGCCTCGAGTCAGAGGCGGGAGCCCGTTTAAAGAACCGATCATGTGGTGCCACCTCGACGAGGAGATCGGCGATCGACGAGATCGGAGCAGCCGCAACGGAGCGTGGGATGATGGTTGAAGAACGAAGGACTCGGATCGTTCGGTATAACATTCCTACACTCTTTACAGTTTGTTAGTTTAGCAATAATGGCAGATCCGGGTTAAAGTATACGATAGCGCCAAGTTTAAAAGTTTTGTTCCGCATTTTGGCGTCTGTAGACTGCCGGGGCGCTAGCGTAGACTTACAGTGGTATCAGAGCCTCACCATTTTGCTATACTAACTTGTGCTAACGCGTTTAAAATATCGATCCGACCGGAAATCGAAAATTGCAAAAATCACAAAATTCAAGCCCGACTGTTTCTGTTAAATTTAAACGGTCTCAAAATTTATTTCTGGATGTCTTAAAAATCCGTGCAGGGAATTCTAAGAACCACGACCAAATTTGGGATCGTGATCCCTCCAGACCGCCGCGGAAGGGCGGCCAAACCCATGGTTTGGCCGCGCAACCGCGGCCACGTGGGGAGCACGTGCTCCGAAATTTGGACAGTGGGTTCTTTGATTGATTTTGGGGTTTTTGGAATATAAAGTTTTGGCCCAGATTTTGTTACTGTTCACCAGTAAGCAGTGGGGCCCACTTTTTGATATTTGGTCTTTGGTCGATCGAAATTTAAACACGTTAGTTTACAGTGCTTACATTATATCTCCGACCGGGAATGTCATTTGATCGGTAAACCGCGTTTAACTGCTATAGTTCTTTTAGACGGGTTTGCGAACGTGACATTCGCGTTGATGTTCTGTGTTGTGCTGTAATGTTGCGGATTTGTCGTGGTGGATAGCAGTGTGCAATGGTAGTACAGTTTGTGTTTATTTGTACATTTGATATTGCGGGGCGAGCGTCCAACTTGTGGACTGCCGTCACTGCCTGTTGTATAATATTATTTTGGGGCACGACCAGGTTGCGGTCGATGTACCTATTGTACTATTTTTCATTACTGTACTAGGTTTTGCCCCGAGACGGAGTGCACGGATAGCCGGGTTCGGGAGGGCAACGGGTCCGCATCTCATGGCTTTGAGAGGCAGAGGGGTCCCACTTCAGAATTGGCAGACTATTCGCCGCACTCGTAGGGGGTACAGGTTGACCCAAGGAGGGGTGCCCAAGCTTACCGGATTCCGTGAAGTGCCGGGTGTTCCATTCACTATGCTGTGGGGACTACCTCACTTCAGGTTTTGGCGGGTAACTTGCCGCACCCGTAGGGGTCTAGGTTTCATTGCACAGGCTATCCACACGACAGGGGAACGTCGAGTTTCAACAGCGGCTCTGTGAAACTCGGGGATCCCAGATATCTGTATTGTTCTGTGATGCTTATTACTTTTCTGTAATGTTGCATATTATCACGCCTGGAGCGATTATGTATATTGGTTTATATACTATTAGATGTTGTATATGTTTTACACCCGCGCTAGTCCAGTCCCCGCTCTGTCGTTAGTTAAGTAACCTAACGGGTGATGACGGGACCCAGTGACGAATGCGGATGGCATATACGTACATTTTATTTTCGTTCTTTTCTGGTGTGATTGAATGATGGGACTGCGTTGATTCTGATCAACGCAAAGTAAAAACAAACCTGTATACAGTTGTTGGAACAATTTAAAAAGTGTTATTGCAAAGACGTTTTCTTTTGTTATGCATAGCGGTATTCAGTGGAATATCCAGCACCTCATTCGATGGGGCAAGGGCCGATATCCCTTCACCGGGACTGACCCCTTGGACAGAAGTTTGCGTCAGAGTAATAACTTTACTATAGTCGATTACAAGTTGCTTTGCATAGCGGTATTCAGTGGAATATCCTGCACCTCATTCCACGAGGAAAGAGCCGAGATCCCTTTACCGGGAGTGACCTCTTTAGCACAGGTTTTCGCCACTATATTTTAAAAGGCTATCAGGTTCCTTCAGCGATATCAAGTTCACTACGCTAAAGGTTTTTCGCCAAAAACCAGCCGTAGCCCTCCGTCACTTCTTTTGGGTATTTAGTAGTATTCAAGCTATGCATTTTAGCCAAAGTTAAGGCATAGTGTTTGGTAGCTGCTGGGTATTCAATTGTTGCATAGATAGATGAGTTAGTTTGGGACAGTCGTTCTGCCGATTGGCCAAAGTCAGGGGCATGTGCGGGTGGGTTCAAATTGACAAGATAGTGATGGGTAGAACTTGGCATGTGACTTATGACATTTTGACCAAAGCCAAGGTTATAAGAGCATGGGGCAAAAATCATATCGGGAGTTTCTAAAGAAACTGAAACTTGCCAAGTATGCGCATACCTTCTGGAGTATGAGTAACGTGGATGCATTCCATCACGTTATCATGCGATGAGAGTTGGATCCTGATTCCCACTGATGAGTTGGTTTACTCTTCGGGTGATCCCGATTGATTCTTCTTTAGGTTTGGAGGAGAATTTGAAAGAACAGTGGGAGGTTTCCGGATTAGATAAAGTAATGACCATTCTGATCTAGGATAGAGTGCACGCAGAGTGTTTCTTTTCTCTCTCTCTCTTTGGCAGCGACCTTTGACCGACCCTAGACTATGACTCAGTGACCAGGTTGACCGAACCTTCTTAAAATACTGGCTTTTGGATTGTCTGAGTTGCATAAGTCATTGCCACTCCTTCTTTTACCCTTTGCATTTCTCAGAACACCCGTATTACTACGGATATCCACTTCCATTGGATAGATCCATCGTATGATTATATACGAACTCGAAGGGACTTCTTCGGGGATGGATCCAGGTTCAGGAGAAATAGAATTGGTTTATTCAGTTGTCTTTTATTATCACCTTCTCTCAGGTTGCGAGAGCTCCTTGGTTTAGGAGAGTACACCTATTACGCCTATTGGATAGTCTTATTCCAAACCATAGGCTGGTGCCGAAAGGTAGGGAATGAAGAAAACCAATTAGCCTAAGTAGGGTGTGCAGAAGGAAATATGTAAAGACAAAATAAAGGGATTAGAAAGAGGGCAAAGTAAATTGCGACTGATATCATTCACGACCAAAACCGCGTACTTCATCGCCGCTCCTATTTCACCTTTAAAAGAATAAGGTATTATTCAGTTGTCTTTTATCATCACCTTCTCTCAGTTGGGAGTACTCCTTGGTTTAGGAGGGTACACCTATTATGCTTACTGGATAGTCTTCTTCCAAACCATAGGCTGGTGCCGAACGGTAGGGAAGGAAGAAAACCAGTTAGCCTAACGATGGTGTACAGAAGGTAACGACTAAAAACAAATTAAGGGATTTGGAGAGATGGCAATAAAATATACGGTTGAAGTCATGAATTGGATTATGGAAGAGGCATTGCTATGAATACCAGGATACCCCTACGAAACATTTTCATGTTTCAGTGCGTTGTTAAAGGAAAAACTGTTTTCCCGATTAGACACTTACTCCAAGGGTATGTATTTACCAGGTTTCATTCTCATATCTGTATGGTTTTACAGATGATGAGTGGGAGTAAGATATTGGGAATTAGGTGATCATCCTCATTATATCGGAATTCGTTGTAATTGGTGATATTTGAGGAAATCGCCAGGGTACAGTTTTCTACCTACGACGCACAGATTTTGAGTTGTTTAACTCAGCGGACTTATACAGAGTATTGTATGTTGTCCAAGTGTCCATCTGGACAAAGGGGTAGGTCCTCGTACTATGTTCTGTTTACTTATAACTTCTCTAGTATTTAGACAAGTGTTTCGTAGAAATACAAGGTCTAAGTTTTGAGAAGTTGTGGGTATAAGAATAAAGTGGAGAACCAAGTGTCACAAGTATCGGGATTCTTCAAAGAGATCGAAGATGTAGATTCTTGTGATTGGTATTCAGATGATAGTGATGGTTTTGAGAAACGAGTTTTCTCTTTCAGGTTACTCATAATTGGATGGATTCCTAAGTTGAGTAATGCTGATTAGCCTCTTTCCATTAAGTTGATATGCACTGGAGACAGATGCATGGATTTGAATATGGTTCCAAATTAAATTAGTGCCAAAGTTTCTGTATTGGATATAGAATGGATCGTACCTTAAAAGAAATTAAGGTACGGGGAGTTGTCCAGCTTATGATTAAAACCAGACTCTGGATAACTCAGGGCACGTTTCTGTAATGGCTGTTTGTGGGTTGACCCTGGCTATGACGAGGGTTGATATTCTACCATTTAGAAGATCAATAGTGATATTGTTCTTGACTCGCCACAGTTTTAGTAAAAATGGATCTTTTTCAGAAAACAGTAGTGGGAGTATGGTAGAACTGGAAGTGATTCCAGAACCGCGAACGATTACGGAAAAATTTAATAGGACCTATACATTCAATCAGGTTTGACATTCCAATAGCCACTCCGCAGGTATGGTAGGTAACCTCAGACACCCGAGAGGTACTTCGGTAGCCTCAAGGACGGTGACAGGGAGGTTCTTATCTACCCAGACTTGACACTACTGTTGTTCCAGGATATGAGACCCGGTAGGAGGGTTGTCGTAGTCAGTGGGAGCAACGGAAGCATGGTGGGCAAGTAGCTTATGTCTATTTATAGACTTGAGCAGTTATAGCGGAGATAGATCATCTAATTTTGATGTGACAGTCATGGGTTTGACTTCAATCAGAATAGGGGATGGATCAGTTAAGAAGGTAGTAGGGTGTGATGTCATGGTATCTGGATGACATACACAGAGTGGGAAGTAAAATTCCTATACTACGATCGGTTGTACTGTGGTCGTCACACAGTTGTTTCTCCAGACAGGATATGGATATAATATTTGACATTCTGGTCTCTAGATCTATGGTTTTAGATCTGGATTTGGGTAGTTTCCCAATGTGGGTACTTTGACAATATTCTAATGGTTTTTGGAATAGTTGACTCCTAGCATGGTGGTGTACCTGCAGGTGATGGAGTCACCCTCTCTAAAGATGTCGTATAGACTAAAGGGGAGAGGGATGTGCATGATTGGCAGATCACTTGCTTAGGCAATTGAGTCAATCATGAGATGTCAAGTACCACACCAAATGTTGGTTTTGCACTAGATGCAATAAGTTTGTATTAATCCAATCCTGGAGAAACATAAGGAAGCAGTTATAGAACAAAAGTACATGTTCTACGGATTTGATGACGGCAGCCTCCTTCGGGAGACGATTATCATTCCAGGCTTCAAAGGTGACGTGGATGACAGAGTGACTGTCAGAGTTTTAGTTTTTCCCTCTGACGAAGAGGGACAGTATTGTGGACAGGTGGTCCAATAGGATACTGTGGGAGCAAGGTGCCCGATACTGATTAGGTTCAGTGATCGATACAGTCTAAGAAGTTTGGATATGGAGTTCATTTATGAACTAAGGTCCCATCAGATATCCAGACATATTCTAAGACAGGTACTACTCAATTCGGGAGATGGCTTTCTCCGCGAACTTGAGATTTAGAGAGATATTGAAAGAAACTTCTAGGCGGATCCACTCACTGAGGCTATTTCTCGAACACAATAGTTTTACAAACGGGCTTTGTGAAACTGATTAGTAGAGGAGTTGGATGTTCGGTTTCACACGGGCTGTGAGTAGTCGACATCGCAATATTAGCCTTGAGTGCAAGTGGGAGATTGTTGGAGATAGTGCCCTCATAGTCAATTATTGGATCGCAGGTACGTGATTGCAATGATTGCGGAGGACCTATCCCGGTAGGACAGTCTTACTTGAATTGATAGTATGCTATCTGGTTTGCCTTTATCAGTCGTGTGCATGTTACACTTTGATAGAGCCCTTAGGATCTTGCTTTACTACCAACAGTATGATGGCGATCATATACGTGAGAGTTGGGTAGTTTATATGCATATCCTTAATTGTGGTCCCTAGTCGTGGGAGTTTCGAGATAGGGCATCGATACTCCGGAGTAGACTAGTGTGTACAGTCGAGACCCCGACGAGGGGCGGTGGCCGGTCTCACAAGCCACTGGTGTAAGTTGGATCACCTAAGATGTATACAAGTGCTCATTGGGTTATGAGTACACCGGACAGGACTCGCTGGGAATCTGCTAGTTAGTATTATATCTACTGTCAGATAGCAGTTCCCTGGTGACATGTGTACAGGTTAGTTCATCGACCTGAGGTCATCATTTGTCTCGTGTGAGTTCCCACTGTGCTTTGATTTCTACCCTACCACGGCTCAAAGGAGTCGTGCAAACAGGTAGTTTTTGGGTACAGTCCCGAGCCATATGGAGGCACGTGAGCGGATCGGCAGGGGATTCGTCTCTCCCGGTATTGGGGGCGAGATCGTGCTGTGTTTAGGAGAGCCATTACACAAAGCCCACGGCCGTGGCAGGAGATTTACTGGTAGGTACTCCAGTAGTATCTCAGGGTGTTATTGGGTTTCACTCCGACATGACTTATACTGCTATTGGGGGTCTGACGTTACTAGCCCCCTAGGCGGATATGCGATACTCATAGACGAACGGACCGGACTGTATATACATTGTCACTGTTAGGCTCAGTAGGGTTTTCGGAGGAGTTCGCTCATCGGTCTCCCTTGAGTTCGCTCCTCGGCCACCCTTGAGGTCAGTCCGTGGGCAGCCGTTACGCATAGCTAGTGCCGCTGACGGTTTGTGGTTAAACCCACTGCCAGGGTGCTGACGAGTCATTAGAGTCCCCCACAGACAGTTTCCCAAGTTCGGGCGAAAGGTTGTAGAGGCCGTATGGTTTTATGGCAGGGTTCGGAAAATGCACGTGCGTTTACGCACGTGTCGATTTTCAGACAGATGATACTGGTCGGCTTTGGTTTAAGCCGGATCCGAGTATTATAATGAGTAGGTATAATATCTTTGTCTCAGTTGCATTTGTATTCGGTCGTAATACAAATGCGGGTATACTTATACAGTTTCGGGGTTGTCCTGAAATTCGTTTCAGGATCACTTTTGGAAGTTGCCAGTTTCCAGTTTTCTATCAGCCGTCTTTTAACATTTGGTTAAAGACGGATTTATCTTTTCTTCTGTTGTGATGAGTCGTGCTTCTAGAAGTTTCTAGATATGGTGACTAGGGCGATGACTCATTAGGCATTAATGGTGTCATTAAAGCTTTTGGTGACTAGGGTTTTTAGTTCAATGTTTCTAAATGACTCATCCATTTTCATTAAAGCTTCTTGGATTGATTAAGATATTTAAGAGTGAGAAGCTTTCTCTTATTGTCACCACTTGCTCCTACGGTCACCTCCCTCCTTCATATATATGGCTTGCCCTCTCTCTCTTCAGATACTCACTCTCACTTGAGTTTCAATTTGGTAGAAAAAGATTATGATAGGTTTTATCGGTGTATGGAATTTCACAGTCCATTTCATTCCATCACCCGATTTCCACGACAACTTCATTTACCGATCGTCCACGGATTTGGACGAAGTGAGACAAAGTCATCTACTCATTCTCTACATCAATCTTGGTCGTCTCTTTTAGCAAACTTGACGATCGAGTTGCCTCGAGTCAGAGGCGGGAGCCCGTTTAAAGAACCGATCATGTGGTGCCACCACGACGAGGAGATCGGCGATCGACGAGATCGGAGCAGCCGCAACGGAGCGTGGGATGATGGTTGAAGAACGAAGGACTCGGATCGTTCGGTATAACATTCCTACACTCTTTACAGTTTGTTAGTTTAGCAATAATGGCAGATCCGGGTTAAAGTATACGATAGCGCCAAGTTTAAAAGTTTTGTTCCGCATTTTGGCGTCTGTAGACTGCCGGGGCGCTAGCGTAGACTTACAGGTTGATGTTGCGCTATGCTCGACTGACCATAACTGGAAATCCCTGGCCAGGGTTGCAGTGATATACTGGTAAGAGTTATCAGTAGTTTCACACTATGTTATGGACCATACATCTGTAAGGATCCTAGGCACACTAATGAGGTCTCACAAGGGATCAAACATGGCCAATTGAAATTTTACATGTACCGAGAAACCCTAATACGGATCGTTAACTAGAGGTATAGGCGATGCAATGCAAATAAACGAATTTATAGCTAAAGGGAAGGGGCTACAACCCTTGTAGATCCGGTCCTCCACCTCCATGGCTCCGTGATGAAGTCCCCTCGCTGTCCATATCGGATCCCGGACTCTAGCATCGGCTTCATCGGAGAAATGGGCGGGCTAGGTCGTCGGCTTCGATGCCGAAGATGATCTACGTCGAGGCATCACAAGATCAAGCTCCCACTTCACCAAGTCATGAAACTTGTGAAGAAAACACCCTATACTACTTGGCAAGAGGTAGAGGATGAAGAAATAGGAGGTGGGTTCACTTTGGAATTGGATTTCTCACTCATTTTCACAAGTTGCCATTGATGGTGGCAAGGTTTTCTTCTTGTTGAAGATGAAGAAGAAGAAGAAAAAGTATGATAAGTTATTTTTAAAATTGGAAAAGTCTAAAATAGGGTAAATTAGAGAATTTTGACATTTTAAAGTTTTTGTGATTAGTTTGACACTAAATTAGTGCTAATCGCGATTAAAAATCGCTAATCGGAATTTTTTTGGCTTTTTGTGCAAAACTTGCACATATCATCTTTTCCTACACTTGTGCATTTTCTACCATGTTACTTTGGGTTTACTATTGGGGTGAGAAGGTTTTGGAATTAAAGAAAAAGGAAAAAGGAAAAGAAAAGAGAAAAGGATTAAACAATTGGGGGTAGGTGAGAATGTGAGGCATGGGGCACCATTTGACCTTGGGACTTAGCCATTTTTCCTCATTTCTCTCCCTCTCCCTTTGCTTGCTGCTGCTGCTTCTTCCTCCATCTTCCTCCCCTCTTCAATCCCTCAAATCATCTTAAAAACAACCCCAAAACCTCACACTCATTTCATTAAAAATGTTCAAAATCCCTAGATCTACAAGATGGACCAAGAAAGCATGGAGTTTGGCCACTAGGGGAAACTCAAGAAAGTTCTTGAGTTGCCAATTGAGGTAATTTCTGGAACATTAGCTTAGTTCTAGCATTTCCTTTACCCCATGTTTAGTTTTGAATCGATATTGTGTGATATTATGGACTTGATGAAAACCTAGTTAGGGTTTGAGAGAAACTTGTGTTGTATTGGGATATTAAGCTCAGTTAAGGTTATACCAACACCTTAGTGTATGAATTGGAACCCAAAACCTGAAGCTAGAAACAGAATACGGATTTTAGAACCCGATATCGGGGAAATTGTGAAATATGTTAAGGTTAACTTGAACTGCTATCATACGAGACACCTGAAAATAATATTGAGCGGACAGTGAGATGTGTAGGCACCATAGAACCATCACCCCAAACCCTAGCTCCCCACTCCACCTTGAGGCTGCCGAAATCCCCTTTCTGGCCGCAATTTGCGGCCAGACCAGAGAGGAATTTCCTCGTTTTGCGTGCCTGGCCCTATTTCCTCAATTCTTGGCCCTGGGTACTTCTAGTTTTGACAGATTCTATCTAGGGTAAAATCTGGGACATATATCCTAAGTTGCTATTTTGGATTCGTGTTTCCGTATTTCCGTATTTTTGATTCTGAAATTGTGGATTGTGTTTTGCCTCGACTATTTGGCGTTTATACGACGATATAGAGGATTTATTGATGGTTTTGAAGGCGTGCCATAGGTTCTCACCTATAGGCCCCTTATCGTATCGTTTTGGATTTCATGTGCCGTTTTAGCTTGGATTTGGTTTTAATGCGTATATACGATACTTTGATAAGTAGGTATCCATGAAGACTTCGGGACGATAAGCAAATACGTGGTGACGTCCGCAAATGATGATGCAGGTGAGTAGATTATATCTACAGGGGGAAGTCGGGTGGATGGCGTATAGCACCCCCGCAGTCCGTAGATAGTATACTATGTAGTTTATTTATGTGATAGTTGTAGGGTGTTATGGCTAGTTAGAGCTAGAAATAACTAGCGTAGTTCCTAGTTGCGAGCTCTAGGATAGAGGTACACCTACACGCACACCCTTGCATATTCCTTATACTTGCACGGTGTTTGATGATATGGGATGACTTTGGAGATGAGTCGATGATGTGGGCTTGGTGCCGCGAGATCGGTGATTTGATATGATTCATATTTGGGATATGACTTGTGATTCTTGCGGGCTTGGGATATGTGTTTACCCCCGCATGCATACTTTATTGATGGTATCGATTTGTACTAGACATAGAGTAGTACCCCAGACTATTTGATCTGATGATAGTGATACCTGTTATGTGACGAGATAGTGAGATGTTGACCCCTACCCAGCTTTTGGAGATGCCGTACGATGATTTACCGTACGAGCCGATATTGATGATAGATCCGCACTCATAACTCGAGGATGTCCTACGATATGTTCTTGAGGCGGGATCACCGACTATATATCTATATTTACCGACTCAGATTTAGGTGGTTTCCACACCTAGCCCTCCTGATCGACCTGATACTTAAATGTAGTTTGCATAGTAGATACTTCACTGTGGTGCTGACTACTAGATTCTGCATTTTCATGCTATTCGCATTGCTGGCATATGTTCATTGCTATATTATTATCATGCTGTTAGGACACCAGCACCATTATCGATGATGCGTATGTTCCACGTACACTATTTGCCGGCTCACACACTTCATCATCGATAATTGCCATGCCACTACACTGTAGTACTGTTGCATTCATGATATGATTCTTGATTGGCATATTGTACACATGTACCTGTACACAAACATAGATGATTCATTCTAAAGGAGCGGTTTCTCTCGACATATGCACATTACTATTCCATGTTGCATGATTTCCGATATGATTACCTTTCTTTACATGTCGCATACATCATGGATTGATTGCATAGCACATCGCATTGGATTTACTTCTTGATGTTGGATTTTCATGTGATTTCTGATTTTGAGGACCGTGGGATTATTTAAGAAAGGATGCTATATTTTGAAAAACCCGGTACCTCGTGATATGATATTTTGGTGAGTCCACCACGCGTTTTCTCGGTGCTGAGACGTGTGCTTGAAACCCGACGAGGAGTGGATGATCCGTTTGCGGGTTCGTGGTGGGCCCGGTATGGTTCCCCTCGGCAAGATGATCGATGGGTTTTGCCGATTGAGCCTGGAGGCGGTCGAGTACCTACCGGTGATTGTATTTGAGCTCGGCGGATATCTGGAGGATACCGACCGGAGTTGAGAGATGGGCGTACTGCCGGGGCCGAGGGCCGATTCCGCAGACATAGCCCGCGGGCCGATCCGGACTGACGGAGCCCGATGGATGAGGATTTACGTGTCGATGCTAGGCACGGGTTTCATGATGTTTTTCCATGATTTTGTTTATATCCTCACATTGCATACATGATGCTTATTGTCAGTGGGTGACAGGTGGACGGGTTCCACATATATACAGACATGGTTCATATACAGACTGGATTTACACTGATCATACTTCATTTGTATATATAACAGGGTATGAGGGCGCTGTTATATATACCCTTACACCAATATTAGTGGTATGGGACGCTAATATATGTGTATTGATATCATTGATATTTCATCATATTTACTTCATGCAAACATACCTTATACTGATGGCATGTTATTACCTGAGTACCTGGCACTACATACATATTTAGATGTTACCTTGCCACCTTATCATACTTCAGATGTACTCTTGAGGTTATATTACTGATCGTTGACTTAGGTTTTTGTCTTGCATTCGGTTTCTGCTTGTAGATATTTCTATTCACGAGTTGGCAACTCACCCCCGTTGTGCCACAGTTCTTGCAGGTTCTGTCGTACAGGTTTCATTGCGGCATTTCTGGCACACTACTTTCTTGCGGGTGATTTGCTTTTGGTAGGTGGATTCTTTCGCATCAAGAACCACCATTGTATTTATTTTATTCATTGTATCTAGAATTTCCATCAACCAAAACTTGTATATTGTTTCAGACCTAGACTTTAGTGATGTATTATTCGACCTTAGAGTCGCGCTTAGTAGTATTGCGGTTTTCTTGTTGCTTTTGAGCTTTCTTTTGGTTTTGATCCTCGCCACTTGGCGTTGTATATTATATCATTGTGTGGTTGTGCCCGTCAATTAACGAAGAGCTAGCTCCCGCTTGGGGATGCCTTTATCATTGCATATATTGTTATTCTTGTTGTACCCCATTCGGGGCCAGTTTTACAAAAGAAACTCTGCCGAAATTTTTAGAAAAGACTGTACTGTTTTAAAATGCATATTCGGCTTAGTTATTTAAACACCTTGATTTCAAACATGTTTTTCTTCACTTTTTTTTAAAACTAGTTTCTTTACTTATTCTTAAAAATGGTTTTAGATTTCTGGGCTTTTGGCTTACTTGGATCAGATGGAGTCCTATAGACTTCATATGGTTCAAGGGCCAGTCACGTGCTCTTTCGGGTCGTGACAATATCTATACACACACACATATGTGTGTGTGTGTGTGTATACATATATACATATACCAACCCCCTGTATATGGGGAAGTCATAATAAACTGTATCGACTTCAACATTGATATAACGTTGTATTGCAGTCCTACAGTGCCATGACAACACCAATGATGTGTAATGTAACATGCACGTCTGTGATTTGTGCAACATAGCAATCATTGGTAGTTGTGCAGTGTTCTATCAGTGTGTTCGTATAGGAATAATAACACAACAAACATATATAATAGGTAATGAAATCGCGAACGTATAAAAGTAACCAAATCGTACATGAATGATCATTAAACATGAGTAACTATTATGAGCTATACCGTTACAGTTTAAATTAGAACGAAATGTTGTTTTGCAAATAAGGAAGTTACAGTATACTTAAAATATATATCCGTTTTAAAAGTAGCAACACATTCTTGCCAGTTATCATTTAAACTAGAAAACGAATCATTAGTTTTTAAAAGAGTATAGCTTAAGCAATCAAAATGTCCCAATTGGGATAAACGCAAGACTCCTCGAGTCCAAATGAATCTCGGCCGTATTCGACACGCTATCCTCATCATAATTAGTACACAATCATCCCTCGTACAATATCCAGTCAATATCGTATGGATCTAAAGTCGCGTACGCATATAACAATAATCATATATCAAGATATATCCACACATATATGCAGCCTACTAGATACAACTACATACTAACTTAGTTATAGACTAAGTTATCTAACATAACACTATAACCTAGTTATATAGTATAAATATCCTAGTTAATTGGTTGTGGGGGTGCTATACGCCATCCATCTGACTTCTCACGTAAATATAAATCTACTCATCGACGTATCGAGCTAGTTGAAATCCACTACCGTCTCGCACGTCGTTGCCATCTTAGAAATCACCACGATCGTACCATAATCAAATTCGTGACATAGCTACATAAATATCCAAATCGAAAATGATATAACGAGCGAAGCGCACATAGGTTAGAACCTATTGCTCGCGTACGCTAAAAACGACCAAATGCTCCCGACGTCAACATACAAACGTTGAACGATCAATTCGAGGTATAGAACTAGATAAAACTGTAAGTGCACGGCGGCGCCCCGGCCGTCAATCCGACGGCCAAATGCGGAAGCGGTGATAAACTTTAAATTTTACATGAACTGGCAAACCGCCGCGCACTAATACCCGGATCGAACCATTAATTAGTCCTAGCTAACTACAAGATGGGAAAGAGAGATATACCGACTGATCCAAGTCCTCTGGTCTTCTCGTCGTCGTCCCGATCTCCTGCGGAAGCTCCGGTCTCCACCTCGTCGCCAGAAGTGCACCACATCGCCTACTTCTTTTACGGGCTCCCACCTCAATGCCGAGGCAACTCGGGCACGAAGCTGGCTAGTCGACGTGCCCAAGATTTGTTGTAGAATATAGTGTGCAAGTCCCATTTGGGGTTCATGGAGATGCCTTTGTGGTGGAGGAAAAAGAACTTGGAGAGAGGTGAGGACAAATGTGATATACAAAGAATGAGAGTATCATTTTTCTCCCAACCTAAAGAGAAGCATTTTCCCTCATGCCTTTCCAATAGTGGCCGGCCCCTTTAGGTGATTGGAGAGAGAGAGCAAAGACAAGGGGGTGGGTGGAAAGCAAGTGATGATGAAACAATCAAATGATCACAACAAAACCCAACACTCCAAAGCAACCATCATCTTTCCACAAGTCACACCATGATGACAAGAAGAAGTCAAGAAGTCAAGGTCAAGGGATGGGCTCCATCATGAAACCATCATGATACAAATATAAGCAAAGAAGCCCTCCACAAAATGCTTATTTGCAACAATGCAAATAAGCCCTCCTCCACCAAACTTCGGCAAATGAACGATACAAAGGAAATTGGCCGAAACGAAAAGCAAACTGGCAACTCCAGAAAACTGGTCCCGCAATAAATTACAGGAAAACCCCGATACTGTGCATACACACCCGCATTTGTATTCCGACCGAAATACAAATGCAATGAGACAAAATTCACACTGTACTATACTAGGATCCGGCTTATACCAAAAGCCGGCTAGTAATATCCGTTCGATCCTGATCCGTGCAATACCGCACATATCTGATCGAACCCTGCCATATATCCATACGGCCTATAGTACAAACTGTCCGATCCTGATCCGTGCAATACCGCACGTATCTGATCGTACCTTGCCATATCTCCATACGGCCTCTACAACTTTTCGCCCGAAAGCTGAGTAACTGAATGTGGGGGACTCTAAAGACTCGTTAACACCTTGGTTGTGGATTTAACCACTAGCACGTCAGAGGTATAAGCCAATACGTAACGGGCTACCAGGTATTGACTAAAAGGGACGTCTGTGAGCGAACTCAGCCTGACAACCCTACTGAGCCTGTCAGTGACAATATCCGTACAGTCCGGTCCGTTCGTCTATGAGTATCGCATGGCGGGCCTAGGGGCTTGGTAAAAGTCAGACCCCCAAAAGCGGTACAAGTCGTGTCGGAGTGTAGCCCAGAACACCCTGAGATACTACTGGAATACCTACCAGTAAATCTCCTTGCCTCGACCGAGGGCTTCGTGTAATGGCTCTCCTAGACACAGCGCGACCTCACCCCCAATACCGGGAGAGACGAACCCATGAAGATGCGCTCACTGCCTCCATGTGGCTCGGGACTGCACCCAACTAAAACCTGTTTGCACGACTCCTTTAAGCCGTGGTAGGGTAGTAATCAAAGTACAGTGGGAACTCACACAAGACAAATGACGATCCCCAGGTCGATGAACTAACCTGTACACATGTCACAAGGGAACTGCCATCTGACGTCTGGTATATGACCAACTAGCATGTTCCCGGCGAGTCCTGTCCGGTGTACTCATAACCCAATGAGCACCTGTATACATCTTAGGTGAACCAACTGACAACAGTGGCTTGTGAGACCGGCCACCGCCCCTCGTCGGGGTCTCGACTGTATACACTAGTCTACTCTGGAGTATCGATGCCCTGTCTCGAAACTCACACGACTAGGGACCATTTAAGGATATGCTTATAGACCCCAGCTCCCACTTATATGATCGCCCTCATACTGCTGGTGGTCAAGCAAGAATCCTAGGGGCTCTACCAACGTGTAATAGCGACTTGTCAGGTCACCTAAAGCAGTACACGATGATAAAGGTAAACCAGATAGCAAACTATCATCTCGAGTAAGACTGTCCTACCGGGATAGGTCCTCCATTAATCATTGCAATCACGTACCTGTGACCTAATAATTGACTCTGAGGGCACTATCTCCAACAATCTCCCACTTGCACTCAAGGCTAATTATTGCGATGTCGCATACTCACAGCCCGTGTGATACCGAACACCCGACTCCTCTACTAATCAGTCTCACAAAGCTCGTTTGCGAAACTATTGCATTCGAGGAATAGCCTTAGTGAGTGGATCCGCTTTGTTGTTTCTTTCTATGTCTCTCTATATCTCAAGTTCGCGGAGAAACCCAACTCCCGAAATGAGCAATACCTGTCTTAGAATGTGTCTGGATGTCTGATGGGACATAGCTCATAAATGAACTCCAAATCCAAACTTCTTAGACTGTATCGTCAACTGAACTTAATCAGTATCCTGCGCCATGCCTCCCTCAGTATCGCATTGGACCACCTGTCCAAAATACTGCCCCTCATCAGAAGGAAACCTATAAATCTGACAACCTCCTTGTCGTCCATGTCACCTTGCAAGCCTGGAATGATAACTGTCTCTCGAATGAGGCTGTCGTTATCATATCCCTCGAACATCCACTTATGTTCTAAAACTGCTTCCGACTGTTTCTCCAGTATTAGATCAATGTCAACTTATTGCATCTAGTGCAAGAACAATATCTGGTGTGGTACTAGACATCTCATGATTGACTCAATTGCCTAAGCAAGTGATCTGCCAATCATGCACATCCCTCTCTACTTTAGTCTGTAGGACACCTTTTAGAGAGGGTGACTCCATTACCTGCAGGTACACTGCCGTGCCAGGAGTCGTCCATTCTAAATACTCTTAGATTGCTGTCTAAGTACCCTGATTGGGAAACCACCCAAATCTAGATCCAAAACCATAGATCTAGTAACCAGTATGTCTGATATAAAATCCATTTCCTTTGTGGAGAAACCACTGTGTGACGACCAAAGTATAACCGATTGTAGTATAGGAGTTTCTTTTCCTACTCTGTGTATGTCATCCAAATACCAGGATATCACACCCTACTACCTTCTCAACAGATCCATCCCCTATTCTGATGAAGTCAAACCCATGACTGTCACGTCAGAAATAGATGATCTATCTCCGCTACATCTGGTTTAGTCTATAAATAGACATAAGCTACCTGTCCACCAATGCTTCCGCTGCTCCCACTGACTACGACAACCCTCTGGCAGAGTCATATAGACGTACACTTCTAAAACTAGTTTAGAACGACGCTATACTCATCCTCCCGCCGGGTCTCGCAGCCTGGAACAACAGCAATGGTAATTGTGGGTAAACAAGAACTTCCCTGTCACCGTCCTTGAGGCTACCGGAGTACCTCTCGGGTGCCTGAAGTTACCCACCTTATCTGCGGAGTGGCCAATGGAATGTCAATCCAGATTGAATCTTTAGGTTCCTTATCAAATCTTCAGTAATCGTTTGTGGTTCTGGAATCACTTCCAGTTCTACCATACTCCCACTACTGTTTTCTGAAAAAATCTATTTTAATAAAACTGTGGCGAGTCTAGAACCATATTGCTATTGTTCATCCAGATGGTAGAAAGTCAACCCTCGTTATAGCCTGGGTCAACCCACAAACAGCCATTACAGAAACGTGCCTTGAGTTGTCCAGTGTCTGGTTTTAAGCATAAACCGGACAACTCCCCGTACCTTAACATCGTTAAGATATGAACTGTTCTATATCCAATATAGAAACAGAGACACTGATTTAATTGAACCAGATTCAAATCATGTAGCTGTCTCCAGTGCATGTCAACTAAAAGGAAGGAGGCCGATCAGCGTTACTCAACTTAGGAATGCTTCCAATTATGAATAACCTGAAAGAGAAGCAAAATCTCTTATCATTACTATCAACTGAATACCATGCACAAGTGTCTACATCTTCGATTGCTTTGAAGAATCCCGATACTTGCTATACCTGGTTCTCTACTCTTATTCAAATACCTATAACTTCTCAAAATTCAGACCCTGTGTTTCCGCGAAACACCTGTCTAAAAACTAGAGAAGTCATAAGTAAACCGAATATAGTACGAGGACCAACCCCTCTGTCCTGATGGACCCTGGACAACATACAATACTCTGTATAAGTCCTTTGAGTCTGATAACTCATTCACTGTGTGTCGTAGGTTGAAAACTGTACTTATGGTCAAGAAGAATTACACCGCTGCTTAATGCTCCTTACCTAACCATCCACTGATATAGGTAAATGTCGTAGACATAATTTCAAAAAGGTATATCTCACTTTATGAAAATAGACGTACAGATATATCAATTTGAAATTGGTGCATAACAGCGGATATTCAAAACCAAATATTTGCCGACCGGCAAACAGCCCAGGTGATTTCCTCAAATATCACCGATTACAACGAATCCCGATATAATGAGGATGATCACCCAATTCCCAATAACCTACTCCCACTCATCATCTGTAAAACCATACAGATGTGAGAATCATACCTGGTAAATACATACCCCGGAGTAAGTATCTAATCGGGAAATCAGTTTTCTTTTAACATTACACAGTGAAACTGAAACATCGAAATGTTTCGATGGGGTATCCTGGTATTCCTAGTAATGCCTCTTCCAGATTCACGACTGTAACCGTATAATCCTTTGCCATCTCTCCAAATCCCTTCATATGTCTTTAGTCATTACCTTCTGCACACCCCTTTAAGCCAAATGGTTTTCTTCCTTCCCTACCGTTCGGCACCAGCCTATGGTTTGGAAGAAGACTATCCAATAAGCATAATGGGTGTACTGTCCTAATCCTAGGAACACTCGCAATGCGAGAGGAGGTGAGGATAAAAGACACCTGAATAAACCTTATTCCTATTTCTCCTGAACCAGAATCCATCCCCGAACTGGAACAAGTTCCTTTCGAGTTCGTATATAACCATACGATGGAGTATCCAATAAACTGTGGATCTTCGTAGTGATACGGAGTGTCCTGGAGAAATACAAAGGTGATTTAGGATTGGCGAAGAGATACTTGGTTTGGTCGTGAATAGCAGTCGCAATTTACTTTGCCCTCTTACTAATCCCTTGCTTTGTCTGAACTTAATACCTTCTGCACACCATCGTTATGCTAATTGGTTTTCTTCATTCCCTACCGGTCGGCACCTGCCTATGGTTTGGAAGAAGACTATCCAATTTGCATAATAGGTGTACTATCTCCTAAACCAAGGAGTACTCGCAACCTGAGAGAAGGTAAAAAGAAAAGACAACTGAATAATCCTATCCGTTTTCTCCAGAACCTGAAACCATCCTCGAATAAATTCTTTCGAGTTCGTATCTAACCATACGATGGTTTTGTCCAATGGAAGTGGACGTTCGTAGTAATATGGGGTGTCCTGGAGAAAAGGGTAAAAGTAGGAGTGGCAATGAGGTTCGCAACTCTGACAATCCAAAAGCCAGTGTTTAGAAGGTTCGGTCAACTTGGTCACTGAGTCATAGTCTTAGGGTCGGGTCAATGGTCGCTGCCAAAGAGAGAGAGAAGAGAAACACTCGGCGTGCACTCTAACCTAGATCAGAATGGTTACCAATTTATCTAATCTGGAAACCTCCCACTGTACCGTCAAATTCTCCTCCAAACCTGAAAGAAGAATTAGTCGGGGTCACCCGAGGAGTAAACTAACCCATCAGTGGGAATCGGGATCCAACTCTCATCGCTTGATAACGTGACGGAATCCGCTCACGTCATCACACTCCAGAAGGTATGCGCATATCTGGCAAGTTTCAGTTCTTTTGAAACTCCCGATGTGATTTCTGCCCCATGCTCTTATGACCTTGACGAAGGCCAATAAATCATAAGTCACATGTCAAGTTCTACCCGTCATTCTCCAGGTTGATTTGAACCCACCCGCACAAGCCCTTGACGAAGGCCAACAAGGCTATACGACTGTCCCAAACCAACGCATCTATCTATGCTGCAGAAAGGCAACAAGCAGCTACCATACACTATGCCTTGACGAAGGCCAACAAACATAGCATGAATACTACGTGCTACCTGTCTGAAACGACGGAGGGCTACGAATGGTTTCTGGCGAAAACCTTTAACGTAAAGAACTTGATATCGTTGAAGGAACGGATAGCTTTTTGAAAATATAGTGACGAAAACCTTTGCTAAAGAGGTCACTCCCGGTAAAGGGATCTCGGCTCTTTCCCCGTAGAATGGGGTGCAGGATATTCCAACTGAATACCACGGTGCAAAGCAAAAGTAATCGGCTATAGTGAAGTTAATGCCCTGACGCAAACTTCTGTCCAAGGGGTCACTCCCGGTGAAGGGATCTCGGCCCTTGCCTCGTCGACTGAGGAGCAGGATATTCCAAATGAATACCACGATGCAAAACAAAAGAGAACGTCCTTGCAATAACAGCTTTTTGAAAAGTGTTCCAACAACATCAGATTAGGTTTGTTTTTAAACTTGCATTGATCCGAATCAATGCAGTCCCATCAATTGATCACACCAAAAAGAACGAAAATATACTGATGTACGTATATGCCATCCGCATTCGCCACTGGGTCCCGTCATTACCCGTTAGGTTAGCTAACTAACGACAGAGCGGGGACTGGACTAGCGCGGATGCAAAACATATACAACATCTACTAATATATATACCAATATATTAAATTCGCTCAAGGCGTGATAAAATGCAACATCACAGAGAATGAACAACATCACAGAAACAATACAGATATCTGGGATCCCCGGGTTTCACAGAGCCACTACTGAAACCCGACGTTCCCCTGGTCGTGTGGATAGCCTGTGCAATGAAATCCTAGACCCCTACGGGCGCGGCAAGTTACCCGCCAAAACCTGAAGCGAGGCAGCCCCCTTCAGCACCGTGAATGGACCACCCAGCACTTCACGGAATCCGGTAACTTGGGCACCCCCCCTGGGTCAACCTGTACCCCCTACGAGTGCTGCGAATAGCCCGCCAATCCTAGAGTGAAGCCCCCTCCGTCTCAATGCCATGAGATGCGGGCTTGTTGCCCTCTAGAACCCGGCTATCCGTACACCCCTCCGTGGGGTAGTCCTAGTACAGAAAGTAAAATATACATACAACGGGTATATCGACTGCAACCAGGTCGTACCCCAAAAGAATAATACAATCAGGCAGTGACGGCAGTCCACATGTCGGACGCTCGCCCCGTAATATCAAATGTACATAATATAACCACAACAGTACTAGCATTACATCCAGGCTATCCCCCACGACCGATCCGCAACATCACAGCAAAATCACAAAACATCAACATGAAAGTCACGTTCGCAAATCCGTCTAACCGGGCTATAGCAGTTAGACAGGATTTACCGATCAAGTGACATTCACGGTCGCAGATATAATTTAAATACTGTGCAATAATGTGTTTAAAATATCCGATCAATCAAATTTTAACAAGTGGGCCCCCAAGCATTACTGTAGCAGATCAGGAAAGTCTGGGCCCAATATTAATATTCCAAAACCACAATTTTAACCCCAGAAAGATACTGTAGAAATTTGGTGCAGGGATCCCAACAGTGTGCGGCGGAACCGCGGCCTAAAGGGGGGTTTGGCCGCGGTTCCGCTCTTCCACAGTGGACTCACCCTGTCGAATTTCTACAGTAGCCTTGTAATCTCCAGTACATCAATTTTATACAACCTGAAAAATTTTTGGAGATCAAAAAATTTCAACAGAAAACTGTCGCAAGCAAAAATGCGGTTTTGGGATTTTGTTCGATCAGAATTGTAAAACACATTAAGGCAAGTTAGACTAAGTTAATGGCGAGGCTCTGATACCACTGTAAGTGCACGGCGGCGTCCCGACCGTCAATCCGACGGCCAAATGCGGAAGCGGTGATAAACTTTAAATTTTACATGAACTGGCAAACCGCCGCGCACTAATACCCGGATCGAACCATTAATTAGTCCTAGCTAACTACAAGATGGGGAAGAGAGATATACCGACTGATCCAAGTCCTCCGGTCTTCTCGTCGTCGTCCCGATCTCCTGCGGAAGCTCCGGTCTCCACATCGTCGCCGGAAGTGCACCACATCGCCTACTTCTTTTACGGGCTCCCACCTCAATGCCGAGCCAACTCGGGCACGAAGCTGGCTAGTCGACGTGCCCAAGATTTGTTGTAGAATATAGTGTACAAGTCTCATTTGGGGTTCATGGAGATGCCTTTGTGGTGGAGGAAAAATAACTTGGAGAGAGGTGAGGAAAAATGTGATATACAAAGAATGAGAGTATCATTTTTCTCCCAACCTAAAGAGAAGCATTTTCCCTCACGCCTATCCAATAGTGGCCGGCCCCTTTTGGTGATTGGAGAGAGAGAGCAAAGACAAGGGGGTGGGTGGAAAGCAAGTGATGATGAAACAATCAAATGATCACAACAAAACCCAACACTCCAAAGCAACCATCATCTTTCCACAAGTCACACCATGATGACAAGAAGAAGTCAAGAAGTCAAGGTCAAGGGATGGGCTCCATCATGAAACCATCATGATACAAATATAAGCAAAGAACCCCTCCACAAAATGCTTATTTGCAACAATGCAAATAAGCCCTCCTCCACCAAACTTCGGCCAATGAACGATACAAAGGAAATTGGCCGAAACGAAAAGCAAACTGGCAACTCCAGAAAACTGGTCCCGCAATAAATTACAGGAAAACCCCGATACTGTGCATACACACCCGCATTTGTATTCCGACCGAAATACAAATGCAATGAGACAAAATTCACACTGTACTATACTGGGATCCGGCTTATACCAAAAGCCGGCTAGTAATATCCGTTCGATCCTGATCCGTGCAATACCGCACGTATCTGGTCGAACCCTGCCATATATCCATACGGCCTATAGTACAAACTGTCCGATCCTGATCCGTACAATACTGCACGTATCTGATCGTACCTTGTCATATCTCCATACGGCCTCTACAACTTTTCGCCCGAAAGCTGAGTAACTGAATGTGGGGGACTCTAAAGACTCGTCAACACCTTGGTTGTGGATTTAACCACAAGCACGTCAGAGGTATAAGCCAATACGTAACGGGCTACCAGGTATTGACTAAAAGGGACGTCTGTGAGCGAACTCAGCCTGGCAACCCTACTGAGCCTGTCAGTGACAATATCCGTACAGTCCGGTCCGTTCATCTATGAGTATCGCATGGCGGGCCTAGGGGGTTGGTAAAAGTCAGACTCCTAAAAGCGGTACAAGTCGTGTCGGAGTGTAGCCCAGAACACCCTGAGATACTACTGGAATACCTACCAGTAAATCTCCTTGCCTCGGCCGAGGGCTTCGTGTAATGGCTCTCCTAGACACAGCGCGACCGCACCCCCAATACCGGGAGAGACGAACCCCTGAAGATGCGCTCACTGCCTCCATGTGGCTCGGGACTGCACCCAACTAAAACCTGTTTGCACGACTCCTTTGAGCCGTGGTAGGGTAGTAATCAAAGTACAGTGGGAACTCACACAAGACAAATGACGATCCCCAGGTCGATGAACTAACCTGTACATATGTCACCAGGGAACTGCCATCTGACGTCTGGTATATGACCAACTAGCATGTTCCCGGCGAGTCCTGTCCGGTGTACTCATAACCCAATGAGCACCTGTATACATCTTAGGTGAACCAACTGACACCAGTGGCTTGTGAGACCGGCCACCGCCCCTCGTCGGGGTCTCGACTGTATACACTAGTCTACTCTGGAGTATCGATGCCCTGTCTCGAAACTCACACGACTAGGGACCATTTAAGGATATGCTTATAGACCCCAGCTCCCACTTATATGATCGCCTTCATACTGCTGGTGGTCAAGCAAGAATCCTAGGGGCTCTACCAACGTGTAATAGCGACTTGTCAGGTCACCTACCGCAGTACACGATGATAAAGGTAAAGCAGATAGCATACTATCATCTCGAGTAAGACTGTCCTACCGGGATAGGTCCTCCATCAATCATTGCAATCACGTACCTGTGACCTAATAATTGACTCTGAGGGTACTATCTCCAACAAAAACCAAGTTTTAAAAACTGAAAAACGTCACTAATACAAACCTAAAACGCTCCCATATTTCTCTTCATGAAACCTGGGATAAAACAAACAATACAGTAGCCAAATTACCACAAAATGAAGCTACAGAACAAAAATCCAGACCTAACTCAAAAGTAGGTCCGACATTGGCGGTTTTGGGGAATAACTGGCGATCAAAACATGGAGTTAGGGGCCCGGGCTTCTAGGAAAGTCTTCTACTGGTCCCATCATATCATAGTACTCTTAGTTTTTTTTAGAGAACCCTACTAGCTCCAGATTTAATTTAAACACCACAAACTTCACAAAAATACCACTTTTCTGATATTCAACCACGAAATCTGAAATTTAACACTTCGAAACTTGAAAGAAAGATGATATTTACCTATGTTGATGGAGAACAAAGAAAATCCAGCTCTTGAAGTGATTTCTTGAGGCCTCATGGAGTTGTGTTGGTTTTAGCTTGATGTTTGAACAATTTGCTTGACGTGGTCATCAACTCTATATGCTTTTGTGAATGGTGACTTATAGTTGAGATGGTCATGGAGAAGAAAAGATATGTTCAGTTTGGTAATTAGATCATGAGAATAATGACGGTAATGAACGAGGAGGTGTAGAGAATGGGGTAGTGCAAGTAGGAGGTGTATGCATACTAAAGCATGATATGGTGTGGTATTTGTGAAGGTTTATTATAACCTATCATATACCTAAACACACTTACCAAATAAAAACCCTTTTACAAGTAATTACTATTACACTTAAATACCATAATCTTACACCAAAATCTCATATCCTTCTCAAAGCAAAATACTATCATTTTTAGAATATCTCATATTTTCATTTTTCCTAAACTAAATACATTATTTACGGATACCAATCCGAAAACCCAAAATCCATACACGATATTATTTTCGTAAACTCATAATATCCATATTTAAATTATAAATTAATATTTATAATTTTGAAAATGTTACAATATCCCCCTTAAAGAAATTCAGTCCCTGAATTTAAATTTAACCCCAATTTTATATTTTGCCAAATCAAATCAAATCAAATCACCGGGGTCCAAATTCTTAAAACATATAGTCTGCTCCAATCAACGGAACTCTGAAGTATCACATGAGCTAGGACTACACTAATGCGACACGTGCGCATGAAAATCAAAAGTATAAAATTCCTATAACTGTAACTCTAGCAAATGCTATGAGAATTACACAAGCTATGATGCAAAGTACAAAATATGAAATCAACCATGTACATCGAGTAAACAATCATAGCTATAGCCGGAGTGCAATATCTATAGCGCATGACCACGCGAAAATACATATAATCAAAGCTATAATATAACTCCTCAAGTGCAATGCACGAAAACGAAATCAACCCTAACGGGTTTGCACGAAAACCAAATCATATGTCATGGGTGTGCATGAAAGCAATGTCAAGTGCAACGGATGTGCACGACAACAACATCCAATGCATCGAATGTGAATGGAACCAACATCAAGTGCATTAGGACGCTCAAATCAATACTAACACGTGCAACTGGTGTGCACAAAAACAATATCAAATGCATCTTGAGTGCACAAAAATGTTAATCAAGTGCAACTGATGTGCACGAAAACATCCATCTAGTGCATCTGTTGTGCACCAAAATCTCAATCTAGTGCTTCTGGTGTGCATAAAATAATCAATCAAGTGCAGTTACTATGCATGAAAAATTTCAAAAAAGTGCATCTAGTGTGCACAAATCATTAGTCAAGTGCTGCTACTTATGTATGAAAAATCTCAAACAAGTGATATTGAAGTACACGTTCTTTAATTTCGAAAGGTGTATATACACCTGGAGCTAGCAGAGCAAGGATTCCCAATTTTCTTCTGCCTACGGTCTGGCTTCCTCTGTCTCTGGGTCTTTGTTCTCTCTTGCGGACCACAAAAACCATGACCTCTCTCTACAATCGCCTGGTGGGGAGTAGCGACGAAAACAGTCCCACGCTGATGTTAGGAATATGTATGCCCTAGAGGCTATTATTGTATGATATAGTGGATGGTTGGACATATATATATATAGGACTTTCTTGCTCGACATGATAGTATGTTATCTGGTTGCTCTTTATCTTAACATGTACACTTGTTTTATTATATTGTCTCTCTGATACATGTTGATAAAGCCCTTAGGTTGTAGGCTTGACTACCAGGACTATGATGCAGATCATACTAGTGGGGCTTGTGTAGTCCGCAAGCACATCCTTTAACAGTTCCTAGTTGAGAGAATATCAAGACAAGGCATCGATATTCTAGAGTAGACTAGTGTGTACGTATCATAACCCTATATGGGATGATGGTTGATCCCACAACCATTGGTGTTTGACATCAAAGATTTTATACATGTGCTCATTGGAGATTGGGTACACCGAACAGGACTCACCGAGAACTCCTAGATGGTATCATACCTATCGTCAGATAGCAGTTCTCTGGTGACACTTGTACAGGTTAGTCTGTAGACCCGAGATTGTCATAGTATCTTGTGTGGTTCCCACTGTGCTTTGATTTCCTCCTTACCACGGCTCAAAGGAGTCGTGCAAACAGGTGGATTTTAGGTACAGTCCCGAGTCACATGGAAGTAGTGAGCAATAGGAGGGGTTTCGTCTCTCCCGGTATTGGGAGTTGATGTTGCGCTATACTCGATTGGCTATAACAGAAAATCCCTGGCCAGGGCTGCTGATATTTACTAGTAAGTGTTATCAGTAGTTTCTCGAAAGGTTATAGGCCACACATCGGCATGACTTATCAAGTTAGTGGGGGTCTGACGATTTCACCCCCCACACTCGATATGCGACATATTAGACGAAAAGACCAGACTGTACGGTAAGTGTTGCTTATAGGATTTATGTGAGTTTGGACAAGTTTTCTTGTTGATCTTCTATTCGCTCAATCACTGGGTAGCTGTTACATCCAGCTAGTACCGCTGACGGCTTGTGGGTATCTGATGTGATCATTACCTACTCCTGGCGTATTAACGAGTCTCTAGAGTCCCAAACAGAGGTTTACTAGCTCAAGCTAAACGAAGTAGAGCACATATGGAGATATGTGTGGGAGCTTGATTAAATACGAGTATGTGATACCGTATTCTAATCTAGCGATATTTGATATCGATTAGGTTTTGTGTGATATAACCGGATTATTGAATCAAGTGTTGATTCAATGATTTGATTTATGTATATATATATATATATATATTTGATATTGGCCGGTTATTTATGATATGACCAGATTATTGATTCAAGTGTTGATTTAATATCTAATATTGAATATTAGCCGGTTATATGTGATATAACTGGATAATTGAATCAAGTGTTGATTTAATGTTTTGATATACATATTCATATGATATTAGTCGGTTATATATGATATAACCGGATTATTGAATCAAGTGTTGATTTAATAATTTGATATATATTTATATATTTGAGATATATATATATATATATATTAACTAATATTAGCTCACTAAAGATTTTCTTATCTTGATATACATTTATATATGTGTGTGTGTGTGTGATATATATGTATTTGATTTGTATCATGGTAGATGATACATAGAACATGGGTGTATGAGAATCACACTTGAGTATAAGAAAATAGAAAATGATTTATATTTTTGAAGATGATACAAGAAAAAGAGTGAGTCATGGCTTTGGATGCTTGGATATGCATTGAGAAGCCATGACTCATCTCTAATTCTTGTTTTATTCTCAGATATTTTACTCATCTTTATATTATTCTTATCTCAAGAGTGACAAGGTTCATTCCACATCATAACTCATCCAAGTTCATCCTCATCTTCTTCTTCACTTCCTCTTCTCTAGCTTTTTCTTGAGTTGGAGAAAAGAAAAGAGAAAAAGATTTTTAGTGAGCAAATCTCCTACTTCATCAACCTTCACTAATCTAGCCCATTTTTTTAGGTTGTTCTCTTCACTAATATTTTGATTAGTGAAGAGTGAGCTGAGTTAGAGAGACTTCAAGATGGATCATCTTCGGCATCGAAGACAACAAGCAAGCTCGATCTTTTCTCAAGTGGGGTCAAAGAACGGTTCTAGGCACTACTACTTGGAGCTTTAGAAGTGAAGGACCGGTCTACTAGGGTTGTAAACCCTCTTCACTTAGTTTAGAACTAGTTTGCTTAACTTGAAACCCTAATTCTCTAGTTCGATTCTAGGTTAGTATACTTAGACCTCTAGATTTTTTTTAAATTGCATACTTAATACTTGTTGAAATCCAGTAGAGGTGCTAAGACATACTATCAGCTGACACCTTTCAGAACACTTCCTGACCAAGTAACCTTGCTTTTCGCAATGTAACATGTCAACGATAGCGGCCTCTGGCCCTCTGAGTACGCGTCTTACGACTGGTCCTGAGTCAAATCTCTATTACTATAGAATCCGGGAGAGAACCTACCACGGCTTCTGCCGATATTATCTCTGCCGAACTGCTCGGAACTGGCACTCCTTAATGAATCCACATCCGTTTCGGAACAGCTGCAATCACATCAAGACTTTCCTCTTAAAGTGTGTCCATATCCAACACCTCTACATTTATATCAAATCTCTCGTACCAACGGAGAGGAACAACTATACATCAAGACTTCACACAAATCTCATAATACACTTCTTTTCAGTATCGATCAAGTAGAGAGTGTATCGTGATAGCTACGCGAACCGCAAGTCATACTCGGCTACGTTCATGCTCGGAGTCTTACGTAAAGACTCGAACTACTAATTCAGCATCTCTGACACTCTGTGGAAGAAATCTGGCTATGTACACTCTCGAGAGCTCATCCTAAGTCATCGGAGGAAGACCCACCGCTTGGTCTCTTTGGATCGACTCACACCAGGTCTGAGAAAGACCCTTCAAACGGAACTAGCCAACTTCACCGATCTCGCATCGGAGCATCCTCGCATCGGAGCATCATAACAAACTAAATATCCTAGCCATCATATCCATGAATGACTAAGGATCCTCTGCCACATCTAAGCTCATAAACACCGGCGGTCAAAACATGGAGTTAGGGGCTCGGGCTTCTAGGGTAGTCTTATACTAGTCCCATCATATCACAGCACTCTTAGTTTATTTTTCAGAGAAACCTAATAGCTACAGATTCAATTTGAACATTACAAACTTCACAAAAATCCAACTTTCCTGATATTTAACAAGGAAATCTGAAATTTAACACTTGGAAACGTGAAAGAAAGATGATATTACCTATATGGATGGTGAACAAAGAAAATCTAGCTCTAGAAGTGATTTCTTGAGGCCTCATGAAGTTATGTTGGTTTTAGCTTGAAGTTTGAACAATTTGCATGAAGTGGTCATCAACTCTATATGATTTTGTGAATGTTGGGTTAGAGTTGAGATGAACATGGAAAAGAAAAGATATGTTCAGTTTGGTAATTAGATTATGAGAATAATGATAGTAATGAAGGAGGAGGTGTAAAGAATGAGTTAAAGCAAATAGGAGGTGTATGCAGACTAATGCATGATATGGTGTGGTATTTATGAAGGTTTATTATAACCTATCATATACCAAAACACACTTACCAAATAAAAACCCTTTTACAAATAATTACTATTACACTTAAATACAACAATGTTACACCAAAATCTTATATCCTTCTCAAAACAAAATACTTATAATTTTTAGAATATCTCATATTTTCATTTTTTTATGGATACCAATCCGAAAACCCAAAATCCATACACGATATTATTTTCATAAACTCATAATATCCATATTTAAATTATAAATTAATATTTATAATTTTCAAATGTTACATACATATTGGTGGAACCTGAAAGAACGTTGTACACTGACTGACGTGCCTCCTCTAAGATCTCACGTCTCAACCCCTCAGAGTTGGATACACATATACGAGTCCCGAACTGAAACACCCCCTCGCTATCGATCGCAAACTCAGAATATCTCCCCTGCCGAACCTGCTCCATAATCTCAGATAAGCAGGAATCGTCGGGTTGTGCCTCCCTAATACGATCAAGAAAAAGAGGACAAGCATGATGTTCAGTTGATAAAACTGCACATTTGTTAATAAATTTTTCCTACTATTTCCATATTAAAAAAGGTCTTTATTATAATATATCATACATATGAGGGTTTATCTGTAAAAATAATATTTTCCATGTGTTGATATATTATAATTAGCATTTGGTAGGAAAATGTATGCAAATAATATCATTGACCAAATCTTAACTCAACTAAATATTATTTGAGTTGTTGTGCAGAATTTTCAGGTCTAAAATCAAGAAAATCAAGTTGTTAAAACAAACCTGCCTAATTAAGAAATCAAAACTTAGAAATCAAGTCTCGCAGCAACTACGAGAAGATTTCCAAGTTCCAAAGCTACCAAAGATTGCCACATGTCATAAGGATCTACCCACAGAAAGATGATGAGGAGATCTCCACCATTGGCCACGGATCCGCGGCCGAACCCCCCTGTTGGACTCGGATCCGCGGCAAGATTGAGGAGTTAGGGGATGTAAGTTTCTAGGGTGAATCTATACTGTTATCTTCCTAATTTGGAAGCAATATTTCTGGCTTTGGGACTATAAATAAAGACCGAGAGCCTCTTGGAAAAATCATCAAGCCGACGAGATCATGAAGTCCAAGACGGCTCACGCATCCAGGCTGATCATCAGTTGTTCGTCTACCTCCTTGGAAAAGATCGAGAAGCAAACTAGTATTTGTAATCATTTTCTAAGGAATCAAAGTGTAATGAATATTGTTGATTAATAAAGGTAGTTCTTTTTCCTATTCAATTTCTTCGTAGTTTAATTATGCATTTTCTCTCCATCTCTTTTTCTCCCAACATGCGCGAGTAATTCTCCGCTTGTTAGGGTTCGTAGGATTAGGGTAGGCTAATGGATGATGAACATCTCTAAACTCTTTTTAAGTCCTATAAAGTTTATAAACTTTATCAAAAGAATTATTAACATCCTAATCGGGCGCACTACCAATTCATTGTTAGTCCCGACCGCGATTAGAGATTAGATTAATGATTGTTTTGGTAAAGGCTAGATATGAACGGAGTTCCGTGTCGAGATAAGGGTTAAGAGTGGGATTCCTTTTCCCTCCAGAAACCCTAATCTACACGCATCACCGTCGTTCTACTTTTAAATCTATTAAAGGATAAAAATGGTAACTTTTAATTAATCGTCCATAACTACTAAATCCTAACGAACCCTACAAGCCCCCTTATTATATTAACTACATCCCAAAAATAATCTATATCTATATATTTTGCATTCTTGCTTAACGTAGATCTAGAAACCTTTCCACAAAATTCATTATTCCTCCTCTCTTTTTCAACACATCTAAAGTAAGAGTAAAAGATTCCACGTTTCCTAGAGGACGACCCGTACTCATCTCGGTCTAGCTACACACGACACCGTTCTGATTGCGGTTATTCTACAAACACATTCTTTCGAATCAGTCAAACGGCGCCGTTGCCGGGGATCCGTGCGTAATTTTTTAGTCTCACTATTTGTGTTGAATTCTTATACGATCTATATCATAAATAAAACAAAACTGCAAATTGTATATTTAACGATTATTGTGTGAATTTTGCGAGGGAATCTGGAGTCAGAGACTTGAGGATACAGAGTGACAGAGACATTCATCAAGATCCAGAGGAGTGCAGGAGGCCACGTAGCAAAAATCAACACCTGATCCCTCTTCCTTGCGGCTGAACCGCGGCCGGAAGTGCACATCGGCGGCGGAAGCGCGGCCAGTTAAGGGATTTAGGGCTGCAAACTTCTCTAGTATATTTTCTATATCTTTCTCTCTCCTTTGAAATCCAATAAAATATCTTTTCTGCAGGATTCTTTGCAAAATATCACCGCTCAAAAATCTTTTTGCAAGTTCTGGTTTGCGGTTTGTTTTTGCATATTTTAATACGGATTTTTAGGGGCAAAGACCAAATCCAGATTAGGTGGGGATTTCATCACCCTTCCTAAGCCACACAAATCACAAACCGAGCATCTGCATCAGCCCTACACTAATTTAAAAAATATCTAGACCAGACTTTAAAGACTGTCGCGCTCAATAAGGATAGAGGAAGGTCGTGGGTAATCTATCGCTTATCCGCATTACTTTTGTGGTGTCTAGGCAAGTGTGTCTAAGGCGAGTGGTTACTTAATTAGGACCACTACGTTCGTAATGGGGAGCCTCCTATTCACCTGGCACTTACCTGGCTACAAGGGCAGTAAAGAGGCGGTAGAGGATTGATCCTACGGCTTGTCCTTTGGAAGTCTAGGTGTGGTCTAGAGACTGGACCTAGGTAACCATAGTTCTAGGGTTCTTTGTGCATTTTTGTGTGATTTGTCTAAATCTGTCATTTTTCCAAAACAAACCAATTATTTTCTCCCTTTTTTTTACCCTTCCCCCTTCTTCTCTTCTTATAATTGGTGACCCAAACAGACGATCTCTTGCCGAGCTTTGCTGTCCACAACCACATATCTCTTGTTTTCGTAATCCCTTCGGTATACCGTCCGGCTCTTCCATATCCTTAAGAGATCATATAGAACAAGCAGGAAGAAATATTTGGCCACCTCAGTCTAGGTCATATCAATCGTATCCTAATCCTACACCTGTTTCAGTTGATACCCAGAGTGAGGAATCCCCTAGAAGAATGTCCATTGCTGAGCACATAGCTAGGGCTAGAGGCCAAAGTTTCAACCCGAACCAATATCAACCATCACCTCCACTTTCCAAAGAAGAATTTGATAGCCAACCGACCAACCCATATCAATATTCTTCTTATCACACTGTTGACCCTACTCCCACCCAATTTTTGCAACCATTCTATTCCTATCAATCCAATCCGACTTTTCCACCTTCTCTAGACAGTTCTTCTAATCAGTCATTTGGGATTTTTAATTATCCATAGGAATTTCAATCTTATACCGAAACCCCTTATCAACCCAAGACTAGTCTGGAGCAGACATTAGAAAAATTTCTGGAATTGTCGAACCAAATTAGGAAGGAAACAACAGAGTGGATGCAAGCAAAGAATTTCAAACCTGCCCAAAATTTTTCAGTATATGATTCGGGCATAGGACAAAATGAGAATTTGGGTAGTGAGACAGAACTGTACACCCTTCCTAATCAAACCTCCCCATTCCAAACTGAAATCCACAACTCCAGTTTCATAAATTCATCAAGTACACCAAATAGAATGTCTGATAAGTTGTGTGACTTTGTAGTGTTTGATTTACCCGATTGTGAAGGGTCCATTTCAAGTGAAACCATACCCAACCCTTGTGATCTCTACAGCTCCACTCTTGAACCAAAACTGATTGAAAACCATACTTTTGATGAGGTGTTTGAGAATATTAACCTTCACTTGAATGAGGTGATTGACGTTAGGGATATATTGATTGATGAACCCGAAATTTTGGATGATTTTGTCCCACCAATTCATCAAATCCTTTCACTTTCTTGTGGTCTTCATCTTGAGCCTTTAATTCTTCCTGAACCCCAAATATGTCTTGAAGTTAATGATAAAGGTATACTCGACGAAATACAGCCTCCATCTTCCACATCTGGTTCAGCAACACTCGACACACCAATTTGTTTACCCATTTCACCTTCTATTTTCTCCGGTTCTTCTTCTGTTCCTATAGTTTCAGTGAGTTTTGATAAATCACAATCCGTTAATTCAAGTTCAATAATACCAGAAATTCAACTTGATTTGGATATTTTTGAAAATGAGGTATATGAGTTTTTCGAGTTCTCTACCTCAATGATTTTTGATGAATCAAGTAGGATAAATTCTGGCACAAAACTCTTTGACAGCAAAATGTTCAATCACACCATTGATAAAAGTTTTGAAGAACTTTTTGCTGACGAACTTGAATTTTTAAACAATACGGATTTTGTGATTAATCAATCTCCACCTATAGAGGTTGAACCGTCACCATTCCTTCTTCCTAATCATTCACATTCATCCTCATTCTTTCTTTTCTCTAATTTCAAACCCTTTCCAGACCACCTCTTATCCCTTCCCCATTTTTTCTTGACTCGATACAACACATTCTTCCACCAACCTATACGCTATACTGATAAAATCTTTGAATGGTTGGAGTTAACTTTTGGTCTTTGTAATGTCTTACTTTGACTAAATGACTCACCCCCTCTTAAAATGCTTCGTATTGTCTAACTCATGTTTGAGGGGGGATATATTTTTGGCTCTTGAACATAACTTTTGTCCTCAAATTTGTGAGACAAAAATAAGTTTGGGGGAGGATTTTCACTTTCATATATTCTTGCCCCCATTAATAATGTCCTCCCAAGCTTACAGGTTTTTGTGATCCAACAGATAACAACAGTGAGGACACTGTTGAAAACTGGTTTGGGGGAGATTTGTGCTTACTTACGCGATACTTTGCATTATACTATATATAAGCACAAATTTTTTTTGATAATAAAAGAATATAAAGTGAAAAAATACATCCGAAAGATAGGAATATTTTAAGAAAACCAAGAAAACCAAGAAAATTAGAAGTTTTCTTAAACGAACTGGTAATAAGTAGTTATGAGCTGTTGTCCCAAGGGTTAGTAAGATGAAGAAAGTCACTAATCTGAGGATAAAAATAAGTCTGAAAAATAGTTTCTATTCTGGAAGCCAAACATTTGAATGTTGATACCCTACTATATGCACATACACACGTCTTGAAACTCGGGATAATAGAGGATACCTTGAAATGCTCTTGTCTAAAAGCCAAAGTATGAAGGAAATGAAAAAAATGAAGAAAATATAAAAATGGTAAAAAGAAAAATGAACACTGGTTTTGTTATCTCCAAGGCATCAATAAAAATATATAACGAGGGTGCTTCATCACCTAGTGCCTTAGACCAACTGGTTTGGGAGTCACTGCTAAGCCTTAGGTGGTGCAAGACGAGAAAAATATTATCACCTAATCAGCAAGCACATGAGTAATCGGTCGGTTAGTACCTCAAGAAGTATTAACGGTCGCATGAAAATGTATGAGGAAATCTAAATATTCATCAAGTTAAAAAGTACTGAGGTAGATGGACAAGAGTATGATAGCTTGAATTGAATTCTCCGAGTGTAGGGATGTCCATTTCACACACGTAGGGGTATATGATCGATGTTTGGATGAAAGGTAGGAATGAAGAAGAAAGACGATGTTTTATTGAGGGATGATGTGATTTCTATCATCTTTTCATGACTATTAAGATAGGGCTCATGACAACTGAAAAGCTAGTGTAGTTGGAAACTCTAAATTTTCAAAGTATTTCTTTTATGCTTCTTATCTTTATATGGTTCTTATCTTTATATGTAAATGAACAAAGTATCTCTTTTATTATAGGATTTTGTGGGTGTAATCCGCTGAAAACCCTCAGGAGACAACACTCCTCCTACTAGGGACACCTAGAGGTTTAACGGCTTGTTGCACGTGCTCAGTGCAATCGTGTTTGCCTACGAAAGTGTGCGTAGTTTTCTCCTTCCTTTATTCTCCTTCTCTTGAATAAACTAGTTTGCTCGGGACGATCAAAGATAAGTTTGGGGGTATTTGTTCAGTTGATAAAACTGCACATTTTTTATTACATTTTTCCTACTATTTCCATATTAAAAAAGGACTTTATTATAATATATCATACATATGAGGGTTTATCTGTAAAAATAATATTTTCCATGTGTTGATATATTATAATTAGCATTTGGTAGAAAAATGTATGCAAATAATATCATTGACCAAATCTTAACTCTACTATATATTATTTGAGTTGTTGTGCAGAATTTTCAGGTCTAAAATCAAAGAAATCAAGTTGTTAAAACAAACCTGCCTAATTAAGAAATCAAAACTTAGAAATCAAGTCTGGCAGCAACTACGAGAAGATTTCCAAGTTCCAAAGCTACCAAAGATTGCCACATGTCATAAGGATCTACCCACAGAAAGATGATGAGGAGATCTCCACCATTGGTCGCGGATCCGCGGCCAAACCCCCCTGTTGGCCGCGGATCCACGGCAAGATTGAGGAGTTAGGGGATGTAATTTTCTAGGGTGAATCCATACTGTTATCTTCCTAATTTGGAAGCAAGATTTCTGGCTTTGGGACTATAAATAAAGACCGAGAGCCTCTTGGAAAAATCATCAAGCCGACGAGATCACGAAGTCCAAGACGGCTCACGCATCCAGGCTGATCATCAACTGTTCGTCTACCTCCTTGGAAGAGATCGAGAAGCAAACTAGTATTTGTAATCATTTTCTAAGGAATTAAAGTGTAATGAATATTGTTGATTACTAAAGGTAGTTCTTTTTCCTATTCTATTTCTTCATAGTTTAATAATGCATTTTCTCTCCATCTCTTTATCTCCCAACATGCGCGAGTAATTCTCCGCTTGTTATTCTTCGTAGGATTAGGGTAGGCTAATGGATGATGAACATCTCTAAACGCTTTTTAAGTCCTATAAAGTTTATAAACTTTATCAAAAGAATCATTAACATCCTAATCGGGCGCGCTACCAATTCATTGTTAGCCCCGACCGCGATTAGAGATTAGATTAATGATTGTTTTGGTAAAGGCTAGATATGAATGGAGTTCCGTGTCGAGATAAGGGTTAAGAGTGGGATTCCTTTTCCCTCCAGAAACCTAATCTACACGCATCATCGTCGTTCTAGTTTTAAATCTATTAAAGGATAAAAGGGTAACTTTTAATTAATCGTCCATAACTACTAAATCCTAACGAACCCTACAATCCCCCTTATTATATTAACTACATCCCTAAAATAATCTAGATCTATATATTTTGCATTCTTGCTTAACGTAGATCTAGAAACCTTTCCACAAAATTCATTATTCCTCCTCTCTTTTTGAACACATCTAAAGGAAGAGTGAAAGATTCTACGTTTCCCAGAGGACGACCCGTACTCATCTCAGTCTAGCTACACGCGACACCGTTCTGATTGCGGTTATTCTACAAACACACTCTTTCGAATCAATCACATGTACATGAGCAAACTGTCCACCTACGGTGTAAACTCGAAGCGTATGCTGCTGTCGCATTGTAACACCTTGGAAATGCGGTTAGTGTTAATTAAGCGATAATGCGGGTTTTTAGAGAAAAGTTTACCAAATCGGTTTCCTCACATTTTATAATAATTAATTAATATTTTATTATTATTTGTTATGGGTTGCACACACATGTGCTTGTTAATGTGGGGGGTAGTTGTGTTAATCTTGTCAAGTGACCAAGACACCTTAATTAATCCATGTCCTAATTAACTGTCACGCCCCGCTTCCCAAAATACGGAATATAAGGGTGACAAGACCAGCCATGCTCCAACGATTAAGGAAAAATCCTGTTGTAGTCACATTTCGGCTTCTAGCATTATATGGTACTCAGTAAAATACAATACGGGTAAGGAGAATGCAGTCACTAAAACTATAAGATATAAAGAGATCTGAGCTCGAAGGAAGTAAACAAGAGGGTAACTAACCAGGAATATCAGTGGAGAAAGGTAACCGGTCTACTGGTCTGGATCTTCACGGTCTTCTCGAGATCAGACAAATCCACCTCTATCACTAAGCATGCATACTCAGGTCGTCAGAGAGACACAATAGCAATAATGTAATAGTGACAAGAAACAAGCAAAGAAGGTAATAACAGTGGAAGTAAAATGCAGGTAATCAATATGTCATTAACTGATGCAAAGTATGATCTGTGTCCCAATCAGACTCTAAGTCATCTTTGAAATCGAGTTATGGAAAGGAGGATCATGTTTAACGAGGATCTTGTACATACCCGAGACTACGACCCGCTATCGCCCGGGATATAACCCTGTCAGCCGGACCGCTAGGCCCAACCTAATATATATAAGAGTCGTTGTTCGAATGATCATCCTCTAAATCACTGTCCTCGCTAAATACGATACTCTTTCCACTTCGATTTCCCCTTTTCCCCCAGGTTTACACTATTGATGAGTATGGTCTAGTCGTGTACAAGTATGCACCAATAACACGGTTTTGTCACTATTCACTGTATTATTCACTGTCACGAATCATTCACTTTTTCATTGGCATACTTGACACTCCTAAACCAATACCATTCGCGCATGACAATGCATTGTACACTGAACAATAACACGCACTATCACTATGTGTATGGCAATCGGGTAAGATATGTCCATTTATGCAGTTAACAAGTCATGTGTAATATGAACTATTATGCACCTTATGAGCTTATAAAAATTACAGTAAATCATACGTTCAAAATTCAGTAAAATGATACAAAGGGGGTAGCAAGTAAACTCAGTCGGAAGATCAAAAAATTTTATTTCAGTGCAATTGGATTTTGCGTTTGTATGTTACAACCGTTTCATTTTAAGTGTTCGCTGCAGGAAATTCAGTTTCTGAACTGAACGTCCGTTTCGCGACACAATTTTCATCCTGTTGGGATCAGAATTTAGCGATGCTATAGTTGAACGAAACTTAGGTTTTTCAATAGGATTTCCAACGCACCAGACAGATTCTCAATCGCGCCTCTACGTCAGAAGTTATGCATTGTTCAACAATAGGATATCAGTTCTGTTTCTGTTTGGGACTGCTATATGCCCTGTTCATTTAAATTACAGTTTAAATAATAAACGATGGTAAAAAAGGGTGAAATCACTTTCATTATTTAATTAACTGTTTCGTATTCACTATGGTGTAGGGTTCCGCGATACATGTTCAAATATTAGAGGGTAAGCATTACAAGATGGAACTTAACAGCCAGAGCTGCTTTGGACTGCAATCCCGAGCCGCTCTCCGAACCAGTTTCCGTCATATTTTCAGTATAGAAACAATTTAAAACTTGTATGGGGTTCTAGTTCGTCGAGTCGGCTTCGATTTGAGCCCACAAACGCATCATTCCAATTTTTAAACAATTAATTATTATTTTTACAAGATTCAGACGCGGGAAATTTTCAGTTTTAACGGGTGTAATTGGGGATGATCGTTCAAGTCAGTAACGGTTATATTTTTCAGTCAAATTTCAATACAATGTTCATTACTACATGGGCCAGCTTACATGATCAATTTCCATCAGTTTAATGGAAGGTTTTCGTCCGGGTTTTGCATCAAACACTTGCGTCAAAAAAAATTTCACGAATTATTTACACGGAATTAATAGGATTTTGAATTGTAACAGAATAATCTAGCATGTAGTAAGTATGGTACTTTCCTGGAGACGCGTTGACGACGCACGGTAGCGGCAACGGCACGAACGCGCAACGAACGGCACGGTTAGGATTCACGGCCTCGGCTCGAGTTTGGGTTCGTCGTCAGAGTTGTCCAAGGGATGGCTAGTGATCACTGGAGGCGGAGTGGGGTGCTGTGAAGCTCCTGGGGATGTTCTGGGGTCGGCGATGGTCGGCGGAGGTAGCTCCGGCGATGGGTGCAGCGAGGGGGTCGACTTGGGTGCTTGGAGCTTGGTGTGGGTTGCAGCGAGGGAGTGTGGTAGTGGAGGGGCTCGGGTTTTGGAGGAGGTGATGGCAGTGGTGCTCGGGTCGACGGGGCAGTGGGGAGCTCGCCGGCGTGATGCTGTGCAGGGGAGGCTCGGTGGCGAGGAGGGGTTCGGTCGTGTTGGCGAGGGGAGTAGGTAAGTGGGGCTCGGGTTTTGAAGAGAGAAGCGAAGGAGGAATGACGAGGTGATTGAGGTGGTCGGCGGCGGCGGCGACGGCGGCGGGGTGTAAGGGGATGAAGCTGGGATTTTTTTGGAGAGAGGAGAGGAGGAGGGAGAACGGGAGTGAGGAGGAAGAGGGTTGAGCGACGAGGAGCGGTTTGATAGGCGCGCGCGAGGTCTTGGTCGACGACCGGGGACGTGGGGCGACGACGCGGGGCGACGTGGGGCACGTAAAAGAGAAGGAGCAGGAAAACGAGACGAAGTGAGGAAGAGGGAAGCTTAACGGGTCGGGCGCGGGTTTGGGCGCGGGCTGGGGGAAAGGAGTTGGGCCGGGGATTTAATTATTTATTTAGTATTTCTTTGTTTTCTTTGGGCTGGGCTGGCTTGAGGATTAACTTGATTTTATTAGTTTTGTTTTGTAAGAAAAATGAATGTGGAAGTGGGCTGGCTTGGTGTTTTGGGAATATATATATATATATATATATATATAGATATATATATATATTGTTTTTCTTTATTTTGTTTTGTTTTCTATTAGTCTTGGCTTTTAATTTATTGCTTAAGAAAATTAAATACTAAAAACTTAAGCAACCAATTTTACACAAAATTACGAGGAAAAAGAAAACATTCGGGGGATTTGGAAAATATAGAAAGATTTTATTGATGGAAACGAGGATTTACATTAACCTTGCATTAACCTTGCCCAAGATATTTTGTGTGAAAGAAATATCTTGTTTGGATTGAGAGAGAGGTGGCTAATGAGTCATGAAGCATTAATGTGTGCATTTAATGAGGTGAGGGAGAGAGTGAGTGTAAGGCTTTGGTTCACCCTACACTCACCTGTCATCATTTATTCTCTCTCACTCTCACATTCTCTCTCACTCTCAATTATTCTTCATCTCTTCACTCCCAAAACTGAAACCTCACTACCCTATCATAAAACCATGCAAAAACTTCACAAAAATCCCATAAAAACACTTCTATGTCTTGATTTAGCCACGTAGTTGCCTTGGAGCTTGGAAAGATAGGATTTTTTAGCAAGAGTGGCTAGGTAATGATCTCTAACTGTTATTTAGGAGTTTATATTGTTGTGTTGCCTTATAGTTATGGTTTAGAATACTAAAGGTAGTGTTTTGTGAAATATCGTATTTTTAGTGTCAAATCAGAGTCTCTGTGAATCTGTTGTTGATCCAGGTTGTTGTTTTAGAAGTTCCCATCACAGTGACTTAGTGTTGTGAGTTAGAACCCACTATAAAAACCTGAGACCATTCCCACTTTTCGAGGCCGCAAATTTATTGGTTCTGGCCGCAAATTGTGGCCAGAGTGGGGGCTGGGGTGTTGATTCTTGGTCTTGGGGTCTCTGGGTTGTATGTAGTTTCGTGGCACTTACAACTTTTACCAATTGTTTGTGTATAAAAATCTGGAACCACTTTGCTATATTCTAGTGTTTTGAGTACGCGTGTTACGTTATCCGACATGGTTCGTGATCTTGTGTGCTGTTGTACTTGGGCTGGTTTTGGTGTGTCGCCACACGCGTTAGCCATTAGAAGAACACTTGTGAGTTGGATTGGAGTTGGTGCGTAGGTCAAACGTAGTGTGTACGTGATATTGATCGATTTCTGAGATTTGCAATTGCTATGTTTTGTGTTAATAGGATCGTAGGCGGGGACTTCGGACGCTGCGAAGAAAGGGAAGAAGGTGATTGGGTTTACCTAGCCCGCGATTGTCGGTGAGTAGATTTAACATCTACGGGAAAATCGCCCGTATGGCGTTAAGCGTCAGGGCTAGATATGATATGATATTAGCCGCATGTTTATATGCACATATAGAGATGGTGCATGAACTTCATTTCATATAGTTACATGTTTTTCCTGAACCTGTATTCATTATACACTGCACTATTATTGACAGTCCATGTTGCACGAGCACCAACTGTATGCTACACACACTGTCGGTAATTACCATGATACGCACAACACAAATATTCATATGATATACCTTGCTATTTGTTAGCGACATTGAGGCATTGATTCTTGTGCGATGGCGCATATGAAATATAGCATACCTATACACCTACATGCTTACACATATACCTTGCTATAGCTATATGTTCAGCTTTATATGATATATATCAGTGGTATGGGACGCTGTTATATATGTATATATATATGATATTGGATTTGGATAATTAGGAACCGCGTGATATATTTAATGACTTGATGCATTTAAATAACCGATTTTCCCTTGATATGCTCATATTATTGTTCTATGTAGCATATGTCATATTATATGGATTTACGCATTGAGAAATCTTTTTCATGCAATTTGGGGATTTCAAGTGTCGATGTTGGGCACTTATGCTCCGAGAGATATATGGATATTTGGAAACCGATACGTGGAACACGAGTGTTGAGGTTGTACACTTAGGTTGTTGGACACTTAGGTTTTGAGGAACGTATGGATATGAGTATTTATGTATCGATGCCGGACACTAGTTTTCATGATGTTTTCAGGTGTCGATGTTTGACACTCAGGTTCCATGAGACTTACAGGTTATGCTGGCCGGTAGAGGGCCGATCTGAGGGCCGATCTGAGGAATTTGGGATTTAGATTGTCTTGATGACACTGGTCCGCCACGATGAGGATTCCGTGAGGATGACATGTTTTATCCCTTACTCCCCATTTATTTGATATGCATTGTTTCATGTATTAGTAGTACCTGATAGAGTACCTTTCATGACTGTTGCATATACATATTGTCATACTTATGCTATCAGATTTCATGTGATAGATTATCGCTGTTAGTGCATACTTGCAATTACAGTATGATGTTATTTACTATTCATGAGTTGGAAACTCACCCCCGTTGTGTCGCAGTGTTTTGCAGGTATGATCCTCAGAGTAGTCACGGCAGGGCGCCTTATTATCTATACTTTTGCGGATACCGCCATGGTTGGCTGTGAAGCCGTTTGCTATAGGTGGGTTGCGGTTATCCGATGATGTAAATTGTATATTTCTTGTATCTAGTACTCTCCATCTACCACCTTCATGTATTGACTTAGAGACGAGTTGTGAGGATCGATGTTGTATATTCTTATGACTCTGGTTGTCGTGCTCGTGTGAGCCGTCCTTTTTTTATATGTGGATTATCTCATTTCTTCGCTACGGCGTCGTATATCTGTTGTGGTGGTTGTTTCCGCCGTTGGCGAGATTTGCTCTCGTTTGGGGATGCTTTACTTTTATCTTATATTTGTACCCGTTTCGGGGCTAGCGTTTACAAAGGAGGTGTTGCCAAAATTTTTATGAAAACAAACTTAAGTTTAATGTTTTGCATCGAGATTTTAAAAAGTGTTCTATCTTTTCCTTCTTGTAATGGTTTAAATTGCTGGATTTTCGGCTTAGTTAAATTGCGTTACGCATGTTGACGTTACGTAGTATAAGTGCCAGTCATGTGCCTAATTTTGGGTCGTGACAACCAAATCTGCCAATCCGCAATCGACAGTCTCTGAATTGTGCCTTAATAGGATAAGCTACCTCCAGGATTCCGACTCAATGCATCTGCCACTACATTTGCCTTGCCTAGATGATAAAGAATCTCACAATTATAATCCTTCACTAGCTCTATCCAGTGAAGCTGCCTTAAGTTAAAATCATGTTGTTGAAATATATAATTAGACTCTTGTGGTCTGTAAAGATCCGGTACAACTCTCCATACAAGTAGTGTCTCCACAACTTAAGCGTAAATACCACCGTGGGCATCTCTAGATCATAGGAAGGGTAGTTCTGCTCGTATTTCTTCAAATGTCGAGAAGTATAAGCATAACTCTGTCGTGCTGCATCAATACGCAACCTAAGCCTACACGAGACGCATCACAATACGCCACGAATCTGCATGAGCCAGAAGGCAAGGATAAAACTGGCGCAATCATCATACGAGTCTTCAACTGCTGGAAACTTTGCTCATACTCATCAGTCCACATAAATGGAACTCCTTTTTGGGTCAAAGCAATCATAGGTGCCGCTATACGAGAAAAATCCTGCATGAAGCGATGGTAATAACCTGCTAAGCCTAAAAAGCTATGAATCACAGTCGCTGAAACGGGTCTGGGCCAATGTTGTACCGCCTTAATCTTCTTCGGATCAACTTGCATCCCGTATCTCATAACAACATGACCTAAGAATTCCACACTGTCAAGCCATAAAGCGCACTTCAAGAATTTGGAAAACAACTGGTGCTCTTTCAAAGTCTTCAATGCAATCCTCAAGTGATGCTTTTGATCCTCTCGACTCCCGGAGTAGACCAAGATATCGTCTAAGAAAACACTGATAAACTGGTCAAGGAACGGCTTGGAGATCCGGTTCATCAGATCTAAAAATGCTGCTGGGTCATTGGTTGCTAGGTTCCATAGCACCCTAACTAGGATTTATGGAGCATCAAGCATGCAATTTTAAAAAACCTAGAGAGCTATTGAACCCATGCCAAGGATCTAACTAGAAAATTAGGAGTAAAGCTAGCATGTAATCAAATATTACACTAAGTGAATGAGGAATACAACCTTTGTAGACCGGTCCTTCACTTCTAAAGCTCCGTGTAGTAGTCCATTCGCTCCAAGTAGTGATTTCCCGGACTCTAGTAAAGGTTCACAAGGTGAAAGGAAGCTTGCTTGAAGTTTTCGAGGCCGAAGATGATCTATGTCGAGGAAACTCCAACTCAAGCTACCTCTTCTCTAATTAGGAATTAGTGAAGCTAACAACCTAAACTAAATGGCTAATCTAGTATAGGTTGATGAAGTAGGATTTTTTCTCACTTTAGAATAATTTTTCTCACTATATGTCTTCACTTTCCAAAAAGCTAGAGAGCAAAACTGGAATGAAGAAGAAGATGAAGATGTGAATGGAATGAGAATCAATGAGAGAATAGCAACCATGGGTGAGATAATATCTCATATTAACTCATGTAGAAACTTAACCTTGGCTTAAGATAATGGTTGGATTAATAAATATCTAATGTAAAACAAAATTAGTGGACTAAGTCAATGGTTTCTACAAGCATCCACTAAGCATCAACCATGACAAATTTCCATCTAATTTTGAATTACTTTAAACAAATAATAACCCCTTAATTATCTATGGAATGGTATAAGTCTCATACACCCATGTAACATGTAGCAACTAGCATGACACAATAATATATATCACATATATATTAATTGTGTACAAGTGAGAAAAATAAATGCTTAAGTGAGCTAATATTAGTTAATGTAAAATTAACATATCAAATATATATAATCATACATTAAATTATTAAATGAACATTTGATTAAATAATCCGTCTATATCATATATAAACGGAAAATATCATTTGCATCAACTTACCGAATCAACACTTGATTCGATAACCCAACTATATCATATATAACCGAACGATACAACGTATTGCGAGATCAGAATACGGTATCACATACACGTATTAATCTTGGTCCCGCACATATCACTTATGTGCTCCTACTTCATTTCTCCTGTGTCAGGAAACCTCTGTGTAGGACTCTAAAGACTCGTCAATATGCCCACAGTAGGTGATGATCATATTAGTCACCCACAAGCCATCAGCGGTACTAGCTGGACGTAACGGCTAGCCGGGTATTGACCGATCAGAAGATCAACAAGCAAGCCTGCTCATACTCCTGCGAATCCAATAAGTAACACTACTATATAGTCCGGTCTCTTCGTCTGATATGTCGCATATCCAGCGTGGGGGTGGCAAACGTCAGACCCCAATATCTTGATAAGTCATGCCGATGTGAGACCCATAACGATTTGAGAAACTACTGATAACACTTACTAGTAAATCTCAACAACCCTGGCTGGGGATTTCTTGTTATGGCCAATCGAGCACAGCGCAACATCTGTAAGTCGACGTTAGACACCCCACATGAAGCGGGGAGGCGGAATAGGTAAAACAATCATTTTGTTTAAACTAACATCGACTAACTTTACGGATCTTTGCCAAATCATAACTAACAACAACATAGAAGTCATTAGCTACTATGAAAGATGATTATACCTAATGAATCAGGTCCTTCTTGTTCTCTTTGAACACCTCCTCGTCGGCCTCCTCGATGTGATAGAAGATCCACCCGAGAGCTACTTCTCCAAGTTTTAACCTCTCACTTGAGGTAACTAGGTTGCAAAGAGTGCTAATCAAAGTAACCTAGAGGATATAGAATAGGATTAGGGATCTATTAGTCTTGCTAACCCTTGGATCTCAACACATGAGAGGTTAGGGTTAGTTCTTGAAGAGAGAGAGCTTGAGGAGAGAGAAGGTGAGAGTGAGAATGATAATGGAAAAATAACTCATTGTGAATATATGAAGCATAAGATATTTATTAAATGAATAACAAATAAAAATATCATCATGCTTCATTAACTCACCTTGTGTGATTCATCCCATGAGTCATTAAGACATAAATGCATCATTAACTCCTATGGATGAATCACACCATGAGTTATTAAACCAATTAATGCAAATGCCACCTTAGCCTCCAACTCATCAATCTTCTAGAAGCTTCTCAACTAATTATGAGAATGCCCCTCCCATCCGTGAAAACACGGAAATACTGAGACTGTATAAATCCAACAATCCAATACTAGAATCTGGCTTAAACCAAAGCCTGCTAGTATAAACTGTCCGAACATCGTACGTGCATAAATGCACGTGCGTGTCCGAACCCGGTCGTAAAACCATACGACCTCTATATCGTTTCGCCCGAAGCAGGGAAACTCTCTGTGTGGGACTCTAAAGACTCGACTACTACGCTGGCAGTGGGTTTAACCACAGACCACAAGCGGCACTAGCTGTACGTAACGGTCCCCAGGTAGATGTCGATAAGAAGGCCGATGAGGAAACCCATCCGAACTCCAACTGAGCCTGATGTGACAATCTCCATACAGTCTGGTCTGTTCTTCTAGGACTATCGCATATCGGGCCTAGGGGGCGGCAAGCGTCAGTCCGCTAAAAGCGGAATAAGTCGTGTCGGAGTGAAGCCCATTACACCTTGAGAAGCTACTGGAAAACCTATCAGTAAATCTCGTCCGCCCTGGCCAGGGACTTTGCGTAATGGCTCTCCAAACACAGCGCGATATCAACTCCCAATACCGGGAGAGACGAATCATGTCTAACCTCCACTACCTCCAAGTGCTTCGGGACTGCACCCAACTGCTACCTGTTTGCACGACTCCTTTGAGCCGTGGTAGGGTAGAAATCTAAGAACGGTGGGAACGCACTCAAGGCGAAGCAGCAGTGTCAAGTCTGCGGACTATGCTGTACTCATGTCACCTGAGAACTGTAAACTGACGACGGGTATAATACCAACCAACAGTTCCCTGCGAGTCCTGTCCGGTGTACCCGTAACCCAACGAGCACATGTATACTATCTCCAGTACAACGTACTAATGGCTGTGGGACAGACCATTTCCCCAACTGGGATGAGAAGCGTACACACTAGTCTACTCTGGAGTATCGATGCCCTATCTCGATAATCCTACGACTAGGGACCTGAAAAAGGATGTGCTTGTAGACTACCCAGCCCCCACTAGTGTGACTGCCATCACAACGCTGGTAGTCAAGCAAGATCCTAAGGTCTCTATCAATACGTACACACATATTAAGAGAGATATAAACTAAGTAGCATACTACCGTGTTTAGCAAGACTGTTAATATAACTGTGAATATCCCAAGCTTCCATTAAGTAATATACAAGCTAGTATGATACAATAATGGCCCTTAAGGCATATACACTAACAACATCAACCCCCAATACCGGGAGAGACGAAATCCTCTCCCATCACTCAATGCCTCCATATGACTCGGGACTGTACCCAAAAACCACCATTTTGCACGTTCTCTTGAACGTGGTAAGGTGGAAATCAAAGCACAGCGGGAATCACACAAAACTCTATGACGATCTCGGGCATACAGACTAACCTGTACCAGTGTCACCAGAGAACTGCTATGTAACGTGAGGTATAATACCATCTAGGAGTTCTCGGCGAGTCCTGTTCAGTGTACCAAGTCTTCACTGAGCACCCATATACAATCTTTGATGTCAAACACCAATGGATGTGGGATCATCCATCGCCCATCATATGGGTCAAGAAACGTATACACTAGTCTACTCTGGAATATTGATGCGCCGTCTCGATACTCCCACGACTAGGAACAATTGAAGGATGTACTTACGGACTACCCTCTGCATCACAATCCTGGTAGTCAAGTACACATTCTAAGGGCTTTATCAACATATAACAGAGAGACAATAAGTGTACATGTTAAGATAAAGTGCAACAAGATAGCATACTATCATATCGAGCAAGAAAGCCATCCCTATATATGTCTAAGCATCCACTATAATATACATCATATGTACAATAATGGTCTCTAGGGCATACATACAACTAATAATCTCCCACTTACACTAAGGCCACTTGTTGTAGTATCTCATACCCAACGTCCCATAACGGCCTCTCTAGGGAAAGGCCTTTGTGAGTGGATCTGCCGTGTTATCCTTCGCGTCAACTCTCCTAACCTCGATCCCCTGGAGATCAACCATCTCCCTGATCAGGTGATACTGTCTCAGAATATGTCTGGATCACTGATGGGACCGAGGTTCCTAGGCCAAAGCCACAACTCCATTGTTGTCATAATAACATTTATTGGACGCTCAATGGTAGGAACCATGTTCATTTCATGAACAAGAAATATCCAGACATCCACTTTGGCAGCATCATTGGTAGCAATGTATTCAGCCTTTATCGTCTAGTTTGCCACGGTATCTAGCTTGGAACTCTTCCAACATACCGTCCCTCCACTGAGGGTAAAAACAAAGCCTGAGACTGACTTTCAGTCGACCTTATCAGTCTGGAAGCTCGAATCGGTAAAGGACTCCCACTGGAGTTCATCGTTACCAAACACCAAGAACATTTCTTCAATGCTTCTCAAGTACTTAATAATGTCCTTCACAACTATCTAGTGATTCTCCAAAAATCCGATTGATACCTGATTACTACACCTAGTGAGTTAGCTACATCTAGTCTGGTACATAACATCGCATACATGATAGAGCCTACTGCTGAAGCATAGGGTATCCCTTGCACGCGAGCTCTCTCGAAGTTTGTCTTGGAAGATATCCTTTTGGAGAGAGTGATTCCTGAGTAAGTGGGCGAACCACCACGCTTAGAATCTTTTATACTAAACCCTTTTAGTATGGCGCTAATGTACCTAGATTTGGGATACTCCCAACATCCACTTAGATCTATCTCTATAGATCTAAATCCTCAAGATGTAGTAGGTATCACCCAGATCTTTCATGGAGAATCCTCGTAATAAGAGGAGCTTGACCGAGTGTAGCATAGGAACACCATTTCCTATCAAGAGTATGTCATCTACGTACAATACGAGGAAGACAATCTTACTCTCTACAACCTTCTTGTATATACAAGGTTCATCTGTATATTTTGATGAAGTCAAACTCTCTGACTTCCATATCAAAATATGTTCCATCCAGCCATCTCATAGAGTCCCTACTCGTGATGGCCTGTCTGAACCTAGTTGGGTCATCATCTACCATGATGCATTCCTCACTCCCACTGTCGCTGAGGAAACCGCTGTATCTCTCAGGTGGATGAAGAACCCTGCCAGATTCGTGGAGAGGCTGAGGTTCATTGGAAACTATCGAATCGTTTGTTCTACTAAATCATCAGTCCAAGTTTGTATAGCTGGAACTTCTTCCAGTTCTACCTCATGACCAATAATTTGTTTTTCAAAAAATTTCTTTTTCTAAAAATGGTGGCATGTTGAGAAACAAAACACCTTTTGTTCCACGGTTTGGTAGAAGATATTCCCTTGCGAATGTTTGGGATATCCAACAAACTTTCAGAACTGACCTTGCCTCGAGTTTGTCCGGATTTTGCTTTTCAACATAGGCCGGACAACTCCATATCTTAACTCGTTTAAGACATGGTCTCTTCCCATACCATATTGCATATGGAGTGGTAAGCACTTTATTTGGTTGGAACACAATTCAATAGGTATGCAGCTTCTCAAGTGCATAACTCTAAAAGGAAACAGGCATCTCAACAGTATTCATCATAGAGCGCACCATATCTCATAGGGCGCAATAACTCCGCCCCGATACACTGTTGTTCTGTGGTGTATACGGAGGAGTAAGCTGAGAGAGAATCCTATTCTCTTTTAAATAATCCAAGAACTCCGTGCTCAAGTATTCTCCTACCCGATCATATCAAAGTACTCTACTACTTCTACCCGTTTGGTTCTCTACATCGTACTTATATTCCTTGAATTTCTCAAAAGCTTCAGACTCGTGTTTCAACAGGAATACATGTATGAATCTTGAGAGATCGTCGATGAATGTAATGAAGTACAAAGAACCAACCCTGGCATTTGTAGACATAGGACCTTATACATCATCATGTATCCATCCCAAGAGTTCAATAACTCTTTCTCCGTGTCCAGTAAACGGTGTTTTAGTCATTTTACCTTTGAGACATGACTGGCAAGTATCATAATTTGAAAATTCGAACGGATTCAAATATTCATCCTTATGTAACTTAGCTAGTCATGTCGCATTGATATGACCTAGTCTACAATGCCACAAGAAGGATTCGTTCATTTCTGAACTTTTCCTCTTGTGTGTGTTCTATATACTTTGAGCTGTAGTTTGGTTTAGAACGTATATGTCATTACACAACATGCCTGATGCAATCAACTCTTGACTAAGAAAAATGTTCACAACATTATCCTGCATTACAAAATTATATTCTTCTTTAACTTAATAAAGAAACTGATGTAATGTTGTATATCACGTTCGGTATGTAATAATATTCGTTCAGAATCAATGTATTAACCATTTGGTAGTACAAGGTGATATTTGCCAACTAGTTTGGCTGCAACACTTGCACCATTCTCTATACCTAGAGATATATCACCCAATCCCAGTTCTCTATCTTTCTGTAGCCCAAGTAACATATTACATATGTAAGATCCTGATCCGGTATCTCATACCTAGGACGTAGAGGATACTGAGAAACAGTTCTCGGTAACGAACACAAGCGAAGAATATGCATCAACATGCTTTTTCCTCGATTGGTGTCACGACCCAAAATATTAGCTCGTGACTAGCACTTAAATCACACAATGTCTAAGGACGTAACGTAATTCAAGTAAGCTGAAACCCAGAAATCTAAACCTTTTAAAGAAATAACAGAGGTGAAGTTTTGAAATAAGGTATAATGAAGTAAAATGTTTTCCTAAATTCATAGAAAAGGGAATATGAAAAATGCAAGTTTATATTACTAGTTGAATAACATGTTTTGTCTTTTTTAGAAATTTGGGCAGCAACTCCTTTGTATATTTTGATCCAAAACCACACATAAATGATAATAACAAGGGCATCCCCAATCGGGAGCTAGCTCTTCGCCAAACGGCGGATCCACAACCACGCAAGTAATAAAACAAGTATACAACACCCAACGGCAAAGATCAACACAAAAGATAATGAATAAAGCAAGACATCAACCCAAAAGCGAACATAAAACCCATCGCTCAAATCTCGCAACTACAAGTCTCACTAAGTCTTACTAATTATACAAATACTAGTTTTGATTGATGGGATTGACTAGATACAATATGAATAAAAAATACAAAAGTGGGCAAGATCCAAATGTCCCACCTACCAAAGCAAGTCACCCGAAAGCAACTGTATGCCAGCGATGCCGCTACTGATCCATGCGGTCAACCTGCAAGAACTGTGGCACAACGGGGGTGAGTTGCCAACTCGTGAGTATAAAACATCAACAGGTAGAAATCGAATAAATAACGATTACTAGGTTAACTATATCATAAAAATAATACTATGATATCTAGGGTGACCGTATATAAATATATGCCAACAATATAAATAAATGCCAGTATGCAAGTGGATATCATTCAATAATATAATCAATGCCAGTATGCAAGTGGATATCATCCAATAATATAGTCAATGTCAGTATGCATGTGGATATCATCCAATAATATAATAAATGCATGTACGCATGTGGATCTCGTCCCTCAAAACATCATAAAAATATATGCATGTAGATATATGAGGATATCAAAGAATGTGTGTCCATCAATGACACATCAAATCATGGAACATGAGTGTCCAACACCGACACTCGAAAACATCGTGAAACCCGTATCGACCATCGACACGTAAATCCTCATATCTCAGGCTCTGGCTATCCGGACTAGCCTGCATCCATCTCATGACTCCGGTCAGTATCCTCCGGATAACCGTCAGGTCCAAATACTATCACCGGTAGGTAGTGCTCCCCTGCCTGGCTCAACGCCATCATCTGCGACCATCTTGCCTCGGGGTACCGCATCGGGTCCACCATGCACCCGCAGACGGTTCCTCCTCCTCTTTGAATCGGGTGTATAATATCGCTCAAGAACCGAGAAAACTCAAGGTGGACTATACAAATATCAAATCAAGAGAAACTGGGTTTTTAAAACAATACATACTTTCTTTCGAAATAACCATGGTTCTCAAATCCAGAAATTTCATGAAAACAATATATCTCAATGCGTATAATCATAAATCATGATGTATGCGATATATAAAAGAAATATAAGCATATCCGTAAATCATGCAACATGGAACAGTAATATACACTTATCAAGGGAAGACCGCTCTTTAAAATGAATCCAGTTTTAAAATATATACTGCGGTTCCCAATTCCTCCAAGGTCAAATGCAACATCGTACAAAGGTGTATATGTAACTATAGCAAGTAAACTATACAAAGAGTCATATCATGATGCAGTAATTCTACTGTGTAGTGACATAGCAATTATCGATGAAGAAGTGTGTGAGCCGGCAAATCTATGTAAGTGTGACATACGCATATCGATAATGGTGTAGGTTTACTAGCACAGGTATAAGAAATGCAATGGTAATGACATGAACGTAGCATAAAGTAAATCGGTAGCTAAAAGGTATAAGGTATACGTATCTAACATGACCGAGTCGGTGAATTTATCAATTGGCATCCTCTAGTCAAGGGCATGGATCAATCATCAATTAACTCATCACGTACGGTAACTCATCGTACGGCGTTATTAAAAAATTTGGGATCCTAACAAACTATAAGACAAGGAAGGGACGGACCTCACGTCACGTACGGCCTATCACTCGAGATTCACAACATTATTCATATATATATATATATACACACACCTATCTCTTAGGTCACGTCCGTATCAATCTTAGACCATGCGACCGGTAATGGTATCAATTATCACATATTGACTCATATCCATATAACGACATATCACACCAAGTCGTCATATCACATCGTATATTCTTTTCATCACATTAATATCTCATAACAAGTCATCTTACGAATACATTCTATCCTATACATCAAAGTCATGTTTCACCTTCATTGTTTCATATCCTTATAGATTTCATCTGATACCTCAATACATATATTCAATCATTCATCTTTAACTATCCTTTAACCATATTCCTAGTTTCCTAATCTAGGTTTCTACGACTGTATCCTATAGCTCGGTTTCCATTTAATATTTGCGGGGGTGCTATACGCCATCCACCAGACTTCTCCCGTAGATATAGATCTACTAACCTGGGTTCTTTATTGCCGAAGTTGATGCCGCCGTGCTCTTGCTTGTCGTCCTGAAGATCACGCGGAGGTACCTATATGTCATAACATATCGTATCGCATTAAAATCCGATTTAAAATCAAAACGACACGCGAGGTGCCTATAGGTTAGAACCTATAGCCTACGTATATGAAAAAAATCATAAATCCCTCGTCGTTGACGTACAAACGTCCAACGACCAATTCCGAAATAAAATACCAAGAACCAAGTTATGAAAAACTATGAAACACAAAACAACAACTCAGAAATCTTGCTCCGGATTTTTGTTCAGGTAAAAATTAGTTAAACTAGTAATGCAGTGGTGTTGTATATGAAGTAACTGAGCTACAGACCAAACATTGTCCCCAAAACCCATATTTTGGCCGGCGGCCCAATCCCCAAATCCGGCGAGCTCGGCTAAAAGGAGGAGTTGGGGTCTCACACTTGTAGGGTGGTCTTCTAGTGTTGAATATAGGTTAATGGTCATGCTAGTTTTTCTATTAAATATCTCAGGTCACTCCAGATTCCCTGTGGGCCACTAATATAACACAAAACACACATTTGGATATCTAGAGTCCAAGTCATAACAATGTCACAATACCAAAATTATAGAAAATTAGTCCCAGATTTTATCTGGAGAAGAAACAAGAAAATCAAACAAGACCAAAGCTCTTATAATAACTACAGACAACTATCTGCAAAGTTTCAACAATTTTGGCCAAAATTGGGCCGGCCACGAGAGGGATGTCATCGGTCCAAAACTGGTGAAAAGGGTCCCGGTTTTTACACTACACTCCTAACACAATATATAGTCTAATGTATATGTTTGCTTAATTTAAAAACTACCCGAGTAATAGCAGAATCACAGTATCTTAAAACTAGATTAAAAACCGTATTAAAACACTAATTTGTGACATTAAGGTATTTTAGCGAAAACTTGTGAAAAGACTTGGATTAAGTGACACTAACAACACTTAGTTACTAAGCTAATCAAGCCATAAAAACCCTAATTTGACCTAATCTCCACTTAAACCACATAATTTGCACTAAAACAAACTTAAACCCTACTTTAAGGTAAATAAACTACAAGTTTAGCAAAAAGGTACTTAGGGTAAGCTTTATACCTCAAGCTGGTCCTAGGAGGGTTCAAACTTGCTGACCTTGCCTCAAGAACCAATAAGGAAGTGTTTTGGGTGTGTTTAACCTGAGGTTTTGTGAAGAAATGAGTGATTTTTAATGGAGATGAGACTTATGATGAAGAGAAGAAGAAGAAGAAATGAGGAAGAGGGCTGCTGCTGGAGCTGGAGCTGCTGCTGAGTAAGGAGGGAAGTGAGGGGGAGAGAGAGTGTGCCAAAGTCAAGCCCCCCATGCCTAATTAACGCCCCATGCCTCTCTTTTCTTCATTCTTTTCTATTTTCTTATTTTAGTTTTGTTTTCCTTTTCAATTTAAAACCAAAAAAACCCATGTACATATAAAAGAAAACAAAGATGTCATGGTAGAATAAATGTAACAAATGCTAGCAAATATGATATGGTGCATGTCACATGCACAAAACACAATCAAAGCATGATTAAATACTAATCAATTTTAGTAATACTACTTATACAAAATGAATTGTATACTAAATTGAAAAATTACCAAACTTCATAAATTCTTTTAAGCTCAATAATTAATATAAATTTCCAAACTTTTCCCAATTTATCGGTATATAACTATGCCATATCATTAAAATATTCATAATATTTATTATTTAATTATGTAAATTCCCAAAAATAATATTTTATTTTTCTGAAATATTACAATCTTCCCCCCTTAAATAAATTCGGTCCCCGAATTTAAATTTAAACCCCTCAAATACTAAAAATTTCAGTAAAAAGATCAAGTTGTCGGGGCTCCGAATCATGAATACATAAAATACATCATAGCGCAATGCATGCACATGAAAAACGAGTATATCAACCAAAATCAAAACTCCGTCAAGCGTCACGCAATCATCGGAGTCATGGTGAAGACACCAATATCAAAGTCTAATACGAAACCAATCATGATATACATCAAAACTATAATGTGTAGATAGTATGCATCCTTGTAACTCGTCAAAACATCTGAAAAAGATGCATGCCAAACTCTTTTTCAATTCGATGTGCAACGCGCGTATCACGGCACAGTGGCAGACGTTTATTATAAGAAAATAACTATATAGATATATATATCCTTTATTTAACACACACATCCCGCCGTTTTTGAAAATAATTTAGAAGGGTTTCCTTTGTAAAATGTTTCGTGTCATCTCGGACACATAGAAATAATTTAGAAGGGTTTCCTTTGTAAAATGTTTCGTGTCATCTCGGACACATAGGAAAAATATTGAGACCGTAGCTCATTCTTGGAAATCCCTTCGAAAACTACCGATGCATGCAAAAACATATTCAGGTACCGTCCTATGACAAGTACTGTTCAATTACTATACCCCATAGTATATATCATAAAAATATGATGCTAAAAATGAAATCAATCTCAAATACAGCATACAAAATACTACGTGCGTTCGGTGCGTACGGAAATCGAAACCAACTACAGATGCCACGAATACGCACAAAAACAAAATTGAGGGCAACGGGTGTGCACCAAAAACACCTGTCAAGTGCAACGGGCGTGCACGACAACAATATCGGGTGCATCTAATCTGCACAAATCCCGATTTAATGCATCTGGTGTGCACAAAATCGCATCAAGTGCGCCAAGTGTGCGCAATAATCTCAATCGAATGCACATGGTGCACGAAAACATCTATTGAATATCAAAATCGAAATCAGCAGTATACAACGTACATCAATCCAAACTCAGGTATACCGCAGTGCATAAACTCATAAACGTATGCATTAGTATTCACAAAAACTAAATCAAGGTAATAAAAGTACATGAAAACTGTACCAAAAGCATGAATCAAAAGCAAGCGTAATCCATATGCACGAAACCAAATCAATTAAATCAAGGGGTACAAAATCAAAATCAAACGTCTCATAATGTATATAAACCAAAATCAAGTGCACTGATATGCAAGAAACGAACATCAATACGACCGACACATAGATCTAGAATTGAGTGCATGAATGTGCACATAGGAAACGCCAATCATAAAACGAAATCTTCAAAATACCAAAATCCAGACAATCAGAAATGTGACAATCAAATCACCAAATCGCAAATCGTAAGCACCATCGTCTATACGTCCTACCTCCAGGGTCGAGAAGGTGCTGGTGGATCCAAGCTAGTAGAGCAAGCTATCTCCTCCTGTAGTATTTCAAGAAAGATCTTGTCGGTGCCTCTCCTGAATCTTGTTTCTGCCGAACTTCCTAGAAGTTATTACCCTTTAATAAATCCTTCTCTTGTTCTGGAACAGCTGCATACTTATCGCGACATCTCCTGAATGATATATCCATATTCAACGCCTCTGTGTGCGTATCACATCTCTGATGTCAACTGAGTGGAGTGTCGTCTCGTCAAAATCTCGTACGGGCCTCTTACTCCTCCTTTCTCTGGTGTCGACTTATTCGAACTCGTCTCTTCGTAGCTGTATGGACTGCGCTCCAACGGCTATTCTCATATCTGGAGTCTCCCAAGTAATGTACCCCATCACATGATATCCGGACTACGTTAAACTTTTCGATCAATTCATCAAAGTCCCAAAATTCCCCGAAAGCTCAATACTTGAGTACAGTTTAATAATATCCGGTACATGCCACAGTACCTATGGACCAACCGTAGAAAGGCAAACCCAAGCCTCCCTAATGGCACCGCGGAACTGCCGCAAACCCTAAGGTTCAAAAGCGCTCTCATGGTCATTTTGTCGAGTTAGGGTTTCATTCTCCTAGAGGGTCCATAGAATTACTTGCATGTTTTTCCGGATACCTTAAACTTAGGAAAATGGGCTTCTGACATTCGTTCGAACTTTTAACTTCGCCTAAACGACATGTGATTACCCTTCGTCCGCACGCTAAAAAATGCCCCGATCCTCAAGAATAGACGATATATTAACGGTCATCATATTTTAGCCGGTCTCTAGCAGTGGCCCGATCACCTGGTGCAGCTACCAAACGCTCGCGTCCACTAGAAAACATAGTAAACGACATATCGAAATGCTCATGCTGACCGCAACTCTAGCCACAGCTCTCTCTGTCCGTGCAACCGTGGTAGCAGAAACCACCATCCAACATCGACGAAAATAGATCAAAGGAACGAATAAGATACTGTGCAAAGAAATGTACATCCTAAGGCTTCTTAAGCGGAGTAGTGTATCGTAAGTATGCCACGGAACATACACACGGTACGTCACTCTACTTTAGTCACCTACTGCATCAACCAAGGGACATCCTACACTAGAATGTAAAACTTAACGCTCTGATACCAACTTTGTCACGATCCAAAATATTAGCTCGGGACCAGCACTTAAATCACGCAACTTCTAAAGCCGTAACGTAATTCAAGTAAGCTGAAACCCAGAAATCTAAACCTTTTAAAGAAATAACAGAGGTGAAGTTTTGAAATAAGGTATAATAAAGTAAAATGTTTTCTTAAATTCATAGAAAAGCGAACATGAAAAAAGCAAGTTTATATTACTAGTTGAATAACATGTTTTGTCTTTTTTAAAAATTTGGGCAGAACCTCTTTTGTATATTTTGATCCAAAACCACACATACATGATAATAACAAGGGCATCCCCAAGCGGGAAATAGCTTTTCGCCAAATGGTGGATCCATAACCACGCAAGTAATAAAACAAGTATATGACGCCCAACGGCGAAGATCAACACAAAAGATAATGAATAAATCAAGACATCAACCCAAAAGCGAACATAAAACCCATCACTCAAATCTCGCAACTACAAGTCTCACTAAGTCTTACTAATTATACAAATACTAGTTTTGATTGATGGAGTTGACTAGATACAATATGAATAATAAATACAAAAGTGGGCACGATTCAAATGTCCCACCTACCAAAGCATGTCACCCGAAAGCAACTGTGTGCCAGCGATGCCGCGACTGATCCATGAGGTCAACCTGCAAGAACTGTGGCACAATGGGGATGAGTTGCCAACTCGTGAGTAGAAAACATCAACAGGTAGAAATCGAATAAATAACGATTCCTAGGTCAACTATATCATAAAGGTAATACTATGTATCTAGGGTGACCGTATGTAAATATGTGCCAACAATATAAATAAATTCCTGTATGCAAGTGGATATCATCCAATAATATAGTCAATGTCAGTATGCTTGTGGATATCATCCAATAATATAATAAATGCATGTACGCATGTGGATCTCGTCCCTCAAAACATCATAAAAATATATGCATGTAAATATATGAGGATAACAAAGAATGTGTGTCCATCAATGACACATCAAATCATGAAACCTGAGTGTCCAACACCGACACTCGAAAACATCGTGAAACCCGTGTCGACCATCGACACGTAAATCCTCATATTTCAGGCTCCGGCTATCCGGACTGGCCTGCATCTATCTCATGATTCCGGTCGGTATCCTCCCGATAACCGCCAGGTCCAAATACTATCACCGGTAGGTAGTACTCCCCTGCCAGGCACAACGCCATCATCTGCGACCATCTTGCCCCGGGGTACCGCATCGGGTCCACCATGCACCCGTAGACGGTTCCTCCTCCTCCTCGAATCGGGTGTATGATATAACTCAAGAGCCGAGAAAACTCATGGTGGACTATACAAATATCATATCAAGAAAATCCGGGTCTTTAAAACAATACATACTTTCTTTCGAAATAAACACGGCTCTCAAATCCAGAAATTTCATGAAAACAGCATATCTCAATGCGTATAATCATAAAGCATGATGTATGCGACATATAACCGAAATATAAGCATATTCATAAATCATGAAACATGGAACAGTAATATGCACATATCAAGGGAAGACCGCTCTTTAAAATAAATCCAGTTTTAAAATATATACTGCGGTTCCCAATTCCTCCAAGGTCAAATGCAACATCGTATAAAGGTGTATATGTAATTATAGCAAGTAAACTATACAAAGAGTCATATCATGATGCAGCAATTCTACTGTGTAGTGACATAGCAATTATCAATGAAGTGTGTGAGCCAGCAAATCTGTGTATGTGTGACATACGCATCATCGATAATGGTGTAGGTGTACTAGCACAGGTATATGAAATGCAATGGTAATGACATGAACGTAGCATAAAGTAAATCGGCAGCTAAAAAGTATAAGGTATACGTATCTAACATGACCGAGTCGGTGAATCTATCAATTGGCCTCCTCTAGCCAAGGGGATGGATCAATCATTAATTAATTCATCACGTACGGTAACTCATCGTACGGCGTCATTAAACAATTTGGGATCCTAACAACCTATAAGACAAGGAGGGTACGGACCTCACGTCATGTACGGCCTATCACTCGAGATTGACAACATTATCCATACCCTTGGCTAGAGGAGGCCAATTGATAGATTCACCGGCTCGGTCATGTTAGATGCGTATACCTTATAGCTTTTAGCTGCCGATTTACTTTATGCTACGTTCATGTCATTACCATTGCATTTCATATACCTGTGCTAGTACACCTACACCATTATCGATAATGCGTATGTCACACATACACAGATTTGTCGGCTTACACACTTCATTGATACACACACACACACCTATCTCTCAGGTCACATCCGTATCAATCTCAGATCATGCGACCGGCAAAGGTATCAATTATCACATATCGACTTGTATCCATATAACGACATATCACACCAAGTCGTCATATCACATCGTATATTCTTTTCATCACATTAATATCTCATAACAAGTCAGCTTACGTATACATTCTATCATATACATCAAAAGTCATGTTTCACCTTCATTGTTTCATATCCTTATAGATTTCATCTCATACCTCAATACATATATTCAATCATTCATCTTTAACTATCTTTTAACCATATTCCTAGTTTCCTAATCTAGGTTTCTACGACTGTATCCTATAGCTCGGTTTCCATTTAATATTTGCGGGGGTGCTATACGTCATCCACCCGACTTTCCCTGTAGATATAGATCTACTCACCTGGGTCCTTGCTTGCCGAAGTCGATGCCGCCGTGCTCTTGCTTGTTGTCCCAAAGTTCACGCGGAGGTACCTATATGTCATAACATATCGTATCGCATTAAAATCCAATTCAAAATCAAAACGACATGCGAGGTGCCTATAGGTTAGAACCTATAGCTACGCATATGAAAACAATCATAAATCCCTCGTCGTTGACGTACAAACGTCCAACGACCAATTCCGAAATCAAATACCAAAAACCAAGTCATGAAAAACCATGAAACACAAAACAACAACTTAGAAATCTTGCTCCAGATTTTATTTCTGGTAAAAATTAGTTAAACTAGTAATGCAGTGGTGTTGTATATGAAGTAACTGAGCTACAGACCAAACATTGTCCCCAAAACCCACATTTAGGTCGGCAACCCAAGCCCCAAATTCGGCGAGCTCGGCTAAAAGGAGGAGTTGGGGTCTCACAATTGTAGGGGGGTCTTCTAGTATTGAATATAGGTTAATGGTCTTGCTAGTTTTTCTAGTAAATATCTCGGGTCACTCCAGATTCCCTGTGGGCCACCAATATAACACAAAACACACATTTGGATATCTAGAGTCCAAGTCATAACAATGTCACAATACCAAAATTATAGGAAATTGGTCCCAGATTTTGTGCGGAGAAGAAACAAGAAAATCAAACAAGACCAAAGCTCTTATAATACATACAGACAACTACCTGCAAAGTTTCAACAATTTTGGCCAAAATTGGGCCGGCCACGAGAGGGATGTCATCGGTCCAAACCTGGTGAAAAGGGTCCAGGTTTTTACACTACACTCCTAACACAATATATAGTTTAATGTATATATTTGCTTAATTTAAAAACTACCCGAGTAATAGCAGAATCACAGTATCTTAAAACTAGATTAAAAACCGTATTAAAATACTAATTTGTGACATTAAGGTATTTTAGCGAAAACTTGTGAAAATAATTGGATTAAGCGACACTAACAACACTTAGTTAAGCTAATCAAGCCATAAAAACCTAATTTGACCTAATCTCCACTTAAACCACATAATTTACACTAAAACCCACTTAAACACTACTTTAAGCTAAATAAACTACAAGTTTAGCAAAAAGGTAATTAGGGTAAGCTTTATACCTCAAGTTGGTCCTAGGAGGGTTCAAACTTGCTGACCTTGCCTCAAGAACCAATAAGAAAGTGTTTTGGGGTGTTTAACATGAGGTTTTGTGAAGAAATGAGCGATTTTTAATGGAGATGAGGCTTAGGATGAAGAGAAGAAGAAGAAGAAGAAGAAGAAGAAGAAATGAGGGAAAGGGCTGCTGCTGGAGCTGGGGCTGCTGCTGAGCAAGGAGGGAAGTGTGGGGGAGAGAGAGTGTGCCAAAGTCAAGCCCCCCATGCCTAATTAATGCCCCATGCCTCTCTTTTCTTCATTCTTTTCTATTTTCTTATTTTAGTTTTGTTTTCCTTTTCAATTTAAAACCAAAAACCCATGTACATATATAAGAAAACAAAGATGTCATGGTAGAATAAATGTAACAAATGCTAGCAAATATGATATGGTGCATATCACATGCACAAAACACAATCAAAGCATGATTAAATACTAATCAAGTTTAGTAATACTACTTATACAAATGAATTGTATACTAAATTGAAAAATTACCAAACTTCATAAATTCTTTTAAGCTCAATAATTAATATAAATTTCTAAATTTTTCCTAATTTATCGGTATATAACTCTGCTATATCATTAAAATATTCATAATATTTATTATTTAATTATATAAATTCCCAAAAACAATATTTTATTTTTCTGAAATGTTACAATTGGGTGGCATGGTATCCTGATATTCCCCTATTTCCGGCTCAGACTTATAACAATTATAAGGTAGAGCGGAACCAAAGTTCCCTAGCACAGTATAATAAGCAGGTTCAGTCAATACATCCATATTATTCTCTTGATTAAGGCATGTCACGGTCGCTACCAGGAGAGGGAGAGAGAAGAAAACACTCTGCTTATGCTCTTGCAAGATTAGATGGTTATTATTTTATCTAATCAGGATGGCTCCCACTCTTTTTATCAAATCATCCTTCAAACCCCAAAATGTAAGACTAACAAGGATTAATTACATCCTACAAGTTCGCCAATCTTTCAGCCAAGCCAATGTCGGTACTTTGAGGGAGGTTCCCCATGCTTTTGCACGGACCTAATTAAAATAAACCTCGTTTTCCCAAGGGCGTAACCTCGTTAACACCTTTCTAGAGAGCAACTTTGATCAGCTAATTGTAATGTGCAAAACTCTCCCAGGAGTATCTATTACTCGCAGTGGGTATCGGGATCCAACTATCTTATAGAAGGTTTGCAATCTCATGGCAAATTTCAACACTTGAAATTCCCGATAATATTTTGCCCCTAGCAACTTATGACCTTGGCTATGGTCAACAAATCATAAGTGCTAGCCAAGTTCAACCCGTCATTTCCTGATTGAATTAAACCCACCCGTATGACCCTTGGCTATGGTCAACAAAGTCGTACGACTACCCTAACTCAATTGCATTATATGGTTGCAGATAAGCACTAATTAGCTACCGCACACTACGCCTTGGCTATGGTGAACAAACGCGGCACAAATACTAAATAGTTCTTATCTGAAATGACAGAGGGCTACGACAGGTTTTAAGAAAACCTTTTGCTTAATGAACTTGATATCGTTGTAAAATCGAGTGATTTTGAAAAGGAGTGTTTTTTAGGATTTTTCAAGTTTTGCTAAAGAGGTCACTCCCGGTGAAGGGATCTCGGCTTTTTCCTCATCGAATGAGGTGCTGGATATTCGTGAATACCACTATGCAAAGAAAGAACTAGAGAAGCAATCAAAAGACAAAACCGAGTGGGTTGTAGTATCTGCTAGCTTTTTGCTAAAGAGGGCACTCCCGGTGAAGGGAACTCGGCTCTTTCCTCATCGAATGAGGTGCTAGGTATTCATCAAAGAATACTGCTATGCAAAGCAAAAACTAGAGCTACCCTTTTTGAAAATTTGATTCTACAACATCTTGGGTTTCTTTCTTTTTCATTAATCTTATTAATGAAGTCCCGTCAATTATGCTTCCTGAGCATCACAGAAGAAACAAAAATAGAACGTACGCTTATGCCATCCGCATTCTCCAAAGTGTCCTGTTATGCACCGTTAGGTTACTTAACTAACGACATAGCGGGGTGGGACTAGCACGGGTGAAAAACATAAGCAACGTTTATTATATATCATATATGTAATAACAACATTCGTCTCATCATATAAAGTGATCATATCACAAAATATCAGCAGCAGAAGATAACATATGAAATATTGGATATACTAAGATTTCCGTGTTTTAAACTAAGCTAGTAAAAAACACGGATTTCACGGGCGTGATGAATAGCCAATCCCGCATCCCTAGACCCCTACGAGAGCGGCAAGCAACCCTACCAATTCTAGAGTTAGGAGACCCAGTCTCGACTTCTTGAGATGGTCTCCCACTGGACCCTAGAACCCGGTTACTTGTGCTCCCCACCTTGGATCTTTCCTACTGCGGAAAAATTAATAATATACATCAATGGTGACATCATCCTCAACCCGGAAGTGCCCCAATAAAAGAATATTACACACAAGTTTTTACATGAATGAAAAAAAACTGTCATCTCACGCAAAATCCCCAGGCTATCCAAACACGATGATCTAATATAACATACCACAATAACACAAAACATCACATGTCATCAACGTAAGTAAATATGATAATCCCAATTGTCATTGACATATAGCAACGAAACCAGCGATACACCACATATTACACTTACGGTCACAGAAAAGAAAGTGAAAATTACAACAATTGGAATCCGCAACCACCTTAGACATCATAAACCCGAAACTGTTAGTGTATATGCCCTAGAGGCCATTATTGTATCATACTAGTTTGTATATTACTTGATGGAAGCTCGGGATATTCACAGTTGTATAGACAATCTTGCTCAAAATGGTAGTATGCTACTTGGTTTGTTTCTACTTTAATGTGTGCATGTGTTTCTTTTAGCATATCGCTTATACACATTAGTGGAGCCCTTAGGATCTTTGCTTGATTACAAGCGTTGTGATGGCAGTCAAACTAGTGGGGGCTGAGTAATCTACAAGCACATCCTTATACAGGTCCCTAGTCGTTGGATTATCGAGACAGGGCATCGATACTCCGGAGTAGACTAGCGCATGCGCTTCTCATCCCAGCAGGGGAGATGGTCTGTCCCACAGCCATTAGTACGCCGTACTTGAGATTGTATGCGGGTGCTCGTTAGGTTACGAGTACACTGGACAGGACTCGTCGGGAACTGTTGGTTTGTACTATACCTATCGTCAGTTATCAGTTCCCAGGTGACATGAGTACAGCTTAGTCCGTTGACTTAACACTGTCACTTCGCCTCGAGTGTGTTCCCACTGTTCTTTGATTACTACCCTATCACGGCTCAAAAGAGTCATGCAAACAGGTAGTAGTTGGGTGCAGTCCCGAATCACTTGGAGGCAGTGACGGTTAGACAGGATTCGTCTCTCCCGGTATTGGGGGTTGATATCGCGCAGTGTCTAGGAGAGCCATTACACAAAGTCCCTGGCCAGGGCAAGCGAGATATACTGGTAGGTTTTCCAGTGTTATCTCAGGGTGTTCTGGGCTACACTCCGACACGACTTGTACCGCTGTTAGGGGACTGACGTTTACCGCCCCCTAGGCCCGCCATGCGATGTTCTCAGACGAACAGACCGGACTGTACGGAGATTGTCACATTCAGGCTCAGTAGGAGTTCGGATGGGTTCACCTCATCAGTCTTCTTATCGGCATCTACCTGGGGACCGTTACGTACAACTAGTACCGCTTGCGGCCTATGGTTAAACCCACTGCCAGCGTAGTGTCGAGTCTTTAGAGTCCCACACAGAGCGTTATTCTCCTTTGGGCAAAACAGAGTAGAGGTCGCATGGTTTTGCGACGGGGTTCGTTCATATCCGCGCACTTGTGCACGTTTGGTGTCCGGACAGTTATTACTAGCGGGCTTTGGTTTAAGCCAGATCCTAGTATATGTTTTGGGATTGGTTTTATCTCATTGTATTCATGTTCCTCGGAACATGGATGCTGATGTGTATGCACAGTTGACTGAGGCAAAGGCAGAGGATTCTCATTTGGGTTGATGACTGTTGTCTTTTTCCAAACCCTAATGAATATGTGAAATATGATTAATGATATTAATTAAAGATAATTGTGTTATGGTTAGGATTGTTGACCATTTGACTTTGGTTGACATGTTGACCCATGTTGACATATTGACCATCATTATTTCACATTAAAGATGCTCTTTGTTTCTTGAAAAATTCATTAAATGTGAAATGATAATGGTCATTCCAAATAAACCATCACAATTTCCTTTTAATTATTATTGTTAATTCATAATTGACATATATGTGAGAATGGTTGATAATTATCATTATTCTCTCTTGCTCATTCTCTCTCATCCAAAGCTCATCCTCTTCCTCTCTCTCAAAGCTCTCATCTCTCATGTGTTGAGAACCATTTTCTTTTGAGATAAAACACCAAAACTCCTCTCTACTCATTCTAGGGTTCTAGGTTTTGCAAGCCAAGGACTTTAGTTACCTCTAGGTTGAGGTAGGAGCTCAAGCTAGAGGTCCTCGGATGGATCTTTCTTCGGCAAGAGAAGGTGACGAGGATGAGCCGTTCAACTCACTCCAAGGAGCAAGAAGAGAAGGAGTTCAAGACTTAGGTATAACCTTCTAACCGAGTAGTTAATACTTGTAATTAGTTTTCTAGGTTTTTGTTTAGCAAAGATCCTTTTTTTAGTCCATGTTGCCTTGTATCGAAAATTCGTTTTTTATCGTTTCCGCCTCCCCGTAAGAACCGGGGTGGGCAACGTGGACTTACAGAAACATCACATACTTCAGATTTCATGCTTAACCATATGAATTCCTTGGACATCGCATGCCTAACAATTATAAACCTCGCATTTTAGTCTCGATATTGAAAACACTTTTCAATAACAAGTCAGGAAATTCAACAATATTCCCGACAAGTTGATCGAATGTTCGTCGGAAACTTTAGTAGATGGCCGCACCCCCGATGCCGTCGACGAAGTGCACTTAGGCGGAACACCACAGCCGCGAGCACCCGAACGGATGCTTTAGGCAACGCGGTTCTCCTACAGTCACTTGGTCAGGGCTAAGGGCCGTGGTTTTCTAGTAATGTTACCCGGCGAAGATTTGCGTACTATACGAGATTGCGACGGAGTTTTGATCCGAATAAAAACCCCGCGGCAACCAATCAAATGAGACTAAATTGCTAGGTTTACAAAATTCAAACTAGTTTTCACAAAACTAATTATTGTGGATTCCAAATAGTGTATGATAATTTACAGATAGCTAGACGATATTAAACTTTTCAATCGAATCAACAAACACCCAAAATTTCCCAGAGAGCTCAACACTTGAGCACAGTTTTAAAAAATACCCAGAACATACTACAGTACCTATGGACCTACCGTAGAAGGGCTGACTCATGCCTCACTTATAGCGCCGCAGAACTGCTGCAAATCTTAGGAAGAGTCGAGTTTGGGTATCATTTTTCTAGAGGGTCCATAAAATTACCTGCATGATATTTGAATAATTTTTTTAACTTGGAAAAAATCGAACTTTTGAAAAATTTTCCAGAGAGGGGTGAAAAAATGGGTTTTTGATATTCGTTAGAACATTTTAACGTCGTCAAAGTTATCCGAGATGATGTTAAAATTACGACTATGAAACACTAAACTCCAGAGGCCCGAAACATAAAAATTTTTTAAAGCCAACCCTTCATCAAGTTTCGGCCAGAATTTTAAAGTGGTGTTGTGTCGGGGTTTCGGAGTTGTTTCGGTTTCACAATTCATCTAACATCGTCAAAACAACATCTAATGTTCTAGTTCATCACTAATACCATTGTTGGGTTCTATATTGCCCTATCTAGGATTTATGGGGCATCAAGTATGCAATTTTAAAAAACCTAGAGAACTATGCAACCCATGCCAAGGATCTAACTAGAAAATTAGGAGTAAAGATAGCATGTAATCAAACATTACACTAAATGAATGAGGAATACAACCTTTGTAGACCAGTCCTTCACTTCTAAAACTCCGTGCAGTAGCCCCTTCGCTCCAAGTAGTGATTTCCCGGACTCTAGTAAAGGTTCACAAGGCGAAAGGAATGGGCTTTCTTGAAGTCTTAGATGCCGCAGATGATCTACGTCGAGGAAACTCCAACTCAAGCTACCTCTTCTCTAATTGGAAATTAGTGAAGCAAACAACCTAAACTAAATAGATAATCTAGTATAGGTTGATAAAGTAGGATTTTTGTTCACTTTAGAATAATTTTTCTTACTATATTTCTTCACTTTCCAAAAAGCTAGAGAGCAAAATTGGAATGAAGAAGAAGATGAAGATGTGAATGGAATAAGAATCAATGAGTGAGAATATCAACCATGGGTGAGATAATATCTCATATTAACTCATGTAGAGACATAACCATAGCTTAAGAGAATGGTTGGGTTAATAAATATCTAATGTAAAAAAAAAATTAGTGGACTAAGTCAATGGTTTCTACAAGCTTCCACTAAGCATCAACCATGACAAATTTCCACATAATTTTGAATTACTTTAAACAAATAATAAGCCCTTAATTATCTATGGAATGGTGTAAGTCTCATACACCCATGTAGCATGTAGCAACTAGCATGACACAATAATATATGTCATATATATATTGAATGTGTACAAGTGAGAAAAAGAAATGCTTAAGTGAGCTAATATTAGTTAATGTAAAATTAACATATCAAATATATATAATCATACATTAAATTATTAAATCTACATTTGATTTAATAATCCGGCTATATCATATATAACTGACTAATATCATTTGCATCAACTTACCGAATCAACACTTGATTAGATAACCCAGCTATATCACATATAACCGAACGATACCACATATCGCGAGATCAGAATACGGTATCACATACACGTATTAATCTCGGTGCCGCACATATCATATATGTGCTCCTACTTCGTTTCGCCTGAGCCAGGAAAGCTCTGTGTAGGACTCTAAAGACTCATCAATACACTGGCAATATGTGATGATCATATCAGTCACCCACAAGTCGTCAGCGGTACAAGCTGGACGTAATGGCTACATAGGTATTGAGCGATCAGAAGATCAACAAGCAAGCCTGCTCATACTCCTGCGAGTCCAATAAGTAACACTACCGTGATGTCCGGTCTCTTCGTCTGATATGTTGCATATCCAGCCTGGGGGTGGAAAACGTCAGACCCCAATAGCTTGATAAGTCATGCCGATGTGAGGCCCATAATGATTCTAGAAACTACTGATAATACTTAACAGTAAATCTCAACAACCCTTCCTAGGGATTTCTTGTTATGGCCAATCGAGCACAGCGCAACATCAACCCCCAATACCAAGAGAGACGAATCCCCTCCTATCGCTCACTGCCTCCATATGACTCGGTACTGTACCCAAAAACCACCGTTTTGCATGTTCTCTTGAATGTGGTAAGGTGGAAATCAAAGCACGGTAGGAATCACACAAGACTCTATGACGATCTCGGGTCTACAGACTAACCTTTACCAGTGTCACCAGAGAACTACTATCTGACGTGAGGTATAATACCATCTCGGAGTTCTCGGTGAGTCTTGTACAGTGTACCCAGTCTCCACTGAGCACCCGTATACAATCTTTGATGTCAAACACCAATGTATGTAGGATCATCCATCGCCCATCATATGGGTCAAGAAACGTATACGCTAGTCTACTCTGGAATATCGATGCCCCGTCTCGATACTCCCACTATTAGGAACAATTGAAGGATGTACTTACGGACAACCTTAGCCCCACTAGTATGATCTACATCATAATCCCGGTAGTCGAGTACATATCCTAAGGGCTTTATCAACATGTAACAGAGAGGCAATAAGTGTACATATTAAGATAAAGTGCAACCGGATAGCATACTATCATGTCCAGCAAGAAAGTCTTCCCTATATATCTCCAAGCATCCACTATAATATACATCATATGTACAATAATGGTCTCTAGGGCATACATACAACTTACATTGGTTAGCCCGAATGACATCACCAAGAAATCATAATGTCCATAGCGTGTCCAAAAGGCAGTTTTCGGAATGTCATCATTCCGAACTAGAAACCGATGATACCCCGATCGTAAATCAATCTTCGAGAAATAACCTTTTCCCTGTAGATGATCGAAAAAATCGTCAATGCGAGATAATGGGTACTAATTCAGCACTGTAACTCTGTTTAACTGTCGATAATCGATACGCAATCTCATGTTGTCATCTTTCTTCTTAACGAACAGGACATAAGCTCCCCAGGGTGATACACTAGGACAAACAAGTCCCTTATCAAGTAGATCTTGCAATTGATCCTTGAGCTCCTTTAGCTCGACCGGCCATCCGGTAGGGCAGTATATGTTAGGAATATGCATGCCCTAGAGGCCATTATTGTATATTATAGTAGATGCTTGGACATATATATATATATATATATAGGACTTTCCTGCTCGACATGAAAGTATGCTATCTGGTTGCTCATTATCTTAACATGTTCACTTGTTTTGGAATACAGTCTTTTTGTTACATGTTGATAAAGCCCTTAAGATGTTGGCTTGACTACCAGGACTATGATATATATAAGTCTACGGTAGCGCCCCGGCCATCTGTCCGAGGCCAAAATGCGGAAATTTTCTAAACTAGAAACCGACGCTATCGTAGACTTTAATCCCGGATCGAACCATTATTCTACAACTAGCAACTAGAGAAAGGTTAGAAAAGCTATACCGATCGATCCGTGTCCTTCGGTCTTTAGCCACCATCCCTAGCTCCTCGCGGCATCTATGATCTCCGGTCTCCTCGTCGGAAAGGGCACCACATCTTCAAGTCTTTTTTACGGGCTCCCACTTCATCCGAAGCAACTCGGGCATGAAGTTCGCTAGCCGACGTGTCCAAGGCGATGTAGAGAATGTGTGTGATCACTTTGTCTCTTGCATCCATTGTATGGATGGAGGTTAGAGATGATGCCATTAATGGAGGTTGTGAGCTAGAGCAAGAAGAAGAAGAAGAATAAGCATTTTCTTTTCTTGTGTTCTATGATCCAAATGAGAGAGTGAGATAGTGTGAAAATTACAAGAGCAAACTCACCTCTTAGCTGCCCTCTCTCTCTCCTCTCATCATATCAACACAAAATCAATCACAATATGTGACACATGCACAAAGAAAGAGACCATGAGTCACCACTTGTGCATGTGCCACAATTAATGCTCCTAATCATGACTTCTAGCTCATAATTTCCATTTGTAAACATTAACCCAAATGTTTACAACAACAAAAAGATACGGCAACATCTAAAGTAAAACTCGTGACGGATCATAAGGATACCCTTCACCTATATATACATACCTGCATCTGCACTCCGACCGAATGGGAATGCAATGAAACTAAAGTAATCCAACAAATCTAATACTAGGATCCGGCCTAAACCAAAGCCCACTAGTATGATCCGTCCGATCATGATCCGTGCACTACTACACGTATATGATCGAACTCTGCCATATATCATACGGCCTCTACAACGTTTCGCCCGAAACTTGAGAAACTGTCTATGGGGGACTCTAAAGACTCGTCAATACTTTGGCTGTGGATTTAAACACTAGCACGTCAGAGGTACTAGCCATACGTAATGGGATACCAGGTATTGACCAAAAGGGAGGTCGATGAGCGAACTCATCCTGACCCCCTACTGAACCTGTCAGTGACAATATCCGTACAAACTGGTCCGTTCGTCTATAAGCATCGCATGTCGGGCCTAGGGGGTTAGTAAAAGTCAGACCCCCAAAAGCGGTACAAGTCATGTCGGAGTATAGCCCAGAACACCCTGAGATACTACTGGAATACCTACCAGTAAATCTCCTGCCTTGGCCAAGGACTTTGTGTAATGGCTCTCCTAGACACAGAGTAATCTCACCCCCAATACCGGGAGAGACGAAACCCCTGCCGATCCGCTCACTGCCTCCATGTGGCTCGAGACTATTGATTGAAAGAGATTTTATCACCAAAAATATTTTACCGCAATCAGAAACGACGTCGCTTTGCAGCTAGCCGGTGAATACGGGTCGGTCCACAGGGATGTGTAATTTTCCTAAGTGTTCTTACGAGCTAATTCCAATGGTTGTTTGGTCCTTTAATTGAATCTAAAAACTAAGTTGTACGATGATTAAGAAATTTGCTAGGATTAGGTCTAAGGTGAGTTTGATAAGATTAAATTTCATACCTCTTTCAATGCCCCCAATTAAATCTTTTTAGAAGTTATAACAATTATTAGTAAAGGGGATTAGGATGATTGGGAAGAAACGAAGTTTCTTCCTCTAGATCCTTGTCCGTCCTTTCCTAATAATTGCTCTAACCTTCATGGAAGTCATGCATGTTCTGCCCTTTATACTACGGTTTCACCGTTACCTCGTGGGTAGGGTGTCGTAGGGAGCGGATCATGCATGCGTGCATGAAGTTTTAGTTATTACAAATTATTGGGCTTGAAAGAGATGAGAGATATTCATCTCTCAATCCCTCCCTTATTCCTAACCCTAACAAGCGAGGAAATTACTCGCTCATTAGGGGATCTATTAAACACAACATTTTAAGATTACTTACCTACTGCAGTTTAAGAGATACTATACTAGTTTAAACTAGGGCAAAGGAAGGATTTATCTAAGGCAAGAATTAAATTAGAATACTACGGCAGAAAAATAAAAGATAACTTACAAGAATGATGCTCTTCCAATTCCAATTGAATCTGAATTTTATTTATTAAAAAGAGGCATCCTTAATACAATCTTTAGAATACATTTTATAGGGAATGGGAAAATTAGGGTTACAATTGCTCGCATATGTGCTATTACAGATATACCCCCGAAAAATCCCAACAAAATCACCGACGCACCGCCAGGAGAAATATGCACCGACACGTGCATCAGATGGCCGCGGAACCGTGGCATGGGTGAAGGTGGGGCCACGGTTCCGCGGCCCTTTGGTGAGGTGTTCTGCTCAATTTTTCTGGTTTCTTTTTTACTGCTTTGGGCTTTTTATTTCTTCAGTTCTTTTCTCCATTTGGCTTCTGGATATTCTCCAGATCTTTCAGTGAAAACATGTAGAGGCCTTTTAACCGTTCACTTTGAATTTTTAGACCTTGCGTTGCCTTGATAATTGTGAACAGTTCTTCATCTAGGCTTGACTAGAATTCTTCTACTTGTTGGTCAAAAGTCCCACTTTTGCATCGTCTTTTGTTGTTTTCACTTTTTTCGCTCCAAGAACCTGTATCCTGTAATATGTAGTAGACATGCGTCAAAAGCACCTGTTTATTTATAAAATGAATAAGAATGGGGAATATAATAATGCAATATTATGATATGAACAAATACCCCCAAACTTATCTTTTGCTCGTCCTCGAGCAAACTTATTATTATATTTTTTTTATTCTCAACAAAAAGAACTTAACCGCACTTTTGCAGGGAAACGCGATTGCACTGAGCTTGTGCAACAAGCCGTTAAACCTCTAGATGTCCCTAGTAGGAGGAGTGTTGTCTCCTGAGGGTTTTAAGCGGATACTACCCACAAAATCCTATCAATTAGGCCCACTGACTTTAATTCTCCAATTAGGTTTTGTAACAGGGAATTCTATTATCATTGACTCGTAAATTACCCACCCATATTCTTCACACTTCCTCATCATTTAACTTAAGATTATATATGTTCGATAGACTCACTCAGCTTTTGGCATTTCTTAAGTTTTCCTTCTAAGGTTCCATCTCCACTTAGGAATTTTTCTATCAACTCTACTAAAGATACAAGTTCTATTCTTCATTCCTTTCTCTTATCTTAACTCTAATCATATATCCCCACGTGTGTGTATAAATCACCCCTACACTTGGAAATTCAAATTAAGCAATCATACCCTTGTCCGTTGTCCAAAGCACTAATTAACTGGTGAATTCTTAATGAATTTTTGCTTACACATCCTCATGCGACTATTAATACTTCTTGAGGTACCAACAACCGATTACAAGATATGTTTGCACTTTAAAGAGTAATTCCTAGTCTTGCAACACCCAAGGCTTTTAGCAGTGACTCCCAAACCAGTTGATCTATGGCACTAGGTGATGAAGCACCCTCGCTAAATATTTTTTCTATTTTTGGCAGCCTTAAGTAATCACAAAGACCAGTGTTCATTTTTTTCCATCTTTTATTCACTTTTTTTTCGTATTAAGGACTTTAGACAAGAGCATTTCAAGGTCTCTTCTACTATTCCAAGTTTCAAGGTGCGTGATTGTGCAATGTTGTAGGGTATACATTTTCAGAATCTAGACTTAAGCTAGGAATTATTTTTCAAACTTATACTCTAATAAGAAAATCAATATTTTTCCTTTATTTCAATTTAGCTCAAAAAGTGAACTCAAAATTTGCCTAGTTCTAAATAAACTACAAAGACATATACTTTCTACCGTTAATCTTTAAAGAAGGTTATTTTCAGGGTTTTCAATTTACTAAGTCTAAGATCTAGTTGTTCGTAGCTAGTTAACCTATTTGTCAAACTCAGTTCAAATAAGCCAAAATTGAATACAATAATTTTTTATAATTTTTGAAAATTTTCAATTTTTATGGGTTTTCAAATAAATATGCAAATGCAAAAATATGTACATATGAATGCGAAGGAAGAAGACGTACCGAGCATACCCCCAAACTTAAACTTGACAGTGTCCTCACTGTCATGCTACCCCAAGAGGGTCAAAATGCCGGCACTCCCCTGTTTATTTATTAATTTTTTTTTGAATTGTTATATACAGAAAGGCCCCCCCAAACTTCATTGAAACAGAGTTAAACGTCATTGCCAATCTTTGCAAAGACCAAACGTCAACACCAACCAGTCGAAAAATTTATCTGTAAAGAGTATCGGTTGGTGGAAGAATATGTTGTACCGATCCAAAAAGAATTGGGAAAGATAGAAGTGGTGGTAAGGAAAATGTGGAAGTGAATAGATATGATGTGGTGATGAATCTAAATGAGAATGTGAATGATCAGCAATCAGTGGAATATTGGCATTCTCGTATCTTATTAAAAGAAATGGGGGTGGTTCAACTTCTAAAGGAGGAAGTTGACTAACTACACCATCCCCAAGATATTTCTGTGGATCCTTTATCGACTTGTCTTCATCCATCATATGCATATGATATTCAATTATGAGGGAACTAATCTTCTCGATGTCCGCCATAGTCCAGCCGGAAACTTGCCGTCTATCTTGTAAGGCCATTAAAAGAGCGTTCTCTTGCTCGAAGGCTAGAGAGGCCTATATGATAATGGGAAAGGTCATATTCTCACCTATGTAAGCATATTTAAGGTGAGACGGCAAGGATATGAGTTCAAGTTTCGGAGGCGAAAGAATCATTGGGGAATCTACCTCGAACTCAAAGGACTCCAACACAGGTTTGAAATCACTGCAAACAACCGATTCGGATGTTTCCACTAACTCATCCAAAAATTCAAAAGACTCATATTCGGGCTGTGAGCCATCATCATCTGAAAAAGTGAAACATACATAATCAATATCGGTTGTGTCAACTGTGGTAGGCTCAAGGAGGGACGTACTAGTGGCGTCAAAACTGTTTTCATCAAACAAAAATCTTTCAAGCTTGCAGTCCTCCTACATGATTTCGTGAATAGAGCAAACTTCTCGTTACTAGTTTTAGGCACAGAGGGCATACTTCCTAACTTGTAAATATTGAACTCACTATACGTCTTCCTAAAGGATAGAGTCATGGAGCCATTACGACAATTTATTACGGCATTGGAAGTGGCCAAAAATGGTCGACCGAGGATCACCAGAATTTGGTTCCGCGGGTTAGCAACAGGTTGTGTGTCCATAACAATAAAATCAATGGGGAATATGAAATCCCCAACTTTGATCAACACATCCTCTAGCTCACCCCTAGGATGGGTGATTGATCGACCGGCCATTTGGAGAGTAAAACGAACGGGTTTCAACTCTCCAATGCCTAATTGCTCATACACAGAATAAGGTAGCAAATTGACACTAGCACCAAGATCTAGTAGTGCTCTATCGATGTTCTTTTCCCCAATTGTTATCGAAATAGTAGGACAACCGGGGTCCTTATGCTTTTGGGGAAAAGATTGGACAAGAGCATCGCTAACAGCACTAGCCACGAAAACTTTCTTTGGTACTTGTGACTTCCTCTTTTTGGTGCATAAGTCCTTTAAGATTTTTGCATATGAAGGAACTTGTTGGATTTCATCCAAAAGAGGGATATTTATGCTCACCTGTTTGAACAACTCGACAATCTTCTCCATTTGTGGAGTTGGTTTATTGGATCTCAACCGGTTTGGAAAATGAGCATTTTGAAATGTTGTTTAGTCCAATTTTTGCGGATCAGATTGTTGAGTTGGAATGGAACCCTGTGTAGATGTGTTCGTGTTGTGAGAAGTTGGTCCGTTCGAGCTAGAAGGAGTAGAGCCTTGTGAATGATGGAGAACTGGCTCTAACGAAGAAGAAGAAGGTGAAGAAGAACCACCGGTAGGGGTGTCATTGTGAATACCCACATTGTTTTGCAACACTTTTCCGGATCTCAACGTGGTCACAGCGTTTACGTTATGATTTTGCTGTTGATATGCAGCATGTGCGAGACCGGGATTGGGCAGTGGTTGAGATGGGATCTTTCCTTTTTCTCGCTCGCTCAATGCTGCATTGAGTTGTGCAATTTGTGCCTCAATAGATTTGATGCTTTGATCGTGTGAGGCACTGTTTTGCTCCAAAGATTGAATAGAAGTCTTTAATCTTGCTGTAGATTGTGTAGATTGCTTTAGGAACGCATCTAGACTTCTTTCGAGCAAAGTAACCTTGTCATTGTTAGGTTGAACAAAATTGTTTGGTGGGTAAGAATTGTTAGGCACAAAATTGTTCACTTGATTAGGGTAAGGTTGCTGTTGAAAATGTTGCTGTTGAAATTGAGTTTGTGGAGGTGCTTGTTGTTGTTGCGGAGGAGGAGGCCTTTGAAAATTGTTATTTCCTTGGAATTGTTGATTTTGGTTCCAAGCGAAATTTGGGTGACTCCTCCACCCCGGATTGTATGTCGAAGAGTATGGATCGTTTCTCTGTCATTGCTGGTAGGCAGCATTGACTTGATCATGTCCTTGAGTAGATGCATTGTAAGGACACTCTTCGGTGAGATGTGATGGATCCGAACAACAAGCACAAACAGTTCGTGGAGGCATAACAGGGGCAGGAGAAGACGATGAGATTTTGGTCTCAATCGCTTCTAGCTTATTCGTAAGAGCGGCCATCTCAGCCTTCATAGCAATCGACATATCTAATTGATATATGCCTGCCCTAGATTGACCACTAGAAGAAGATGATGTGGTCTTGGTGCTCTCCCACTGAATTGTTTGTTCACTAAGGTCCTCAAGAAACTGCCACGCTTCCTCACTAGATTTGGTTAGAAAGTGACCTTGACAGATGGTTTCTAGCAACTGCTTCGTTGCCGGGTTCAATCCCTCGTATAATGTTTGGCAGAGTTGCCAACTTCCGATCCCATGATGAGGGCATTGAACGAGTTGGTCTTTAAATCTTTCAAAACACTTCCAAAATGGTTTGTGAGGAAGCTGGGAAAATTGTATAATCTCATTACGGATTCTAGCAGTTTTGTGGTGATGATAGAACTTTTTAAGAAAACCTTTCACAAACTCATCCCAATTTCTAATTGAATGTCATGATGTGCTATATAGACACTTCTCGGCTAAGTTACATAAGGTGAAAGGAATGACCCTTAGCCTTATAGCGTCATCACTTAACTGGGTCGTTTTCATCATAGCGCAAACGTTTTGGAATTTTTTGATAAAAATATACGCATCTTCTGATTCCAAACCGTGAAATTTTGGCAGCATATTGATGAAATGTGGTTTTATTTCAAAATTGTCCCCATTTACCGGTGGGGGTGAAAGACAGGTAGGTAAAGAAGTGCGGCAGGGTAGAAGAGATTCTGGAGCGCAACTCGTGTCGGCGCTTCAACAGGCGGTTGATTCAGGTTATTCGCACCTAACGGAGGTAGAATCATTCCCGTCGGTAAGGTATCGTTAGGATTGTATCCCGACATGCCTTCGGAAAAAGAATTTGAAGGTGGAGGTAAGAAAGTGGACGGAATTTCGACTTCGGTGTCGAAAGGTTCGTCGGTCGGTACCAACGAAACACGGACTAATCGGGCGTTAGTGTCCCTAGTCCAAAGTGACATACACTAAAGGGGTAGTGTAGTCAGAAAAAAAGAAAGACAAAATGTGGAGGTAAGATAACGTCAATGAGAGGAAGTGGTGTAAGTGAGTTGCAAGATTTCTTTAGCGACAAGTTGCAAGTTTTGAAAAGATTTTTTTTTTGTTTCTTTTTTTTATGTGAGATTTTTGCAAAAAAAAATTTTGACAAGAGACTTGTGACACAAATGCGATCAACCACACATGCACAATCAGGCCTAGATCTAGGGTCACCTAAGTCAGCTAGAGAGCTCCTAACTAGGATTAGATATAGGACCTCAAACCGCCTCTTCACCGCCAATTGCGGCCAGGTAAGTGCCAGGTAAGTGGGAGGTTCCCCGCTACAAGTAGCGATCCTAATTAAGTAACCACTTGCCTTGACACACTTGCCTAGACACCGCAAAGTCAGGTTAGGATAAACGGTCAACGCCTATGACTAGTCCTTTGTCCTATTGAGCTCGAAGTCCTCAGGGCTGAGTCTAGTATTTTTTAATTAATAGTGGTCAATGCAAATGCCTTAAGTGCTTTCTGAGGTCCTGGGAAGGGTGATGAAATCCCCACCCAATCTGAGTTTGGTCAATAGCCCCTTAAAGTCCGATTAAATTATGCAAAACAGTAAATTCACTTGCAATTAATTATTTTTTAAGCGCGGCGCAAAGAAACCTGCAGAAAATATGTTATTGAGAAGGGGGAAGAAGATTTTTTAGCGCAAAGAAATCCTGCAGAAAATTTCGCAAAAGGATATATGGAGGTTGGCAGAGAGGAGAATGAGGAACAAACCTACAAAATTTCGCGCAGCAATGACACGTGTCTACCGCGGTTCCGCGGTTTGGTGCGCTCTCCCGCCGCGGTTCCGCAGTTCTGGTGAGGGATCGGGTCTCCAGAAAATTGGTACGGCTCTGTTGTGTCAGTCTCCCTCTGTTCTGATGTGACTTTTTCAGTTTCTCACTCTGTAAATTTCCAGATCCGAGATCCTTCGCTGTTTCTGCAAACTCCAAACGATAAACCCTTCAAACAATAAAAAAAAAAGATAAAAATTTTTATACTTTTTTTCTATTTTCAGATTTTTATGATTTTTAAAACTTATATCAACCCGAAATTACAAATAGGAAATTTTTACGCCATCTCCGGCAACGGCGCCATTTGATTGGAAGAGATTTTATCACCAAAAATATTTTACTGCAATCAGAAACGGCGTCGCTTTGCAGCTAGCCGGTGAATACGGGTCGGTCGACAGGGATGTGTAATTTTCCTAAGTGTTCTTACGAGCTAATTCCAATGGTAGTTTGGTCCTTTAATTGAATCGATAAACTAAGTTGTACGATGATTAAGAAACTTTCTAGGATTAGGTCTAAGGTGAGTTTGATAAGATTAAATTTCACACTTCTTTCAATGCCCTCAATTAAATCTTTTTAGAAGTTATAACAATTATTAGTAAAGGGGATTACGACGATTGGGAAGAAACGAAGTTTCTTCCTTTAGATCCTTGTCCGTCCTTTCCTAATAATTGATCTAGTCTTCATGGAAGTCATGCATGTTCGGTCCTTTATACTACGGTTTCACCGTTACCTCGTGGGTAGGATGCCGTAGGGAGCGGATCATGCATGCGTGCATGAAGTTCTAGTTATTACAAATTATTGGGCTTTAAAGAGATGAGAGATATTCATCTCTCAATCCCTCCCTTATTCCTAACCCTAACAAGCGAGGAAATTACTCGCTCATTAGGGGATCTATTAAAAATAACATTTTAAGATTACTTACCTACTGCAGTTTAAGAGATCCTATACTAGATTAAACTAGGGCAAAGGAAGGATTTATCTAAGGAAAGAATTAAATTAGAATACTACGGCAGAAAAATAAAAGATAACTTACAAGAATGATGCTCTTCCAATTCCAATTGAATCTGAATTTTATTTATCAAAAAGAGGCATCCTTAATACAATCTTTAGAATACATTTTATAGGGAATGGGAAAATTAGGGTTACAATTGCTCGCACATGTGCTATTACAGATATACCCGCGAAAAATCCCAACAAAATCACCGATGCACCGCCAGGAGAAATATGCACCGACACGTGCATCAGATGGCCGCGGAACCGCGGCATGGGTGGGGGTGGTGCCGCGGTTCCGTGGCCCTTTGGTGAGGTCGTCTGTTCAATTTTTTTGGTTTCTTTTTTACTGCTTTGGGCTTTTTATTTCTTCAGTTCTTTTCGCCATTTGGCTTCTGGATATTCTCCAGATCTTTCAGTGAAAACATGTAGAGGTCTTTTAACCGTTCACTTTGAATTTTTGGACCTTGCGTTGCCTTGATAATTATGAACTGTTCTTCATCTAGGCTTGACTAGAATCCTTCTACTTGTTGGTCAAAAGTCCCACTTTTGCATCGTCTTTTGTTGTTTTCACCGTTTTCGCTCTAAGAACCTGTATCTTGTAATATGTAGCAGACATGCGTCAAAAGCACCTGTTTATTTATAAAACGAATAAGAATGGGGAATATAATAATGCAATATTATGATATGAACAACAATACCCAACTAAAACCTGTTTGCACGACTCTTTTGAGCCGTGGTAGAGTAGTAATCAAAGCATAGTGGGAACTCGCACGTGACAAATGACGATCTCAAGTCGATGAACTAACCTATACACATGTCACCAGGGAACTGCTATCTGACGTCAGGTATAATACCAACTAGCATGTTCCCGGCGAGTCCTGTCTGGTGTACTCATAACCCCATGAGCACCTGTATACATCTTAAGAGAACCAACTGATACCAATGGCTTGTAAGACCGGCCACCGCCCCTCGTCGGGGTCTCGACTGTATACACTAGTCTACTAATAGAGTATCGATGCCCAGTCTCGAAACTCCCACGACTAGGAACCACTTTAAGGATGTGCTTATGGACTACCCAACTCTCACGTATATGATCGCCATCATACTGCTCGTAGTCAAGAAAGAATCCTAAGGGCTCTACCAACGTGCAATAGTGACATGTAATGTCACCTGAAGCATGTACACGATGATAAAGATAAACCAGATAGCATACTATCATCTTGAGTAAGACTGTCCTACCGGTATAGGTCCTCCCTCAATCATTGCAATCACGTGCCTATGATCCAATAGTTGACTCTGAGGGCACTATATCCAACAATCTCCCACTTGCACTCAAGGCTAATTATTGTGATGTCGCATACTCACAGCCCGTGTGATACCAAACACCTAACTCCTCTACTAATCATTCTCACAAAGCCCGTTTGTGAAACTATTGCGTTCGAGGAATAGCCTCAGTGAGTGGATCCGCCCTAATGTTTCTTTCTATGTCTCTCTTTATCTCAAGTTCGCGGAGAAAACCATCTCCCGAATTGAGCAATACCTGTCTTAGAATATGTCTGGATATCTGATGGGACCTAGTTCATAAATGAACTTCAAATTCAAACTTCTTAGACTGTATCGTCAACTGAACATAATCAGTATCCTGCGTCATGCCTTCCTCAGTGTCCTCTTGGATCACCTGTCCAAACAACTGCCCCTCGTCAGAGGGAAAACTATAACTCTGACAGTCACTCTGTCATCCAGGTCACCTTGGAAGCCTGGAATAATAACCGTCTCCTAAAAGTGGCTGTTATTATCATATCCCTAGAACATCCACTTATGTTCTAAACCTGCTTCCGAACGTTTCTCCAGGATTAATCTCAACTTATTGCACCTAGTGCAAAAACAACGTCTGGTGTGTTACTTGACATCTCATGATTGACTCGATTGCCTAAGCAAGTGATGTGCTAATCATGCACATCCCTCTCCCCTTTAGTCTGTAAGACACCTTTAGAGAGGGTGACTCTATCACCTGCAGATACACTACCGTGCCAGGAGTCGTCCATTCTGAAACGCCTGTAGAATGCTGTCTAAGTACCAGGATTGGGAAACTACCCAAATCTAGATCTAAAACCATAGATCTAGTAACCAGAATGTCTGATATTATATCTATATCCTATGTGGAGAAACCACTGTGTGACAACCAAAGTATAACCGATCGTAGTATAGGATTTTCACTTCCTGCTATGTGTATGTCATCCATGTACCAGGACATCACACCCTACTACCTCTTAACAGATCCATCCCCTTGTTCTGATGAAGTCAAACCTGTTGGGGTAAAAATTTACACCCCGGTTGACCGAGTCAAAGTCAGGGTCAACCCCCAACCTAGGTGGGCCCAAGCCCAGGTCAAGCGGGCCCATGCCCAAGTCGAGCCCACGGCCAGCCTCCTCCATGCCAAAATATAGACCATGTAATAAATAATTTTTAT